>OX031063.1:33262171-35662171 GCA_943736015.1 Tridacna crocea | reverse complement strand
ATTTCTGACATAATTTATAGAGAAGAAGGTAAGATATGAGCTGTTTGCTGCTTCATTTTTCTGCTTTCTCTATGCTTTACCAGACAAAAAGAAATATAGACTTGTACAACTTAAAAGCATTTGCAGTTGACAGATGTGCCTCATATGATGGATTTGTACTTGAAAGGCTAGAAAATATTGTGGAAAAAGGATAAAAACTTGGTTGGTTTTTCCCTTCTAAGGAATGTTCCCTAAACCCTTTCTACCATGGATTATTGAAACATGTGGCTTTGTGGCAAAGGGTAAACCATCACATTTTAATCCTTTACCAAGCAATCCCTAGTGTTTACGACCTTGAGAGAGAAGCCTTTAGAAAACATTGTGGGAAAAGAAGAAAAATGCTGGTAACCAAAAATGTTCACCTTTTCCTATAATGTTTTCTACACTGCTGGAAATAAATTTCATTTTCTGAGTTACATTAATTTTGTCGCATGCAAATGTTTTCAATATGGATCAGTCTGAAATGTTGTTGTTTGGTAAAGATCTAGAGTTAAAGGCACTTTGGCCATTGCTCGAATTTTCATATCTTAATTCTTTACCAAATGTAGATAACAATGTGGAAAAAGGAGAAAATGCTGGCTATAAGCATTTTCTCCTTTTTCTACACTGTTTTCAAAAGTCTTCTTCTTTGAGGGGTAGCTAAACTCAGGGTTGCTTTATAAAATTGTTCTGTATAGCTACACTGTGAAATCTCTAACGGCAGTACTTCACAAATCACAGGCTGTCAGACAGTGTCTTTTGGCGGAGCACTGCAGAGCTCCAGTGTAGCACAACTGAAACTCAGAGGAGAAATGAATAAGCAAGATGTAGCTTGTATGTTGCAGTTCATCTAAACAGAGTATTAAACCGCCAACCACGAGGTCGTGAGTCAGATACTTTACCACTGAGGCACGCAGCTTGGCTTCACATTTCAGAAGAGAAAAGTCTAAGAAGAAAAACGTCTGTTAAAATCAGAAGTTAATGGATGTGGGTAATCTGCATTTTCTCCACTTTTCAGTTCATAACTTGAACTTTCTTGAGAGACAGATTCATCATAAAAGCCATATGTGGTCATCCATTTCAATATGGTCTAAAAAATTCTCATATCATATAGAGTTTGAAATTAGTGTTTAATTAACAGATATGATTGGAGAAGGGGCATTCTCCCAAGTCTACAAAGGGCTGTATCAAGGTTCAGAAGTGGCCATAAAGAAGCTGAAGGTACCCCTGAGGTCACAGGACAGAAATTATTTTACAGCAGAGGTGAGTTGCCTTCAAATTAGGATTTAAAAATCAAATATTTGTCCTTTAACCCTTTCCCAAACGACAAATTTTGGACTCTTCCAAACCAAAAGAGTTTGCAGAAGACAATTTTAGATTTGGAGAAAATAGCAGAAAGTTCTCAAAAAGGGTAGAAAACACTGTGGGAAAAGGAGAAATTGCTTGTTACGAGCAATTTCTTCTTTTCCAACAGTGTTTTCAAAAGACTTTTACTGCAGACACGTAAAAGGCAGGGTTTGTTTGGGAAAGGGTTAATGTAGTTCATTGTCATGCTCTGTGAAAAGGGGGCTTAATGCATCTGCGAAAAGTATTGACTCGGGTCACTGACCTGGGCCAAAACCTTTTGTTATTGATCAATTTTCTGTATGTCTAAGGACCAGTCTCTTTTATGATTAAGCTTGTTGTTAAAAAAGTGGATATTATGGATCCGTAATTATATGATGGCTTACTTGGTACCATGGATCAAGGAGATGTATTTAGTCCCCTTTTGTGAGAGCATGGCTTGTGTCTATTTCTTGAATCCTTTCCTATTTATATATTTTTTTTTTGTTAGCTTTCCATTTTTCTATACAAAAATTGTCAATAGAAAGAGCTTCAGCCTGTCAAACAAAATGGTTTTAACTCTTTACCACACAATCCCGACTTTTAACGACCCCAAGAAAGAAAGCTTTTGAAAACATTGTGGGAAAATGAGAAAATGCTGGTAACCAGCATTTTCTCCTTTTTCCCCCAATGTTTTCTGCCCTCCCCAAAGTGAATTTCAATTTTTGAAACACATTTATTTCGTCGTCTGCAAATCCTTTAAATTTGGACTAGTCTTTGGTAAAGAGTTAAGTGACACCTGAGATGACATATTTTGAGCTATATGTACATATTTATACTTTTTTCTGGAGTTGAGGTCTGTCACTCACGCTGTTATCGGAGGTATTGAAATACATGTCTATTATTGAAACTATGTCTAGGTGGATCCCCTGTTAGTATATTGTAGTTAACCCTTTATCAAACAATCCCTGGTTTTTACGACCCTAAGATAGTAACCTTTTGAAAACATTGTGGGAAAAGGAGAAAATGCTGGTAACCAGCATTTTCTCCTTTTCCCACAATGTTTTCTACCCTGCTGAAAACAACTTTCAATTTTTGAGTTACGTTTATTTTGTCGTCTGCAAGTGCTATCAATTTGGACCTGTCTAAAATGTTGTTGTTTGGTAAAGGGTTAAGCTGATACATGTATACAGATGTTAAGTTTTCACCTTTAATCACCAGTTGAGCCTGCTAAAGGAGCTACGTCACCCAAGAGTGGTGTTACTTATTGGTGTATGTACAACAGATAAGCTACCCTTGATGGTACTGGAGTATATGTCACGAGGTAGCCTGTATAACTATCTACATGATCCTGAAAAGTAAGTACAGTGAGATAATGAATTGATAAATATATATATGTGCCTGGTGCCTTATTTTGCCCTTTTCCCACAATGTTTTCAGAGAGTTTCATCCTCTGGTTTGTAACAAGCAGGGATTATTTGGTAAAGGGTTAAATAGGTTTGCCAATGGATAAAATGCTACAAACAAGCAGATAAAAAGATTTAGATAATCCAAAAATTACAAAGCTAAATTATATCCACAAACTTTAACTTCTGAGAATATTTTCAGTAGACATTTTCTGAAAACATCTTTAAAACAAGGGTAATTGTTGCCAATCAATCCTATACCACACAATGAAGACTTTTGACAATCCTGATAGAAAAATCTTTCAAAAACAATTTGGGACAAAGTAGAAAATACTGGAATTTAAAATTTTCTTCTTTTCCCACAATTCTTTCTACCCTTTCTACCCTATCAATGACAGAAACCATTGTTTGAATCACATTTCATTTGTCATCTGCAAGTGCTCTCAATTTGGTTCAAAACATTGTTGTTTTGTAAAGCTTTAGGGTTAATATATGAATAATACACAAGGTTTTCCATCACACACAAATTCTATGTCATAGACGCAATTTTAATTCAAATGATCCCCAAAATAAATGACAGTGTGTCAACTTTCCAAAATCTTAATTATGTATGAAATTGAATAAAGCATCATAAATCCATGTCTGTTCTTGCTCCAATGTCAGACGAACACCACTTTATTTTTAACTACAGGGTTTTTTTTAGATGAAACAGGTTTTCCTGTAATTTATTCATAGAATAAGACTGGTTTACGCATTGTTACAGTAAAGTATTATGGACATGTGTCGTGAATATGGACCCAGTCAACATCTTGGTTGGGTTCTCTGAATTTCAGCGCATATTTTATACGACTTCCGGTATATAAAAGTACACATTAACAGTCTGTGCTGTTCACGAAAATAATGTCACGAAGAAGAAAACTAGCATTCTTCTATCATCAGCTTCCTATAACTACTGATCAAGCCAAGTCAAGCAGCAATTCAGACTATAATGTTTGGTCTGTCAAACATCGAAGTTGAATTGATTTTGTTGTCTGCAAATTCTATCACTTTTGATCAGTCTAAAATTTTGTCATTTGGTAAAGACTTTAATGGCAAAATTATTTACCCCTGTCAGTCTGTGCTGCCATATAGGCTGAACTGCATTGCTTCTTTTTGCTCATGCATTCAGCTACCTTTACACAGAGCGTGGTCCTTATTTGTTTTTTGTCACTGGATGTTCTGATGTTTCCTTTTTATTTTTGGTGGTGGGGGGATGTCTATACATAAGTGTTTGCTAAAAAGGCTCTAAGTTTACTTCTGTATGTTTCAGTGAGCCATTTGATCATGCCCTGTATTTCCAAGTGGCTCGAGACATTACTGCTGGAATGAAATACCTACACAGTCATAAACCTGAAGTGATTCATTTGGACCTCAAATCTATGAATGTACTACTCTGTCAAAGTTACAGGGCCAAGATTGGTGATTTTGGTTTTTCTAAACTAAGGTAAGTTATCAGTCCAACTTTTCGAAGAATATAATACTATCTGTCCACAAAAGCCTATGTTGTTGTTATACAAAAAAATGGTCTGCTTCTGACATTTTGATTGAGTACCCATTTTATCCATTTCAGACATGATGCAGGCATAAAATCCAAGAGAAATACCAAACAGACCAATGTTTCCACACCAGCCTGGATGTCTCCTGAACTTCTTAACAAAGGGGAGATCACAGCTAAATCTGATGTTTATAGTTTTGCTGTCATACTCTGGGAAATGTTGACGAGGAAAGAACCTTACAGTAATCTTAGTGTTTTTCAGGTTAGTTGTTGTAAAACCTTTGGTACTTCAAAGTTTTTTGGCTTGCCTATTTTTGAAGATAAAGATAAGGTAATAAGGAAGTAAGGGCTGGAAGGTTTGATCCATGATATATGGAAAGGGGGTTTAATGCAACTGCATGATTTAACCCTTTACCTAACAAGGAAATTTTAGAGCAGTTCAAATGGAGAGCAATTGCAGATGACAAGATAAATGTAGCTCAAATTATATATTTTGTGTTTGATAGGATAAAAAACATTGTTGGAAAAGGAGAAAATGCTGATTATCAGCATTTTCTCCTTTTCCCACAATGTTTTCAAAAGGCTTCTCTCTTGGGGTTGTTAAAAATTGGGATTGTGTGGTAAAGGGTTAAACTTTAATGCTTCTGCAAAAGGTATTAACCCAGGTCAGCCTGAACAGTCATACATGCAGATGACTCATTTGAACCTACTCAAGTGATAAAATTTACCTATGAAAGGGTAGACAATAACGTAGGAAAAGGAGAAAAATGCTGGTAATAAGACTTTTCATGTATTTATACTCCCAAAGGGTTGTATTATATGTTATGGCCGGAGTTGTCTATCTGTCTATCTGTCTATCTTTTGGTTGGCAATTTCTTGTCTGCACAACTGCTACAGTTAACCATTGGAATAAGTTCATACTTGCCACGATGAATCTCTATCATGTGTAGTTGTGCATTTGACTCTTAAAATTTGGATCTTGTTAGGCAGGTGTGTGCAATTTTCCCGCTTGCCCATGGACAAGTTGATCTGAATTTCCTACTTGTCCAAATTTAAAGTTTACTTGTCCTTTTTCTGAAGTTATTTCATTGTTTACAGATTCTAGAGAGAGTGAGAAAGAATAAGCGCCCAGAGATCCCTGTTTCTGCCCCTGAAGGTTTACAGCTCCTTATATCACAGTGTTGGGACCCTAATCCTGCAAAAAGACCAAATTTCAAGGTAATGAGATAATGTCTTAGAGATAGGGACTAACAGTATTAACCTTTTCCCAAACGACAAACTTTTGGACTAGACCAAATTGAAAGCATTTGCAGACAACAATTCAACCCTTGCTAAAAAGATGATTTCTGTCTATGATAGGGTAGAAAACATTGTGGGAAAAGGAGAAAATGCTGGTTACCAGCATTTTCACCTTTTCCCACAATGTTTTCAAAAGGCTACTATTCTAGATCCGTAAAAACCAGGGATTGTTTGGGAAGGGTTAAAACCTTTTCAAACAGTGCAGTGTTTTTATAATCCTTAACTCTTTCCTCACTGTTTATGACGCCAAAAACTTTCTTTGGATGGTGTAAATTAAGATCAGACTGCACAGAGTGTGAAAGAGTTAAAGAAAAAAAGAAAGAAATCATGAAATATTTTATTATCCCTTTACCAAACACCACTGGGTTTTAACGATCCTTGGAAACAAGCCTGTTGAAAACATTGTTGGAAAAGGAGAAAATGCTGGTTTGCAGCATTTTCTCCTTTCCCCTCAATGTTTTCAAAAGGCTTCTTTCCCATGGTCTTTAACTTTGGCTTTGTGTGTAATGGGTTGAGGTAGTCGTCACCTAATGGAAAACAGCTATTCTCACCATAATTTTAACCTACAAAATTTGCTATGATTAAAAATGAGTCTTACTGTACTACTTTAACCCAGCCACTTTTCCATTTTTTAGAATTATCATTTATAAATCTAAAACCACCATATTCTTATGACAAAGGGAGATAATAGTTACCTCCCTTTTCAGGAAACTCACAGAAAGTATTGACAAATAATTTCAAGGTCAACATCAAAGGAATTTATGGTCATTTAAAAATATACAAAAGTATTATATCAGTTAAAATCTTATTTATCAACTTACAAGAAATTTTATTCCATGTTGCACTAGAAGTACAAAGTTCTCCCACCATAATGTTACATTTTGAATGAAAAGTTCTCTATGGATCTATTTTTTCCGTCTTAGAATTATCATTTATGAATTTAAAACCACCAAAAAGGGAGATTCTATGAAGACATGGATAGGTGCACTGGCCACTGTGATATTACTGAAATAATGTTGAAAACTGCATTAAAGGTGGCCCTTCATATTTTGGGACGAAAATTCTACACAAATAAAAAAAAAATCAGCCTTATACTCCCAAAGCATTATAATTTTCATTCGTAAAATCCCAGTAGTTGAAAACCATCCGACAACAAGAGAAATTAGAGATTTACTATGGCCAAGGTTGACACCATCGAGAAACACTTTCTAATATTACATGAGCAACTCGCTCATTTATATACAGAAAATACACAGACAAAACTTCAAACAAAGCACCCAAAGAAGACATTATGGAAAATAATTACCTGTTTGTTATGTTATGGAATTTAAGCCTCATTAGTCACATGCCAGTCACTTGACATTCCCACAATGCTCTTTTGATTTCTGGAGTGAAATATAAAAATACCTCAGGAGGCTACGTAGGCTTGGGATGGAATGGTTTGTAGTTCAGGAATTCATTTGTTACAAACTTTTATGTTTGCATGATGAGGGCTTATCAAAATGACACTACATGATGAGGCTTCATGTCAGGGTCCTGTGAGTGGTAAAGTCGTATCATAGAGGCCCCATGTTTAATCCATACCGGAACCACTTGGTTTCTGAAGGAGTATCCAAGGGCAAGGCACCTCAGAGCCCTAGCCTAGTACTGGTTAAACCAAGGACATAGATGAGTAAGTGAATTTAGATGTGATATGATGGAAATGATATTGAAAGGTGCTTAACTCTTTACGAAACAACAAATTTTTGGACTTGACCAAATTCAAGGCATCTGCAGACAACAAATTAAATCTTGTCAATATGATGATTTCTGCCTTTGATATTGTAGAAAATGTTGTAGGAAAAGGAGAAAATCTGGTTACCAGTATTTTGTCCTTTCCCTATGTTTTCAAAAGCTTTCTTTCTCAGGGTCGATAATAGTTGGGATTGTCTGGTAGAGGGTTAAAAAACCATCCAATCAATCCACTCACTCTCTTTAACCAGGATATTCTACAAGTTCTTGAAAGTTTAGAGTTTCCACCAGCATGGAGAGAGTTGTTTAAGAAAGCAGGTGTTCCAGATGAAGCCTTAAGTAATGTTTATTCCACCAGGAATATCATTAAACTTGTCACAGACACTCTAGATCTACCTGGTTATCCAAACTTCATGCTGACCCCTATGCCAAAGGTCAGGGAGAGTTCACGGTATTTCATCTCAGATAACGCAATGAAAGTTGCATCAATTAGCTCTAGGAGCAAAACTTCCCTAGAGGAGGTTACTGGTGTCCTACACAATGCTACCTCAAATAATGCTAGGAAACTTGATTCTCAAAGGGACATAATTAGTGAGGGAGATAAATGGGAATCAGGTACTGTTACTACCGTTAGTGGGGGAGAGCTCTCAGATGAATCTGAAGTTACACTGAAAGATATAAAAGACAGTTCATCTGATGAAAGTGCCCTCTCAAGTGATACAGATGTTGACAGACCAGATACTGTGTCAGACATTGCAAGCACAGATGTGCCAGTTACTCCACACAAATTGCAGAGAAGACCTGTTAATGTTTTCATTCCAAATTTGGAGTTATCCATTGAGTCAGCTAGAAAAGAATTTTCAGCAGAGAGGGATAGAATCTCAAGGTCTTCCTGGTTGTCTATAAGCCTAGATGACAGGACCAATAGATGTGAGGAGAACCAAGCTGAGTATAAGGCAGAAAAGTATGTGAACAAATCTAAGTTATCTGAAACCAGTCTTAATTTGTTATCCAATAGAAGTGATGGTGGCTCTTCACCTTCTGATGTTTTGTTGACAGAGGATAGTAAATTCAATGAGTCAGCAAGAAAAAGAAGAAGAAACAGACATGTAAAATCTCCCACCAGTCAAAGCAGTAGTGAGTACATTATGAGAGAATCTTTCAGTAATAGACGTCCACCATCACCCAAGAAAAAAAGTTCTCTCACCAAGAAATTATTGGATAAATCCTTGAACTTGGCCAGTAACACTGACAGTGCTGGAAATAATACAGTAGGGCTAGATAGTGTGCCAGTAAATACAGTTGATAGTTTGTCTGATAGAAGTATAAAATCATTGGGAAATAGACATGTAGACTGTTCTTATGACAGCTTCTTTGGTATACCTATTCAGAATAATGAAACTGAGGAAATAGAAAACAGTTCTGTTCAGACATCAAACATCAGTTCGGAACTGAATACACAGGGTACAATACATGACTGTGGTATTACTTTTGATAAACAAGATGAAAGTTTTGAAGTAGACAGAAAGAAAATTAGTGTTACAAAAAGTGACATGTACCTTGTTGAAAGTGAAAGTGAAATAGTGCCCAAAGAAAGTAGACAAAATAGGACAGAAGTTGTGAATGAAGTAAAGAGATTTATAGACCAAAAATTGGGGACTAGTTTGTCTGTGTCAAGAGATGAAATGGGCTCTGAGTGCTCTGTTAGCAGACATGCTGAATCCCAATTACCACATATGTCATCCAAAGTAGAGCCACATTTTAGTGCTGATTGTGCTAGGTCTAGTCAAGATAATTCAATGACATCAAGTGTAAATAAGAATATTTGTCAGATAGATTCAGTCGTGAATGAATGCACAAAGACAGCTAAAAACCTAGGAATAGATAATGATGCAAATGGAGAAAGAAATATTTATAGAGAACCTACGGAAATAGTGCTTAGGACAAGTAATAAGTCTGTTACTGCAGAACCTAATCATTTGAATGTAGATGAATCATTAAAGCATGACCATTTTGAAATTAGAGCTGGCTCTAAATCTGCAAGAACAGAAAAACATGAAAATGATAAATTTGATATTTCAAAGAATGATACCAGACATTCTATTGATGTAAACATTAGGCCCAGATCATCCAAAGTGCCAAAGATTGATGAGGATAAACTCACTAAAGAAAAAAGGACAAATGTGCCAATTCAGTTGGAGCTACCAAAGAGGAAAGATATTAACAGTAATGCAAGTCTTTCAAAATCAGCAGAAATTAAACATGATGGTGGCGAACAAATCAGAGTTGTTTTGAATCCTAGAGATGTGACAGATAAAAAGAAACCAGCTATTACACCTCGCAAAAGTAAAATGAAAACTCAGCAAACGGTTCAACAGGTAGAACAGACTGGAAAAAGTATGAGCATTTCTGATAAGGCATTTAATGAACCAAAAGAAAATGAAGTTGAGACTAAAAACACATGTTTGAAAAAGTCCTTGGAAGATTCAAAGTCTCAAATTTTAGGTCAAAACACAAAAGCTGACAATTTGACAAGTGCATCCATGACTAGAGCAAGTAATTCTCTTGCACTGCAGGAACCAGAGGTTGCTCAAAATGAGTTACCAAAGTCAAATAAAATAAGGGTTAAACTGAGAAAGGATCCGTTAGCTCCAAAATTGGTGGCACAATGTCCATCATCACCAGTACCCCCTGCTCCTCCCCCACCCCCAGTTGGTAACTTTGCAGGATCCATGTCAGTGTTGAGTAAGAGCATGCAGATAGAAGCTCCAAGGTTAAGTATGGCTGATGAGTTAAAGAACAAGATTAGTAAAAGACAGAGTATATCAGAAGGTATTACAATTGTGAGAAAGAACACTGGAAATACATTTAAACCTGTCAAACCTGAAAATATCATTGGAGCTAGGGATGATTCTTTACTAAGTCAATCCAGTAAACCAGTCAAGCCTGCAAAAGAAGGAGAACCAATCACTGTGCCTACCAATACAGAAAATGATTTACTGGCACCCCAACCTTCAGATGGTCTACCTTCTTTTGTTGTACAGTCACTGGAACTAAAGGACCAAAAGGATCACCTTAGATCCATATCAAAGCCTCATCCCAATCAAATAGATGATCTTAGTGGAGCTAGTCAGGAGCAGTTATCTTCTATTGCTGATATACTAAGAAAGGTAAGGGTTCTCACCATTTCCATTGCTTTACTGTTGGATTCCTGAGGGGGCTGCTTTTACAGACAATAAAGATCAAGATTATGCAGCAAGTCACAAGCAGCCAGATCTTGATCTACACTATCTGCCATGTAGTATTTGAATAATAATATATATTTGAGGGATGTTTTGTTATGCAGAAAGCTTCAAATTTTTCAGTTTGCAATCGAAAAGAAAAATATTCCTTTTAACATTTGTCCATTTCCAAACGATGTTATATACCCTTTCATTTGCTATTCATTATACTAACTCTTTACCACACAATCCTGACTTTTAACGACCCTGAGAAAAAAGCCTGTAAAAAACCTTGTGGGAAAAGGAGAAAATCCTGGTAACCAGCATTTTCTCCTTTTCCCACAATGTTTTCTCTCCTCTTTGATACAAATTTCAAATTTTCTGTCAGTTTTATTTTGACGTCTTCAAATGCTTTCAATTTGGACCGGCCTAATATTTTGTCGTTTGGTAAAGAGTTAAGCATATTTGGATTGTTTTCTGCAAAATCCATTTTATACTGAAATGCCTCACACTTTATGATTTATTTAACTCTTTCAAATGACAATTTTAGAAGCTTTTGTGGATGTGGGTTAAGATCAGAGTGTATAGCACATGCAGTCTGATCCTAGATTACATTTTCTGCTTCCTGCTACTTATATATGCCAATATTTATCTTTAAAAGCAGTGAAAAACTAAAATTACAGCAGGGAAAAAGTTCAATTCCTGGAATGTAGAGTTATCACAAGGTCATACAATGACAGAATATAAAAGACTTTTGCATAATTAAAGCATTCGTAGACGTAGACCACAATGCAATAAGCTTCAAATGATTGAATTTGTATTTGAAAGATTTGAAGACTTTTTGAGAAGAGGAGAAATTGTTGTTCACCAGCATTTATTCCTTTTTCCACAATGTTTTGAAAAGTTTTTGTTGTCAGAGTTGTAAAAAAAATGGGATGGTTTGGTAAAGAATTAATCAAGAGTTACCTTAATTTCTCTCTCTATCAGGCTGTGATGGGACGTAGGTTCGCCATGGGAGAAGATGCAGACAGTGTGTCACAGAGTTTTGATTCAGTGGCAACAGGGTGGTCCATGGATCTGAATTAGGTTTAGCTGGAGAAACTAGCATCGTCATACGTTCCTTTTCTCCCCATTGTTTTCCAGAGTTAAGTAGTCTTGCCCATTTAGCCACGTTTGAATTGTTCTGTGTACATGCTTTCAATTAGGGCATGCATAAGATTCAGCTTGTTGTTTAGTTTGTTGTTTAAGAGGTATATTATGAAAATCTAGAAGGTTTTAAGCATACCGTATGGAGTGCAAGTAGAGAAAAGAGAGGTATTTCAAGGAAGAAAATTGCTTCTTCCAAAATGTATGGAAAAATTGTGTGAAATGTGTAACTTCTATGTTTCCAAAATACTTTCAAGAACCCACTGTTTCGGTATGAAAGGCTGATTTAATATGAGAATCTTTTGACCTGTAATGCATAATCCTTTGTTTGAAAGATCTTGAAGAAAAGATTTACTAAAATATTTTGTGAGAAAAGGAGACAGAGCATGTTGCAAGCATTCCACATTTAATTCTTTTCCCACAATGTTTTCCTACTTTCCAAAGACAACTCTGCAAATGGATTCAATTTAGATAAGTTCAGAATTTTGTCATCTTATAGCACATGCCTTTGAAGCTCTATTGGTCTATCAGGGAACACTAAAGTTGTCCTTGGTCAGTCATCAAACACAATGGTGCATCGCCTGTATATCACAGAATATTATACTCAAATTTTTATTAACACCTTATCTATAAATAGCACATTGGCGACTCCTCTATATTGTATATATAGTAAGACTATGTAGGATACAGAGGGAATCCCCATTTGCTATTTATAGTAACAGTGTCCGATAACAAAAATTTGGTTATCCCTGATAGACTAACAGAGTTTCAGAAGCCTATCTTTCTAGTAAAGAGTTAGATAACAACAGCCATTTTGTCCAGAATATCTCGCAAAATAACCGATTTTTTATGGAAATATGAGCAGCTGCCTCTGACATGAACTCTTTTGAAAAGTGATATTTCCCTTTTCCAAATTTTTTGTCTTTGTTTTTTAACATGTTTACCCTACACCGATTGCGGAGGGATAAGGTTTTTGCATTGTCGGTTTATTGCTTTTATGTATCTATCAATTATTTCTTTGACAGGGAATATCGTATCAACTAAGTACCTTGTAAATCATGTAATTTGTTTTGGTTTGGTTCAAGTAGGTGTAAAAATAGTGTTGATCTTGGGGACTTTAGTTAACGGATAGTACATGTACATGTCTATTTTAATAAGATGTATAAGCATTTACTGTGATGTTACAATTCTCTAGACATATCAAATTGTAATTTAAAGATAATCCTTTATCAAATATTCATCTCTTTTTTTTTTTTAATTAGCATGTGATAGAGACCTTTGGAAAACATTTTGAGAACAGGAGAAAATGGTGGAAACCAGAATTTTCTCTTTTTCTAACATTTTTATCTACCCTTTTACAGACAAATCCTAGTTTACACTAGTGTTGAATTTGTGTGTTAAAGAGTTATCACAACAGATTGCTGAAAGTGAATTATTTATAACTTTGACTGTCATTCTTTTACCCATTACATGTTATTTATTTCATCATTTATATATTTCTTAACACCTTTATTTATCTATTTTTGTTTTCATTTTAAATTCACAAAAAAAAACTGGTCCTTTATAGGATATAGGGCCTAATTAATCTTTTCCCAAACAATCCTTGGTTTTTATGGGTCTAGAATAGTAGCCTTTTGAAAACATTGTGGGAAAAGGAGAAAATGCTGGTAACCAGCATTTTCTCCTTTTCCCACAATATTTTCTACCCTATCATAAACAGAAATCATCTTTTCAGAAAGAGTTGAATTGTCGTCTGCAAATGCTTTCAATTTGGTCTGGTCCAAAAGTTTGTCGTTTGGGAAAGGGTTAATACCTTCATTTATCTACATGTGTTTTTGTTTTCATTTAAAATTCACCTAACCCTTTACCCCATAAGGCATTTCTATGGTATCTCTAATTGACCCTAAATAACGGCAAGGCATTTCTATGGTATCTCTAATTGACCCTAAATAACGGCAAGGATGAAACCTTTTGATAGTGTAGAAAACATTGTGGCAAAAGGTGAAATTGCTTGTCACGAGCAATTTCACCTTTTGCCACAATGTTTTCCAAAGGCTCCCAAAAGCAATGCGTAGAAATGAGTATCTATGGAGTAAAGGGTTAAAAAACTGTTCTTTTATAGGGCCTTATTAAAATTCATTCTATTCCTTTCACAGTCTATAATCTTCACTTATTCAGGAATAAGTCGGAATAAATGAAATATATGTCTCACTACAGTTACACACACTCCACTATTAGAAACTTTGCTCTTCAGTCTGACTGAAAAATGCTTCAAATTGGTAATTTTCTTGTTACTATGCTTGAGGATATTTTTAAGATATGAAACCTCAGTTCAGATTCATTAAATATTAACAAAGATTTTTTCAGTCTTTTTCTTCCTTTCTTTTTTTTTTTCAAGCGGTAAAGAGCATCAGTTATGTCATGTGGAGTATATTTATTCTTAACCCTTTCCCAAACTTTTGGACCAGACCAAATTGAAAGCATTTGCAGACGACAATTCAACTCTTGCTGAAAAAATGATTTCTGTCTATGATAGAGTAGGAAACATTGTGGGAAAAGGAGAAAATGCTGGTTACCAGCATTTTCTCCTTTTCCCACAATGTTTTCAAAAGGCTACTATTCCAGACCCGTAAAAACCAGGGTTTGTTTGGGAAAGGGTTAATGTGAACAGTTCTAAAGTGCCTGCAACAGGCGAAAAGGAGCAGTCCACGCAGGCTGATTCGAGACAGCCCTGTACAACTACATAAGATTTTGTGCTACGAGGTGTGATCAGAATGTTCTCGGCCTGATGCACTTCGAGGCATTTCCTTGGATGAAAATCTTGTTCAGTCTGTCATTCTATCTAATTGAAAGTCATTTGGAAAGCAAAAAGCATTTGGTCACGCTTGACTGCTTTTGTATGACAGTATTTAGAGAGGACAGTGCATCAAACTGGCAAAATTGACCCAAGGTGTTCTGCGCTTGCAGGACAATGTGCCTGCTCACACGTCGCAAGTTGCCATGACTGCTGCGACTGAATGCGGATTCGAAGTCCTTCCCCACCCCCCATATTCTTCTGATATGGCCCCTTCTGACGTCTATCTGTTTCCAAAATTGAAATGCAACCTTTGTGGAACACAGTTTGGAAGCAATAAAGGCGTCATAGAGGCAGTGAACGAGTACTTGGGGGACCAGGAAAAAGACTTCTATTTGGAAGGGATAAGCAAGTTCGAACAGAGATGGACAAAGTGCATTGCTTTGAAGGGGGATTATATTGAAAAGTAATGACCAGATTTTCATTCCCTGGTAATCGGAAGCACTTGGGGCCGAGAACTTTTTGATCACACCTCGTACAGTAGACTTGCACAAAACAGAAAATTACATAAAAACGGAAAATGTTGTTTTAGGAATGTACAGGCTAATGTGAGACAAAACTTTACACTAATGTCGGAGTGCCCCTTTTCAGGTGCTGCAGCACTTATGTACATTGTATGTTTGTCTTAAAGACAAAAAGACTCTTAGATTTTCAATACTGGCGTTCAATCAGCATTTTCTCCTTTTCCTACAATGTTTTCCACTCTTCCAAGAACAAGTTTAAATTCTTGAGTCACATTAATTTTGTCACCAATTTGGACCAGTCTAAAATTTTGTCATTTGGTAGATTTAAACTCTGATTATTTGTTAAATATCAAAAGAAAAATCTGTATAACACAGGCAGATAAGCATTGAATAATTTTTGGCTCAGTGATGTCCTTTTTTTTTTGTATTTTTTTTCACTAAATGTAAAAGAATTGGCACCAGCATGCAGTGCTCTTGTTTAACTTGCTACAATTATAAAATATTCTCACACAAACTTACATTTTTCTCTTTGATCTATTGGTCTACAGGTAATTTGTTTAGGTTAATTTGTGTTCCGAAGGATTTCTTTTTTTTACAGAGTGTTACGGGAGACCACTCCTTCCTGCATGGCATACTCCCGATTTAAATACAATACCTGGCTACTGCGTCAGGGAGATATCTCTTTGGCTCAGTGGTTAGGGTATTGGCTTTGCGTCCGGGAGTTCGGAGTTCGAATCCCGCTCCGACCCTTATTTCTGCCATGCATTTATTCATTTGTTTCTTTGTTACGGACTTCGTTCGTAAGATGGGGGCTCGTCCGGGATGGGCCATTGAGCCATTAATCCCATTTGTTGTCCAAAATCGGACTTCCTGCCTAATAAGGCTTTGAGTCATCAATAAATGATGACTTTAAGAGGGGGTGTGTTACGGGAGACCACTCCTTCCTGCATGGCATACTCCCGATTTAAATACAATACCTGGCTACTGCGTCAGGGAGATATCTCTTTGGCTCAGTGGTTAGGGTATTGGCTTTGCGTCCGGGAGTTCGGAGTTCGAATCCCGCTCCGACCCTTATTTCTGCCATGCATTTATTCATTTGTTTCTTTGTTACGGACTTCGTTCGTAAGAAGAGTATTTATATATTATTGTTGTGTCGGAATTTTTGTGTGTTCCATTGTTTCTGTATTCGTTTTTAAAACAGATGTAATTCGGGAGATTTTACTTTACCCAACCCCTGCCATACAAAAGTTGGTGTGACTTTCTCATGTTTAGGTGTTTGATAGCTCTCTGATATAGTTGGTGGAAGGAGCAACTACTTGTCTCAAGCAACATATAAATCTGATTCAAAAATAGAAATTGGCTCTTGAAAGGTATGAATACATTGTTGGAAAAGGAGAAAATGCTGATTACCAGAACTTTTTCTTTTCAGAAAGTGTTTCCTAACACCTTCTTTAAAACTTAGGATTGTGTGGTTGAAGGGTTAGATATTTGCTGCACTTATTTGCTCATACGGGTAAGTATTCACCAAGCATTTTTAAGAAAGGTTTTTTTAGCTCACCTGAGCACGAAGTGCTCATGGTGAGCTATTGTGATCGTGCTGTGTCCGGCGTCCGTCGTCCGTCGTCAACTTTTTACCTTGTGTACGCTCTACAGGCCACAGTTTTGGTCGGATACTCATGAAAGTTGGTCAGGATGTTTGTTTTGATGAAATCTCGGACGAGTTCGAAAATGGGTCATGTGGGGTCAAAAACTAGGTCACTAGGTCAAATCTTAGAAAAACCTTGTGTACGCTCTAGAGGCCGCATTTTGAGTCGGATACTCATGAAAGTTGGTCAGGATGTTTGTCTCGATGATATCTTGGACGAGTTCGAAAATGGGTCACGTGGGGTCAAAAACTAGGTCACCAGGTCAAATCTTAGAAAAACCTTGTGTACGCTCTAGAGGCCGCATTTTCAGTCCGATACTCTTGAAAGTTGGTCAGGATGTTTGTCTGGATGATATCTCGGACGAGTTCGAAAGTGGGTCACGTGGGGTCAAAAACTAGGTCACCAGGTCAAATCTTAGAAAAACCTTGTGTACGCTCTAGAGGCCACATTTTCAGTCGGATACTCTTGAAAGTTGGTCAGGATGTTTGTCTGGATGATATCTCGGACGAGTTCGAAAGTGGGTCAAGTGGGGTCAAAAACTAGGTCACCAGGTCAAATCTTAGAAAAACCTTGTGTACGCTCTAGAGGCCACATTTTCAGTCAGATACTCATGAAAGTTGGTCAGGATGTTTGTCTCGATGATATCTCGGACAAGTTCGAAAATGGGTCACGTGGGGTCAAAAACTAGGTCACTAGGTCAAATCTTAGAAAAACCTTTTGTACGCTCTAGAGGCCACATTTTCAGTCGGATACTCATGAAAGTTGATCAGGATGTTTGTCTGGATGATATCTCGGACAAGTTCGAAAATGGGTCACGTGGGGTCAAAAACTAGGTCACTAGGTCAAATCTTAGAAAAACCTTTTGTACGCTCTAGAGGCCACATTTTCAGTCGGATACTCATGAAAGTTGGTCAGGATGTTTGTCTGGATGATATCTCGGATGAGTTTGTAATTGGGTCACGTGGGGTCAAAAACTAGGTCACTAGGTCAAATCTTAGAAGAACCTTTTGTACGCTCTAGAGGCCACATTTACAGTCGGATACTCATGAAAGTTGGTCAGGATGTTTGTCTGGATGATATCTCGGATGAGTTTGTAAATGGGTCACGTGGGGTCAAAAACTAGGTCACTAGGTCAAATCTTAGAAGAACCTTTTGTACGCTCTAGAGGCCACATTTTTCAGTTGGATACTCATGAAAGT
This sequence comes from Tridacna crocea, assembly GCA_943736015.1. Classification (NCBI taxonomy): domain Eukaryota; kingdom Metazoa; phylum Mollusca; class Bivalvia; order Cardiida; family Cardiidae; genus Tridacna; species Tridacna crocea. Next base: position 35,644,330 of record OX031063.1, on the reverse strand, counting down.
TGGTCAGGATGTTTGTCTGGATGATATCTCGGATGAGTTTGTAAATGGGTCACGTGGGGTCAAAAACTAGGTCACTAGGTCAAATCTTAGAAGAACCTTTTGTACGCTCTAGAGGCCACATTTTTCAGTTGGATACTCATGAAAGTTGGTCAGGATGTTTGCCTGGATGATATCTCGGACAAGAACGAAAATGGGTCATGTGGGGTCAAAAACTAGGTCACAAGGTCAAATCTTAGAAGAACCTTTTGTAGGCTCTAGAGGCCACATTTTCAGTCCGAAACTCTTGTAAGTTGGTCAGAATGTTTGTCTTGATGATATCTTAGACAGGTTTGAAAATGGGTCATTGGGGGTTAAAAACTAGGTCACCAGGTCAAATCTTAGAAAAACCTTGTATATGCTCTGGATGCCACATTTTCAGTCCAACACTCTTGAAAATTAGAATGTTTGCCTTTATAATATCTTGGATGAGTTTGAAAATGGATCATGTTGGGTCAAAAACTGGGTCAATAGGTCAAATGTTATAAACACCTTTTGTATGCTCTGGAGGACACATTTTCAGTCTGATACTCCTAAAACTTGTTCATAATATTTGTCCTGGTGATACCTTGAATGAGTTTGAAAATGGGTCATGTGGAGTCAAAAACTAGGTCAATGGGTCAAATATTAGAAAAACCTTGTGTACACTCCAGAGGCTACATTTTCTGCCTGATATTCTTCAGACTTGGTCAGAATGTTTGTTTTGGTGATGTCTCAAAAGAGTTTGATAATGGGTATTTGTCGGGTCCAAAACTAGGTCACTTGATGAAATCTTAGAAAAACCTTTTGTACACTGTAGAGGCCACATTTTCAGTCCAATACTCATGAAACTTGGCCAGAATGTTTGTCTTACTGATATCTCAAAAGTGTTTGATGATGGGTAATGTCTGATAAAAAACTAGGTCACTGGGAAACTAGATAGTGCATGTTTGGTCAATAAACTCAGGTGAGCGTTTCAGGGCCATCATGGCCCTCTTGTTGTCTCATTCATTCTGCAAGATTTTCCACACTTGAAAGTAACACAACTTCTGATTTGCTAAACCAAATGGTTTAGCCAATCAAAAGATGTGTTTGTTTCAAATCTAGGAAATTCTGGAGAACAAGACCAAGAATGTTTATAAGAATGGTTGTTGAATACGACCCAGGTCTTAACCCTTTACTCCATAGATACTCATTTCCATGCAATGCTTGTAGGAGCCTTTGGAAAACATAGAGGCAAAAGGTGCCTTATGGGTAAAGGGTTAAAGACTGTAGAGCCCTGTCAACTTTTTGATCAGTTCTCATTGTCTATAGACATTTCTGTGAGCATTCAGAGGATTCAGAAATCTATATTTACAATTTGGATATTTAATATATTAAGCCACAATTATGTTACAAAGGTTATGGTTGATACTGAATAGATTCTTAATAAAGTTAACCCTCATAGTACTGAGTTAGTTGCATAATACTGTTAAGTTGGTAGTAAAACCCAAATATCGCTACTTTTTAATTTTATTTGGGGGATAAATATCTCCTTCTCGGACAAAGTACATCCAAGATTAGACTGCACACTCAGTGCAGACTGATCTTGATTTTCACTGTTCACAAAAAGACTTTGAGTTTTACCTTCTATCTACGGGTTAACTACCATACACCAAAATTTGTATTTGTCCAAATTTAAAGCATTTCCTGGTGAAATGATTGTTTTTTTGGAAAGTTAGAAACAAACTTTCCAAAAGGCTTTTTTCTCAGGGTTATTAAAAGTTTGGATGTGAGATAAAGGTTAAAGCAGTTGCTTCCATTCGAACAATGTTTGTTAAGAACTACGTACTGCTATGGAATATAAGTCATACTCATCAGGTAAGAGGTTAAGATTCACTTTGGCATCAGCTGGAACACAAGATGGAGGAGGGGAAAATTATGGATTATGGAAATGTTAGTATTCTTGGCAAAACCCATACTGTTTCCTATTTGCATAAATATTCTGTATGTTGTTTACCCATGTCCACAAAGTAAGAATATTGGAGTCTTTCAAATTCAAAAAAATCTTCCAGGACTGAATAACTAAAGAAAGAAGAGGAACTGATTTATGATTTAGAAACATACAAGGAAAAAGTGTGACAAATGGAAAAATAAAATATTCTTCTTCGAAAATTTTTTAAGGCTGGTCTGCTTTTGAAGTGCAAACACATGAAGTAAATAGGATTAAATTACATAGTTCGGTCTAATTTCCATCAGAAAGATAGGGGATTGGCATAAATTTTCATTTTTATCCCATTGTGATACTTGGTTATATACATCATTTTCTTGGTATTGTGTCTGTTGTCCCTGTAATTGTTTAGAGAGAGGTCATAGGAAGACTTTATGCTTTATTTTTGTAACTTTTAACTCTCTACTTGTGCAAAATTAAAGCACTTGCAGAATTCAAGTTAACAGTAAATGTAACAAGGGATGGAATTTATGTGGATAAAGCTTATAAACATTGTGGAAAAAGAAGGAAATGCTGGTTGCTAGTAATTTCTCCTTCTCCGACAATACTTTCAAAAACCTTCTTTCCCAGGGTTATTAGAACTTGGGATTGTTTGGTATAAAAACTATACCGTATAGGGGCAAAGCTCTACTACTGAACAACGTTTTAGACTTGTGTAAGCTTTTGCATTTGTAGACAACAATGAAGCTAAAAAATTTTTATGATCTGATTTGATATATTTAATTGTTATCCTTCTAAAAAAACTAAAAGAAATAAATTCAAGTTGATAATAAAACTTCAAATATTGCTGTTTTGATGTTATGTGTTGGGGAATAATATCTCCAAATCAGACAGTGTAGATCAAGATCGGACTGCATAGAACATGCAGTCTGATCTTGATCTACACTGTCTGCAAAAGTCAGTGGGTGGCGCTTAGCAGCCTTAATAGAGTAGAAAGCATTGTGGGAAAGAAAATAAATAAATGCTGGTAGCCAGCGTTTTCTTATTTTTCATCTAAATTTGTAGATCCTTGTCCACACAATCCAGAGTTTTAAGACATTGTAAATAAGCACTTTTTAACCCATTACCACACAATCCCTACTTTTGACGGTTCTGAGAAAGAAGCCTATTGAAAACCTTGTGGGAAAAGGAGAAAATGCTGGTAACCAGCATTGTCTCCTTTTTTCCCACAATGTTTTCTACCCTTTACAAAACGAATTTCAAATTTTCAGTCACTTTTATTTTGTCATCTGTAAATGCTTTCAATTTGGACAAACCTAAAATTTCGTTGTATGGTAATGGGTTAAAAGATTGTGAGAAAAGCAGAATGTGTTCTATCCTTCAAAACAATCCATTTGAGCCACAAATAATTATATGTTATCATTCTGTAAATGAAGATGGAAAGGTCCCAATTTTTTTTTCATTTGGTGAAGAAGTTTCTTTCTACATCCTTTTTTCCTCAGGGTTGTGAAAAGCAGCATTTTCTTCTTTTTACACAGTGCTTTCTACCCTTTTGCTGACGAATTTGTTCATTTGAACCTCGTTTGTCTTCAACAAATGCTTTCAGTACAGACCAGGCTATAGAAAAAGGTTGGTTATCACACAAGGGTATGGCCCCATTTACCAAAGAATCTTGGATTTTAAGAATCCTGAGAGAGAGGGCTTTTGACAAACACTGTGCAAAAAGGATGAAATACTAAACAAGTATTTTCACCTTTTCGGCATTGTTTTCTACCCATTTAGAAACCAATCCTGTCCTCTGAAGCACACTAAATATGCTAAGTGGAAATGCCTTTAACTCTTTACCAAACAGAAAAAAATTGGACCAGTCCAAATTGAAAGCATTTGCAAACGACAAAATAAATGTGAATCAAAAATTGAAATTTGATTTGGATAGGGTAGAAAGCATTGTGGGAAAAGGAGAAAATGCTGGTTGCCAGCATTTTGTCCTTTTCCCACAGTGTTTTCTAAGGCTTTCTTTCCCAGGTTCCTTTAACCCATTACCACACAAAACCTACTTTTGACGCCCCTGAGAAAGAAGCCTTCTGAAAACACTGTGGGAAAAGGAGAAAATGCTGGTAACCAGCATTTTCTCCTTTTCCCACAGTGTTTTCTACCCTTCCCAGAAAGAAAATCAATTTTCAGTCACCTTTATTTTGTCGTCTTGCAAATGCTTTCAATTTAGACCAGTCTATTATTTTCTCGTGTGGTAAAGAGTTAAAGTTGGGATTGTGTGGTAAGGAGTTAATATGGGTATGGTTAATCCTTAAGCTGCTAAGCTAGACTCACTGACCTTTTGTGGACAGCATTGATCAAGATCAGACTACACATAATGTGCAGTCTGATCTTGGATCTCCACTGTCCAAGGAGATGTTATTCCTGAAAAGACATCTTTGAAATATTGATATTTTGGTTTTTACCATCAGATTGAAAGTTTAATTATTTAGCTGAAAAAGGGTTAAGATTTCGTCGCCAGATAAAGAGTTAACCGTTTACTTGATGACAAAACTTTGGAATGAACCAAATCAAATGCATTTGTATACAAAAAATAAAAAGTTGTTAACTCATTACCAAATGACAATATTTTAGGCTTGTCCAAACTGAAAGCATTTGCAGATGACAAGATAAAAGTGACTGAAAATTTGAAATATGTTTTGTGAAGAGTAGAAAACATTGTGGTAAAAGGAAAAAATGCTGGTTACCAGCATTTTCTCCTTTTCCCACAATGTTTTCTAAAGGTTTTTTTCTCAGGGGCATCAAAAGTAGGGATTGTATGGTAATTGGATTAATTAAGATGATGATTGCTGTCTTTGGTACAAAACATTTAGGGAAATGGAGAAAATGCTGGTTACCAGCATTTTCACCTTTTTCCACAATGTTTTCAGAAGCCTTCTCTTTTAGGGTTGTGAAAAGACAGGATTGTGAGGTAAAAGACTAAGGCACTGCCACACACAAAACAATCAACAATAATACCAGCATGAAGTCAGCTGAATCCCTGTACAAACTGCAATTCAATGCTATGTTCATTATTTTGTGTCTTTTTTTCCTAGGCTTCTTGTAAATTGAGTCAAATCTCAAAGGATGCTTCCAATTTACAAGACAATTCTAGATGACTAGATATACATGTAACCTTGCCCTTTCTATGACTTCAGGCTAACAGTATAATTTCGTTCCTACATTTCATGAAATAAAAAGAAAATATTAGCCATGCTGTGTGAAAAGATGGTTTAACTCTTTACCGCACAATTCCAACTTTTAAAGACCCTGAAAAAGAGAGCCTTTGAAAGCATTGTGGGAAAATGAGAAAATGCTGGTTACCAGCATTTTCTCATTTTCCCACAATGTTTTCTATCCTTTTCAAATCAAATTTCAATTTTTGATTCACTTTATCACACAATCCCAACTATTAAAGACCCTGAGAAAGAGAGCCTTTGAAAGCATTGTGGGAAAATGAGAAAATGCTGGTTACCAGCATTTTCTCATTTTCCCACAATGTTTTCTATCCTTTTCAAATCAAATTTCAATTTTTGATTCACTTTATCACACAATCCCAACTATTAAAGACCCTGAGAAAGAGAGCCTTTGAAGGCATTGTGGGAAAATGAGAAAATGCTGGTTACCAGCATTTTCTCATTTTCCCACAATGTTTTCTATCCTTTTCAAATCAAATTTCAATTTTTGATTCACATTTTTTTTTGTCGTCTGCAAATTCTTTGAAATTGGACTAGTCCATAATTTTGTTGTTTGGTAAAGAGCTCGTGCATTTCTATGGTGCACAATACCAAACAGGTCATCACAGTATTATGTGCCCATAAGATTAATTTTGTCCAACAATCAACTGGGTTAAAGCTACACTGTTCCTTTGACATGCAGAAAATTGAACAAAAAAATAAAAAGGTTCAGCCCAGGTGGACTAGTGCAGGGTGCAATGGTTGATACTTTTTGCAAATGTGTAAGCCCTTTTTACAGAGCATAGATCCATATAATTCTTTGAATTGCATGTTTTAAACCTTGTAGAGTTTAACACAACCTAAGCTTCTGTTTAGATCTGTAAAGAAAGTGAACTTTAACTCTTTACGAAACGACAAATTTTAGACTGGTCCAAATTCAATGGACTTGCATATAACAAATCAAACATAACTCAGAAATAAAAAAGAACATCCCAGCAGGTTAGAAAACATTGTGGGAAAAGGAGAAAATGCTGGTTTTTTTTTTTTTTTTTAAAAAGGCTTCTATCTCAGGGTTGTAAAAACCAGGGATTGTTTGGTAAAGGGTTAAAGGACCCAGAGGAGAAAGGTATTTTGAAAAAAACAGTGTTGGAAAAGAAGAACATGCTGGTAACCAGCATTTTCTCCTGTTTCCACAAAGTTTTCTTTCCTACACAAAAAAGAGGCCTCAAGGTTTTATTCATATTTCATTTTTTGTATGCATATGCTTTTATTTTGCAATTTGGAAAAGTCTGGAGTTATGTAGTTTAGTAAAGAGTTAGCTCCAGGGTCAATGGCTAAGGTCATTTAGAATCTTTTTATGGAGTGTAACTAGATCAAGATGACAGATGAACATGCAGTCAGTGCTATTTCTGACTACTGCATCTACTGCCGACTGTGAAACAATGGTCTGAATGATTTTTGTATGCAATTAATGGTATTGCCTACTTCATTTAACCCTTTACCAAACAATCCCTGGTTTTTACAACTCTGAGACTGAAGCCTTTTGAAAACATTGTTGGAAAAGGAGAAAATGCTGGTAGCCAGCATTTTCTCATTTTTCCACAATGTTTTCTACCCTGCTGGAGACAAATTTCAATTTTTGAGTAATATTTATTTTATCATCTGCAAGTTCTAACAAGTTGGACCAGTCTAAAATTTTGTTGTTTGGTAAAGGGTTAAGGATTATGATCCCTGACATATTCATAAAAAATTGATGCTCCTTTCCCAAACGACAAACTTTTGGACTAGACCAAATTGAAAGCATTTGCAGACGACAATTTAACTCTTGCTGAAAAGATTATTTCTGTCTATAATAGGGTAGAAAACATTGTGGGAAAAGGAGAAAATGCTGGTTACCAGCATTTTCTCCTTTTCCCACAATATTTTCAAAAGGCTTCTATTCCAGACCCGTAAAAACCAGGGATTGTTTGGGAAAGGGTTAAAGTATTTCGGGCAATCATGGCTGCTTCCATCTTTAGTCCTTTACCAAACGACAAAAATTTAGACTTGTCCAAATTCAAAGCAGTTGCATCTGACAAAATAAAAGTGAATGAAAATTTGAAATTTGTGTTGTGAAGGGTAGAAAACATTGTGGGAAAAGGAGAAAATGCTGGTTACCAGCATTTTCTCCTTTTACCATGATGTTTTCTAAAGGCTTCTTTCTCAGGGTCATCAAAAGTAGGAATTGTGTGGTAATAGGTTAATATGAGAGGGGCTGTTGACCCCCTAATTCATCGGTAAATATCATGTAACATCGATGTTTTGGTAGAGGCTATTTGGCCAATCATGGCAAGTTCATGGCAAGGGCTGTACACTGTAACATAATCCAGGTAAACACCATTTACATATAAGTAAAATTTCTTTTTTTACCCTCGGCATTGCTTTGGGACTGCCTTTGTGCACATGTCCTGAATAATTGCAGAAATGTTTCGTATAATAGCCTATGCACAAATTCAATTGCTTACCTGTGTATCTACTTACATTGCCCTGTATGTAACTTACGGAATAACAATCCGAATTCTATTTATATACCCCCTGATATATACAGCAAAAAGGTAAGGATCAGGTTAAATAAAGTAGGCAATACCTTTGGATCACAAAGAAAGTACTGTAAAAGCTAGGTTAAATGCAAGACTGGTTTTAAGTACTTATGCAGCAATCCTTTCTGTGAGTCATGTGTTTTTGTATTTTTGTCAGTTTCTTCTATACAATTCTTATACAAGACACTAAATATCTGATGGTCAGTAAGTATAATTTGTACAGGGTATTAGACTACATAGGGACGTCTGTTTCAGACACAGTTAATGAGCTTTGTGCCATTAATGAAGGCTCTTATTTCTCATTACTGTTCTCTCCAAGATGTCCAAATGTCTCCAGACCTGTCTTGTATTGAAAGTTTGTTACATAACAGGAAGCTATCCATTGAATTGCTATTGTCTGTCTTACTCCATGTGTTTTGGTATCTTTTACTTGTTTGAGCCTCCGATAGATTTAATTCTTTACCACACAATCCCGACTTTTGAGGACCCTGAGAAAGAAAGCCTTTGAAAACATTGTGGGAAAAGGAGAAAATACTGGTAACCAGCATTTTCTCCTTTTCCTACAATGTTTTCTACCCTTCCCAAAACAAATTTTGAAAGTAACATACCTTCTGATCGACTTAAGCCAAATGGTGTAGCCATGGAATCAGCAATTGTGTTACTTTCAAATTTGGATGAAAATTGGAGAATAAGACGAAGGAATGGTTCATGAATATGAACCAAGACCATTCTCTTTGATTTGAGATTGACAATGTACAGTGCATTAATAAAGTACAATTTTATCCATGACCGACAGCTTAAATTGTGGTAGAAGAGGTTGTGGCTGAAAGGTAATAACAATCTTAATGTTTTTTTGTTTCCCATGTCATTCTTTTGTTCAGCTTTGTAAGAAGACTGGTATACAAATCTTACTTGGCATTTTTAGTATTATTCCTTCATTTTACATTCCTGTAGCACTGATTTATTATTGATTTTTCTAATAAGACAAGTGAATTCGGTTCTATAAACACTGTGCAAGGAGATCATGGTAAAATGTCTGCCATTTCATAAAGAGTGACGTCATTCGATATAAAGTGACGTCATTTTGTATAAAGTAAGTAAGGAAACTATTCAATGGAATGGAATGCAGTATGCATGGGGTATGCATCGGCATTTTTTCTCAAGTATGAAGTTGTTTTCCTTTCATTAAGAGCTGGTCCTGTTAGAATCGAAAAATATTCTTTCTATCGTGGTTTAGCGTTCAATAAACCACACAAGTTATGAGGTACAGTAAATAAACCACTCATGCTGTCATCCTCATAACTCACAACTGTGGTTTATTTAAGAAATAATCTTCTTTCTGTCGTGGTTTATCAGTCATTAAACTGCAGTTGTGAGTTATGAGGCTCAATAAATAATCCACAAGGGCAAAGCCCAAGTGGGTTATTCTTTGTGCTTCATAACTGATAATGAGGTTTATTGAAAGATAAACCATGATAGAAAGCAGATTATTTCGATTCTAACATAACCAACTCTTAATCAAAGGCAAACAGGTTCATACTTGAGTAAAAACACAAGATATAGATTGTATTCCCTTATATAACTTACTTACTTTATACATAATGACATCTCTCTATATAGAATGACGTCACTGTGCATAGAATGATGTAGATGTTACCAAGCTTTCGTTGCACAGTTTTTATAGAACTTTAACTCTTTACCAAATGACAAATTTTAGACTGGTCCAAATTCAGTGGACTTGCATATAACAAATCAAACATAATGGGCTTGTCATTGTAGAAAAAAAGATGAATCACGATAGAAAGAAGACTATTTCTTAACCCCTTTACCAGATATGCCAGTGTGAGGCTCTTCCATTTCAGCAGCAAATAAAAATATGATGTCAAAAATATGGACAAATGAGGATACAAATAGCTGATTTAGTGGAAACCATTGTGGGAAAAAAGGAGAAATTGCTCATTACGAGCAATTTCTTCTTTTCCCACAATGTTTTCAAAAGCTGTCTGTTTTTAATATGTTAAAATGAGTATCTATGGAGTAAAGGGTTAAGTAGGAATTTTACTTTTGGTGTCATACACATTTGTGATAGTTTTCAAAGTTTTCTTATACATGTATGTATTTATTTTTATTTTAATTATATTTCATTATTTACATTATTATAACATTGTATAACATTGATTAGTACTATTTTGATTTATTTTTCTTTCAAGTTAGTTGCTATTTTATCATAGCTTTAAGTATGCTTGCCAAAGATTGTTAACCCACTGTTTTAGAAATATGCTCTGTTTAAAATTTGATTACAGAAATATTCAAAATGGTGGACGTTTCAGGTCAGTGCTGTATTTACATGTCCAAATGTATATTATGTCGACTTTATTATGGGAAGACAGACATTTGATTTAACCCTTTCCCAAAAAGTTCCTAGTTTTTACGTCCCTGAGGTGGATGCCTTTTGAAAAGCATTGAGGGAAAAGAAGAAAATGCTGGTAACCAGCATTTTCTCCTTTTCGCACAATGTTTTCTACCCTGCTGGAAACAAATTTCAATTTTTGAATCACATAATAATTATATTTTGTAGTCTGCAAGTGCATTCAAATTGGACCAGTCTAAAAGTTTGTAGTTTGGTATAGAGTTAAATTAGTATTTTGTGTATTACTGATAAAGATACCAAAGGAAATATGAATAGCTGCACGACCGGCCACCACGGTATAAAACTAAAACACTGCTTAAAAAAAGACAAGCAAGTAAATGAAAATAATGCAGAAGTTCGGGAAAAATATTAGATCTACAAGAAGAAAAAACTGTAATGTGATTTGTTAGGTTTCGTCTGCTGTAAAAAACAATCTATTCATGGTTCATCACTGCACAAACTGTAATAGACCTACCGATAACTAGTGGAAACCTGTTTAAATTTAGAAAATTCTAAAGGACTGGAAAAGATTACATTTTTTTTTTACAGTCCTCACAACATGAGTCATGCTCTGTGAAAAGGGGGCTTAGTGCATTTCCTTAACTTTTTACCCCATAAGGCATTTCTATGGCATCTCTAATTGACCCTAAATGACAGCAAGGATGAAGCCGTTTCTTATGTGTAACTGACACCTTTTGATAGCATAGAAAACGTTGTGACAAAAGGTGAAATTGCTCGTCACGAGCAATTTCACCTTTTGCCACAATGTTTTCCAAAGGCTCCGACAAGCAATGTGTAGAAATGAGTATCTATGGAGTAAAGGGTTAATCCTTTATACCAAGCATGTCATTACATAATTATGGTTCCATTTTGTCAAACAATCAACAGTATCTGAATATGAATGGTCCTTTGGAAAACGCAGGAAAATTTACTAGAAGCTTGACCTTTCGACCCTTTGGAGGCTGCTCGGGCTGCGTATATGGTGACTTGGGTAGATGCTTAGTGCAGATGCATATAAAGCCGCGCTTTCACAGATCTTGGTTCAAATGTTTTCATGCACCTCAGGAATAAGATAAGAGTTCGCATATGCCCTGCAACAGGCGGAAAGGGGTATTTGGACATTTGCGTCATGTGTCCTTTCGGATCGATGTGCGCATTCCGCGCAGGCTGATCCGGAACAAAATTTACCGTTTTTATGGGATTTTCTGTTTTGCGCCAGTCTACTCTGGCACAAAATCTAATGCAGTCGTAAAGTATCGTCGCGGATTAGCCTGCGCGGACTGCGCAGGCTAATCCGAGACGACACTTTATGCAAATGTCCGAATGCCCTTTTTGGCATGTTGCAACCCATATTATAGAGCGTACATTTTTTATGTTTGTTTTACGTTGATGGCTAGAATAAATTCTAACACCAATATCTTGTTTGTGTTTGTATGTGTCAGATGGTTTTTAGGACAGGAGCGCCATGGGAAACTTATTGATTGAGATGGTTTTTTAACCCTTTCCAAAACAATCCCTGGTTTTTACGGGTCTGGAATAGTAGCCTTTTGAAAATATTGTGATATTGTGGTAACCAGCATTTCTCCTTTTCCCACAATGTTTTCTACCCTATCATGGACAGAAATCATCTTTTCAGCAAGAGTTGAATTGTCGTCTGCAAATGCTTTCAATTTGGTCTGGTCCAAAAGTTTGTCGTTTGGGAAAGGGTTTACCTATATACAGCACTCGCAACATTTTAGCCACTGACTGTACCGGCTGAAAAAATGTTTGCCTGGTCCAAATTGAAAGCATTTGTAGACGACAAATCAAATGCCGCTCAAAAGCTGAAATTATATATATGAAGTTGTGCATGCGCAATTTTCATGACCCTGCTGCGATTTGTTGCGGAATTATCTCCCTTCGAACTTTTTTCAACTCTTACCTTGGTACTAAACCATTCTGCATTCTGTGACAAAGACCTGTTTTTGTAACGAGGAGCTGGTGGGGGTATAATAATTAATGATAGCTCTAGTTTTTTCTACGTCAAAAGTGCCGATACTTCTTCAACAGTGTCCCCGTAAACCATGAAGTTCAACATGCTCTGATAGATTACTGAGGTTTCTTGGTAGGGTTTTGATGAATGGAAAACAAAATCCCAAACTGCCATGGCTTATTTATTACTTTTTGACTATGGTTGCAGTGAAAGAAAATTAAAGTCTTATATCAATTTCCTCCAAAAAGACATAATTTGGATTTTCGTTTCAGTTTGGACAACGCATTATTGAGTCATTTAGTCAAAGAACTTGTGTTAAGAAATATCTTTTACTGCCCAAAAACCAGGGTTCATATTCACCAACTATTCTCAAGAACGTTCTTAGTCTTATTTTTCAAGATTTTCTGACGGTGAAAGTAACAGAACATCTGATTGGCTAAACCTTTCGGTTTAGCCAATCAGATGTTCTGTTACTTTCACAACATTACTGAATTCTGAAGAACAAGACTAAGAATGTTTTTGAGAATGGTTGTTGAATACGGACCCAGCAGGACTGCGTTTCGGAAAAATAAAATGCTTAGATGTACGCAATTTCTAAACATATACACAAAAACGATTCCTGCTTTACCGGAAAGTATGTTCTGGCGTAAAGTTGTGCAAATATTTACTAAAATCGTAAAAATAACCCAGTTCAGTGAAATTTGTTTTCAGACTTGATGATTGCTTGCCTAACCTGCGTGCGCAAATTTCGCGCGTATGTATTTAAGTGAAAGGCAATCCAGAAGAACATAATAATGGCCTACAACATGCGATTTGTCAAAGTTGAAAGTATTTGCTGACCAAAAACTATATGCAACGTGCACTACGCTGTCTGTCAAGGGGTAGAAAACATACTTGGAAAAGGAGAAAATGTTGGTATCCAGCATTTATTCTTTTCCAACAATGTTTTCCAAAGGCTTTTTTCTCAGTGTCTTTAACGGTCGGCTTTGTGAGGAATTGGCTAAAAGATCTATTTCCACTGCTCATTTTATTGATTATTGTTGCCATGTAACATATTGTAAAACCATACATGACACATGCCACATAATAGATTTAGGGTGAATCTTTTAGGGTAATCCCTAGCAAATTTTGAGTAGTATATTCGGACACTTGTGTAAAGAGTTGTCTCGGACAAGTCTTGCGCCTGTCACCTGAAGAGCAAGATCTAATGTAGTCGTAAAGTGCCGTTTTGGATTAGCCTGCGTGGACTGTGGAGGCTGATTTGAGACGGCACCATGCGCAAATTTCCATAAACCCCATTTCGCATGTCGCAAGCCATTTTTGAAAAATAAGGGAAAAGCAGTAAATATATTTGGTACGTACAATAAAAGATGGATACAATAGTTCTCTCCATTAAAGTCTGGAGTATTGTTGAGTTGTCACAACAATATATTCTGGGGTTTCTCAGGCCAGGAATTATTGCTAATAAATAACGATAGAAGTTATTATTGCTGGATACAAAAACATACGGGCTGCAGTCTGAGAACATCACCAGCATAAACAAGAAATATTGATCTACTCAAACAGGCAGAGCTCTCTCAATAAAACAGGAGCCATGTTCTAAAATCGCTGTAAATTTAAAACTAACCCTTAGTTAGCCACTCAGACCCATAATCACCAACTCTTCTGGAAGACACTATTAATCTTATTCTCAAGATGTTTTTTAACTTTATAATAACGATAAATCCGAATAGCTGATATATACAGTCAGACATAAGCATCACCAAAACTGACCAGCAACAGCCCGTGTGCTTAGACCAGCATTACTCATGCCCACAATTTGCCATTTCTGGGCTTCTGAAAGTTTTCTCGTAGCCATCCTTTCATATTGCTCATAAAGCAGCCTGTAACTTGTCTAGTGGGTCCGTGCATAGATTGAAAATGTACCAAATAAAAGGTTATCCATAAAAAAAAAACATGACTGAATTTGTTCTGGTGATGCTTAACTTATACGTGTCTGACTGTATATTATATAATATTATAATGTAGCCAATCAGAAATTGTGTTACTGTCAAAATCTTGAATAAAAATAGGATTTAGGATATTTGGTGAGTACGAGGCCCAATTAGTTGACACCCGGTCTCACGTATCGAATTGGTGACCTTCTGCTTAAAAGGTCGACGCTTTAATTTACCATCCAGGACACCAAGATGAGGCCCGATAGCTGATTGAGAATGCCTTCTCCAACCAGACAGATATTTTTTTTTTATTTAAATTGAAATCATATTATTTAGAAATGCTTGATCCAACAACTTGACATTAAGTCTTCTCAATTTGAAATCGCTTCTGTGTATCATTTTCGATCGTGTTGGTACGGTATTTCCGGTGTAATACAGAGAAATGACCCACCCCTACAAAATGACCCATGGGTCATTTCACTACGTAGAGGAATGACCCGGGTCATTATTCTAAGTAGAGAAATGATCCCAGAACTATCAGTTTTTGTAAAGTTTTCCGGAATAAATGCGAAACTAAATCAGGGTTCAAAGTTACCAACCATTCTCAGTCTTATTCTCATAGATTTGTTAAGATATGAACGTAACATAACTTCTGATTGGCTTAAACCATTCGGTTTAACCAATCAGAAGTTGTGTTAGCCTACTTTCAAATTTGGAAAATTATTAAGAATAGTTGGTGAATGCAGAATATGGTGACATACCACTGTAATATACAGGCCAAAAGTACAAAACTATTTCAGAAGGAATATCTCCAGTTTCGTTACTCGGGGAGGCAATCACAGTGGATCTCCATGTACTTTTATTTTCATACAAAAACCGAGCCAGCATTTTAGATTTATACTGAACATTTCTAAATACCGTTCTTATAATAGCATGATATCACTGCAAGGTCTCTAAAACTATGTTCATTATCAGAAAACAAGATACTCTAGATACACAGGAATCGATTTTTCCCTGCTAATATACGCTTGCATTAACAATCTGTAATTAACGATATGTGACGATTTGAGGCTTTTAATTTGTACTGGTATGAAGAACACAACCGCTTGAATGAATCGTTCGACGATTGCAATGCCTTTACTTTACGCAAAAGTATTCGCTATTTTCGGGCAATTTTGTCTGGGGTTGTTGTTCACCGGAAACATACCAAATTTCCTTTAATTTCAAGTTTCCCAGGCTAGCTATCTGAATGGGTTGAAACTTGGAGTTAAATATTAAATGTTACTAGTTTTCAAGTTTTTTTTTCCGGTTGTATGTGTAAAACCCTAACCGTTCACCAACCATTCTAAGCAACATTGATTGTCTTGTTGTAGATATAGAAAATAAAACAACTTGTTATTGGCTAAACCATTTGGTTTAGCCAATCAAAAGTTGTATTAGTTTCAAATTTAAATCTTCTTGAGAATAAGGCTACTAAGAATTTTCTTAAGAATGGTTGGTAAATATCGACCCTGGTTCCCATTATCTGGCGACCATACAGAGTATTGTTCCGACGTTAAACAAACCAGTTACAAAGATACAAAGTAGTTACATGCTACATTAGAATATTTATGTAATTTTTTTAAATCATTATGGGAAAAGAAGCGTCGATAAAAATTATTTTATTTTCTACTATTTCCAGTTGGAATCGATACGTTGATCCTAATCAATAGCCGGGTTATTTAAATATTTTATTTAAAAAGATTTGAAAAGAACGAAAATTACAGCTGTTGTACATGTGAACTGTAGACTGCACCCTGGAGACAACAACAACGTTTTGTGAGAAATGAATGCAGAGAATCCATTTACTCCCAACGGAGTACCAGCAATTTCTCTTCTTCAGACAGTTCAGTGCAGTAAATTTACCCTTTTCGTTCTGTAGGAGCAAAACATATTTTGCGGACGGCAAAGGTTAAGATCAGACTGCAGCCTGATTTTTTACCTTTACCCTCTGCTTGTTTTTTTTTTTTTCCTTGATTGTATTGGACGAAAAAATCTCTGCGTTTTGGTGAATTATATTTTAGGGCGTCGAAAGAGTTTAAATAATGTGGCTAAAAGAGATAACCATGAATGCGCTTTTCACGATTAACTCTTTACCAAACGACAATATTTTAGACCGGACCACATTGAAAGCAAATGCAGACAACAAAATAAAAATGACTGAAAAATTGAAATTTCTTTTGTGAAGGGTACAAAACATTGTGGGAAAAGGAGAAAATGCTGGTTACCAGCATTTTCTCCTTTTCCTACAATGTTTTCTAAAGCCTTCTTTCTCAGGGGCGTCAAAAGTCGGGATTGTGTGGTAATGGGTTAATTAAAGGAGATTATGCGGACTGTGTAAATAAAAATCAGACGGCACAAAAAGTGCCTTCTCTTCTTTGACCTTCACTGTCCGCTTTGAAAACTCACCCCAGAAAATGGTAGCCTTGAAGAAGTTGCAATTATTTTGGTTTTATTTCTAGACTAAAAGGCTTCTGTTTTATTTTTCTTTTTTTACTGTGGAGGTGGCCTGCAGGTGTTTATCTAAAAAGGCAGAGTGCAATATGCCAGTTGCTCCCAACGATGTTTTCAAAACCTTTCTTCCTCCGATTCGTTAAAATTCTAAATTGTTTGGTAAAGGGGTTCAATCTGTCCCTAGACGATATCATGTCATGCATGCATGCTGTATGCATTTCGAAACCAAGGCATACATCTAGCTCAAATAGTCAGATTTGTAAAACATTATTTGACATTGAGTAAATGCTAGTAACCAGTATTTTTTCTTTTTCCAATGATGTTTTCTGAATACCTTTTTTCTACGGGTTCTGTTAAACGTGGGGCCGCTTGGTAATGGTAAAAGTATTGATTGCTATTCATTTATAGATATAAATATTTATTGCTATTACAAACCATCAACAAATAGAATAAATCAAAATCCTCCATATTTGAACAGTTATCGCTCATAAAATCAGAGACTGTTAGCCCCACAGAGCACTATAAAACGAAACCAGACATTTACAGTAGGTCGAAAAACCCCAGCCAGTAGTTAACAATCGTACTTATACCTTCTCCTGTTAAATGGATGGATCGAAACTTTCAGGGCTATAGTAAAAGCCAAAAATGTTGCTATTTAACCCATTACCACACAATCCCTACTTCTGACGCCCCTGAAAAAGAAGCCTTTTGAAAACACTGTGGGAAAAGGAGAAAATGCTGGTAACCAGCATTTTCTCCTTTTCCCACATTGTTTTCTACCCCTCCCAGAACAAATTTCAATTTTTCAGTCACCTTTATTTTGTCGGCTGCAAATGCTTTCAATTTGGACCAGTCTAAATTTTTCTCGCGTATTAATGGGTTAAAAGGTATTTTGGGGGAGACATATCTCTTTATCGGACAGTGTGGATCCAAGATCAAACTGCACGTTCTGTACAGTCTGATCTTGATCTACACCATCCACCAACGATAAGTGAGTCACACTTAGCATTATAAAGGTTAATAATATTTTCAGATTTCTTCTCAAGAATTTCCTGAATGTCTAAGTGACGCAGTTTCTGATTGTCTAAACAATATAAGCCATGCTCTGACAAAAGGAGGCTAAATGCACCAACTTCAACATGATACCAATAGGTCATCGCTCAATTATGGATCCATAAAAGCTACTTTTTAACAAACAACTTAATCATGAGGTAGACCAGGATACCTTTTTATATATTGCGTGCGCACGAAATTTTGCCAACGAAGTCTAGATAATAAATCTTTAAGTTTGAAAATAAGTTTCACTGAACTGCACAACTTTACGATCTTAGTAAATGTGACCCATCACGCAAAAAGAAACCATCTGGAAATTCTGTTCATCAATTAGATGAAAACAGATCAACTATAGAGCAGGTCAGTTTAAGTTGATGATTCAAAAATGATTGTATAACAAGGTACAATGACCACTTTTCGTACAGAAAATGTCATCAGAGCGAAAAGTGTAAACCCTGGTCAGCCTGCGCAATTCGCACAATCTGACCAGAGTTGACACTTTTCGTAATTCCCAGAATGTCCCTTTGTGCGTGATGGGGTCACAAATATTTGCACATAATTACGACAGTTTATAATTTTGGGTAAAGCAGGAATCGTATGTGTGTTGATTCAATCCCAAAGTATTGGCGTAAATCTACGCAGCCTGGTGAAAAGTACCCCTGCTGGTGGTTGGAGTTACAGAAAACTGACCAAAAGCGAAAGGTTTCGGCCAAGGTCAGCCTGCGCGGACTGCGCAGGGTGACCTGGGCCGAAACCTTTCGCTATTGGTCAATTTTCGTTCGATACTTTTCGCAGAGGTATTTAGCCTCCTTTTGTAAGAGCGTTGCTCAAACGCTTTAGACACTCAGATATTGCATTACTTTCTCAATCTAGAATAAAACTAAGAATACGAACAAGAATGGTTGGCGAGTAGTGCTCCTGAACTGCTGTAACTCCTACGGCCTTTTCATCGAATACTTAAACAATACTAGAAAGCATAGGACCGAGATCTTCATACAAGTTTTGTTCAGTCTGATCTTGGTCTAATCTGCCTGCAAATGTAACTTAAGTTGAACTAAGTGACACAGACCTCAATTTGAATAGGCAGAAGGATTTGACATTGCAAGACAAGAAAAAGGAACCGAAAAAATTGCCACTGGTAGAATTATTGCAATTACAAGTTATTAGTCATTTCTTGGTACACGGATGGCATTTTATAGTGAAGATTAGACTGCACTGAAAAAATCTGATCTTGAGCTTAACCTATTACTACACAAACCGATGTTGTCTAAAAGAGAAATAAAAGTTCTGCTCTGAAAACGTGAATGTTAAATGAATCTTTGAAAAATAAGCAACATATTACTTGAATGAATTAATATCAGAACATATGGAGAAATTAGAAATATCAAACTTAACTGAAAATAATAAATTATTAGAAATGAATATCAGATCATTATCAACGAGGCAGTTTTATTTCAGTCCTCTGAACCTTATCTGTGATCGTACATGTACTGGACTTTTGAAGCATGTGATATCGTTATAGGATAAATCATGAGTTGCCTTCTGCCTTTGAGACAGACTACTGCAAAGCGAGTCTAGAGAAAAATGTTATCAAGGCAGTTTTTGATGAGCTTAATATAATTATTTCCGATGAATTTATATATGTATCTCAGGAACTAAAATTCATCATGTGCTAAAACATAAGCCCATATGTACACGTGTATTAGTGTACATGAAATCTTTCTTTCTTTGACAGCTGTCTCTATTACGGTCGACAAATAATTCGATAGAACCTACTGGATGCTAAACTATGACAAAATCTGTTTCGATGAAAATTCACCGGAATTTTCTAATTTTCCCACAATATTTTTTGTCCTGCCAAGGTCAGTTTTCGGCATTCCATCATCCTTTAACTTGTCGTATGCAAATGCTTCTAGTTGGACTAGTCTGATATTAAGACGTTTGGTAAAACTAAAGAAAGAGTCAAACGAAAGTAGGGGCTTTTGCTAGCGATTTAGACCAGATCAAACTGCACAGACCTCGAGGTCTGAATTTGTCGAGGTCCGACTGTTTGTTTAATCAAGTCTATTAGATAAGCATCTTTCTGGCTTTCATCGAATTGCTTTTTTTTTTAAATCTGTGAAAGTGTATGTATTGGCCCTGAAATGGTCTTGTAAAATGAGATTAAGAAAGGTGATCAACATGACCAAAAAATCTTGTCCATGTATCTCTCCACCTCTTCCACAGATAAGGATAAATTGCTTACCAAGAGAAAACTTCATTTCACACATAAGGATTGGTTTCCTCTGTAAAATATCATACTTCAACAGACTTATGGCCGTTATAACAAGACAATGACCGGCCTTTTTATATCGCAACCATTAATCGCAGGAACTGTCGTTATTGCCGATACAATGACTATTCAAATCTACACACCTACATGCTCGTAGTTCTGTATTCATATTGCTGCTTTACATTGAGTATGTTGGTGCTCAGACATGGTAAGTTATCTCCCTTTTGGCTCCTAGGGGAGGTCTAGTTGCAGAATTAGTAGTAGTTTGATCCCGACACTATTACACGGTCAGATAATTTGAAAAAAAAAACAGAAACAACTTCTAATTCGGGTATTCATATTGCCGTGTTACTTGGTGAATGATAATGTTCAGACATCTCCAGTTTTCATCCTTTTGGCTCCAAGGGCAGATCTAGTTGCAAAACCTGTCATCTGATCCCGACACTACTACAGTGTCAGATAATTTGAAAGGAAAGAAAAATACCAGAACAGCTTAGAATAAAAAATGCTGAGGCCTTTTTTAGACTAAAATAGGCCAGTTCATCTATTGGCGCACACTTGTTTTTCTTACTTCGAACACTCGGACCTTATCAAAATCACACAGCTTCGTATTGCAGTGGTATACATAATGTTCCAAACATTATTCTGATGTGGCGTAACACATTTAAAAGCCCCGAATCATCAGGTATCAAGATATGAAACGTTAGAAATAGCATCTGCATCCTTCGGTAAGACTTTTTCTACGCGAGTGATTCGTTGTTTTAATTTTAGCTGAGTGGTATTGAAGTCTGCCAGAAGTCTAGCAAATCGTGTTTGTAAAGTATCCAAACTGCTCTCGATTCTTTCCACTTTTTGTTCAGTGGTTTCCTGCTGTTCCTCCATCTTCTGCATGATAGACTCATCCAGTAGGTTATCTTTTCTAAGTATTTTCTTTCCTTTATCGATCAGAATTTTCTTTGCCTCTGGGTATTGATTAAGGACTTCCCACAGATCATCCTTTGAGAGACAAAACAAGTCCGAGTAACCAACACTTCGAATATTGGCTGTCCGTCTATTGCCATGTTTGTTTCCAGCTATATTTAGAATACTAATCTCACCAAATACACTCCCTTCTCGTAATGTAGCAAACGTTGTTTTACCGTCGTCAGATACTACCCCTAACTGTCCCCTTTTAACTATGTACATTTCTTTACCAATATCACCCTTTCTACAGATATAATCCATTGGGCTAAAAACCTGTAATTTCAGTTTCAGCACCAATTCTACTAGTAGTCCTGGCTCACAATCTTGAAATAAGGCCACTCGTTTTAAAGTTTCTAAATGCACATGAATTGCTATTTCAGCTTTCAACTTGTCCGGGAGGGCTGAGAGAACTTCTTCTTCATTTAATGATTGTTTATTTATCCACAGATAATCAAACCATTTGATAACTCTTTGTTCTAACTCCTTCGACACTTTACGAAACTCCATATATTGCTTAACGCCGTCCATCTTTTGCTGAAACTCCGCTCTTGTAGCATTCATGTTTGTAATCATTGAACCCACATTACCGACAATGGTAGCAAATATCAACACACCAATGAGGAAATCAACAACAACGAATAGATATTCAATGTCTTGCTCTGGTTTTGGAGTTTCCCCGATAGTAGTTAACGTTAATGTAGACCAATAGAAACTGTAAATGTACTTCCGGGTTAAAGGTTGGTTTTCAGGAATATCAAGACTTCCGTATACCCATGAATCACTGCCAAACCCGATGGCGTGTGAGATTGCAAAATATATACAAGCATTCCAATGGATAATGATTAAGATATACAACACGAGATTAAGAATTCTAAAGATATTTGTAAAACTAGTTCTTGTAGCAGTTCTGTCGAAGAACTCCAGCAAGCGACCAAAGCGGAATATCCGATTAAACCGAAGTTCTGGATATTCTAAACTAGTCAACACATAGAATACATCTGTTGGAAATATGCTTATACAATCCATGATGAAAGAACGTCCCTTCACATAATTTTTCCTTAGCTTTTGTGGATTGGAAACGAGAAGACCTTCTTCCAGATAGCCTGAAAATAGATCAAAGAAAAAGTCCTAAAGCAGAGATCGATTTATACAAAAATAATTTGATCTACTTAATGAAAATTGAATGTTCTAAGCCCTAACGGAGTTCTAAAAGGAGTGTTTTTAAAGCAAAATATAGGTGAATCATGCAATAATAAAGGGAGGTTCATGTCATCTCCGTTATGCATTACACCAAGGAAGTCATCACATGATTACGGATCTGTAGAATCTGTTTTGTCAAACAACCGAATGAGTCACAACGCAAAATTGAATGGTCCTTTGACAAGCATAAAATTTACCGAAAGCAAAAAGTTAGGACCAAGATCAGCCTGCGCAGCGCAATGCGTGCAAACTGACCGTGATCGACACCTTAGCAGCTGCATTAGATCTCCGTTTCACAGTACATGGCTCATATAGAATTTTGACCCATCACGCAAAAAGGGACCATCTGGGAACTGCGAAAAGTGTCAACCCTGGTCAGACTGCGCGAATTGCGCAGTCTGACCAGGGTTGACACTTTTCGCTGAAATGACATTTCCTGTATGAGAATTGGTCATTGTACCTCATTGCAGAATTATTTTTGAATTACCTACTTAAATTGACCTGCACTATCGGTGTACTTTTTTCATCTAATTGATGTACAGAATTCCCAGATGGCTCCTTTTGCGTGATGGGTCACATATGAAACTATAATTCTTTGGGAAAATTCCCTTTAACTCCTTCATAAAAACATTTTAAAAAAATACCCATAGTTTAAATTTGAAATGGCCATGCGCAAATTATCATTTCACTATTATAAGATGGAATGTTTGTATTTATCTTTTCATAATCAAAGGGTTTTACCAAACTTAAAATGTAAATGTCTTAAAATGGAAACTTGTTTATAATAACGGCCCTTGTCAAAAGCAATTTCCGCCCAAGAAGCCATGTAAATTCATCATGACGTTTGCTCAGCGAGCATCCCAATACACCCTCCTATCGCACCGAGCGACATGAATCTTCGCAACTTCCTAAGGAAAACAAAACGTAGAGCAAAGAAGAAGCTTTTGCATTATCAACCAACAAAAATGTTAACGATACATCTTTACTCGTTTTTATCCAGTTTTTTTTTTTCGGATTTCATGCTTACCTTAAGACTTTATATAACCATTCTTGTGTCTTCGTGCCAAATGTTGCCCCTGACGTTTGCACAGGTTATGACAACAATATATCAAAGACAACCCTGTGCTTGCTTCCGATTTTAACATGAGTTACTTTATATATGTTTTATATATCGAATTGTTATCTATGTTTACACAGCTGGCTAGATTGCTAAATTCTACATATTATCAAGTTTTAACAGCGTTTGTTAACTCTTTGGCTATACATTCATTCTACGCTAAATGTACTAATTATCTATTCAATATGAGAAAAAATAAACTTAGGCTTTAAATCGATACTCTTTGATAAATGAATAGAGTAACATGTCCCTTTCAATGTTCCAATAATGGGGGACACAAACATGCCTTCTTTTTTCTAAAACAACGTCCGGAATAATGCCACTAAAATTTCATGCGTCAGATACGTTAAGTTACAGATTTGCTTTTTAAAGCAATATACAGCTTTTACCTTACAAAATATTACTTTCGTATTTAATACATTTTGATTATGTGACATGTCTTGGTAGAAATGAATGAAATTGAAGTCAAAAGTTAGGAGGACAAAACAACGCAACACAATTAAAAAAACGACTGAACTTGTTTCATTTCCTATTACTTCAAAATCATTAAGAACTTTGATTTAAAATGATAATTGTCGTCAGTAATCATCATCATATATACAAAAGTTTTGGGAAAAATGATTAATCTCTCTGTCTCTTGAGTTCTTTGTATGCTTTCCGTTATTCCGCAGGCGTTTTACCCATGTTTCCGAAAGAAGAAGATTGCATCAGATACGTTAAATAGAAAACAAATAGTTTCAGGTTTCATGGATATTTTACAATTTGATCAACAAATATTGGTTAAACTGTAGGGTATATATCTGTGTTTGAAAGAAGCACAGGGAAAAATATGTATATTTGAAAAACAACAATGATCTTCTTGCAGAACCTTTCAGAATCAGATACGTTAAATTTATGCATCAGATACGTTAAATATCTTTTAAATACTTCTTGTTTTGGCATATTCTATTTTTCACATTCAAGTGGGTTTAATATAGCAAAGGGAATTACTAAACAAAGGCAACGGATGCTAATCATTGAAAAAAATCTCCACTCGATCCCTTTTTATGCAGAAAAACAGCAACTACATTATTTTCAACCTGACATGACAGTAAACAATCAATGCGCGTGATCACGAGGTCATAGATGTGAGGTAGAAAAATGTCGTATATCACTACGTCATAATACAAAATTATTACAAAATTAGACATTTGGGGCATCAAATGGGGATAAAAAGATAAAGACAAAATGTTATATATAACGTATTTGACGCTAACGTATTTGATGATCATATAAACAAAATAAGTTCTAGAGCTAAGTACCTTACAAACTTTGGGTAAGCAATGCATTCCGCACAAAACATATTTACCCATGATACTATTTCTTTCAGATTTTTACTTGTAAACGAAGTCTGAACTACAGGGCAATGAAATACCTGTTTAACGTATTTGACGATTTCAGCGTATATTTTTGCAAAGTTTGACTTTTGATAAAGGAATTTATTAAATTCTTGACAGTAACGGATTTTTATTATTTTGTCAGGTTTGATACAGGTCATACTTACATTCTAGTGTATATAGTGTGTTTCTAATCTGTTTATCATTGATACATTACCACCCTCTAAATGGTTTAACGTATCTGACCTTTCTAAAGAGGACATTTTTATTTGGCGGATGTTAAATGACATTAACCTTGACGGATAAAAACTCACGATGTTATGACTACCACGTTTCATCTGCGTTTTAAAACATCTCGAAAACAGCATTTGATTCTTCAACTAAACTTCAGAATTTACACAATTCAGAAAGTAAACCGCGGTGGGACAAAGAAATTTCGGGCTTAATTAGTGTTTTCTGTGAGAACTGAAAGTCCGTATGTGTACATGAGTAAAATATTTCAGTTGTAACAGTTAGACAGAATGTCCAAGTCAACAAAAAACGTGTATAAATGCAGGTATGTCGACTTTCTTCAATGAGCATATAAAAAGATAATCATAACACAGAAATTGTCTGTTTAGCGTAGAATGAATGTATTGCGCTTTGTGTATTATGATCTTGACCTACACAGTCTGCATAAATATCCTTACCCTTGCAGCGCCACTGGCAAAAGGGGTGGCTTCTGTTAACGCTATAGATCAAGATATCGATTTTTATCCATGTTTACACAGCTGGCTAGATTGCTAATTTCTACATATAATCAAGTTTTAACAGCGTTTGTTAACTCTTTGGCTATAGCGCTTGGTGTATTATGATCTTGACCTACACAGTCTGCATCAATATCCTTTTCCTTTGAGCGCGACTGGCAGAGGGAATGGCTTCTGTTGACGCTATAGATCAAGATGAGACGGCACAATCTGATCTTGAATCTATCCTATGAGCTTCTTTAGTCAGATCTATATGTAGCAGATTAATGATTAATCAAATAATCAGACAGAATCATGCTTCAGATTTTATCATTTTTCATTTTTCTATTTTCACAATTCGTTGTCGTAGGCTAGTAATGGGGGAAAAGGTGTTCTCGTGGGAGAGATTACTGTGATAGAAAAAACTCGCTCTAAAATGTTGTTCCATTTAGCCTGGAAAATGTGACATAATTGGTATGCTGAAGATATTTTATAACTCCATGACAATGTTTCTTTACCCTTTAACCCTTATCTTGCTAAATAACTGATATGAATATTTCAAGTCGATAGTACATACCCAGATGTTTCTATTTCAAAGTTATTTCTATGGGGGAAAACTGGTTAATCCAAGATCAGACTGCACGTTCTGTGCCGCCTGATCCTGATCTACACTGTCCGAAAAAGGTCAGCGAGTAGAACCAAGAATCACGAGTGCTTTCAATCTTGACAAACTTTAAAAAAGAATGTTGATTGGTACAGAGTTAAAGGGGCCTTCTTTGATGGATGGATTATATTATTGAAGACTTAGATACATTTTGCAATACATGTCATCATCAAAGCGCAAAAGTAATGGTCGTTTAAACACAGTCAAAGGACGAATTTTTGGGCTTTGAATAACGGCTAGTAGTTTTGCAATCGGGAGGGAAGTTTGTCTTTATGAGATCAGATATGACGTCATCGTACCTACGAGGCTTGGTATCGCTGTAATAAAACACCATTGATTTTTTTTCCTTAGACTTCTTTTCTTATCTATTTCCGTTTCGCAAACTGTTCGCATACAAAAATTAGCGACAAAGCACTTATTGAAGTTTTCTGAGATCATTAAAAAAAAACCCGTACGGTATTTACATTTTGAACAATGATGCCTTTAACCCATTACCACACAATCCCTACTTTTGACGCCCCTGAGAAAGAAGCCTGTAGAAATCATTGTGGGAAAAGGAGAATATGCTGGTAACCAGCATTTTCTCCTTTTCCCACAATGTTTTCTACCCTTCACAAAACAAATTTCAAATTTGCAGTCACTTTTATTTTGTCGTCTGCAAATGCTTTCAATTTGGACAAGTCTATAATATTGTCGTTCGGTAATGAGTTAAAACAAGCAAAAGATGGAGTAAGACAATATAACTGGTGATACCAATGACTGTGATTATTATAGAAATGAAACGAATAAATTAACGGACAAGTAACAGTTCTAAAATCTACGGAAAACAAACGTTTACTCTGAAACATTTTCTGTCTTGGTATAATTCTAAAGGTATAGATCTAATGGTCTTTATTCGTTTAACAGGCAATGTTCGAACTGAATTTTAAAGCTAATCTTCTGATAGACGTAATTCTAAAACGCGAGAATGTAAATCTCTTGCACGATGTATTAAATTTCAAGTCAATGATTTCATTGCGACCAAATGCTCTTAATTAAAGGTATTCGAAAAAGAAATTAATTCACTCATATACTCCTATCTAAGTGATGATTGTTATTACGACATCTATAGATTTAACCCATTACCAAACGACAATATTTTAGACTGGACCAAATTGAAAGCATTAGCAGACGGCAAAATAAAAGTGACTGAAAATTTGAAATTTGTTTTGTGTAGAGTATAAAACATTGTGAGAAAAGGAGAAAATGCTGGTTACCAGCATTTTCTCCTTTTCCCAGAATGTTTTCTAAAGGCTTCTTTCTCAGGGGCATCAAAAGTAGGGATTGTGTGGTAATGGGTTAAACAGCGATGTGGTATTTACTTCTAATTGTGTAAGTTAACCAGTAAAGAGACAGAAAGTTCCTTCGATGGTACTTTTCTGTTGTTAAATCCAGGATTAAAATATTCTCAGATATGTACTTTTGTCCATACCTAAGCTATTTTTGGTTCGCAAACGTGCTTTATCGGTGTCCGTTGAGACTTTTGACAAACAATTGCGAAACAAAATCTACTGCCTGAAACCTCACAGTTCCACCGGTGGAAAAAAAAGGGCTTTTGTGGAGGGCGCAGATTCAGATCAGACCGCGTAGAACAGGCAGATTTATTTTGAACCCGCACCGTCAACCTGCACAGTCAAGGCTACAGCATACGGATCTTTCTTGGTTTTAATATTGGATTGTATTTTCAGCTGTTGCATTAAACTCCCTTTTCACAGAGCGTGGCTCATGTACCTCAGGCTTTTGACAAACGCTAAGCTAGATTATTATATATCCATGCCTCCGACTACGAAGTTTGCTAAACACATATCCGGACTGTTTCACTAAAATAACCATAGTATTAATGGCCAAACAGCCGTAGCTTTAAAATAGAATTCAAAATTTCAGACTTGCCTAGATTCGAAGAACACCCAAGAGGACTCAAATAGAGTTCAAAAAGCAGAATTTTGTCCGGAAGGGGTAGCAAAAAGCACGGAAAGCACAAATGCTGAATACCAGCACTTTCTGTTTGTCTCACGGCGTTTTTAAACGCCTTCCTCTGTAGGGTTTCGTGCCAGACGGGTCAACAGGAAGTTACAGACAATGATTTATCTGTCTAACTTCAGGCCTACAAGGCTATACAATGGGGACCCGCGTTGAACGATACCATTTATAGTTAAGCGGAAATTTGAAATGTACGCATGAATTATGGGTAACGGTGTGTGGTCGCCATGATGGAAATAGACAAGTTATGGAGGTTTTTATCAATCGTTTTTTGCATCAGTAAGTTTATCTGATTCAAGATCAATAAAAACGTGTCACTGGTCCGAGTGAAATAAGAGAAAGAAAATATAAACATAAAAGGAAAAAGTTGTATTAGTCTCGTCAGGTCTTTAATCACTGTCTTGAATTGTTTAGAATGTTTTGTAGATTTTGTTTATGTCGGCTACAGATTTTCAATTTGTTATCATATGTTTGCTTTATTTATCTTGTTCTTTACACATTTACTAGTTTACTGTCTCCGGTTCAAAACCCTTGTCTATCCCCCTCCCCTTCCCCAATTGAACCTATCGCCGGTTAAATGTAAGGAGCGATCTCTGCACTGTCGTAATTAACCCATTACAAAACAATCCCTACTTTTGATACCCCTGAGAAGAAGCCTTTTGAAAACACTGTAGGAAAAGGAGAAAATGCTGGTAACCAGCATTTTCTCCTTTTCCCACAGTGTTTTCTACCCTTGCCAGAACAAATTTCAACTCGTCATTCACCTTTATTTTGTCATCTGCAAATGCTTTCAATTTTAACCAGTCTAAAATTTTTGTCGTGTGGTAAAGAGTTAACGTACGTTCGCACAAGTATATGAAGTGGTTCTAAATTGTGATTGTTGGGCTTTGTGCGTAATCTTGTAGGCGTGTTTACTTGATAAAATGTGATAATTACCATCTTCATTTTATGTTTTACTCCCACCTCTTTACCAGACGACATTTAAATCTTAGTAGCCGGTGCTTAATGAAACGACTTGCAGACGAAAAGTTAAACGTAACTCAAATGATGAGATATACATTTGAGATAGTGGAAAACATTGTTGGAATTAGAGAAAATGCTAGTTACCACCTTTACCTCATAATATCATGTTTACAAAAGCCCTTTTAATCGGGATCGTTTAAATCTGGGATTGTTTGATGACGCATTACAGACTGCATGAGAAAAGGCCAGCTGATTTTCTGTAGGTTGTAGGCATTTCTGTCACGACCACTCATGTCAAAGTAAACCTTTGGACTTGTATGGTATTCAAGCTTTTTTTCAACTTTATTGCATTAATATTTCTGCTGCCAGTGCACCTATCCATGACTTTCTGGTGTTCCTTTACCGGTGCTTTGCACAATATTCTTTCCAAGGTACTTGTTGCTTTCCCACGTTGTCGAAACATTGTTTATTTCCGAGAGAGGAATGAATCCTGTCACAACGGCTATCAGTTATCAATAATAATTTGAACAAGCTGGAATTTGAGCTCGCGACCCCTGGAATTCGAGCCCTTTGCGTTTCTACAGAGCAATGGGTTACCTCAAATTAAACATTGAAAGCACGAAAAAGAAGCATTTTACACCATTCGCTTAAAAAAAGGATCCTATCCGGAATAATAATGCTAGGAACGAAGAAAAAGAAAAAGTAGTAGTAGTAGCAGTAGTAGAACATGTATTTTAACCATTATTATGCCACTCGCGTATATTGTCGAGCACTAAGTTACGATTCCTGCGGAACACTCACCGCTTCTTTAGTGATTGTTTCACTCCCGAAGTCCACGTTGGATGAATTTATGAAACTACATTTCTGTGATACGACAGGTTTTGGATAAAATCTCTCTGAAAATTCGATATCTAATAGACTGTCTTAAAGAGCTTGTTTGTGGTAATTACGTTTGATGAACATTAACCTTAATTCATAAAGATTGACGCAAAAACCTAATTTCTTTTCCCTTTAGGAAATTTTTCTTTGAATGTGTTGCATGTGTCGTAAATACGTATCATACAACCCTTTTTTCACACTATTTTAGATTATCAACGGATCTATTGGCCGTTTTAGGCCAGTGTATTGCTCTCAAAACGACTGAAAAACAAAATTCTTGATTGACATATCTTTACGGAGCTGATCTATATGTCTCAGACATCGATGACCTGCACACAAACAGTTTCACAAATTCACACCAAAAGTACGAAGATTTTCTTTCCCCGTAAGTCAGAGGGCCAATGATAAGTATATTTCTACTATTTACCATACCGTTCGTGATTTTACAACCCTGGATGGGCATGCTTTCAAAGAAATGGGAAAGGGATAAAATGCTGTTTCCACTAATTTTCCCTCTCCCGATAACTTTAGGTGCAGACTCATAAATTTATTGCCGTGAGTTCAAATTGTCACAACAATATGAGGCCACCTGCTAAGTTCGAATTTTCCCCAAATAAGAAAAAAAAATAAAGTAATAATTTGGAAAAAAAAACTTATAAGTGTCTGTAAATTATACATAGACACATGTGTATAGTTTTGATAATAGAGACAGCAGACCATGTTCAACACCCATGTATTTGATTATAGAAGGCAAGGTCTATCGAAACCTAAGTAACTTTGACTGAATAACACTTTCCCGGCCTGAAATATTGTAACAATAACGTATTAGGCGCCATAAAGGGTATCTAAACCTTCGAACACACAAGCAGAAAAACATATTAAGAAACTTTCCATTTAAAAACTAAAGTACAACATAAATTGATAAAAAATACGTTCAAGTGTAAACCAGTAAATAAACGAATTCGTGCCAGACAAAGATATGCGGGGGCTCGAAGTTAACCTGTTTGTTTGTCCATTTGTCAGAAATAGATCATTACCATAATTCTGACAGCATCTGGGCAGAAAAAAACCGAAGTCTTCACGACCGTGACTTAAAGGACAAGTCGTATATATCCGGTCAACAGAAGAAAGATAAAACTAATAAGAAACAATATATGCAAATAGCATAATTGTATTTGGATATCAATCGGAAACAGGGTTTTGTTTGATTTGATTGTTATTTCGCATGATTGATTGAAGTATGGTCGTTAGATGTCCCAAGTTTCCAGAGACCGTTCCCCTGTTAACCGGGACACGAAAATGTGAAACAGTGTACAACGGTTCATTTATCTGGACACTTTATTTTTTGACGGTTTATTTTGAAACCAGTTCAGTTCTATCACGTCGACATTGGCACCTATCCAAGCTTTTCTGAAGTTTCTTTTATCAGTGCTGCCCTACATTTTCTTCACTAGCCATTGACGGCTTTCCCCAACCATCGCTGAAACAATGACCAGAGTTAAGAAAGGAATGAATCCTGCTGCACCGATCATCATCAGTCCTCGGACAGAAATTAGCTGTGCTCGGAATTCGAACCAGTGACCTCCCCTGGTTTTAACAATTATCCTGCTAAAAAACTAAATTGATTTTTTCATTTCGATTGTAGAAACCCAAGTATTACTATTTCAAAGTTATGTTTTGTGGAATAAAATCTACTTATCGGACAGTGTAGATTAAGATCAGACTGCACGTTTTGTGCAGTCTGATCCTAATCTACACTGTCTGCAAAAGGTCAATGAGTCGCGCTTTGAAGCCTAAGTGGATTTAAGTCATGTATGTGCACAGAATGCGCTACTGTACATTGGAAACGGAGCTCTAGATACCGTATTCTCCAGTTGTAAATTTAAAACTTGACATATGTTCGGTTGAGACAGAACGTTTCTGCTAGTCAGATGCACAGTAAAGGTGTTTAGAAATAGAACCGAGCTTGAACATCGGATCACTATTGACCAGCTATTCGTAAAATAATAATAGTGTCGATAGGACGCGACAGTAGTCGGCTATAGTGCAACTATACAGTCTGATATACTAGGCTAATAGTAGTACAAGTGTGCGTCTTTAAAAAAGAAGCCAGGAGAGGCTAGCATCAATGTTTCTTAAATAGTTTATTGGCTTTAAAGTTTAATGTATTTTGGTACATGTCAACAAGTCAGTGAAAAAGCCGCCGCGCAGAAACCTCATATGCTTTACATGCCTGTCATTTGACCTTCTTGTCGTGTTTTCAAGTTGCATGTTCTTGTCCAGCGGTCTTCTTTCTCTTTTATAACGAAATTCTTCTTATTTTTTTCTTCTACTTCGAATATTTGCTTAATAAAAAAAAAACTACAATTATTAGAGAGGTTATTTGCAGCCATGGCAAATTACTAAATTAAATCTTTTCTGAAATTCGTCATTTATAAAAAATAAACCACGTCTATTTCCTCTTTCGTTTTTTTTATTTCGCCTTATTTACAAAACCATCACGAAACAGACTGTGTATCATAACAATGACGCTAGAAAAAAGAGAATTAAACAGCAAATTCTGTAGCAGTCTGCCTTTTAAACTCACCACTTTTGGAGAGGTCTGCCTTTTCGCTGCTAAGCGCTATTCAATTCGGTTTCTGGATGAAGATAAGACTGAACAAAACGTGAAGTCGGATGTTGTGTCTACACTGTCTTTTGCGTTTTTTTTTTTTTTTCCGACTTAACTCCTATCCTGCTAAACAACTAAATGAAATTTTCAGTTCAATAGTAAAAAACAAAATATTGGTATCTCAAAGGTATGTTTTTGTGAATGGTATCCCTTCAACGGACAGTGTAGTTCCAGGATCACACTGCATGTTCTGATCTTAATCTATGCTGTCCGTAAAAGGTCAGTGAGTTGCGCTGAACAGCTTAAGGGTAAAAGAACTTTCAAATTGCAGAATGTGCATTTTTACAGTTGACCAGTTTTGTTCACAATGATTTTGTATAATAGTTGTATGGTCAAGGCACACCCTTATGCTGATCTGAACTGTTATGTCATGCCTACTTATTAACAGTAGGTTTTTCTGTGACCCGGTTCTCAGCCATAATGTCTTGGGTTTCCAAATATTGCTCTTCTGGTATCCGAAGATAGATTTCAGACGCTACGTCAAAATCATTTCTACATTAGTCCAGTTAAGCCCACGTAAATGAATTACATTTGACCTCTGATCTTCTTACTCGATACTGGCTTGTCTATCAACTGGGGAGCTCGACTCTGGCCTTGTTGTTTGGAAAAGGAAATTTAATTGTATTCAGTTTAAAGCTGCTTTCAACATTAAACTTGTCCTACCACGAATAAAACTAATTATTTTTCATACAAGTCCGGCGTTTCACAAGTGCATAGCTGTGGCTCCTAAAAGCCCTTGGCCATGAATGTTTCCATAAAAATCAGAAACAAAGACTTAAAGTGACACAATTGGATAGAAGCAACGGAGACAGCGGGACAAAAATGTGAAGGACGATGATTTA
Source organism: Tridacna crocea (assembly GCA_943736015.1). Lineage (NCBI taxonomy): Eukaryota > Metazoa > Mollusca > Bivalvia > Cardiida > Cardiidae > Tridacna > Tridacna crocea. The sequence goes on along the minus strand of OX031063.1, from coordinate 35,611,041 downwards.
ACCCTCCAGACGTCTACGGCATACTCATTGTGCTTTTGTGGACAGTGTACATCAAGATCAAGATCAGGCGACACAGACTGAGGTGTCTGCTCTTGGATCTACTTTGCCAGATACATTAAGACCGACGAAAAGTGTTTCGAGTGTCTACCAAACAAACCCTGGTTTTTACGACCCTGAGATAGAAGCCTTTTGAAAACATTGTGGGAAAAGGAGAAAATGCTGGTTACCAGCATTTTCTTCTTTTCCCACAATGTTTTCTACCCTGCTGGAAACAAATTTCAATCTCTGAGTCAGATTTATTTTGTTGTCTGCAAGTGCTTTCAATTTGAACCAGTCTAAAATTTTGTTGTTTTGGAAAGGGTTAAGAGGTTGAGTAATAAGCCATAGGCCTTTAGTTAGATTCTCATTGGCTAGTCTACTTGAGTGACAGTATCATTCGATAGAACAGTGTCTTCCATAGGTGAAACCCAAGAAAAGTCAGCGATCTGTCGCCGTGATAAAAAAATGTAATTCTGCAAAGTAAGACACCATTGAAATCTTTACCAAACAACAAAATTTTAGACTGGTCCAAATTGAAAGCATTTGCAGACGACACAATAAATATGACTATAGAATTGAAATATTTGTTTTGGGAAGGGAAACAAAAATTGTGGGAAAAGGATAAAATGCTGGTTACCAGCATTTTCTCCTTTTCCCACAATGTTTTCAGAAACCCTCTCTTTCAGGGTCGTTAAAAGTCGTCATTGTATGGTAAAGGGTTAAGCAAATAAATTTGGTGGGGTTTTTTTTTTTTGAAGGATAAATGTACAGGACAGTCTAGTCACGGTGCAGATTAAAGTATCTCATTTTTTGTGCAGTCTAATCTTATTCTTTAAGTCCATTAAAGCTTCAGTTAGTGCCCATAAAATTTCATCCAACTCCGAAGCTTCGTGGATTTAAGTTTATTTCAGGTATAATTTGGAATTCTATTTTGTTTAAAAATAAAGCTATCATTCTGAAACTTAAATAAAAAAGAGCAAAATATATGTGACATTGACATCTATATCTTCAGACTCGATTATATTTAATATGATAAAATCTAGCTGTTTAAAAGTGATCAACATTTTCGAGAATCTTTTTCTATTAAAGTCGAGGCGTCATTGACAAAAATTAACCGAACAATGATAGTAAAACAACTAGTTTTCCGCGAGCTACAGTGTTAATGTCAGACGAGGCATAGTGATAGGCTTAGTGTATAAGAGTAAACAGCTCCAGTAGCCTCGCTTTCAACAAGCTCAGCTTTCCTTGTCATTGCTTGATCAGAGGCAGTATAGTAATTTTTCTTGCACACCTCTTAATGCATGTAAGTCGATGAAATGCCGTTGACCTTAGACGATAGTTTTGTCAACAATGCAGGTGACAGTGTTTAACTCTTTACATACCGTAGACAATACCAGAAGCTTTTGTGGACAGTATAGAACAATATCAGACTGCACAGAACGTTCAGACTGCACAGATCGTTAATCTAGATTATAAACGAAATGTCCGTTGATCTTTTAGCGAAACCGTTATATGTAGCCATTGAGAGAATGAATATTTATTTAGTAGTGAAAGAGTCGAAGATACGCCTACGCGCAACTCTCATACGGGATTATATTGGTGCTAGTTTGACAAGAGATATTTGACTTGATACTTAACCTTTCATCCGCCGACAAAATTTTAAAATTGTGTGTTAAAAGCATTTGTAAGCGACAGAATAGATATGGTTCGAATCCTTGAATTTGTTTTTGAAAGGGCAGAAAAAAATTAGAAAAAGAGAAAATGCTGGTTATTATTATTTTCTACTTTTTCCTACCTTGTTTTTCAACAGGATCGTTAAAATACAGGATTTTTTGGCAAAGGATTAAGACATAAAACACAGTCGACGATGTAGGAGCTTTATCAGTTCTACTTTTTTTGTTATCAAAGCCTTCTCGGTATTACGGCCCAAAGGGAATGCTCCGCAAAAGATATTTTTTTGTCATCCTTCGAAAGCAACAACAGGAAAACAGCCTCCGATTATTGGAAGGTTAATACCCGTGCCTGTTAGATATTCGTGTGGCAACTGAAGAAGCGAGAAGTAATACAGATAGGTAACAAAGCATGGGACATAGACCGTGTTAATTCCGTCTTAATGTATAAAGTGTTTGAAAGTAAGGCGCTGAGTTGTTTGAAAGCTACTCCAAAATCAAATATAAGTCCGGCATAAAAAAGGAAGGAAATGTCAAAATGCCAAAGTGCCAAAATTCCAAAATGTTGAAGTGTTATGTTTACCTGTTCTCGAAGAAACAAACATGTCCATGAGGTATATGACGTCACTTAAATAATCCAGAGTTAACCACAATGAGAGATAATGGTCCTGGAGCTCCCAGAATACACTGCGAGTGATCACAAACAGTACATTATACATGACTGCAAAAGACACGAACATCAGCCACCGGTAATAGAAGGTGTCGGACGGATCCACAACAAAGCCCTTCCAATATCTGGAAAATTAGAAACAACATTGAATAAGTCAAAAATTGAAGTAATTATCGATAATTCAAGTCCCTCATTATTTTATTTTATTCATTTTATTGATTTTCTGCCTTTTTTTCAATCTTTTGTCTAGCTGTTTTGAGTGCATCGATGATGTCATAACAGAACATATAAAATCCATTGATTTTACGCATTTTTTCAAACTTTTGTTTAGCTGTAAGAGGAATGGATGATAAAAAAAAAAGTATATTTAATAGGTGTTACTTTGAAGAACAAATTTCTGCAGCTTTTGGTGGACCGCGAAAATTATGAAAAGTGTAAGACCGGAAGAATCCTAGTGTGTTCACGATCGATTATGTGCGACAATGGTTCAACAATCAAGATTCGTATGCATTACAAAAGCCAGTGCGATGTCGGTTTAAGACCGCAAATGTGCGAGTAACACCTATAAATGAGTAATGGGATATAGATTTACTATCCATGGCTAACATAGCAGAAGAAAATGATGGACTGCAATTTCTACTATTTGCAATAGACATCTTGTCAAGAAAATGATGGGTGTGAATGTTGAAAAACAAAACGGCGAAAGCTGTCTTAGAAGCAATACGAAATATTTTACGTCAGCAGAAGCCGAAGAAAATTCGAGTTGATTCGAGGATCGGAATTTGTTAATCGCCGGGTTACAAAGCTAATGAAAGATGAAGATATTTACTTTTTGCGACAAAAAATACAATCGAACGTATTCAGTACACAATCAAAAGTTCACTTAACAGAATGATGAGACACAATCGCTCGTATCGTTACATCGATTCTCTAGAGAATGTCGTCAGTAATAATCGTGCTTTGAATGGTTTAACGCCTATGCAGGTCGTTAAAACAAACGAAGCTGATGTGTGGGCTTACATGTATTTGAAAAAGAAACCAACAGTGAAAATTAAACCTGTGTTTATCTCTAAAGTTGGTGATTTGGTGAACATAAGATTTTACTAATCAACCATCCCGACGAGCATATCAAGAACAATTCACTGCAGAGGTCTTTAAGGTGTCTGCAAAATTATTGAAACAGGGAATACCCATCTACAAATTACAGGATTTAAAAAATGACAATATTTAAGGTTTGTTTTACGCGACTGAGTTACAAAAGGTCCATAAAGACGAGAACAGTTTGTAGTTTATTCAGCGAATCATATGAAAGAGGAAGTGAAACAAGAAGCTTCACGAATGGGTGGCAAGGATTTCCGAAGGCATTTAATTGCTGGATAGACGCAGATGAGGTCAAAGACGTTGGTGAAAACGTGCCGTAAACAGGCATGGATCGATATACCTATGTTCAAAGTAGGGAGAGAAAAGCTTACTTTGAGAAAAATCAAACTTTTGAATTTAGAATACATTTAAATCTACCTTTAATTTTACCGGGGATTTGGAAAGTGGCATTAGTTCAGTTTAGCGCCAAGGAAAAAACAAAATCTAAGTCATCAGGTGGTATTTACATAATACATATCCGGATCTTGCGGACTCAAGAAAGACCATTGCTTAGACAAAATGAAAAAAAAATCTGATTGGAGCTACGTCTTTGGCAATGCATTCCGTGTTCCTGTCAAAAGAAGTGAGGTGAGAGAATATGAAATCTATATAACGAATGAGGACGATAAAAACGCGACAGAGTTGATTGAACCAGTGCGCTTAAGACTTGATTTAAGACCATATCCATTTTTGGAAAAAAAAATGATGAAATTATACGTTCCTAATCTACAACCCATATTTAGTGTACATACAGACACTGTTGAAATATGGTCAAGATGCGTTGACAAATCAAATTCAAATTCAGGCCTTTATAATCGACGACGCAAACTCTCCTGGTAATACGGCCCCAGGTTTCACCAACAATGGTTTATACGTACAAAAGAGCAGCTCTGATAAGCAAATCTGAAACTTTAGGTTTCCTATTTTTTACAGACTTGGTTGCCCTCAATATATGATTCTTGTCTTTTATTTTTGTAACGTTCTAAAAAAAAGTTTGATGTAGTAAATCTTTTACCGGTCGACCAAAAATTCAACGTGGCCAAATTGAAAACGGTTCGAAACGATTTTACAAAATCTGGTTGAAAAAATGTCATAAATTATGAGGGAAACAGGTGACCAGTACAGGATTCGGTGCCCTTTGCTTACAGAGCGAATATTTTACCACTGAACTGCGCATTCCGTTGAATTCACAAATGATCATCTGGTACATTTGTGTGAAAGTTGAGGAAAAATCATGGAAGTTGTTGGTTATTACATATTCATGAAAAACGAGTCAGAAATATTGCTTTGTTGATATCTTGGACAAGTTCTAAATTGGGTCATGTAGGCATATCTTTCTTTTTGACCAATCACAAAATACTGTTTATTCATTCTATATCAAACCAAGAAGTAGGTGTAAAACCAGCGCATTTAGCTACGCCGAAAAATAAAGACGTCAACATAGCTTGTATAATTCATTTTTTCAGGGGGCCTTCAAGGCCTTCCTAAGAAAGCTTACCCATCTCTGCATTACGCGCCTAGGATATTACCTCCTTTTGCGTCGGGTCCCTATAAACTGAGAAACGGAACCGAAACGAAACGCAACGAAACGAAACGAAACGCAACGAAACGGAACGAAACGTTACGAAACGAAACGAAACGCAACGAAACGGAACGAAACGCAACGAAACGGAACGAAACGAAACGAAATAGAACGAAACGGAACGGAACGAGAACGAAACGGAACGAAACGAAACGGAGTGCTGTTTTTGGTACAAAATCAAGCAGAAGGAAAACATAATTTGTTTTTGTAAATAACCCTACTTTTGATTGCCAAAATTGTTACGAAGTAAGACTTAAAATTTTGATGGCGCACTATGATCGTGATACTTTGGTGAATTTTGACAATTTAAATGAAGACATTTTATTTTAATATTGGTTTGAGTGAACTTAGACTATTGTTTACTTTGTTATGACATAAATCTCCAATAAAATGTTCTTCATGTTTCTGGCCATCACCGGGAGCCAAGGTTACGATCACTACGTGGATCTTACCTTGGCTGATTGAGCCCGATTTCGAGATTCCTGCGATGCGCCCCCTATTACACCCTTTACATCATATTTCTAAAGGCCAATGAAATATCGGTTTACAAACCGCTTACGAATACACATGAAAGCGATAAGCAGACATCCACGTGGGTTTCCATGTTTGCCTTCTTTTCGAAAGGTAGTGATCTTGATCTATTTTTATCAAAGATGAAATGCTACGACCGATTTCATCCGTTGCAGTTAGGGCTGGCTGCATCCAATGAAAAAGCGTATTGGGGGAAATGTAAAAATCCCGCCAAGGGTAGAGTAGCGTAGTGAATCGTCAGCCTTGGTTGGCAAAGATGGTTTTTGGTAGCCATCAGTACTGCAAATACGTCGCAGTCTGGTTGATATTTTGTTTATTGTTTCCATAAATACTGTGATTAAAAATTAATGTCCAAATACAGCAAGGTTGAATGCACTGATAACCGATTATGAATGACTGATTTTGTATGGCGTAAAACGCAGATTTCAACATAATTTCAATTACAAAGCAGCTGCCAGTGCAGGTCTATCGGTGCTTTCCTGGAATTTCTTACAAAAGTTTTCTACATAACGTTGTTTACATGCCATTTTTCTGCTTTTCTAAATAACCCTAGCCGACACAACGGCCTTCGACGAAAGAGGAATGAATCTTACTGCAATGACTATCATCAATCGTCGAAAAGAAATTGGCAGAGTAGGGAATCGAACCAGCGACTATCTGTTCTCAAGTCCTGTACAGTACTGACTGAGCTACCGAGACCTTTTGATAACACCTACTGCCGGTAATGAAACCGGTTTGGATTCTTACAAGATGCTTTAGAAAAATAATCCATTTTATATCAGGCGAATTAGAATGCCGGTTTTGAGTCTTTATTTAAATTTTGTACATTTGTGCAGATATCACCTTTCTTCATGCACTGTCTGTTTTTCAATCACTTTAATTTCTATCCCAAAATAGAAGCATCGAAGACCTTATGTCACTGAACATGGCTAAATATATTGAACATCTTTTTTTTTTTGCATGAAACAGACATACATAAAAAATCGTCGAGACCGGGACAGACGATTTTGATTGATTGACTGATTCTAGATTTAACACCGCTTTCAACAATTTTTCAGTTATATCACGGCAACAGCTCACGGATTCATTTATTGTGAGTTCCACCAGTACTTGGCTAGGGTTCTGAATGATCTTGCCACAAAAAAACATACTTGAAATATTCCAACGCTTGATTTTATTGACTGTATAGTGTCTAACACCCTTTTCAACATTATTGTGTGGCGTCCGTGGTCGTAGGGTTGAGCGTCGACCTCATAATCATCAGGTCCCGAGTTCGATACACGGGAGCGGGTGTCAGCTTTGGGATTTTTCATTAGCCCACACATTTTGGCGCAAGTACTGGTTTAGTGCCGAGGAAGCAGAATAGCGAGAGATAAGTACAAGTTGTAAGAACTTGTTTTTCAATCGATGTAAGATAGAAATGTTTCAACTAAACAGTTGTATCGCTGCATGGCGCAATCTGCGTAGGCTGATCTTAATTGAAAATGTTTGCTAGTTAGTCAATATTCTACCTAGTCAATATTCTACCTGTCAAAGGGCCAGTGTACCTCGTGATTCAGTCGGCTTTTAAACAAAGGTGGAAATTATGTATCCATAATAATATGATGACCTACTTGGTACCATGCATAACTGCGAGGCATTAAACCCCCTTTTGCCAGAAGCAAGGCTCGTATCTAATCGTAGTGTTACATTTTCAACAATATGCACAACAAAGAGGAAAGAGATGAAATTGCTTGGGTGGTAAAAACAATAAAAAACGTCAGCAGAGTCAACCGATGCAGTCATAGAATTGAAATCGTCTGAAAAGTGGTGTAAGACGCCTTACAACCCAAAGGCCAGCTAAAAATTGTTAAGCTGTGCCGAGATAGCGACGGTCACAGACCTGCCGTGACCAGGATTCGAACCGGAAATGTCGGCTACTTCGCAAAGCACTAACCACCATACGATCACAGCTCTCATTGCAGAACAGATATGACCTCAGTTTTCGATTTAAACATGAAAGAAACAAACCCCTTGTTACAAAATCATGAGTTTCACCGCCCCTAAAGGAGAATACTAGTACTTTTGAAAATGTTTTAAGAAAAGGATAAAATGTTCGTTACCAGCATTTTCTCTCTTTACTACAATGTCTTAAGATTTAACGCTCTTTACGTTGCATGCATCGCTACATTGGGCCCGGCCGGATAGCTCAGTGGTTAGCGCATCAGAATCGTGACCTGGACCTGGTCAGTACTGGTGTGAAAAGGCCAGGAAACACATTAGTACGACACTGACCACCATGATATGACCTACGCTGTTAAAAAGGCATTAAACTCTAATACAAACCAAACAAAATCGCTGCATTACACCTATCTGTGTTTTCCTGCAGTTCTTTTTACAAGTACTTCGAGAGTAATATTCTTCCCAAGCCACTGGCTGCTTTTAATCGCTTACTATCGGTGATCACTGGAGAAAGAGAGGAATGAATCCTGTCGCAATGATTATCATCAATCTTTGGAAAGAAATTTGTCGAATGGATATTTGAACTAGCGACCCATGTTTTGAAGTCCTGTACGCTACCAACTGTACTACCCAGGCTCGCCATATTCCGGCGCCCTGTGATAATACTCTGATACCATAGTGACAGAACAAAATTAAATTTTCTCTACACGTCAAATATTTAAAATTGCACCTAATATGTTTTTTGTGCAACCTTAAAACTACACTCCCTTGTAGAGGATTATCGTTTTAAGTGCTTAATCTTGACTTTGACCAGATTTTCAATGCAAAATAATCGCAAAAATTCAGCAACATAACCCTTTTGTGCCTTACATACACTGTGGGATAAAACAACTGGAAACAGTACAACAGATAAACAATGAATTGAGACAAAAAGATAAGTTAAAAAAAAAAAACGCTGCTAGATTCCATTTCGTTTCGTTCCGTTTCGTTTCGTTCTCGTTATATTCCGTTTCGTTCTATTTCGTTTCGTTTCGTTCCGTTTCGTTGCGTTTCGTTCCGTTTCGTAACGTTTCGTTCCGTTTCGTAACGTTTCGTTCCGTTTCGTTGCGTTTCGTTCCGTTTCGTTGCGTTTCGTTTCGGTTCCGTTTCTTACTTTATAGGGACCCTTTTGCGTCTACTTTATTTAGGGCTAGCTATACAGGCCTACTTTTTGGAAGCCTCAACTGATATAATGTTGCTGAAATAAAGAATACTTTCGCAACACCGGAGGCGGTCAATGAGTGGGAAATTTGAGTTTTTCATTTAGAGATTTTCAATTTTGACATTTATAATGAATCTAAATTTAGGGCAAATAGTTCCAGATGTCGTAATAACCTTTAGAAAGTCTAATAAAGGGTCTAGAGAGCAGAAATAAACAGTTCAATTTGGAGCCACTTTTCTGGTGATACGATAGATTTATCCAAAGGCGCCCGCGCAGCGCGTGCAAATCCAGTTGCGGCATGACAATAGGCACCCGATAAAAAGTTACACAGTTGCTGCAAACGCTTTAGTCGTTAGCCGGCTTTTTTGAAGAAAAACGTTTGCTGCACTAGAAGAGGGACCACAGGGAAAATTCTCAACTTGCAAGCACACAGGGTGCAATTCCTGTACTTTTGTTTTGCTACCAGAAGTAATTGGGGTTGCTCTGGATTATACAACAAGCCTTTGATGCTCCGAATATAATACAAAGTACTCGAAATAGTGAGTTAAGCTTTCGGTCCCTTATTACGTTTTTTAGTCGAAATCAAGAAAACTTCTGTGAAAGCTGTTCGGCCCTTGATTATCGAGCCATAGGTGAGATTAAAGAGTTTTTATATGACAAATGGACCTCTTCGTGTTTTCTTTATGCATTGTGTGCTCTTTGACTCTATCTCGGATATGAGCATTTTTATCAGAACAAACCAGTGCACCTTTGGAATTGATTCTGATGTTGATTTACCAATCACAAGGCACGTCATTTCTTTCACTCTGCCAGCTGTTTTTCCAGCAGTCGCTCCGATCTTTCTTCGACAAATTCTACGCAAAGTTCGGCAATGAGAGACGAATGAATCATGTCGCACTGAATTTCATAAACGATTAAAAAATATTTTGCCAACATCTGATGGAATTCTTGGATAAGTGCACTGGCCAATGTAAAATATCTGCAGCACAAATATAAACAACCTGCCTCTTCAAATGTGTTGTTGCATTTTTTAATTATTTTACCGATTCTTTTACCAAACAATTCCGAGTTGTAAAAGCCTCACATAATGAGTACTGAGAGCATTGTGAGGAACTGAGAAAATGCTGATAATCAACATCTTTCAATGTTTTGTTTAATTACCGCTTTACAAAAATATATAAATAAGTGTTTCACTTTTTTTTCTCCTTAATTGTGACATTTTTTAAAGAATTTTTATGTTGTACTTTCAATTTGGACAAGCTTGCCATAAAATCCGTTTTTTCTCCTTAATTGTGATATTTTTAAAGAATTTTTATGTTGTACTTTTCAATTTGGACAAGCTTGCCATAAAATCCGTGAAAATTAGAAGTATACATCGCTACAAATCAGTGAAACAAAGGAAATTCGTGAAAAGACGAATTGTCACGCTCTTGCACCTTAAATACCGTTTAGAAACGGCGAGAAGGAAATCAAGCGTACAAACACATCCAATTGTTTCAGTTGGGTGAAAAATCAGCAGAAGGAGCTCAGCCGAATAACTTTTTGCAACGGAATGTAAACATATGAGTTGCAAGTCCGAATAATTGTTAAAAACCAACACTTTCTACTTATCCACAATGTTTTCTACTATTTGAAAGATAAACCTATTCGTGTCATATAGTTTATCGTTTTCTAATGGACAGTTTAAAACGAAAATTATCGTCTGGAAAAACAGCTGGCAGTGTGAATGAAAGGACGTGCTTTGTAATTGGTAAAGCAAGATCAGAAACACTTCCAAATGTGCACTGTTTGTAGTGAAATCCACGACTCATAAAAAATAGAGTGAAAGACAACTTACAAAAAAAAAAACAGGACCATTTGTCAAAGAAACCCTCTTCAACTTTACCAAGGGTACAATAATTAAGTGGGTCGAAAAGCTTTCATAAAAAATCATTGATTTCGACCACGAAAAACAAACCACCAGAAAAGGGGACCGAACGTTTAACTCGTTATTTCAATTACTTTATGTCATTTCAGAGCGCCAAAAGCTTGCTCAAATATCCAGAGCAAATCTAATTAACCTTTGGCAGCATAAAATTACAAGAATTGCATATCGTGTGCTTCACACTGATCAACGTGAGCCGCGGACACCATGTGTTCTCGGTACACCAGATCGAATTTTCCATGGAAGAATCGGAGGTGGTGTAAGTATTTTTAATTTTTATGGACCTGATTAACCTAGATAGAAATGTTGATTTACAGCAATGTCAAGACGAATGATTGATCTGTTTACACACATACTAGGGAATAATAATACCATCATATAAGCGAACTGTGGCTTTATGAGCAACTGGGGTCTGATTGTTTTGAAGTTTGTTGCCGATTTTCGGACAAAATCCCCTAACCATTGTTCATTTTACAAGTGTGTATGATAAGATAAATGTATTCCCTAAAGGAACACAAAATTACACTGAGAAATGTCCATCCAAAGCGAAGATATACGTTTTTGAATGGACCTGGGTAGAGGAAAATATGCTAACAAGACACCATTTTCATTTTCACAGTATGTACCTGGACACCAGATCAGAAAAAGCTTGTGGTAACTGGACACCAACCTTTAAATCATCAATATTTCTGCCTGAAACTCGATGCATGGGCAGTATACGAAGACTATTTTTGTAAACATTATGTCCTTACGGTCCATTACCTGATAAAGAGCATGTTCAACGCAATTTCATTACGTGTAGCATTTGCTTTTTTTGAAATATTTGCGATGTTACGGCAATTTACGAAATAGACCTACGATGCTTGATCACAATTGACCGGTCATTGCCTCCAATTCTTTTTTTTACTGCGTTTCAGTTTTATGAATGGCGTATTAACCCATTACCACGCAATCACGAGCTTTAATGTCCCTGGGAAAGATGGCTTCGAAAAACATTGTCTATAAAGAAAAACCCTTATTAACTATTACAGAGCATGGGCGGATCCAGGGGGGGGGGGGGGACCGGGGGTCCGGACCCCCCCTGGAACTTTTGCAAAAACGCGGTTGCCGGATTCGTGAAATGGTAGGTCTACTGGTTTGATATTGCACAGCATTTATGTAAAATGCAGTAATAACTTTAAAAAAAAGTTCTAAATGTGGAGAATTCCTCATGGTTAGAACTGGAAACGTTGACTTTTCTTGTAAACGGCTTACATCCACTGAAATCCGGAAATCAAAGTATCATATAATAAGACGAGTGCGTTTTCGGTGGGACCCCCCCTGAGAAAGATATCTGGATCCGCGCTTGCAGAGTGTACATTATTTACCACATTTGGCCTGATTCTTTGTTTAAATAATTTTCAAATCCGCTATAGGCCAACTGCCAGCGGGCTCTTAGAATGGCGTTCTACCCTTCGTACATTTGCATGCGTGCGTTTGTTCGTCTACGCGTTTATTTCTAAAATTTTTATTTAATTGACTTCCCCTCAGAAACTACCAAGTGGAAACCAACAAATTTCAACGTGGATGATTCCATAAATTTCTTTCGAGATACTTGGATCCTTTAAAAAAGATGGCTTATGTGGAAGGAGCTTATTCTCCGTGTACGGCGCGTTGTGAAAATTGTAAAATTCGTTATCTCAAAAGAACTCAATCACGAGATTGGCATTGGGTAGCTTTCTATCACATTTCTTCAATAAATTTTGATCTGCTTAAAAAAATGGCTTTTGTTGGTGGGACTTATTTTCTCTTTGTGTCATAAAGCGGAAGTACTTGCAACTCTTTAACTGATGATAAATTCATTTATAATGCATGTATGTAGATCTACATGTATTTCATAACACAGATGATCACTGATAATGTTTCATTTTATCCAATATGCTGGGTGATCATGAGATATGAGATATTAATTTTTATTGTTACAAACTTACATAGTTCTTGGAAATGCAGCATTAGTGCTCAGAAATAGTCACAGTTCAACCTATATTAATCAATTACCAAATGGACGGTCAAAAGAGCTTGCCAAAGGCAGGTGCTTGCTTGATACAGATGAATGTCTGTGCATTGCTATTTGTCGGGAACTACTTGTATGCTTGTTTATTCAGGTTGCTTGCTTAATACAGGTGGCCAACATGCCAGGTTTTACTGTATTTCGTATTGCTGAAATTTATGGGAGAGGTCATCAGACCCTCCAACAGTGGTCAGTTCAAATTGCAGACTGCCACAGAATTTGCGGTCTGATTCTATTTCTTCGAGCGTAATTGTTCTGATACACAGTCTGTTTCGTCATGGTTTTGTAAATAAACCGAAATAAAAAAACCGAAACAGGAAATAGACGTGGTTTATTTTTTATAAATGATGAATTTCAGAAAAGATTTAATTTAGTAATTTGCCATGGCTGCAATTAACCTCTCTAATAATTTCCTAACACACTACGTACAAAACTATTTCTGAGCACTAATGCTGCATTTCCAAGAACTATGTAAGTTTGTAACAATAAAGATTAATATCTCATATCTCATGATCACCCAGCATATTGGATAAAATGAAACATTATCAGAGATCATCTGTGTTATGAAATACATGTAGATTTACATACATGTATTATCAATGAATTCATTTAAAGAGTTGCAAGTACTTCCGCTTTATGACACAAAGAGAAAATAAGTCCCACCAACAAAAGCCACGTTTTTAAGCAGATCAAAATTTTTTGAAGGAATGTGATAGAAAGCTACCCAATGCCAATCTCGTGATTGAGTTCTTTTGAGATGACAAATTTTACAATTTTCACAACGCGCCGTACACGGAGAATAAGCTCCTTCCTCATAAGCCATCTTTTTTAAAGGATCCAAGTATCTCGAAAGAAATTTATGGAATCATCCACGTTGAATTTTGTTGATTTCCACTTGGTGGTTTCTGAGGAGAGGTCGATTAAATAAAAATTTTAGAAATAAACGCGTAGACGAACAAACGCAAGCATGCAAATGTACGAAGGGTAGAACGCCATTCTAAGAGCCCGCTGGCAGTTGGCCAAGCGGATACGAAAATTATTTAAACTAAGAATCAGGCCAAATGTCGTAAATAATGTACACTCTGTATTAGTTAATAAGGGTTTTTCCTTAAAGACAATGTTTTTCGAAGCCATCTAAATCCAAGGGTCATTAAAGCTCGTGATTGCGTGGTAATGGGTTAATACGCAATTCATAAAAGTAAAACGCAGTAAAAAAAAAGAACATGTCTTGCACCAACATTGGAGGCAATGGCCGGTCAATTGTGATCAAGCATCGTAGGTCTACTTCGTAAATTGTCGTAACATTGCAAATATTTTAAAAAAAGCAAGTGCTACAAGTAATGAAATTGCGTTGAACATGCTCTTTATCAGGTAATGGACCGTAAGGACATAATGTTTACAAAAATAGTCTTCGTATACAGCCCATGCATCGAGTTTCAGGCAGAAATATTGATGATTTAAAGGTTGGTGTCCACTTACCACAAGCTTTTTCTGATCTGGTGTCCAGGTACATACTGTGAAAATGAAAATGGTGTCTTGTTAGCATATTTTCCTCTACCCAGGTCCATTCAAAAACGTATATCTTCGCTTTGGATGGACATTTCTCAGTGAAATTTTGTGTTCTTTTAGGGAATACATTTATCTTTTCATACACACTTGTAAAATGAACAATGGTTAGGGGATTTTGTCCGAAAATCGGCAACAAACTTCAAAAGAATCGGACCCCAGTTGCTCATAAAGCCACAGCTCGCTTATATGATGGTATTATTATTCCCTAGTATGTGTGTAAACAGATCAGTCATTAGTCTTGACATTGCTGTAATTCAACATTTCTATCTAGGTTAATCAGGTCCATAAAAATTGAAAATACTTACACCACCTCTGGTTCTTCCATGGAAAATTCGATCTGGTGTACTGAGAACACATGGTGACCGCGGCTCACGTTGATCAGTGTGTGCTTGCAAATTGAGATGTTTCCATGTAGTTCCTCTTTTCGTGCTGCAAAAGCTTTTCTTCAATATGGCCGGACAGCGGCAAAAACTTTCGCGGCATCTTAAAAGGAGTTTTCTCTTTGTCGCGCATCAGTGTAACTTTTTATTGGGTACCTATTATCATGCCGCAATTGGATTTACACGCGCTGCACGGTCGCATTAGGCTATATTTATACCTCAACCCTATGAATGGTGATCGGCCGCTGCAACTATCCAAGGATTCTTTCACATGTTGGAAAAAATCGTTTTTATCGGTAATGAAGATCAGTGTGACATGATTCATTCGTCTCTAATAGCTGAACTTGGCGTCGACTTTGTCGGAATTTAGCCATTGAATTGGAATGAAAAGTCGGAGCTTCTGCTGGAAAAACGCCCAGCAGAGTGAAAGAAATGACGTGCCTTGTGATTGGTAAATCAACATCAGAAACATCTGCAAAGGTGCACTGGTTGCATTGATAAAGATACTCATATCCCAAAAAGAGTCTAAGTGCACATTGTGCATAAAAAACACGAAAAGGGCCATTTGTCACATGAAAACTCTTTAACATTGCCTATGTTACGAGAGAGAGGGGCCGGAAAGCTTTCACAAAAGAGTTTTCAAGTTCGAATACAAAAAACAAGCCACCAGAAGAGGGGACCGAAAGTTTAACTCATTCTTTCGACTACTTTGTATTATTTTCGGAGCATCAAAAGCTTAGTGTGTAATCTAGAGCAGCTTCAATTAACTTCTGGCAACATAAAAATACAGGAATTGCATCTCGTGTCCTTGCAAGTTGAGATTCTACCATGCGGTCCCTCTTCTCGTGCTGCAAAAGTTTTTCTTCAATATGACTGGCTATCGACTAAAGCTTTCGCAGCATCATAAAAAGGGGTACGTGTTCTTGTTGCGCATCAGTGTAACTATTTATCGGCTACCTATTTTCATGCCGCAACTGGAGTTGAACGCGCTCCGCTGGCGCTTCTGGACAAATTTTTTGTAATACCAGAAAAGCGGATCTAAATTGAACATTTTATTTCTGCTCTCTAGACCCTTTCTTAGAGCTTCTAAAGGTTGCCGCAACATCTGGAACAATTAGCCCCAATTGAAGCAACACTATAAATGTCAAAATTGAAAATCTGTACATGAAAAACTCAAATTTTTCGTCTCCGGTGTTGCAAAAGTATTCTTTATTTCAAAAATATTGTAATAGTCGAGGCATCAAAAAAGGAGGCCAGTATAGCTAGCTCTACATAAAGTAGACGCAAAAGGTGGTTATATCCGAGGCGTACTGTTATGCATGCAGAGATGGGTAGACTTTCTTATACGGAATCCTGTTTCCGCCATCCACTTTTCGACCTACGAGGAACTCGAAAAGTAGAAATTGGGCACACTAACTTCCACTTTTCTAGCAAAAAAGTTACCTCGAAAAGTCAAAAAGTTGAAGTTTTTGACCTGACAATTGTCATAAAACTTTCCACTTTTCGACCTCACGCTTGTCTAGAAAAGTAGAAATTAGGAAGCACTAACTTCCACTTTTCGTCTTAAAATGCTAGGTCGAAAAGTAGAAAAGTGGAAGTTTTTCACATGACAATTGTCAATAAAACTTCCACTTTTCGATCTAGAAAAGACAAAGTCGAAAAGTTGAAAAGTCGAAAAGTTGAAAAGTCGAAAATTCGAAAAGTTGAAAAGTAGAAGTTAGCGTTAAAACTTCCACTTTTCTAGTTAGGACTGATTATCACGGGATGTTTGTTTATCAGCACCGAAAAATGTTGGAGCCGGTGTAGGGGTAAAAATTCCTGTGTCACCGGTCCTTCCTATTTGGACCCGGTGAAAGTTAAACCTCAACCGAATAAGTATACATGTACACTGTTTAAGTCTGACGTCTATCTTTATCCGATACCGCCTATGGGCTGAGATTATAGTTACACAAATCTAGTCAGGAACTGCGCATCAAGCGTGCGCCCATTTTCAAACCACGTTTAACCCATTACGAGATGACAACAATTAAAAGACTGTCCAAATTTAAAGAAACTGAAGACGACATGTCAAAGTGTGCATTGAAATCTAAGTGTAATATTGAGTAGACAACATTGTGAGAGAAATAGTTTGTAAAAAGTTATTTCTCCTTTTCTAACAATGTTTTCCTGAATAATATTTTGCAAAGGTGTCAAAAACAGGAATCGTGTGGTAATGGGTTAAAATGTGTGACTTGTCAACATCTGGGTCGCTGATTCGAACACCGGCTTGGCGTGGGCATCGGGATCCTTCATAATCTTTGCAAGGTTAATAGAAATGTCGATGTAGGCCTATCTATGATGCTGATCGGAGTCGATTATGGATTTATGTCCTCCAAACTCGATTATGGATTTCTGTCCTCAGAAATCGATATTTTCCCCGTTGTTACATTAACATCAATATGACCTCCACGAATTTGCCTCGTTGGTATTTCGGTTGAGTAATGTCTAGTAGTATCATTTCATGATATGCAACCCGTCACATGAAAAGGGACCATCTCGATTTGGTCACACTGCAGGAATTGTGCAGGCTAACCATGTTGAAACTTTTCGCCTATAGCAGGTTTTCTCAAAGTAAATCTGAATTGGATAAGATCCCTTAAAAAATGGTTTAACGGACAATCTTTCGGCAATCTATCTGCGATTTTTTCAGATCGCACAGGTCGCAGCTTAGTTTTTTGACATGTCAAAAACCTAGTTTCGATCTTTTTTTTTGGGGGGGGGGGATACTTTCCCTCGACCTTGTGCGACTACAGAAGACCAAGGTGTGTTCAACCGCCGATTACTTGCGATCAGCGGCGATCAAGCCACATTTTGAGATCGCAACTCAATCTTCAGGGAATATTTTTTGGTGAAATGGGTCCTTTAAACTTTAAAGACTAATCAGTGTCCAAAGTATCAACTATAAATGGCTTGCAATATGCGAAAAAGGGCATTCCGACATTTCCATAATGTGTCGTCTCGGATCAGCCTGCGCAGATCGTGAAGGCTGATCCGACACGGCACTGTAAAACCACATTAGATTTTGTGCCACAGTAGACTTGCGCTAAATTGAAAATTACATAAAACGGAAAGTGTCGAACTGCGAGGGCTGATGCGAAGCGACACTTTACCCAAATGTCCGTGTGCTCCTTTTCGCGTGGGGCAGGCCACATGATTTCAATACATCTAATAATGTGTACACCGTCAGAGCCTGAAGGACGTAGCAATGCGATAAGGGCGGGTTTAAAATGAAAATTAGGGAGTTGCCGTATTATGGCTGATATCAGAATTATTCGGTGTACATGTAACCTCTACCATTCGCTCCCGCCATCTTCCTTTGTCCGGTGTACATTTAAAATAATAACGCAGCCAATTTATCCTGCTAAAAATTAGTCCTAACTAGAAAAGTGGAAGTTTTAATCGGCTAACTTCGACTTTTCGACTTTTCGACTTTTCAACTTTGCGACTTTTCGACTTTTCAACTTTTCGACTTTGTCTTTTCTAGGTCGAAAAGTGGAAGTTTTATTGACAATTGTCATGTGAAAAACTTCCACTTTTCTACTTTTCGACCCAGCATTTTAAGGCGAAAAGTGGAAGTTAGTGCTTCCTAATTTCTACTTTTCTAGACAAACGTGAAGTCGAAAAGTGGAAAGTTTTATGACAATTGTCAGGTCAAAAACTTCAACTTTTCGACTTTTCGAGGTAACTCTTTTGCTAGAAAAGTGGAAGTTAGTGTGCCTAATTTCTACTTTTCGAGTTCCTCGTAGGTCGAAAAGTGGATGGCGGAAACAGGATTCCGTATTCTTAAGAGGGTCTTGGTAAATGAATTGTACAAGCCCTGTTGACGTCTTTATTTTTCGACGTAGCTAAAATGCACTTGCTTTACACCTACCTTTTGGTTCGATAGAGAATGAATAAACCGTGTTTTGTGATTGGTCAACATTAAACATATATGTATAATACCCAATTTAGAATTTGACCAAGATATGAACAAGGCAAACATTCTGACTGGTATTTCATGAATGTGTGATAACCAACAACTTTCCATGTTTTTTTTTTTTCTATACCTTTCACAAAAATGTACTAAGTGTTCATCTGTCAATTCAACGGAAGTTCAGTGGTAGCGCACTTGCTCTCTAAGCAAATGTTTTAGAGCACTGGTCACCTATTTTCCTCATGATTTATGACATTTCTTTTAACCAAATTTTCTTTAATCGTTTCGAATCGCTTTCAATTTGGCTACGTTGACTTTTCGTCGACTGGTAAAAGAATTAGTACCTCAAACGTTTCTTTAGCTCGTCTCAAAAATAAAGATAGGAATCACATATAGAGGGCAACCAAGTTTGTGAAACAAAGTAAACCTAATGTTTTCGATTTGCTTATCGAGGCTGCTCTTTTGTATAAACCATTGTTGGTGGAACTTGGAGTTGTAATACACGTAGAGTCTGCGTCGTCGATTATCCAGACCTAAATTTTAGTTTGACTTGCCAACGCATCTTGACTATGTTTCAACTGTGACGGTATGTACGCTCGATATGAGTTGTAGTACACGTTAAGCTGGCTTTGTTTTGAAGCTTCACCTCACTTGTAGAAAACAATGCCTGTAAAAACAAGTTGGTAGGTCCAACTGGTTCCCTTATTAATGCAGTACCGTCAGCCTTCTCCACTTTCAATTTCACATAGATTTTAGAATTCTTTAGATCGCAATAGTTACTAGAATTTTGCGAATGAATCCTAAGCTCAAACGGATTTTGAGTCGTAAAAAAAACAAATTCCGATTCTCGATCAGCTCGAATCTTCTTCGGCTTCTGCTAGTGTAGAATTTTCTTTATTGCTTCTAGTTTTGTTTTTCAAAAATTGTACCCATAATTTTCTTGAGAAGATGTCTATCGCAAATAGTAAACATTTCACCCCGTCATCTTCTTCCACTAAGTTAGCCATGCACAGTAAATCTATATCCCACTGCTCATTAACAGATGCTACTCACACATTTGCGGTCTTATGCTGATGTACTGGCTTTTGTAATGCATACGAATCTTGAGTGATCAACCATTGTCGCACATAATCCATGGTAAACACACCAGGATACTTTCGATCTCTTTCCACAACTTTTGCGGTCCACCAAAGGCTGCAGGAATTTGTTCTTCAAAGTAATACTTATTCAGTATATGTTTTTTATCTGATTATCCATCTTTGCAACAGCTAAGCAAAAGATTGCCAAAATGCATAAAATCAATGGACTGACGTCATCAGATCACAGAGGATTTTGCTCACCGAGGATTTTGCTAAACGAGGATTTTGCTACGAATACCGAGGATTCCTCCCGTACTTTTGACATTACTCACCGCACTTTATCTTCTGATATAAATTTAAGAAAGTTTGAGAATGGTCACTCATGAAAATCATGAAGAAAGAATTAAGTAGTATCTGAAACAGGAAGTATGCTTCTCCATTGTCAGTTATACATCACATGCAATACATAAAGTATTCATGACGTTCATGAGTAGCCAAATCATTATTCAAGTATACTCACTTTATATCCGAGATTTTCCTGGTGCGACGCTCGGGTGTATGTGACCTTGACTCCCCTTGGCCCCCCATAGCAACTCGTTCCAGGAAGGAGTCGGGTCTCTGTGGTAAAGGGCGAGTGCCTCGCCATCGCCCGGACGCCCACGCTTTGATGACCTGAAAACAAGTAGATCACTGTTATTTCAACGATGGTTTTACAGGTCCGTGCGCCATCTTGGACAGAGCAGATCAAGATCGATTTGTTTAGAGCATGCAGTCTAATCACAGATTTACTCCAGTATTTCGGCTAGAAATTCTTGCTGATTCAGTCTTGATATTAGTCGGCTAACTTATAAGGTAAAAATAATGCTCTGGCGAGTAGAATTTTAAGAAATACACGAAAGGCGCAGGCTAACGAGAGTCGATACTAGTTGCACATACATTTTACTAATTTTTTTAGACAGCATGGCTCTTTTAACGAATTAAGAACGATTGGTTAACCTAGTTTTAAATCTTTGACTGACTGAACAAGTCCTTGACCTAACTTACCGTAAATTTTAGTGCAATTTTGAAGTTCTTGATGGCTCTCATTCATAAGGTGTGACGAAAGTTAATTGTTGCTGAAATGCTGATTTCAATGCATTTTTTTTTTTTTGTAATAACTCCAATATTATATCCTTCGATGGCAGGAAAATGATTTCTTAAGCCGGATAAAAAGTAAGCAAAAGATAGAGAGACTCGGCAACTTTTGACCGAGTTGTAAAATTCATTTTTCATTTACCTGATAGTAACTTGGACACTACTGTACACTTGCGAAAATAGTACAGTAGCAGTTTGTCCTCGCCACAGTAGTTTACATAATCTTACATCGTATGATTTATGTTTAAATGAATTTTACAAACCCCTTTGTTTACTCTTGGTCGCTATTGGGCCTTTTATTTTACGTTATATTTACTTCTTAAATTTTTCTTTCGCCGATGATATCCCTTTTCTCCATATCCATTAGAATTAACTGATAGTGTTAAATGTGTGTACCTTATTCATTTCGTTGTCCCGAGCGCAGCACTGTGTCCCACGTTTTGCGTATATGATTATGTAACACACAATACTAATATTCAACCGACTTGCGCTGTACTGGAAGTAAGAACAGGGGATTGTTTCCTATTTGGACATGAAATGGAAACAGTCCGCGATATTAGGGACAGCTCATTTACATAGCTATGATGTACTAGATTAATACTATAGATTTACGCCCTCAATTATTACGTAGCCTGTTTTTTCTTTACCGTGGGCAGAAAACAGATGGCTTCGTATGCTTATCCTTGTAAGAAATCACAAAAAAGGGTGAGCAATGAAAATCAGAGATCTATATCCAGATTTGTGGTACTGACAACTGTTTTACCAAATTTCGTCCAAATAACGGATAGATAATTTTTTCAAATTTTGAATTGTGTTTTTTGCCTTGGCCTATCTAGGTATCACATCGCTATTTTTAATACTGAATATATAATAAAGAGAGAACATGAATTCACACAGTCAAAATGAAGTATATGGATACAGAAAAAAATAGATTGAAGCTTAATGAAGGAGATGCATAATAAACTTATGGATGATGTTTTCTGTTTTAACTTTAACCGATGGTAATTTCTAGGGGCGGGGGAAATGTGGCCAGCGTGAAATTCGGAACTTTGAAACCATTGCTTCCAGGACCACTGCTTCACAAAGCTTATCGGACCTATCGCCTCACCGCCGTTGTACATAGCTACAGCACTTGTAATTTTAACTAATTTTTGGTCCTCGAACCATGATACTGCGGCGGGTACATTAGTCTCTATCTAACTTTTGGGCCCAAGGATTATTTCCCCTACGTATCCCCAGTGCGTCTTTTACTTAAGAAATAACGGAATCAGGATCCGACTTCCCACCCTCATTTCGACCTCAGTATCACACATGATAATCCAATCAAAGGAGGTGACATAAATGATTGAAGAAAATAACCATCAATATGAAAAAAATAGAAAAAGCCGTAAAACCAAATGGCGCAGAAGATGTTATTACAATAGCATTGAACCGGTGTTAGGCCGGTGAATTCATTACCATAAAAGGACCGTCAAATCTGTTAGAGCTGGTTCGCTAATGACATTTTGATGATAGAAAGTGCTTAACTTTCTTTCATGTAGCCATAAAAAATATGAGTATGAAACATTTTGTTGTTGTCAATCACAATATACTTTACGTGTCTGATATTCTTTTATGCACGAATGGGTATATGTGCTATTTTCTGTTTATCTGTAAATATGGAAGTATGTCAAGACAGGGACTGACTGGAATACGGAAAATGCTTACACACAAATGAAAAAAAAAGTGCTGGTGATTTGAACAGACGAAAGACAGTTGTGAATGTTTGCTCTTAGTAAACCAATTTCAAGCTACAATATTATTTTACTTGTACACACACATACCTTTCTCTCTCTCTCTCTCTCTCTGCAAAAAGGCAATTCATATGAATGAGCTCCTGTTGTTCTTAGTTCAAACACCATATGCCAGTGTTTATGCTATCACTTCTTATCACCCTTGCTCACTTTCCAGTGTTGTTTTCGACAATGGCGTAAAATCGCCTGCATTTAACAAATTTTCCAGGAAATAATGATATGAGAATTCCACTGCAAAATTTATAATTTTACTGGATTATGACTTCTTTACCAATCGAGTCCTTGTTTTAACAAGCCTGAGGAAAAAAGACTTTTTGAAAACATGGCTGGAGTCAAAGAAATTGCTGGTTGAAGCTATTTCCAAGACGATTTCATCCTTTAGAGTATATTTATTTGTCGTTTGCAAATGTTTTTTAGATTGAACAAGATTCAATTTTCGTTGTCTGGAAAGGGGGTTAAAACGCTGTCCGATGTTGTTGTTTTTTTCTTTTCATTTTTATTTCCATTTTTCAGTGTTCAAAATTCTGTAATCTCTTCAAAGTTTACAATACAAACTTAAAAATTTACGTCAAATGCTGCAATACAAAGCTTTAAATGATTTTTTTGCTTAAAAGAGACTTCTTTCCAACGAAGTTTACTAATGTTTTATTTAACTAGTTCCTCCTTTTTCCCAGTTCTAACTACATATTACTAGTTTTAGGTCTGTCTGAAACTAGACTGTACAGTGATTAATTTGGGTTTGCAATGAAGGTAAGAACCACTTCCTTGAGTAAAACATAAAACATAATTATCTCGGTTATCTTCCATCTGCCAGACGTAACTTCAGTGGCGTATGTGGTCAGACGATATCAAGATCAGACAACAAAAAATGCATTTCATATCTACACAGTATTCTAGGTTGAGCATCGAAGTTTCTAATATTGTTGTTTTTTTTTTTGTTCATTTTTATTATTTTGCTAGCATAGGGGAAAAACTAATAAAAAATATGACCTGCGTAGAAACTGACACCCCCACTTTCAGAAAAAAAGGCATTTACCCTTATACTGCCAAGAGCGACTCGCTTACCTTTTGCGGACAGTGCAGATCAAGGCCAGACTGCAAAAAACGTGCACTCCGGTCTTGAAACTACATTGCCCGATGAAGACATAGTGTTCTGGCAAAAATAAATTTGAAACAGCATTATTAATTTCTTTATAATCGCCTTAAAAGTTTCATTTAATTCATTTAGCAGGATAAAGGTTAACTCTTTACCACACGACAAAATTTTAGACTGGTTCAAATTGAAAGCACTTGCAGACTACAAAATAAAGGCGACTGAAAAATTGAAATTTGTTCTGGGAAGGGTAGAAAACACTGTGGGAAAAGGAGAAAATGCTGGTTACCAGCATTTTCTCCTTTTCCCATAGTGTTTTCAAAAGGCTTCTTTCTCAGGGGCGTCAAAAGTATGGATTGTGTGGTAATGGGTTAACCTGTAAGTCACTAAGCGCGACTCACTGACCTATCATGGACAGTGTAGATCACAAAACGTGCAGTCTGACCTTGGATCTACATTGTCCATTAAGGGGATATATTTTCTTATCAAAAAATAAGTTCGAAATAGCCTAACTAGGGTCTTCACTATCCGCTTGAAAGTTTCGTTCAAGTTATTTAGCAGTATAAGGGTAAAGAATTAACTTCCTAAAATAGTACTTCAAAGTAGCGCTGAAACGTTTACTTCCTTAAAAAGAACATAAAATGCTGTCAAGTCTATTCCGACGTAAAATAAATGGGAAAGTTGTGTAATGGTTCGTAACAATTAACCTCACTTCCCATGTTATGAACAGAGCTTATGATGAATTATGAATAATATGGACCTAATGATATAAATTAATATAAATGTGACATCGTTTTGAGATTTGCCGGCTGATCTATCTATCTATCCCTATCTATCTATCTATCTATCTATCTATCTATCTATCTATAATTTGAAAGATAGTTCATCCCTTGTCTAATACGGTTTTTACTAGGAAAAAAAAGAATACAAAACAAACAGTGGTTAAATAATCGATTGCCATAAAAGATCATTAAAAGGCAACACGACTTACAACTTACCGGGTTTCTGCAAGGATGTACAGTTGCCATCATTAGTGTCAACCCTTTACCTGATATGCCAATTTGAGGCTCTTACATTTCACCAGCAAATAAAGATATGATATCAAAAATATGGACAAATGAGGATACAAATATCTGATTGAGTGAAAAACATTGTGGGAAAAGGAGAAATTGCTCGTTACGAGCAATTTCTCCTTTTCCCACAATGTTTTCAAAAGCTGTATGTTGTTGATACGTCAAAATGAGTATCTATGGAGTAAAAGGTTAAGACAGTTTTAATTCATTTTTCTTGAAGTCCAAAATTTGCCATGGCCTTCCCGCATTGATACATTCTCAAACTAAGTTCATCTTAATGCTCGAGTGTGATTTTGCATACACTGAAGATTCAACTACGATTAATTAAAAAGAATCAACGGTGTAGTCACATTTCTCGATACTTTAATCGGCTGCTTTCTGGCTATGTTTCGACATGTCACTTCAGCCATGTTGCAGACGGGGTAAATCAAGATCAAGCTGTTAACAAAGTGCAGTCTGATATAAGATCTAAACTGTTCGCTATATATATATATACCAAACCTGAATTAGAATGTCATTTGTTTATGTATTTGACCGTAGCAGCAAGTTTTGCATTCTGTACTTTGTTTTTTTATCATTGTTAAGCTCCGAATGACACTTCTTTTATCCAGATCGTGAATGAAACACTTTTTTTTTGTTTTTTCAGTTTCTTTCCTGTCTGA
Organism: Tridacna crocea; assembly: GCA_943736015.1. NCBI lineage: Eukaryota > Metazoa > Mollusca > Bivalvia > Cardiida > Cardiidae > Tridacna > Tridacna crocea. Next base: position 35,585,558 of record OX031063.1, on the reverse strand, counting down.
TTGGATTTTTCGACAAAAAATTCTCTGACAAGTATTTCATTGACGAAATACATTCACAAGACGCCTCACGTAGCATTCAAGACAAAAAAAAAACCTACACAATTCTCAGGCTTGATCGCTTTAGGGTTGACAAATTTACAGAAGCTATATCAAACACTCAGAGTGATTGAAGTATAGTTTTATTGTTTTATATAAGCGGGTTTTGTTACGACAATACTCATTAAATATCAATTTGTTTACGAAACAGCAGATGTCATAAGTAGGAATTAAGTCTTTACTACTTAACCGTTAGTTATTAGAAAGTAACCATACGCAGATAGAATGAGGAAATTCTAAATAAACCAACGTTTTGGAAGATAAGTAAGATTAATATCCATTTTAACATTTTAAAACATTGTTTCCATTGTAAGTCATGGGATGAATTTAAGGTATGCTTGAACTAAACTGTTTTCAGATGACGGCCGTTTGAAATAAGCATTTATTGGTCAAGTCTTTTCTCCTACAGCACCAAACGACATTCTTTAGTAAATTCGGCTCGTTTGTCAAGTCAACATTAATCAAGGATAATAAATACTGTACATAAATATCCATTCTTTCGTTTTGTTCAAAACTTTTCCCTGGGGATAAAAAAAAAGTTTTCAAAAACATTGTGGGAAAAGGGCAAAACGCAATATGCTTTTCTTCCGTAATATTTTCTACTTTCCCAGGAACAAATCTTATTACTTTAGCTACATGTTTTTTAGTTTTAGCCAATCTGAAATTTTGAACGTTCTTGTCCAAAAGAAATAAAGGAATGGTACTTTAAAGGAAGAGAAATGTCGTTAAATGATATGAATAACTTTAGGGGAAGATAGCAGTTGGTTGTTTGAATGTTTTTATGAGCTGTCTTCAGCATTTCGCAGACACGATCCTCATCGTCATCCTCCAGGTTTCGCCAATAGTCAACACACAGTACTGTGCTCTGAAAAACTTGATTGCCCAAATCTCGCATTCATTGCTATTCAAAAGCGTCTTCAAATCGAATTTTGAATAATGTTGGAACATTCTTCAACGTGATCTTTTTTAATAGTCTAGTTATGACGATTATATATGTTTTGTTGTACCATTAGACCGAGGAAAATGCTTTGCTTCGAGTGAATTGTAACGTGTCAATAACGGAACCTATCAAATCCTTTGTCAATTTCTTTGTTAGAACGAGACTTTCTGTCAGCAAATTATCCCTCGGTAAATAGAAAAGGTGTAACGAAATCAAAGTGCAGTCGGTAATAAACGATAAGACTGGTCTCTTTCGATCAATGTAAAAGGCTGTTAAGCGCGGCTCAGTGCAAGTTTGCGACCAACTTTATTCGGTAAATAGGAAAGTTGCAACGAAATCAAAGGGCAGTCGGTATAAACGATAAGACTGGTCTCTTTCGATCATTGTAAAAGGCTGTTAAGCGCGGCTCAGTGCAAGGTTGCGGCCAACTTTAATCAAGATCCGACTACACAGAACGGCTTTATTGGTGATTACTTTACTCTGCAAATTTTGAAACGCGTTTTTAGCAGATGGAAATACGTTCACAAAGTGGAGGAATTCGTAGTGACGAGAAATCTATCTTTTTACAACAGTGTTTCCAAAGTTGATTTGATGCAAGCAAAACAAAAAATAAACCATCTTCAGATTTTGACAAGACCATCAATGGCAAATGTAACGATCGGACATTTTCTCCGACGAGGTACATGTTTAAACTGTCCACGTAAAATGGTGGCCGATAATCGCCTTCCGATTGGATGATAATGACAATTATTGTCGATATATATGAATCGAGGTCAGATGTCCACCATAATTACTTGGAAAAAATCAGTTATTTGTGAAATTGCTTTTCCAATATTGAGGCACTTTATTGCAGCTTAACGTAGCGAAAATAACCGAGAACTAATAGGATAGAGTAGAAATTCGTCTGACATATGATCGTACATCGTCATATTACAAACGGTACATCGTTGTATATGGTGGTACGCGAATTACTAGTACTGCAAGAAGCTGTGTGCGCGATTTTCGCAGGGGAGGGGCGAGACAGAGTACGCATTCTTTTAAATAGTATTAACTCATTACCAAACGACAATATTTTGGGCTTGTCCAAATCTAAAGCATTTGCAGACAGCAAAATTAAAGTGACTGAAAATTTGAAATTTGTTTTGTGAAGGGTAGAAAACATTGTGGGAAAAGGAGAAAATGCTGGTTACCAGCATTTTCTCCTTTTCCCACCATGTTTTCTAAAGGCTTCTTTCTCAGGGGCGTCAAATGTAGGGATTGTGTGGTAATGGGTTAAGCTATCTTTTTGTCATGTTTAGATTAAAACGATCTCTTGGAAGTAATTGGTTGCAATATCATTATTTCTTTTCCATTTCAGCATTTAATCCATTAACCCTTTCCTAGATGACAAAATGTCCAAATTGATAGCATTTGCAGACAACAATTTCAATATGGCTCAAAAGGTACAATTGTTTCATTGCTAGGGTAGAAAACATTGTTGGAAAAGAAGAAAATGCTGGTTACCAGCATTTTCACCTTTTCTCATAATGTTTTCAAAAGGCTTCTTTCCAAGGGGTCATAAGTCGGCACTGTGTGGTAAATGGTAAAGGTTACATCCTGACAGCCAAAGAGTAGACAAACACTGTAAAAACTTTACAGTGTGTAGAATCTAGCTAGCTTTGTAAATGTAGATAAAAAGTTGACACAGGGTTTATGGGATGTAGAAAAGCAAAGGATTTGTGGTCGAATTAAACCAGAAACTGTGGTTGAAATGTCTAGAGCTAGCCCCCGGAAAATGAAATGCACTTTCTTTCCGTCGTAATCTGTGTATGAAATAAAGATAAAATTGGTTAAAAACTGGGGGGGGGGGCGCAAAGGACTAAAGATGTATCTTTAAAGGCAAAAAAAACCCCGTATTTTGATGATTTTCTGCATGTTAAAGACTATTCTACATCAGAAATCATTTAGAAGGAAGACAAAACGGGTTCTGTTTATCTATAATTACTCGTATGTGGTTTCTTGCTTGGTATAATTTACAAGGTCGATGCAGTAAACCCCCTAATATGGCCCGTGTAATGAAGAGAAATGAACCCCCCCCTCTTACAAAATGACCCGGGTCATTATTCTACGTAGGGAAATTACCCCAGAAGTCATTTCACTACGTAGAAAAATGACCCGGGTCATTTTTCTACGTAGAAATATGTCCCATGGGTCATTCCTCTACGTAGAGAAATGATCCATGAGTAATTTCACTACGCAGAGAAATGATCCATGGGTAATTTTGTAAGGGGGTCATTTCTCTCCATTACACCGGCAGCATGCGAAACGGGGCATTCGGACATTTGCATAACGTGTCGTCTCCGATCAGCCTCCCGAAACGACGCTTTCCGTTTTTATTGAATTGGATTAAGCTTCACTTATTGCTGTATGATCTCGATCTACACTCTCAGGAGTAGTCTGATCATGTTTTCAGTAACATTTTTCATTGAAATTTCGATTGATTTTTGTGACAGTTGATAATGTATCATAGGTCATCATTTAATGAGAAAATAGATTTTCAAAAAGCTGGTTGTCTCTGTCATAAAGAAAACCCAAACTATATGGACAGGGTTGAGAAATTCATCAGTACCGTGATGAAATACATTCTCATACGGGCATATAACTCAAATGGTAAACTAGGATTTAACTTTTAAAGGGTAGAAAACATTGTGGAACGGGAAGAGGAGAGGAGAAAATGCTGGTAAAAATGTTTTTAAAAAGCTGATTGTCTGAGAGCCATAAAAAACCGAGAATTGTATGGATAAACTAGAAGAATTCATCAGTACAATGACTAGATACATTCTCATACGGGCAACCTTTGACCTTAAATCAGTTGGGATTGCTGATATTGACAGATTTTCGTTATGAGTTAATTAACGAGTTTCAGATTTCTGACAGAGATTTCTTCGTCTTTGATTCCCCGCTATTTTGTACTGAGATACTTTCTCGTTATATGATTTTTTTCTTTTAATCTTCTTTGACTCATTACCCTGACGACAAAATTTAAGATATTTACACGGGAGTTAAATACCTGAAGTTCAAACATATGTATTTCTACATGGTTTAACCCTTCATCACACGTCAGAATGTTAGACTTATTCAAATTGAAAGCATTTGCAGATGATAATTTTTTAGTGGCTCAAATGATGCATTTATTTTGTGACAGAGTAGAAAACTTTGTGGAAAAAGGAGAAAATGCTGGTTACCAGCATTTTCTCCTTTTCCCACAACGTTTTCTAAAGGCCTCTTCCTCTGGGTCGTTAAAAGTCGTCATTGTGTGGTAAAGGGTTAATTAAGCAAGTTTTTACAACCCCTCTCGATCTGCTACTGGGAACTACAGTATTCGCACCCATTGTATCGGCCAATGAATGATTCCAAAGTTGACGTCTTCTTCCGGGTATCCAACTCGGGACTTTATGGTTACGATCGAAGCTGGACCTCACAAGCACGGACACTACAACGGACAATTACATTCGAAAAATCAAATATGAATCAGCTGGTGAGATTGGTCTATGAAAGATTAGAAAACATTATGATAGCTTTTCCCCCTTCCCAACAACGTTCAAAGAGCCTTGTTTTTGAGGCTCCTTGAATCTCTCAATTGGGAAATAGTACGGTTTCACATAAAGGGTAACATTGGAATGCAACGAGACGCTTCAAATGGGTTTCAGAATAATTGGTTTTTGCACCCATCCCCATTCCCCACCTCCAGATATACACCCATACATAAATACATTATACTTCAATTATGACAAAGAGGACTAGATCAAATCTTTTTTTATCGCAGTCTGATATTGTTCTAAATTTCCCGCTAAAGTGATTGAAGATATTCTAAGGCTTATGCGCCTTAGTCCTGTGTGTTCCGAAAGATGTTGACTTCTTTCCCTATCTATTTCATCAATTTTCTTTCTGTCTCTGTCCATATCTCCGTCCATGTCTCTGTCCATATCTCTGTCTCTCTCCTTGTCTGTCTGTCTCGCTCTCGTTCTCGCTCTCTCTATCTCTCTCTCTAGCTCTCAGGTCTTATTTATAGCATATATAAGGCTATGCAGTAGAAAAACAACCCATAAATAAGCAACAGGCTATCTTCCTATATTCTAAAAGCACCATTGGGAATTACCAGGAAACCGGCTTATCTAACGACACATAATTCTTACTTCAGGAAAAAAATAAATCCATACTAAGAAAAACAACGTACATTTGGTTCCTTCGCACGTTTACTGTATTCGTGGATATATCGTGTATCGAAAACTTTGCAAATAGCGATTAAGGACATTTTGCGTACCGAAAATGTTTGCGAATTCAAGACACTTGCTATAATGTTTGTACACTTGTGGTAAAACACGCTATAGGTTTTCGAGTTTTTAAAAATTGCAAAATTGTAAAAACTTCACTATCGCAAAAGAAATCCACCCTAGCAGTATTTTGCAAGACGACTGTTGTAATAGGAGGGGGAAATGGATCAAAACGATATCTTTTTATTCTTGCTAAATTTTATATGAGTGGCAAATCGTGAAAAGGGTATTCAAGGCATCTTCGTTATGGATTGTGACGATTGTTATGTGGCCTGCAACACGCGAAAAAAAAAAACATGCGGACATTTGCGTAAAATGTTGTCTCGGATCAGTCTGCGCTTTCCGAGCCATCTAATCTGAAATGACACTTTCCATTTTTAAGCATTTTTTGTTTTATTTGCGCAAATTTACTGCAGCACAAGATCTAATATAATCTTAACCCTTTACCCCATAAGGAATTTCTATGGTATCTCTAATTGACCCTGAATAACAGCAAGGATGAAGCCTTTTCTTATGTGTATATGACACCTTATGACAGAGTAGAAAACATTGTGGCAAAAGGTGAAATTGCTCGTCACGAGCAATTTCACCTTTTGCCACAATGTTTTCCAAAGGCTCCTACAAACAATGCTTAGAAATGAGTATCTATGGAGTAAAGGGTTAAAGTGTAGTCTCGGAGTAGCTTTCGCGGCTCCGCGCAGGCTGACTCGAGACGATACTTTGCGCAAATGTCTGAATGCCTCTTTTCGTTTGTTGCAAGTCATATAAGGCAAGAAAGTCTTGGCATGATATAGACCTATTCTATCTCGCAATCGAGTAAATCATGAGCAACAGTGGTCCTTTAACTCTTATTCTACTAAATATGTGACATGAAACTTTTAGTTGCTAGAAGAGAGCTATTTGCTATTTTTATGGTATTTTTCTTAGGGAATTATACCATTATCGGACAATTTTTATCAAAGATCAGACTGTACGTAATGTGCAGTCTGATCTCAATCTACACTGTCTGCAGAAAGTTTAGTGAGTCGCGCTTATTAGCCTTAGGGTTAATATGCAGAAAATTCAACAACAGCAAAAAGTTTCGGACCAGATCAGCCTGTACGGGCTGAGCAATCTTATCCCTTTTTTGGAAATGTATTAACCCCCTCCCCCCTCCCCATTTCAACAGTGCATAACTCCTGTACATCATCATCATTGGTCTTCTTTACGCTCGCCATGCTGCATAAAGCCATGTGACGAGCAGCAATTGTTTTTTTTTTTATCTATAAATTTAGGAGACAAATATGTTAATTTTCTGTTAGTCAGACGGCATCACTCCACAGTTTAAAACTGTAAAATATAAAACATAAAAAGGGGGAGGCTAAAAGAATAAACCTGTAGGCTAAAAACGACCCTTCCAGGACCACCATTAAGATAAATATGTGAAAAAAAAAAGGAATATGTATACAAAATGTACATGACCGTGGAGCGTTGCCTGTCTACTATAAAGTTTTGGATTAATCCATGGTTTGTGTGCAATTTATTGGACTCAACAGTGTTGGCAAATTCTAAGTATATCTAAGAAAAGGTCATGGCTAACTCCTGTACGTATAATCATTAAAGATTAAATATCCACCTAATCAATAAACTAAATGAATAATTTTACCCGTTGAATAAAAGTAATAAAACAAGAAAATATTGATCAATGGCGCCGCAAATCTGTTGTTTCTGAAATAAGGCACATTACATCATTCCAAAAATGACCAATGCAGATTTATGCAGAACTCGATGAGAAATGAACTGAGAACCCCAAGATAATCTGTAGAATGCAACTTTAAACTTCAAAAAGAAAGAATCAATAATGATAAAACAATAATAGCCATTCTTCGGCGAAATTTAACATAGTTGTGTACAAAAGCAGTTGTAGTAAAACTAGGTTCTAAATTACTGAATTGATATGAAAAACAGGTAATGAAATGACTAAAGTGGTAAACAGGTTATGAAATGACCAAAGTGGTCACAAAATTATCGAAGTGAGTTCAAAATGATCAAAATGAATAGTAAACTTGGGTACGGAATGGGTAAGGAACGAAAAGACCTAGTTACGAAATCGCTGGAAGCGAGGTTAACATTATGGCTGCCTCCATAGGTACTTTTCAAAAGCGAATGAAAATATAGTGCCGCCGCTCATGCGGAACCACAACTAAAATATTGAGATATCAACAAAAACACTTATCTTCGGAGAGTTTAGATTCATATCAGACTGAACGTTCTTTGCCATCTGATCTTGATCTACACCCACTGCAAAAGCGTCTAGAGTCGCATCTAGCGGTCTAACTGATGGACAGTCTCAAATAATCAAACACCGATGTCTTTGTCTGGAAACTTGTTTTGACGGGTAAAGGGTTGCTCTTTACCATTTGATACAGGCTTATCAAATAATACAATGTGCTAACCAAACAGTAGAGAACGGAATGACAAAAAATGACACGAAAGGATTTCAAAGGACGGCAATATCCGAGTTTAGATGACAAGGAAAACATTTTTTGAAAAAGGAGCAAATTGCCACTAATAGTATATTCCACAACGTTTTCATAACTCTTTACCTAACGACAAAATTTTAGGCTTGTTCAAAATCAAAAGCATTTGCAGACGACAAAATAAAAGTGCCTGAAAATTTGAACCTTGTTTTGTGTAGAGTAGAAAACATTGTGGGAAAAAGAGAAAATGCTGGTTACCAGCATTTTCTCCTTTTCCCACAATATTTTCTAAAGGCTCCTTTCTCAGGGTCTTCAAAAGTAGGGCTTGGGTGGTAATGGATTAAACAAGATCCTTACTTGGCATAATGGTAGTCGTGTGGGTGGGGTAAAGGGTCAAAGCGAGACCATTTTTGCATCGAAAAGAGACATTACATCCACAAGTTGGCATTTCTACCGCTGTTTCTGATACAATTTATTGTACTTCGTCACGCTATCAGACCATTCCTTACCCGCTGGTTTTCCATTGGAAATTATACAAAATATCTTTTTCTTTTTCCTGTCTGGCTGCCTATATTTTATGAGTGTGTTTCTTCCTTGTGCGTCTACTGCTTTTACGTGGGATAAGACGGGGAACTTGGTGGTCCTTTTAGCTTGCCTGCTCACCGTTTTAAACTCTTTACCATACGAAAAGATTCTAGACCTGCTTTAACTGAGAGCATTTGCAGACGACATATGAAATGTGGAAGAAATCATGACAAAAACGTTCTAGACTCGTCCAGATTGAAAGCACTTGCAGACGACAAATCAAATGAGCAATAAATCGAGTTTTCTTTTTCTCGAAAGGGTAGAAAACATTGTAAATGCAGGTTACCAGCATTTTCTCCTTTTCCCACCATGTTTTGAAAAGCTTTCTTTCAATGTTCGTGAAAACCCTAAGATTATGTATTAACCCATTACCACACAATCCTTTTGACGCCCCTGAGAAAAAAGCCTTTAGAAAACATTGTGGGAAAAGGAGAAAATGCTGGTAACCAGCATTTTCTCCTTTTCCCACAATGTTTTCTACCCTTCCCAAAACAAAATTCAAATTTTCAGTCAGTTTTATTTTGTCGTCTGCAAATGCTTTCAATTTGGACCATTCTAAAATATTGTCGTATGGTAATGGGTTAAAGGATTGATTTGTTTCCAGCAGTGGATCATTAGAGTCACTGCGGCTAGTGTACCTATTTTTGCGTTTCTAATTTGTAACCTATCACGAAAAAAAAGCCAGATGGGAATTCTGTACATCAGTTAGATGAAAACAGATCAATGACAGAGCAGGTCAGTTTAAGTTGATAATTCAAAAATGATTGTATGACAACGTATAATGATCATTTTTCATACAGAAAATGTCATTAAAGCGAAAAGTGTCATCAACCCTGGTCGGCCTGCGTAATTTGCGCAGTCTGACCAGGGCTGACACTTTTCGCAGTACCCAAAAGGTCCCTTTTTGTGTGATGTGTCACATTTGTCAATACAATTACTAGTCGATGCATTTTTAACAATGCCACTGGCTGTTTTAAAATACAACTAGATTCAGTTATGACACAATAGATCAAAAGGGATTCAATCGTTTAAAACTTTACGTTTTTGTTGATCGATGGAAAGCAGACGGTAATTTTCAAGTCATGGTTTGGCCCTGAATCCATAAGTGCCAGGTGTTAAGAGGATTCTTTAAATCTTTTCGTGAGAAATTCATTAGCTATGCTCTGGTAAAACGAGGTTAAATGCGTTTACGAAATGTATCATACCTAGTAAAACATCTTTGATCTTTGATTTATACCATTCGCTTGTTTGGTCAAGCCAATAGAATAGAAAGCTTTCCGGGTTTCAGTGGATTCTATTTTAAATTGTCAAAGTCGGTCGAGTTAATTTATTTGGCGCCACAAGAGTTAACCCATTACCAAACGACAAAATTTTAGGTTTGTCCAGATCGAAAGTATTTGCAGACGACAAAATAAAAGTGAGTGAAAATTTGAAATTTGCTTTGTGAAGGGTAGAAAACTGCATTTTTTTCCTATAATGTTTTCTATAGGTCTCTTTCTCAGGGGCGTCAAAAGTAGGGATTTTGTGGTAATGGGTTAAGGGTAAAGATTATGGACCTAAGAAAGACAGGACAGTAGCATAACACAAGGAGAATTCGATTCGGACCCATACATCAAACATGAGAGAAAATAATGGTTCCTTTACGTCGAGTTCTCTGCCATTTCTGGAAAATAAATGATGTTCCACTCTGACCATTGTCCTTTGCTTTTGTGATGTTTGTTGTTGTGTTTTTTTCCTGTTGGGTTGGCTTTTCCCCGATATATCTAAACACTGTTCTGTCTTCTGACGCTAATTATCTATTTCTGGTGTACAGGGAAATTTAGCAAACGGGGTTGTCTTAACCCATTACATACCAAACCCTACTTTTGACGACCCTGAGAAAGAAGCCTTTAGAAAACATTGTTGGAAAAGGAGATAATGCTGGTAAACAGCATTTTCTCCTTTTCCCATAGTGTTTTTTACCCTTTACAAAACAAGTTTCAAATTTTCAGTCATTTATATTTTGTCTGCAATTGCTTTCGAGTTGGACAAACCTAAACTTTTGTCGTTTGGTAATGAGTTAAAAGTTTCTTTTACACTCTCTGGTGTCATGTCGAACAATCGTGCTAAATTCTTTACATTCGTCCCGGAATAAAAAAAAAAGTTTTCTATTTGAATGATACAAATTCACAAAGTATTTACTGTGGAGGCCTGAATTTGGATCTCCTAAACCCCATTGAACACACAATCCGGTCTTAACGACGTATATGACAAATGTTCCAGCGCATCCTCCTGCGCATGTATTTTCATCGTGGATGTTGAATAAAAAGTGCACCTATGTATTATTTGCACATAATGGTAATACTATTTGTGCACTGAAATAAGTAGCATTTTCTTTGGGTAGAATTGGTGAAGCGAAAAAAATGGATATTTGAACTGTCACTATGAAATAATCAAAATGTTGCTGACACGGCGTTACATACCAAACAAGAAAATAAAGGTAGGAAATTTAAAGCCGTGGAATTATAGCTGTTTCCACTTTGAGTATTATTGTTGAAAAAAGGAGAAATCGCTCCTACTGGGCAATTTCTCCTTTTCCTACCATATCTGCTTAGCTTATCCCATTTTTTACCTTGAAAAAATAACTTCTACGGTGACTTTCGACCTTATTTTCTGAAGAAATAAGCACAGATAGGTACCATTTTTATTTTTTCTTGTTGTTTAGAGTTATAAATACTATAAGTGAGGAAAGTTAAAGAAAAAAATTGTCCGTTAGAAAGTATGTATTCTTTTATGATTATCCCTTTATTCGATCAAATTATCTCCCATTTTAACTCAATGGCCTATATACAGCATTTGAAGCTAGTCCGACCAGCGAAGTTAGTCTATAGGCATCCAGATTGAGCCAGACTCAATGTAAACAAAAAAACCCACAGTTGCCAAATACTGCCTCACAGAAAAATAACTCTTTACTGTGAAGAATCTTAATTCAGTCATTATGACAACTTTGACTTAAAGTGCAGAATTTCTACCATCGCAATTTGAACTTGTCCACTTTCAAAGCAATAGACTGTACAAGATGTCATTGATAAGGTACATGATGCTTGCTTATATGTAAATTAAGTGACCTACATGTATATGCAAATCGGGCTCATATCACTGATTCCTACTCCGCAGTACACAAAAGACTGAATGGATCTAAAAATAATACCCTCAGGTGACTTGTAGCAAATTCCTGCTTCACAAACCCTCACTGGCCAGGGAACCCTTCTCATTCCTCCAGTCATTCATTATTTAGATCATTGTAAATGCGAAACTGATATGTTAAACTGTTGTTTAACATCTTATATATTAACCCATTACCACACAATCCCGATTTTTCACATAAAATTTTATGAAACTTCGTATTCATTTTGTTTATAGGCCACATACAATCATATTTGTTTTATCTTTTCAAATGCTATGCTATGGAAATAAGGTAAAGGCCAGGTGTACATGTATGCAAAACACATTTTACCTCTTATTTCGTAATATTTCTTATGTTAGAGATGAAAATAGTCAAGAGCGTAGGGTAAAGTCAGTGGATTGAACTGCATTTGAATTGAACCGAATTGGATTTAATAACCAGAATAAACCGATGGACCTGGAACGGACTCAGAAAGCAAATATGACAATATTTCTTCGGTCTGGTATAAAATCAACAAAGATTCACATTTACCATAGCCATTTACTAGTATCAAATTCGCTAGTCTGTCAGTACTTTCACTACTTTGATTATAATTTTTGTGCAGAAATAAACGAATTTTCATTAATATGTGTGTGGTATTAAAAGTCCCTGCTAGAATGGGGCGTAATGCAGTTAAAAATGACTTTGAAGGACAGGTTTTTTAAACGAATAAAATCCCATTCGACTAACAGATTTTTAGTATCACTCACAACCAGTTGACTATCGTGTTTATTGTGTTCCTGATTCATCCATTTTATCCCAAAACTTATCAAGAATGGTAAAATATGAGCAATAGAAGAAAAAAGTAGTTCAGGTGTAATGCAGAGCAATGATCCTCCCCTACAAAATGACCCATGGCCATTTCTCTACGTAGAGGAGTGACCCGGTTCATTTATCTAAGTAGTGAAATGACTTCTGGGGTCATTTCTCTACGTAGAGGGTCGTTTCTCTGTATTACAACGGCAGTCATTCTTAAAACGATGTCGTCACTATAGTGATGTTACTATAATTATCGTCATAAATTGTGTTATTCACTGTGACATCTCAGTAATTCACTGATAAGAATATACAACAACCTTTGCAACACAAAATATACAAGACCGATCTCATTCTACGGCTGAAAATATAATCAGTCATAAATCAGTAAGGCTCATGTTATATATAGATATGACTAAACAAGCGGACGATACATATGCCAAAGGATTTTCGCTCATGACACTAAAAGGGTTAACGAAGTTTCAATTCCAATTCATAGACTTAATTATAGTGACATCTGCAGAGGGCTGGTAAAATTGAAGGAAACTAGAGGGCAACTCTTAGTTTTGAGGAGGTAATTTCGATCAAGATCAGACTGCCCATTCCGATCGTTGATCTACAATGTACGGTATATGGTATTCGTCAAGCTCTTTGGAACTGAAACAGTTTGCCCAATTTTCTATCAAAGAAGAGATATCAATTTGGTTGAACAGTAACAAGGGTAAATCATGAAATGATATGTAGATGATGAAATACCTGGGGCGATAATTATTATTATCGACAATCGAACCGAAAATGAAGTGCATTATAGGTGTGTATTTATGCAACAATATTACTGGTAACCCTGCATTTATTATCTCGTTTATCTTTATCCCATTGAATAACGTAAACTTTCTAGCTGATGGTAAAAATCAGTATAGAGTTACTTAATAATTATTAATATTATTACTGTTATTATTATTATATTATTATTATGATATTAGAAAACATCTCCTTATCAGGCACTGTAGAGTCAAGCTAAAACTGCACATTTTGTGCAGTCTAATCATGATCTAAACTGTCGGCAAAAGCATGGTGAGTTGCGTTTAGAATTGAAGATGAACAAAATTCAAACCAGATAAACTTAAAAAAAAGTTCCTGTAAAAGGAGAATCTATGTAGTTATTAGGTAGCCCCATCATTTAGATCAAGGCTTCCGAAAATGTCATAAGAGAAAGAACTGATACGAGTAATTCACCCGGTTACCATGTTTTCATTTTCTTGTAATGCTTTCAAAAGATTTCCTCTGTAAAATAATATCACTCTTCTTCCTAATGCACTTTTCTTTCAACATCTTAACCGACTTTTTTAGTACTTTTTCTCTCTATCCCCTTCAAGGGTTCAAGTGCTGAGCATTAAGATTAGGCTGTATCATGCGCAGTCTAGTCTTAGTCCTATACTAAGCAGACAGAACGTCTTGATCTATTGTTTCTGTATTGATGATGATTTAATGTGTAAAGAACATGAAACGCCGTCAGTTCATATCTTGAATTTTTCTGCGTATCTATCTATCTATCTATCTATCTATCTTTATCTATATCTGCCTATCTATCTATCTATCTATCTGTCTGTCTGTCTGTCCGTCCGTCCATCCGCCCGACCGCCCGCCCGTCCAAACATCTATCTATCTATCTATCTATCTATCTATATATCTATCTATCTTCCGTCAGTCTATTCTTCAGTCTGTTCATCCATTCATCTACTTATGCCCAGAAACTATTTCTACTCGACTTCTTTAGGTCAGTCACTGAAACCAAGAAATACTTTTATCTAAACAAGTATTAGTGATATAAACCTAAGATCAGAGTGCACGTTCTGTGCAGCCTGATCTTGATCTATGTCATCCTGACAGCCACCCTTTTTGCCTGTTTCACTGACAGGGATATTACCACCCAGTAATTCCGTTCATCTAAGCACAACTTGGGTTCCTTGGGTTATTTCAATTTTGCAGGGTAAGGTATTTCTATCGTTACGTTTGCGAACAAGACAAGCGCATACTCGTATTTGATTTGTTAGATAAAGGGAACACTAAAACTGCAAGTGAAATCAATATTTCAATACTGCAAAAAGTAGCAAAACACATCACTAAATGCATAGACAAAACGTAATGTATGCATTCCAACCCTCCACCGGTGGCATTTTAAAGGGGCAAAACTTCTTAATATAAATCATAAATTTTGCTTATTTTCATAGCACCATTAATCTTTTTCTATAATGTCTATCGTTTAATACAAACTGAAATATGTAATAACCAGTCAGAAAAATAATTTGAGTTTTATATTCGTTTCTTACAAACTCTGGCACTAGTGTGTATTGGGTTAACGCTATTTTTGACTGCATTTAGTTTAATAAAAGACCAAATGCACATTACTTATCTCATGTACATACCATAAATAAGTAAACGACCACAAATTTATAGGCTGACTGATTCTTAAACGTCTGGAACACTACCATTAAAGTGTTTTTGGATTGCAGCCTTGTTGTTTACATCACTTTTTATCTACTCAACAGCTAAATTAACTAATTACCCTACGACAAAATTTTAGGTTTGTCCAAATCGGCAGCATTTGCAGACGACAAAATAAAAGTTACTGAAAATTTGAGATCTGTTTTGTGAAGGGTAGAAAACTTTGAGGGAAAAGGAGAAAATTCTAGTAACCAGCATTTCCTCCTTTTTCAACAATGTTTTCTATAGGCTTCTTTCTCAGGGGCGGCAAAGGTAAGGATTCTGTGGTAATCGGTTAAACAAGCCACCAAAACATTTTTTATGTTAATAGTAACATAGGACTATCTTTGCACACAAACAAATTTGACCGAATAGATTGTAATCTTCTGGATAATGCAGATTCTGTAACCATACTGGAATGTTTTCAATGCCAAGGCCTAAATGAATGACGGTGCTTCTTTTAAAAAAGATGTAGAGCAGACCAGTTATTCTATTCAGAAGAAGACAACGTCACTGAAATTGATTGCATTTCCTCGGTACTACACAAGTTGCTTTATTTTAATGTCCTATAATATCATTGTTTGTCAGAAATAAAGACGCTTACACTGCTGCTGTTTGTGAGCAGACTACATGTTTCTGAAGAAAAGAATAATGATGTTTTTGGTACATCAAGTTCAAACTGTGCTCTCTATGAGGCCTTATCTTGGATTCGAAATGTACTTAAACGTAAGTACTTAATATAAAAAAGCAGTATGTAACTTTTAAAGTAAACAGTCCTGGTCGTTAAATCTGGGAAATGTTTTGATTAAAAAAATGTGATATGAAATCTCATAACTTAAGATGTATTACAGTTTTTTCTTGAAAAAGTAAGAAATTTGAAAGTCAAAATCTTAGACAAAAGTAAGTTATCTTATCATTAAAAATCCAATTATTATAGTATCAAATAAAGAGTAGTTATGCTTAACTGAAACGACTATGCCCCTTTAAAAAGTTAAAAAGTAAAAATAAGTAAAACTCACTATACATACATTTGTTTTTACCTGCAAGGTGCGAACAAATCGTCCGAAAGTTGTGTTATTGCGTGATTCTTCTTTTTCTGCATCTTGTTCGATTCGTATTATTTCTGAGCATGCGTCATCCTCTGTTTTTATTGATGGTTGAGGACTGACGCCACCATTTTCTACAATTTCCACTTCCGTCCCACCTTTATCTGGAAGCGTGGTTACCTCGTCCTTGACCTTACTGGTGGATGCTGTCATCGTGTTCTACAGTGCCTAGGCATTTCTGTATGGAAATATTAAACGTTTTAAAAGCGCTTTACTTTAAATCTCTATCAAAACTGTTTAATAAGTTGTGTCTAAAAGGCAAAATTAACCTTTTAAGCGGAAAATAAATCCGTATTACATTTTCATCGTAAGTCTAACCCAGATAATTGTCATTTCATGGTTGCTTTTGTCTGCATACTTTCAGCAAAGCGGCAAGTGTAAATCAAAGATAAGGCTGCATGTTTTGTGCAGCCTGTTCTTCATCTTTACTAGCTACAAAGGCAACTGTAGTTGTGAATGCACCTTAGAGCTTGATAAAATTTGACATATCTTTTAAAGTATATACAAGTAATGGAAGCTTATACATCCTGTCAGGAACATTTAACCAGCAATAACTCCACAATGATGCTTGGCTTAAACTGAGTTCATTTCAATCTTATTTCTCCTTTACACTTATTCGAAAATAATGTCGTTACACTTAATAAATGAGACGGGAACCTTTTGTCAATTTGGAAAAAAAAAAATTAACCCTCTCTTACCCAAATATCTCTCCGAGATATCGAACCCCAGCATCAGACTGTACGTTTGCACGGCCTAGTTTTGACCTTAACTCTAAATTAGATCAGCGAGATTGACATCTTTAACACGGATAGAACACCTCTTATTGTTCAAAGAACACAAGAGACAGGGTATGTTAACAACCTTGCCTTTTTACTTTGTCAGCCACAAGTACATAAACCCTTCCTCTGTCAATGACTGAAAATCCACTTAAACTCAAAATGAATTGCATCTACTGGGCTTGACTAAACAAGCGAGTGGTACAGATTCAAGATCAGACTGCACGTTTTGTGCATTCTGGTCTTGATGTATACCCTTCGCAATGGCCCATGTTTCCTCCATTAAAAGCGTTAATAATTTGGGATTTTTCATGCTTTTATTTCACTGTGCAAACAGGAATCTGAACGTATTCCGTCAAATGTTCTAGCATCTTGTTTACAAAAGGAGTCCGTACAGGCTATTGCTTGTGTAAATACGGTGAAAACCTATTAATTTTCATGTCACAGAAATAAACAGCCTCACGCGATCTGGGAGTCATTGTGAGAGAAAAATGTCCTCGGCAGTACATTAGAAATGTCAAAATCATGGAACCTATACACTGTTAATCGTAATTTCTTTTCTAGTTATGAACTCCAAGCCAAGCCAAGCAGGTCCATGAGCAGAGTGAGTGTTTGCGGCCTGACCTTGACCAACGCCGGTCGCAAAAGAAATACCCATAGGATGTTGTCCAAAGGATGGCCATGATGGTAATGATTATTTCAGCGGAACCCAACATTACCCTAAACATCGCATGTAATGAAATAAACAGTATGGATTGGGTCCCTTCTCCCTCTCGCTCTTTGGCTGTGGCGAATTCTCCCCTCCATGCAACTAATTTCAGAAATAACTGGCCAGTCTCTCCCTAATTGCAGCGAAATTAAGGTACAACCCCACTTTTGTTACATTATTTTCAACATTCGTCTGCTTGAAGACAGAGTCAAACTGCAGATGATACTTTGTAGTCCTGATATTGGCGGGACTACGACAATTTTATGTCATTTGAATGATTTACTTCTGGGGTGCTAAGCGTTTCGCAGATAGTTAAGATCAATATCAGACTGCACTGATCGTGCTGTTTGACCTTAGATCTGCACCATTTGATACGGTGGGATTGCAGAGTTGATACAAATTGCATTACTTAGCTTTCTACAGCTGGTTGGAAATATACATTCGACCAGTATCAAACGACAAAATTTTAGACGTGTCCCGGTTGAAGTATTTGCAGACGACAAATATAATAAGACTTACATTGAGGAAATTATCTCTTAATGGGTAAAAACTTTGTGTGAAAAAGAGAAAATGATGGTCCCACAATGTTTTCAAGGACATCCTTATCAGAGCTATTAAAACTTGGGATTGGTCACGGTCATTATATTTAGCAGGTTGACGATTCTAAGAACAAAAAGATCCCCCAAATCACTTCAAATGCAGTGCAAACGTACATAAATACCTCTCGACACTTTCAAGACAGCATTGCTTAAATATTAGCCTGAGATTTAAACGTCAGTGCAGTCTGATCTTGATCGAATCAGACTGAGAAAGCGACAAAAGATCATTCTTGGTATTCTCACTCTCAAAGTACACTAAATCGACAAAAAGGGAAATGAAAATGGTGTTTGCCTTTAATGCAATGTACATCGTCACGCTAAACCTATAATAAGTTGTAATATTAAGTGCTATGTAACACGCAAATAAAAAAAAATTTTAAAAAATGAAAACTACAGCAAAAAAGCGCCAGACAGACAGACAGACAGACATAGGTAGATAGATAGATAGATAGACAGATTTAGATAAAGGCAACGGTTCATAGCCATACAAAGAAAAATATTAAATAAACATTATTCAAGCACTACTCAAGTTAGGTGAACAACCAATAATTCTCAGAAAATCTAAGCTGTATAATTTTGTAAAGGATTTGAGAATGAACTTTGTCAATCCTTTAGTTCAAAAAAGACATTCCTTCCATCGATGTTTGTTTTACGTTAAACTCCTGGATAAACAATATGCTTTTATTTCTTTTTTAACAGAAAAGTTGTTACAGGTTAATACTTGGATATCTGTACAATACTCTTTTTTATGCACTTTTTCTGAATTTCTGAAAGAATGATAAAGAGGACATTTCAGTTAAAAAGACATCCGCCCTCTCGAGTTATTCGTCCTCTCGAGTTATTCGTCCTCTCTGGAGTTATAGAGGACAAAATCGTGAGTTTTTATGGTTTCTGCTTATGCCGAACCAACCAGTTTGTATACGAAATGAGTGAGACGAGTTCCTATTTGGCCTGCAGCATATGAAAATGGGCATTCGGACATTTGCGATGTGTAACGCCGTGTCAACAGTATTTTAATCATTTCTTGGTGACAGTTCAAAGATTTCAATTTTTTTTTTTCTTCACAAACACCACTCGAAGAAAGTGCGATTTATTTCAGTGCACCAATAGCTTTTTGTATTATGTGCAAATAAAGCATATGTGCACTTTTGATGAAATATTCAGGACAAAAATATATGCGCAGTAGAATGAGCGCCAACATTTGTCAGATACGTCGTTAAGCAGTTTTTGTAATTCCCCAGGAGATTTATTTAAACAGTATCATCGGCAAATAAAGAAACATTATCAAAGTTTCATTTTAACTCATTGCTGATTACCTTTCAACATTTATGTCAAGTACATATCTAGGTCTTCAAAAGAGAGTGTCCAAAAATTAGGCATAATTACCTCCCTTCCTTATGTCAAAACATACTTGAAGTTATCAACGTACTTTAATACTTTACAAGTGATCTGAAATTCAAGTAAATATCCTTGATAATTCCGTTAGGGATCACGTATTTTGTGTATGAAATACTCACCAGAATAAGGTGTTATGGGCCGGAGCCAACGGTAAAGGATTCTATAACCTTCCAAGGGACTCGGCTAATTTTAATACATAAAACACTATTCCTGGTGGCTATTTTATAATTTTGATACTTATACGAATTTCAAGGAAGTATTGATTGAATGAATGAATGAATGAATGAATGAATGATTGATTGATTGATTGATTGATTGATCGATCGAACGATCGATTTATTGATGTTATACATCGCTTTCAACATCGTTTCAGTGATAACACGGCAACACCTCACACACTCGTGTTTATTCCGGGCTTCACTAGTACTAGACAAGGGCTCTGAAATGTCTTGCCCAAGGACACTCCCACGACAAACCAAAAGGATCCAGTGAGGCTCGAACAGTACGGAGAAAAATAAACTCAAGAACAATGTTTTTATTCATCCCCACGAATTATTCACTGGAAAGCAAAAAAAAACAATAAAAAGCAATTTTGTATTTTATTACAAAGAACAAAATAAATCTTTAACGTTGTCAAATTGTTTCTCTGGGAAAGTCAAGATTTACGAGGATCACAATTTAAAGAAAAACAAAAAATGTCGAAAAATATCTCCTAGAATTTACAGATGACTACATTGACGGGTGAAATCGTATATTTCCCGTGGGGTATCGATCACGGAAAATTACTTCAGATCATTATAGGGCTTCCTTTCAAATCCTTATCATTTTATAAGACAACAAGCCAACGTTTTGACAACCCAAGGCAAAAAGGCTCTTGAAAATATTGTGGAAAAAGGGAGAAAATGCAGGTAATCTGCATTTTCTCTTTCCTCCCCCCCCCCACAATGTTTTAAACCCTTTTCAGAGAAAAATACCGTTACTTTGAATCACATAATCTTTGCCGTCTTTCTGCAAGTGGTTTTAATTTCAACAAGTCTAAAATGTTACCGTTGTCATTTGGTAAGTACTAACATTTGAACATGGAAAATTTTGTATATGACCGGGAAAAAAAATGAAAATAATTGTGACAACAAGAGAAATTGCAAAGAAAAAACAGAGCAATTTCCATTTGTCATTATTTTTCAAGACGGTACGGTTTTTTAATTCCAGGCTTTCTTTTTTTTCTTGTTGTTCTTATACTTTTGAGGAGGAGTCTCTAACCTAGATGAATCCATAACATCTGAGCCATGCTCTGTGAAAAGGGGGGTTGATGTTTCTGCAAAAAGTATCGATTCATGTCAGCCTGCGCTTAACGCGCTATTCGTAAATTTTCTGCATATTATGGGATCCTCCTAGTGAGTCAATTGTAAGACGAAATGAATTTTTTAAGGATCCTTAATTCCGCAATGACTTGGGAGGTACTTGATGTGTCTCAGTAATGCATTAATCCTTTTTTTGCCGGAGCTTGGTTCATCTATATTATGGGGCTACTTTACTTTTTGATGCAATCCAACCATTTTGGAACTTGTCGAGTTCAACCTTTTCATTTCTATTGCTATTTTAACTCAATACCATACGACAGAATTTTAGGTTTGTTCTCCAAATCGAAAGCATTTGCAGACGATAAAATAAAAGTGACTGAAAATTTGAAATCTGTTTTGTGAAGGGTAGAAAACATTGTGGGAAAAGGAGAAAATGCTGCTTACCAGCATTTTATCCATTTCCCACAATGTTTTTTACAGGCTTCTTTCTCGGGGGCGTCAAAAGTAGGGATTGTGTGGTAATGGGTTAACTTATACGTTTTATAAGGTATCTCTGATTCGGAAGCAGCAAAGCCGTGTGTAATGGGGTGATTTAACTTTATGGTGCGTTCAGTCTGGACTTAGCGCTTTTTCTCTTGTTCAAATCGCTTTTCCGTGTAGATTCGGTATTCTGCCGCCATGTGGAAACAAACGTGTAACCCTACATTTACACCATCTTCCCAGCAGCCACGGTAGCCCCCTGTCTGACAACTGTGGACAAAACGGGGTTGACGTAATACAACGCAGAGGGACCGGATAAGCAAGCTTAGTGGGAGAAGGCAACGATCAGCCCCTACCCCTACTGTCTGTTAGGTGTCTAATCAGCATCGTCAAATTTTTTCCACAGCAAAAACTTCGTGTTCCTTAGAGTTGTATTACGTCAATCCCGTTTTGTCCAAGGTAGTCAGAAACGTGGCTGCCAGGAACATTTGTAAACGATAGGTTCCCTCCACGGCTTGTCACGGATGAGGTACCGTAAAGAGCCCTGACTAAACTTGTCTGTGGAGAGAAAGCGGAAAAGAATCTCACGGCACACCATGTTTCGGAAAAACGGGGCTATCGTGCCAGCCGGGAAAATGGTGTTAGTGTAGGGAAAACTTCTTTGAAACGCGAAATGTCCGAGACAAATTGAAAGAAAAAGTACAAGCAATATAAAAAAAAATATTATGGTTTTGTCTTCGTGTCTCGTGTTTTAACAGTAACTTATGTAAACGACTGAATGGACAATTATATCGACAACTTTTCGGGAAAATGAAAAAAATGCCGGAGACCATCATCTTTTTCTTTTCCCGCAATGATTCTTTTCAGTTAAAGAAGTATATTTGTCTCAACGCTTGGGATTTGTCAACTTCAGAGACAAAATGTCTAAAGCTTTGTTTGTTAGGAAAAAGGTCAAAAAAAGCTGTATGAATTAAACCTAAAACCCAGTCTATAAAGACAATTTTAAAGGTCTTTTCATTGGAAAAAAATCTCACTTTGACCGACAGTGTCTATCCAAGATCAAACTGCACGTTTCCTGGAGTCTGATCCTACATCTACATTGTAAGCAACAACACATGGTGTCGGGCTAAGCAGCCTAGGGGTTAAAGCCTATCCTGCCAAAAAAAGTGAAATGAAACTTTCAAACCGACAGTAAAATCTTTGCTATGTACGTTCTGTGATGTCTGATATAGCTTGTCATACACTTTCACAGTTTATTACTCGAAAAGTATATCGGATAATTCATCTATAAGATCGGAGAATACTCGAACTTGTCAGCATGGTGGCATATTTCTGCCACGAGATTGCTATCATGATAATTTTCGTAAAACTATCGCGATAAATTAAAAGTTTCCTGGAATTCTTACCAAGATAGTGAACAGTTTCCTGATGAAAGTATCACGATAAACTTTATATTTTATCGCAAAATTTCTCAACCGTGCTCGAAACTGACATCGAAATAAAATTATCAAGATAATTCTATTCGTTTCTGGATATCTATATCAGAAAATTAATCATTTTGGATGAACTCGGTAGTTTTGACTTAAAGGGCAACTACAGCCAAAACATATCTTTAAATGAAAACAAACATATCTTTAAATGAAAACAATCTTAAACTTGAAAACCGTCTATCTATCGTAAAAAGAGAGTTATAACCGAAAATGTAGTTTGCACACCTGTGAGAGTTTGTGAAATCTTCGCACTTTGTCAATATACTCTAGTATAGTTTTATCCTAATTTAATTTTTGGTCTGATATTACCCTTTAATGACAAAAAAGGGTAACTGCAGCCAAAACTTCTTTTTGAATATATGAATCCTTAAATGAAAACAGTCTTAAATTTGAAAAACGTATGTCTATCGTAAAAAGGGAATCATAACCGAAAATGTAGTTTTCACACCTGTGAGAGTTTGTGAAACCTTCGCTCTTTGTCAAAATACTTTAGAATAATTTTATCCAAATTTAATTTTTAGTCTGAAATTACCCTTTAATGACAAAAAGGGTAACCACAGCCAAAACTTCTTTTTGAATATATGAATCCTTAAATGAAAACAGTCTTAAATCTGAAAAACGTATGTCTATCGTAAGAAGAGAGTTATAACGTAAAATGTGGTTTGCACAACTTAGAAAGTTTGTGAAATCTTCGCTCTTTGTCAACATATTTTACTATAATTCTATCCAAATTCAATTTTTAGTCTGAAATTACCCTTTTATGACAGAAAGGGCAACCACAGCCAAAACCGCTTTTTGAATAAATGAATGCTTCAATGAAAACAGTCTTAAATTTGAAAAACGTATGTCTATCGTAAGAAGAGAGTTATAACCTAAAATGTGGTTTGCACACCTTTGAGAGTTTGTAAAATCTTCGGTCAACATACTGTTGTATAGTTTTATCCAAATTTAATTTTTAGTCTGAAATTACCCTGTAATGACAAAAATGGCAACTACAGCCAAAACCTCTTTTTGAATAAATGAATGCTTCAATGAAAGCAGTCTTAAATTTGAAAAACGTCTGTCTATCGTAAGAAGAGGGTTATAACCTAAAATTGTCTTGCACACCTGTGAAAGTTTGTGAAATTTTCTCTCGATGTCAACATACTTTAGCATAATTCTATCCAAATTTGATTTTTAGTCTGAAATTACCCTTTAATGACAGAAAGGGCAACTACAGCCAAAACCTCTTTTTGAATATATGAATCCTTAAATGAAAACAATCTTAAATTTGAAAAACGTATGTCCATCGTAAGAAGATAGTTATAACCTAAAATGTGGTTTGCACACCTTTGAGAGTTTGTGAAATCTTCGCTCTTTATCAACATACTTTTGTAAAGTTTTATCCAAATTTAATTTTTAGTCTGAAATTACCCTGTAATGACGAAAAGGGCAACTGCAGCCAAAACTTCTTTTTGAATATATGAATCCTTAAATGAAAACAATCTTAAATTTGAAAACCGTACGTCTATCGTAAAAAGAGAGTTATAACCGAAACTGTAGTTTGCACACCTGTGCGAGTTTATGAAATCTTCCCTCTTTGTCAACATAATCTAGTATAGTTTTGTCCAAATTCAATTTTTAGTCTGATATTACCCTTTAATAAGATTGCAGTTAATGAAATTTCGAATCAGTAACAATTGTAACTTAAAATTTTGACGGTGCTCGAAATGAACAGAGATCAGTGAAATCACAAAGACAACTCGAAATGCCTCTACCAACATTCAGGAAAAGGGATAATTCATAAGGTTGTAGGCGAAGGTGCTCCGAAACAGTATCTATTTATAGGTACCATGAGTGTTAGTTGTAGGCACGAAAGAAAAAAAAAACACGATAACAGTTAGAATTATCTTGATATTTTTATCATGTATTTTTTTTATTTCATCGCGGTACTTCTCTAAATTATCACAATGGCTACCTCTTACATTGTGGCAGAAATATGCCACCATTTGTTAGTTAGGCCTGCTGCATTGGTTGCCATGAAATACGCGTGCGAAAATGCATGAAGAAGCCCGTCGAATTTGGGACGCCATTGATCGAGGCAACATTCAGTATCGTTCGTGTGTATTCGAACTAGGTCTTCGAGAAAGTCACGTGATAAGTGAATAATTCTTAATGCTATGACGTAGAAGACAGGACTATTGTTTACAATATATTATGTCATCGATGAGTAAGTTTGCTCATTCTGGACCTGTTTTCTTATTTAGATGTAGTAGACCATTCCTTTTGATGATAAATGGATAAGTGATGATCAGCCTGTGTCGTCCTTTCTGTTTACAATGTCGATAAACTTAGTTTTTGTCCAGCCTAGAATGGGGGCAAAACGATCAAGTCAATGAAGGTTTTCTTTTGACCGCGGTCCTGAATGATCACGTGGTGTTTACGTCACTTTTACGTCACTGCGGACATTTACGACGAGATGTCGGCTAATCGTCGGCGATCATCGATGTAAACAAACAGATAATGAGACATGGTAGGATTTGTTCTAGTTTCTTTGTTTATTTTCGTCATTGACTGAAACCGCACCTTTACATATCGTGAAAACCATAATAATTGCCACAGACTTACATGGTAACAATGAAATGTATTTCTATTTCATAAACAGGATTTTCATTCATTTGGACTTTACTGTGACTTTCATATCTCCTGAAATGAATTTACAGTCACCACCTTTGCAAATATCTTTGACAAAGACTGTTGTTAAACATAGAAATACGGTCAAAACACTAGTTGACATATGGCACAAAAATATTTTCATACAGTTGATATAGAAATTCTGATAAATTCTAGCAAACTTAAGTTCGCAACATTTTCGGTCTACTGTGTAACTGACTGATTCTCTTTATTTTGAGCCCGAAGGGTGTATAGAAAGTTTAACAGATAAAATAAGTCAATTTCTCCGGAAGATAAATGAAATTAACTCTTTAAACCACAAAATTAATGGATTTGTCTCTTTATCCGGAGACATAAGATATAATTCTAAATCAAATGAAAATTCTTCGGGGCCGTTGTTTTTTTTACCTCTTCGTGGACGGTATGGACCTAGGCTCAAACTGAAAGTTCTTTACTTTCTGGTCTTGATATATGCCGTCTTTGAAACTACTTTATTGGTTTCGGCTGTAAAAAGGGTTAACTATAAAGTAAGTCAAATATTGCTGATCCAGGAAAAAGAAACTGGGACACCTTTTTTCTTTGAATTATCAATTAAATTTGGGTAAATTGAGTTTTTAAATTTTTTGTCTAGCCGACTTTTCGCTAAAATGCGAGCCTTATTTCAGCACCTAATGCAAAAAAATGGGCTTAGGCGGACCGAGCAGATCAAGATCAGACAACACAGAACGTGAAATCAGGGCCCGTATTCACCAACCATGTTTGAGAATATTTTTAGTTTTATTTTCCAAGGTTTTCTAACTTTGTAAGTAACACAACTTCTGATTGGCTAAATCGAATGGTTTAGCCAATCAGAAGTCGTGTTACTTACAAATTTGAAAAAATCCTGGAGAATAAGATCAAGAACGGTCTTAAGAATGGTTGATGAATACGGGCCCTTGTCTTGAATTCATATCGTTCACTGTTTTAGCCATTTCAGATAAAAATCACACAGAGTGAGTGGGTAGGTGGATGGCTGGGTGGGTGAGTGAGTGGTCTTTTACGCCGCTTTCAGCTATATCAATGCCATCGTTCTGGTATTAATATGTTCCCTCTGTTTCAAAAGTTAGTGCTATAATTTGGCATTTCTGATAGCCGCGATAGAATAGAATTACATGTATTATTGAAAACGGCGTTAAACACTATACAAGCAAATAAACACAACATTTTGTCATTTGGAAAAGATGTAGATAGCAAAATAACTACGACACAAAGTTGGCCCTGTATGTCGCTGTGGGACATCGTTTCAATACGATGACAATGTTATCGACAGAGAATTTTCCTAGTCAGGAAACAGATGTCAGCCCCTTGGGGCTCAAATGACAAACCGATGGTCAGTTTCCCAGACAAACGGTCAATTTTGCAGAGAGAAAAGATCCAACCATAGATTATAAATCCCGGAACAATTTTAGTTTGATGAAAAGTATGTGTTTGATTACGAAAGCTTAATGGGAAATTTATGATTTTGCACGACCACAATATTTGATGACATTTCAGGTTTTAAGTTGTTTGGCATCCCAAACACGAAACAGCAAATTTCCGACTTTTCCGTGCTAAAGAAAATGGGCAGCTTCTACAGATATCTTGGGAACAGGAGCGTTTGCTTGTTGTAAGCATTCGCCCTTTCTTCACAAGATACAAAGATGAGTCGTGCTCTGTGAAAAGGGGCCGTAATACATCTGCCAAAAATATCGATCCATGCCAGCTTGTGCAGTTCGTGCAGGCTGACTTAGGCCGAAACCTTTCGCTATTTGTAAATTTTCTGTATGTAGAAGGACCAGTCTACCTCATTATTAAGTCACTTTTTTGAAAAAAGTGGCGATTCATAATCATGTGACAACTTGGGTGGGTATCCTTTTATCAAGGAGTAGCATTAAGCCCCCTTTTGCCAGAGTATGGCTCATTTTGTTTTCCTCCTCAAACCTTATTGGCTCTTAACCTACCGCCAAAATTCTAAATCCAATCAAACGCCAAGTTAATGATGGCTTCAATGACGTATTTGTCTTTAAGAAAGGCCGAATATAGCAATGTGGTTAAATTAGTAACTACTGGTGATCAGTATTTTCTTCTTTTTCCACCATGCTTTGAAAGGCCTCATACCCCAGGATCGTTAAAAATCGAGTTTCTTTGGTAAAGAGAGAAAAGGTGTTTTTTTTTCTGACCCATTTCCTTCTATTTTCTTTTGCAAGTCTTGGCATATCCAAATACAGCCTTTTAAGAATGGGTACAGTTGACTGAACTAATATATAACCGGCGCTTTTAACATGTGTCATGTATATCATAGAACTCGATCAGGCAATCGAATCGGAGAGAGAAGAAAAACGAGGAGGAAAACAAGAATAAGAAAATTTCTAAGTGATGATATCGAATGAATCCCCTCGTACAAAAATAGTCATTCATTGTTCAGTGTCTATTCTAGAATTACACAAGGTCGGGCCCTCGGTTTTTGCTGATTCACATTTTTGCATATATATAAAGACTATTGTGGGCGGCTGAGTTATCGAACGAAAGAAGGATACTTTGTAAGGATTCAATATACATGCAAATGGCCTCATGTCCTGTGATTGTCCGACTAATGCGACGGATAAATGACCATGTTGGGTAGTGATACATTATATGAGAGACATATTGGTCTTGTTTGTTATGTTGCAATGCGTCTTTATTGGCATCATATCTACAAAACAAAAAAGGGGTGAAGAGGCGGACAGACAGACAGACGAGGAGACGGACAGTCTTACGAGACGGACTTTGTGAGCTCGAATTGCTCTTTATTCAATACACCCAACAACCCCTCAAGACCACCTTTTTTAACCCCACAAGCCTAACCCTAACCCCAACCCCATACCTACCAGATGGACGGAATGAACCCCGTAGAGAATAAATGTACAATTAACCCTAAACCCATAATGTCGGGCTCGTAGGGACGGACGGACGGACCGAAGGACAGACATGCTTTTTTTCTGTAATCTTATCATATACATATCAGCCATGCTTTTGAAGTGGGGGCTTAGTACGTCTGCAGAAAGTTTCGACCCATCTTAGCCTGTGGAGTACACACATGCTGTTTTGGGCGGAAACGTTTCGCTACTGGCCAAATGTTTGCATGCCATAATACCATTCTACTTCATTATCTAGTTGGTTGTTGGTCAAAATGGATTTTGTGGATTTATGATTAAAATGATGACTTGCTTGGTACGATATAATCGTCGGTTTACTTCGAAAACCTCCTAACTACAACTTGTAACAAGCAAGGCTGCGCAGGCCGATCCGAGATGGCACTTTACGCAAATGTCCGAATGTCCCTTTTAGTGTGTTGAAAACCAAACATATTATGGATTAGCATTTTATTGACTCGATATAACCAGAATATTTCCTAAAACGGCATAAAACACTAAAAAGGCGACATGAATGTAAGTATGATTGATTGATTGAATTACCGTTTAAACGGCGTAGGTCAAATCACGGTGGTCAGTGCACCTATGCATGTGTTACCTGGCTTTCTAACACCAGTAATAACACAAATTTCTTTCCATGTCACTATCTACTTTCTCACATGCATCAGAGCAAAGAGGCCAAAAATCACAGGAAAGGAAGTTTGCCACAACCGGGTAACGAACTGACAACCACCCAGTACACTGACAACTGTGCTATCCGGGCGAGGCATTAATAAGTGTAGGCCCAAGATAAAACGTTCACGTATTCAGTTTCTCCGTTCTTCCCATGTACAAGCTCCGCCGATGATTTTATTGTGAGGAATATTTCGAAAGTGCCGAGGTCCTTTCCCGAGAATTTTCCTAGGATATTTCATCCTCCAAAATGGTATTTTAAATGCGTTAATCGCACCTTTTAATGTGCTGATGTGCTTATAAATAAGTTACATTTCCAACTTTAATGCAGAATTATTGTCAAATAACGTGGTACCCTGCTCTCCGATGGCATAATACTTTATCTACACGCAAGTGGGTTTTTTATTTTTTTCCTTTTTCTTTTTGCCAAGTTTCACTATCAAATTATACAAAAATAATCATTATACAGGATTGGTTACACCGTTAGAGGCTTAAAAATGAAACCTGTCTGAAAAATACACGTAAATGATGAAAAAATGCGAGACATACAGTGGCACATAAAATTAGACCATGCACTTGGGCGAGGAACGTACCAATCGTCAGTTGATACACCCCATTTTAAACCTTCTTAGCGACGTTGAGAACGACGGCCAAGAAAAAAATGTTGTAAAAGAAGAAAATACTGGTTTCCAGTATTACCTTCTTTTACCACAATGTTTTCTATCACTTTAAAGACGAATCCCTCCATCAGAGCCCACCAGAGCCTAGTACTAGTTGTCTGCAAATATTAATTTAGATTCGGACTCTTCAATTATGTTGTCGTTGGTATAGGGTCAAGAACCGTATTTAGCCATCAAATCTATGTGGCTAGCTTGACCAATCAGATTTTGTATGAGTTTTGGTCCACGTGATAGGAACTTTGTCGATTCACTGGTCGTTTTATTGTCATACAATAGCAGAAATAGCATGTTGGTATAGTTTACAGTCACTTGCCTCTCGCCAATTTAGTAATTTACATCTAAAAGATAAATTGACAAATTAATAGCACCTGATTCGAGTTGTTCTGTGAGTTGGTATATTGGAAAATCTGATTCAGGCACTGTCTTGAGAAAAAAAAATATGATTATTATCCGATTTTAAATATTTAGGCGTTCTATCTCAGTCAACCATATGGCTACATTTGGGATAAGAATTAAATTCAAATTGGTAAATGAATGTGGTCGACAGAATATTAAGTGTGATCATCGCTTGCATCCTGGTTATCCTGGACAGTCTTTGGAAAGGTACATTTGAAGTTGTCCTTGCTTTGCAATGTATGTTGATCAGCGGTTTTACACAAGGGGCCTGCAACACGCGAAAAGGGTCATTCGGACATTTGCGTAAAGTGTCGTTTCGGATCAGCGTGTGCAGTCTGCACAGGCTGATCCGAAACGACAATTTCCGATTTTATGTGATTTTCTGTTTTGCGGAAGTCTACTGTAGCACAAAATCTAATGTAGTCGTAAAGTGTCGTCTCGGATTAGCCTGCGCGGACTGTGCTAGCTAATCCGGGATGACACTTTACGCAAATGTCCGAATGCACCTTTTCGCGCGTTGCGATCCATATATGGATAGTAACGTTCGTAAATTGTCTTCCAATATTGGGTCAAAGGTCATCTAGAATGCTAAACAGGAACTTGTGTGTTTTATAATTTCTTAAGAGTTTTACAAGGTGGTAATCTACTCATAAATACTGAAGTAGTGGACATTGATATTTTTATTATATGACATGATATAGGGTAAATATTAGAAATTAAAGGAGCTAGATTCGCATTTTTCTTTCCTTGCAAAAGGCAACAACGAGGAATAACATCAGTCCTCATTATTAACTGATAATATTAATTTTGCAACGAAGAGCACCAAGCCTATTTAATGGTATTTAAAATATCCGGGAAAGATTAAGCGGGTGCTGTTCACAAAGTTAGACATTTTACGTACGTTTTTGGGGGCATAAAGGTTAATTTTGCAATGAAGAGTACCAAGTCCATTTAATATTACTTATAATATCTAAGGAAGTTTAAGCGGGTGCTATTCACGAAGTCAGACTTTTTACCTTACTTTCTTTGGGCTATATTCCATACAAGAATGTCATTGCGGCTGAAAGCATTCGTCAAAGCAGACCGTGGCTACCTTTACGTTACTGGTATTTTAAATTTCTTTTCTGTTTCAGCAGCGAGGTTTGAGTACAAAATCACCAGTAAATCTCGCAGAATTAACTTTCTAACAGTTTCTTTGTTAACCTTTCATTTTGCCATGCTTGTTTGAATTAACCGGATATGTAAGAGAGAAGACTTATAAGAATGTTAATTTGACAACACTCATCGCAAATAACCGCCTGTATGTTGTACGCGACGCAGATGATCTGGATGGCGACATTTGAGCTGAAGAGTTTTACGAAGTGTTAAAACTTTTAACTGTGAGTTTTATAATGCTTTCAAATTATCAGATGTCTGAATTGCAAATAAGTTATAAATGTAAATGACCGGTAAATTGGCCTCTTGAGTATTGGTCTTGGCATACACAGCGGTAATCCTTCTCAAAACAGTCCCACATGGATCCTGAATATAAAGGTATTTGAAAACATTGAGGGAAAAGGAGAAAATGCTGGTTTTCCCACAATGTTTTGGCTCTTCAAAGCCATATCGCATCAATATACGGACAAGGTTTTCTGTTGTCGTCTGCATATACATTCAACGTGGACACACCTATGAATCTAATATCCAGTAAAGAACCAAGATACCAGTGCTAGAATAACGAAATACCGAGAGTGTTTTTGTTGTGCGTCGAGTTTGATATCGATCCTGCAAAATCAAAATAAACAATGGACCTGCAGCTTTGACTAGAGTTGTTGCCTCTAGACAGCACAATAGATATAAGTTGATAACGCAGAACAGACAACTGACCCCACAAGATAATGTTTCCTGCAGGGACTGTATTCATTAACCATTCTTAAGAACGTTCTTGGTCTTATTTTTATTCAAGACTTCCTGACCGTGAACGTAACAGGACCTCTGATTGGCTAAAACAAATGTTTTAGCCAATCTAAAGTTCTGTTACTTTCACATTGACGAAATTCTGAAGAATAATGCTGAGAATGTTCTCAAGAATGGTTAGTGAATACGGACTCCGACTACCTTTGTGTACAATTTTGATCGTCTCTGTCACAGTTTTTGGTAAATTCAAGTTATCATGAATCTACATATTTAGGCTCCGATGCTTGACCGGTATCCTGCCGGATTTTAATGGTTGATTATTATCAAATATATTTCGTCGAGTTTATTGACAACGGATTGTGTTTACATGACCAAAACAACTGGAAGAGTAGTGTATATATCCAGATCAGACTGCAAATATGTGCTGGCTAATCTGGCTTTACATTCTCCACAATATACATTTACATCAATGGTTAAGAACGGCAGATGAGCTAATAATTGCAAACAAGCGGCTGCTGCTGACCTCGGCGGCAGAAAACAGTAACTCTGTCAGGGCCATATACTCTTCCGAAGGTTGCAGTTTCCAGTCACAGTCGTTTATGGTACTGTAACGATTAATACTCAACAGACCAAAAGAAAACTTCGAGAAATTTAAAGATTCATATAAGTATTCGTATTACTTTTCCGGGATGGTTGTTTTCGCTGGAGAAGCCTTATGGTATCGGACAATGTAGTCTTTAAGTTCTCTGCAGTCTAATCTTGGTCCATATTCAGAGCTCCAGATAAGAGGGAGTGATGGTAATCTAAATCCGTTATTTCTCTTCCAAACCCTATGTTGTGGGTACTCATTAGAATTGTCTCGATGAGACGATTCTAATGAGTACCCACAATGTAGGGTTTATTGGAGAATAATTAACATCTTTTATTGAAATCAAAATCACTCCCAGTATCTGTGGCTCTGATACGGTCTGCAAAAGTGCAAAGAACTACACTTTGCAGAATAAGGGTAAAAATAATATGGCCTGCAACACGCGAAAATGGACATTCGGACATGTGCGTAAAGTATCGTTCCGGATCAGCCTCTGCAGTCCTCGCAAGCTGATCCGAAACCTCACTTTCCGTTATAATGTAATTTTCTGTTTTGCGCACGTCTACTGTAGCACAAAATCTAGTGTATTCGTAAAGTGACGTCTCGGATTAGCCTGCGCGGACTGCGCAGGCTGATCCGAGACGACACTTTACGCAAATGTCGGAATGCCCCTTTTCGCGTGTTGAAAGCCAATTATGATATATAAAACGACGGACAGGAAGGGTAATAATTCAGAGAAACTGACCGTGCCAAATAATCGAAACAGACAGACAAATATATTACCTAACTAACTCATTTAAATATAGTGGCATACTACAGTATTGCACTTTATAAGTACGCCTACTTACACGAAGTATGGGATTAAAGTTGTAAATTCCTTTGTCTGACCTCATGATTAAAGTATCTGTATTTATGACAATAAAACAGGCAACATCAAAAGGAGTGCCTAGCATGACGTCTTGTTATAAAACACGGATTAACATGCCGTCTGGTGCACGCACATACATCCGCGTATGCGCTCGCAATGCTGTTTACCAACTTATTTACAACAACAACAAACAACTTTTTATGGTACATGTAGACGGAAAACACATTTTCTGTGGATAAAAAAGAAAATCAGGTGTTTCTTATCCAGGTGAGTATTTGTCAATAATAACTGAGTAAATCTGATACCAGGCTGTACATTCTGTTCATTCTGATCTTAACGTACATTTCACGTATCGAAAGTCAAATTGTCTTTACAAGTCTAAGGATTCAATTCCTGGCTCGACAAAGATCTCAATTCGTGTGGGCTGACATGGGTCGAAAATATTGTTACGTTAATTTTCTGCATCCCAAGATTCCTGTCAACCACAAGTGTATATTCAGTTGTTGGGCAAAATGGATTTTATAGATCTATAATTTTGCGATGCCTCGCTCGGTATAATTCATCACGGACACCCATCAAACCGTGTTTTGTTAAAGCGTTGCTTATGTGTTCCGGGGATTGACAGGTCAATGCAAGATGACTCACTCCTCTTTCTGAAATAACTTCGAAGACTTTAGATATGTGGGCCAGTGCTTTGAGAACACTGTCGTTTATAGTACTATAAAAGAAACTCCAGAGTTCACATTCACCAACCATTCTTAACAATATTCTTTGTCTGAATCTTCAACATTATTTACGTTGGAAAAAACACAATTTCTGATTGGTTAAAGTATTTGGTTAATCCAATCAGAGGTTGTGCTGCTTTCGAATGTAGAAATTCTTAAAGAATTTGACCAAAAACAATCTTAAGACTGGTTGGGCAATATGTACACAGTGTATTATTCGCCAACAATTGTAAATTACACACTTGTATAGTTCTTACTAGATTGGGACAATAACATCATTTCAACACCGTCTAGTTTATCCAGTTAGAAATTGTGGTACTGCGAAGTGACTCGCAAAGATTGTCGTTTGTAGTACAATCAAAGAGACCTACGACTAGACCATACACTTTGGCTAAACTATTTAACTTAGCCTGTCAGAAATCGTGGTAGAATGAAAATTTAAATAAATATTCTTGAGTATTAATCTAAGAATGTCATCAGGTGTGTTTGGTAAATACGTCCCAGCAACACATTCATAGGTGCACTAAGCCGTCAGTTAAAACACACTCATTTTGTCAACGATCAAAACAAAACTTACCCAAAAAAACCATATCAACAGACACAAAAGAAGACGTTCAGAGACATGTGGTTCGGTTCCTATCCAATATGTCTCGATATAAGGAACCCGTGATATAAAACAGCCATGGTTTATTATATTATAACCGGTCCCTGACATCCCAGAGCGAGCGCTATCCGCTCTTTTTAGCGTCAAACTTTCTCGTAAAACGCTTCAAAGCCTTTGTCTTGCTAAATTAAAGTACTTAACGTTATAAACAATTTACTATGACCTGTCGATTTCGTAAGATTGGGGGTAGTGATACGATATCATACTGAAAGAGTGTGGACCAAAATCAGACTGCACAGTCGTGCAGTTTGATCTTGGTCTACGCTCTTTCAAACAGCACATCTCTGTCCTGACTAGAAATTTATGGATTCCATCGACAGAACTATTCACGTGCCCTGAGTGAAAGCATTTGCAGACAATATTTTCAAAAGATCACCACCACCCTTTAAATGCTGCTCTCACTTTTGTCCATTTTCCACTTTGTTTCAAAAGGTTGTTTTCCATCGAGATCGTTAAAATACAGAAACTGTCTGGTTGAAGGCGAAGTTTTAACCTAAACGTTATGAGCGAGGTAAATGTACTGTGCTTTAGTTATATCAATACAGACAAAACAAGGCTCCCCAATGCAGGCATCAGTTCTATACTAATGATGATCAGCAGTTTCCACATTATATACCTTATTGTCTTTTGCCTTTGTTTGTATAAGTGTCAGTGACGTATCGCTTCACCTTCAAAATACGTCGTAAAGGATCTTTACAGGAAACCTGTATTCTGTTCTCTAATATCGTTCAAGTATATCTTCATTTTTATGTCGTAAAGAATGTTTTATTGAATCCTAAATTCAGACTTTTTTTTTCTTCCGACAGTTATTGATGTAGTTAAGTGTGATGGCTTTGTTGGGGAAATTATTTGCCACTGAAACAAGTCTCAAGGAGGCTCAGAGTCTAGACCAAGACCAGGCTGAAGGTGTGCAGGTGTTGATCTTGGTCTATATATTCCACAAAAAATATGGTTTCGAGTGACAAGATAAGGCAGAATCTCTCTCTCTCTCTCTCTCTCTATCTCTCTCTCTACTCTGTCTGTCTGTCTTTCTGTCTGTCTGTCTATCTGTCTGTCTGTTTTTCTTCCTCTTCTTCTTCGTCTTCTTGTCTCTGTCTATCTCTATCAAAAGATCTATTTACACCTTTTTTCGCTTCCTCTTCATTCTATTTTACCTCTCAGCCAGTCTCTATCTTTATTAGTCTCTCTTTTTTTTCTTTTACATAACATCGTCACTTTATTTTCCCCAACAGATCACACATATTATACACTGTCAACTGTTTTATTGGCACAAAGTGATGAATGACCCATCCCCCTTCTACAAGAATACAAGTGTTACACCGTCACGTGTTTAATCTCCTGCAATAATTCGGCTACAGTCCTGCTAATCCGATCATCTCGTTCATTGAGTTTGACAGATCTGTTCGGAAATACTCGCTGTAACAGCTTACAATTATTTAGGTCTCGTTGTAGACAACTAGAGTAAATGTCTTTAAATGCTTGCCATGTTAAGCCGAAAATATTAACAGTGTGTATTGACTAATCTCAGTGGCCCTTTCTTTTATACTTAGACTCCTTTAGACTTTTATTATGTTTTAACTTTTTTTTTGCTTTGACGAAAGGGCGCTTAATATTTCTGCATGATAATTGCCTTGCAACACGGGAAAAGGGGCATTGGGACATTTGCGTAAAGTGTCGTCTCGGATCAGCCTGCGCAGTCCGCCCAGGCTAATCCGAGACGGCACTTTACGACTACATTAGATTTTGTGCTACAGTAGAGTTTTGCAAAACAGAAAATCAAATAAGAACGGAAAGTGTTGTTTCGGATTAGACTGTGCAGACAGTCCAGCCTGATCCGTGACGACACTTTACGTAGACGTCCGAATGCCCCTTTTCGCGTGTTGCAGGCCAATTATATGATACAAAGCAAGTCATCACAGAATTATGAATCAATAAAATCCGAAACCTGAAAATTTACGTATAGCAAAAATTTTCGCCCCAAATCACCCTGCATGCGGGGACAGCGCATGCTGACATAGTCGATACTCTTTGGAAATGCATTAAGCCCCCATCTTCAGAGAGCATAACTTAATTCTTTCAGTGTTAAAATATTTTTCAAATATATGAGCCCTACTTTGTGAAATGGGAAATTAAGGCATCTGCAAAAATTATTGACCCAGATCAGCCTGCGCTGTCCGCAGAGGCTGACCTGGGCCGAAACTTTTCGCTGCTGGTCAATTTGTATTGCACATTGCGCAGCGTTCAGCAACTTGACAGTTAACATTTTCGCTGTCAGACTAAATTGATTCGACATTTTTTGAGATCAGATTAAACGAAATTTACATTTAAAATGAGAGACTATTTGTTGCTGTTAACCTTTTAACAAGGCAACATCTAAACTTATCCAAATGGAAAACATGTGTAGACGAATAAACAAATGATAAAATGGCAAGTTTGTTTTCGAAAGGATATTGAACATTGCAGAATGAGGACAAAATTTGGTTTCCAGTATTTTCTATTATCACTAAAATATTTTCAAAGGTTTTCTTTCCTGGGTGGTTAACCCATTACCTCACGATCCCTACTTTTGACGTCCCTGAGAAAGAAGCCTTAAGAAAACATTGTGGGAAAAAGAGAAAATGCTGTTAACCAGCATTTTCTCCTTTTCCCACAATGTTTTCTACCCGTCACAAAACAAATTTCAAATTTCCAGTCACTTTTATTTTGTCGTCTGCAATTCCTTTCAATTTTGACAAACCTAAAATTTTGTCGTCTGGTAATGGGTTAAAGCATACAATTGTGCGGTTAAAGGATTAGAGATCGAGTAGAAAAAAAAATGTTGTTGAGGCAAGATCATAATGCATTTTCCGTGCAGTCTGATCTTAACCTGAAAAAGACTACTTTTGTCACCTGTTATCAAAATTTTCTTATTTTCCCACGATGTATTCAAAAGCCTTTCCCATCAGTCTGGTTAAAACCCGGCCTTGCTAGGTAAATCCGTTAAGTACGCGAAATCCAAATATCCAACTGGGTCGAGACAATAACGTTGTTGGGCTTCAAGAAAGCAGCGGGCGAGAACTTTTTCTTGCTCTGTGCCCAAACTTAAGTTGTTACCGTACCATACTATTTCAAGATTCAGCTCTCTAATCGTTTTCAGTTTCAGTCCTATTTCATCAGATATTTTTCTACGAGAAAGCTAGCAATTAACTTGTGCTACATCATTTTGCTCTCTCTTCCACACATTTGACAGTGGCTAAATAAAGAATTATTACAGAAAAAATTATCCCATAGCAGACTTGGCAACATCCAGCAAAGTTTTATTATTCATGTTAAATCCTCTAACATTCTCTTTCTTACAGTGCATACGTTTTTCGCTTGTCTTATTCTAGATTTCAATAAAGGCAACATTCAGAAAAGGACCTTTTTCAACTACATTACTGAGCACGCTTTACGGTCAGTACCTTCATTTCAGAGGTCATCAGACCTCTCCAATAGTAGTGCGTTTAAATAGCAGATCTCCACAGAATTCGCTGTCTAAACCCATTTTTCTTGCAAAATTGTTCTGATACACAGTCCATTTCGCCATGGTTTTGTATTAAAGCCAAATAAAAAAAAACGAAACAGGAAATAAACGTGGTTTACTTTATATAGAATATTTCAAAAAAGCTTTGTTATATCAATTTGCCATGGCTGCAAGTGACCTCTCAAGTAATCGTTTCATAAGGCTAATAAATCTAAGCAGAAGAAAAAATAAGAAGAATTTCATTGAACGTGTACAATACTGTTGTCATTGTAGCCATCCAGGTTGTTGTTCTACTTGTTATTGTTGTTTTAGTTGCTGTTATTGATGTTGGTGTTGCATGCAATAATAATAGAGGGTCCTGCGTGGCTCAGTAGTAAAGTGACTCGTGCCTTGAAGGCCCCGGGTTCGAGCCTTGCTTGATCCACTTGGCCCTTCGTGGGAGTGCCCTTTGGAATGAGATATTTCAGAGCCCTAGCCTAGTGCCTATGGAACCTAGGAAATACATGGAAATGTGAGCTGCCACCCTGAAAATACTATTCAATCAATTCATTAAACAAAAATAATAGAACGTGTTGTGCTGGTGGTTATAGTGGTGGTTGTGGTTGTTATTGTCGTCGTCATTTTTGTTGTTGTTGCTTGGCAAAAATAATAAAACTGTTGTTGATATTGTTGTTACCGTAGTCGTTTTATCTTTGCGGGTGCTTAGTCAGTGATATTCCTGAAGGATGAACTTCTAAGAGCATCACATCAAATATAATAGAGAGCAGATCTTGTCTGTTAGAGAAATAATGGGCCATATATCACTATTCTGTATCTATCACAAAGACGGGGATATGATTAAGTTAACATTTATGCTTGCTGGTGAACATAAATCACGAGTGACATGTAGCGAGTTTCATAAAACCTAATGTGATTTATTTCTCTATCATTTTCCATTTAAAAGCAGAAATAGGGAACTCAAGATGCTTCCTCCTTTACCGTATAAGCTCTTAATTTTATGATCCTGAAGAAGAATGCTTCTGAAAACATTGTGAAAAGAGGAGAAAATTTTGGCGACCAGCATCTTCTCCTTTTCCCACAATGATTTATTTACTTTTTATAGAAGCCTATTCCATTATGTAAGCCACATTTTATGTCCAATCAAAAGCATGAAATGGGACCTCAGTGTACTTCACCTTTAACTATGTCTGCTCTTAATTTTTCAATCCTGAAAAGAAAGCTCTTGCAAACATCGTGAGAAAAGGAGAAAATGCTGGGAACCAGCATTTTCTCCATTTCCCACAATGTTTTTTTAAGCATATTCCATCATGTGTGCCATATTTAGATTATTGTTTGCACATGCTTTCATTCGAAAAAAAGTCAAGAATGTTGTCTTCTGGTATAAAGCATTAAAGACATCGGTCCACGTTTCGGTAAAGGGCTTCATCTATAACAATGATCGACGTAAATGGAAGCTCTCGAGATTTTGCAATAATTTTGTTTTGTTCTACTTTCCGAAGATGCAACTTTAAAATTGCAACAGTTTAGCTTTCTAGTCGAAATATTCGTTTACTTTCTGGGAAATTTCGTACAACTTATATGACAGTTCAAAGGTTAAAAGAAATATTAGTATACGGAAAAAACAGAGGCTGGTTAAGTATGTGTATGTGTGGTCCAATTTACATACGGAATTGAAGTTGTAGTGACTTTCCTGGTGCGTACATATAATTCGAGAGAAAATTTAACATTGCGCAAGACCTAAGCTCTGCCTTCCCCTCCCCCCCCCCCCCCACCCCACCCCCTCTTATCTCCAGAATCTCGACAAAAGGTTGAATATATGCATAACAGAACATTTCAAACAGTAACAAGATGAAAGCCTAAATATCTACACTTGAAAAGGTTGAAGTCATTTGTATCGACTTTAGAAACATGGTCTGAAACTTAGTACATGTAATACGTTTGGTTACAATTTCCGATCTTGGCTGTACCATTGTATCCTAGAAGCTGATACACCCTTGAGTGACAGTCCAAGCGGCAGGAATCATTTCTCGTATAGAACTGGAATCATTTCCAACAATACACCACCAATACATATTGCATTTGTACTATTTTTTTAATTTATCCGCTTTAAAGACTGAAAACGTAAGTAGAAGGTAATGACCTGGGAGCCGGAATTAATTAGGGATAGGGGTTGGAGAAACAGCTGTTTTCATGCTACCTTACTTCACTTCTTTAAATCTTAAGAACAGTCGGTACAAAAACTTTTAAACTAAACTCATTGTCATATAAATAATTATGTTTTTCATGATAATTCTTAATGTATTTTCCTTCTGATGACGCTTCCTCGTATTCATTTACTCTGACGTATATAATCAAAACTGGCACACATAGAAATCGATGACAAAGAGTGGTGGCTATTCAGCGTTAGATAGGAATATTTCTAGCTGCATCGACTTTCATCAAAGATTGTTGACCAAGGCAGGCACATAATCAGAAGAATAAACTAAAACTTCTTGATGTGGGGACCGATTTGGTATAGAAAATTTTCTTATCAGCAAAATCCAGGAAAGACCGTTTTACCAAACGTTTTCTTCGGAGTTTCAAAAATTGTAACTAAGATATGTTTATTCGACAAGCCTCGTATCACTTATTTGTTAAATAAAGTAAATCATGAAAACCG
This sequence comes from Tridacna crocea, assembly GCA_943736015.1. NCBI lineage: Eukaryota > Metazoa > Mollusca > Bivalvia > Cardiida > Cardiidae > Tridacna > Tridacna crocea. The sequence goes on along the minus strand of OX031063.1, from coordinate 35,544,628 downwards.
GCGGAAAGGAAGTTCGCCCCAACCGGTCTGATATCCGGTTGAGGCAAACTTTCTTTCCACAGGCTTTTCGCCTCTCACTACTAATACATGTAAGTAAAGTATTTAGTGATTCAGAAAGAAAGTTGTGCCAATACCGATACGCCGGTTTACCGTTCTGAAATTTGTCAGGTTCCTCTTACAATAGAAAATTTGAGTCTCAATTTTCTATCAAAATCTTTCCTACTATATTTCAGTTGACAAACAGTTCATACATTCATTTTTAACGTGGTTTATCAATTCCGATTGAAGTTTTCACCGACAAATAGACAGATCTGAATACTATTAACTTCATCGAGGTTGCTTATGTCGTTGCGAAGCAACTGTCAGTGGCGTGCTATAAATTGAATCACGTGATTCTCATTTCAAAATGGAAATGACGTTGATATGGACGAGGTTAGGTGTAGGTACGGAAAAAAAGGTGTAGGAACGGAATCGGCCGACTTGTGACAAGTGATACCTCACTAGTCTAGACCATTCCGCAACTTTCAGTTGCATTTTATGTTTCGTGTGCAAGAAACACCCGAAATCATCATGGCGTCAGGACGTCTATTTAAGTACATATACAATGTTCAGATAGACTATATTTACTTACTTGTTATATATTCACTCTTGATTTGCTTAATATTCCCAAACATCAATTTTTGGCTCGCCCTGATTCAAAACACTTGCACTTGACAGTAACACACGACGGCACAAACGTTGAACTTGAGTTTTGGTTTTTATCAAGAAATTTTCATTTTTCTACAATGTTTTGAAAAGCTTCCGGCCAACGGGTCGTAAAACACATGGCAGTTTGATAGAAGGTCAAACGAAACAAGAAACGGCGCCCGACAGGCGTCAACGGTGTTTGTTTTGGACGCCAACTTTTATAAATAAGAGAATACCCCAACGGCAGTAGACATCCCCCTCAAAATCAGAGACAGTTCCTACAAATAACCATATAGGTTTTTTTTTCCACAACACTATCCACTACAAAGAAAAAGATGACAACCTTGTTAAATGAAGCCAAGATTCTTCTTTCTTTTCACACGATAAACATCGTTGGGCAAAAGAAAACTTATCTTTTCAAAGGAACTTGTTCTTTAACAACGATATCTTTTATGCCGTTATTATGTTCGAACATGTGTGGCAGTTGATACAAATGGTAAATGTAATAGCAAAAGAGCTTCAAACGACAAGTGTTCAAAGACAAGGATACTATTTAATTGGATGGCATGGAAAAGGTTTTTCGAAGGATCTCTTTCGCTCAAGGTTATCTCTACCAAAGGATTGCCTAAGGAGTGCCAAAATAGAAAAGTAGGGTTTAGGGGAATGGGCGAGGTGTGGGTGGGCAAACCGATCACTGTCTACGTACACGAGGGTAGGCACTGAATGAAGAAAATGTAGTTTTGCGTCTTATTAAAAAAAACACAGAGGAAGCCAAGGAATGTCCGCTTGTTGCAAGGACTTGCTCCTTATCTAACCATTCTTTTAGACTCATCAGTTCTCAGAGATGTAAACTGTATATTGTGTGAAAGACATGAAGCTGCATCAGTATTGTAAGCAAACAATGGACAAGTAGTGGAAGGTGAGGTTTTCTGATGTTAAAAATGAAATGGAAAACATTGTTAGAAAAGGAGCAATTGCTTGACACAAGCAATTGCTCCTTTCTCAACAAGGTTTTAAAAAAGCCGTTTCATGCATGGGCCTAGGAAGTCATTCCTGGATGGAAATCAACTAAATTACCGACACGAGGCCGATCTGATGTAATTGTTCACTTGGTTAAACTTGCACTGGAGAAAGAAATGTGCCATTAAACAGTTATCTCATTCTTGGAAACAAATGTCTGCGAGCTGAAATAAATTAACTGCTGGTTACCAATGAAGCTTGAATGGATTACGTAAGAGAGGTCTTCATGTTTTTTCTTGCGGCAGAAATATGGGGCTTGTGCGACATTACCGTCTATTGGGTTTGTTTGGTGATCAAAGCCGTTGTCAACTGTATTTCCGTTATCTCACTGCGGCTATAGCTCACGCCATATATTGTATCTGATGTTCTTTTTCAGTAGTTTAATCAATATCTCCTCCGTGTGACTGGCAGTTTTTACGTAAATTTAAAACTCTGGTTAGCGTTTAAAAAAGTCGTGTCTGTTCCCGCCTATGTTTGCCTCGATTTGATTGTTCTGGCAATTATAATTTTTGAGTACTGAATGTTTCTCTGTCGTCACCTTCAAAGTTCCAAAATTTGACCCATCATGCAAAAAGAGATCATCTTGGAATTCTGTACATCAATTACATGAAAACAGATCAACGATAGTGCAGGTCAGTGTAAGATGATAATTCAAAGATAATTGTAGAACAAGGTACACAGACCACTGTCATACAAAAAAAAAATCATTAAAGCGAAAAGTGTCCAACCAAATGGTTTAGCCAATCAGAAGTTATATTACTTACAAATTTAGAAAACCTTGGAGAAAAAGACTAAGAATATTCTCAAGAATGGTTGGCGCAAAGTTATTTATCAGATTAAGTGTTAACGACTCCTCATCATGCCTTTGTATGACATCACAAACACCTTCATCAAAATTACTTAATTTACTGGAAACTCTCTCACGCTCTTACATCAACAAGTAAACCCTTTTCCACACAGCCCCAAGTTTTAAGAATCTGTAAAAAATGCATCGTGGGTAAAAGAAAAAAAATCTTGAAATAGGCCTTATCTATTTTTCCCACCATGTTTTCTAGCTCTTCTTAGACAGAAATTCATTTGCATTTAATCTACTTCAATCTTAAATTTTGTCTTTTGATAAACGCTTCACTCAAATTGCAGCATTCAGACTTTCTTGTAAAATATAGCAAATGATCAAGGATTCGGTTGTATGGTTGGATGGTTGATTTGCTCGTTTGTTTGTTGGTTGGTTTTTTGGTTGGTTCATTCATTGGATGGTCGGCCGTTCAGTCGGTTGGGTCTTTCGTTCGTTGGATGGTTGCTTGATTGGTCGATTGAAATAGACTGATCGAATGTGTAGCGTGTTTTTTCAGTCTCATGTTTTTGTAATTTTATGTCCCTATGTTTTACCAATGTCAAATAAACTGATCACTTATTCTAAGGTCCTGGGACAAAAACAGAATACATGTTCATATATGTTCCGTGGCAAGGTTAAGGTCGCTGTAGCAATTTCACGCATGCTCAGTTCATATAACATCACACCAGTAGAAATAGGATGGGGAAAAACCGAGTCGCAGATACTCGTAAATGGGAACGAAGGCAAACGGAAAAAAAGCCTGAAATTCTTCCGAGAAAATAATTAATCACATTTCCTAACGATAAACTTGCTATTGAAATCCTAACAAATAATATCAACGGTCGGCGGGTCGAGTCAGCGTGAATTGTGGGGAGAAACTATCAGGGCATGAAAATGCGCCATTGTTCCGCCACAATGGGGGAAATGTCTGTTTCCGCCAGGAAAATGTTCCTAGCGCTTGTGATTCAAAGCAAAACCAGTCCCGGATTTCGTTGGATTGCTTCTCATAGCACGAAAAGTTTTTTTTTTTTTGAGATCCTTGGTTTATCGGCAAAAAGTGCAGCATAATACAAAAGTCAGAATACAAATGAACCTTGCTCTGTCACAAGGGTGTTTAATGCACCAGCAAAAGATTTTGACCCATGTCAGCCTGCGCAGTCCGCGCAGGCTGACATAGGTCAAAATATTTTGCTACTTGTAAATTTGTGCATGTGTAAGGGTCATTCTATCTTCAGATTCAGGCGATTGTCAGACAAAATAGCTGTCTACGGATCCATAAGGTGCTGACTTGCGTGATAAAGTGCTAACGGGCAATGTAGTAAACCTTCTTTTGACTTACGCTAGATGAAAGGTGCAGGTCATTGGAACAGTCTCGGCATTATCAAGACTGTTCAGTCCACATTTCAAAACACACGTGTACCGTTACAAGCAATTTCACATTTTTTCGTAATGCTTTTTGAATTTCTCTTACAACGATGTCGTCGGTGTACTTGCAAAACCTCGTAACTACAGCTTGTAACGAGCTGTAGTTACGAGGTTGTGGAAGTACACCGACAATATACTCTATAGGTTTTATTTCAAAACCTCTTAACTACAGCTTAAGATAAGATGTTGTTACGAGGTTTTTGAAGTAAACCGATGTGACGTAATTAAAGTGATATGAGCCATGTGCTAGTAAAATAAGATTTCTGCATTCCACGAGGCTTTATTCCAAGCAAATCATCGCATAATTATGGATCAATGAAATTCCATTTTGTCTAATAAAAACTAAATTATGAGGTAGTATGATCCATTGACATCAACAAGATTTCTAATTGGCAAAAATCGACTTAAACTAGCTTGTAATGTCAGTCTGAGTGTGACCCATATGTATACGAATATTAAGAACGACAAGATAGCTTGGACCACGGAAATGCTCTGTTCGAATCATTACATCACGTGGTCGCCTTTAAGGGTGTGATGTGGTTCAATGATAGGCCATGCAATCGTGTTATTTTCTAACTGTCTGGAGAAAGAAATGCAAGCCTAGTTCATAAAGAATCACACCAGCATAAAGCATCAGAATGTGATGAACGAGGACACAAATACTGGTACTCGTGAATGAAAGCGACATACAGAAACATGTATCGTACACAGAAACAAAAGTGCAAATTAATTTACTCATTAATGGAAATGAATCAAAAGCAGAAATACATGCTCTTGTAAATGGAAAGCGAAGACACAGATATATATATGTATATAGTCGTAAACGGAACGAATGCACAGATATATTTTGTAGTAAATAGAAACGAATGCACAGATATATGTAGTCATAAATGGAAACGAAGGCACAGATATATGTAGCCGTAAATGCAAATGAATGCACAGATATATGTAGTCGTAAATCGAAAACAATGCAAAGATATATAAAGTCGTAAATGGAAACAAATGCAGTGATATATGTAGTCACAGATGAATACAAAAACATAGATCTTGTGTGTGGTAAAGGATGTTGTGGGCGTCTTTAGAAAGTGTGGATGATTTGTGTGGGGGTTTATTTTTCAAACCGGCAAATAAGTGTTAAAATAAAAAGAAGTCATTAGAGTTTATGATGAGTTCCGACCACAATAAACAATCTTGGCGTTACGTCCACAGACATTCTGTGTTCTCTCCATTGGATTTGAAACCACAGTACCGAAAATTATGAGAGCCTGTCGTCCTAAATTGCATAATATTGCTTCCTCTAATGCGGAAAACTCGGAATCGTACAATCGTAAAGCAATAAAAAATCAGGCTCTTGGTAACCCTTTAACGCATGCAACAATGTTTTCACTACAGGGGTTTCCTTTAAAAACTGAGAAAATGTGTGTAATCAGCATTTTTTTCCTTTTCCCACTTCTTTCTCTTCCTTTTTGGAAGACAAAGCATGTATTTTGACCAGCAATTTGTGCAGTGGTTTTTATATAGGTAAGTCTGGAATTCTGACATCTAGTAAAGGTTTTGAAAAAAAAAAACACGACATGATAAGGACAAATCCCATTGGATTTAACAATATTACCCTTTCTCGCCCGTATCGTTAGCTCCTTTTCACGTTTGTCTCTCGTTTAAATTTCGAGTTACCCTTGAAGATGAAGGCTAGAATGATATTATCTAGAGCGTTTTGACGATTTCAGAAATAATTCTTCACGAGTACATTCAAACCATTGCAGTCTATGCCACTACCACGACCAACCAGATTGTGAATGCTGACATGGGTCGAACCGATTTCCTTTTTGTAATAAAAAAAAGCCTTTCTGCATGTCCAAGGTCAATACTACCTCATGATTCAGTATGTTACAAGACATAATAGATATCGTGGATCAATTAGGTAACGACCTGCTTGGCATCATGCATCACGCAAATGCAAAAAAAAAAGAATTTTGCCAGTGCATATCAAAGTTTTTTTTTTGTTTTCATTCAGATATTTTGTCCAATTCCCTTACTTTATCTCTTTTTTAAATCCAAAGATAGAAAAACAATCTCGAGGGTCTACATTCACCAACAATTATAAGGAACATTTAATATATAAATTTCAAGATTTATCTAAAGTTAAAAGTAACTCAACTTTCTAATTGGCTAAACCAATTGGTTTAGCCAATTAGAAGTTGCGTTACTTTCCAAATCTAGAATTACATCAAGAACGTAATTAAGAACAGTTGGTAAATGTGAACTCGGAACCGTTTTATGAAGGCAGTACTTCGAGCTATATTTCCTTTTATTTTAGACGAACCGATTTTCCTTCTAAAGGATTTGTACTTTATGTCACGGTGTGAAAAAGAGGACAAGAAAATCGATCTAGATCTCTCTGCTATTTTCTTTTTGTAAGAACTAAATCAGTATTCAGTATGAATGACAGGTTGGAAAAATGCCTAACCTAGTATAAAGACTAGGAAAAACTGAAAAAGAAAACGAGCAAAATTATTCCCCATAAAAAATATCAGTTTCGTAGACATTTTACTTTTAATTGAGTTCTTGTGTTCTATGCGGCCCACTTTTAGATTTTATTTTCCTGGTAAATACAAAACATAGATATATTAGTGGCGCTCTGGAAAATGAAGTTTAATACATCCGCAAAAATATCGTCTAAGTCAGCCTGCACAGACCTGGGTAGAATCCTTTTACTATTAATCAAATTTCTGCAAGTCAATGGACGAGTGTACCTCACGATATAATTAGTCACTAGACTATGTGGATCCAGAATAATATGATGTCTTGCTTGGTACAATGGATCACGGAGATTACCAGTGCTTTGCAAGGATCTTTCCATGTTGATGCTCTCTTCCTCTATATAATCACCACAGCAATAATTAGCCGTGACACAGAAAAAAATAATTTTGAAATGATGATCGTCAATCCTGGACGAGATTGGCTTGTTCTCATTTGCCTTCTTGAAAACGACATCTCAGCGACCAGGGTTTGTATTCACCAAACATTCTTAATTTCGTTCTCCTTTCTAGATTAAGAGGGTATGCAACTTCTGACTGGCTGAATAATTCGTCCGAGCTAATCAGAGGTGGTGTAACAATTTCTTTCAAATTTGGAGACTTATTGAATAAAGAAAAAACTTTTAGAATATACCGGTACTTAAGAATGGTTGGTGAATAGATACCTAGACCTATGACCAGAAGATCCTTGTATATGAGCCATGATCTGGTAAGAAGAAGTTTTATGCGTGTCCGTGTTACATGATACCAGGCGAGTTGCATGTCTGTGTTACAATATACCAAGCGAGTTGCATGTCCATGTTACAATATACCAAGCGAGTTGCATGTCCGTGTTGCATGGTACCAAGCGAGTTGCATGTCCGTGTTGCATGGTACCAAGCGTGTTACACGAAACTAAGCAAGTTGCATGTCCGTGTTACACGATACTAAGCAAGTTGCATATCCGTGTAACATGATACCAAGCAAGTTGCCTGTCCATGCTACAGGATACCAAGCAAGCTCCATGTCCGTGTTACACGATACTAAGCAAGTTGCATGTCCATGTTACCAAGCATGATACTAAGCAAGTTGCATATCCGTGTAACATGATACCAAGCAAGTTGCACGTCCGTGTTACACTATACTAAGCAAGTTGCATGTCCATGTTACCAAGCATGATACCAAGCATGTTGCATGTCCGTGTTACACGATACTAAGCAAGTTGCATGTCCGTGTTACACGATACTAAGCAAGTTGCATGTCCATGTTACCAAGCATGATACCAAGCAATTTGCATGTCCGTGTTACACGATACCAAGAAAGTTGCATGTCCGTATTACACGATACTAAGCAAGCCGCATGTCCGTGTTACACGATACCAAGCAAGCCGCATGTCCGTGTTACACGATACCAAGCAAGTCGCATGTCCGTGTTACACGATACCAAGCAAGTCGCATGTCCGTGTTACACGATACTAACCAAGTCATTGCATGATCATGGATTCATAAAATTAATTGTGTATAACAACCGACGAAATCATTAGGAAGATCTGTCCCTTGACATGTCAAAGAATTGACCTGTAGCAAAATGTTTCGACCTAGGTCAACCTGCGTGGAATGCGCAGGCTGACCTAGGTCGATACATTTTGCAGATGCATTAAGTTTCCTCTTCACAGAGCATGACTCCTATGTTTTTGTAATGGGTCATAGAGAAGAAAGACCGGGCACGACCTGACAAGGGTCACAGAGCATTGATTATGGCCATAAAGATAGCCACTATCAAAATATTTGTCCGCAGTCCCTGGATCCAGTAGACGGAATCATTTCCTGGTATCCTTATCTGTCATTTAACCCCATTACCTACTGGGAAAAATCTTGCACGGCAGACGCCATTGGGTAGAGTTTTGTGTTTTAGCTTTGTTTATTTTAGTGATTAACTATATGTACGCTAAACAAAACTTCTAACCGGCCAACTTCAAGCTGCAATTCCTCTTAGACCCTTTGTGGCACCCGCTGTCCAGAAAATAAAGTTTCTTTTTTAACAAATGACAATTGTAAAAGTAAACCTCAGCCTAAGTCTGATAAAGCTTTTTTTTACTTATTTTTTAAAGGAACTTATTTAACATTCAATCACTTAATATTGAAACTTGAAACATCATTTTTGTAGCAAACTCCATGGTCCTTCTCTCGGTTTTCATTTTTGTGCAGAAAACAATTTTGGTATTTTTTCCTATTGCTGAAAAAAATATCAATTATTCGTGCTTTTTTAAAAACCTTTTTTGGCTGATTGACACCAAGCGTGCGGAAACCATGTCTTTTCCCTTTTATATAAAAAAAAAAACAAGTCTTGTGTTTGTAAATTCGAGAATTCTTTCATTACAATACCATGGGTAACATCAGTAAATGTGTTACAGTTTGTTTTCATTTACCTATTACTTTATCAATTTTTAAGAAGAAACAAAAGTGACCGGTTAGAAGATTTGCTTAGTAAAACATTTCAACATTATTGTAGCAAGTGCTCGACGGTCAGTGTTAATAAAGTTAATTCCTCGACCAGAATGATTCACAGCTTTGTGTTCCAAGTTGTGTGCCACAAAACGCAATAAACAAAATGGCCTACAACCACAAGAAGGGGCAGTCTGACATTTGCGTGAAATTTTGTCCCGGATCAGCCTGTACAATCTGCGCAGACCTGTCCAAAACGACACTGTCCATTCTTATGCAAGTTTTCTTTTTTGTGAAAGTCTAATGTAGGACGAAATCTAATGTAGTCGTAAAGTGCCGTCTCGGGTTAGCTTGCGCGGAATGCGCATGCAGATCCGCGAAGACACTTAAGGCAAATTTACAACTGTACCTTTTCGCTTGTTGCATACCAAATCATAATCTTTAGCGAAGAGTCCATTTTTAAACCCTTAGGCTGCTCCGCGACTCAGTGATCTTTGTCGTACAACGTTGATTAAGATTAGACCGCAGTCTGATGTTAGACCTACATTGTCCGGTAAGGGAACATTTTTCTGCGAAAAGTAAGTTTGAAATGGCATGCTTCAGGGTTTTTACTATCGGCCTGAAAGTTTTATAAACTTACTTGTCAGGTTTAGGGTTCAAAGCCGAGCCCTGTAGCTCAGTCGATCGACTTAAAACCCCGGGTCGCCAGGTCGACTCAAAGCTCTGCAAAATTCTTCCCAAAGATAGTTAAAAGTCATTATGAAAGAATTCGTTCCTCTTTGACTGCCGAATATTGTTTCCACGATAGTTATGTGGGAAAGCTTTTAGTAGCTCTTACAGGATGTTGTACGAGTTATTGAAAACATAGAGCATCTTTAAGTATGAAAAGATGCACTCGCCAGGCCCTTCGCGATTTAAATGAAATAATATTAAAAATGATGTGTATAAAAGAATACAAGCCATTTTCTGGGCCCTTTTTTCACGGACTATTCTTGAAGAACGTTCTTAATCTTATTCTCCAGAACTTTCTAACTGTAAAAGAACTACAACTTCTGGTTGGCTAAACCAATTGGTTTAGCCAACCTGAAGTTATGTTACTTTAACATTTAGACAGTTTAGGAGCTCAAGGCAAAAAAAATGTTTTTTTTTAAGAATGGTTGGTAAATACGGAGCCTGACCTCACTGACTTTTAGCAAGAACTACTATCGAATCCTCTTCACAATTGACAATAGTGGTTCCGACAAGCTTTCCATAATAATTTATTATGGTCAACATATGATATCAAATTAGTGGAAGGAATGTCTAGGCACAGCTCTGCATCGTTCCGGGAGAAATCCACCGAGAAGGAATGACAACGTAGAATAAATCAAGATTTGTGTCATGTTTTATGACATAATCGCAACCCCACAGATGTCAAGGTTGTAATTCGGAATGCTTCTGCTCTTCTCGATATCACTTAATGATTCCTTACTCACGCCTTTTATAAGATTATACCTTGCATTTTCAAACTGTAAAATGTGATATACGAGTTGTTTGGTTCCCTGGGTCCGTGGTGGCGGTAGTTAAAATGCTCATATATTGCTGATTTTTTTAGAACAGTACTGACGGCTTGTGTCTTGGCGAGTGCGTCTGTTTCAGCTGTAGATTTTAAAACCTTATCTTTGACAATTTCACCAACTATTATATTCTTTTAATCATAAATTTAGCAAGTAACACAATATCTGATTGGCTACATTGTTTGCCTTAGCCGATCAAAATTGGGTTACGACTACTCTAAAAAATCTACAATTTATGATGGTTGGTGAATACGAGCCCTGTACTACTGTAAACAGAACTTCCGCGTGGGACTATTAGTAGATCAAAACCAGTCACGTCTTCCTCTCTCTTCGATTCTATAGCTTTATAGCATTTAATACCAACTAGTCTAGCCTAGCGCAGATTTCCATCCCTCCACCCGTTTATCATGACATTATTTCTTTACCAAATAGTTTAGACTGATTAAAACTGAAAGCAGTTGCAGACGAAAAGTTATAATATTAAATGTCTCGAATGAGGGTACAAAACACAGTGGCAAATAGCAGAAAATGCTGGTTACCTGCATTTTCTCCTTTTCCCACAGTATTCTCGAAAACATAATTTTTTAGGGTCATTATAACTTGGAATTGATTGGTAAAGGATGAATGGTAGGTTCCAAATGCTTTTATTTCAATTCGATAGTCTTTACCAGACGTCCAAGTTTTAAAACCGTCCATATTGTCTGCGTACAATTAGAAATAGCAAGTAAGATGTGTCACACGCGTTGGAAATTGTCATAAAAGGGACACAAAATATCGAGAGCAAAGATACAACGGTTTCGATAAGTGCTTAGTTTTAGTTTAAACATATTTTATTGTATATATAAACATACACATGGATTGGGACGAAAGCTGATAAGAGCTTATAGAGTCCCTTTCCAAAGCAACAACATCCACATGACAGAAATAAAGAAAATGAGAGAAAAAAAAACATATACATACAAAAATTGGTGAGCAAGCTGGAGAAAGAGAGACAAAAAGAGAAAGAGAAAGAGAGAGAGAGAGAGAGAGAGAGAAGTAGAGGTGGACCTTTTTGAAAATCATTCGTTAAAACGCTTACTTTCCCTTATATACGACTGAACTTTCAAAAAGATTTCTTCATTTTCCTGAAAAGTAAGAAAATCATTTCCAAAGAGGAGTGTTTGAAGGTCTATAGTAATTTCATAATACAATATGGAGCGAATAAACTTATTTCTTATAGTTTCATAAAGTGGACATTCAAAGAAATAGTGTGCATTTGTCTCTATAGCACCACATACACAGTTAGGAGAGTCAACTACATTTCTTAAGTACAGATGGTGCTTTAGGGAACTGCAATTATTTCGTAAGTGCTTACAATGTTTTTACTCTATTTCTTTAAAAAAAACAAATGCATGTTTAAGCATGCATACAAAGAATGATTAAATCCAGTTCAAATTATCCGAGTTGTTACTGAAATGAACTGGTGTTTATCCTGGCTACCTGCTTTCACTCATTTTACAATATTTGTAAACGGCGGGTTCGTAATCACAAACCATTCTTAAGAACGTTCTTTGTCTTAATCTATAGAATTTTCTGACTGTGAAAGTAACAGAATTTCTGATTGGCTAAACCAATTGGTATAGCCAATTAGAGGTCCTGTTTCTTTCACATTGACAAATTCTGAATAATAAGCCTAAAAAATGTTCTTAGAATGGAATACGGATTCAGATATCTTTAGGTAGTAAAACGAGATATGATTGTTTAGTAAAGGGCAACCCAGCTGGGGTAAGTGATGTTTAAAGTGAACTATGCAGGTTTATAATAGTCTTGCCAAACTTTTAGATTGATTTATCACTGAATTGAGTAATGCTGGCAAATCACTTCAGAAGAAAGACAAAAATAAAGAAATGATATTTAATGATATTTCTTTAATGGACCTCGTACACTCTTTTGGGCCAGAGTTTCTCAAGTACTTGTGGAAATGTTACATGATCAATAGCACTCACCGATTTGTATTTTATTTACGTCATATCTTACGTAACAAAAATGCTTGTATTCGGGGTACCGATTTCAAAACGACCATCCCATCATTTGAATGTCAAAACTGCACCTCTCTACTGAATATAATTAACCCTTATAAAAGCTACACGACAGATTTTTGTAATAGTTGCTATTCTAAAAGAAATTTTGATATAAGACAATAACTAACTAGCCCCAATTAAGGTGGGCATTTCAGATTTTTATGATCATTCCAAATTTAAATGAAAAAAAAAGTGCTTAAAACAGAATGAAGTATGTTCAATTATTAAGATTTCGTTTATTTATTCCATCTATTCGTGTCCAAGCATGCCAAAGAAACTGTTTGATGGATGTTTTGAAAATATGATCCTCGTCAAATATTTTGATAAAGCGTAATAAATACATTGCAAACTACCTTTCATCTTTGAGCCAACACCTAATATACCAATTCATGCTGAAATGCTTAATTTATTGCCATAATCATGTTTCATCCACCAAAATGATCCTAAGTACTAAATACTAAAACAAATTTCGTTAATCGGGGTGCCGCCAAATCCCTTCACACATTTTCCCTGTTTTGAAAACATCGTGAGAATAGGAGAAACTGCTGGTAACCAGCTTTTTCTCTTATTCCCACTATGTTTTCTATTTTTCTTAGATATATTACTCCATTCGAACGACAGTTGATTTGTCCACTGCAAATGCCATTAGTTTGAACAAGTTTCTTTTTTCGTTGGTACAATTAACGTAAAGCCAGGATGATATATTCATATACATATACTTTATTTAACATGTTTAAAGCAAATACAAATACAAATATAAATATATCATAGCAGAAAAATGAACATATTCAATGAATCATGACCTTAATCATTGTTCTCGAAACTAGTTCTTTCACAGAAGACAGTCGAATTTACGAGCAACTGCTTGTGTCACATCTGAGCCACAGAGGCGCGGCCAATCGGTTTTTAATTGTCAAGAACGGATTGTCGTGGTCGCGTGTTCTGTAGTGCGTGTACCATATTTTAGAAAACAGATATATTTGGTTTGCATCTTTTGTAATGGATTAACGTGTACCAAACAATCCAGTGTTTTGATATCCCTGAGAAAGAATGCATCTAAAATTGTGTGGTGAAAGTAGAAAACGCTGGTAATCAGCATCGTCTTCTGTTTCCACATGCTACTCTTTCGGTGACAAGTTGTAACATTTGAACCACAATTAAATTTGTCGTCTGCACGGATTTTTCAAATTGGTCATGTTTGAAATTCTATCGTCCTGCAAAGAGTTAAGTAACAACAAAATGAACGGATTGAACAAATATTGCAGCAATTATCTTCACCAATCTTCTAGGATCTGGTTCCCCGAAAACTAAGATTCTAACTTAAACCCCCCCAACATACACCCTTCTGCATCCCATCTGAGCGACATGGGCGCGGCTGATTGGATTTTAGTTTGTAAATAATCAAACGCCAACGTAGGATTGACGTGGTCGCGTGTTCTCTAAATTAGAAATGTCACATTTAAAAAAAAAATCTGTTCTGTTTGGTTTATACCCTTTGCCATCGATTAACTTTTTGCCGATTTATCTCTTGTTTCAACGACTCTGAGCTTTCGAAAACAATGTGTGGAAATGGAGAAAATGCTGGTAATCAGTATTTTCTCCTTTTCCCGCAATGCTTTTTACTCTTTCAGGGCCATATTCATTTAAACCATGGTTAGTTTGTAGTTTTCAAATGCTTTAATAATTCACCAGTCTAACATTGTAGTTCTGCAATGCGTTAAAGCATCGATTGTGCGTATTTATGGATATTATTTTACTCTATAATGACCCGCGCACAATTACTGGGCATTGTTAGTCGTTACAAAACGGACACAATGTCCTTTAAGTGGCCTTTTGATGATTTAGCACCGGATTCTAACGTCATTTGCGCAACTTATCGCACAGTTCAGGTCGTTCGGGTTTAGTGAGACCACCCACACATGCAGTATATCTTATAGATACAGCGATTCGACTGTTTGATTGATTTGCTTTTATCAATAGTCGCCATCGGCTGCCCCCATGGGCAATGCTCGAAGAAGCCTGTTAGTTTTGTTATGGCGAATATTACAAGATACAAGACAAAACCAATCTCAAAGTAAGCCTGGATCTTAAAGATATACCCTTACATCCCTAGAGGGGAAAATATTAGTGTTATATTGTATCTTCCGACATATTGTTACCGAAAGCAAATAACTCGATCTATATAAGCCTGCGCGCACTGTGCTCTGCGCAGAATGACACAGATCGACATTTACCGTTTGCCCTCTTACAGGGCTTTGGCCATATCTAGACTGAGATCATTGAAACAATTTTGTATTCCAGCTGTTAGGCACGTACTTATTTTCAATGCTTTCAAGATCTGCATTTGAGTCGGTTAGCAAATGCAGTATAAAACACGAACTCTTCTTGTTCAGAATTTTTACACCGCCATGGGTTAATTTTATTTTGTTCTCTGGGGTAACGTACAAATCCTTCTACTTAAAATAACCGTTTTAGTCACGTCATTTGCTGGGTCTTACGTTTCTAAGCAACCGTATTTAAGCAACTATCAAGTCAAGTAGCAGTCAAATCTTTTTAGTCAGCTGAAAAACCTTGTAATTCTTTTTCTTAACGGCAAAAAATTGACTTGTTCTTATTAAAAGCAATTGCAGACAAAAAATAAAGTATGGCTCAGACAACGGCATTTTGAATAGGTATAAAACATTGTGGAAAAAGAAGAAAATACAGGTTACCATCATTTTCTTTTTTTTTTTCCCCCACAATATTTTCAAAAGCTTCTTTCACAGGGGTTGTTAAAACAGGATTGAAGGGTTAAGCCATGTTAGCCTTTCTCCACAGAATGGACATTTTAGCCATATGGTAACAGTTTGACCTGTACTTACACCTTTGCGAAATTCGCTTCTCCGACCAAGGGCCATGATAAAATAACGTTCTTTTTGTCCACGGTATCTTCCAAAGTATTAAACAATGTAGATCTAAGATCGGATTGCACGTTTTTCTCAATCTAATCTTGATCTAAATTCCTCCCACAAAAACCACATGTAGTCAATCGCCTTCTTCATTATTAGAGTTAATCAATTGTCCATGTTTACATTATTATCAATATATGACCTTTTAGCCCAGACCCAAGGACCAATTTGTGTGCTCTAAATGGCTGCAATCAAATCGTTTCCCCGGGACCAATTATTACAATACTTTGAAAATGGCTATTGCAGGTCAAAAACAAACTATCATTCCAATGTAAATAAACGTCTGTTTGACCAGGGTTCACCCTGCTGTTATCGTATTTCCGTTTCGACTGTTGCCTTCGTGGCATGTCTTATCGACCACCCTGAAAGTCAGAAAGTCTGGATGGAGGTCAAGAACGCAACGCTGTAGTCTACGTTAAGCAATATAAGCTTGAGACCTCAGTCATCACTGTTTCCGAGATTCAGTTCTGACCCTAAATTTTGAGACTAAATTCCATGACTGATCCTATAGACGAAGACTGGTCTTAAATTCTAACACTGATCCTACATTCCAAGACTGGTTCTACAACCCAAGTCTAATCATCAATATAGAAACACGTCCTAAATTTAAAAAAGTCTGTCATAATTTACACGATAGGTCCTAAATTCTAACGTTGCACGACATTTCGTCGAAAACCATCTCGTCAAAGACAGTTACGTCGAAGAACCATCGTGCCGAGGCGACGTTAGTCCGGAAAACAACATTTCTCCGAAAATGTCCCAAATTTTATCGTAAGTACAAAGTTTGGTTGAAAGGTATTTTTGTTAATCGATTCTTTCTTTTTTAACTACTAAGAACTATTAAGTATGCCTAACATTATCTGCCCGTGTGCATTTTTTTTTTTATATCCTCTATCTACTTAGACTATTTAAAGGGGATTTCTCATAACGATTGCTACTAGATTAACAAAAATCTGTAATTCTTCATGTAGAACATGGAATGATCAAACAAAATTAACATAACTTCTGTGTTGTTGAAAATATTTTTATTTTCACAAAACGTCTGGCTGAATATTGTATTGTTGTTATCTGTATGTTGTTATCTGTATTAGCTTATCTCTTCAAACACAATCAAGCCCAGCAATTCGAGACAATCGGATCGAATTAAAATGTTACAGTGATGGATTTACGGTGCAATTTTATGCAGTTATTCTTGTGGCATATCAAAATTCTAGATTTTTTTTTTACTTTGTGCTTTGTTCGAAATTTAACACAAATCGACGAAATTCGACATAGTGTTGCTTAGACGAAAAGTTGTATTTGGCGAAATGTAGCCTCGGCAAGACGGGTCTTCGACCCGGACGACATGGGCTGATCTGGGTCTAAACCTTTTGTAAATGCATCAAACCTCCTTTTTGTAGAGCATGACTCGTATCTGAGCACCGGTACACGTGGAGACCATCTTCGTAAAATAAGGACCATAATCTTGAAAAATGTTCAATACTCGTTCACTAATACATAAGAAAAAATTCAAAAAGTCTACCCGATTTAAATGGTCAAATCAGTTTAACGAGGAAAAGTTTATCAGTTTTCATGTCCAAGAAAAGAACTCAGAATATTTTCGATGTCTAAGACAATAGAAGCTTTGTCTGCGATTAACAACTTGTTTTCCATCAGTATTACGGCATTAATGGAAGCGTATCTGCTTGCAGAACGACGCAAGATATTCAGTAAAAAACATGCCCAGTAATACGCATGGCATTCTATTAAAAGAAAATGCCCAGAAAAAACGCATGGTATTCTGTAAAAATGTCCAGAAGTACGTATAGCATTCTGTTAAAAATGTCAGAAAGACGTCTGGCATTCTTAAAAAGAATTGTCCAAATGACGCATAGCATTCTGAGAAAAAGTTCAGAAAGACTCATGGCATTATTTAAGAAATAATAATTTCAGAAAGACTCATGGCATTCTGTGAAATTATGTCCAGGAAGACGCCTAGCATTCTGAGCAAAATGTCCAAAAAGACGTCTGTTATTCTCTAAAAAGTGTCCAGAAACACGCAGGGCATTCAGTTACAATGTCCAGAAAGACGTATGTCATTTTCTAAGGAAATGTCTATAAAGAAGCGTAACATTATCTAAAAAAAAGTCCATAAAAAGACGCATAACATTATCTAAAATTGTCCTAAAAGACGCATAGCATTATCTAAAAATGTCAAAAAAAAACCGCAAAGCTTTATGTAAAGATGTACAGAAAGACGCAGAGCATTATTTAAAAATGTCATAAAAAGACGCATGGCATTCACTTTAGGAGATGGTCAAAAAGACGCCTGTCATGCTGTAAAAACTTCCAGAAAGACACTTGTCAGTTTCTTATATATATGTCCAGAAAGTTACAAGGCATTCTGTTAAAAACGCAATGTTAAGAATATGGATTGGAATTGTAAAAATGTTTAGAAAGAAGTATAGCATTCTGTTATAAATATCCAGAACGACGCATGGCATAGTCTAATAAAATGTCTAAGATGAGAAAGAAATGTACCCAGGGGCAAAAGTCCTCAACTAACTCTCTCAGTGTACAGAAATCTTGAAACCCGACGTCTGTCAAGGGCCGAAATACGATTCCACCAAATCTTAGCAAGGGCTTTTTTATCTTAAAGGCTTGATTTAACAAGCGAATGGTTAAGATACAAGTTCAGAGTGCACTTCCTGTACCTTCTGACCTTATTGTTGAAGAATTAGTTCTTCTTAGAAATTACCAAGCAACTAGAGAGTGAATTGCAATTCAGCAACCGTGATCTGCCGGTACTTGTTATGAAACCATAAAATACACATACACATTTAAAGCATCTTTGTCAACATTTAAGCCGATTTAAAAAGCAGTTTAACCAATGGCTTCTCCTCCCAATAAAAACACTTCATAAAACTTTGACCCATTGTTATTTCGATATAATTTTTATGGAGGGCAATAAACACAGTATAAGAGTAACTAACAGAGGATCCCTGGTGTCACCTTAATACTCCAAAAAATTCGAATCATGACCCCATGTCAACTTTTCGCACAAATCAATACCATGACTTCGTAAATAAAGTATTTTGCAGATAGGTAAAAATCTTACGAGCGATGTTATGAAAATTGAGAAAACTTTAGGAGTGCACCTGCCATATCTGTATGTGTATAAAATATTTTCACAAGAAGCATCAAAGTACGCCTTAAGAGGGAAGGATTTGGCCTAAATATGAAAAGGGTCAAATTTTAATCCCTTTGAAATCTAAAAACTCACGATTCATTCCATTTCAGAGGCTAAGCTAAATGGCACGACTTTGTGTGCCTTTGAAGATGATAAAGAACAAAATCAGACTGCAGAGGATGTTCAGTGTGATCTAAAATCTCAAATATCTGCTATTCTGTGAAGTATATGGCCAGTTCAAAACGCAATATCTTGGTCTGTTTAAACTATCCGAAACTGTTTATCACTTTTGATATACAAGAGGTCAAGACAGAGGGAGTGATTTTGATTTTCAAACTAAAAATATTAGTCATTCTCCACTAAACCCGCATGTTGTAGGTACTCATTAGAATCGTCTCATCGAGACGAGTCTAATGAGTACAGGCGACATGGGGTTTCAAGAGAAATAATGGATTTAGAAAATACTACCACTCCCTCTTATCTGGATCTCCATTCTACTCATAAAATACTTTAACTCTTAATAAGACCACAAATTTTTACACATGTCCAAACAGAAAGCGTTTGTAGCCATTATCGGTAGAAAAGTAGAAAACGATGTGGAAAAAGAAGAAATGGTAATTTTCTCCTTTCCTACAATGTTTTCAGCATGGACAAATCCAGATTGTTGTCGTCCTATCAAGACTAAGAGTTTAAACTCGAAGAGACTAGGCGCCGTATTCACCAAACACTCTGGACTGCATTCTAAACTATTTTTCTTATTCAAATAATTGAGCTGTCATCACGACATGAAGAAAATAATGTTGAAAGCGGTGTGAAACAACATTTTATCGATCTTTTGTATCATAAAATTATTCTTACATGCTCTTTACGAAATTTAAATGGATTATTTGTTCAAATAAATGTTTGATCCAATCAAAATGTAAAAAGATAAATGCTTTTACACCGAAGAAGCAGCCGTCTCGTCCAAGAAAATAATGTAAATTTTAGAAAAATGGTTACGAGAATTAAATACACAAAAATCAGAATCAGAGTTATCAAGTGTTCCCCTGTGCCAACGTATTTCAGCACCATAGTGCAATCTCCCTAAAGGGGCAACAAGGTCACTATTTTCAAGAGACTAATATAAAACCATGATTACAAAAGCCTCTAATGAACACGTTCTGTTCACCAGTCCAGAGCCGAACATCTAACATCTATCATAAACTATAATCGGCTTCTTCTCAGTTTCTAGGCATTTGATAGAGATTGTGTGACTGAAACCAATGATAAAAAGACAAACAGTGTAGATCAAGATCAGCCAAGCACGTATGTGTAGGCTTGCCTTGATGCACACTGTCTGCAAAAAGAATTCGCGGTTTTGTATGACAGGTTAAAAAAAGGGTAAAGCTTTCGTTTGTTTGCTGGGAAATAACAGTAATGCTACAGGAACAATCGGATGGTATTTACACAATAACTCATTAGGGGAGATTGATCCGAGAGCACTCGACAATTAACTGTTACATTCTGTGGCAATTGTGATGGATCCTTCTGCGTGTAAAGCGATCCCTTTTTGTTCAAGTTTTGCAGATTACGGTATAACCCTTTACCTCATATGCCAATTTTAGGCTCTTCCAATTCAGCAGCAAATAAACATATGATGTCAAAACTATGGACAAATGGGGGAACAATTTTCTGATTGAGTGAAAAACATTTTGGGAAAAGGAGAAATTGCTCGTTACGAGCAATTTCTCCTTTTCCCACAATGTTTTCAAAAGCTGTATGTGGTTGATGCGTCAAAATGAGTATCTATGGAGTAAAGGGATAATTCATTGCATTACGAAACTGATTTTTAGCAGACTCTTTTAGAAAATCTTCTTGTAAGATATTGCTAAATTTCACATTTCGATATTATTGTGTAGCAGTTAGACCCATTCCTTTTGATGTACTTACTAGATCCATTCCTTTTATTTCTCTCTCATTTACTTTTTCAAATGGCCTGCTGCAGTTCTAAAATATGTTGGCTGTAGGACTGTACCATTAACCGAACTTTCAGGTTTTTTTCACAAAGAATGATGATTGTTGAAACATTGTGCAAAAAAGAGATAATCCTGGCAAATACCATTTTCCCTTTCAAGGAAAAATCCCATCGTTAAAGCTACATTGATTTCGTTATATGCAAACGCTTTCATCTTATGCCAGCCTAAGGTATCATTGTCTGGTTTAGCTCTTTACCAAACGACAATATTTTAGGCTTGTCCAAATCGAAAGTATTTGCAGACGACAAAATAAAAATGACTGAGAATTAGATTTTTTTTTTTTTTTTTTTTGTGAAGGGTAGAAAACATTGTGGGAAAAGGAGAAAATGCTGGTTACCAGCATTTTCTCCTTTTCCCACAATGTTTTCTAAAGGCTTCTTTCTCAGGATCATAAAAAGTAGGGATTGTGTAGTAATGGTTTAAATGAAAACAAGTTTTATATAAAATCCATGCTTCAATATATTGAATGAGCTGCAATCTTGAAATCGAATGTTAATGTGTCTCCAAGCTACATAATGTCAAGCAAGACATCACATAATTATGGATCTATAAAAACCCATTTTGTGTAACAATCGACTTATTCATGGGGCAGAATAGTAATCGAAATGTAGGAAATTGGTCAATGTTGTATTTGGGTTTAACGCCACTTTAACAGCTAAGGTCATATCGTGGCGGTTGGTTATGCAAATGTGTTTCCTGGCTTTCTCACACCGGTACTTACACTTCTTTCTTTTTAAAGCTACCGACTGCTTTTCTCACATGCTTCAGCAGAGGTGAGAGGCGAAAATACGCCGGAAAGAAAGTTCGCCTCAACCGGGTATCGAACTCACAACCACCAGGTCATGAGTCCGACACGCTCACCACTGAGCCACCCGGGCAGGCAGGAAATTGGTCAATAGCGAGAACTTTCGAGCCATGAAAGCTGCGCGGACTGCACAGTTTGACCTGGGCATATACTGTTTTCAGATACAAAAAATCCCAGTTTCAAAGAGTACGGCTCACAGACAAAAGCTAAAGACACAGATCAAAATAAAATGTACTTTGCTATTGGTGAAATTCGAGATATCTCAAAGACAAGTTTAGATACATATTCAAACTCTGCAGTCTAATCTGGTATCTACACTGTCTAACATTTGCAAGAACCCTTTAGCCAAACTGTCCTCAAAATTTAGGCGTCAGCTATCGACAAGAAAGAAGATTCCTTTTTGTTTGTTTTTGTATGTTAGGAGGTTAACACCGACTTCGCCGTTATTGCAAACATAGTGGCAGCCATTAAATTTCTCCATGCTTTGCTGAAGTTTCTTACACCGTACACAACATTCAAAAGGCCAAACTCCTTTCAAAATAATATTTTAGCCTTTGCCAAATTGAAATCATATACAAACAACAAAATAGATGAAAATATAAAATTGAATTTTTTTTTACGAAAGTATAGAAAACATTGTGTAGAAAAAGAGAAAATGCCGGTGACGCTACGGGGAATAACGAAAACGAACTGTCCTGGGTTTTGATAAAGTTTCTCCAGCGCGAGAAATAAAGGTAATTGACGTCATACATGTATTTCCATCTGGTTGTAAGTCACGCGCACTTTACCTTGGTAACTGGAATATATAAATCGTTATTTCTACTGGTCGTAACCATGAAACATCGAAAAATATTTCACTGATATTTCTCGAAAACCTACCAGAAAGCGTGAAATAAGGATCCAATATATCTAATCACAGACTAATTCCAGAACAGATCGGTTCTTCCACATGCAGACAAGTTACAAATAGCAAAAGGATTAGACCTATGTCAGCCTGCGCGAAGTGCGCAGGCTGACAAAGGTCTAATCCTTTTGATAATGCATTTAATTTCCTTTCCATAGAGGCATGGGTCATTGACTTACCACTAAATGAGCTAAGACACTTAAGAACAACTTAAAGTTGAATGGTTGGCATTCCGAAATTTAGTTACTGGCTGTGCATTTTGTGGGTTAACTCCTAAAACAAAAAAAACAGGGAAAATTCTGCAAAGGGTAAAAAAGTTTGAAAGTTTGTCGACCTAAATGAACTTAATGAATAATTTTCTACGAGTCTCATATGAGTTGCATTTAATTACGAGCTTCTGTATTTTAGTCAACATACTGACATGAAGCTGTGAAATATGTTTAATCAACAATTCTTGCTTGTAATCTATTCCATGTTGTAGTTAGAACGCCTTATTTTTAACTTTCAACAAAGATTAGATATTGGCAAACGTTATCGATCAAGATCAGACTTCGCTAAAATGAACTAGGTTTGACAGAATTTGGTCTAAGCATAGATATAAAAATTTCTTCACAGTTGAATGAGGATGGATGGTACTGACAAAACAGAAAGGCTAATTCCCCCATAGATATAAATTCATGTTTGCATTCGCTTACCAGTCTAAATAGCATTCTTGATCTACTTTTGAGTTTTATTTCTGATTGGCTTAACAATTTTCTTTAACCAAACAGAAATTATGTTACATTGACATTAGGAAAACGTTTGAAAATTATGAACAAGGTTTCACTGGTACTAGGCTTTGGCTCTGAAGTGTCTTGTCAAAAGACATGAAAAATCCAGTGTGAAATAGACTTGGAGTCTATAGGGAACGAACCATAATTATTCTTTACCATTGAACCACGCAGGGCTCGGTACAACAAAAACACAAGAACAAAAATTGCAAAAAGTGTTTTCGGATGGCTCTTTGTTTCCGTTCTAAGTGTAAAATCATCTTCCTTATCTACTGTGCAATTTGTAACTCCCAATATTGAAGATGTTATTTGAAAGTATTCAATTATGCTGACTTACCCATTAAAACAATTAGAATTGATGCGTGTACAAGTATCCTCAAGAAAGGGAACAATAACATACATGTTTAGGCTATGGTGCTTGGAAAAGATTTTTGAACCATTCCAGCACCGTAGACAAAAACAGGAGCTTTTGCACATAACATGCAGTCTCATCTGTAGCGAGCTTGTCTTGTCAAGCCTAGAGATTTTTTTCTCTCTTTCACTGGGTTATACTTTCACAAAGGTCGAGGTCACAAAGAAGAAAAAGCAAAAGGTCAAACTTTCAGAAGGAATAATCTGGAAAACTGTTGGGAAAGAATCCTGTTCTTCACAATGTTTGGTGATGTTACAGCAAAACGTTTACTCACAAAGTGATATCTGCCAGGGACATAACGAAAGGTAATAATAGCTGGTGTGCAGGTTAATAGTTCGTCTTTCGTTTTTTTCCGAACTCATCGAAGACAGGCGAAAGATAAAAGGCTTCGTGTGTATTTCCAACTGTGTCAATTTCTGCTACGACAGTCATGAAATAACAGGCCATCATTACTCGCAGGCAGACGAAAAGGTGTCTTAGATTTGTATATCTCCACTGACATTTACAAATCCTTGATCGTATTATCTCTTTTATATGAACAACTCTGATTATTATTCTACTCAGAGTCTGGCATCGGTCATTCCCGTAACTATAGCGACCATGCTTGAATAATGTTAGAAATGTTCCTTATAGAGGATTTTTGTCCTTTAGTTTATATATGTAACTTACAAGTTATATTAGCAAAACCGTTCTCAATTCTTACTCATGACGTCCTGCACAAAAATATGGTGGCAGATTTCAACGGCATTCATGAAAAGTACTGATAATAATCTGATTAAGGCACAATTTGTAAATAAATGTAAAAACCTTTTTATAAAAGGTAACATAGCTCACTACGAGCAAATTCTTCTCTTGACGTCAAAAATGTAAAATAAGCCTCTTTTGGCGGCTGAAACTCAGAAACATCTTTATCTGACAGACTTGACCAATAAAACCAGACTTTATTAGTTGTACGGTCAGGTAGCTGGGG
Source organism: Tridacna crocea (assembly GCA_943736015.1). NCBI lineage: Eukaryota > Metazoa > Mollusca > Bivalvia > Cardiida > Cardiidae > Tridacna > Tridacna crocea. The sequence goes on along the minus strand of OX031063.1, from coordinate 35,520,092 downwards.
ACTTGGAAACTTGTTCACGGCTGTGGTGAATCATGTCGCCACCTCGCCGCGAGGTGGCGACATGATTCACCACAGCCGTGAACAAGTTTCCAAGTCTCCTGCCACCTGACCGTACTACGAATTTATTATACTGCAAAGTTTTACCCTTGCAAAGTGTCTGGTCTCATTGTAATCAGTGCCGGTAGCTTAGTCGGTTGCGTACAGGACCGTAGAACAGGGTCTATGGTTCGATCCAAGTCTCAGCAAATCACTTTCTGAGGACTGATGATAGTCATTATGAAAAGATTCATTCATCTTTCATCGTTAACCATTGTTTCTTCGGCGACGGTTATGTGGGAGAGCTGCCAGTGGCTTGGAAGGAATTCTATGCCGAGTACTGGTAAAAAGGTGCTCTATAGGAAAGCATGGACAGATGCACTGACCGCCTCAATTAAACTGAAATAATGTTAAAATGGCGTAAACACTATATACAATAAATAAATCAATCAATTAATCTAAAGTAAATTTATGTCAGCAAAACGTTAAAAACCGACGAATAGTACGGGCAAAAGCAACAAAAAACTCACACGAAGAGTTTGCCCATCATAATCATTACTGGAACCCTGGAAAACTATTGAAAAGTATTTTAAAGTAACAGTAACTGCAAAAAGTACACACAATGGGTTTTAAAATGCATTTAAGTTGATTCATACAATGTAAAGTAGATAAATCATTGGATTAAAGTATGTTATTGTATGATCGGTCCAAGTATCAAGAGCTGGCAGAGAAATAAATTTTAAAACCAGTTTAAAACCTGCCAGGTCACTTACTACCTTTTGTTTACTTCTTGACTGATTTCACTTAGACCCAACCAACCATCTTCGCAAGCCAAGGTTACGATCACTACGTGGATCTTACCTTGGCTGATCGAGCCCTATTTCCAGATTCCCCCGATACGCCCCCTAATGGATGCTGCTTATTATTTCCTTTTACATTATATTTCTTATAGCCAACGAAATATCGTTTTAAAAGCCGCTTACGAATACAATAATTCAACATGAAGCAATAACTACAAACATACTTCGACATTCCATGATCAGGTGCTGGGATATAGCCTAAAACCTCTGAAAATTGATTGGTCATACTGAAACTTTCTGTACATCTTCTATTTTTTATCCGAAAGGTCACGACCTTGTTCTATTTTTATCAAAGATGTAATGCTACGAGCGATTTGCTTTGATGCAGTTAAAGCTAGCTAGCTACAACCGATGAAAATGCGTATCGGGGGAATGTCGAAATCAAGCTCGATCCGCCAAGGGTGGAGTAGCGTAGTGGATCCTCAGCCTTGGCTTGCGAAGATGAGACCGAACACACAATGGCAAATAGTCATCTTCACAGTAATTTTCATACTATTATTCGGTATGATTCAAAGTCAAATATATTTTAACATCTGCATGATGTGCTTTGTCTGAATTCGGACTTTAACTATCACCTTATTTGTTCTCAAGTCTTTCCTGGAATCAAACGAGTTCTCCATTTCTAATTTGATCTGGATTTCGAAAGAAATAAAGCATGAAAAAAATTACACTGCATGAATTGCGAAAGGCGATTTAGAAAGAAACTTATAATTAAAACTGTTTTTCTTCCTCCACATGAAAGGTGCTTTGAGCATCATCCCTGACATCCGGAATGCATCTATTGTGCTTCGTCAACTGTTTTGTGAATGCACCAAACCCTTTCAGCGCCCTACGCGAAAACAGAAGCTTCTGCGAACATAATAGATCAAGATCAGACTGCACAGAACGTGCAGTCTGATCTTGGATCTATAACGTTCGCTTTTGTTGTCAATTCTCTCAGATTAGAACCTTTTTTCTAATGTCAGTGGATTGTTTTTTTCAGCTTTCGAAAGAGACTGACTTTCTAAATTTGGCACTGAGACAGTTAAGGCAGACTGGGTACAAAAACAACACAGTAAAAAGAGAAGCAAAAGCTAATTTATTTCAATGTAGAAATTGAACTGTCCCTTTGTGACGCCAGTCTGACTAGATAGCAAAAGTTAAGGACGCAATGTTAACGAAAACCCCGATATTATCATAGCGTATAATTAGGTCTGTCACATTTACGCACGCGAGCATTATACATTTCTATCACAGTGATTGTTGCGGTTATTTCCCTGATTCGGATTTGTTCGGATTATGTCGTGTAAAACTCCTTTCCTAGCTTCCCTGCAAACGTCGCCGGTATTTCAGTCATTGACATCATTGGACCTCTGTTTCGATCTACTTGCTCGAGTGATTTCTTTCCAAAGATTCATAATAGTCATTGCAACAGCATTCATTCCTCTCTCGCCGCTAAAAACATTGTCCCCACGATTGTGTGGGCCCGGTGTTGGATCATATTTGTAACAAATCATATATGTAACACATTTGTTACGTACATGATCACATTCGTAACAGATAAAGTGTGTTACAAATGTGTTTGTCCGAAATGGGGGTTGACATGAGAAGCATATATGTAACAGGTTTAGTTGTCTATTTGTATTACAATACGGGGTTTGATCAGTGCTTAAAGAGTTTTAAGCAAATGCATCGAGTTTTGTAGGTTCTACTAACACGCAGAAATGCATTACGCAACTTTGACTTCATTTTTCAGGTAAATGACGTTTGTAGGGTTCATATAGTAAATTGGTCATAACTCACAAAATAACCTGAATAATCTGTTCAAATAAAGACGTTGTTTATCAAATACTCACCAATTGTCCGAAGGTACATTTTCTCACGTTGTGGCCCATATATATATATGTTTATATATATAAACAGAGAGCAGCCACGATACCGGACATTATATTCATGAATATCCTTTAAAGAGTTGAGGAAATATGGAGCGGACGCGAAAGAGTGACGTCGACGTCACCGCCGATGACGACGATGGACAAAGTGACACAACAAATCAGTATCAAGATATTGGCCCATCTGGTGAATAAAAACCTGCTACAAATGTGTTTCAGATGTAAATATGCATTCTTTTGTACTGTTTTTAAATCAAAATTGACCTGTGACATATGTGATTTTATGTCACATCAGAAACCGGCATCGATCATATTCGTCACAAAATATGTTACATTTATGCTTGATTTCCGAGTCATATATGTAACACATGTTACATATGTGATCATATATGTAACAGGTGTTACATATATGATTTGTTACAAATATGATCCAACAGCCCGGTAATGTGAAAAAGCAACCAATGGCGTGTGACATACTGTGTTGGACCGAACTATGGGGTTGACCTAACTATGGGGTTGATAGTTCGGTCCAACACTGCTGATAAAAGAACCTGTGGGGAAAGTAAAGATGGGTAATCTTTAAGCGAGATGTAACTAAGATACTATTGAGTACTATTAAACCCTATGTAAAACAAAAACAGCTAACCCTTGTTTGCTATTAGAAACTAAATATATTTTTTATTGACGGGTTAGACCAAGATTAGTCGTCAGGTCAGACTGATCTTAGGCCAATGCTTTCCCATTCAGTTTTTTTTTTTTTCCAGTACGGACTGAGGAGTAAAAGATTTGTAAAACTTATTTGACAATTGCGTCTTTATACCAACGGCCAAAACTTATTCTTCAATTTTCATCTTTCAGAACAAAATACATGGACATAAAGTCGGTTTGCTTCCAAAACTTCGTAACTACAGCCGCAAGTTGTTACAAGCTGTAGTTACGAGTTTTTGGATGCAAACCGACGATAAAGTCGTTCTATTTCGACTGCTGAAAATACAACTCATTCTGAACTTACGACAGAGCTAACTAAGAAAAAATCCTGTGTCTTACAAGCTGGACTAAATTAGTGGGTGGCATAGATCAAGATCAGACTGCACGTTCCCTATAGTCTGCTCTTGATCTATGCAGTCTGAAAAAAACATTGTTTTCACCTATGGCGCTTTAAGGGTTATTGCTTAAAATGCATCTTATCTTTAGTCACAATCTGAAACAAAGATCCTGCCACCAAGAGAAACATCTTCTCGTCATCTGTTTCTCCATGTTCCAATTTAACCATTCCTGAAGCTGTTACAGGAATTTTTTAAGCCGATAAAAAAAAAACATTTTGCTTTTTCATTGATATTTTAGGGGGAAAATATATCTCCTAGCATGGAGTGTAGATCTAATATCCGACTGCACGTTATGTGCAAACTGATTTTGATTCACGCTGTCCGTAAAAGGTCTCCCAGTCTCGCCTAGAAAACCTATGGGTTAATACTGATAAGCAAAGATTTTACCATGATTAAGCCGGCGTAATGCAGAGAAATTACCCTTCCCTACAAAATGACCCATGGGTTATTTCAGTACGTAGAGGAATGACCCGGGTCATGATTCTACGCAGAGAAATGAGCCTAGAGGGTTATTTCTCTACCTAGAATAATGACCCGGGCAATTTCTCTACGTAATGAAATGACCCATGGGTCATTTTATAGGGGAAAATAATTTTTCTGCATTACACCGGATCAAAACCTGGCAAAACATCAATTATATTGAAATTTATACCATGATAGAATTATCAGTATTTTCGCTTTAAAATGTTTTAATATCTTGATAATATACTAGTATGGCACGGTTAAGATTTGATAATCATGCCAAACCCAATAACGTTCATGTGTCAAGTCTTTTAAAAAGTGCAAACGCATTTTATAGACAGTCACACATATCTTTTAATTATGGCCACGTACGTAGAAAGCTATTGATGACGATTACGGATAATAATGAGGAGGAGAATGGGGAGAAGGATTTGGAGGGCGAGGTAATTATGAAAATGATGAAGTAGTAGAAGAAATGGTAGCAATAGTAGTGGCGTCCGTGGTTGTGAGGCAAAGTGTCGGCCTCGTAACTATGAGGTCCCGAGTTCGATACCCGGAAGCGTGTGTCAACTTCCGAATTTTTCACTGGCCAATTCGGTGAGAGTACTGGTGTAGTACCCAGGAGGCAGAATCGAGAGAGATTAGTATAAGCTGTATAAGACCTTGTTTCTCAATCGATGTATAATAAATATGTTTAAACTAAACTAATAGTCGAAGTACGAATATTATCGTTTCACCATTATTTGCCATATAATACCAACAAGAAGAAACAGATTAGTATAAGTTGTATAAGACCTTGTTTCTCAATCGATGTATAATAAATATGTTTAAACTAAACTAATAGTCGAAGTACGAATATTATCGTTTCACCATTATTTGCCATATAATACCAACAAGAAGAAACAGAAAACAAAATAAAATGCGGCTAAAGCGCCTGTATAAAGTGGGACGGGACAGGAATCTCGTCTGATTATTTAGAAACACCCAAGCAGAATTATTCCAGAAATAGACTTATTTTACCCGTAAAGTTTTCTTTACCATATAGACTTTGGACTTGTCCTAGTTACATGCATCTAAAAGAGAAAAAACAAACCTGAATGTAGCTTTAACTATGGAATTTGACACAGAAATGTTGGGAAACACAGAGCTGGTTACCAGTGTCTTAAAGGCATTTTCAATGGGGGCCGTTGAAACATTGGATTGTATGACAGAGTATGTTTGATAAAGTACGCATGTAAATGCGTAAAGATTTGAGCTCAGGCTTCTGAAATTCCATTGGTCTATTACGGGATAAAGAATTTTTCATTGAGCGATCAAGGGATTAAAGAAGAATCTTTTTCATCGGACACCGTTACTATAAATAGCACATTGGTGACTCCCTCTTTATTCCATATACAGCATAGAAGCAGTTGCCGCTGTTCTATATATAGTAACGGTGTTGAAAATTTCACTATTCCGTAATACATACAGGCGATGCACCAATATATGCTTTCATAAGTGTACAAAGATCGACCAAGGAAAATTTTATTATTCTGGGATGGATGAAGCATTTTCAAGCGTTTTTTGAAAGCCATTTATTTCGATGTCACAGCGTCTATCGCTGAAAATACGTGCGTCAGACAATGAAAATCAAGATCCGACTGCAGTCGGATCTTGATGTACATTGTCTGCAAAAGATTTTGCAGACAGTCACACAGTCAAAAGATTAAGTAGCCCATAGTGGGCTAAGAGTTGAAATTCTCAACAGGATCAAGCAATTCTCCTAGATATATTCCCCACTTTTAGAACGTTGCTTCAAGGCATAGGAGAAAAATACCGAGATTTTAACCCTTTACCCCATAAGGCATTTCTATGGTATCTCTACTTAACCCTAAATAACAGCCAGGATGTGTATAGGACACCTTTTGATAGCATAGAAAACATTGTGACAAAAGGTGAAATTGCTCGTCACGAGCAATTTCACCTTTTGCCACAATGTTTTCCAAAGGCTCCTACAAGCAATGCGTAGAAACGAGTATCTATGGAGTAAAGGGTTAAGATCGACGTAATTAAGTCTTGCTGTTTGAAAGGTGGTCAAATGAATCTGCAAAAAAATAACGACTTGGGTGAGACTGCGCAGTACGTGCAGGCTAACCTGAGTCGAAACTTTTTTGCTGTGAGTAATTTTTTCTGCGTGAGAAAGAGCCATTCTACCTCATTATTTATTCGGCAACCATGCGAAATGAATTCATATTATGCAACAACTTGCTTGGCATGGTGCAACACAAACATGTAGTAAACATTTTTTCCCAGAGACCAGTATTTTAATGCTTATAAATATCTTCTGTGATAATTTGTCAACAGTCACACAACAAATATTTCTGGGAAACTGAAGGCAGTTATCGTCGTAAAACAAAGCGTATGCCTTGTTGATAATGCTTTTGCACATCTAGTGAAACTTGAGCCATTTGTCTAATGGTGACACTCTTACACATGCGCATTATGAGTGATGATGTGTCTCACTCGTCAGAACTCGGCTCATTCCGTAATCACATCCAACCTCGGCCTTTTCTAGGAGGTTTCCGTATTAAAATACTGTTATTCACGATTAGCAACATCAACAATCACTGAGAAGTTATTTACATCTATCAATCTGTCGGTGAAAACTGCCAACGGAATTTACAGTATACGCTAAAGAATGAATGTACAAGCTGTTTATCAACAGAAATGTATTTAGAAAATTGGGATAGAAGTTTTGAATGGTGTTTTCTCTGTTTTTTTTTTATGGAACTACTTTCTAAACAGTAACACGAGTACTTCCGATGAAGGAATGTAAGATGTAGGTTTTATTAAAAGGAAAATTCGTTATCGTAAGAGATTGTATAAAAAAGCTAAGGTATCAAATAAAACTAGTCACTGGATAAAATTTAAATCCGTTAGAAATGAAGTAATATCATTAATTCGTCAAACTAAAGCAAATTACTACGATCTGTTATCCTCAAAATTAAAATCTGGTACACTATCTCCACGTGATTGGTGGAAAACTATAAAGTCACTTATGTCTTCAAGTTCTTCATCGTCAATCCCTCCTCTCTTTGATCTTTCTTGCGATTCAATGGTAATTGACGACAATGAGAAAGCTAACGTACTTAACTCTTATTTTGCAAATCAATCACGTATAGATGATTCTTTAAGTACTCTTCCGGAAGCAAATTACCCACTGTCTCAAACCTCTTTAGATGCAATTAATATTATGCCGTTTGAAGTACTGGATGTTTTGAAATCACTAAGACTTGGGAAAGCCTCAGGGCCTGACGGTATTAATAATAGGATTCTTATTGAAGTAGCTGGACAGATAGCACCTCATCTATGTGATTTGTTCAATTACTCATTAAATAGTAATACAGTTCCATCTTCATGGAAAATATCCAATGTATGTCCAATATTTAAAGCCGGTGACCCTTCTCTTCCATCAAACTACAGACCCGTTTCTTTATTGAATAGTATCGAAAAAGTATTCGAACGCATTATATTCAAGCATGTTTATAACCATCTGAAAGACATCAATTATTTTACACCCTTTCAGTCCGGTTTTATGCCTGGTGATTCTACAGTTAATCAAGTAACTGGTCTTTATAATGAAATATGCAAAGCTTTGGACGACGGGCTTGAATTTAGAGCTGTGTTTTTTGACATAAGTAAAGCGTTTGACAAAGTTTGGCATAAAGGCTTACTCTTTAAGTTGAATCGGGCCGGGATTCATGGTAAATTGCTATCTTGGTTTTCCAATTACCTTTCGAATCGCTTCCAGAGAGTTGTCTTACCAGGGGGAGTTTCATCTTTGTGTCATGTGCAGGCTGGAGTCCCGCAAGGATCCATTCTAGGACCTTTACTATTCTTAATTTACATAAATGATATAGTTGATGATATTCAGGCAAATATCAATCTTTTTGCAGACGACACAAGCTTGTCAATGACTGTAGGCGATCCGACTGATGTAGGAAGTATTTTACAATCTGACATCGATAAAATTACAGATTGGGCACAAAAGTGGCTGGTTAAGTTTAACCCTGCAAAGTCCGAGTCGCTGGTTATATCCCGCAAACGTATTAAGCCAGATCATCCAAGTCTATTTATGTCGAATATTGAAATTCCTTCAGTTACGAGTCACAAACACTTAGGTTTTTTCCTTTCTAATGACGGATCTTGGGACATCCATATCAATAAATTAATTGAAAAAGCATGGAAAAGAATTGGGGTTATGCGGTATCTGAAAATACGACTCGACCGACGGTCACTTCAGACCATTTATTTTTCTTTTATAAGGCCTATTTTGGAGTATGGCGATGTCATATGGGACAATCTTTCGCAGGGGTTAAAGGATCAGCTAGACAAAGTTCAAAATGAAGCTGCACGTATAGTTACAGGCTGCACTAAACTAGTTTCTATTGCTGATCTTATTCAGGAATCTGGTTGGGAAACCTTAAGTGAAAGAAGGCGTAAACATAAGTTGATTCACTTCTATAAAATGGTAAATGGACTCTCTCCAAATTATCTTAATGTTCTCGTCCCTCCAACTATTGGTAATTCAACAACTTACAATCTGCGTAGACCTAATAATTTAAGAACCATTGCGTGTAGAACTAGCTTGTATAACAGTTCATTTTTACCGTCTGTAATTTATGATTGGAATTCCTTACCGGATGAGATTAAGAACGCAGTATCACTATCATCTTTTAAATATCATTTAAACCTTGATAAACCCACGCCAAGACCACTGTATTGCTTCGGCGAAAGAAAAATTCAGATTATCCATGCTAGATTGCGTAATAGATGTAGTTCTCTTAATCATCATCTATACATGAAAAACTTGGTACAATCGTCACTTTGTAGATGCGGATCAGTTGAAACAACTGAACACTATTTTCTAAAATGTCCAAATTATAATGACCTAAGAAATATTTTGTATTCTAATATTAATGATACTGTAAGAGTCTCCCTTCGTGTCATCTTATATGGGGATGAGAATCTTAGCCTGCATGATAATGAAACAGTATTTGCAGCAGTGCATAATTATATCCGTGCAAGTGGAAGATTTGCTCTTTAGTTTGTTGTCTCTTGGTTTCTTTGTCTTGCTCTGTTTCCAGGGGACAATATAATATTCTGCTGCGGAAACTGGCAGGGGACACTCGTGGTGTATCATTTTTATCTTCGTCTTTATAAACTGTACAAGTAAACACTTACGTAGTAGTGACAGTCAGGTTGTAATGCTTTTATTGTCTCTACTTATGGCCTCTCATATTATATGAATTCTTCACCAAAAGGTCAAACACTCCACTCCTGTTTGCACACCACCACTTTCTCTATATTTTTTTTTCTCCCACTGCTCTGTTTTCTTAAACTTAAAATATCATACCTTATACATGCAATGACCGGAAATTGGAAAGGAACTATATAAGCTTTGCTTTCGTTCCAATCCATTTCTGCAGGATTATTCTTTGTCAATCTAATGTAATTGTATTGTTCATGTACATGTATATTGTAATTCTGTCGAATAAAATATGTTTAAATTAAGATGTAGGTGCATCACAAAGATTGTCTGGGGATGTGATGAACGGATCGCCCGAGGTTCGCCGAACGTGGATGTCAAGGATAATGTACAGTAAAAACGTCACGTTGACTATGTATATCTAGTAATGTTATTTTGCGTAATGTATATTGTTTTACATTGAAAAATAAGAAGTATAGTGTACCGTATAGTATTTTGTAAAACCTATCTCATAGTTTCGGATATAATCTGCATTACATGATTGATATTGACCACAGTGAACTTTTTCATATTTGGAGTGCAACACGCGAAAAGGTGCATTCGGACATCTGCGTAAAGTGTCGTCTCGGATTAGCCTGCGCAGTCCGCGCAGGCTAATCCGAGACGGCACTTTACGACTACATTAGATTTTCAGCCTTGGTAGACTTTTGCGAAACAGAAAATCACATTAGAACTGAAATTTTCGTTTCGGATTAGCCTGCACAGACAGCCCAGGCTGATCCGAGACGACACTTTACGGAAACGTCCGAATGCACCTTTTCGCGTGTTGCACTCCATTTCATTTTGCGAAAAAGGTTCACAACATGTCGACACAACATGTCGACACAACATGTCAACACAACATGTCAACACAACATGTCCATGATGTAACCAATATGTTAAACCTCTTCCAAGTTGACTTTTCTCCACTTTTCTTATAATTTCAACTTTCGCTCACATGAAAGACTTTTAATTAGTACCAATCTCTTCCATGGTGAGTTTTATATATGTTTATGCTTTGTATTGTGGGCCAGAGGCCTTATTCATTAACTGAAAATAAAGAATAAAGAACATAGGATTTCATTGATAACCGTATAAGCCAATTAATAGTACAGCCATTGATATCACCTACCTTAAATTATGAATTGCGATAGAGCGATTAACAGCCAGTAACTGTGTATTTATAGAAACTGAACATCATGTTTTAATTTTATTTGAAAATACTAAAGGCCTGTCAAAAACTTATTCCTCTCTGGATCCTAACATGCTCCATAAAGCTATGAAAGCATATAATTTTCCCCAAGAGAACCTAGAGTATAAAATATGTTGTCCTGTGGGCTTGCTGCATGAAAACAATGATGCATTTCAAAGATCTGGTAAACCATATTTTAATCCCATGAGGTCAAAACATTATATGGTTTCGATTACATACTTTCTGGTGTCGATAGTTGGAATATTTCAGATTTTTTTTCAAAACATGTTTTGAGGTAAAACGATACGGAGTTTTTCCGAGGACGATGATAACGTAACCGTCCGGGTTTCATGTTTAGAAGTGCCGACTGCAAAACACGCTGCATTTAATGCATAACATCGAATTTACTGCAGATCATGATTCATTTGGCCATGAATAAAACTCATGATTAATAATGGATATTTGCCTTTCATTGTTTTAATTTGAAAAGTTTGTTTAGACTTTCCAAGTTATTTGATAAATTTTGTGAAGTTGGAAGTTTAAAATGATTATGTCGATGCCGGAAGTTTATTCCAGCTGATGTTGCCAACCTTATCGATGCATTCGTCCACCTTTAGGTAGAAAACAAAACCTAGGCCATCAAACAGCAAGTAGATTCACCAAAATATGAACACTTCGGCTTTCGCGCACATCACAGATCAAGAAAAGACGGCACAAGCGTGAAGTTTGAGCACGTATTGATCAACACCTTCTTCTGGATTAGTCAAGCTTTTTAGATAAAAATCTTTCTGAATTTTACCCGTCGAAAGAGTGGAGTTTATACATTTGGCAATTTACAGAGTTGACGGATTACTAGAGAGGAGAAAAGGGATGCTGCTTTGTGAAAGATAGAAAACATAAAAAGACGCAAAGCACAACAACTTACAAGCGCATTCCAATTTACAAATTGAGTACGGGAGACGTTCCGTGATGGATTAGACGCGAGTTTTAGACATGGGGTAATACATCCCAGCCTCGATTTGGACAGAAATTCTGGGACGACCCATTCATCTCCCTCGAATTAATCTGATCATTTACCTTTGTCATGCTTTAATCTACATCGCAAGTCTATTTTCTTTGCCTTTATTCTGCCCCCCTTTCTATTCCTTTGTATGTAACAATTATGTCCGCTTTCACGGAAGTGTTAGGCGGGAAAGAGGAGTGGTATAAATCATTTCTCATTGTGACTCCTCAACGTTTTCATGACGTTATATCTCAATATCTTTATAACACTGTAACCCATGCAGACATCTTTTAGATCAATAATTTAGGAAACAAATCTGTCAAATGGAGTAGCTGCTCATACTGGAACGAACAAGTTCTCGTTTTTTTCTCAATTTTAGCAAATTCATTATTCAGACATGCTCATACAGATGACCAAAGTAGGCTCCCGGTACGATTGTTTATTTTAGCGTTTAGGATCGATCTGTCTGTCTGTCTGTCTTTTAATATTCTCGTATATATGTTTTTTGTCTTAAATTTTTACTTCTGTGAAGTTCAGCGTCTTTATGTCTGTGAGAAGATTGAATTAATTCAAACAATTTAAACAGGAAACAGACCCCTCCAACCCTTTACGAAACAACAAAATTCTAGACAAATCCAAATTGAAAGCACTTGCAGACGACAAAAGAAACGTAACTCAAAATTTGAACTTTGTTTCGAGCACAGTAGAAAACATTGTGGGAAAAGGAGAAAATGCTGGTTACCAGCATTTTCTCCTCTTTCTATAATGTTTTCAAAAGGCTTCTTTCTCAGGGTCGTAAAAACCAGGGATTGTTTGGTAAAGGTTTGACACTTGACTAAACTATCCTGAGTCACAACGACCGTAAGAAATAAAACCTTTTGAAATTAGTTTTTTTTTCGTGTGGAAACAGGAAAAGAATGGCGATAACCAGTATTTTTTCTCTTTTTCTCCCACAATGTTTCTACCCTTTCAAAGATGAAACCTATTTTTAGATTCGTATCTAATCGGTTGTCTGTAAATACTTATGTATGTACTAATCCCGAAATTTGTCAAATTTTTTGGGTTTTGTTTTTTGTAAACTAAAAGTATTTGAAGACAAAAAATTAACCCTTTCCCAAACAAGCCCTGTTTTTACGTGTCTGCAGTAAAAGTCTTTTGAAAACACTGTGGGAAAAGGAGAAATTGCTCGTAACGAGCAATTTCTCCTTTTCCCACGGTGTTTTCTACCCTTTTTGAGAACTTCCAGCCATTTTCTCAAAACCTAAATTTGTCGTCTGCAAACTCTTTCAGTTAGGAAGAGTCCAAAATTTGTCGTTTGGGTGAAAAAATGGCATTTGTCTTTGAAATTATATATTCTATATAATGTTTTGGGGAAAGAAGAAAAAAGTTGATAACCAACATTTTCCCATTTTCCCAGAATGTTATCGAAAACCTTTCTCTTAAAACACGGGATTGAGTGCTTAAGAGTGAACTCTTTTCCGCGCAGTCACGAGTTTTAACGAGTATTTAGGTTGATTGTTTAAAAAAAAAACATTGCGGGAAAATGAGAAAATGCTGGTACTATCATTTTCTCCTTTTCTCACAATAATTTCTAATCTATCAAAGAAAAATGATAATTGGAGCAACGTTGTCTTTGATAGATTAAATAATGTTATTGTTAAAAGGAGAAAAAGCTGGGAACCAGCATTTCCTCTCCTCTCAGTCTCCTAAAAAACATTCTTTCTCAGGGTCGATAAAATTCGGGACTGTTTGGTAAAGGGTCGATGGACCCTTGGTCTGCATTCATTTACGGCTCTTGAGAGTATTCATAGTCTTATTCTCCAATTTTTTCTAAATTTTGACACACCATTCAATTTGTCGTCTGGAAATGCTTTTAAGTCTTTAGCAAACGACAAAATTTTCGGTTTGTCCAAATCGAAAGCATTTGCAGACGACAAAATGAAAGTGATCGAAAATTTGAAATTTGTTTTGTGAAGGGTAGAAAACATTGTGGGAAATGGAGAAAATGCTGGTAACCAGCATTTTCTCCTTTTCCGACAAAGTTTTCTAAAGGCTTCTTTCTCAGGGTCGTCAAAAGTAGGGATTGTGTGGTAATGGGTTTTAATTTGAACAGGTCTAAATTTTCTAAATTTTTGTTATTTGGTAAGAAGTTGAACAAGAATCCAACAACATTAAACAGATCATTACGTCTGATTAATCCTTTCTGCAATGCTTATGCAAATGATGCGGGCTGAGTTTGATCTGCCTCGTTTTATGCGTCGTTTTCTGCAATTTCAAAAAGGAAAATCACGATTTACATTGCGATGAAGGATATTATACTGTTAAATAGGTATTTTATTAGAGTAGCCCATTATGCAAGGAGAAACCGTTCAAAGGCGATCATTTGTCACGGTATTGCGTAAATCTGGTTCTGATCATCAGGTGTAAATTTATACCTTCTTTCTGTAATTCTTCACCAAACGGCAAAATTTTAAAACTGTCAAAATTGTAAGCATTTGCAGACGAGATTTTCAATGTTGTGAGAGTAGTGCAATTTTCGGTAGAAAGGATAGAAAATTGTGTCGGAAATGGAGAAAAAAAAGTATCCTTTTATCAAAATGTTGTAATCCTTTACCGCACAATGCCAACTTTTGACGCTTCTGAAAAAGAAGCTTTTTTAAAACATTGTGGGAATATAAATATTAAATGCTGGTAACCAGCATTTCCTCCTTTTGGCACAATGTGTTCTACTCTATCAAGAAAAATTACAACATTTGAGCCACATTGAAATTGTCGGCTGCAAATGCTTTAAGTTTGGACAAGGCTAAAATTTTGTCGTCTGGTTAAGGGTTAAAATCTACTGTAAATTCGGTCGTTAAACTCGGGATTGTATGGTAAAGGGTTAAAGCTCTACATCCTGAATCAACCTGACAGTAACGGACTTTAACTCTTTACCAAACAACAAAATTTTTGACTGGTCTAAATTGAAAGCATGTGCAGACAACAAATTCAAAGTAACTCAAAATTTGAATTTTTTTTGCAGCATGGTAGAAAACATTGTTGGAAAAAGAGAAAATGCTGGTAACACAGCGTTCTTTTTTTTTCTTTTCCCACAAGGTTTTCAAAAGGCTTCCATCTTAGGGTCGTAAAAACCAGGGATTGTTTGGTAAAGAGTTAACCTTTTACCTGATATGCCAATTGGAGGCTCTTCCATTTAAGCAGCAAATAAAGATATGATGTCAAAAATGTGGACAAATGAGGATACAAATATCTGTTTGAGTGAAAAACATTGTGGGAAAAGGAGAAATTGCTCGTTACGAGCAATTTCTCCTTTTCCCACCATGTTTTCAAAAGCTGTCTGTTGTTGATACGTCAAAATGAGTATCTATGGAGTAACAAGTTAAAAGATATTCTTGTAAAATATATATTTTCAACATAAAAGTAACTCTTTGCAAAACGGCAAAATACAGTCTGGTCCAAACTGAAAGAATATGAGAAAAAATTTAACGTGTCTGATATGACAGGACTTTATATTTGAAAATGTAGAAAACATCGTCGGGAAAAAAAAACGAGAAAATTCTGGTTACCGTCATTTTCTCCTTTTTCAACACAATGTTTTCCAATTGCTCTGTTTTTTCCTCGGAGTCGTTTAACCCGTTACTACACAATCTCTACTTTTGACGATCATGAGAAAGAAGACTTTTGAAAACATTGTGGGAAAAGGAGAAAATGCTGGTAACCAGCATTTTCTCCTTTTCCCACAATGTTTTCTACCCTTCTCAAAACAAATTTCAAATTTTCAGCCACATTTATTTTGTCGTCTGCAAATGCTTTCGTTTCGGACAAGCCTGAAATATTGTCGTTTGGTAATGGGTTAAAGAAGGGATTATTTCGTAAAAGTGTTACGCCCGATGCGTATGAAACGTCGTGACAAAGTTGCTCTTTTGTCGCAGCGTCAAAACTGAAATCGATTTGATCGAAATGAATAGGTGACATCAATCTAGGAAAATTCAATGCCACCTTACCTCAAAGATTAAGTTTTCTCCTACCTAATTCTTTTGGAAAGATCTTCTAAAAAAATTGAGACTCTTGTAACTTTTTTAGTATATAGTTGTGAAAGAGATATAGAGTTTAATCTGGCGTCAAATTTATCTCTTTTACGACAAGAAGTGGTGATGGCGATGATTGTTGTTGTTATTGCTGTTTATGATGATGTTGTTATACAGGTTTCTATCTCTAAAAAGACTTGTAATCTAAAAGTAGTTCCTCTCTCATTCAATTGCCAAGCTGTTAAAGTTGCTTTCCGCTTAAATATGTTTTATTTTTTATGTTGTTTATATTTTGTTTGTTTGTTTGCTGTAAAAGCTATTTCTAGAAAATATGAGTTTAACATCTTTATTTCTTTAAAAAAACACACACACATTGTATACCATCTGTCGTCTCAAAAAAGAACCTTTCCAAAAAAGATTTTTACTGGTACAAAAAAAAAATCAAGTTGTGAAGTGGTGTTTCATCACGGTTACGCATGTCATGATAATATTATAGAAAATGACGAACGACCGTTTTACGGCTCTTTTCCGTGAAGCTGCTCTGATGGGCTGATCCTTTCGTAGCCATAAAAATAACTCCGCGGGCTTAATAAATAGTTCTATACAGGCCTACCGCAATTATAGAGATAAGCTTGTCTACGTTCATTGTAAAGTATCGGACGGTCTTAATACAAGATCAGACCGCACGACATTCTGTGCAATCTGATCTTGGATTTAGACTGTCCTTAAAAGCTATTTTTGTCAGCCATCGCGATAAAAAGGGTTACTCGCAAATAAATTGATTACACTTCAATTCAGTGGCACAAATGACTTCTCTTGCTTGTCAAAATGCTTTGGCCAGAAAATATGAAGTCATTAGCTAATCTTGTCGAAAACAATTATTTCTGGCAATTCAATCAATCAAACGTATTTGCCGGTCCTCCAAAGACGCTTTAAAAGACAAATTAAGCCCTCGAGTCATTTGGACATGTTTTGGTACAGTTACAAAAAAAAAACGGAACTCCCTTTAGAATAAAATGTGTGAAAATAGGAGTTTTTGCTCGTGGATTTGCAGTTAAAGGAAACCAAGAGGCTGTCTCAGCCCATCAGATGACCAGCCTCAGTTTTAAGTATTAGAACAATAAACTTGGAATTATTTGCAATTTAAAAAAAAAGTCTTAGATCTAGTTCTGGTTATGAAAGAAAAAATTATATCGCTCTTGAAACCACTCATTAAGCTTTCTTTCTTCTAACATGAAATAAATAAGATTTCATGTCCATGTTCCGTTAAAGGACCATCTTAGTCCCAAGGCCGTCGGAAGCGGTCCGGCCGGTCCGGCCATGCCCGGACCAAATTTTCGGCCGAAAATGAAAAATGGCCAGACCAATTTTCGAAAAGAAAAATGCGCAATATAAACCTAAAAAAATGCGCCAGAATGCACCAGAGAGCGTCTTATTTCATGACTTAACCCATTACCAAACGACAATATTTTAGACTGGTCCAATTTGTAAGCATTTGCAGACGACAAAATAAAAGTGACTGAAAATCTGAAATTTGTTTTGTGAAGGGTAGAAAACATTGTGGGAAATGGAGAAAATGCTGGTTACCAGCATTTTCTCCTTTTCCCACAATGTTTTCTAAAGGCTTCTTTCTCAGGGGCATCAAAAGTAGGGATTGTGTGGTAATGGGTTAAATGCGTAATATTTTTCCGGGGGAGCATGCCCCCAGACCCCCCAAGCATGGCTTGACGACTTCGTCGCTCGCCATACTGGCCGGACCAAATGAAATTTCCTTCCGACGGGCCTGCTTACTACTACGACCTCTGGCCCGTGGTAGCAAAAATAAACCATTAAAAATCAATCTTGTGCTTATACGACCCGAAAATAGAACACTTTTGCAAAAATTGTTAGAAAAGAAGAAAATGTTAGTACACAGGTAAATAGCATCCTATTCAACAATATCATTTGACCCATCACGCAAAAAGAGACCATTTGTGAATTCTGTACTATCAATTAGATGAAAAGAGATCAACGATAGTGCAGGTCATTTTGAGTTGATCATTCAAAAATGATTGTATAACAAGATACAATGACCGATTTCAGACAAAAAAAAAAGTCATTAAAAGAGTGTCAACTTTGGTCAGACTGCGCAATTCGCGCAGTTTGACCAATGTTGACACTTTTCACAGTTCCCAGAAGGTCCCTTTTTGCGTGATGGATCATAATTTTGCTAATCATTCAAATAACATTTTCAATTGTCATAATTTGAGCCACTTTTGATTGGTGATCCGTGAATCCTTTTGAAGTGGAAAAGTCTAGAACGTCGTCATCTTTTAAAAGCTAACCCTAACCCTCGGTGTATGATAGATATTTCTTTAAGGCTAAGGTCTGAGGTACATACATAACTTTGGTTGTTTTACTTATAAATGCAATCAAATCTTATAGTGCACATTTTAGATATATCCATGCATGCTTGATCAGTTTATCGAATTATATCTTGTGCACACTTTTAGAGTTTATACATGTTCTTCTATCTCTTTTGAGAGTACATAGTTTTAAAATTGACACGATAAGAAACAAATATCCAACAGACAGATTTGAAACTATCTGTATACCATACACTAAACATGAATTATATATCCATTATGCGTCATTAAACAGCTATACAGCAGACAACCTTGAAACTATCCATATACCTTAAACACAACACAAATAAGTGTTTAATACATGAGCCATGCTCTGTGAAAAAGGGGGCTTCAAGCATCTGCAAAATGTATCGAACCAGGCCGGGGCCGAAACTTTTTGCGTTTGGTCAATGTTCTGTATGTCAAAGGATTAGTATACCTAATGTCTTGCTAGCTTTTTCGACAAAGTGGATTTTATGAATCCGCATACCGTGATGACATGTTTGTCATCATACATTACGGAGATATTGGCATTTAACCCCCCCCCCCATTTTATAGAGCACGGTTTATATGGCTTGCAACACGCGAAAAGGGGCATTCGGACATTTGCGTACAGTGTCGTCTCGGAAAAGCCAACGCACTCCAAGCAGTCTAATCCGAAACGTCTCTTTCCATCTTTATGTAATTTTCTGTTTTGCATGTCTACTGTATCGCAAAATCTATTGTAATCGTAAAGTAACGTCTCGGATTAGCCTGAGTGGACTGCGCAGGCTGATCCGACACGTCACTTGACGCAAATGTCCGAATGCCAATTTTTGTGCAGCAAACCGATTTTATAAATGATGCGTTCATAACAATAACATAAATTTGCAACAAAGAGTAACTTCTGCTTTTAGTTCTTATGAAATTACCTCATTGACGAATGACATATCGTCGGTTTATTTCAAAAACCTCGTAACTACTGCTTGTAACAAGCTGTAGTTAAGAGGTTTTCGCAGTAAACCGACGATATGAAACAAGTAGCATTAGACTGCTTTGAAGCTACACGTATTTAATGAACTCTGCATCATCATGTGATGTCTTAGGTGAATGAGACAGTATTGTGAATGAGACAGTGTTGTTGTGAAAAAAAAAAAAGTCAATTTACACAATTTTCACCAAACCTGCCTTCTCTGAAAAATCCAAGAAATAACAATCACACTTCCTGGTGTGTTCCAAAATGACCCTTATTAAGTTGTATAAATTATATATGGATTTAAAACCTATTTATCGCGACTTTAACAATTCCTTTCCCTTTCAAAATTCCAGCTGTATATGATAGTATGGATCCACACACTACAGGTTCTCTGCAGGCTGATCTTGCTGTACAGTGTCTAGGAAAGCGCAGCGAGTCGCCCTTCTGTCGTCAAGGGGTTAAGCACAAAGTAATTATCATCCCGTTTTAGAGCTTTGCATCTTGACACCCATCATGATCACGCTGTAACCTAATAGGTTTTTAGAGTACAACTGCTCTTATACCTGAGGACACAGTCGTCTTATGAGGGTAGGGCGTCAAAAGCGAATCATTGTTTTATTTAACTCTGACCTCTGATCCTTATCCTTTAACAAGAAAGCAGGCATTGATCAGTCTGTGCATCTTTATAGTCTAGTCTTTGTTGGCTATCTCTGATAATGACATGATTATTATGTCTTCCGTTTAATCCTTCGAGACAAAGAGGGAAAAAATGCTAAAAAAAATACCGTATATCAATCTCAGGGAAGTCCGCTATTTTTTTTTTAATATTACAACTAAAGGCTTTGCAATGATACATGGTCTTTCATCTAGTGTTTTACGAGATGAGATTTAAAAAGATAAATGCCTCCTAAATGCTTTGTTAGTATTTATGATTATTTCAATTCAATAGGATAAGGGGGTTACCATGAAGTAACGAGGGTTTTAAATGGAAGCAGGAATATTTAAGTATTTTTTAGACTAAATTACTGTTATCATGCCTTCTTACTTGGCAGTGTGTAATTAGATTGTAAAATGCACTCTGTTTACTGCGATAAAAATTGGGGTCGAGAAATGGCAACTGGTGTTTACAGTCGTAGCTTTATTCGCTTTACGGAAAGGAACATTCTATTGTTAACCTGATGTAAATTGAATCAATCCTTGGTTCCTATTTGTCAATTAATCCTATCTGAGTATTATTTTCAAGAATTTCTTAAATTTGAAAGTAACAAAACATCTCATTGGTTAAACCAAATGGCTAAGCCAATTAAAAGCTGTGTAACTTTCTTAAATTTAGAATTAGACTTAGAATGAGTTTAAGGGTCGTTGGTGATTACAAACCCTCAACCTTATCCCAGATGACCAAAGCTTCAGACTGGGTCAAAGTCAAAGTATTACACCCCGGTTACACAGAGCTATCGCTGATAAATCGGTGGTCTTTTTAGCCGAAGTAGGGTGGGAGCCGACGAAAACCGACTTGCCTCCGATGTCACATATTGGTGACCTATTCCCAACCTATCAAAAGCTACCGGGAAAAGATGAATTTCGTCGATGAAAAGTTACCGATTTAGATTATTAAACATGCTTAAAATTCTCGATCGGTGAAAATATTACAAAATAACCGATTGACAACTTATCTACCACTGATATCACCTATAGGCCATCGACAAGCCACCGAAGAGCCACAGAAGAGCCACCGATGAACTGATTCTAATCACCGGTGAAAAAAGCTAAGAATCAAAATATGGAATCCATGAGACACATTGTTACATGCGCGACAGGCATTTTAATTCAGTTTCCACAAAAATTCACCAGCGCCATATCTGATTGATTCCGTAACAATTCTGTGACAAGTTTCGATTTGACTTAGTATGTCGGTCAAAGGGAACTCCCAGAAATCCGTCGACCAAGGTAAAACTGTTATGTTTGTCTCTAACGAAGTCTTGAAAGTCCAAGAAGACTCCATTGTGAAGGAAAGATGTTGTGGCCGTATATATCTTTAATCACCGGTCAGATCCCGATTGGGCCTCTACCAGCGCAAGACGGAATATTTTTAAGACCGATTGAACCCCTGTTTATCGCCGTTTACACAAACAGCTTGAAATAAGGTCACCTATGACAACCGATAAAAAAGCGAAAAAAATTGAAATAATGACACCGATTTGAAATGGATGTAAGCCCGACAGTCTGTGTAACCGGGGTGTTAGCACACGATGAATTAGATATCACTCGAATGACAGAATTTGACTTTAAAAGTATGGAAAATACTGTGAGAAAAGGAGAAGATGCTGGTTATCATCACTGTCTCCTTTCCAAGCAGTGTTTCGAAAAGTCTTCTATCTAAGCGGGTTTTTTTTTTAAACAACTCGGGATTGTTTTGTTAAAGTCTAAATTTTGACTTAGATAAATTTTTCAAGGCGATGATAACCCTGAAATTGCGATTTCAATTTCTTTTCTTTTCAGGTCTGACAGGCTATATTTAACCCTTTGGCTGCTTATCGCGACTTTTATTGACCTTTTGCGGACAGCGTAGATCAAGATCAGACTGCACAGAACGTGCAGTCTGATCTTGGATCTACGCTGTCCGATCTGGAGATATTTATCCCCGAAATATACCCTTGAAATCACAATTTTTGTGTTTTTAGTGTCGAATTGAAAATTTCATTTTAGTTACTTAGCGGGATAAGGGTTAAGATCAGACTTTCAAGATGTTCATAACTTTATAACCTAATGAACTAACATCGATTGGATGGCAATAACAACAGTAGGTTCCATATTCACCAACCATTCTTATGAACATTCTTTGTCTAATATTGAATTCAGAATGTAACATAACCTCTGATTGGCTAAACAAAATGGTTTAGCCAATCAGAGGTCGTGTTACTTTCAAATTAAAAAAAATCTTGAGAATAAGGCAGTCTTAAGACTGGTTCGAGAAAAACCGATTCTAGGGCGTCTTCTTGTGAACCATTCGAAATAATTATTCTCAGCATCTTACCAGAAAAAAACACATACACACATTTAGAGAGAGTCATGTCTCCATGGCAATAACGTTTGTTTATTCGTCGTTGACAACTTTGTCCAATTAGTCTCCGCAGGTGAAATTGCCAGGTAACCAACGCATCATTCGTTACCTTGGCAACGGAAAATTACAGAACGGAGTATTTTTTTCTCCCGATAATGTGATTGAGACAAGATAAGTTAATGACCCTTACGGCATCAAAGGACACTTCAATCTGATTTTGCGTAGATATAGAGTAGACTGCATCCAATCTACACTCTAATCCTAAATCTACATTGTCCGTCGAACACCCGCCCCGCCCCCCCCCCCCCCCCCCCAAAGAAAAGAAAAATCCCCATTTCCCCGAACAAAAAAGGAAATTCAGTCGATCTTTTCGTTCATTTTACTCAATAAGCCCGTTAGGTCTGCTATATCAAAACTTTTTTTCATTGTTTTACGTCACTTTTTGTGTCTTTGAAAACATAATCATGTTTGTTTTGTCAGTAAAGTTTATCTTTGTTGCATCATAGCAGTTTAATCTATCTTACATCATTAATTTCAACTACATTCAGATAGAACTGATTATTTTCACTCTTCAGTTTCAAATGAAATTAATCTGCCTCTTTCTCGGTATATAATACATACAAGATACAACCAACTGAAACGCGAGCAATTTTTCTCTGATAGGCATGGCTGGACCTGACATGTGTTGCCAAACACATATGGTTTAAAATACGCAAAAAGGAGCATTCAGATATCTGCATAATAGGTCGTCGCGGATCAGCCTTCGCAATCCCCACAGGCTAATCCGAGACGACACTTTGGTACTACAGTAGATTTTATTCTTCAGCAGACTTGCGAAAAATAGAAGATTACATAAACACGGAAAGTGTCGTCTCAGATTAGCCTGCGCATTCTGCGCAGGCTAATCTGAGACGACACTTTACGCAAATGTCCGAATGCCCACTTTTCGGATGGTGCAGGGCATATATGAGCAAATGCATTTTCGCTGATGTATTATATATAACACGAAAGTCATTACATAATTATGATTTTATAAAATCTACATGTATGTTGTCTTACAACAGAGTGTATCCTGAATAACAATGAGCCTTGGTCTTGCAAAATAATGTATCGCAAGCAAACAAGTTCGACTTATCTTAACCTGCGCGGACTGTGCAGTCCGACATGGGTCGATATATATATATATATATAGATATATTTTTATTATATACCTAGCAGTAAAATCCTGGAATTTCCCAGTGTAATAAATTTTGATATCATCACTAGTGACGATATCAACTTTCACTTCCTGCCGTAATTTAGGAACTACTTTTTTTTTTCATTAAGGACTTTTTATGAAAAATTAAAAATAATAATGTTAATAAGGTATATATTAAATAGAATAATAAACTGTTTATTTTTATATGAAAAATATCTCACTCGGATGCGTCGTAAGGCGTTAAAAGAAACTCGTGCTGCGCACTCGTTTTTTTAACGCCTAACAACGCATCCTCGTGAGATATTTTTTATATCAAAAATAACCAGTTAATTACCCTATATCTATTAAACCCCTTTTTCACAGACCATGATTTACTCCATTCATCTTTCGCTGGCCAGTCTATCTCACAGAATAATGGAAAGTGAAATAAGACCTCACGTTATAACGTCCCTGCGGCAGGTTTTGATAAAAAAAAAAAACGCTGCTGGAAAAAAATCCTGATAGCGATAATTCCTTCATTGGAAATATACGTATTATGTTTCTGAAATTTTCTTTTTTTTTTATCTAATTTAAGAATAACGACCACTTTAGTTTTTTCAGAATATCACTATTTTCTTCACCCACTGGCCGCTAAGCGCGATTACTGACCTTTTGCGGACAGTGTAGGCCAGACACAAAACGTAAAGTCTGATCTTGGATCTATACTGTCCGATACGTAGATATTATTCCCCAAAGTATGGCTATGAAATGGCAATATTTTGGTGTTTACTATAGAGTTGAAAATTTCATGTTAGTTATATAACGATATTGATGTATATGTAAATACATGTATATGTCGTAGCCCAAACTGTAATCTAGGCATATATATATATGTCGTAGTCCAAACTGGAATCTAGGCATATTCATATGCCTAGATTCCAGTTTGGACTACGAAATATATATGCCTAGATTCCAGTTTGGCCTAACGATATATACATGCCCAGATTCCAGTTTGGGCCACGACATAATTATATCAATAATATTAATTAGATATAAGTTATATAATTATGTGGTGGCCCAAACTGGAATCTGGGCATGTATATATCGTTAGCCCAAACTGGAATCTAAGCAGTACCAGAATCTGCCTCGACCAAACTGGAATTCTGTCTATACCAAATAAGGATTCCAGTTTAGCTAGGCATCTCCACAATCTGTCTGAACCAAACTGGAACGATTTCTCGTCGAATGTAGTGTACGACTACACATAAACCACCTGACTTAATTTAAACCCCAAACTAAAAGAAGTTTTAATCAGAAATTCGGAGTAAAAATAAATTTTGAATGTTTTGCACTTTAGCGAAAAAAAATGTGGAAAACGATTATGGAAAAATCAAATGAAATGCTTTAATTAAAGGTACCTAACAGTTGTAAACATTTGTAAATCAATATTACTGAAAAAAAAAATGAGAAAACAATGTATTTTTGTCTACATAAAATTTTTATTCTAATTTGATCTAGGCAAATTCCAAATCTGCCAGGACAGATTCCGGATCTGCCTATATGTCAATCTGGCCTACGACATATATATGTGAAAGCTTGTAAAAACTCTGTTAGAAAAAGGATAGAAACCATGTAAGGTACTAGTTTCCTCTCTCTCTCTCTCTCTTTCCAAAAACAGACGCTTCTTAACTGTTGTCAACTTGTAATAAAGATTTAAGATCTACTACGTCAAAGGATGCCCCCAGCTTTGCAGTGTTTTCAGTAACTGATATTCTAATGATGGACGTAATGTCACTGTGGGTCGCAGGTTCCTAGCATTTTCTCCTTTTCCCACAATATTTTCGAAAGGTTTCTGTCTCAGGGTCGTAAAAACAAGGGATTGTTTGGGAAAGGGTTAACTCATTACCAATCGACAAAATTTTAGACTGGACCAAATCAAAGCATTTCAAGAGGGCAAAAATAATGTGACTAAAGAATTGAAATTTGTTTTAGGGAGGGAAGAAACACAATGTTTTCTATACGCTTCGTTCCAAGGGTCGTCAAATGTAGGGAATGTGTGGTAATGGATAAAGCAAGGGTTCAGAACTTACTAATTTTTGCGATATCATGTGTGAATAATCAAAATTGTATTGTATTGGGAGTATGAAAAGCGAAAGTCATCTACCGTCAAAGAAATGCAATTTCCAATCTGTTACCTTACACGCAAACATCGAATTTACATGGTGAGACTAATCTCATCTTCATACAACTGATCTCTCTACAATTCGAAAAAAGTTACACTTTTTAAATGATTGAAAAAGAAAGAATTTGTGGGAAAAGGAGAAAATGCTGGTTACCAGCATTTTCTCCTTTTCCCACAAAGGTTTTCATAAGTATTAATTCTCAGGCCCGTTAATACTCGGGAGTACTGTGTAAAAGAACAATTTGTCTTAGTGCTTTTTTTTTTTTCTAAAAGTTAGCGCAAACTAACGACAAAAGAAAAATATATTTCTTACCTATATGTAAAATTCCAGTTTGATACTGCCTTATAGTCCTGCTTATTAAAATCCATATATTGCAAATATAACTGTATTTTCAAACTTTCAGAATAAGCAATTGACAAAACACACTATTTAGTTGGAACCCAAATAGCTTAAAAAATTAAATAAAAACATTAAACATTTATAGAATATTATAGCGACAAAATCCGAATATCACCGATTCATACTTTCTTCGATTTGACTAAACCATTTTAGCACGTAGAAATATGCCGACTGTTAACAACCCTCCACAGCGGATACATCCGCGTGGATAACTTATTGATCGGTGTATGACAGGGCAAAAATATCAATGACTACGTATTTAATATATACAGCTGAGTGTAAAAAAAAATTGGGTCTGATTTAGGAAACATGGAAAATGTAAATGTTGCACGGACGAGATTTAGATAAAAAAGAGTCACATGACCTGCTGATTCAATAGAGCTCAGCCGAGATTGACATCTAAAGTTCCTCTTTTTGCGGAGTACAATCGATGGAAACGCATGGCCTAAGACTCACAAAGTTAAAATGAATAAAAACGATATTTAGCTGATTAAGTGATTACTGTGCAAATTTGACTCATTCAGCCTCTTTCGCAGGCAACTTTTTGAAATTTTTGTGGGAATAGAAGCAACTGCTTGAGACAAGCATTTGCTCCGTTTCCCACAATGTTTTTGGTATTTTCGTTCATTATACTGTCCTCCAACTGCTTCTCCGTTTTGTCACTTGTGACGGTTTCCATTGTGTCACAAAAAATGGCGTAATGGTTACGTAGAGTAATGTGTTACAAGGCTGCAGTCAGGAGTTGCATATATGCACACCTTGCCTGCATAAATGAAGAATGCGGTGAATGAATGACAAACATTATATTAGCACTTTCATTGTATAATATACATGTGGAAACTGGAAATGGGTAAAGTGTACATCTATTCCAATATTTATGTCAACATGAATTACTCTCTCTCTCTCTCTCTCTCTCTCTCTCTCTCTCTCTCTCTCTCTCTCTGTCCCAGTCTCTTTCATTCCCAGTTTCTAGATGTGTCTCTCTGTCACGTTCAAAAAAGAACAAAACTACTGAGTGATCCAAGTAATCCAACAGAGTAAAGAGTATTCTTTATTTCGATCACTGTCGGTGCATCTTGTCATAGCGTTTTCCGATGCTCAATTCTGTTGCTCATATTTTCACATTTGATTTGCATCACTCGAAAAGGGGTATTCGGACATTTGCGTAAAGTTTCGTCTCGGATTAGCCTGCGCATTCCGCGCAGGCTAATCCGAGAGGGCACTTTACAACTACATTAGATTTTGTGCTATAGTAGACTTTGGCAAAACAGAAAATTGGGTAAAAACGGAAAGTGTCGTTTCGGAATAGCCTGTGCAGACTGCGCAGGCTGATCCGAGATGACACTTTACGCAAATGCCCGAATGCCCCTTTTGCGTGTTGCAAGCCATTTGATATTTGAAAGGAAATCCAGACAATCAAAGAATTATAGCTGCCTGTACCAAGGCTAGGGCATACCATTGTACGCGATTGCAATCGGACACAAATTTGAATAAGACGACCCGGAAAACCGTTAAGTATCATTTTGAATTAGGACTATGTGATTTATCGGAAGTTAAATGAACATTATGGCGAACTGATAAACTACAGACATGTTTTTTTTTTCTGCGACACTGTACTCAAGATTTTTCACGAATTGTTTATAGAAAATAATGTAGGTTACCTCTATAAACATGAAAGCATTAGACTTGCCCGATTGAAAGCTGATGAGTTCTACAGCCAAAATACATTCACATATAAAAAAGAGAAACCTTTTACTCAATTTTAAACACACACAAAAATCAGAGCAACTTCATGGAAAGGCTTTTTTTAAATTTCAGAATTACTGAATCTTTATACTTGGAAATGTATTTTAGCGTTTAAACGATTTAAGTTGTTACATATAGAACTGCATATTACTACCGAAAAACTATGTAACTTAACCCTTGCCAATAGACTCTCTGCCACAGTATACTCGTATCTCATAATACTCGTCGAAACCAATCTCAGTAGTTGACATGGTATTAACGATAATATTTGCATAACATCTGTCATTGACACAACAAAAAAATGAAAATGATCAATACTCAAATAGACGGTGGTGTTAGTCACATGACGGAGAACAACACCTAACTCTACACTCTACAGAGGGCCCTGCACGTTGTCTGCGCATGTCATATTCTTAGAAGATTCGACCTGACTGCTATGAGGCATCAACCATCCCCCGAATACCCGGGAATACAAAGGTATTGGCCTATTACTCAAGCATGCTGGGGCTACTTTAATAAATGGCCGGTGAACAAGATAAGTGCTAGCTGATCATAGCTGATTGAATCGCACCCAGTAACATTTTATTGAGTAAAAGTTTATTTTAATATGAAATTCAAAGTAACGATTGTCACGTAGAAAACTAGTCCGTTTCTGCACCCAGAATGCCTATATTAGATAGATGAGTATTTGTAGAATGCCATCTAGTGGAAGATAATGGGGCGCTACTATCTATTCCACTATCGTGCGTGAGTTGCAAAAGCGCGAAATATTCTTTCAAATAAATCCTCAACTTTTTAGTATATCGTCGATTCAAATTTCAGACGTCTGTGTGCAAAAAAAAATAAAGTTACATGTGGGTAGAGGATATTTTATGTTAAGGTAGTAGACCCCGATACCTCTAGTGTTGCATTGCATAAAGTTTTCTTGATAGTTGATAAATACGGATTTATACAGGTATAATACTTTTGCACATTTATAACCGACCAGAAATTCCTTTCTGCCTATCTTGAAATTAAATGTAGATACTTTTGTCAGTTTCCAGAAAAGGGAGCTAATTACTATCTCTCTTTGTAATGAAAATATAGTGGCTTTAGATTTATAAATGATAATTCTAAAAAAGACAAAAAGGGAAAAGTGGCTTCGTTCAAGCAGTATAATAACACTCTTTTTTAAGCAAAGCAAAGTTTGTAGGATAACATTTTTGTGGAAATAGCTGTTTTCTATTAGAGGTCTACTACGTTAAGTCGATGAAATTATGTCGACGTAACGTTTCATATTTGAAGTGTTCCCTTGTGAAATTTGGCGGTAGCACTTACATACTATTTGTGTCAATGAAGGAACAAAAAAGTGGGTTCATGGCCGCGAATAAGTGTTTTTGCGAGGACAAATTCTAGGGTTACTGTGTTGCTTGAGATTTTACACCATCGGTTGACATGGTTCGCTTTTTCGCAATTTTGCAGGCCTTTGGAGGAAGTTTTTAGAGTAACAGATGGAGAAAGCATAGGTTTGCTATTAAGCGGTTTGTGAAGCTTCAAAGACGGTCGAAATCACCTTTTTTTATATGGCAAAAAACAGAGGTGTAACACCAAAAGCAATCTCTTATGAAACGGAATATAAACATTTCAAAATAAGGAAGTCAAAAACGTTTTCGATTCAAATGAGATGCGCTAACGAGAATTAAAGAGAAAATCATACTGTATTCAAACAATTACTCTTTTCCCGTCGATTTTCATGGAAGTGTCCTTGGGCTTACTGCTGTAAGTACCCGAGGCATACATAAAAAGGCTCTCCTCGTGACATGACTGAAAAGATATATATATATAGTAAGCGGTGTTAGGCATTATTCAATCAATCAATAAAAATGTTGTATTTCAAAGTTTGTTTTAGAGATATAAAGAATCTTAGATTGTACCATTAATCATAAAAATAGAAACTGAAAAAGATAGGGAAAAAATGTTAGCTATGATTAGAAATCGTTCAAGACTTGTCCAGACATTCATTAACCTACAGGTTGTATGCTTCACCAATGATAATAAGTCCCATTTGTCTCCCCTGGCAGTGGAAATATCGCCTCAGCTAATAATGGTACAAGAGGCTGAGAGTTAATGATACTGGACACAGGATTAGTGTTCCGAAAGATTGTTTTATTTCTAAATTAGACTGGCCATCTGATTTGCTAAGACAGATCAAGGAATCTTGAATTGAAATTAGAATGGTGTTAAAGTTGCCTTGATTATACAAACTAGCCAGATACTGTAAATATCTCGGTGACATCCATGTTAAACTATTTCCCGGGCCCAATAAAACTAGGTTTCAAAAGAAACGCGAGTATAATCTTCTTCTTCACCATAGTCACACTTAGTGTCATTATCACCTTCATAGTCATTCACATAATCATTAGTGTCAGCAGCAAATAACATCTTCTTCCTTTCATCTTTATTTTCTTTAAAGACAAACAATGCGCAAAACGCATGAATTTCTAGAAATGTCTGAGAAACTGTTATCAATTGTTAAACTCATAAAAATAACTGTACATATAAAGCTGTTGCAATTATTTTTATTTTTCAAAACTATCTAGAAGAGTTCCTTGTATTATATCATGTTTATGTTACCTGATATGATGACAACTAAACAATGTTATTTGAGCAAAGGTGGTTCTAATGCACATACATGTGCGTGAAGCATTGTACCAATCTATTTATCATATAAGCACGGATGCGTTGAATCAATTTAGTCCAAAAAATCGGCCACATTTAAAGAGTTATGTGGATAGGATATGCTGTGACCTGTTTTCAGAATATTCTTGAAACATGAGGAACATTTATTGGTTTTTCCATGGTGACTATTTTTAGAAACATGTTGTTAGTAAACAAGCTGTTTACTAATCTATGATTTCATCTTTCTAGAAAAGACTAATCTAGAATTTTCCAAGCTGATATAAAAATATGAGTGACTTACTTGTTGATTTTGGACTTGAAGTTAGACGTGTGGCTTTGTGGATTCAGAATAAGTGAAACGTACTGGATTTAACTTGGGATCTGTTAGCTGGAATTGTCTTTATTTAAACAGGATGCTCAAATCTACTTGCAAGTTAAACGAGTATTAATTTAGGTCTTAGGAACCAGAAACTTCATTCTTTTTGCAATCTAAACATAATTCTGAATTTTGAGGGACTCCACTTGCTCTCTTTTGTCTTTGTTCATAAATAAATATTGTTAATTGTTAAAGCCTTGTTGCCGATTTTCTTTCTCGTTACGCTTGGATCGTGACAGAAATTTGGGGCTCGTGTACCAGCTATGCTATCTAGGTATCAATAAACCCTATAGTAAAGTTCTTAAACATTAAAAAAAAACTCAATGTAAAATGAAAGAAAGAAACTTTAGCTCTTTTACCCGTTCCTGGTAGGCCTCTACAAGCAAGATGTTTTGGTCCTAATTCTATAGAAAAAAAGGTCTGTGACTTAATTATATGATAACAACTCCTGGCAGGCGAAATCAAAAGCAATTATGTAATATTAATATGTTGAAGAGGATGTTGATAGGGATAATTCAAATATTTCAATATCTTAAGAAATTTAAATTTAAAAAGAACTTTCACATTTATATAATGATAAAAAAAGATTAATTAGAAATAAAAGTTAACTTCTGAATATGAGCACCTGTTCCCAAAAGTCCCAATACAATGTACCATGATGTGGCCATTGAAAATTCAAAAACCAGTGAAACATTATTCATATCAAATGAATTCCAAGATATTGGAGCATCTTAGATAGGAAATCAAATAACTATTGGAGAACGACTTTATTGAACCTAATCAAAGTGAATAGAGTTCTCCCTGTATTCTTCTACCAAAGCCAGATGGAAGTTTTCGTATGTGAACTGACTATAGAAAAGTTGATACTGTGACCAAGACTGATTCGTTTCCAGTGCCAAGATTAGATCTTTGACTGCGTTGACAATATCATGCAAGATATGTGACAAAATTTGATATTCTAAAGGGATTTTTGAAAAGTCCTCTAACTGAAAGATCTAAAAAGATTTCTGCGATTGTAACCCCTGATGGAGTTTATCAGAACATAGTTTTGCTGCTTTGAATGAAAAACCAACTAATAACAATTCAATGTCTTATCAACATGACACTATCTGGATTGGACGGTAGTAGGGCCTATATCGATGTCTTCATCATTCACAGCGATGAGAATCAGGTTGTTAGTAAACAAGCTGTTTAACAACAAATGTCATCTTCCTAAAAAAGACTAATCTAGAATTTTCCAAGCTGATATAAATACGAGTGACTTACTTGGTGATTGTGGTTTCAGAATATGTGAAACATATTGGATAGAAACATATTGGATTGGATATAAATCTGTAGGTTGGAATTTTCTTATATCTAAGCAGCTTGCTCAAATCTACTTGCAAGTTAAACTATTTTTAACTTAGGTTTAAGGAACCAGAAACTTCATTCTTTTTGTAATCTTTTACAATTTTGAGGGACTTATTCTATTTCTTGTTTTAAGGTTAGAATTGACAAAAATCATTCAAACTTAACTCCTTTTGTACTTTTTTGTCTTTGTTCATCAATAAATACTGTTAATTGTTAAAGACTTGTTACTGGTTTTCATTCTCGTTACGCTTGGATCGCAATAGAAGGTACGATGGTCTTCTGGCATGCAGAATATTATAAATGGCAACCCAGTTTTGACCCACATCAGTCTACACAGACTGCGCAGGCCGACATGGGTCACTACTTTTTGTAGACGCTTTTGGCCTCCTTTGCACAGAACATGTCCCGTTTATATGAGAT
The DNA here is from genome assembly GCA_943736015.1 of Tridacna crocea. Classification (NCBI taxonomy): domain Eukaryota; kingdom Metazoa; phylum Mollusca; class Bivalvia; order Cardiida; family Cardiidae; genus Tridacna; species Tridacna crocea. The sequence continues at coordinate 35,487,538 of OX031063.1, read as the reverse complement.
CTGTCATCATCGAGAAAAAAGGACATCAACCGTTCTTAGAACAAAATTTTAAAACTTGTCCAAAATGAATGGCCTTACTGAAGTCAAATTGAATTTTGATTCTAAAAAGATTGCAATGTTGTGATAAAAAGGAGCCATTTCCTCCCATTTTTAACATTATTTCCAAAAGCTTTTTTTGTTAAGATACTTAGATTTTGGCAAAGAGTTATAGAATTCATTGTCTGACTTGTTATTTGTGGTCCTGCGAAAGTGTCTTTATCAGAAACATTAAAAAAGAGTTGTGAGGAAAGGCACAAGTTGTCTTGATTGCATCTTAAGTATTAAGTTAATGATATGAAACAAAAAACTTCTTAGTTTGGTGTCCAAAACCTTTTGTTAAAAGGATCCAATTGAAGCAAGTGCTGCAGTTTCTTTATTTTTGTTTTATCATGTATAATCATATTACTCTTTTATTACACTGATCACCGTCTCAATTAGACTTTCGAATAAACGTTCAACAATTGCCAGGGATCGATACCCGAAAAATTAATGAAAAATTAAACGAAAGATCAAAGTTTTAATGAAATGAAAATCACATAATAATAATGTTATCGTCATGTGGCAGAAGAGAAAAGTTGCGATCAAATTTATCAAAAACTAGGTAAAACGTTGGCTATCCTCGCAACCTTTGTCTCAAAAAGTTCTGTGTGTTACCAGATTGTCTCCTGGTACCCGGAGATTCTAATCTAAAACCTGCACCGAGTTTAATGATTTGATACATAACATTGTCTTTTTCAATATGTTTCAAACTTGAAACCTATACATGAAAGTACATTAATATGAAAATTCTAAACGAATATTTGTATAATCAAATTTCTTCAAAGCAATTTGTTCGGCGCCATTCTGTGTTCTCCGAGATTTAGCTTTTAGTTTGCTGAAGGCAACGTTAGATGATTTTGCAGAATTTGATTTTGGTGTTGATCAAGATCAAACTGCATTTAAATTCAGTTTTATATCTGATCTATAATATCTTCTATTTTCAGAGAATTTCTAATCCTCTAAAAAATCCTCGCTCGCTTCAATACGTTTTTTTTTTCTTAACAGCTGAAATCAACATTTCAGCTTTTGAAGTCTAAGAGTTAAATTGAGTACATCTGTGTATGCAAATATGAACATCTCTGGAGAAATGTATTTTCGGAGATAATATACAATCCAATAAGAATGGAGATGTTTGAATCAGATTGAACCCTTTTTCATTAACTTGATACCTGAAACAGAACTATCTTGCACAACGGTACAAATTGGTGAAGCACAGTTGATTGAACATTTCGAATTTATCCCCAAATATACTATGCACTCTGTCAGGATTTCTGGATTCAGTGGAAAGTAATGCCGTTTTAACATTGCATGTATTGCTGTATATAGTAGCGGTAGTGCACTTACTTTGCATTTTCGCAGTGTCATATTGAAACATAGGCGTAACTTCTATTACGCACACCACGCACGCGCGTAATGTAAAAAAAATCGAGAATAGGTCGTAGGTTGCTTCTTTTCGCGTATTTTTCAGTTTGGACGTTTTCTAAACCAGCCAAGATCAGAAATATCTTGATTTTACGGCTCCGATTCCATTCGGCTGGTTTCGAATTGATGTCAACTACCTCCAAAATAGCCAACTTCGACGTGCGTATAACTTACTTTTTTCTGGATACGCCTATGTGAAATATTAAGGCAAGGGAAAATCGCATTGCACGAGTAAATTTCAGCGATGAAAGCATGACTGTCTGCTTTACTTGGTCAAAATAAAAAAAAACGATAAAGGATATTTTCAAATTTTACACTACTCGTGAAACCATCGGACGATTTGCAAGGGCATATTGAGTCTTTTCTTGACCTTTAGGGGATATTGCACTTGATTTGGCATTTCGGTGGCTTTTGTACAAAGTAAGGGACTTATTTCGCCGCTACTAAACGTTCCTCACTCCTATTGCTATCATAGTGTGACACCAACTCTAATGACTGTTACAGTCGTCTGTTTTGTCTCCCTTATCCATCGCTCATAATGTTTTCAAAAAGTTCATCTAGTACATAGTGTTGTTGTACTTGGAACGGGATAAAATTAGGGTTTGTGGGAAACCTTTTACTTGCGAATATATACTAGTAAATGAGCGTTGTCTGCGCATGTCATATTCTTCGAAGATTCGACTGTCTTATATGACGCATCACTACTAGCCCCGAAAGCGGGCTGACTGTAATATTACGCTCTACAAAGTAGCAATGTTGAAAATAGCTTTTACATATCAATACGTTCTAGGAGAAATGAGACTTGCTTTAGCAACAGATTTCTCTAAACTGATGATCATAGTTGAGTGAATTGCACGAGGTGGCGTTTTATTGGGTAAACCTTTTTTTTTTTGTTTTAAATTCAAAGTAACGGTTGTCGCGTAGGAAAGTGGTTCGGCTCTTTACCCAGCATGAACTGGCCACCGTTGTATACCGTGTATAACCTTTACACGTAGTTGTATCAGAGGTGGTAACCAGTCTGTACCCAGCATGCCCATATCAGATAGATGAGTATTTATAGAATGCCATCTAGCGGGAGATAATGAGTAAATGAGTTATCCAGTACAGAGTATAAATGTACATGTATTTTGTCGTGGCTAAAATTTGAAGTTGGAGCTTTCTTAAATTACTTGTGTGTTATCATTTACTAGTATGGTACTTAAAGGTAACAACACTGTTTCATATATATCACGGTGATTGCTTCCCAATCATATTTTGTGGGCATATCAAGTACTGAAGTGCCATGTGGCATTAAAACATGAAAGGCTTCAGTATTGTGTCAAAACACAGTACTCTTGCTGGGCGATCCGACCTATAAGATTGATTGGTTTCTTGACTTGTTCGTTTATGGCCGTAGGATGGGAGTCAATTTTGTGCGTGTATGCCTATCGAGTCTCAAGCTTGAATACAACTATTTCGCTGCGAAGGACGCCTCCTTGTGGCGTTACAGTGGTCTTAGCTCCTTGTTGGAATTATTAAATTACTCTGAATGTAATAGCCCGTATTGTTTCACTCTTTATTAATTTGCACCTCAGATGAATTCTACCTTAAAGTAAATTTTTGCCCATGGTCTTGTTATGCAAATCCGCAGAGGCCGACTTTGAAATATCCTCGTTAATAGAAATATCTACTTTATCTACTTGTCTTTAACTTGTTCAAGGCTTAACCGCTTGATGTACATTCCCAATGGTAAAAAGCTCTATAAACTGAAAAATATTGCTGGAAGAATGTCGCGAGTAAAGGAGCCATTGCTTAAGACAATCAACTGCTAACTTTGCATCATTTTTTCAATACTGTTGAAAGACTGATATTTATTTTTTTTCCTTTTATTCAATACTTCTCCTTTCGAAAAGATTGGGGTGTGATGGTGTGAGGGGGGGGGGAGAGGACAGGAAAATTTGCTTTTAATATGTCATTACTCTTTTCTTTCAGAACTGTTGATAAATGTAGCTTTTTTTTTTTACTTTCGTTCCTTCAAATATTTGTGTAATTTGTAATGCTTCATGATAGCTCTAGAAATAACTTGCGCAGTAACGGGTAAAGAATTAACAGAAGAAGTTCGGAATTCACTGTATTGATCATCTCAGTATGGCTTTATCAAATTATATAGCAACAAGGCTTCATGGGAAGGAATCATGTGTTGCGAGACACGTGACGAGATTTTGCGTTCTGTAGCATTGAAATTAACAAGTTTTTTGTCTAATTTGATGCGAATGACACGCCACTCCCCCTTTCAAAATGTTTCACTGTCATTGACCGCCTTCAATTCTTCTTTTTTACGGACATTATAGATCAAGATCAGCATGCAAAGAACCTCCAATCTGGTATGATGGAATATACCCCGTCCACTACCTTAAAATTACCTAGACCTTCCGTCGTAAACAAGAGGACTTGATTTGTGGCAAGTGCGAAAGAATTTAACACTTTCACACGAGTACAAATAAACAAACGCTATGATTAATTAATACCGCACCTTTCAATGAAAATGGGCCATTCATATTAACATTCCTAAATACAGTTAAATATATACATGTATTATTTATAATTCCATGACCAGGCATTCAGCCAATCAGATGTATCTTCGTTTGATTGCAAATTACATCGCAATTCATAATATCTAGTGTACTCGGCGTTTACTTTTACCAACAAAGACAAGATAAATCTTGACTTCAAGAGAAAGATCCAATTAATTGAAAGCTGGTCGTTTCGAACAATAATCCGTTTATAATATTTTTTTTTTTTATTTGCTCTGAACTGCAGGAGTATTGAAGAGTCCTTACCACACAGTAGATGACTGACATATCCTTTCATCTAGATCTAGTTGTCTTATGTTTTCGCTCTTTCTCTATCAGATGAATAAATTGGTTGGACCTTTTGGATCTGTAGATACTTATAACATGCATATGCTATTGCAGAATGTCATGTCAGAATAGAGCTGCTGACAGTAAAGACAGAAGACCAAACTGCATCTAGAGCCCGTATTCACCAACCATTTTTAATTCCATTTCCAGATTTATTCAAGAATTCGAAAGTTACCAAACTTTTGATTGGATACACCATTTGGTTCAGCCAACCAGAAGTTTTAGTACCTTCAAATTTAGAAAATTCTTTGGCATAAGACTGAGGCTGTTCCTAACCTCTAACCTGCAAAATAACTTTAAAGAAACTTTCAAGCCGTTAGTAAAAACCTGAGTGGGGCTATTTCAAATTCATCTTAGGGGAGAGAAAGTATCACCTGATGGGACAAAAATCAAAGACCAAAATCAGGCTGCATGGTCTACTCAGTCTGAACGTGATCTAAACTGTCTGCAAAAGGCCACCGAGTCACGTTTAGCAGCAGGGTAAAGAATTGCCAGTGACTACAGTCCTTTGTCGTGATCCACATAGTCTGGAAAAGCTTGAAATGGAAGGATTAGATCTAGATTACACGAAACAGATCGATTCTATAATCGAATAAAGGTTTAATCTACAATTCAAGCACTTTGTATTTAAACACAAGGGAGAGGAGAAAATTCTGAAAATAACACAGCCTGCAGATCTAGGTTAACTAAAGCTCTAGATATTTTTCTCAAAAAATTAGATCTGAAATGGGTCAAATAAAACTGCAACAAAACCGAGATCTTGTCGCCTACGCCCTTCCAGTAATATTTCAGACATCTTGTCGGCTAAATGTAGCTGACTTTTGATCTACTTCTAGGTACTGATGAAGAATGAATACGAGTTGAAACATTGTGGTAACAGAAGAAAATGCTGCTACACAGCATTTTCTCCTTTTCCCACAATTTTTCCCAGCTAGTGATTGGTATTATGTGATTGGTGAGAAATGTGCACATGTTCATTCGGCGGGCCCCTGTTGCGATATTTGCTCGCAGGTTTATGAATCAATACCTATATAAAGGGCCTTGCTTCTTAACGTTACCATGGCAAATTAATGAGAACGAGACAATTGCTTGTGAGGTTACTGTTCATTATTTATCTTCATATTGAGCCGTAAAAGATATTAATTTGCGGTTATACCAGAAAGTTTTCGAGTGTCACCTTTAAACTAAAGGGGGCTTCTCAACGTAAATGAGAAACTATCTTTAAACCTTTTTGCCATAACCACATGTGTAGAATTTCCACAATCTCTCAGACTAGGTGTTCGAAACGGCCACTACGCTGCATTTTGAAAATAAATGTGAACTTAGCTCTTACAACTCATTGTATTCACTCTTTACCGGGCATTAAATAGTTAACTAGCCTTCTGACACTAGTTTTAGGAAAGCAATTGTGGTAAAAGTAGAAAATGCTGGTAACTGGCATATTCTGTTTTTTCTACAATATTTTCTTCTATTTCCATAGCCAGTCATTTGAGCCACGTTCAATTTGTCGCCTGCAACACCTTTGATTTTGTCATTTGTAAAAGACTTAACTCTTTATTTTACATAGACTGCTTTTTGGCAGCGGGTTTACCTGCTGTCATAGTTCCCACACTACGTGTACATGTATTTACCGATTTTCGAAGCCTACCATCTTAAACCAAACGCATGGATACGCGTGTAAATAAAACTAGTTTCGTACTCTAAGAAAATAGTTCTGCTAATAATATTCAACAAAGAAATTCAATTTGATACCGAATATTATTTTAAATTTCTATCACATCATGTTTTAGTTGTCGTTTTGATATAAGGTAACAAAAGATTTTCAGCCTGAATAAAACAAAAATCGTGCCGGGTTTTAACACATCTCCCCCATTTAGCACATTTATACAATAACATCTGGTTGCTGGAAAACTTGGACCCTGGTAAACTCGTACACTAGTTTCAAAAGAAGAGTTATCTTGAGAACTGTCCGTTTTCATTTTTATTGGTTTATGAGGAAAAAAATCATAGAACACACCAATAAGAAGCATGTACTCGGAGCCAAAAAAAAGAAACGACGGCTTCAGTGCGTCAGTGCTTTGATTATACTCTTGCAGTTGTACAGGTATGGAAAAAAATATGGAAAAGGAGGCATAACTTTCTACAATGTTCTCCTTACACGTGGAGGAGCAAACTTTGCCATCATCACTCAATATCATTTTTTAATAACCTGGAAAAAATAATTAAAAAAAAAATACTTGGAAAAAGAAAAAAATGCTGGTTACCAGCATTTTGTCCTTTTTCCGCAACGTTTTCTATACTTTCGGAAAGAAACAGCCATACAGTATTTTTTTTGTCTGCAATTGCTTTCAACTTTTACCAGTCTAGACTCTTATTTTTGGGTTAAAAGTTAATCAGTCTCGGTTACTGCTTCCCAGAAACATAACTAATCTGAGTCAAACTGTGATTTCGGTTTATTCGAACGGTTGATCCCACTCACCTCGGCACTCGATCCTGAAACCTTTAACTCTTTACCAAACGACGAAATTCTGGACTAGTCCAAGTTCAAAGCAATTGCAGACGACAAAATAAGTGTTACTCAAAAATTGAAATTTGGTTTGAGAAGGGTAGAAAGAATTGTGAGAAAAGAAGAAAATTCTCGTTACCAGCATTTTCTCCTTTTCTCACCATGCTTTCAAAAGCCTTCTTTGTCAGGGTTGTTAAAAGTCGTTATTGTATGATGAAGGGTTAATGTGAAGAGTATGAGAGACAAACAAGTCGCACAGAAATAAGCGTGTCTCACCTACCATGTTTAGTTCTTTGCCTCCAGCAAAGAAGTTAATTTGGTCTGGAGTCTGGAGTGCCATGTGACACAGTGGTAAAGTGTAGGATTCTCAATCGAGTGTTTGTGGGTTTTTTTTACTTTGCATTGTCCTTCAGCTAAACAATTCAGAGCCTCGGTCTGGTGCCGATGAAATCCAGGACACACATGGACATGTGAACTGTTGCTGTGATATGACTGAAATAGTGTTGAAAGCGGAATGGATTGAATTCAACAACGCCCCTTTATTGAGTCTGTTTTTTTTTATTAGGGAGACACTTGGACAAAATGTCTGCATATCTACCTTCCCTTTTTAACCCTTAATCTGCTATGCACGACTCAAGGATCTTTTATTGATTGTGTAGATCAAGAAGAGACTACACAGAACTTGCAATCTGATCTTGAATCTACACTGACAGATAACGAGAAATCTCTCTCCAAAAATAAGCTTAACCCTTTCCCAAACAAGCCCTGGTTTTCTCGGGTCTGCAGTAAAAGTCTTTTGAAAACACTTTGGGAAAAGGAGAAATTGCTCGTAACGAGCAATTTCTCCTTTTCCCACAGTGTTTTCTACCCTTTTGTCTTTTCGTAACGAGCAATTTCTCCTTTTCCCACAGTGTTTTCTACCCTTTTGGAGAACTTTCTGCCATTTTCTCAAAATCTAAAATTGTCGTCTGCAAAATTTCAGTTTGAAAGAGTCCAAAATTTGTCGTTTGGGAAAGGGTTAAATAGCATTATTGTGGTTTTTCAAAACCGGCTTTTAAGTTTCATTTCGCTTATTAAGCAAGAAACGTTCACAGCTGCAAATATTTCTTACATGTTAGAAATATGAGGGATATTTTTTACCTTTACTTCACTTTTTTATGCATGATATCATTAATCTTGTTCTTTCTTCAGCAGGATTGCAATGGCTTTTTTTTTGGTTTCTTTCCTCCTAAACTTTGTTGCTCAGAATCAGCCCGGCACATGAAAGAATCATTATTTATTTGCCACAGCAGGTTTATTCTTTACAAGCCTGACTAAATATCTATCGTCTTTGTTTGGAGTCTTCAAAGGATCTGTGTCCTGAGAAAAGGGGGCTCAGTGCATCTGCGAAAAGTATCGACTCAGTTCAACCTACGCAAAACTTTTCAATATTAATCTATTTTCTGTAAGTAAATGAACCAGCCTGTCTCATGATTAAGTTCGTTGTTTAACGACTATATGACAAATGTTCGCGCGCATCCTTCTGCGCATGTATTTTTGTCGTGGATGTTGAATCAAAAGTGCACCTATGTATTTTTGCACATAATGGAATTACTATTGGTGCACTGAAAATACATGTAAGTAATGCTGGTAAAGAGTAAAAATGGATCTTTGAACTATCACCGTAAAATATTTAAAATGCTGATGACACGGCGATACACACCAAACAAGGAAGAACAAGCAGGAAATTTAAAGCTGTGGAAGTATAGCTGTTTCCACATTGAAAACTTTTGTTCGAAAAGGAGAAATCACTCCTATTGAGCAATTTCTCCTTTTCCCACCATGTCTGCTGAGCGTTTATCCTACCTTTTCCTTGAAAAAATAACTTCTTTAGTGACCTTCGACCTTGTTTTCTGACAAAATAAGCCCTGTGTGGTGCCATTTTTATTTTTTTCTTGTTTATTGTGTAGAATTATAAATCCCGTAAGGGTGGACATTTCAAGAAAAAAAAAATCTGTCCGTTAGAAAGTATGGATTTATTTAAGTTTAACTCTTAATTCAGTCAAATTATCTCCTACATGAATTTTGATGGAAATGATGTAGATCTATATTTGTATATTTTTGGAGTAAATATTTTGTTCAATGACCAACTAAAAGGTCCCTTGAATCCAACATATGTTGAATTTCGAAATACTATACAGTATTCCTTTTTCAAAGTCATATTTTTCAGAAACGAGAACGGTGACTCACATCTTTTTTTACCATAATCTCCTAGAGACATGATGACCTGTGTATGTGCAAAGTATGAAAAAAATCTGCCAGTAAGAATTTTTTTATCCCATAACCTGACTTGTTTTCAGTGTAATATACCAAGTACGTATTTTCTCATCTCACACACGTTCAATATCACATTTCTGTGACGTCATTTTTGACTTCATTTTGGACGGATTTCATACAAGTAAATGGAAATACCGCGAGTGCATTTATGAATGTTCTTGCATCATCTGATCTACATTTTGTGAAATATCGTTATGTGATAAAAAGAATCTGACATTTGTGGGCTTTTGAGATAAAAAGATTTTATTAAACTCGTCAAGGAAAATGTTATTAAGCTCGCCAAAGGCTCGCTTAATAATATTTCCCATGACTCGTTTAATAAAATCTTATCTCGAAAGTCCACTCATGTCAGATCCTATATGTAACATACGTCGTTAAAAAGAAAGTGGATATTAAGAAGCCATAAGTATGTGATGGCTTGCTAGGCACAGTGGATCATGAAGGTGCATCAAATCCCCTTTTGTCAGAGCAGGGAATAATTGGCTTGCAACACGCGAAAAGGATCATTCGGACATTTGCGTAAAGTGTCGTCTCGGATTAGCCTGCGCAGTCCGCAAAGCCGCTAATCCAAAACGACACTTTCTGTTTTTTATGTAATATTCTGTTATGAGCAAGTTTATTGTTACACAAAATCTAATGTAGTCGTAAAGTGGCTTCTCGGATTAGCCTGCGCAGACAGCGCAGGCTGATCCGAGACGACACTTTACGCAAATGTCCGAATGCCCCTTTTCGCGTGTTGCAAGCCAATTAGAATTAAAGGTCTATTTTGTTCCGTGCGGAGAAAACTCAAAAGTTGTTGTAGTAGAAATGGACACAAGAACTTATTGTTCCCATAGGTTTGCTGTCAGAAAAGAACGAAAGAAGTTGTATGGTCCTAACTAACGGAACATCGAAAAAAAAAAAACCTTACATTTTAAAATAGGGGATTGCACGGAGAACAACATTTTATTGTTTGAAACCTAGACGGGAGAATGTGGCAAATATTTGTTTTTATGATTTCTCATTAATTTTCTGTCTTTCATGTGCTACGAGGATGATACATCGTGTTGATGCTTGATCCAATAATTCATTTCCGAAACTTTCCGAGCGTTCCCCTAGGTCTCATTTTTCTATCATATCCACAATACTAGATCTTAATATCGCTATAGATTAGGGAGCAAAAAAAGATACTAAACAAAAAGCATGAAATTAATTTTATATATATATTTTTTTTTTTCTTTGACAACGGTATTGTTGCAATTATAGGTCAATATCGATGTAGTTATTTTTGTACATACAAAATAATATCGTTCAGAAAAAAGAAAGCCAAATTTCTTTCCTCTATTCTTTCTTGTTTTCTTTTTCTTTTTTTTTTTTTTTTCTTCTTTTTCTTTCTTATCTGCTTTCTTTCCTTCTTGTTTTCTTACTTTCGTGTTTTCTGTTTTTTTTTCTTTCTTTCTTTCTTTCTTATGTTATTATACTTTCAAAGCTCCCTTCTACTTAAAGGAATTTAAAGCACTGGACTAACATCTATCTATCTATCTATCTATCTATCTACCTATCTGTCATTGAGTGAGCGAGTCGTCTTTCGAATATTAAGCTATCCTAGCTCTGTCAAAACGAATAAGTTACTCCGTTTTACACTATCATGATTTTTCTTTAACTTCTCCTTCGAAATTCTTGTAATCACGACCAGTTCAAGACACTTTTAAACCTATCAAGCTCTGAAATTTCAAACTGAATAATTCTAAGATTGTCTTTATATTGATCAACAATCTTCTTTCTCACTTTGTGCCAACAAACTTGGTGTTGAAATTCCGAATGTCCTTTTGCCGGAAAATGACCCAATCATTGGTTTCAAATCCAAATTTCTCTGCAAGAAGCTTTGTCATCGCTATCATATATTACTGCATGTTTGACGAGAGAGAGAGAGAGAGAGAGAGAGAGAGAGAGAGAGAGAGAGATTTAAAGAAATAGCCCATGCAAGTTCTAAGATTTCGTTTTTCAAGTTTTTTTTTTTTCCTGTGAGAAAATATCAAAAAGGCTGCTAACTTATATTCTTTTACTAAGGATTGCTTTAAAATCATTCAAAACATAAACATACATGAAGAAAATCACAAGTAATTACCTAGCTATTGGTATTTTTGCTGTGAATTTTCCGTTCAGTAGATACGGTATATAGCCTTTTTGTCAGGGTGGTGGGATGGGGCGGGTTGATTCCTTTTCCCATTCAAAAGTAAAAGTCACTTTCTGTTAACCCTTCCATACGACATAATTTTCTCTGTCCAAAAATGTCTCAGGTCAAAGTCAGATGCAGTGCCCCCTCTAAATCATTAGTTCTTAGTTCTGAACTTTTTTTTCGCTTGTTTGTCGATGTGAGGATTAACGGCGATTATATCCCCGGAGGGAAATCATCTAAACCGATAAAACAAGCGAGGTCTCTTCCAGGAATCGCAATATTTAAGATAATATCTAAATTATTTTTGTCAACAATCATAAATTATTTTGTGTCATTTAGGATCAATGAACCCTAATTTAACCTCGAAAAATGTACTTAACTTAAAACCAAACAAAAGAATTTGTGACTTGCCCAAGTTAATAGCGTCGGTTTACTTAAAAACCTCGTAACCTTGTTTTAAGCTGTAGTTACGAGTTTTTTTTAGTAAACTGACGATATGATTTGTTAAAGACAACTTAATGTGGTTCAAATGCTGAAATTTCCCACAGTGTTTTCAAGGTGCTTTTTTTCCTAGGATCTTTAAATACCTGGATAATTTGTAACGGTTTGTCAACCACATTTGTGCCTTGTACAACTGTTGCTAACCTCGACTGAACAGAAAAGTGGTCTAATATTTGCCTTAAATAATGTCCAAGAGTTTGCTTTATATTATTTACAGTAACAGAGAAATTGCCTAACAATAGTCCGGTCATATCTGACCGAAATTCCTTTTCATTTATTTGACATTCTTTCTATCCGAAATACTTTAACTCTTTTCAGCTCCCTAAGCAAAGACAGGGGCTAATGCTGAAGGCATGGATCAAGATCAGACTGCACAGAGTTTTATCGTATTGTATTTTTATCGTATTGCCTTCGGCAGAGTTTATATATAGGCATTCAAAGAGTTGAAATTATCGTCATAATTGTTACAGAAAACAGTGTAAGTTGTGATCTAAAAATAGTCACATTCATAATCTCAATTAAATGAGAAAAAGTTATCCCCCTTGTAATTCATACATGAATTTGGTATTGAGTCACTTGTTCATATGCAAACACGAAATTCAAAATCAACAAAACAGAAAGGGCATAACGAAATTAAGAATTACAATTCATGTATATTTTGTAACTGGCTTTATTTTCGTCGCTAAGAGTGATTGGGAAACATTAGATTTTTTTTAACAGAAAAGTGTAAATAGACTACCATTTTCTTGGAAACCCCTATTTCTGTGGATGCTATTTCTTTCTAATGTCTACGACAAGGAATGCAAAGAGTTGTCAAAGTTAAAGAGAAAAGCCGTCTGCTTTAGACAAAGAAAAGCTGCACGCGACATATGGAGAAAAATTTACTACGTCTGGCCAATCATAGACATTTGCAAAGAGACATGCAAACGATGTTTAGCCGATATACAGTTGACGTCAAAGTTTCTTGCAATAAATTTTGTCCGTATTCATCAACCATTCCTAGGAACATTTTTATTTTCATTCTCCAAGATTTTCTACATTTGAAAGTAGCACAACCTCTGATTGGTTGCACCAAATATTTCGGCCGATCAACAACAACAACAACAACAACATACTTTTAATTACACCCAGGTATACATGGTATACAATAAGGGCAATATACATAATAATAGTACTACATGAAAATATAAAAGACGACTTCCGAAAAGAATAACACGTGTAAGCTGGAGATGATATGGAGGAACGATTTAGAGGGATAGAGCCACTTACGCGCACCTGCTGGTCACGTGACCTCACGTGGGAAATACAGGTCGCGTAAACCCTACTTGAAAGCAGCAGGTAAGTTGTTTTTATCATTCATAAGTACTGCTAGATCAATTTACTAATAACACGCGAAGAAAGGATCAGAAGTTGTATAACTTTTGAATTTAGAAAAAAAAAGTATAATAAGACTGTGAACGTTCTCAAGAATTGTTGGTGAATACGGACCAACTTGACTTCTTTACTAAACGACAGAAATTTGGACTCGTCTATAATGTAAGCCACTGCAGACGTGAAAACCTTTTTTTTTTTAAACTCTTTACCAGACGACAAATGTTAGACTCGTCCAAATCCAAAGTACTTGCAGACAAAAATAAAAATGTGGCACTAAAGGAGAGATTTGTATCAGATAACAATGCAGAAAACATTGTAGATAAAGGGGAAAAAATGTTTGTTACCAGTATTTGCTCGTTTTCCTTCGACGTTTTCGAGTGACGTTTCGGGATCGTTTAAACTCTTGATTGTCTGGAAAATGGTTAAAATATTATAAATAATGTGAGAGTATGGGGGTGAGAAAGGAGAAAATACTGGTCACCATCATTTTATTCTTTTCCAATTATAGGTACTAACTGTACTGTAAAACTAAACTTCTGCATGTATAATTTTGAAAATCAGCGACTTAACTGGCTTGCATGGGTATTTCTGAAATGAAGCATTTCCTAACAGGAAAAAGGAAGTTAATGAGAAGCGGAAAATAAAAACATACATTTCTAAAAGAGTAACCCAAGTGTAAGTCGACATGATTTTAACAAGGAAAAGGTGATATTTCCATTCAACCTTTGTTACAAGCCAAGCGTAAAGAGAAAGAAAACCAGCAACACACCTTTAACAATCAGCAGTATTTTACTAATGAACAAAGACAAAAGAGTACAATAAGAGTTAAGATTGAATGACTTATGACAATTTTTAATCTTAGGAGGAGAAAGAGAATAAGTCCCTCAAAGTTAAGAATCGGGTTTAGATTACAACAAGGATGAAAAGAAAAAAAATTCTGGTTCCTAAAACCTAAATTAGCAATTATTTAACTTGCAAATACATATGGGCACCCAGTTTAATAATAAAGTAATTCCAACTTACAGATCTAAGGTCCAAATTAAATCCAACTTTTTTCACTAGTTCTGTATCCACCAAGCCACAAGTCTAAGTTCAAGTCCAAAATCAGCAAGTAAGTCACTTCTATTTATATTAGCTTGAAAAAATCTAGATTAGTCTTATTTAGAAAGATGACATCATGGATTGGTAAATAGCTTTTTTACTAACAACCCGTTTCTAAAAATAGCCAATTTGGAAAAAAAAGAAAACAATATATGCTTCTCGTGTTTCCAGAATATTCTGAAAACAGGTCTGTGTATATCCTATCTGCATAACACTTCCCCTCCTAAAGGCAAAGAAAGGTTTAAGAATTAAAACTTTCTTTTGTTAGAAAAAAAGAACATTTCATTAAACTTAACTGTAAATGAAAAAAACATTATACATAAAGACAAATGTCAACTATTTACAAGTTTGACTCTAGAAAAGCATCAGGGATAATATTATCCCTACCTTTTATGTATCTTATATCCATGTTATATTCTTGTAAAAACAGACTCGAGCGTAGTAAACGTTAATTCTTGATTTTCATTTTATGGATAAAAATCAGAAGATTACGATCACTATATACAATGATGGGTGCAGGAGAAGGCGACAAATATACCCGAAATGCTGAAGAGCAAGAATAAGAGATAAACACACTTTTTCTGTTATTGAGTAAGTTTCTTGATATTGGTTAAACTTAAAAAAAAAACTAACTGGATAATATACATCATTACAATCTTCCTGAAGTTAAACACCACCTCCATCAGTATCACTAGTATCTACTGCAAGCTTGAACTCTTTTTCAAATTAGAAGTTACAAGAAGTGGTTCACTTTTCAGTATGGCTTTTATTTTATCGAAAGCTTTTTGACAATCATAATTCCATATATGTTTTTGTGTTTGCTGAGAAGACTTGTCAGGGGGTTAGCAATGACAGAAAAATTATCACAGAATTTGCTTTGGTAACCAGCCATACCAAGAAACCTCGTAAGTTGACTTTTGCATGTAAGCACATGATAATCAGAGATAGCTTTTGCTTTGGCTACTACAGGTTTTACCTGTCCTTGTCTATAACATGACCCTAAAATGTTGAAATTAACTTTTAACGAGATTAACTGTTAATTTGGCTTTACTCTATCTGTCAAAACATTCTCTGATAGTCTTTAGATGTCCATTCCAATTATCGCTGTGCATGAACTTAGGCTCTACAGTCGTCCAATCCAGATAATACCATGTTGATAAGACGTTGAAATGTCCTGGCGAGTTTTTCCTCCCAAAAGACATAACTTTGTACTGATAAAGTCCATCAGGAGTTACAAATGCAGAGATCCCCTTAATTCTTTCAGAGAGAGGATTTTGCCAAAATCCTTCTTAGAGATCAATACTAGTAACATATTTTGCATAACCAATATTGTCAATTCAGTCATCTACTCTTGGAACTGGAAACGAATCAGTCTTGGTCACAGTATTAACTTTTCTATAGTCAGTGCACGTGCGAAAAGTTCCATCTGGCTTTCGTACAAGAATACTGGGAGAATGTCATTCACTTTGACTAGGTTCGATATGTGGTTTTGATTTTGAGGAACTGAGGAAACTACATTTATTGTTGATATATTTGAATTATCCCTATCAACATTTTCTTTTAACATAATTTATTTATATAAAATAATTGCTTTTGCTTTCGCCTGTCAGGAGTTGTTTTCACGCAATTTATTCACTGACCATTTTCTCTACAGAACAGGGACAAAAATATCTTGCTTGTAGAGGCCTACCAGGAACTGGTAGAAGAGCTAAAATTTCTTTCTTTATTCGACAATGAGTTTTCTCTAAATGATTAAGAGTTTCGTTAGATGTTATATTTATACTTAAATGACTTGACATATGTGTTTCATGAGCTAAGCTGAATATTTCTTATCTGTAGGACTTAGGAATGACAACTTGATGATTGACAGCTCACTCATCATCAACAGAGACTTCAGGAGAGCGCCACTTTCTCATTATTATTACATTTTTTTATTCAAAAACGGACTGGTTCCTGTGAAAGATCAGTTTCATTAGCAGCTTTTGGAAATAAAGGTGCTATTTTTGGATCATTGTGTTTGTCTTCATTTAGTTTTTACCTTGTATCATGGCGTTCATTAACTAAAAGTGAAGATCTGTTACCCATTTCTGATGAATTTTGTTTAGAATTTGTCAGACGGGTTTTGTTAAATAGATCTGTTAAATTCATTTTTAAGTAGATAAGAAATCAGACAAGTTAATATCAGACTGGTTTTTAGTCAAAATGACTTTCTTTGCCATAGCTCTAGTAACTGCAAATTACGGGTAAAGGTCAGGAATGTCATGTTCAATCTGATCAGGTGATTGATCAATGCAAGGTTTGTCTGTTACAAATGGATTAACAATTACTTTATCTCCGGATAAATCATTGCCTAATTACAAATGAAAACGTTTTTTTTTTTTTTTTTTTCTTTTCTAATACCAACAATCACTAGACCAATAATTAAGTCTGAAGATGTTATGAAGCGGAACATTGACAAATGCACTTTCTACACCCTGAATAAGGACATATGTCCCAGAATACGCCTTCTCAGAAAAAGGCAGGACATCGGCTAAAATAAGAGATTGAGAAGTTCCAGTATCAAATTTTAATGGGAGTAGACTGGGCAAAATCACTTTTTAGTGACATAAAAATCATCTAATAAGAATGGTTCAAACATCTCCATATCAGTATCAGTCTTAGTTACTTTGGCCTGGACAAACGTTTAAAATTTAAAGCATGGCTGAGATGTAGACTTCGATGCAACAAAGTCCGCAGGCTTAAAACTTTCTTGTTTTTCCCGTTTTCTGTTTAAAACAAGGCATACAGAAATAAAATGACCCGATTCTTTCCAATAATTACAAGTGGGTCGAGATCAGGGATTTTGACCTTTGGCTTCATAAGAAGACCTGGGTTTGGGACTATTTTGATTGGATTTGTCATTAAATTGATTAAAATTGGTTTAGGACCAGTAGATGAATATAACGGTTTTCGAGGGTTTGATTTATTCATGAAAGAGATCTTATGCCTCAAGGCAAAGCTGTCTGCTAGGCAAGCAGCTTCTTCTACAGTTCCAACTTCTTTCTCGTCTAAGACAGCTGTTACATCTAAATGAATGCACCATTTAAATTCTTCAACTAACATAAGTTGTCCAAAGTTTCCATGATCCGAACCTATTTTCTTTGAATAGCACCACCTATCGAATAATTGTTCTTTACTTCTAGCAAAATGAACATGGGTTTGACCATTTGCTTTCCAGCAATTCCTAAAATGTTGTCTATAGATATGCTTCAGGTATCAATTCATAAGCCTATAGAATCAATTCTTTGACATCATCATAATTAGAAAGCTGTTCAGTACTTAGTTGGCAAATAATATCGCGAGCCTTGCTAGTTGCAACGCTTTGTAAGAGTAAGGTCCAGTGTTCTTTTGGCCCCTTCAGATTTTCATCAAATCTTTCAATATGTGAAAAGTATTTATCAACTTCCTGTTCTTAAAATGGTGGAATAAGTCTGAGATGTTTTTTATGTCAAAGTCGTGAACCACATGCAAACATTGTTTTTCTTCTTTTCCTGGTCCTTATTATTTCGTTTTCATCCGAAATTACCCATCCTTTCTCTTTCTTCTAAATTAACATACTTTTTTTTTCAAACTCTAATTCTTTCTCTTTCATTCTTTCACCTTACTCTAGTTTTAATTTCAGTTCTTGTTCTTCTTGCTGTATTTTCAATTTAGTATTTTTTTTTCTTTCATTTGTAGTTAAATTTATCCAACGCAATATCACTGTTAATGTCTGTCTGTGACACAAGAATAAGAGACAGAGCAGACGAGTCAGATATTTCTTTATCAACTAAAAACTGAACACTAGAATTCTACATTTCATTCTTTAATATAGTTCCTTTAATGGCAGTCAGTTTATACTAAAAAGGAAGATCTAACAAATCATTCTTTTTTGCCAAATTTAGCAACTCCTATGACAGCTCAGCAATAAATTTTTCAAGATCGAAAGACATGATTGCTTTTTGCTGATTCAGTAGAATAAGTTTTAGATTTTTTTTATTATTATTAATATTATTATTATTGTTGTTGCTGTTGTTGTTATTTATTATCTAATAAACTTTATTACAGTAACAAGTTCAAAATAATTTCAAAATGCTTAAATTATCAGATACTGTTTCTAAAAATAACCAATTTGGAAAAATCAATAAATGTTCCTCATGTTTCTAGAGTATGCTGAAAACAGATTACTGTATATCCTATCTACACAACACCCGCGCAATCCGCGCAGGCTGACCTGGAACAACTCTTTTCGCTATTGATCAGTATTATGTAATGTCTATGGACCATTCTTCCTCATGATTTAAGATGCTGATTAAAAAAATAGCCTATCGTGGATCCATAATTCTGTTATGGCTTGCTTGGTTCCATGGACTACAGGGATGCATTAAGCCTCCTTTCCATAGCTCATGTATTTTGATGACACGTATTTTGTTAACGCGTTTCTGGGTTTAGCATAAGAGGAAGAACGTGATACATATTGGTTGTTGAATACCGGCCAAGTTTCCTTGTACGAGCTGATGTTAAATTTCTCAAAAAGTTGGATTTTACCGGAATTCCTAAATCTATATGAACCATGTGCTGTCAAAAGGGGGCTAAATGCGACTGCAAAATGTATCTACCAAGGCAAGTCTACGCAGTCGGCGCAGTCTGACCTAGGTCGAAACTGTTTGCAGATGGTCACTTTAATGCATGTCAAAGGACTATTCTACCTCAAGATTCAGTAAGATGGTAGACAAAATGGATTGTATCAATTCAGAACCATGTGATGACTTTCTAGGTATAAAGCATCACGAAGAAGCATTAGGATCCTTTTGGCAGAGCGAAGCGCATACAGCTTCTAAAATCGTTGGGGTAAAAGCTTACACGCTTTCTGTCACGTACTGAGGTATTTTATACATGGCAATCACGGACAATCAAAATACTGTCATCGTCTAATCTATGCCATCTTCTAGATCACGTTGACTTACTTCCATCTGAAGAATTTCTAGATTCATTAGCTTAATGTTAGCAATCGGTAATATTGATCACCTATTTTCACCTGCCTGTTGTTACCATGACAACGATAAAAGTCGCCAACAGGTATTAGACGAAAGCGGCAATAGAAATGGCTAATGGTTTCTTTGAAAACTAAACAGGACTTTGATTGTCTCCCTTACAATTAAGATCTACACAGAGTTCAAAGATATTGAATCTAAACTGTCTTGCACTTTCAGCGACAAAAACAGCCCCGCCATTAAAAAATGGTGGTTATTTATCAATTTGTTTATTAATTTACTTATTTATTCATTTATTTATTTGGTTATTTATTATTATTTTTTTATTGCTAATTTTGTTGATTTATATATGTGTCAAGTTTTTTTTCTATCCCTTTTTATCCATTTATTTTTGTTTTTTCAATCTACCAGTAAATTTTCAAGCGTTCCAGTCATGGCCCTCTCTACTTGAAGCAGGTTTGTGCTCCTAACTCTTTACTAAATAAAAAAATTTTGGACCGGTCCAATTTGAATGCACTTGCAGAGGACAAAATAAAAGTAACTCAAAAGTTGAATTTTTTTTACAGAAGGGTAGAAATCATTGTGGGGAAAGGAGAAAATGCTGGTAGCTAGCATTTTCTCCTTTTCTCACAATGTTTTCAAAAGGTATCTATTTCAGGATTGTAAAAACCAGGGCTTTTTTGGTGAAGGTAAAAACATTTCGGGAAAAAAATGTCCCCGATTCCGTAACACCTAAAGGCGCAAATATAAAGAGTCAAGCCTCTTTCGATAAATACATTCCACTGAAACAAAGAAAGATTTCAATCTAAGCCTATAGGCTAGATTGTCAAGAATGAACGGGCGGGATGGCTTCAGGATCATACTGCAAGTTCTGTATCGCCCACAAAAAACTATTGTAGCTCGTGTAGACTTGTCGTAATTTGACGCATTGCACATGAAAAGAATAAAGTAACTCAAAAGTCAGAATTTGTGTGTGGAAAGGTAGAAAATGTTGCATAGTAAAGAGGAAAATGCTCCTTTTCCTATAATATTTTCAAATGCATTCTTTATCTGGTATGTAAAACTTGGGACTTTTTGTTTATGTTTTAAGAACACTTTGACAGCTCACGATGAAAAAAAAAAGATACCTACTTACAAGGGAAGCCGGAAAATTTACTAGGTGTAAAGTATTCTTTCAGAATGGTGAAAGAGAGTAGAATAAAAAGTGTTACATGTTCACTCAGGAGACCTAGGTTCATTTAAACGATATGGCTTGCAACACGAGAAAAGAGGCATTAAGACATTTGCGTAAAGTGTCGTCCCGGATCAGATTGCGCAGTCCGCGCAAGCCAATTCGAGACGGCACTTTACGCCTACATTAGATTTTGTGCTACAGTGTTCTTGCGCAGAACAGAAAATTACATAAAAAGGGAAAATGTTTGTCTGAGATTACATTTTGAGCAATGGTACGAATGCCCCTTTTCGCGTGTTGCAAGCCATCTATTTACCAGCCATTTTAGATATTGTTTTTTTTTTTTACTTTATGCTTTTCGGTAGTTTAATGAGAAATAACGGTGAAATATAATTCAATATTTCTTGGTTGCAAACCGTGAAAAATAACAATTTTATTTTCTAACACTTCAGTTAAAAGCGGAAATAATAGTTCCCGCGCACTAGTTACCTAGGTAAACAGCGCCTGCCATTCAAAAATGACGTAAGTATGACGCAATTTCTCCTGCATTTCCTGCGCTTTGCCTAATGATAATGCATTGCTACGTGAAGGCCTTGAAGGGAGTGCGCCAAGGGGAATTACCGAAAACATCTGTCTTGGATTTTGATGAAAATCCCAACCATGAGATTGAAAAATTGAAAAAGATAGAAGTAGAAGCATAAAATAAAAAAAGATTGTTTCTTTTTTTTTAGTGAAAGATCGAAATTTGTTTCATCTCGTGAACATAACCGCTAATATTTTCACGAGTAGTGCATTCACCAAAATAGATAGAGATTTTTCTTTTTGATTGGTCCCCTTGGCGTACTCTCCCCCTCCGCATAACAACACAATCATTACAATATCACGTAAAGCGCGAGAAATGCAGTGTGAATTACGATGTATTTCCATCTGGTTGAGTGGCCCGCGCATTGTACCTAGATTACCAGAACGCGGGAACCACTGTTTCTGCATTCATTTGAAGAGTTAGAAAATAAAGTCCGTATTTTTCACCGGTCGTAACCATGAAATATAGAAAAATATTTCACCTTTTTTTCTCCATAAGCTACAGGAAAGCACGAATAAACAAATATGCTCTATATATCTTTGTTCTGGGACTAGCTTTATAAAGCTTTTCGTATCAGCTAATGGCTGTTCTTTCAGTTGAGTATTAGAAGGCATGGTTGGTGGATTTGTCAAAGCAAACACATCATCCTTTGTAATGGCTTACATCTAACGTTTCACACATTTTTTTCACGCATCCTTGTGATGATTTTGTACTGTCTCCCGGGTAATATACATAAAAAGAAAGAATATTTACATACAAGACAGAATATTCAATGTCTGGGGTTTACAAATTGCTTTATGCAGTTCTGTCCCTATATAAATGATCCATCCTCTGTGATAAGGAAGCTTAATGAATCTACAAGTAGTAGAGATTCAGTCTTGCTGACCTGGGTCGAAACTTCTTGCTAATGATCAATTATCTGCAGGTCAAATGACCAGTGTACCTCGTGATTTGAACAGTCAATTGCTATACAATCGATTTTTATCGACTCATCATTAACCCTTTACTCCATAGATACTCATTTCTACGCATTGCTTGTAGGAACCTTTGGAAAACATTGTGGCAAAAGGTGAAATTGCTCGTGACGACACATCATTAACCCTTTACTCCATAGATACTCGTTTCTACGCGTTGCTTGTAGGAACCTTTGGAAAACATTGTGGCAAAAGGTGAAATTGCTCGTGACGAGCAATTTCACCTTTTGCCACAATGTTTTCTGTGCTATTAAAAGGTGTCATATACACATAAGAAATGGCTTTATCCTTGCTGTTATTTAGGGTCAATTAGAGATACCATAGAAATGCTTCATGGGGTAAAGGGTCAAGTGGTGACTTGTTTGGTACCATGCATCACGATGATGCATTTACCCTTTACCAAAAATCCATGGATTTCACGACCCTGAGATAGAAGCCCTTTGAAAACATTGTGGACAAAGGAGAAAATGCTAGTTACTCATTTTCCCACAATGTTTTCTTCCCTGCCGGAAACAAATTTCAATTTCTGAGTCGCATTTATTTTGTCGTCTGCAAGTGCTTTCAATTTGGACCGGTCTAAAATTTTGTCGTTGGGTAAAGGGTTTAACCCTCTTTACCTGTACACGGTTTTTATATTTTGGCCTGATACATCAGTTCATCTTTATTTCTGAAAAGAATATCTAACAAAGGGTATCTGGCATTACCAAAACAAAATAACAATATCACTGCTGCTGCGTCAAAGCTCCTCAAATGGCAAAAACATGCGTATGAGCATAAGCATAGAAAAAAAATCGCAGGAAACAGATAAGGAACCTGACAGGCGTATATTTGGACGAGGTTCTTGCGCGAGTAGTAGTAAAGTTGTTCGACGAACACAGAATTTTGACGTGATTCCAGCAAGACGACCTTTATTGTTTCAAACAGAATTTTGACACGATTCGAGCAAGACAAGGTTTAATGTCACAGCTCTTCAAAGGGCAAAAGCATGCGTATTCATGAGCATAGCAAAGAAAAAATCGCAGGAAACGAATTGGGAACCTGACAGGCGTATATTGGACGAGGTTCTTGCGCCAGTAGTTGTAAAGTTGATCGACGCACACGGAATTTTGACTTGATTCCAGCAAGACGACGTTTATGTTCCACACAGAATTTTGACATGATTCGAGCAAGACGACGTTTCATGTTGCACACAGAATTTTGACGTAATTCCAGCAAGACGATAACTATAGAACCTGTGACACCTGTACAAAGGATCGTCGAACGAGCAAAGACTGAATTACGCCGGCTGGGTGCCACTTTTGAGCAACCTGTGAAAGTGCAGACTCAAAAGAGAAAACGAGAAGAAGAAGATTTGCCAGTTAAGGCAAAACTGCAAAGACGTGACGAACGCTCTGACAAGAAAGACTCGGCATTTCGACCGAGGCGACAAGTCTCTTTCATAGACAAATCTGGGTTTTAAATCAATATATTTCCTAGACTCCTCCTCCTCATCATCAGTTTAACAAAGGCTGTCGACATGTACGAGTGTAATTTATGTGATAGAAAAATTAAACAAAGGGACAATATGTTACGCCATAAAAGAAATACTCACCAGAAAGAGGAAGATTCTGATATGAATCAGTCTATGGGCATGGATGAGCAGTCATTCGAAGAGATGGATTAAAATGAAGCTGAAGGCAGTGCGACTAACTATGACCCGTGGGATAGTCTCATGCAAAAAGTGTTTGACCAATGCCATGAGCAATTTGAAGAGGCTGTGTCGAACATTTTGGACAAACAGAGGCTCGTCACCGGGCCTACGAAGACCTAAGAAAAGCGTTGGTTTATAACTTAACTAGCCAGATGATGTGGTTTAATGCTATTCTAAAGGATCCAGTATATAAAAGCGTGCGCAAAACGGCGAAAGATTTAATAGCCATTGATTATTTTAAAAAAGATGAAACTTGGAAATATGCCATCAACGAACACAAGTATCTCTTGGATTTCATCTTCGAAGACGTTGATCAACCGACACTTCAAAAAACGATGAGTTGTGAAAAAAAAGGAGCTGACATGGTAATTAGCTAATCATGAATTAACGGAGAAGTAGCCTGAGTCTGGAATCAATCAAAAGACATACTTTAGTTTGAATCTTTTGTGACATGAAAAAAACAATGCATTTCTATTTTGCTGTAATTATCGAAGTGATTGGTAATAAAATTCTAAAACGGTTAACCCTGTATCTTTTGTTATTTTTACACACAAGTATGCATTTTGTAATTCTGACACCCCCTCGCTTACTCGCAGTAGTTATTTTTAAGTTCATACGCCTGATCTTGCTTTTGACTGATTTCAACTGTAGGACGTTTCAAAATACAATGGGGGAAAATCGGAAGCTCATATTGCATTCCATTAGGTGTGCTCTTGTCCTGTACTTTCGAAATCCTCACACCAACTCTCTTGAGGTGCTTTCTGTACAGTCTGTGATCATGATGCTTTCGCTACAGTCCGCATACTTGGTGCTTTTGCTGCAGTTCGCATTTATGGCGCTGTCGCTGCAGTCCGTATATATGGTGCCTTCGATGCGGTTCGCGTTTATGGTGCCTTCGATGCAGTTCGCGTTTATGGGGCTTTCGTTGCAGTTCGCGTTTATGGTGCCTTCGATTCCGTTGTCTGCGCATGTCATATACTTATATGACGCATCACTACTAGCCCCGAAAGCGGGCTGACTGTAATATTACGCTCTATAAAGTAGCAATGTTGAAAATAGCTTTTACGTATCAATACGTTTGAGGAGAAATGAGACCTGCTTTAGCAACAGATTTCTCTAAACTGGTGATCATAGTTGAGTGAATTGCACGAGGCAGCGTTTTATTGGGTAAACTTTTTTTTTTTTTGTTTTAAATTCAAAGTAACGGTTGTCGCGTAGGAAAGTGGTTCGGTTCTGTACCCAGGATGCCCATATCAGATAGATGAGTATCTATAGAATGCCATCTAGCGAGAGATAATGCCTTCGATTCCGTTCAGAATAGGTCTCGCACCACTGCCAGACTGCTTCCGGGTCGTAGTAGCCAAAAGTAGTCCTATGTGAAATTTTGCAGTAGCAATTTTGTTGCCGAGATGGCTTGGAGGTATTTGATTTAGATTTGCTTGAAATTTGGGCAATGGGGGACCACTTAGATGCGTTTTTATTGTGCACTGACAGGACTACTTTGTATTAGTGGAGGAACAAAAACTTGGGGTCATGGCGTTGAATAGGTGTTCCTGAGAGGATAAAATTTAGGGTGCCTGTGTTGGTTGGAAATTAGCAAAAACGCAGTCGGTTGACATGTTGTTTTTTTTTTTGCATTTTTTTGCAGGCCATAATTTTGCCGTCAAGCAAAATGTCACAGCTCTTCAAAGGGCAAAAGCATGCGTATGAGCATAAGCAAAGAAAGAATCGCAGTAAACGAAATTGGAACCTGACAGGCGTATATTGGACGAGGTTCTTGCGCCAGTAGTTGTAAAGTTGATCGAACACGGAATTTTGACTTAATTCCAGCAAGACGACGTTTAATTAAGAAATAATCTTCTTTCTATCGTGGTATATCGTTCAATAAACCACAGTTGTGAGTTATGAGGCACAATATATAATCCACGAGGGCGATAGCCCGAGTGGGTTATTCATTGCGCCTCATAACTCACAACGTGGTTTATTGAACAATATACCACAATAGAAAGAAGATTATTTCGATTCTAACATGGCTTATTTTTTAATGAAAGGAAAACAAGTTCAAACTGAGAGTGAAAACGCGGATGAAGATTATTTTCCATTGAATAACTCACTCATTGAATGACGTCACTCGCTATAGGATGACGTCACTCTACATGGATTGTCGCAGATTTTACCACGTTTTCCTTGCACTGTGTTTATAGAGCCTAAGTCGCGTGTCATGTTAGAATGTTTCACACAGAATTTTGACGTAATTCCAGCAAAACGATATTTAATGTTTCACACAGAATTTTGACATGATTCGAGCAAGACGACGTTTCATGTTGCACACAGAATTTTGACGTGGGTCCAGCAAAATGACGTTTAATGTTACAGACAGAATTTTGACGTGATTCCTGCAAGACGACATTTTATGTTGCACACAGAATTTTGTCATGATTCCAGCAAGATGACATTTCATGTTGCACACAGAATTTTGACGCGATTCCAGCAAGACATCTTTCATGTTGCACTCAAAAATTTGGCGCGATTCCAGCAAGACGACGTTTAATGTTGCACACAGAATTTTGACGCGATTCCAGTAAGACAACGTTTAATGTTGCACACAGAATTTTGACGAGTTCCAGCAAGACGACGTTTATTGTTGCAGAGAGAATTTTGATATGATTCCAGCAAGACGACGTTTGATGATGCACACAGAATTTTGACGTGATTCCAGCAAGACGATATTTCATGTTGCATGATCAGTTCTTGTGCGCAATGTAGCGAACAATTTTAGCAAGTGGATCTTTAAGCTGGCTCTCGTTTACAATGCCAGACATAGTCTGTGAAAAGGGTTTAAATGCATCTGCAAAAGGTGCCGAAATTTATGCTAGTGGTCAATTTTTTGCAAGTCAAAGGACAAGTCTACCTCATGAACCAGTCGGTTGTTAAACAAAACGATTTTTATGCATGTATAATTATATGGTGACTTGTTGAGTAGGATGCATCAAGAAAATGCATTAAACCTCCATGGCTCATGCATGAAACCTTTGTCCTAAATATCTGAAATGAAAATTTCAAGCCGATAGTATTTCAAATACATGTTTTAGGGAAAATAACGTTATCTCTGTATCGGTTTTTGAAGACATTAAAGATCCAATCTTAGACTGCAGGTTCTATGTAGTCTGATCCTGATCTACACCGCCCGCCATAAAGTCGGTGAATCGCGTTTAGCAGCCTAAGGGTCAATAGATAAAACATCAAGGCACAATCGGCTTTATCAAGGGAGGTAACCAATGTATTTAATGTTTTTATTATGTTCATCATCCTTCACACATCTTATGTCAATATGCAACTGTAGCTAAAAAGAGCGCTTTCTAGAACAGAATGGTTTTACAGATCGAAATCCAGATACTGTCTATGGTTTATGAGGGGTAGCTGAATTGTTGGGAGAGGTGAAAATTAGAGCAAAAACACGTTAAACCCCATTATCTTCCGCTAGATGGAATTTTTCAAACACAAAACCTACAGAACCGGATTACTTTTCAAAACGGCAACCGTTACTTGGAAAATAAAACAAACGATTATTCGATTAAGCGCTGTCTAATATGATTCATCGAACAATGGTTAGCTAGCATGTAAGCTAGGCACCATTTATAAAAAGAGCCCCTGTAAGCTCGAGAAACAAGCACAGAATTAGCGCATCATGTTGGGAACGTTACTTTTCTTGTCAAAGCCTGTTACACAAATCCCAGTTTCCCCGTGTCTTTATTTAGAACACTTTGCAGTAAACAATGGATTTTTTTACCTTGTAAAATTATCGTATTTCTAGGAAATTTGGAACCATAAGTGGGGTTGATTTTACTTTAGTTTAAGCACGTTTATCCTGTACATGATAGTGATGCGTCATAGCTGACAGGTCAAATCTTCTTTTAACCCATTACCTAACGATCCCTACTTTTGACGCCCCTGAGAAAGACGCCTTTTGAAAACACTGCGAGAAAAGGAGAAAATGCTGGTACCAGCATTTTCTCCTTTTCCCACAGTGTTTTCTACCCTTCCCAGAACAAATTTCTATTTTTCAGTCACCTTTATTTTGTCGTCTGCAAATGCTTTCAATTTGGATCAGTCCAAAATTTTCTCGTGTGGTAATGAGTTAAGATTATGACATGCGTAAACAGCTTGTTACGGTCCGCCCCCTACCCACGCTTAGCGCGTTGTCTACGTATGTAATATTTTACGAAGATACTAACTGTCTGCTTTGACGCATCACCTAGCACATTTACAGGGAAAAAGTATGACTTATACCGAAGGCAGCACCCAAGCCTGTATGGCTGTTATGATAAATGGCCGGTGCATAGGTTACGTGCTCGCTGAATGATTCGCACCAGGTAGCGTTTTATTGAGTAAACATTTACTTTAGTTTGAAGTTCAAAGTAACGGTTGTTGTTTTGAACAATAGTCATGTCTCTGTACCCAGAAGGCCTAAATCAAATAGATGGATATTTAAGGAATACCATAAGTTGTTCCGGTATGACGTCACCTGATTTAGAATCATTTTGAAGTACTTACGAAATATACCGCAGTCTCTTGATTTTTTTAAGTATAAGTGCCTCTTATTATTCAATGAATCACTTAACCCTTTTCCCAAACGAGAAGCTGTAGACTCTTCAAAACTAAGAATATATGCAGATAACAGTTCGGAGACTGATGCAATTAAGCTGGAGTTCTGTAGAAAAATGAAAAAAAAAATATTGTGCGGCTTGAAGGAAGTGCTTGTAACCAAAACATTAATTTTCTTCATTTCGGACAATGTTTTTTCAAAATCTTACTTCCTTCGTTTGTTAAAACTTTGAACTTTATGGTAAAGGACTGGTATCATTTTTCTCTCGCATATCTTGTGTAAGTTTTATATATAGGTTAAGGAGAAGTATTGGAAGATATTTCCCAGAGGGATTCTGCTTCGTTTTATTTATGAAACAATTTTACAGTAATCTATCAGCTCATCCCTTTGGGGACCCCTATGTGAATATCAAATGCTATTTCGGAATCGTATTTTCTTGTGGCAAGATTTCCTTTTTTTCCGAATGTACTGATTTTTGATATATGCACTCGCCTGTTTGTTTTCAGGGGTGCTTAATTTAGCAGTAAGCCCTTGAGGTATCTATATGTGTCTTGCTCTGTGAAAATGGGGCTCAATGCATCTGCTAAGACTGTCAGCCTGCGTAGATTGCGAAGGCCGACTTGGGTCGAAACTTTTTGCCTTTGGTATTATGGTATATTATCTGAATGTCCAAATTTCACTCGGTTGTAAGACAAAATAGATTTTAGGGATCAATCATTATTTGATGACTTACATGGTAAGATGCATCATGGGAATGCATTAAACCTTATCCTGCTATTTAACTAAAACATTATTGGTATCTCACATGTATGTTTTGAAGAATAATGCCGGTATCTCCTGATCGGACAATGTAAACCCCACTATCTTACACTGCGGATCATTCCCATTCACCTCTGTAGTGGGCTCAGAAAGTAGTCCGTCTACAAGTGATATTTTTGTCACATGACCTCAATTCAAAATGGCGAAACAAACGCCGGTGAAAGAAAGACCAATAATGATTGTGTTGTGTGCTGTTCAAACAGCATACGGCCAATCAGACTTAGTGGTAGGAAATGTGAAAAAGAGGGATTTTCTGTACAGCTTAAATGTTTTTTAAAGGACGATAACTTGTTTTTTAATCTTAAAAACTTAGATCCATCGGCGTGTCAAAACTGTTGCCATCATTCATGGGCACAGCCATTTTTGTTAAAATTGGCGTAAATTTGTGATCAGTAAAGAAGCTCGAAAAAAATAGTTCCATTGTATACAGGGAAATTTATCAGTTTGAATGCACCTATAATGTATCCAGAATAATATTTCCTTTTTCTACTTCATAATGTTACACATGAAACAGTTTAACAGTACTAACAAAACGTGTTTTCCTTGGTTTGACAAGATTCTTGTCATTTAGCCCATTGCAGAGATGTATGGTGAGAGTAACGAACGACAACTCTGCACCGAGATTGTGTAGATCCAAGATCAGACTGCACGTTCTGTGCAGTCTGATCTTGATCTACACTGTCTGCAAAAGGTCAGTGAGTCGCGTGTAGCAGTCTTAGGGCTAAAAGCCATGTTTCTAGAATATAGCTGATATATTCTTTGCAACTAGAGCACCTATCTATATTTATATGTTTGTTTCCTACCTGTCTATATTTATATGTTTGTTTCTTAACCAAGACGATGCAAAACACTCTATTTGCAACCCACAGGATACTTTTTATTGGTGCCGAAATTTTACAAGGAGCAAATGATTGCAGATATGTTGTGTCACTGATTGGTGTTTAAGGCCGATTTTAACATTATTTCAGCCATGTCACAGCTCGATTATAATACATGTACTTCCTGGAATTCACTAGTAACAGGATAGGGATTTGAATTGTCTTGCCCGATTACACCCCCACGAAAATAAACGGTGCTTTTAGCGGGGTTCGAATATCCGGGGCCTCCAGGGTTCAAATCCTACACT
Organism: Tridacna crocea; assembly: GCA_943736015.1. Taxonomy (NCBI): domain Eukaryota; kingdom Metazoa; phylum Mollusca; class Bivalvia; order Cardiida; family Cardiidae; genus Tridacna; species Tridacna crocea. The sequence continues at coordinate 35,457,201 of OX031063.1, read as the reverse complement.
TGACAATTAAGCAATGCAGTCTAACTGAGCTAAGTATGATCGGCTTATTTCAATGGCACCTTATCTGAAATTTGCGATACAATTCTGTAACACAAGTAAAAATTAACTCATTACCAAAAGACAAAATTTTAGACTTGTTAAAATTGAAAGCACTTACAAACGACAAAATAAACGTGACCCAAAAATTGAATTTTTTTTTCCAGGAGGTCAGAAAACATTGTGGGAAAAGGAGAAAATGCTGGTTACCAGCATTTTCTCCTTTTCCCACAATGTTTCAAAACGCTTCTATCTCAGGGTCGTAAAAACCAAGAATTGTTTGGTAAAGGATTAATTATAACTAAGCTTGTAATAGTTAATGAGGAACACTTATTCTACCAAGGTAAAGGGAAAAAATTGCAGTTTAGTATAATATCCGCACATGCATTTTAGCTATTTGAATATGTATGCATTATTCTTAAAACTCTTTTCCCGTTCTACTTCTAGCAGAAACACAATAATAATAATAAACTGTCAATAAAGCATTCTTCAAGCCTATTATACGTCAAAGTTTGAGATGGCATTTCCTATTTCGTATACATGAACAATCAAATCTCGAGCAGTCTATTCAGACATTATTTATTAATCTCTTGATTCTCAAAACAGCTCTTAAAATGCTATAATTCAGTCTATTTCACATACGGGTGATGTTCTTCTTCATCTATTAGGGCGATAACTTTTTTTCAAGAAAATACAAGTAGTTGTGTGTACAACATTAATCCAAAAATAGACGGATGAGCAGGGAAAGGACGAGAAGAAGAAGAAGAAGAGGAAGAAGAGGAGGAGGATGAAGAGGAGGAGAAAGAGGAAGAAGAGGAGAAGAAAGAAGAAGAAAGAGGAGGAGGAGAATTTATTCCCATATATATACCTTGCATGTGACGTTTATAGGATGTAGGGTTTATTTATCATTCTAAGGGCAGATGACAATGAAACACCCGTCTAGATATATTATTGTCCATACAACGACATTATGACGTAATAGAGCTGACTATTTTCGAGAGGAAAGTAAACTTCTGAATAGGATCGTATACTTACATCTAACATCAGAATAATTCGACATGATGTATCATTGCCTCTCAGTCAAAATGATAATACAGCCATGCTGAGTGATAAGGCGGTTTATTGCAGCTGCAAACCGTTTCGGCTCAGGTCAGCCTGCGCAGAACATACAGGCGTCGAAATTTTGTGCTATTGGTAAATTTTCTTCACGTCCAAGGTCGATTCTACCTCGAGATTCAGCCGTTTGTGAGACAAAATGGGTTTTATCGGTCCATAGTTATATGATAACTCGCTTGGTATGATAACTGGTCTAGAACATACGAAAAGGGGCTTTCGAACATTTGCGTAAAGTGTTGTCTTGGATCAGCCAGCGCAGTCTGCACAGGCTGATCCGAAACAGCACTGTACGACTACATCGGATTTTGTTCTACAACAGACTTGTGTGAAACAGAAATTAACATAAAACCGAACAGTATCTTTTCGGACGCGGACTGTGCAGGCTGGTCCGAAAGGACACTTTACGCAAATGTACGAATGCCCCTTTCCACGTGTTGCTTGCCTTATAGATCTGGGCCTGTATTCACCAACCATTCTTAAGAACGTTCTTTGTCTTATTCTCCAGAGTTTCCTACATTTGTAAGTAACACAATTTCTGATTGTCTGAACCGAACGGTTTAGCCAATCAGAAATTGTGTTAATTACAAATTTAGAAATCCTTGGAGAATAAGACTAAGAATATTCTCAAGAATGGTTGGTGAATACAGGCCCTGAAGTCAAAAATGTCTATGCAAATCATTGGGTTTTTTTCCCCAAATTAGTTTTACGTTTCTTCAAAAACCATACAGACGGGCTATATTTAGAGTTCTAACATGCGTCACAGACAGAAATAAGACATGATATCAGGAGTCATGCAAAATACTGCGACTTGATAAACCTACCATTCAATTAACTCTTTACCACACGACAAAATTTTAGACTGGTTCAAATTGGAAGCATTTGCAGACGACAAAATAAAGATTACTGAAAAAAATTAAATTTGTTCTGGGAAGGGTAGAAAACACTGTGGGAAAAGGAGAAAATGCTGGTTACCAGCATTTTCTCCTTTTTCCACAGTGTTTTCAGAAGGCTTCTTTCTCAGAGGTGTCAAAAGTAGGGATTGTGTGGTAGTGGGTTAAACAGTGGAAAAGAGGTCAGAAGATACAAAAGCACTCTTGTCTGTAACATTTGACTGTTGAGCGTTTTTACTCTGTTTCAACACCAGACATGCTTGTGAAGCACAGCATTTTCTTTTAAGTATGATACCATTGTCTTGTTTCTCACCTAAACAATCCAAAAGAAGGATCACAATATATGTTAGAAAAGACTAGTACATTGTATAAATGCTACCTAACCATGGCTCTATGAATCATACCATGCAGCGTTTCAATGCGAAAAGGCGCTTCGGACATTTGAGTAGGCGGATCCAAGACGGCACTTTAGTACATATTAGATTTTGTCTTACAGTAGACTCGCTTGACACAGAAAATCACACACGATCGGAAAGTATCGTGTCGGTTGAGGCTGTGCGGAGTGCGCAGGCTGAGTCGAGACTGCAATTTACGTAAATGTCCGAATGTCTCATTTCAGGTTTTGCAGGACAATTATTTATGGATCGTAGTTATGCAATAAACATACCTATGGCTCATTTTCTCCGCATTTTTTCCATTTCTTATGTTGGTTCTATATGGCCTGCAATCACGGGTGACTGCCCACGAACAATGGGATAGTACCCTGGGAACAATGGGGTATTATTCTGGGAACAATGGGATATCGTAAGAAACAGTGACATCATGTCCTGACGCATACCAGAGAACAATAGAACAAGTGCCTGTGCAATGGAACCATTCACGCGCGAATACCCACGAACAATGGGGTATTACTCTGGAGAACAACGACCGGAAATGCCAGTCCTTGATGACGTCACATAACGGTGTCTGCGATGCCTGCTTTCCACCCCCTTACTCATACCAGAAAACAATAGGATTATTGTTTCGAGAACAAGAGCAAGACTGCCAGCTGCCCAGTGACTCCTCCATAAAACAATAGGATAAAAATCTGAGAATAATGGTGTAAGAATCGTATGTCTGCTTGCAGCCCCGTGACTCATACCACGGAACAATAGGATTTTTTGACAATTTGAGGATAGACTGCTCTTTAGTGATAGTTAGTAGCCCTGAAAAAGGCTGTTTCATGTTTTGAGGTTATGCTTTTTCGCACAACCCCAACTTTCCTGCAGGCTGGGCAGCTGCACGCTGCCCATCTCCTTACTCTCTTTCAGTCTTGAGCGTCAAGTCCAAAGCTGAGTGAAAATGACGGATCATCGTCATTATCCCAACTTTCTGTCTCTGGAATGATAAATTTTCCCTCCTCTTTCTTGTTGGCGGAGTCTGTTTTTTCTTTCGTTAGATTTTCGAGCTGTTCGTTCACCCTCTGAAAATTTAATGAGAGGGTGCTAACCGCTCTCGTCATTGTTTTAATCGACTTCTCTAAACCTTCCATTGTTAAATGTTTCGGACACTGTCTCTGGCTTTCACAGGTTTACGAGAGGTTTAGAATACTGAGGGCAGAGGCAAAATAAGATATTTTAAACGACTACAAAGCTGTCCTTTATTTGTGACAAAGTCACTTTCAATGACCATCTTGTATTACTTTAGATAGCATTACGAAATGGTAGCTTGTGTGTAATGCCTGGCGTCCACTAGGACGCGGAGGGGACAAGGAAGCTTCGCGGTAAAAGTAAATTCATTTCGGCATACCTTCCTGTGAGAAAATATAGATTCAGTACAGAAATGTGTTAATCCCCGGACTGTTCGTGGACTTAATTCTTGCTAGCATATTTAGGATTGTCCGCGTAAAGAATTCGGAATGGTACCGAATATTCAGGCGTGAAAGCGGATCGTTTCAGTACAACGCGGACACGTTTAGGATTACACCAGGAAATGTTTGGGACAACCAGTTTCAGTGCACGAAACTAGGCGGAGACGGTACAGAAATGCAGAGGTTGCATTCAGAATTTTTATAAGAGAGCTTGGATCTCTCGTTCCATAGGCTGAAATCGACTAATTAGCTGTGTATCAGAGAAAATAACGCCGCTCTAGCCAAGCACGAATTAAAACCACCACAAACTCCAGTTGCCTGGTTTTTTTCCACGTCGACTTTTGTTTTTTCTTTTTTGTCTCAGCATAATGTGTGCAGGGAGATTAAAAGCACGTCCGCCCTGTCTAAAGTCAAACTGCAAGTGATAGCGCACTGATTTTGATATGTTAAGGCCCTTAGGTTGCCTAGATACGAAAGTCATGAGGCATTTTCCTCATGTTCAGAGAGCATACAGCGACCGCTCTGAACGTTCAGGCAAGGTTCTGCGAACCTTCTGTATCGATTCCTCTTAGTGTCCGCAAGCTGCCCGCGTCGCTGAGGCTTTCGGGAATATATTACAAAGACTCTGGATGTCCTGACGATGTCTTGACGACAACGCGGACCTGATGCCAAAGGTGTAACGAAATTCATTTCCGCGTCCAAATTTTGCTCTCGATCAAAATTTCGACGCGGACAAAATTGCCGATCCGGAAGGCTACGAATCAGGCGGAAGCATCTAGGACAACAGTAAGAAGCCATCAGGTACATGAGGAAACTTTGCCGAATATTAAATTTGTTGTCCACATGCTACCCGCGTATTGTCCTGGCCCTGGGGGACGCCTGGTCTAAAAGGACAAAAGATACGGGGTTAACGATGTGATCTTGGTGCTTTCGGTAGAGTCCGCATATTTGGTGCTTTCGCTGCAGTTCGCATTTATGGTGCAGTCGCTGCAGTCTGCGTATACGGTGCCTTCGATGCAGTCCGTGTTTATGGGGCTTTCGATGCAGTTCGCGTTTATGGTGCCTTCGATGCAGTTCGCGTTTATGAGGCCTTCGTTGCAGTTCGCGTTTACGGGGCTTTCGTTGCAGTTCGCGTTTACGGTGCCTTCGATGCAGTTCGCGTTTATGGGGCTTTCGTTGCAGTTCGCGTTTACGGTGCCTTCGATTCCGTTCAGAATAGAGAGGGAAAAATGGTTGCTCGAGAAGTTCGAGAATTGTTGATATCAACTTAAAATCAAGTTCAGTCATCAATGTTTCCGGTGAAACAAGACGAGATTGAACTTGCATGAATAGACACTGCATCGCTATTTTGCTGTATTTGTCAACGCGAGTGATTAATATAACGTTAACATGGTTAACCCCGTATCTTTTGTTCTTTTACACACAAGGTATGCATGTCGTAATGCTGTCTAAAATAATACAAGATGGTCATTGAAAGTGACTTTGTCACAAATAAAGGACAGTTTTTGTAGCCGTTGAAAATCTCTTATTTTTGCCTCTGCCCTCAGTTGGCCAAACCTCCCGTAAACCTGTAAAAGCCAGAGACAGTGTCCGAAACATTTTACAATGCAAGGTTTACAGAAGTCGATTAAAACCATGACGAGAGCGGTAAGTACCCTCTAATGACAGAAAAAGCAGACTCCGCAAACAAGAAAGAGGAGGGAAAATTTATCATTCCAGAGACAGAAAGTTGGGATAATGACGATGATCCGCCATTTTCACTCAGCTTTGGACTTGACGCTCAAGACTTAAAGAGAGTAAGGAGATGGGCAGCGAACAGCTGCCCAGCCTGCAGGAAAGTTGGGGTTGTGCGAAAAAGCATAACCTCAAAACACGAAACAGCCTTTTTCAGGGCTACTAACTATCACTAAAGAGCAGTCTATCCTCAAATTGTCAAAAAATCCTATTGTTCCGTGGTATGAGTCGTGAACAGGGCTGCAAGCAGACATACGATTCTTACACCATTATTCTCAGATTTTTATCCTATTGTTTTCTGGCGGAGTCTTGCTCTTGTTCTCGATACAATAATCCTATTGTTTTCTGGTATGAGTCAGGGGGATGGAAAGCAGGCATCGCAGACACGGTTTTGTGACGTCATCAAGGATTGGCATTTCCGGTCATTGTTCTCCGGATTAATACCCGATTGTTCGTGGGTATTCGCGCGTGAATGGTTCCATTGTTTTCGGGCATCGCAGGCACTTGGTCTATTGTTCCCTGGTATGCGTCAGGACATGATGTCACTGTTTCTTACGATATCCCATTGTTCCCAGAATAATACCCCATTGTTCCATGAATACTATCCCATTGCTCGTGGGCAGTCACGCGTGAATGACCCCATTTTTCTTGGAATAATACCCCCATTGTACTTAGGCATCGCAGGCATCGCACCCTCGCAGGCAGTCTCCCCAACTGTCCGGACATTACTACATTTGTGCACCAATTGCAGTCTTGAAAAGACCAGGATGTGCAAATTAGAAATGTATAAGTATTTGAACGATGCCACACAGCGGAAAATAATGCAATTTTCAGTCATCACATAAGAACAAATTTATATATTTGGCGCTGGTAGAGTATATTTTGCGCCACAAAACTAATTTTTTAAGACCTAAGATGGAAAATAAAAAAATAAACTGTCAATGAAAATGTATTCCCCTGATGGCTGAGGGTCAATCAAAGGTTTCTTTCAGATTCCTTTTGATATAATGATCATTTTATCCTACATGTTTGACCGAGAGGATCCAAAATCAGAGGGCGTACTTTTGACAGCCCGATCAGGATCTTGGTCTACGGTCTGCAAAAACAAATATCGTTTAGACCGGCGCTTTTAATGGGATACAGAATTATTGTCATCACAATTTGTTTTTGTTATTTCAACGGTATAGAGAAAAAAGCCACAGTTTGATCAATCTGGCCAATTACTTATTTACAAAATAAAAAGGTAGATCACAATAAAACAATTGACATTCTATCGTTTTGGGGTTTTATGAAGGGCATTGTTTAGGGTAGGTGGACCAATTACTTGTCATAAGCGGCTGCTTTTCTCCTTGAGTGTTTTTCAGGGCTGCCAACAGTTGGTTGAGTATCTTAGCAGATATCCTTTTCCTAGTACCTTTTAAACGTAATGAACTTATGTTCTTATTATCAAACTTTCAACTACTTCAACCAGATCTACTTGGCAACCGAAGAGGGTATGGATTCGAGCCCCACGGCTGGCTATCTAAAACTACTAATACATAGAGTGTTTTGGATGGGAAGTTAGTAATGAGCGACTCTGGAGAGGTTCCGTGTGACGGTGCTACACACCGAGCACGTAAAAGAAAAATGCGTTACCCAGAAAGTGTCCCGTCCTTAATCTAGCATTATCCCCGTAACAAAACTTACAGCCTTCAGGAGTCACCCATATGGGTAACCGGTGGCAACGATACATGGACGCAATTTCAATCAAGCTCTTGATATTTTATCATCTCTATTGCTTCTTTTTGCTCCGTTTGTCCTAAAACATAAAGGAGCACGTCACATGAAGGAAGCGATGTAACAATATTTCCCACCAGAACAGAATTACTTTTATTTATAGAAACAGCATTACAAAAAGCGGTGAACTGAATCCCAGACAAACCACTCCTAAAGATCTCTGATTTGGTGAACTTATATATGAATCTAAGTTTTAACTCATCAATAAACGACAAAATTTTAGGTTTGTCCAAATCGAAAGCATTTGCAGACGACAAAATAAAAGTGACTGAAAATTTGAAATTTGTTTTGTGAAGGGTAGAAAACATTATGGGAAAAGGAGAAAATGCTGGTTACCAGCATTTTCTCCTTTTTCCATAATGTTTTCTAAAGGCTTCTTTCTCAGGGGCGTCAAAAGTAGGGATTTTGTGGTAATGGGTTAAAGGGATTCCTCCAAGTTTGCTTAGGCTGGTTAGAGAAAAGTTTTCAGCTTGACTGCTAAACGCAAGATAGCCCCTAGGCTGCTAAACGCGACTCACTGACCTTTTGCGGATAGTTCAGGCCAAATTCAGACTGCACAGAACGTGCACTTTGATCTTAGATCTTTACTACCCCGTAAAGAGAATCTTTATTTTAAAACAATATGTTTGAAATAGCACTATTCGGATATCAGCTTGAAAGTTTCGTTTAACTTATTTAGCAGGATGAGTTTTAATCTCCTTGCATTAAATCTTTACCAAACGACAAAAATTTAGACTTCTTCAAATTAGAAGTATTTGCAGACGACAAAATTTATGTGACCAAAAAAAAAATGAAATTTATGCTGGGGAGGGTAGAAAACATTGTAGGAAAAGGAGAAAATGCTGGTTACCAGCATTTTCTCCTTTATCTACAATGTTTTTTAAAGACTTTTTTTCTCAGTGTCTTTAAAAGTCGGGATTGTGTGGTAAAGAGTTAATCCGCTAATTCTTAAGAACATACTACGAGTTCGCATTGCTTGGTATCAGGTAGGCCTATAACGGAGATGCCACCCTTTTGGCAGAGCTAAATTTATTTTATCACACCAGATAGAACAATTACACACAAAAGGAATCTGCACGAAAACGCGTACGTGAATTGGCTTCGGGAAATCGAAAACACAAAGATGAACAACTAAAGATGAGGAGTAAAAGTTTATTTTTGACGTAATTATCTTGATTAACTTTGTTGGTAAATCACTATTCCTACAACACCTTGTTTTAATAAAATATTTACCACAAAATTTGAGTTTTAAGGACCCTGAGAAAAATGCCTTTGGAAAACGTTGTGGTAAAGAGAAAATGATGGTAAATGTCTCCTCTTTTCCCCTATATGAATTCTGCCCTATCAAACACAGAAATAATCATTTGAGCTTCAATGCCATCTGCAACTGCTTTCAATTTGGACCAGTCTGAAATTTTGTCGGTTGGGAAGGCGATTTGCACAATTAAAATATTCATGTATGATAATTAAATTTTGTCGTTTTTTGCCCCTTACAGTTCGCCTTTTTCTCTGCCTGTGGTGAATAATATGCAATTAAGGTATGAATTTGATCACCTATCCCTTAAAATACACAGTATATCGTCGGTTTAGTTCAAAAACCTAACTACAGCATGTTTCCAGTTGTAGTTACGATGTTTTCGAAGCAAACCGACGATATATTCTGACATGATCTTTCTGCATCTTGGAAAGAACTGCTTATTATTTTCTCAACAAAAAATGGAAGAGAAAAAGCTCTTTGGCTGAATAAACTTGAATTCATTTCATAACGATCTGTATTAAGTTTTAAGAACTTGTTTCTCAATTGATGTAAAAAAAGCATGTTTAAACTAAACCAAGACCACTGCAATTGGTCAGACGGTATGCCAGTACTAACTTCAAATTTGATTTATTCAATATGCATGTAATGTATCCAGTGCTACTGTATGATAGAATATTCTAAAATCTGTCGAAATTATCATTATGAGTGTTCAGAAGTCTTGCACACATATACAGAGCACCAATTAAACACTGATTCCCATATCACAGTTTATTGTCTTTGAGCTGTTCAAACAACCCAGTCTCTGGAATGTCCCACAGTAATCAAAAACGAGTTAGTGCCCTCAAATCCAGGTGTTGCAAGCCAGTCCAGGTGTTATCAGTCCATCCAGTCTTACTCTGGTTGTCAAAATTACACATGGGTACAACCAAAGCTAGTTTCTGTTACTTATAATTTAATTATTTCTCTGATGTAATCATAGCATGCATCCGACAATTCTGAATTGTGTGGAAAGAAAAAGATTCCGAAGCTTTCAAACTACAAAAATTACCAAGGTTTGCATTGTCATGTGTCAAAGAAATGCTAACTACTTCCAAAAGTAAATTTTAAAAACAGTATAAACTGCATTAATACTTCTAATGTTCAATACATGAAAAAAAATTAGGGAAACAATGTGGGAAATGGAGAAAGTTAAGTCTCTGCAACTGCTTTCTGTTTAGACAAGCCTAAAATTTCGTCGTCAAGCAAAGAGGTTTAAAGATGCCAAAGTTTAAGAGCAAGAGAAAAATACCAGAACAGGAAAACGCAGCAAAATGGATTTAAACATTAAAAAAAAAAATACTCCTTTTTTATATGAGGCCAAAAAAGAGAATAGTTGTCATAGTAACAGAAACAGAACTGGAATAGGACTGAACTGCCTTCCTTACACCTGGACGTCTCTGACACTGCGGAACTATTCCCTCCCAACCACTGTCTCAGCCTGCAATATACATTCTCCGTCATACACCTCTCTTGTTGATCTCTTCTGGTCATTTCTATGTTTATATTCTTTGAAAGTCTAATGGATGAAACTTGAGTACAAAGCTTTGATGTCTTGAATAGTCTGCTCCACCCTTCTGGTGACTGGAGCAGATACATTTTCTTATCTCCACTGAAGAGTTTAACATCTAATGGCTGGTCATACTTTTTATCTTTCACTGAAAGCAGACCATTCTTGAAAACTTCGACCATCTCAAAATCTTGTAAACGATCTTCATTTCTCAGATAGTATAACCTTTGTGTATGATCTCCATATTTGTCACCAAGTGATCCCACTCTATATTGCAGGCTGGGCCCAAAGACAAGCGGTTTTTTGGCCTTGCCTGGGCCGCCTCAGTCTTCTAAAAAGAAGAAATTCCCCGTCTTTTTCTGATCAACATCCTGAAACAAAAATTGAAAAATATCTAATCAGCACACAATCCCAAGATTCATCAACCCTGGTGAGAAGTCTTCTGAATACATCACAGAGGGAATATGCAGGTAACTAGCATTTAACCCATTACCAGATGACAATATTTTAGACTGGTCCAAATTGAAAGCATTTGCAGACAAATCAAAAGTGACTGAAAATTTGAAATTTGTTTTGTGAAGGGTAGAAAGCATTGTGGGAAAAAGGAGAAAATGCTGGTTACCAGCATTTTCTCCTTTTCCCACAATGTTTTCTAAAGGCTCCTTTCTCAGGGGCATCAAAAGTAGGGTCTGTGTGGTAATGGGTTAACTGTCCCCACTATTAACGTTTTCCAACAATGTTTTCTTCTGTGTTAGAGACAATTTGTATCGTTCTAGCTATGTTCCAGTTATTGTCTGCAAATGCTAAACTTGGACATGTCTAAAACTTTGTTGTTTGATAAAGAATTAAAACAGCAAGCTCCTTCATTTCTCCTTAACTCATTACCAAACGACAATATTTTAGACTGGTTCAAATTGAAAGCATTTGCAGACGACACATGAAAGTGACTGAAAATTTGAAATTTGTTTTGTGAAGAGTAGAAAACATTGTGGGAAAAGGAGAAAATGCTGGTTACCAGCATTTTCTCCTTTTCCCACAATGTTTTCTAAAGCCTTTTTTCTCAGGGGCTTCAAAAGTAGGAATTGTGTGGTAGTGGGTTAAAAGATAATGTGTTTGATATAGAAAGTATTTAACGAAAAACCACATTTAACCATACATAGTGAATTAATTATGCAGCAGAATTAGTGAAAATAATGTTAAGCAGAAAATGGCCGTAAATTGATCTTGAGCTCTGTCCAAATGCCAAAATTTCAGACATATCCATGTTAAAGCATTTTCAAGTGATAAATCAAAGGAGACTGAGAGTTCAATGGTAGAATCCTTAACCCATTACCACACAATCTCTACTTTTGGCAAGCATAAGAAAGACGCCTTTAGAAAACATTGAGGGAAAAGGAGAAAATGCTGGTAACCAGCATTTTCTCCTTTTCCCGCAATGCTTTCTAACCTTCCCAAATCAACTTGCTATTTTTCAGTCACATTAATTTTGTCGTCTGCAAATGCTTTCATTTTGGATAAGTCTATAAATTTGTTGTGTGGTAAAGAGTTAAAGGGAGAAAAAACTTAATCACATAAGGAGAACATGCAAATATTAGCACTTTTCTCATAATTTTTTCATTGACCATCTTTTTAAGAGTTCTTCAAGTACAAGGTTCTTTTGGTAAAAAGGACTCATGAAAAGTTGTCTTCAAAATCCTTGCTGTAATTGCTTGCAATGATTTCAAAGGTGGCCTGTAGCTACATGCAAAAAGTTGTCTTTATCTTGATGTTAACACTCCAAAGAAGCAGCTTCCAGTTCTCTAACGGTTAACATTGCGTTAATATTCAAAAAAACATCTATATAACCATTCCAAATCAACAAATTTTGAAAACAAAATGCATGAACAGTGTTTTCATGTTATTATCTAAGCTTTACCGCTATAGTACCAGTAAGTATGTTTGCCAAGCCATATAATCTACCTAGATAACAAAATCAACAAGAATGTAATTTAAGTTCATCATAAACCAAAACCACCCTTCCAAAACCAGCTTCATATTCCCGTTTCTTTAATTCCTAGGAACAGTCCTAAATTAGTCATCATACCTTTACAGAGTTCAGTTTGTTGATGCGGGGCCTGAAATTGTTTGGATCTCGTCTAAAGGTGATATCCAAGGATTGTAAGAACTTGTTCATTCCATTCAGCAAGCCTTGTGGTCTGAAAATAATAAAACAGCGAATAAATACTCAAAATTGTTGCAGCATGAGGTGTATCAGTTTATGGGAAAAAACTCAATGTGAAGAAGACAGATTTTACAAACTGTAGAATCTTGTATAGGCAACGATGGGTTCTGGTGTACTTTTTTTTTTCAATTGGAAAAATACCAATTACCCTTTCCCAAACAACACGGAGATATTTAGATTTGTCCATTTATTTGTATCGGAGTTTAATGTCGTTTGAACAACTTAGGTTATATCATGGCGGTAAGTGCACCTGCACATGTGTTTCTTGGCTTTCTCACACCAGCAGTGACACAACTTTCTTTTTAATCCCTAAGTAATATCTAATTCATTTCAATCCCTAAGTAATATCCAATTCATTTACAGGTATACATGAAAACTGCTTGGTTTCAATGGATTGAAGTAGGAGTATAATCTATATGTTATTTTAAGAAGAAATGAACAAAGCAAATTTGTCTTACGAGTTGGCAATGGTGTCAATACCAGGAGATCCCTCAAACACAACAACTCTATCAGCTAGGTAAGTAGCCATGATGAAGTCGTGTTCCACAACAAAGGCAGTTTTCTTGGCATGGAGGATAAACCTTAAAGATAAAATTTGATATTTTAAGTTGAGTGTTTTAAGCATTTATTTTCCAAGTTTTGCAAGTATCTTATCAACTATCTTGCAACATACTTCCATTCTATGACTGATTTTAGAAAATAAAAAGAAATGATAATCAGGAGCTAAATATTTGCAAAGTTGACATTTGTAATTCCTGAAATACACGCTATCATTGGTTGCTTTCTGTTCTAATAGCACATATAAAGTAGCATATTATATTTGCTATCTATCATCAGCAAAACTTCGAAAAAACGAACTGCTGGAGAGAACTGCTGGATATCCTGGGAATCATTACCAAAAAAATAAAAACGAACACGGCAATACAGACAGGAATATCAGTTTCTGTATATCAATCATTTGTGTATTGCCCTTTTAAAATCTATTTACTAAAGTATGGTACCAAGGAAGACAATGTTTGTAAGTTAACTCATATCCCATAACTTTACCTTTAAAGTGGCAGAGCATATAAAGTCTACATAGTCTACCATAAAATTGTGTTAAGAACCCTTTACCTTTTAATGACTTTAGCTGCATGGAGACGTTGTTCAGAGTCCAGATAAGCTGAGGGTTCATCAATGAGGTAGACATCAGCTGGTTTACCAAGACACAAGGTCAAGGCCACTCTTTGTAACTCTCCACCAGACAAATTCTGCACCTATTGAACAATAATCTAAACCTCATGAACTGGAAATGGATACCAAGAAAGATGTTAAGGTTTCAGTGCCACATCTGAAAGCAGGGTCAATTGCAGACAGGTGAGAGTGAAATGAACATGCCATCTGATCTTGAATGTTAACAATCCAGTTTTCACTCAAGCCTGAAAGATCTTTCTGTGGCTTTTTTAGTTGATTGCATTTTCACTAATCATATCAAAGATTTTAGACAAGTCCAAATTGAAAGCATTAGCAGACAACAAAATAAAAGTGCCTGAAAATTTGAAATTTGTTTCATGAAGAGTAGAAAACATTGTGGGAAAAGGAGAAAATGCTGGTTACCAGCATTTTCTCCTTTTCCCATAATGTTTTCTAAAGCCTTCTTTCGCAGGGGAGTCAAAAGTAGGGATTGTGTGGTAATGGGTTAAGAAGTAAAACTGTGCATGTTTGAAGCTGACAGAGTTATAGTATATCAGTTCTTAAATCATGATATAAATCATTCAACATATAAGCCCTTACAGATAAATGTCTAGCAGCATCCTGATTTTCTCAACCTTATGGCAAAAGTAAAGTTGCCTACAATGGAAATTTCTTTTTTTTTTTTTCAGCCACAGTTTACTGCTAATCATCTGTTCAGCCATTTTTTTTTCCTTCTTATCCCCAAGTCCAATAAAGTTTCCTTTTGAGATCTAGGCATCTACCCTTGGTGGACTCAAAAGTATTTTAACCCTTTACCCCATAAGGCATTTCTATGGTATCTCTAATTGACCCTAAATAATAGCAAGGATGAAGCTGTTTCTTATGTGTATATGACACCTTTTGATAGCATAGAATACGTTGTGGCAAAAGGTGATATTGCTCGCCACAAGCAATTTCACCTTTTGCCACAATGTTTTCCAAAGGCTACTACAAACAATGCGTAGAAATGAGTATCTATGTAGTAAAAAGTTAACAATTCTACCTCTTGGTCCATGATGTTTTCAATAAGCAGGGGTTTCATCACATCTGCCACAAACTGTGGATGGATGTAGGCATCCCGAATTCTTTCATGTAAAAGCTGTCGCACAGTTCCTTGAGATTTTGGGCTTATCTTCTGGGGCTTGTAGCTTACATTTAGAACTGGGCAATCACCTAGCAATGGAAAAAACTACAATGTAGGCTCTAAAAGTGCCTCAGCAATGATCAATTGTCCTAATGCTCAAGTTGAATGTAAAAGGAGCGCTGATATTGCAAATTCAAGTCTTTACCACACAACAATATTTGGATCACTAAAAATCAAAGGCATTCGCATATGAAAAATCAAATCTGGCTCCATGTGTTGGAATTGTATATGAATGGGTTGAAAATATTGTGGTAAATGCAGAAAGCTGGTTATCATTATTCTCTACTTGTCAATGTTTTCACAGGCTTCTTTGCCGGGATTGTTTAACCCTTTCCCAAACGACAAACTTTTCGACTAAACCAAAATGAAATCATTTGCAGACAACAATTCAAAAAGATTTTTTCTGTCTATGATAGGGTAGAAAACATTGTGGGAAAAAGAGAAAATGCTGGTAACCCGTAAAAACCAGGGATTGTTTGAGAAAGGGTTAAACTTTTGAAATGTGTTGTACTGGCTTACAGGCTGTTTTGGTTTTAATTTAGCACAAGACACTAAACAATGAAAATCAACAGTAAGAAAGTTTAATAAAGCTCCATTTGCAAATGCAGTTCTCTTTTATGGCATGACAAAGACACAGAGGCTCTTGCACAGACCTTGGGTAATTTGCATAGATCCATTAATTCCGCATGTCATCAATCATGTCTACCTAGTGGTTAAGTTGTTTGTGGATCCAAAATTATATGACACCTGACTAGGTATACTGCATAACATAAATGCACTAAGCCCCTCTTTTCCCATGGTAAGAATTAAGTGAAATTAATTAGATCCAGTGAAACAATCAATCTAAATAAAGCAATTGAAAACATTGAGACAATAAATTGAATACCTCCTGAGTCTGGAGTAAGTTTTCCAGCAAGCATTCGAATAAAAGTTGTCTTTCCAGTTCCATTTTCTCCCAGCATCACTAAGATTTCAGAGTCAGTAAACTGACCTGGTTCAACAGTCAGCTTGAAGGTTCCTGAAAAATAAATGAATCATCTGTAAAGTCAACACTAATGAAGTGAATGCTTTCTGTTGCAAACATAGCAATTCCAATACTTTTCTTGGCCAGGCTATATTACACACCATAAATCCAAGATCAAACAGCATATCTCTGCTTTGTCTAATCTTTCTCTAGCATTACAACAATCCAATTAGTTGTGAAAGGCCCTCTTGAATTCTTAAATGAAATGCGATATTTCCTATTTCAATAGAAAAATACAGACCTAATCATTTTAGAGGTTTTTGAGAAAAAAAAAAAGAACTCGCCAAATATTTCACACTATGAATCTAAGATCAGACAACACAAAGTGTACAGAGCTGTCTTGAGCAAATCTGTAAACTCTTGATAAAACTAGGGAATTTTAAACTAGTCAAAAAAGACAGAATTTGCAGATGACGAAAACACTTTGGCTAAACACTGTGGAAACATTTTTTTAACTCCTCTTTCACGCTTATTAACTCATTACCAAACAACAACATCAGACAACAAAATAAAAGAGACTTAAAATTTGAAATTTGTTTTGTGAAGGGTTGAAAACATTGTAGGAAAAGGAGAAAATGCTGGTTACCTGTGTTTTCTGAAGGCTTCTTTCTCAGGGTGGTCAAAAGCAGGGATTGTGTGGTAATGGGTTAAACTTGAAATTGAGTTGCACAGGCTTAAATGAAAGACGCAAAGGTTTCGACAAGTGCTTCATTATTTCAAGGTTGTTTAGATACAGATGTCATGCTCAGTTCGATGACCAACCTCTATAATCCCAAGTTCATCAATCATTAATAGCATTTTTCTGCTTTTCCCACAATATCTTTAAAAGTCTTTTTCGGATATGTCATTTCAGTACAAAGTTGTTTGGTTCAGGTTACGAGTAATTAAGACCTTACCCAGATTTTTTACCATTTTGGGGTACTCGTATCTACACATTCTTTTGATTTCTTCCTCCATGGCAGTTTCTGCTACTTTGAAGGTCAAGGACTCTTGCCTGAATCTTAAGTTCTCGGTTGGTACAAATCCATCCAAAAATATGTTGATCCCTGCATAAAAACAGTTTAACTTTCATTAAAAAAAATATTTTTCAAACAAATTGGTCAATTTAATCTTTGCTATATAGTCTAGGCAGAAAAGATATTTGAAATTGCACATTCATAAATCTATATTTATGCAGTAGACTGCATATACTTGAATAGTTTACAGGAAAGAAGATGACCTAAGTATTATTAAAATTTATGTGAAGTTATTTAGGTACACATTTTAGCACTTTCATCCTTTCCAAAATGACAAATTTTAGACTGTTCCAAACTCAAAGTATTTGCAGATGACAATTTTGAATTTGATGAGAATGGCAGAAGTTTTCTGAAAGGCTAGAAAACAGTGTGGAAAAAGGAGAAATTGCTCGTTATGAGGAATTTCTACTTTTCCCATAGTGTTTTCTAAAGACTTGTACTGCAGACAAGTAAAAACCAGGGCCTGTTTGGGAAAGAGTTAACAGACAATAAATTTGAGGACTTGTCTAAATCCATAGCATTTGCGGAGAACTAATTATATGTGGCTCAAATCAGAAAACTGGCTTTGAAAGAGACGATGATATTGTATAAAGAGAAAATGCTGGCAAACAGCATTTCCTCCTTTTCCTGCAATATTTTCAAAAGCATTCCTTCTCAGGGCTATTAAAATTCCTTTTTTTTTTTTTTGGTAAAGAGTTAGAAAAATTGCTGAAAAGCAGCAAATGACAAAGCACACAACACAATGACACATCATTCAAAGTTCCACTAAGCTCATGTTACTTAACCCTAAACTAAACAAAACATTATGGAATCGACAAATTTCAAAGCAATTGCAGATGATTACATAAATGTTGCTCTCATGATGATCTCCGTATCCGGCAGAGTAGAAAACACTGTAAGAAAAGAAGAAAATGCTGGTTACCAATGTCTCCTTTTCCAATGTTTTCAAAAACCTCCTCTTTCAGAGCTGTAAAAGAATTGGGATTGTGTGTTAAAGGGTTAACCCATTACCATACAATCCCTGCTTTTGACGCCCCTGAGAAAGAAGCCTTCTAAAAACATTGTTGGAAAAGGAGAAAATGCTGGTAACCACTTTTCTTCCCTTCCCAAAACAAATTTCAATTTTTGAGTCACATTAATTTTGTCGTCAGCATAATATGTTTTCGATTTGGACAAGCCTAAAATATTGTCATTTGGTAAAGAGTGAAAATTTTCTTAAGCCATTTTGACCAAAAATTCAAAATATCATTTTCATTAACCCTTTACTCCATAGATACTCATTTTAACGCATTGCTTGCAGAGCCTTTGGAAAACATTGTGGCAAAAGGTGAAATTGCTCGTAACGAGCAATTTCACCTTTTGTCACAATGTTTTCTACACCATCAAAAGGTGTCATATACACATAAGAAACGGCTTCATCCTTGCTGTTATTTAGGGTCAGTTAGAGATACGATAGAAAAGCCTTATGGGGTAAAGGGTTAATTTACAGGAATAATCATTTGACTGGCTGAGATTGTCTAGCCAGGGATTGTCTAGCCAATCTGATGTCCAGTCAAGGACTTAAAAACTGTAAATAGCTACAGTGCCTGCTGACCTTCACGAACACTGAAAGGCATGGTCACAACTCCATAGGCCCCTGGTACACCATATAGACAGCATATAAAGTCAGACAAATAGTCCAGCACAGACAAGTCGTGTTCCACCACAATAATGTACTTATCAACGGCAATCAGGTTTCTAATAGCAACAGCAGCTTTCAGTCTTTGCTTGACATCTAAATAACTTGATGGTTCATCAAACATGAATCTGCAATTGTATAAAATATTGCACTAAATGCAGCTTTCAACTAGAGCTATCATTATCCGTGATCATACCCCACCAGGACCTTGTCACAAAATAGGTCTTTGTCACAGAGTGCGGAATTGTTCAGTGCAAAAGCAATATTTGAAAAAAAGTCAAGGGGAGATATTTCAGCATCAAATTGCAGCGGAGTCATGGAAATTGCACATGCACAACACCATGTTAATATAGGAACACCAAGTGTTAATTTGAGGTTAGTACCTGAAAAACTGTCTGATTATTTCGCCGGACATATTTGTGTGTATGGACAGAGGGATATTCCAGTATACCCACCTCCGCTTCATTGTGGGTGGTATAACAAGCCTTAAACTAATATGTATCGATAAGAATGACACATTTAATATGAACCAGCCTTAAACACACTGGAAACTTTCAAGTTGCCAAGGAAGTTGTTTAAAGCATCAATTATACAAATTTACATGCAAAACTTTACATTTCAAGAGTCAACAAAAGCAACTTGGACATTCATAAAAGAAACTACAGTAAGGTTACAAAAACAGTTTTTTATAATTTCAACTATTAAATCAAACCATTCATCCATTTTCCCTTTCTCATACAAAAAAATTGGGCTCCAAACTGAAGGCATTCACAGATGAAAATATAGCTTAAACGATGAATGTACATTTATGATATAAAAGTATACATAGGGAAAGGTGCAAATGCTTACAAGCATTTTCTTCTTCTCCTATAATGGCTTCAAAAGCCTTCTTTTTAGGGATGTCAAAACTCAAGACTATGTGGTAAAGAGTTATACAGACTGCAGGAAAAACAGAAATATTGCTGTTTTAGATCAGGTCTTGTTCTACACCGTAAAGTTACAATTTTACTGTTGACTCTCAGGAAACCTATAACAAGGAGAGTTACTATTCCATGTAGTGAAGCTTTTTAAGAAACTTCACAGCCTTACCTTTTACTGATAGTTTGCTATTAACCCTTTACCCAATAAGGCATTTCTATGGTATCTCTAACTGAACCTAAATAACAGCAAGGATGAAGCAGTTTCTTATGTGTATATGGCACCTTCTGATAACGTAGAAAACATTGTGACAAAAGGTGAAATGAGCAATTTCACCTTTTGCCACAATGTTTTCCAAAGGATCCCTTCAAACAATGCGTAGAAATGAGTATCTACGGAGTAAAGCATAATATTCAGGACACATTATCCTTAAAGTCCCTTGTTAGTGGTTCATCTGGGCCTGTTAAGCTTCAGAAATAATAATACAAGAACAAATGAAGAAACACTTACATATCTGCCCTCTGTATACACACCATTGCACAGGCAAACCTCTGTAATTCTCCTCCAGAGAGATCCTCAACATTCCTATCAGTGACATGCAATAGATCTGTAATGAGATACATTCAAGATAAATATCGTTCTTATATATCACCTGAATCTTTTTGTATTTGTACTCTCAAACACACTTTGATATCTCCTCCGATGATTTCTTCATCAGTATTTCAGCCTTTTTCTTGAAAAAGGAACATAAACCCTTTCACAAACGACATATATTAGACTCTTCCAAACTGAAAGAGTTTGCAGACAACAATTTTAAATTCGATTAAATGGTAGAAAGTTCTCCTAAAGGGTAGAAAACACTGTGGGAAAAGGAGAAATTGCTCCTTACCAGCAATTTCTTCTTTTCCCACAGTGTTTTCAAAGGACTTGTAGAGCAGGCATGTAAAAATCAGGGCTTGTTTGGGTAAGGGTTAATCAATCATTGTGATGCAGTACATCAAGCATGATGTTACAAAAAATTGATAAACATCATCACTTTTGTCTAAAAACCAAATGAACCATTAAGGTGGACTGGTCCTCTAACATGCAGGAAATTGACAATAGTAAAATATTTGACCACAGTCAGCTTAAAAACTTGCAAACTGTGCAGGTTGACATGGCCCAATACTTTTTTGCAAATCCATCACGGGGTCCCACAATTTTCAGAAAAGGCACCCATCCTGCAGTGACTTTACAACAACACTTCAACATTCTTTTTTCCCTGACACAACAGAAACACAAATTACACTGTCTCCAGTAGCAACAAAACTTAAATATTGGCTTCGGTACCATTTATTCGGTCAAGTAAATTTCATCCACAGTGCAGGTCTAGATAAAGTTACACAGAATGTACAGCCTGGTCCAAGACCAATGCTGTCTGTTCATAAAAGGTTAAATTATTACCCGCCCCCCCCACCCCCCAACCCTTAAAAAAAAAGATTATTTGAATAAGAAGGGAAATTCTATTTCATAAAGAAAAGATTGTAAATAATCATGTGTTTGTTTGTTTACCCTTCACCAAAATGTCCTCAAAAGTTGTCTGTAAGAAAATATATAAAGCCATTGTCTAATTCTTTACAAAATTATCAAATTTAGACTTTTCCAAATTGAAAGTATTTTCGAATCATAACTGAAGAGTGGTTAAAATCTACGGTTTTGCTGTTAAAGAGTAGTAAAAATTTTGCAAAAGGTGAAAATGATGGTTACCAGCATTATCTCCTTTTCTCATAATGTTTTTTTTTTTTTTTTTTAAAGTCTTCTAAGTTCTAATGCAAGGTTATTAAAATGGGGAGGGGGGGGGGGGGGGGAGGTTGTTTGGTACAGGGTTAAGGTCAACAGTACCTAGCTGTTTGCAGACTTCTTTCTGGTTGTTCATGTCATCTTTCTTATCCAGAAGCTGTTGGACAGATCCCTGAAATGAATAGATGGTATAAAATTTTCTTTCATTATAAAAACGAAGTTGATGGGATTAAACACCACTTCATCGGTTAAATGACTTACTGCAGCAACAGCACCTTAATAGTACAAGAAATGCTTTGAAATATTACTTTGGACATTTCAATTGGACCAGTTCAGATACCCTACATAATGCACATCCGGAGTAAGATATTCCAAGCATTGATCATTACACCATGGGTTTTGATCATAACTCCAAAATTGCAGATAAAAATCAATTTTAGAGGTAGATGCTCGTCTAAGACTATGGAAGCCCAAGTCCTAGTAAAAAATTAGAATTTTATGTAGAGGGTTACTTAACCCTTTACTCCATAGATACTCATTTCTGCGCATTGCTTGTGGGAGCCTTTGGAAAACATTGTGGCGAAAGGTGAAATTGCTCGTCACAAGCAATTTCACCTTATGTCACAATGTTTTCTATGCTATCAGAAGGTCTCTTATACACATAAGAAACGGCTTCATCCTTGCTGTTATTTAGGGTCATTTACAGAGACCATAGAAATGCCTCATGGGGTAAAGGGTTAATAGAGCCTTTCGCTGTCTTTTCCAGTGTGCGAGATTGTGGGATCCACTCTAATTTTTTTCCAGATCGCACATGAGTGCATGACAGTTACACTAAAATTATTAACAATGAAAAGGTCATGAAACAAAGGATTTACTCTTGCCTCAACAGAAACAGCAGCTGTTTTGAATAAAAACATTTTCACAAAGCCACACAGAAACACCCAAATGACTTTTTTGCCAGTGAAATGCGTTAAAATAAAGGATGAACCACAAAGAAAAGACCATGGTAAATTAGGAATCACATATCATATGACACTGTGGAGTTATTTTGCATAGCAAGGAAAATATCTCTTGATCATCTGTTATAATTTATTAAAAAAAAAAAAAAAAAATTTAAACCTCTACCACACAACAAATTTATAATATATATAATATAAGAGTTCAAGGGCATATAACTCTGGAATATCATAAGTAATATAACAAAAAAAAACCTCATGTACAATATGACATCAAAGAAATACAAGTGCATTGTATTAATCCATATAGGAAGAAAGCCATTGAAGAAAATACTTATTTTTAATATTAGTTATTTATTTTTTTGAATGCCAAAAGATCCAAATAGAAAGAGACATGCACAACTATACATCATACAGTTTCTTTGTGGTAAGTTCAAGTTATTGTGTGTTATTGTGAACAGTAGGAACAGAGAAGATTGCCTCAGAAGAAATTGATTATTTCTAAATCCAAGAGCAGATAACTCTACAAAAATCTAAAAAGATCTAAATCAGAGATTTATCGTGGCAAGTTTCAATGTAAACAAACTGTAGGAGGAGTTGCTAAAGGACAGACGTATAGACAAATGGGGCAATTATAAAAAAATATGACCCTTCAGGCATACAAATAGGCATTATTGCAGTGTTTGTTTAGCAGCATAATTATTACTCATAATAGTAACCTCCCTTCACAAGAAAACGGTCAAAATGGCTTCTTTTTAACTCATTTGGAAATTAAAATATAAGGAACAAAATTAATAAATTTAATTGCTTAATTGTAATGTATTTCCATTCATTAAAGTGCAGAACACAACATCTTTATAAACTTATTATCATGTAGACAATATTGTCGCAGTATTTAAGACACAAAGGTATTCTCAGTTAAATGGAGAAACCGATTGTACTATCGATAGCTAGTTGGTTTGCTCTGCTGATTACAAAGCGATAATCGATTGAGATTTTAAACCGATTGCCCAGCACTAAACTATCTTACAGATGCATAACACTATTTAACCCTTTCCCAAACCATAAACTTTTGGACTAGACCAAATTGAAAGCATTTGCAGACGACAATTCAACTTATGCTGAAAAGATGATTTCTGTCTATGATAGAGTAGAAAAGATGATTTCTGTCTATGATAGAGTAGAAAACATTGTGGGATAAGGAGAAAATGCTGGTTACCAGCATTTTCTCCTTTTCCAACAATGTTTTCAAAAGGCTACTATTCCAGACCCGTAAAAACCAGGGATTGTTTGGGAAAGGGATAAGTGAATCATGAATTTCAGTGATATACAGGCATAATCTGTGAAATTACTCATGAAACAATTTACATGAACTAGACATAAAACAACTCACTTTTACAGCCTTTGGGATCTGGTCCACATACTGAGGCTTGATGATAGCCTTCAGGTCATCCTCCAAGATTTTAGTGAAGAAATTCTGCAGTTCAGAACCTCGGAAATAAGTCAGAATTTCAGTCCAGTCTGGGGGATCCTGTTAATTGTACAACAAAGAATTATGACAAATCTTCAGATGCCAATCGCAACTTCAGTTATTTTGGGGCAACATCATAGATCAAGATCAGATTAATAGAATAAGCAGTCTGATATTTACGTACATGTATCCACACACTCTTAATTTGTATCCATCCTTTCTTAGTGTATGTCAATTAGCTCTACAATACAAGACACATTTTCAACTATTTTGAATCAAAACATTCGCAGATGACAAATCAAAAACTGGTAGAAATGATCTAAGCTCGCTGTAGGCTAGAAAACATTTAACGAAACAAAGAAAATGCTGTTTACCAGCATTTTCTTCGTTTCCTGCATGTTTCAAAAACCACATTTCCCAGCATTTAGAAAACCAAGGGTTGTTCAAGAGTTCCAAAAAATTTAATACTCAGGCAACAGCTACTGTATATGCACTTCATTTATCATGCAACCACAGAGGTAGTAAACTAGTTTGACAGATAGTGTCTAAAGTCTCCCTATAAAAGGTTTTAGGCAGTGGCTATATCCTGAGCTCAAAATAATTAGGAGCAATGGTATTCTAATCCATTATTTCTCTTCCAAACTTTATGTTGCCAGGACTCATTAGATTCATCTGATCAATGAGACGATTCTAATGAATACCCATAATATATGGTTTAATAAAGAATAAATGATATCAACCTTGAAATCAAAATCATTCCCCCTGTCTGAAACCCTGAACATCATATAAATAGAACAACAACAGAGCAAGTTCTTAATTTCAAAAAAATGGTTAAGTCAAAATAGTTTAAAAGTAATAACCCTTTTTATGAGAACCTAACTCATTAAGATAATGCTCTTTAAAAAAAATCCTAACTTGACGATAAATATCCAAATCAAATCAGTTTTGTAATTACTAAGGTACACTTCATAATTTCTTACAGAATATCTCCCTAGGTTGGGTTTTTGTTTTCCTGCAAGAATCTTCAAGGCTGTAGATTTTCCGATACCATTTGTCCCCACCAGACCCAACACCTCACCAGGCCTTGGAACAGGTAATCTATAAATATAAGTGTATCATAAGGAAACAATCAGCACATTAGATAATGATGTAAAGTCACCATCATTTATAACCTTATCTCAACCTTATAATGCCATAAATATGGTTTTTTAACTCTTTACCCCATAAGGCATTTCTTTGGTATCTCTAACTGACCCTAAATAACAGCAAGGATGAGGCTGTTTCTTATGTGTATATGACACCTTCTGATAGCATATAAAACATTGTGGCAAAAGGTGAAATTGCTCGTGATGAGCAATTCCACCTTTTACTACAATGTTTTCCAAAGGCTCCCACAAGCAATGCGTAGAAATGAGTATCTACGGAGTAAAGGGTTAAACCAGAAACTGTAATACTGGTTACTGTATATTCTTTCTGATAAATCAATTAATTTAATTGTCATTCCTTATAATTCCTTTCCCCACCCTTGTTGTGTCCATGTAAATTGTTAAAAGATCCAGCTTTGACTGGATGAAGGGTGGAAATTCAAGTGTGAAAATTAACATCTTTATCCTAAACTGAATATAGCTACAGGATCATCATGAATATACAATCTTATTTATCTGCTGTAATAAGTTTTTCATGAGCTCAAAAAGTACAGAAAACCATAAACTTAATATTGATGTGACATCATTTTAGTCAAGTTGTTTTCTTAACTCATTACCAAACGACAATATTATAGACTTGTACAAATTGAAAGCATTTGCAGACGACAAAATAAGTGACAGAAAAATTAGAATTTGGTTCGTGAAGGATAGAAAACATTGTGGGAAAAGGAGAAAATGCTGGTTACCAACATTTTCTCCTTTTCCCACAATGTTTTCTAAAGGCTTCTTTTTCAGGGGCATCAAAAGTAGGGATTGTGTGGTAATGGGTTAAAATGGAAACAACATTTAAACCAGACAAAGCGTGGCTGCCGCCTTCCTTGGACCTGAGGCAATTTGATTTCTTTTCATTGAAATTTTTGAAGCACAAACCCAAAGCCTTAAACACTTGAACAGCTTAATTTAGCCATTTGCAAAGAATTGAGAAAAAATACATGTGTACATGTACTTAGAGACTTAACATCATAATAGAACAAAACAGACGTTGGGTCAAACATCTACTCTAACTTTGCAAGTAAAGTGTAATTACCCAGCTTTTTTTGCATTTCAAAAATGTGTCTGTCATAAAACTTTATGTTTTTTATTATACCTTTTTTTTTCTTATCTTTTTTTTTTTTTAACCCTTTATACCACAAGGCATTTCTATGGTATTGCTAATTGACCCTAAGTAGCAGCAAAGATGAAGCAGTTTATGTGTATATGACACCTTTTGATAGCTTAGAAAACATTGTGATAAAAGGTGAAATTGCTCGTCATGAGCAATTTAACCTTTTGCCACAATGTTTTCCAAAGGCTCCTACAAGCAATGCATAGAAATGAGTATCTATGGAGTTAAGGGTTAAAAGATTTATATACATGTATAAAGAGTCATTATCAATAGTAATAGATTTCACAAGTATCATACATTCTAACATACTGGATTTTTACCCTTAGCTTGTAAGAGAATATACAATTTTGTTGAAACTGAAACAATGCAATCTTGATAACAAAAAGTAAAGTTGATAAAATATAGACTCACCTATGCAGCTTAAAGCTGTTAGCACTGTATCTGTGAGTTGTATCTTTAGCCAGATTACTGGGTAAATTGATGATGCTAATTGCTTCAAAGGGGCATTTCTGTAAAGGAGAAATTATTTTAGGTTTAACCCTTCACCATAAAATGTGGACTTTTAATGACCCAGGGAATGAGGCGTTTTGAAAATGTGTGAAATAAAGAAAATACGAGTAATCAGACTGAAATTGTCATCTGCAAATGCGTTCAATTTTGACGGAAGTTAACCCTTAAAGCACTAGAACAAACTTAACTTGTTTTTGTGGGAAGTGTAAATCAAGATCAGACTGCACAGAATGTGCAGTCTGATCTTGGATCTACACTGTCCACTATTCTGTTTCATATTCTGTTAAAAAAACCTTGGTACAGAAATATTTCAGATGTTTTTCCTAAATAAAAATGTCTCTTGTTTTAATACAGCACTTTAAGGGTTAAATTTTGTAGTCTGGTAAAGGGTTCAGTGAAAATAACTAGTCTTGAGAGTCATTCTCACGCAACAAGCTTTTCTCAGCATAGAAGTACAATTTGGACTTTTCCTGAGAGAAGAGCTGATGAAACCATTATTGAAAAGGAGGTAAATATTGGTAAACAGATCTTTTGCCCTTTCCCACATGGTTTTCAACCCATATCATCAATGATATTTCCCATAATCTGAGTTCTGCTTAATTTGTTGTCTGCACAACTATTTAACATTTTACCAAACAACAATTTTTTGGACTGGACCAAATTCAAAGCATCTGCAGACAGTAATTTTAATCCTGTTAATTTGATGATTTCTGACTTTAAGAGGGTAGAAAATATTGTAGGGAGAGGAGAAAATGCTGATTACCAGCATTTTCTGCATTTCCAACAATGTTTTCTATAAACTTCTTTCTCAGGGTCATCAAAAGGTTGGAATTGTGTGGTAGAGTTAAAAAAGGAAAATTTACTGACAAAAAAAAAATCTATACATCTTGTTTAGCCAATTTCAAAAGTAAACATTGTCTTTGCAACCCTCAGGAATATAGCTTTTGAAAACATTGTGGGAAGGAGAGAATGCCAATATCCAGAATTTTCTCCTTATATAGGAATGTTCTCTACCCTTTGAAAGGCAAATGCATGCTTTTAGTATCATTAATTTTGTCATTTAAAAATGCTTCAATAAGGAAATATCTTAAACTTATCATGAATATGATAAAGAATCAACTTATCTTGCATTTGAGGAACCTGTTAAAAAAAAAAATGCTGGGTTTTATGACATGGCACAATTTTTGTGTAGAATGCTCTTCATTTACCTCTTTACCAAATGACAAAGTTTTGGACCTGTCTAAATAGAAAACGTTTTAGCAAACAACAAAATAAATGTGATTCAAACATTAAAACTAGACTTTAGAAGAGCAGAAAACATTGTGCAAAAAAAAAGAAAATGCTGTCCACCAGCATTTTCTCCTATTCCCACAATGTTTTCAGAATGCTTTTTCCTCTTGGTCATAAAAACCAGTGATTGTTTGGTAAAGGGTTAACCATTAAAACTTTTTAATCTTTACCTTGGAGCAGATGCCACATCCAATACAAAGATCTTCAGAAATAAAAGCAATTTTGTCAGCTGGAGTTACCTCAATACAGAGTTTACCTAGAAAAATAAAAAGAGGACAACGTTTCGATAAAAAAAAAAGTATTTGACTTATAATACTGGAAATGGTACATGTATCTCTTTATTCTGATTATGAACCGTATGCACCTTAACCCATTACCACACAATCCCTACTTTTGACGCCTCTGAGAAAAAAGCCTTTTGAAAACACAGTGGGAAAAGGAGCAAATGCTGGTAACCAGCATTTTCTCTTTTTCCCACTGTGTTTTCTACCCTTCCCAGAACGAATTTCAGTTTTTCAGTCACCTTTATTTTGTGGTCTGCAAATGCT
Organism: Tridacna crocea; assembly: GCA_943736015.1. Taxonomy (NCBI): domain Eukaryota; kingdom Metazoa; phylum Mollusca; class Bivalvia; order Cardiida; family Cardiidae; genus Tridacna; species Tridacna crocea. Next base: position 35,428,919 of record OX031063.1, on the reverse strand, counting down.
TTCAATTTGGACCAGTCTAAATTTTTTTCGTGTGGTAATGGGTTAATTTGCAAAAGATAGGCATTCACTTCCCTTATGTGTTACTAGTAATATATCCCATGAACATAGAAGTTCAAACTAATAGATCATGAAAATAGAAAAAAGCTCATTTTTCCACATATTTTCCAACTCTCTTATTTGCAAGCCTTGAAGGGGACAAATACTTGCATTAAAACTATTTAAATTGTCATTTATTGTTGCATGAAAAGAAAACAATGACCAAGACTACAATATCATTGAAAAAGGTGTTTTACCTGTAAAAGTAGAAGTGAAACCAAAGTTTTTTGATTTGAAGACTCAATAGCAGCCACATGTAAACAATACTGAGCATAACATACATAAAAATTCCATTTATTTCACTCAAAAGTATGCAAATTATTGTACGGCTGAGTCTGCTACAGCACAGTTGGTCCAACTTCTAGTCACTGGCAGAATAATGAATTTAATTTTTTTTTTTTCACTCAACAGTCACCTTTGGAATAGACTGTGTAGAACTTAGGCAATTAATGAATTAGTGTAAGCTTGATGATCTGTTAATAGTGTGTTTGGTAGGGGTACCAGTCACTAGCAAATGCTAAAAATTTCAAATTGCAATGCCAACATTTATTCTAGTTTCGATTATAATTTCCCACAATGTTTTCAAAAGGCTTCTATCTCAGGATTGTAAAAACCAGGGATTGTTTGGTAAAGAATAATTCAAATCTTTGAACCTTACAGTCATACATGTACACAATTCACCATCTATTTTATATTTAAGTTAAGATATTACAGAATCAGGTGCCAACCTTTAAAAACATGCGTGCAATCAATAAAAGAAGAAATACTTGTAAATAACTGATAGTTCCACAGCCGAAAAAATGTTCAAGATAAGGCGTAATGAACAAATTTTCCATTTTGCTATTTCTGTATGATTGATAAAAAATGCACAATTAATTCATTACCAAATGACAGTATTTAAGACAGGACCAAATCGAAAGCATTTGCAGACGACAAATTAAATGTGTTTAAGATGATTAGATTTGTTTCTAAAAGGTAAGAAAATACCTTCTCCTTTTCCCACAAAGTTTTCAAGAGGCCTTTCCCTCAAGGTTGTTAAAAGTCAGCATTATGTGGCAAACTGGCAAAGGGTTAACTCTTTACCATACAATCCTGACTTTTAATGACCCTGAGAAAGAAACCTATAGAAAACATTGTAGAAAAGGAGAAAATAATGGTAACCAGCGTTTTCTCCTTTAACCACAATATTTTATACCCTATCAAGGTCAGAAATCATCATACATGTATTACCAAGATTTGTTGTCTGAAGATGCTTTGAATTTAGTTCAGTCCAAAAGTTTGTCGTTTTGTCAATTTGTTGTCTGACAAAAGTGAAATGAGAAAATGGAAAATGGTATGATATAAAACAAATTGTTCACAATGATTTTGTTGTATGTTTTTTCAAGTCTTACAGCAAGATAGTATTACAATAGAAGTTAAAACCATGTGCTGTTAATACTCATCAGAATTGTCTAATTGTTGATATTCTGATTCAAATGTTAAAAGTTTAATTTTGCACTAAATGCGACATCAAAACTTCAAGAATGTTCACCAAAACTTCCCGAAACTCTGACTCAGTATTATAAAATTCCAGAAATCAGTCAGTAACAAAAACACTGAATTGGAACACTGCATTTATTGTGTCTTTAGATTATAGAATCATATTATTCATTTAAACGTTTGTACCCTGCTGTAAAAAGGTTTTAAAAGACACTGAGGAAAAAGCACATACTGCATGTAAAAAGCAATCCCCCCTCTTTCCCTGGCATGGTATTTTTAAATCATTGTTGTCATTTATGTCATTGTACCAATTCTTTTTTTTTTGTGAAAAAACACCCCAGGGTCCAAACAATTTCAGAATTCTTACTTGTCCTCCTGCCATTTTGCACTCATCCATTATCCTACAGTAAGACAAACACTTGCCCTCGCCAAATTTTTACAAATAAGGACAAGCAGATGTGTTTTCTACCCTTCACCCTCTATGATATCTTACCCATTCTAACCACAGGACATGATTTCTTGCATTCTTGCCTGCATTTCTTTGGTTTACACTTGTCATTACTAACAATAGCAATTCTTGTCAGACGATCTTTTTCTTCTTCAACTTGAGGCTTCCTCTTTGACATATTGTTTTTGTTGTTCTTTTAACCACTGAAAGAATAAAAATATACTGTTGAAGGAATACAAATATACTGTAAATATGTATAAAAGCTACCTTCAGTCTGAAGTCTGATTGCGAAGACCAGTCACAAAAATAGCATCGGAGCAGATACCTTCAGGCTGAAGGTAGTATAAAAGCCAGTCCTGTCAGATGGTTTTCAACTACTAGGGTTTAATGAATGAAAATTAAAGTAGTGAGTATAAGGATGATTATTTTCGTATTTTTGTAAAAAAAATTGTCCCAAAATCGGAAGGGCCACTTTTAAAAGTGGTAAATCTAATAAAATTCTATGTCTATCTGTCAAACCTCCGAGCTCTATCTATTCAAAAATTTCAAAGGCAACTCCCTCTACCCCCTCTACCCTCATTTCCTCCTGTATCCAAAAACTCATCAAAATGAAGATACGTCAACGGAATGACGCCGATAATCTCGTGAATTTGAATTTTGATACCTTTTCACTAATAAATCGCTGTACCATATATTCAACTCCATAGTGAGGGGGTTGTCAGTGTTATACCCAAAATGTCAATAAAACCTCGAGTTTGTGACGTTCAAGTTAAGAAAGGGATGTCAACATATGGTAAATTGATTGACGAACTTTTACGAAGACTTTTGCGAATCTTGAGCGACCTTCCGCGAGTAAAATATTTTTCTGTATTTGTCAAGATCGTTTTAAATATAACCAGAACATCTGCTAAAGGTCTTTTATCAACAGTTTGAAGATTTAGATTTAAAACAGCATAGAAATACCTTCTTGTCGATGTAAGAACTCACAGATTCTTCTAGCCGGTTTCCCGTCGGTAAGATGGCCGCTTTCGCGATTTCCACATGCCCTCGTAATACGGTGTATGGGCTAGTTTAACCAAAGACAAGATATCCTATGTGCCTCACAATACAAACATTAACGTCGCAGGATTTTCCCTTTAATTTCTGATTTTTGGCGTTATTTAACCCCTTCAAATGAATAAAAGAGGGCACAAATATCAATTTTGGGGATCATTTCAAAAATTTGAAGAGTCAATATTCACATAAACAAGGGGGGGTCATTGTCAAAGAGCCTTAGTCATCATCCTTCAGGCCAGTCAAAGTTTGAGAAAACCCTACTAAATATTGTACCAGTGAACAAACCACTTTCCAGTGGTGATTGAGCTGATTATAAGATTATAATAAGTGACTTAAATCGTCATGATTTATAAAAGGTTGTACTAAGCTTGCTATCACCAATGTATGTCCACAGGAATTTGACATTCTATAACCAAAAATAAATGGTAAAATATGAAGAAAAAAAATCTCCCCTATATAATATACACTATATTATATAGGGGAGATTCTTTTTCATATTTGATCATTTATTTTGGTTATAGAATGTCAAATTCCTGTGGTATGCCGTCAAGGCGATAAAATTGGGAAGATAGACAATAAAGGGATTTTCAACCCATAAGATTACATTTATGCTTTTTTTCATGAATTGTAGAGACATCCTATCTTGTAGAAAGCACTATCTTTTCTAATCCATTTATCTAATAGACCTCTTAATTTGATTAACCCATTCAATTTTTCTAATGCTACTTTTTACCGTATTTCAGTCACATCACAGTGCCAGCTCACCTACTCATGTGTGTCTTGGATTTATCTAATGCTATGCTGGAACTCATTACCAAACGACAAAATTTTAGACTGGTTCAAATTTAAAATATTTGCAGACGACAAAATAAAATTGATTGAAAAATTGAAATGTGTTTTGGGAAGGGTAGAAACACTGTGGGAAAAGGAGAAAATGCTGGTTACCAGCATTTTCTCCTTTTCCTACAGTGTTTTCAAAAGGCTTCTTTCTCAGGGGCATCAAAAGTAGGGATTGTGTGGTAATGGGTTAACTCTTTACCAAATGACAAATTGATAAGACTGGTCCAGATTGAAAGCATTTGCAGACGAAAAAATGAATGTGACTAAAGAATAGAAGTTACGTTGGGAAGGGTAGAAAACATTGCCAGAAAAGGAGAAAATGCTGGTTACCAGCATTTTCTCCTTTTCCCAAAACGTTTTCAAAAGGCTTAATCTCTGGGTCATAAAACCTAGGGATTGTTTGGGAAAGGGTTAAATATCCACCTAGGGACAGACCATTGAAAAACCCAGCGCTCTTAGGTGAGGATCCATAGGTGTAGCATCTATTACCCACACCACACATGTGCGTAATGTAAAAAAAATAGGTCGTAGGTTGCCTCTTTTCTGGTATTTTTCAGTTTGGCCGTTGAGGCAGAATCAAACCTGTCTTTGAAGACCAAATTTCTACCTCAGGAGAGGCTCCAAATCATTCTACAACCATCTTGAATATCTAAAGTTTCTTGGGGGAGGCCCCCCCCCCCCAACACGAGCGGAGAACCCTCTCTCGTGCTCTCCCCACATTTGTGCGCTTGAGAATGCCTACGTCGTGCGTATAATTTATCTTTTCTTGATTACGCCCCTTGGATAAAACTAGGGACCACCAAGTTTCAAATCTTGTACCTTAACCACTGTTCATGCAGGACTTCTTTTAACTCTTTACCACACAATCTCGACTTTTAACGACTCTGAGAAAGAAGCCTTTTCAAAACACTGTGGAAAAAGGACAAAATGCTGGTAACCAAATGATTCCTGATGATAGTCAAGTTAATGAGCCTGTTTGATAACTCGTTACCACAATATTTTAGGCTTGTCCAAAACAAAGCATTGCAGATGACAAAATAAAACATTGACTGAAAATTTGGAATTTGTTTTGTGAAGGGTAGAAAACATTGTAACCTGGTTCCCAGCATTTTCTCATTTTCCCACAATTTTCATTAAAGGCTTCTTTCTAAGGGTCATCCAAAATAGTAGGGATTGTGTGGTAATGGGTTAACTCTTTACCACACAGGTATTTCTTAGATGTGTCCAAATTGAAGAATTTGCAGACAACAAAATAAATGCCAATAACATGATGAAACCTGTGTCTGAAAATAGAGAAAACATTGAGGGAAAAGAAGAAAGTGCTGGTAACCAGCATTTTCTCCTTTTCCCACAATGTTTTCAAAAGGCTGCTTTCTCAGGGTTGTCAAAACTCCGGATTGTGTGGTAAAAAGATAATATCCCTTGTCCATTATCTCAACATTTCACTGATAACTCTGTTTTCAAAATACCCCTTCCATAACTATCAGGAAAATCTGGATCGAAGTTTAAGTAGAAAAGAACAGAAAACATAAAAGACCCTGATTCTCTAAGGTAAATCTTTATTTCAATGCTACACACTAAGCTGATCATCCTGCTGATGTACATCTGATGATATCTTTTCCAGAGAACCAAAAATTTGTCTACTAAACAGTGCAGATCCAAGTTCACACTCTACAGAATATGCAGTCTGATCTTAGATCGACAATGTCTACCTTTTCAAAACAGTGAGCTTCTAATATAAACTACCTATATACTAGAATGTGAGGTATAATCTTGGACTTATAATGTCCAAAATTTTGTAATATAATTATCCATGAAAATCAACCTTGACATTCAAAATTATACATGTCTTTTTGACAAAAATGTCTAGTAATCTGTGTATTCGCTCCAGCCCTTTTCAAAAATTTAAGGATTACACATCATATCCTAGCAAAGGTTATATATCAATTTTACAACTAAGTATCAAACAACAGCATTTAACTCTACCAAATGACAAAACTTTAGACTGGTCCAAATTGAAAGCATTTGCAGACGACAAAATAAATGTGAATCAAAAGCTGAAATTTGATTTGGAAAGGGTAGAAAACATTGTGGGAAAAGGAGAAAATGCTGGTTACCAGCATTTTCTCCTTTTCCCACAATGTTTTCAAAGCCTTTCTTTCTCAGAGTCATTAAAAGTTGGGATTGTGTGGTAAAGAGTTAAGACTTAGCAAAATTCTAAGTATTTGCAGAAGACAAATTAAAATTTAATTAATGTCACACAAAAATGGTAATTTGTTTATTGACGGGTAGAAAACGTTGCAAGAACAGAAGAAAATTCTGGGTATATCAGCATTTTCTCCTTTTACAGAATGTTTTAAAACATCTTCTTTTTTGAGGACATTGTTATGTACATGCCCAGTTATTATTAGCTTTGTTCATGTGTGTATCTATTTTTGAATGGTTTTCCCCTGTTGCTATTTTTAGAACTGGATTCTCTCTTGCAGAATATTGTGCTGGAAGTTTCCAGGCCTTTTTACAATCTGTTTACTAGAAGTTATGCAACTGATTTTAACATGAATTTTCTGGAAGTTTCTCTGTTATTATAAAAGGAAAAGCTCTTTACATCTCGGTGTTCACTAGTTAATACATGATTGCCAGACTACAGTGGGGATTATCTTGTGTTTGTGTCATAATTAGTGCCTGGATTACATTCAGTTTGGATTTGGATCAGACTAGACTAAAGTGAGGATTACTTTGTGTGCTTGGATTACATTCAGTTTGGATCAGGATCAGACTGGAATTAAGACTGGAATAGTTTGTCTTCTGAATTTAACGTCTAAGGTATTGTTCTGTACTATTGTAATATTGTCACTGTTTATTTGATATTTTTGTTAATAAATTCTGTTAATTGTTATCGGGTTTGTTGCTGGCTTCTTCTTTCTAGTTACGCCTGACTCGTAACAGAAATTGGGGGCTCGTCCGGGATTGGAAAATAGACTAACGCATTCGTTTTCCTTTTGGGATTAACCATCGATTGGAAAATAGGACATAGACGTTTGCTTTTCACAATTTAAAAAAATCTAATACATCCTGTTAGTCAAAATTACTAATCAGTAATTATAATAATTTTGTACTTGAATCCAGCAACAAACAAACATGTCTTTTGACTTAGATAAATTTACGGCTGAACCATCTGTGGAGTTATTGAATTTGGGTAAAAAGACTGATTTGCTTAATCTTGCTAAGCACTATAAATTGTCTGAAATAAAATCTTCAATGCGTAAACATGAAATTAAGAACATTTTGGTACAATATTTTGTTGATGAGGAAATTTTTAATGAAAATGCTCTTTCCCTGATAGTTGACGTTCAGTCAGTTTCAAGTTCGAAAGAACTTGAATTAAAACTTCAGATCAGACAATTAGAAATTCAGGAAAGAGAGAAAGAAAGAGAATGGGAAGAGAGAGAGAGAAGGAAAGAGAAAGGGAAAGAGAAAGGGAGAGAGAAGAAAGAGAAAGGGAAGAGAGAGAGAAGGAAAGAGAAAGGGAAGAGAGAGAGAAGGAGAGAGAATTTCAATTAAGAATGAGGGAAATAGAAATGCAAGAAAGAGCAAATCAGCCGAAGCAAAAGATTGAATACAATTTTGATGTTACAAAACATATTAGGCTTGTTCCTCCATTTCAAGAAAAAGAAGTTGATAAATACTTCCTACACTTTGAAAAAGTTGCAGAAAACTTAAATTGGCCAAGAGAGCACTGGACTTTGCTTCTGCAAAGTGTTTTGATAGGCAAAGCTCGTGAAATTTATACACAACTAGGTGTTGAACAATGTCATCATTATGAGACTGTTAAAGAACTTATTCTCAAAGGTTATGAGCTGGTCCCAGAAGCATATAGACAAAAATTTAGAAATTGTAAAAAAGATTCTAACCAGACTCATGTTGAATTTGCTAGAAACAAAGAACAGTTATTTGATAGATGGTGCTGTTCGAAGAAAATAGACCAAAATTTTGATAAACTCAGACAACTTATGTTAGTTGAAGAATTCAAACGTTGTATTCAATTTGATGTTAAGACATTCTTAGACGAAAAACAAGTTGAAACTTTAGAAGAAGCAGCTCGTCTGGGTGATGATTACTACCTTACACATAAAGTTTCTTTTATTAATAAACCCAAACCTACTTCCTCACATCCCCAAAATAAATTTATGTCTGGTAATTCATCTGGCATGCCCAGTCAATCCAATACACCCAAACCCAATTCTACTAGTGAAACCAAAAGTCAATATCCCTTATCTCGACCCACTTGTAACTATTGTAAGAAACCTGGTCACCTTGTTTCTGAATGTTTAAAATTAAAAAGGAAGTTAGAAAGTGATGAAGCCAAACCAACAGGGCTCACCACTCTTAGACCAAGGCCACAGTCTTCTATTAAAACCAATACAATTGACATAGTCACAAAACCCAAGTCTGATTCTACTATGGAGATTTTTGAACCATTTATGTTGAATGGTTTTGTATCACTTTCAGGTGATAATTGCCCACCTACCCCTATTAAAATTTTAAGAGACACAGGAGCTTCTCAATCTCTTATTTTAGCAGATATACTGCCTTTTTCTGAGAAGACTTCTTCCGGTACTAGTGTCCTTATTCAGGGTGTAGAGTGTGGAACTGTTAATATCCCTCTCCATCACGTTAATTTGTCATCAGATTTGGTTACTGGGCCTGTGGTTATTGGTATTAAACCTTCCTTACCATTTAAAGGTGTCCATTTATTGCTAGGCAATGACTTAGCTGGAGATAAGGTTGTGGTAAATCCACTTGTAACTGACACACCAAATATAGGTCAAACAGATGACCCTATCGAGCAGGAAATCCCTGACTTGTATCCTTCTTGTGCAGTTACCCGAGCTATGGCTAAAAAGGCCATTTTGGAAAACTCAAACTCTGATATTGACTTGACGGATACTTTTATCGGTCAATATTTTAATAATGAGATTAAAAAGTCTCTTGATCCCAGTTTGTCTGATACTCAGACAGACTCGTCAATGTCTTGCCATTCTCCACCAAGGTCTATTGACCAAGGTCACGACACGCTGTCAAAGTCACAGCTTATCCAGGAACAGCAAACTGATCCTGAGATTTCAAAATTAATTTTTAGGGCTTTACCTGAAGATGAAATTTCACAGGTCCCAATGTGTTACTATATAAAGAATGGGATTCTTATGAGAAAATGGCGACCATTTGATGTCCCAGCTGATGATGAATGGGCTGTTTACCACCAAATTGTGGTTCCAAAGTCATATCGTCATGAAATACTAAGTATAGCCCATGAAAGTCCTATGTCAGGTCATCTAGGTATAAACAAGACCTATCACAAAATTATTAATCATTTTTATTGGCCTGGTCTCAAATCAGATGTCTCTAAATATTGTAAAACTTGCCATACATGTCAAATGGTAGGTAAACCCAACCAAACCATTCCCAAAGCTCAATTACAACCTATTCCTGCTTTTGATGAACCTTTCAGTAGGATACTTATAGATTGTGTTGGTCCTTTACCTCGAACCAAGTCAGGAAATGAGTATCTCTTAACAATTATGTGTACTTCTACACGTTTTCCTGAAGCAATTCCTTTAAGGAACATCAAAACAAAGTCAATAGTCAAAGCTCTTATAAAGTTTTTCACATTTGTTGGTCTTCCAAAATCAGTTCAGTCTGATCAAGGGTCAAATTTTATGTCTGGTATATTCCAACAGGTTATGCATGAATTAGGAATCAAGCAATACAGGTCATCCGCCTATCACCCTGAAAGTCAAGGTGCTTTAGAAAGATTTCATCAGACATTAAAAAATATGATAAGATCATATTGCTTTGACACTGAAAAAGATTGGGATGAGGGCATCCATTTGTTACTATTTGCAGCCAGAGAATCTGTACAAGAATCTCTTGGTTTCAGTCCTTTTGAATTAGTTTTTGGCCATTCTGTTCGTGGACCTTTAAAACTTTTGAAGGAGAAATTTCTCTCAAATGATGAAACACCTTTGAATTTACTACAGTATGTTTCTGACTTCAGAAATAGACTGTCTAGGGCATGTGAGGTTGCTAGGTCCAATCTTAAAATGTCTCAGGGCAAAATGAAAGCAAGATATGACAACCATGTTATTGATAGAAAATTTAAACCAGGTGATAAAGTCCTTGCTCTTTTACCAATACCTGGCAGACCTCTACAGGCAAGATATTTTGGACCCTACACTATTGACAAGAAAACAAGTGATTTAAACTATATAATTAATACTCCAGGAAGGCGTAAAAACAAACAAATGTGTCATATAAATATGTTAAAGGAATACTTTGACAGAGATAGCTCTATTTCAAAACCAATTACAGTTGTAAACACTGTCCCACAAGAATCAAATGTATCTGATCTTGAAGTAAATTCGGACTTCATTGATAAATCTGATCCTGGTCCATCTAAACTTGAGAATTCTGATATTTTGAGAAATCTTAACAACAAACTATCTCACTTGGAACCATCGCAGCAGGAAGAGCTGAAACAGTTGATACATGAATATGAACATTTATTTCCTGATATCCCCACAAGAACAGATAAAATCTATCATGATGTCATTGTGGAAGATTCTAAACCAATAAAGCAACATCCATATAGAATGAATCCTTTGAAACAGAAATACCTCCAAGATGAAATAAAATACTTACTGGAAAATGACTTTATTGAACCTAGCCAGAGTAATTACAGTTCACCATGTATATTAGTACCTAAATCAAATGGAACTTATAGAATGTGTACTGACTATCGTAAAGTGAACTCTGTGACAAAAACAGACTCTTTTCCAATACCTAGAATTGATGACTGTATTGACAAAGTTGGAAATTCTAAATATGTCACCAAATTTGACCTGCTAAAAGGATTCTGGCAAGTTCCACTGACTGATAGAGCAAAAGAAGTATCAGCCTTTGCTACTCCAAACGGATTGTACCAATACAAAGTTATGCCGTTTGGGATGAAAAATTCTCCTGCAACGTTTCAGTGACTTATAAACAACGTTATATGCGGATTAGATGGCTGTGATGCATATATTGACGACGTCATCATCTACTCAGACAGTTGGAGTGACCACCTTCAAAGAATCAGGAAGTTCTTCGACAGACTCAGTAAAGCGAAACTGACTGTGAATCTTGCAAAAACTGAATTTTGTCATGCTACTGTAACATTTTTAGGACATCTTGTGGGACAGGGTCAAGTTAAACCTTTAGAAGCTAAAGTCAATGCTATCTCTGAGTTTCCTGTGCCTAAATGTAAAAGACAGCTGATGCGATTTCTTGGTATGGCTGGCTACTACAGGAAATTCTGTAAAAATTTCTCGGGTATTGCTGAACCTTTAACAAATTTACTTAAGAAAAGCACAAAGTTCAAATGGAATGACAAATGTCAAGATGCATTTGATCGTCTGAAAGCCATACTAAAGAGCGCACCAGTTCTCTTGGCACCTGATTTTGACAAATGTTTCAAATTAGCTGTTGATGCAAGTGATGTTGGTATTGGTGCTGTTCTTTTACAAGAAGATAATAATGGTATTGATCACCCAGTTTGTTACTTTTCTAAGAAATTTAACAAACATCAGAAAAATTACTCTACCATAGAAAAAGAGTGTCTTGCCTTAATTCTGGCAATCCAGCAGTTCGAAGTTTATTTAACCTCTTCAACTTCACCAATTGTTGTATTCAGTGATCATAACCCTTTAAGTTTTCTACACAAACTTAAGAATAAGAATCAAAGATTACTGAGGTGGAGTTTATTGCTTCAAGAGTTTAATCTTGACATAAGACACATAAAAGGGAAAGATAACATTATACCAGATGCTCTTTCAAGAGTTTGAAATTCAAAAAGTCATTTTCCCTTAATCATGTTCAAACTGAATTTTTAAATTGTACTTTCATTACCTTGATTATTTTCATTTGTCTTAAATAATTAATATTTGTGTTTGTTATTTCCTTTGTAATACTTCAGTTAAAGTGTCATATACGTGTATATAAATAATATTGCAAAAAAGAAAGATTTATTTCATAAACCTTTCTTTTTCTTTTCAAGGGGGGAAGTGTTATGTACATGCCCAGTTATTATTAGCTTTGTTCATGTGTGTATCTATTTTTGAATGGTTTTCCCCTGTTGCTATTTTTAGAACTGGATTCTCTCTTGCAGAATATTGTGCTGGAAGTTTCCAGGCCTTTTTACAATCTGTTTACTAGAAGTTATGCAACTGATTTTAACATGAATTTTCTGGAAGTTTCTCTGTTATTATAAAAGGAAAAGCTCTTTACATCTCGGTGTTCACTAGTTAATACATGATTGCCAGACTACAGTGGGGATTATCTTGTGTTTGTGTCATAATTAGTGCCTGGATTACATTCAGTTTGGATTTGGATCAGACTAGACTAAAGTGAGGATTACTTTGTGTGCTTGGATTACATTCAGTTTGGATCAGGATCAGACTGGAATTAAGACTGGAATAGTTTGTCTTCTGAATTTAACGTCTAAGGTATTGTTCTGTACTATTGTAATATTGTCACTGTTTATTTGATATTTTTGTTAATAAATTCTGTTAATTGTTATCGGGTTTGTTGCTGGCTTCTTCTTTCTAGTTACGCCTGACTCGTAACAACATTACAATTTGAGATTGTTTGGTAAAGGGTTGAGAATAAAGTAACAAAATGGAAACAGATATTTTCAGGTAGCTATACTCTATTATAATCTATTTGCTCTTTTTTCAAAATTCTAGTATCCCATTTATAAAGTAACATTTACATGTAACTATTGTAAAATCAAAGATCAGAATTAATACTCTTTGCAGTATAATTATGACTAAGAGTTTTATAAAGAGCATCATAGTACAGTATGTCTAAAGATGGCAATGATGGGACCTGACCATCATCATTCCACTGTTTAACATGCAATCTAACGTTTTAACATTTTGATATAAAAAAAGCTTTTGAAAACTTTCTAGAATAAGTAGAAATGCAAAAAATTAGCATTTTCTTGTTTTCCCACATTGCTTTCAACCTTTCCAATACAAGTTTCAATGTTGGACTCTTATAGTATCAATAACCATCAATTACTCCTTTCCTTACATTGTTTTCTTCAAAGACAAACACAAATGGAATTACTGTCTGAAAGATTAAAAAAAACATTGTTGAAAAAGGAGAAAATGCTGGTTACCAGCTTTTTCTTTTTCCACAATCTTTTCAAAAGCCCTCTTAGTAAAGGACTTTGAAACTTGTGCCTTAGTAGTACAGGGTTAACTGATACAGGCATCATAAGTTGCTCACATGTTTACATAACTCTTTACCACACGAGAAAATTTTAGACTGGTCCAAATTGAAAGCATTTGCAGACGACAAAATAGAGGTGACTGAAAAATTGAAATTTGTTCTGAGAAGGGTAGAAAACACTGTGGGAAAAGGAGAAAATGCTGGTTACCAGCATTTTCTCCTTTTCCAACAGTGTTTTCAAAAGGCTTCTTTCCCAGGGGCGTCAAAAGTAGGGATTGTGTGGTAATGGTTTAATTATATCAACTAAGAACAAACATTGCATTAGAGAGACAACATATCACAGGCAGTCATTATAAACATATCCAAACCATGTCACTATGAAATCCTAAGTTTGCGAATAGGCTTTGCGTAGACAGGTTCCATTAAATGCAGTATCAAGAATATTACTATCCCTATCACAAAGAACAAGGAGCAGCCAGCTATCAGCACTGATCTGTATATTATTGAATAGTCATAGATCTGTAAATAGAATGAAAAATAATAAAATGCAGCAAGCTTTGTAAAGTGAAGACATTGTATTAACACATAGAACCTCTTGCAGACAATGTTTGCTTCTCTGTCTTTCTACAAATCATGTTTGTTTCTTAAACATTCCGGTAAAACAAAAGAAAATAGCTCATAGCCAGTGACTTCTCCTTTGCCACACCTATCCAACATGTAATCATCCAAATGAAAGCGAATACGTAAGACATAAAATACTATCAAACTTAAAACATAGGATTTCCGAGAAAAGGTAAAAACTCTGGTTACCAGCCCTTTATCCTTTTTCCAAAAAAGTTTTTGAATGCTTTTCTCCTTTTAGTTGATAAGGATTTCTTTGGCTTGGATTTAACCAAGAATTTTTTCATTTTTGTAAATAGATTTAGATGGATTTTTTTTGTAAGGCATTAGTTATATGTCCACACTATGGCTTGCAGACAATTTTCTTTGGACTGCAGCAAACCATTTTTCAAAATATAGTGGCAGAAAGAGAAATTACATGCCATAAAAACAGTTAAAACCTCAGTGACAAGCACCTATTTTCAGAAAATACACCAATTTTATATGAAACTATCCTGGACTGTTAGTCTCACTGGCAACTGGTATTTTCTCCTTTTCTCACTATGTTTTAAATAACCTTACTTTTCAAGGTAAGTGAAGTATGTGATTGTGTGGTGAAGGATTATTTGTAACTAAACAGTCCAGGATACTGTAACAGACAGCAAGCAGTAGCTTTGCAGGTAAATTTGACAATACATACTTATATTCCATAGAGACAGTCAATTACTGTACTAGATTAGATAAGGTATTACTGGTATCCACATTGTAGTTTTACCAAAGAATTGAAGTTGAACTCTTACAAACAACAAAATTTTAGATTGGTCCAAATTCAAGGCATTTGCAGACCACAATTTAACATTGTTGATCATATGAAACATTGTGGGAAAAGGAAAAAATGCTGGTTGCCATTTAAAGGGTCATAAAAGTTGGGATTGTTTGACAAAAGACTAGGAGAATAAATTACGCTTTCAAAACTGGCACATTCCCAAACTGAAAAGCCGGGCAATTTATCTAGGTGTTTTCACTTAAAAGGTTATTACAGAATGGCCATAATTTTCTGTTTATACCTTTGTAGTCGGCTCCTCAAAATCTTCCCTTGGCAATACAAGAAGTATAATTGTAAACAGTGCAGCAAACAGAATGGCAGCAATTCTAATGTTTCTACAATAAAAATGAGTTAAAAAATGAACATAATGAAATCAAAATTAGAAATGATATTATACAAAAGTATTTCTGGTATCTGAATCAATCATTTAAATTGTTACTCTTAGCCCAAGTACTGTACTCCTATAGGACCGTTCACCAAGATTTACACACCAAATTTCAAACAGATAAGACTAGAATTAACCCACAAGATATTTTCAGACTAGAATAAAACTGGATATTTTCAGACTAGAATAAGACTGAGATAATTGGAATGGCATGGTTACTTTTTATCTTAACCCATTACCACACAATCCCTACTTTTTACGCCCCTTAGAGAGAAGCCTTTAGAAAACATTGTGGGAAAAGGAGAAAATGCTGGTAACCAGCATTTTCTCCTTTTCCCACAATATTTTCTACCCTTCACAAAACAAATTTCAAATTTTCAGTCACTTTCATATTGTCGTCTGCAAATGCTTTCGATTCGGACAAGCCTAAAATATTGTCGTTTGGTAATGCGTTAAGTGTTTCAACAAAGCAGACAATATATCAAAGATCAGATTGCATCTTTCGTGTCTGATCTTAATCTAAAATAGCCGCACAGGCAAATAATTATAGTCAAGAAAGACATTTTAAGGGTTAACTCATCACCAAACAACAAAAATTTTGAATCATCCAAATTTGAAGCATTTGCAGACAGTAATTGAATACTGCTGGACTTCTGCTTACTGAAAAATCAGAACAACAATATTTTAAAAGCTCTTTCTCTCACAATAATGAAAACTCTAGGTTCTGTGGTTATTGGTTAAGTTGGAAAAAATATTCCATGAACGAAATGACAATATTTCCCATGCAGTGCTATCGGTCCACTCACAATTGCAATTCACTCATTTTCTAATGTATCTTAAAATCCACCATTAACATACATGCCTTGTTTCACAAGGACAAGGTCAATACAATTAGGTCTTTGACTGCATGTAGCAACATTTAGTTTAAGTTACTGCACTACCTTGCAACAGAGTTAACCTAAATAGCAACATGGATAGATGTTTGTCTCAATAATGAGATGCAACATTTATTTTTGTCCTTTTTGAACATTTAATGTGCGGTCGTAACTAAGTCTCAAGTCTGCCGTAAATTTTCCAGAAGCAAAGATAGACTGGCTTTTTGTCTCATTGGTTTAATTTGTACCGCAGCAAATTGCAATTAACTTTTAGCAACAAACATGATTAAAGACAAATTATGCCTTCATTACATGTACATAAACTCATTCACAACATATAAATCTCAGAAAAAATTATGATGAAACTGATCATGCATGTTGGCCATTTTGTGTGTTTTCAGGTGTAAACAACTCAAGTACCACATGAAATGCAAGGTTTTCTCTTAGTGTTATAACTGAAAATATTTGTATTTCAAAAGAAAGTTTACTAAATACACAAGTAACTGGTATATTTAAATCCTAGTTCTTTGCTTTATATGTGCAATTGTTACAGTTCACAAAATCTGTGTGGAGGATTTAGCTGATTTTGTCTTGATCGTCTCTACCCAGAGGCCACCGGTCAAAAAGTGCATCACCTTTGGGGACAGTTATCTGTAATAGATAGGTGTCTGCCTTCTAGTTTAGAGATAATTAAAAGACTCCCCAACTGATGCAATTTAGCTATAAAACTGCATGAATATTTGATTCATATAATTTTAAAAGCATGGATATCATTCCACAATGTGTTCTAGTATGGTCTGATGTAATTAATTCTTTACCACACAGTCCTGACTTTTCACAATCCTGAGAAAGAAAGCCTCTGAAACACTGAGGGAAAAGGAGAAAATGCTGGTAACCAGCCTTTTCTCCTTTTCCCACAATGTTTTCTACCCTTTCCAAATAAAATTTCTATTTTGATTCACATTTATTTTGCTGTCTGCAAATGCTTTCAATTTGGACCAGTCTAAAATTTTGCCATTTGGTAAAGACTAAAAGAAACTGTAGCATAGCAGAAAAATGAATTTGAAAACTAGAACTAGAGATGCCAACCTTTCTCCTACTTTTGGAGTTCATTATTCCGCAGATGACTGGAACTTTCACAGGTAATTATTGTTGCAATTCTACATCCAATTCGTGTACAATTTGCGGCTATTGGGCCTTCAAGGTTGCGATCCCTGCCCTGTTTGCTGTCATTTACAATGACACCATGCCTCTCTTAACTTCTTACATTTAGATGTCTTTTTGACATAATACCGAAAACGCCTCTCCACTATAGCACGAAAACCTATAAATCAAAGGACTGAAGGTCCTGAAAGTCGCACTAATGGTGAAACCTTGATATTTTGGGACTGATAGATGGTCATCACCCTTTTACAGGACAATCTTGCTTTTACGTAATTCGAACAGCTTTGGAAAAGAGAGCTGAAAGAAAGAAAAACTCACTTTTTTTTACTCAAGGTTTTCTTCCAATTAGACTCAAATTTAATGGTGTAGTCAAATTTGATTAGTTTTCAGCAATTCTTCGATTTTGACTAGTCTGCAATTTACTTGAGCAAATGCAGTTACTTGTAATAGGCAGCTTCCCACCAAGTTAGATCTTTTCATTTTTCTTTTTCTTTAATATATCCATGTTGGCATATAGCCTGACATAATATACCCAAAACAATATTAAATGTATGTCATTGGTCACCTCTATTACTTGGAACTTACTGAAACAGTGCCACTGCATACCGATGCTAGCACTTGACAATTTTTGAAAAGGGACACATAAGGGACATCTCTGTGAAATCATTTCAAAATCTGACCAACCATTTCAGTGAAGAAGAATTTTCAAGAATTTCTTCATGTCCGAATAGTGCAAGTGGACCCCATTTACCAGAGCCATGTTTCTTGATGGATCAGAATTTCGAAAACATTTTTGAAAATGGTCACCCAAGGAAGATTGCTTTGGAATTATTTTAAAATCTGATAATGGGTTTCAGAGAAGGTGAATTTTCAAGAAATTCTTCATTTCCATATAGTAGCCCCAATTCACCTGAGCCATGTTTCTTGGCAAATCAAAATTTCGCAAACAAGTTTTTAAAAGGGTCACCCAAGGAACATCTCTGTGAACTTTTTTCAATATCTGATCAGCCGTTTCAGAGAAGTAAGAATTTTCAAGAATTTCTGCATGTCCATATAAGTACAAGTAGCCCCCATTCACCAGAGCCATGTTTCTTGACGGATTGAAATTTCGCAAACAATTTTTGAAAAGGGTCACCCATAGAACATCCCTGAGAAATTATTTCAAAATATGACCAGTGGTTTCTGAGAAGAAGATTTTTTTAGAATTTCTTCATTCCTGTATAGTGCAAATAGCCCCCATTCACCAGAGTCATGTTTCTTGACTGATCAAAATTCCACGAAAAAGTTTTGGAAAGGGTCACTTAAGGTAGTGGACCCGTAATAAGCATAGTGCAGCATAGCATAAAATTTCTGGACAGTTGATAAGACATATTTTGTACAGATATGATACTATTGCACATTTTTGACTGAACAGAAATTCCTTCGGGGTTCGTCTTGAAATTATTTGTCGATAATTTTGTTGGTTTCCAGAAAAGGGAGGTAATTATCATATCCATTTGTAATGAAATTATAGTAGTTATAGATTTATAAATGATAATTCTAGGAAGGACAAAAAAGAAAAAGTGGCTCAGTGAAAGTAGTACCACAGTGCTCATTTTTAATCCTAGCAAATTTTCTAGGGTAATATTATAGTGGAAATAGCTGTTTTCTATTACGGGTCCACTACGTTAAGGAACATCTCTGTGAAATTATTTTAAAATCTGGCCAGCTGTTTCAGAGAAGAAGATTTTTAAAGAATTTCTTAGAAAACTGTTTGGTTGCCATGGCAACCAAAACTTTTGACGTAATCAAATTCTGTGAACAATTTTCAAAGAGGACCTCCCAAGGAACATTCCAGCCAAGTTTGGTCCATATTGGCCCAGCGGTTTTGGAGGAGTTGATGTTTAAAGAACTGTTGATGATGCATGACGGATGACAGACACCAGGTGATCCTAAAAGCTTCCCTTGAGCATGTTGTGCTCAGGTTAGCTGAAAAAACAGTCCGAAGGTTTTTCATCTCAACCAAACTGACTCTCAAATTATAAAAAATATTTGCAAAGTAATTAATAACTATGCAATCTACAACAGGTTAAAGACCATTGTGAATAATTAGTTTAACTCATTACCAGACCAGCCCAATTTTAGGCTTGTCCAAATTGAAAGCATTTGCAGACGACAAAATAAAAGTGACAGAAAATTTGAAATTTGTTTTGTGAAGGTTAGAAAAAATTGTGGGAAAAGGAGAAAATGCATTTTTTTCCCTTTCCCACAATGTGTTCTAAAGGCTTCTTTCTCAGGGTAGTCGAAACTAGGGATTGTGTGGTAATGGGTTAATCACCACATTAAATTTGTTACACTCTTTTTGAGTTTTGAAATTGTATCTTTGCTATCCAAACAATGTAATTATTGTATCAAATTCTTTCTCAGGGTAGTCGAAACTAGGGATTGTGTGGTAATGGGTTAATCACCACATTAAATTTGTTACACTCTTTTTGAGTGTTGAAATTGTATCTTTGCTATCCAAACAATGTAATTAATGTATCACATTTCTCTGTTATATCATTTCTTTAAATGTGCTGATGCTTATGTTTTTTTTTTCATATATAAAACATATTTTTATAATGATGGATAAATATTTTTGAAATATCCAATATGCTTTTTTTTTTTTTCATTAATAGTAACTTTATCTTCCTTAAAAAAAAAATAGAAAGAAAAAAGTGATTTTATCACTAAGCATTTGATTGACTTCGCTATGTTTACTGTTAAATAAGTTTCATCATTGGTTTTAATCATGTAAGGCAAATTCAAAATAAAGCAAGAGTTATAAATCGTCATGATGACGAATACGTAATTTCTATTAATTTTTACACAAATTGAAGTTAGAAATACTATAAAAATCATGTGTTCATTTTGACTACACATTGGGTACGTTTTGACTCCACTTGGGTAGGTTTAGACTTCATTTGGGTAAGTTTTGACTCCATTCGGGTACGTTTTGATTTGGGTACGTTTTGGTTTGAGTACGTTTTGACTGTAAACCCCTCAACAGTGCAACTGTCAATGTACGGTCGTAATTGCTGTATTTTACCTTGCGTTCCATATTTCATGTTGTATTTACTGTATACGGAGGGGATGCAATATCCTTGTCGCCACTCTTTTGGGGTCCGAACAAATGCAGTAATCAACATTTTAACTTTACTGGTGTTAATCGTTATGTGCGTTTGTTTTCTATCCCGTCCGCCATTTGCATTTTCTTAATCAAAGTACAATTTTGTACTTCAAACTTAAGCTGATCAAAGACCTAAAATACTAGAATTGATAGCAAAAGTTCATGTCTGATTTCCATAAAATCGTGTATGTAAGCGTTTCGCATGCAGTTTTATATGTTACAGAAGTTTTTTGATGTGTAATGGAATAGTTTTTGGGTGTTTTGGGGTATTCGAGTGGTTTGGGGTGTTTCATCCGAGACGTACGTTACAAACTAGGTCAAAGCTGCGGAACGAAACAGATTTTCAAATTTAGAGCGAGTTTTACGATATTTAACCCTGAATTCATGGTTTGCATGGTTTAAAAGAGTTGATTTCAAATGACATCACTCGAGTCCGAAATTCCACCCTTATAAGCGAAGCTCTACCGGTCTCGACATGAATATTTACAGTATGGTGCTCTCGATAAGCCATATTAATCCGCGATCCCTTTTAAACTCACATTAAGCACTGATGGGGGATATCTTAGCTGAATTGTGTTTTTTTTACCCATCTAAACAAAGATGGATGTTAAATGTTCACATGATATACAAAATAACCGCATTTTTTTTTTTTTTTAATTTAAAATTTGAGTCACGTTCTCCTTTTTCTAGCGTAGGTATATGAGTTATATGAGTTACCGGGTCCAGTCCCATCATAAAGAACAAATTCCAGACATACCAAAGAAAAAGTAGTTCTACAGCGATTGGGTTTAAAGCAGTGTAACTGCACCTCGTTCATGAAGTATATACGACGTTTTTGATCCAATTTTTTTCATGATTCTTCAACCCACTATAGACACCCCCCAACCCACCCTGAGCTCCTCGAGCTCATCGCAAAAAGTCGAACGTTTTGACAAACGTGCGACTTAAAAATCTAAATCATGTGTCAAAAACATTTTGATTTCTTATGGATTCATTCTGTATACATAGTCATCCTCGCTGTTACAACATTATCTACGATACTACGGTAATCCAGAAAATACTTAACCCATTACCACACAATCCCTACTTTTGACACCCCTGAGAAAGAAGCCTTTAGAAAACATTGTGGGAAAAGGAGAAAATGTTGGTAACCAGCATTTTCTCCTTTTCCCACAATGTTTTCTACCCTTCACGAACCAAATTCTAATTTTTCTGTCACTTTTATTTTGTTGTCTGCAAATGCTTTCAATTTGGTTCAGTCTAAAATGTTATCGTTTGGTAATGGGTTGCATACATAGCACCACCTAATCACTGTTTACTTTTGTTTTTGTATCGCATATGTAAATAATAATAGATATTTCTACATTAATGATAAGTTACTTTCTATATTCACAAATGTTCGTCAGTGTTTCATCCATGATTAATATGTGATAAACAACTTCTACAAGCTTTTAAGATGATGAATGGTTTAATAATCTGTCTTTACTCAAGTTATAGCTACTTAAATTTAGTTGCATATTGCTGCAATACAGATTAAACCAACTACTCAGAAAGGAAGTATAGTGCTTTAACTTTGCCACTGGAAATTTTTCGATGGACTTGGAATGGTACGGTGCACAATAAATGTCCAAATATGAAAATAAAATCACCGAAACATCTCATTATTGCGGCTAAATACCGCATGTATGCACAGTGCTGTAGAGTGGAGGTTTGTTTTTTTTGGTGTTATGCCGTCTTTCTTGCTATCTAACTAATTTTCAATTTTAATTCGCTTCCTTATGTTAAAACAGAAATGCAGCAATTTCCAAAAAAAAAATGAGGGCACGAAAACACATGAAAAATAAAATACTCACGAAATGGCTCCTGTTGCACGAGAAAATAAAAGGCACAGAAATATAGACAACCCCCATACAAATGCTATCAAAAACAAGCCAATGCCAACACCGAGAACAGTATTATGCGAAGTCATATTTGTTGCTCTTTGGCACACGTTAACATGTCAGAACACCGTCTCGAATGTAAACAATTTTAACAATCTGTTACAGCAAATTTGATTGGTCAGAAATAGACACTAAGTGGTAGCTATCCAATCAAAATACAGATTACTTTTGAAATAACTGCCTTGGGCTTTCGGAACTGAAACGAAGTCTTCGGTAATAAATTACTTAGCATTGGCACCTATTATCATATTTTCAACCAATACAACAAAATGGCGTGCTGGATATAAAATAAGAAGAAGAACGGATTTAACGTTTGTGAGAAGGGAAATGTAATATTGCACATGTTGAACAATTTAGTTTCGTACCAACGCTTTTCGCATCTACATGTTTCGCACAAATTTCGATATATTTTTTTTTACTTGCTTATATAAGTTCTTCGTTATCAAACAACAAACATCTAAGTTTCCAACTTGACAGCATTTGCAGATGACAAACATGATTGTTTTTTTTCTAGCTCACCTGAGCACAACGTGTTCAAGGGAAGCTTTTAGGGTAATGGACTTGTTCGTCCCTGGGCTTGTTCGCCTGGGCTTGTTTGTCCGGGCTCATTCGTCCAGGCTTGTTCGTCCCAGCTGATTTCTCATTGATCCGGGCTTGTTCGTCCCAACTTACGTATCTGCCAACCAAAGTGTCCATAGTGAATTCTTCACTGATTTTGAAAAGCTTGTAACTGTGCATTATTGCCTTCCATAATTGCCTTACAAAAAAGATTCCCATCAAGTTTATAGAAGAAACCAAAGCGAAAGAAATGTGGTGTCCATGGTCGTGATGTAGAGCATCGGCCTCGTAACCAAAATATCCTGAGTTTGATTCCCGTGAGCGGGTGTCAACTTCAGGATTTATCATCGGCCCACACATTCGGCGCAAGTACTGGTATAGTTCCCAGGAAGCAGAATCGAGAGAGATTAGTATAACTTGTCAGAACTTGTTTCTCAATCGATGTAAAATAAATATTTTTAAACTAAACTGTGTCATTCCCATCGTTACATTTAGAGAAGAAGCTAAAGTAAAAATTAAAAATGCAAATGACGTCATCCCCAACATGGTATTTAGGAAAGAAATTAAATAACAAATCATATATACATACATGTACATATGGATTTTCAATAAATATTGTAATGTAAGGCCGCTAGTCTAGGCAAGAGGCGATGCGGAGACATTGTGTGTTAAAGTCTTGAATCATTAATTCAGTTTCTGTTCTGTTCAAAATACGACTTCAAGTGAGGCAAAAACAAAGCATGAAAGTAAGTTTTGTTCAAAGTACTTGCATGTTAAAAATAAAAGTTTACTTTGGAGGGCACAATAGCGATTATATTCCAATAAGATCAAAACGGTGGTGTGGGATGAACAAGCCCGGATGAATGAGCCCGGGTGAAGAAGCCCAGGGACGAACAAGCCCAGGGACGAACTGATTTTGGGATGAACAAGCCCGGAACCGCTTTTAGGATCACCCGATGTCCGTCGTCCATCATCAACAATTCTTTAAACATCAACTCCTCCTAAACCGCTTGGCCAATTTGGACCAAACTTGGCTGGAATGTTCCTTGGGAGGGCCTCTTTATAATTTGTTCACAGAATTTGATTTCGTCAAAAACTCTGGTTGCCATGGCAACGAAATGGAATTTTTTAGGAAATTCTTTAAAAATCTTCTTCTCTGAAACCGCTGGCCAGATTTTAAAATAATTTCACAGAGATGTTCCTTGGGTGACCCTTTTCAAAAGCCTTTTGCGAAATTTTGATTTGTCAAGAAACATGGCTCTGGTGAATGGGGCCTTCTTGCAATATATAGAAATGAAGAAATTCTTAAAAATTCTTCTTCTCTGAAACTGCTAGCAAGATTTTGAAATAATTTCACAGAGATGTTCCTTGGGTGAGCCTTTTCAAAAATTGTTAGCGAAATTTTGATCTGTCAAGAAACATGGCTCTGGTGAATGGGGGCTTCTTGCACTATATGGAAATGAAGAAATTCTTAAAAATTCTTCTTCTCTGAAACCTCTGGTCAGATTTTGAAATAATTTCACAGAGATGTTCCTTGGATGACCCTTTTCAAAACTTGTTCGTGAAATTTTGATCTGTCAAGAAACATGGCTCTGGTGAATTGGGGCTACTTGCGCTATAGGGCAATGAAGAAATTCTTAAAAATTCTTCTTCACTCGAACGGCTGGTCAGATTTTGAAATAATTTTACAGAGATGTTCCTTGGGTGAGCCTTTTCAAAAATTGTTCGTGAAATTTTGATTCGTCAAGAACCATGGCTCTGGTGAATTGGGGCTACTTGTACTATAGGGCAATGAAGAAATTCTTAAAAATTCTTCTTCTCTGAAACGGCTGGTTAGATTTTGGAAAATTTTCACAGAGATATTCCTTTGGTGACCTTTTTCAAAAATTGTTCATGAAATTTTGATTCGTCAAGAAACATTGCTCTGGTGAATGGGGGCTACTTGCACTATATGGAAATGAAGAAATTGTTGAAAATTCTTCTTCTCTGAAACGGCTGGTCAGATTTGAAAATTATTTCACAGAAATATTCCTTGAATTACGTTTTTCAAAATTTGTTCGCAAAATTTGATAGGTCAAGAAACATGGCTCTGGTGAAGGGGGGCTACTTGCACTGTACGGAAATTAAGAAACTCCTAAAAATTCTTCTTTTCTGAAACTGCTGGTCAGATTTTGAAAGGACTTTTACAGCAGGTGACCTTTTAAAAATTGCTTGGCAAAATAATGATTTTGTTTCCAGTGTTTCAATACCTTAAAAAAAAAAAAGCTATGGTCCTCTCAAAAATTCAGGTGAGTGATCCAGGGCCATCTTGGCCCTCTTGTTTTTTTTTGTTGTTGTTTTTTCTTAAAAAATAATGGAATATCGTTTTGAGGAAAAGAAGAAAATGCTGGTCTTCATCATTTACTTCTTTCCTCACAATGTTTCCAGAATCCTTCTTCCTGAGAATCATTAAATCTTGGGGACTGTGTTGCGAAGGGTTAAACCTTTGAAGTTTCTGTTGTTTGTCACTATTAAGTTTTTGAACATTCCATTCAAATGTGCTAATTAACTCCTTGAAAACAAATATTTGACATATTCCAAGCTTAATTAAGAGCATTTTTCTCTCATTCTTTCCAATTATGAAGATTTACAATTGACCTTTGTGATATTTTTGTTTCCAGTCATGAAGATTTACATGCACTCTGAGAGCCCAGCTTTGACTGTAGTTGTGCAGTGGGAAGATAACAGGGAAGGTGAAATTAAAGACCTTGTGGATATATTTTGCAAGACTCTGTACCAAAAGTATCCATCACTTGACAACTCTGGTGCAAATTTCTCTTTATTATCATCTACTGGAAAATATTTGAAATACAGAGAAAAAGTTTTGCAGTCGCTGAAAAATAAAGATGATGTTTTTATTAAATTTGCAGATAGCACAAATGTTTCTCAAGATTTGGAAGCAGTTACAATATCAGCGTCAGCTTGTGGTAAAGATAAAAAGCTAAGTGATCCTGAAACAAATGTTAGACAAAGTACTCAACAGGCAGATACGAACCTAGATGGAAAAAGGAATGCTGCACTAGTGCATATGTGTAATCAAAGACTTAGAAAAGCAATAAATATTTACCAAGAACTGCTTACAACAAGTAAGAATGATTTAAATGCCCTGAAGGGATTGATCAGATGTTATCTGAAGGCTGAACGTCCAAAGGATGCTGTGAAACTTTGTAAAGTTGCTTTAAAGAAAGACAATGAAGACACTGACATTCTTGAACTAGCTGGTGAGACCTACATCAAAAATGGATATGGAGAGGCAGCCATTGCACATTTATTAAAACTGTGTAAGATTTTAAGACAGAAAGGTGTGGCTACAGCCTCAGAAAAACAGGATATACAAGTACTTGTTGCACAGGCATATCTGGTAGAAAATCAGCAAGATATGGCCATAACTGTATTACAGGGAGTTCTAAGAGAGAATGTTGAACATGCAGATGCTCTTGCTGAGTATGCAGCTGTCCTCTTTTCTATTGGTGCTGCTGAGCACAAAGAAGAAGCAGTTTCTGCAATATTGTCAGCATTAGCAAACAAAAGAAATGACAAAAATATTAAACAGAAATTTTCAAAGATGATGATTAGTGGAGAAGGAATGACTATTCTTAAAAAAGTAGCTGCAAACATCCTTACTGATGCCTCTGTTCTCATGTTTCTTGGTATCACAGTGAGAGAGTTTGGTGCTATTGAACAGACATTAGAATTTTTAGAATTGGCATATAAGGCAGAACCTAGTAGCGTTTGTATTCTAACATACATCCATACACTTGAACTACTGGAGAGGCATGCTGAGGCTTTGTCACATTTGTTACAACATTGTAGAATATTTCCAGAGAAAGGGGTAGGAAGTCTACAGTTTGCAGACCTGATTCCTTATCTAGAGGCTCTCAATCATAGCTTTACAGCAGTGAAAACTCCATCTACAGGCGTTATAACTAAAACTGGAACTGCGTCCAGTGCTCCTTACACTGAAGAAGACCTGTACGTGCTTGCCTTATTCTTTACAGTAGTAAAGATATTCTATATCAAAGGACTTCTGTCAATTCTACCGCCATTACTACATCTACTTCAACCATTTAGTGAAGGAAGAGACTTGCATCTGACTTTAATTAGGAATGAGGTTGCCTATTTTAAATGCATTAATGAAGTGTTCAAGAACTCATCAGGTATTTCAATGACAACCTTTGGAGAAGATAGAAATTACATTTATTTCATGGGTGACAGCCATTGTATTCCTGTTGCCTGGCACAAAGTTATGTACAAGGTATTGCATGTCCCTTATTTAACATTATGATATCACCGTATAGATTTTCATTTGTTAGAAAAATACATGTAATTGTTTGAAGGCTGTTTTCAAGACAGTGCTGGTACAGGATCAGATTTTTCTGTGTATTCTAATCTTGATCAGTTATGTTCAATTTAGCTTAAAAGTTCAGTTCTTACTCTTAAATGGTGGAAGCCAGTGAGGAAAAATGAAAAAATGCTGTTTTCTAGAATTTTCGTCCTTTTCCTGCAATGATTGCAAAATCTTTATTCCCAAGAGCCATTAATACACAGGATTGTTTGATGGAGGGATAAATGATTGATTGAATGATTATTATGGTGTTTTGTGCAGCTTTCAACATTATACCATTTATTTCACAGGGACAGCCCATATATTCATGCATTTCTTGGGTTTCACCAGTACTAGACTAGTACTCTGAAGTGTCTTGCTACAGGACATTCCCATAAAAATTCTAGTGAGGAATGAACCTGGGAATACCCGGTTGCTAGTCCAACACTGTACTACACAGGACCCCTGTTAACCCATTACCACATAATCCCTAGTTTAGACGCCCCTGAGAAAGAAGCCTTTAGAAAACATTGTGGGGAAAGGAGAAAATGCTGATAACCAGCATTTTCTCCTTTTCCCACAATGTTTTCTACCCTTCACCAAACAAATTTCAAATTTTTAGTCACTTTTATTTTGTTGTCTGCAAATGCTTTCGATTTGGACAAGCCTAAAATATTGTTGTTTGGTAATGAGTTAATCATGTACCATACAATTTATAGTTTTAACAAATTTGAAGAAGAATACTGTATTTTGTCCTCTTCTCACAATGTTTTCTTTTCGGTCAAAGACATCTCTCCATTTTAACTATATTTAATTTGTAGGCTGCAAATACTTTCTATCTGGAAAAGTCTGGAGATTTGCAGAGTGGTACAACGTTAAGGAATAAGTTGCTACCAGACAAAAAACTTCTGCATATCCTGCTTTTGGCTGTAACTGAATATTTTTTTTTTTCAAGGTTGTGAAAAATCAAACACATTATCATATAAAACAAAAGCACTGCATGCAGACACCAATGGCAAGCTACATGTAGGCTTCAGTAACTTGTTGCTTTTAGAATTAAGTTGACTTTCAGTTGGAAAAGGGATTACAGTTGCTGTCAAAAATATTTTGATGGTTACATACCCCTGATATACGGGTTCCCCCTTCTGTAGTTCGACAGGGATATGTGTTTGACAATACTTCACTTTTTCTTTGAAACAGCTGAGCTTCTTAACACATTATCAAATGACAAAATTTTAGGTTTGTCCAAATCGAAAGCATTTGCAGACGACAAAAGTGACACAAAATTTGAAATTTGTTTTGTGAAAGGTAGAAAACATTGTGGGGAAAGGAGAAAATACTGGTTACCAGCATTTTCTCCTTTTCCCACAATGTTTTCTAAAGGCTTCTTTCTCAGAAAAGTAGGTATTGTGTGGTAATGGGTTTATTGTATTTCTTTTACCAGGGAGCTGAATACACCCTGTACCCTGTTTTGTCAACTGGCACCAAAATTTGGCATTTGAGGCCAGAGAGTGTATTTTACCCAAAGAGAAATTTTCAGTCAGTGATCAAAACCATACCTGATGGAGCTGTGGTTACTACTTGTTTCGGAGAAATAGATTGTCGGGAATCTTTCCTGCAGTGTTGGGAAAAAGCAAAGTAAGGAATACTTCAGCTTTTGTATAGCAGAATATTTAAGTCTACAAAATGATAAAATTGTTAAAGCAATTGCAGCAACAAATAAAATGTTGCTCAAAACATGAAGTGTGTCTTTCTTGGAGTAAAAAGAATTTGTGGGAAAAGGGGAAAATGCTGAAACATTTTCTCTTTTTTACCAAATATTTTCAAATACCCTTTTCCTTAGCACTGTTTAACCCTTTCCCAAATGAGAAATTTTAGACTGTCCCAAACTCAAAGTGTTTGCTAATGACAATTTTGAATTTGATGAGAATGGCAGAAAGTTTTCTGATAGGCTAGAAAACACTGTGGGAAAAGGAGAAATTGCTCGTTACGAGCAATTTCTCCTTTTCCCACATTGTTTTCTAAAGACTTGTACTCCAGACAGGTAAAAACCAGGGCTTGTTTGGGAAAGAATTGAGTCTGAATTTTGTGGTAAAGGGTTATTCCCAATATTTGTCATTACAGTAGCTGCTGATTTTGTGAACAGTGTCAGTGGAAACCCGAATTTTCTCCTTTTCCCACAATGTTTTCTACCCTTCCCAAAACAAATTTCAATTTTTGAGCCACATTTATTTCGACGTCTGAAAGTGCTTCAATTTGGACAAGTCAAAAATTTTGTCGTTTGGTAAAGAGTTGATTGTTATGTAGTAAGGCTTTACCACAGGCCAAGCATTGTCTATCAAAATCCAACACATTTGCAGGTGACAAAATTTAATGTGATTCAGAGTTTGAGATTTGTGTTCGACAGGGTAGAAAACATTTCGAGACGGGGGAATATGCTGGTTCCCAGCATTTTTGTCTTTTCCCACAATGTTTTCAAATGTGCTGCATTTAGTGAAATTTCTTTTTTTTTAAGGGGAGAAAGCATTTTGTGTAAAGGAGAAAATGTGGGCTATTATTGGAACAAATTGACCTTTATGCAAAGAATAATCAAAGAGTGGACATTTATTTCATCGGATATAAACAGAACGGTAAATGTCGGATTTGACCCATCCAAATTGAAAGCATTTGCAGGCAAAAAATAATCTGTGGCTGAAATGATTGAATTTGTCTTTGTAATGATTAAAAACATTGTTGGAATTTTAGGAATTATGGTTGAGGTTTATTTTCTATTTCAGATATGACACCATTGAAGAAGCAATGGAGGTTGTGGTTGACATATACATACAACTCCTTAAAGATCTACAGAAGGAACACAATTGGAAAATCTTTGTCCACCCTGTTTTACCTGTTCTTGACCTTACAAGGCCCATTGTTCTACAATTCAATCGTATCCTAGCAACAAAACTGTTGACAGAACCTTCCTTGAAATGGCTCAATTTTGTAAATGATTTGTTGACTGCAGATGGACAATCTTTGAAAGATGAGTTTAAATTGGATGGAACACATATGCACCCAGGTTACTTGAAAATGTTTATGGCTGCCTTAAATCAGCAATGTTAATTCTTTAATTCCTTTACACAATCCCAAGTTTTATCAAGCCCTGAGAAAAGGAGTCTATTTAAAAAATATTGTATGAAAAGGAGAAAATGCTGGTAATCAGCATTTTCTTCTTTTCCTACATTGTTTTCTACCCTATCAAGAGCATATTTTATCCTTTGAGCTACCTGCATTTTCTGCAGATGCCTTAAATTTATGCAAGTCTAAAATATTGTCCTTTAAAAGATGCCAATTCTTAATAAACATCAGCAGTTTAGACTTGCCCACATTAAAGCATTTTGCAGATTACAAACATGAAGCAAATGATGTGTTTTGTTTTCTTTAACCCTCGCCTCGCAATCTAGAGTTTTAAGACCCAGAGAAAGAAGCCGTTCTAAAATATTTCAGGAAAAGGAGAAAATGCTGGTATTCAGCATTTTTAGCTCCACTGGCCGAAGGCCAGCGGGCTTATGTCATGGCCCGGTGCCCGTCGTGCGTCCGTCTGTCTGTGCGTGCGTGCGTCCATGCGTGCGTGCGTTTGAAATAAAATTTCAAACACCTTCTTCTCTGAAACTACCCATCCAATTTTGATGAAACTTCACAGAAATGATCCTGCCATGGTCCTGTTCAGAATTCCGTGAAAGAATTTCATTCCTTCAAAAACTCTGGTTGCCATGGCAACAAAACTGAAAAATATTGAACATTTTTAAAAATCTTCTTCTCTGAAACCATAAGGCCTAGGGCTACCAAATTTGGCATGTAGCTTTATCTAGTGGACCTCTACCAAGTTCCTTCAAATAATAGCCCTGGGGTTAAAATTGGCCCCACCCTGGGGGTCACAAGTTTTATATGGGCTTATAGAGGGAAAACTTTAAAATCCTTCTGGTACCTAGCCATAGGGCCTAGGGCTACCAAATTTGCCATGTAGCTTTATCTAGTAGACCTCCACCCAGAGTGCCCAAATGATAGCCCAGAGGTCAAATTTGGCCCAGCCGCGGGGGTCACAAGTTTTATATGGGCTTATATAGAGAAAACTTTAAAAATCTTTTCGTACCAAGCCATAAGGCCTAGGGCTACTCAATTTTGCATCTGACTTTATCAAGTGGTTGTCTACCAAAGGTGCCCAAATTGTAGCCCTGGGATCAAATTTGGCCCTGTCCTGGGGGTCACAAGTTTTACATGGGCTCATATTGGGAATTTTTTAATTACTTGTACCTAGCCATAAGGCCTAGGGCTATCAAATTTTGCATGTAGCTTTATCTAGTGGGCCTCTACCAGGAGGGCCCAAATTATAACCTTAGGGTCAAGTTTGTCCCCACACCAGGGGTCACAAGTTTTACATGGGCTTTTGTGGTGAAAACTTTTATAAGTCATCTTGTTACTAACCATAATAAAGACTAGGACCACTAAATTTAGCCCTGTCTCATGGATTTTATGTTTTACAGGGCCTTTGAAAGTCTTCTTGTTTATAACCACACATTCTAGACCTGTATTATTTGGTATGGGGCTTTATCTTGTAGACCTCCACCAGGATTCAAGTATTTATAGCTTTGTGGTCAAAATTGGATTTGCCCAGGGGTCACAACTTTTTTGTAGGTTTTTATCGAAAAAAATTGTATGCCCTCAAGTTTGAAAACAGTTGGCCAAATAATGTAATGTTTGGCTTGTAGTGTTTTTACGAATTAGCCAGTGGAGCGATACAGGGCCATCATGGCCCTCTTGTTTTTCCTTTTCCTGCAATATTTTCTTCTCCATGAAAGAGAAATCCCATTCAAATTATCACTTGCATATGCTTACAATTTGGAGAATTCTAGTATTTTGCCATTTTGTACAGGGTTAACCCATTACTACACAATCCTGACTTTTGACAGTTATGCTAAGAAAAATACTGTACTTCCATTATGGGCATATTTCCGCAGCCGAATCGAATGACTGAAATACGTGGTCAGTACTGCTACAAATGGGTATATCAAGTTTCTTTCAACTTTTGAAAGATTTATTGACTTATTGTATGGTGTTTAACACCGTTTTCTGTATTCTCAAAAGTCCTTTTTAAAGTTTTGGTTTAACTGATTGAATGGTGTTCTAAACCAGTCATATCATGGCGACAGCCCAGATATTCATGTATTTCCTGGGTTTTACCAGTGCTGTGCTAGGGCTCTGAAGTGTCTTGCCCAAGGACACTCCCACAGAAGACCCGGTAGATCCAGTGCCACTTGAACCCGTAGCCTCCAGGTTACTTTACCACTAAGCAATGTAGGACCATCGCTCTGTTAAGGGAACCTAATTCTATGGCTGATCACTTTGATATTGATCTGAATGATGAGGATCACTGTGACCTTGACAAGTTGGCCACAATATCAACTTGCATCATCTACAGCCTGTGGTGAATATTTTCCAATGCCAAAACTGAAGAACCATGGCAAAACTAGTCTTAAGTAGTTTAAGGTAAGACCTGTGTAATGGAAAACAGCGATTTCCACTAAAATATCATCCTGCGAAATTAGCTATAATAAAAAATTAGTATTATTGAACTACTTTCACCTTTTCACCTTTTTCTTCTTTGAATTATCATTTATAAATCTAAAACCACTTTATTCTCAATTCAAAAAGACATAATAATTACCCCCCTTTTCAGAAAACTAACAAAAATATCAAAAAATAATTTCAAGATAGACATAAACGGAATTTCTGATCCGTTAGAATTGTGCAAAAATATTATTTCTGCATAAATCCATATTTATCCTTATTTATCAACCAATTAGAATTTTCACCCGTCGTGCATTACACGGGTCTTACCTTGTGTCTTACTTACACCTACCAAGCACG
This sequence comes from Tridacna crocea, assembly GCA_943736015.1. Classification (NCBI taxonomy): domain Eukaryota; kingdom Metazoa; phylum Mollusca; class Bivalvia; order Cardiida; family Cardiidae; genus Tridacna; species Tridacna crocea. Next base: position 35,395,964 of record OX031063.1, on the reverse strand, counting down.
TGCATGTGGGGTTAGAAATTTAAATTTGTAGACTGCTGTCCGCAGTCTCCTTGACACAGATTTCGTAAAATTAATTGATGGTTACTTTTGTATAGACATTATCAATATACTGCTTGTTTGAATTATGTTGTACCTTAATTCATCTGGCTTTTCCCTTACTCGTTTTCTTATAGACGGTCTATATTCCAACTGTCCTGTTGTTTCCATACCTTTTATCTAAAATATCTGTCCCACATATTCCTGGATGCAACTTCATGGAATTCACATTTGCTTAGCATGCTATTACTTTTGGTATATAGCAGGGCCGTAGGAACGGGGGGGGGGGGGGGGCGCAATAATTTGATCACCAATAAAATGACTGTCAGCGTTTAGCCGAATATTGCTAAAAAATCGTGGTATATAAAGAGGATGAAATAATATTTCAGAGTAGCTTACTGACGATACGCTAATAGAAAATTTCATACAAAATAAATAGTTCTAAACAAATGGCGACTAGCCCCGGATTTTTTTCATCTTCTTTAGTTATCTGACAGACGCCAAACAATTTCTGAGGTCACGTATAATTCAGTGTTATTTTCTGCTTTATTTTTTCTCCAAATCTCATAATTCACCACATTGTTGAACAAATTTCCATCTGTTTCGGTCCCTTGTATTAGTAGGTGGATTATTTTTCACTGCATAACAAAACGCAATATTAGTATATGGCAAATCAGGACGACAAGCCGGTTCTGAAAATTTTGGCGCCCCCCCCCCCTCCAAAATTGCTTCCTACGGTCCTGTATAGGCCTGTTCATTTTCTCCATTTACTTGAGTATAATTAACACTAAACAGAGACAGAAAATAAAACAGCTGGAATGTAAACATCTATCCTGCTAAATAAATGAACTGAAAATTTCAAACTGATTTTAAAAACCCAAAATTTGCTATTTCAATTTTTAAGAAAAGATATATCCTCCTCGTACAGTGTAGAACCAAGATCAGACTGACCAGGGATCGTAAAGATTTTTTGAATAACGCCCACGGTTGAAAGTCTATATGTTACCCTGGGTTCTATTTGTTTTTTCTTTTTATGACATTTGTCAAAAATGACGTAGATCTCATAGTTATAGAAATGGTTACTAGTTCATTGAGCCAGCTGGTTTAAACATATTTTATTGCCATACATTCAATAAAAGCGGCACATATGAATAGGATCTAGGTTGAGCCAGCTAAAGTACGCAATGGAAATATTATGGAGCAGTTGTATAAATCGTGAAAGTAGATGGGGAATGATTCTTGATTGAAATTTAAAGATCTACAGTTCTATCATTGAATTATAATCTGTCGCATAAAATTCATATCCACAACGTGAATCATTTAAAAGCGCCGCCCCCACACAGCTTGCTCTCGAGTTTCATCGTACGAAAAGGGCTAACCGGAAGTAGGAATGGGAACCACTGTAGTCATAAACCGATTCAAGTCGAGGCGCGTCTACGGTGAATTTCAAACATGTAGATTAACGTCAAAACAATGGAACATACTTCTGTATATACGTTAGGTTATTTTGTTGGATTATCATTTGTGAGGTTAAAATGATTTGATCTGAATAATTTGGAGTTATTAAAATGACAGATATGAGCGAAACAATTGACGTAAGTATTTCAAATTTAGTATCGCGAAAACCCATAACACGATATGTTTGTTTTTGGAGCTGTCAAACATTCTTTAGGTCTTATAATTGCTACACATATAGCCAGCTCATCATTAAATTGAAATATGTGTATGAACGATAGATACATGATTTTAGCTCTTGCTCTTTTATTGAATCGGCATTGTTCAATTAAAATATGTTGACAACGGTTACTACGATATACAGAAATTAGAATAATAACTTAGTACATATAAGTTGCGAAAGATTTTGTTCACTAAAACTTTTCAGAAATGCTGCATTCTGAACTATCTGAACAAGTGTGCATGGTAACAGCAGCTAATGTGTCCGAGATCACATATCACATGAAAATCTATACTGTTCATCTTTGAGAAGTATGGCTCACAGAATATTTACAATGAAGATCCAAAGAATAAGCTGTATATTATTCCATGTAGTCTGGTCTGGTCAACAGATGGCTGGAGATTCAGTCTATTTGCAAAAGAAACTGAGATGTTCAGCTGAGGACAGGAACTTGACTACAGTATGCATTTACTTTGACCTTACCTTTTCAGGACTACCAAGTGCTCAATCTGTTGGGGAAAGGTGGGTTTGCATGTGTGTACAGAGCAAGAGCAGTGAAGACTGGACTGGAAGTTGCAATAAAAATGGTGAGTCTTTTTTTTTTTTTAGCTGGGTTTCATCCTTTTTTTTACAACTGATTGCAGATTGAATATAATTTTGAAAGGATTTATCATTATTAGAAAAGGAGCAGTTTCTTGCTGCAAACTATCCTTTTGTCTATAATGTTACCAAAACTTGTGCACCCTGTGATGATTACAATGTACTTGCTATGATGAAGTTAAAATGATTTGAATTAAAATGAGATGCCATAATTTTCTCATTTCTTGCAGCTTGGATGTTGAGGATTGTGTTTTCCACTATATTTGGCTCAATAGTTACAGCCTACTTGTCTGAATACATGTTTATTTCTTGATTATGCAATAATACCAATGCTTTAACCAGGAGGTCATGACATCATTTGACATTGGTACAATAATGAGTCATTCTCTGGCAAAAGGGGGCTGAATATATGATTATATCACTGTTGCACAAAACCAATAAAGTAATCGCGTTATTGTGGATCTGTAAAATCTAATTTTTATAACAACTGAATGATCCTTTGATATGCAGGAAATTTAAAGATGGCAGAAACTTTCAAGCCATCAACAGATGGGCTGACATGGGTTGATACTTATTGCAGATGTGTTAAGCCTCTTTTTCATAGTATGCTCAGTTATTTCAGAAGGAGCTTGATCTAAATTTTTTCAGATTGATAAAAAATTAATGAAAGCAGCAGGAATGGTTGAAAGAGTTACTCAGGAAGTCGAAATACATTCCAGATTAAAGCACCCTTCTATCCTTGAGGTGAGTTTTTATTTCTTAATCTTTCAACTACTGTTGATAAGATTCCTCTTCTTCTTGACTCTTTTAATATCATGCATACATGATTTTACAATTGACCAAATTAATAGCACTTGTAGACAACAAAGTTCATCTTGCTCAAGTGATAAGATTTGACCTTAGACGGACTGAAAACATTGAGGAAAATGCTGGTCATAAGCTTTTTCTTCTAATTCCACAATGTCTTCTAAATTAATATTTACTATGGTTCTCAAATCTCAGGATTGTGTGGTTAAAGGTTAACCCTCTTTTGCTAAATTAATATCATTGGCCGTCTTGAAAATTAATTTCACAATTTTTGCACAACAATTAATGGCATTTTGTTGTGAAATCAAAATGAGAGAATATTTATAGATATGTTTGTATGGTATTTAACACCCTTTTCAACATTTATTTTAAGGTTTATTGTATTGTGGAAGCCTGTACACTTTTCAATACTTTTTTGGAATTTCTTCTACCTGTACTTTATACAGAACTTCCAAGCATTTGGCTACTTTACCATAAAACAATTCTTAGAACAATGTTCATCATTAAGACAGCAATGTAAATTTTCTCCTTTTCATATTAACCATGTTTTCTACTCTTCCAAAATCAAGTTTCAATTTTTTGAGTCAGTTTTATTTCGTCACCTGTAAATCCTTTCAATTTGGACAAGTCTGAGATTTTGTCGTTTGGTAAAGAGTTAAAAGCATTGTAAAACAAGGAGAAAATGCAGGTAATATTTAGCATTTTTTCTTCCTAGGCTTTTACTCTTTCATATACAAATCCCATCATTGGAGACTCGCTGAAATTGTTGTCTGTTAAATATTTTCAATTCAGACGCATTAACCATTGGAGCATTGAATAAAGCAAACAGCCATTTTCAGTCTTGAAATAAGACCAACGTAGTTGCCATTTCTAAATAGCTCTTGTCCGGATTATCACAGCAAAGCAAGGAATGAAACAGATCAGATTGCAGTCTGATCTTGATCCACAAAAAGCAATCAAACCTGTGAAAGAAGCTTTATCACACACTTACAAGTTTAACAAGCCAGCTAATGTTTTTTATACATTTGGGAAAACAGAAAATGCTGCAAATTAGCGTTTTCTTATTTCCCTGTATATTCTAGCCTATAAATGAAAAATCCAGCCATTTGAACCATATTTAGATTAGTTTCTGCAAATCGTGCTTAACTCATTACCAAACGACAATATTATAGGCTTGTTCAAATCAAAAACATTTGCAGACGACACAATAAAAGTGATAAAAAAAATGAAATTTGTTTTGTGAAGGGTAGAAAACATTGTTGGAAGAGGAGAAAATGCTGGTTACCAGCATTTTCTCCTTTTCCCACAATGTTTTCTGAAGGCTTCTTTCTCAGGGTCATTAAAAGTCAGGATTGTGTGGTAAAGGGTTAACTCATTACCAAATGACAAAATTTTAAGCTTGTCCAAATTGAAAGCATTTGCAGACAACAAATATAAGTGACTGAAAATTTGTGGGGAGGTTAGAAAACTTTGTGGGAAAAGGAGAAAATGCAGGTTACCATTATTTTCTCCTTTTCCCACAATGTTTTCTAAAGCCTTCTTTCTCAGGGGCGTCAAAAGTAACCTTTCGTCATTGTCCTTTGGTAAAGAGTTAAGGATATATTTTTGTCCCCTGGCATAAATGAGCTAAGGGTCAGAGCATGTAACTGCAGTGCAAGGAAAAGTGGGAATATTCTGCAAGTTGCCGTAAATCAGCTGATCAATACACTGCAATTAGTAAAGTGAGAAAACTGAGATGGTAGCAATAGGGTGTGATACACAACTGCTCTTCCTTAGATTCAACAATTAGCTAATTGTTAATTTGACCAGAAAAGGTTCAATATGGCAACTTAACCCTTTACTCCATAGATACTCATTTCTACACATTGCTTGTTGGAGCCCTTGGAAAACATTGTGGCAGAAGGTGAAATTGCTCGTGATGAGCAATGTCACCTTTTGTCACACTGTTTTTATGCTATCGAAAGGTGTCATTTATGCATAAGAAATGGCCTCATCCTTCCTGTTATTTAGGGTCAATTAAAGATGCCATAGCAATGTTTTATTGGGTCAAGGGTTAAGTTTACATTTGAACAATGATCTGTGAAAAGGAGTGTAATGCATCTGCGATAAGTACCAAGCCAAAGGTTAGCCTATTTTGATTGGTGTCAAAACTTTTTACTTCTATCAATTTTTTCTGAATGTCCTAGGACCATTCTGTCATTTGATTCAGTCAATTGCTGGACAAAATGGATTTTAGATGTACATGTACTTGTAAATTTATGATGTCTTTTCATCCCTGCTGCTGACAGTTATATAAAACAATGCATGAGTAGGAGCTTAAAGCTTATGACAAACTGAGCACCTGTTTTTCATAATTGCTCATGATGAACAAATTTTTCTTTCCTTGAACTACTTCTCTTTTGTACTTGTTCATTATTACATTGAAGTACTGCTCTGTAATGCTTTAACCCATTACCACACAATCCCTACTTTTGACGACCCTGAAAAAGAAGCCTTTAGAAAACATTGTGAAAGGAGAAAATGCTGGTAACCAGCATTTTCTCCTTTTCCCACAATTTGTTTTCTACCCTTCCAAACCAAATTTCAATTTTTCAGTCTCACTTATTTTGTTTTCTGCAAATGCTCTCAATTTGGACCAGTCTAAAATTTTCTCATGTGATAAAGAGTTTAAAGAAAAGCTTATCCTGATCAACTCATCAAGGGCTGGAGTGGAACCTACACAAGTTTGCTTTTTTGCAGTTCAGATCAAGATTAAACTGCACAGGATGTGCAGTCTGATCTTGGATCTGTGCTGTCTGCTACTTTTTCAATAAATTGTACTCTAGCCAAAACAATGATTATAAGACAGTATTTGGGATTTTCTTATTTTATCTAATTGAAAGAGTCCATTCCATTAATTCAGCACTATAAGGGTTAATTATCAATAGATCGGCCTGTCTTGTCATTACAGTTAATTAGATTAAGTTACCAGTTTAATCCCTTAGTGCACTTAAATAATGAAAATGGATCTTCTCATGCAGAAAAATAGTCCAAATATTCCAAAATTCATTTAACACTTGTTTGGACTAGCATGTGTGACAAAATGATTGATCATCTCAAAGATGAAACTGGATGTTATGTGCAGCCTGATTATGTTCTGCACTGTAAACAAAAGTAATATTGAAGGTGTGCTCAGGGCTATGGGGGTTAAGCCAATCAACAGGTATTCATGATCAATGGAGCATGATCAATGCATATGGTCTTGTAAACTGACTTAAGTGGTTATTCAGTAGCTCCTTCTTTAATCCACTTTACAAATCTTGTTTATTCCTGTCTCAAAGGGTTTAGCTTTTTTAACCTATAGACTTGATATAAAATAGTTGCATAAATAAGATCAAAAACATATATATCCTTCTGCTTTTCATGAAAATCTTATTTGACAGTCTAAAAAAGGTCTTCAAAGTCAGACTGATATTCTTCTGCCATTTACAACTTTATAATGCCATTTGTTTCCTGTCGATTTTAGTTTACATTTATTTTTACCATTGTGGTATCTGTAACTATTGTTGCACATTGCCCATCTTTATATCTTTTCACAGAAAGCTGCTCTTGGGAAGTCATGCTAAATTTCATTTTCTAATAAGTGACTATGTATGTTTTAGAGTACTTTTAACTTTTTAACTCTTGCATAGAATTTATTAGTGGACAGTGTTACTCAAAGATCAGACTGCACAGAATATGCAGTCTGATCCTGATCCACACTTGCTGCTAGTGCAAAATCCACATTTTTGAGGGGCACCTAATGGTCAATGAAATAAACAATACTACAAAATGTAAGATTAGAAAAAAGTATGGAAAAGTGGAGGAGTTCTAAAAGACCAGTATTAAAAGGTGCAGGTGCAGTTCAAAACATGAATCAATTGTAATCCAATTAATCCATTTGTATGTTTGACAGAAACATGAATGATTACTGATTTTATCAGGGTTATAAATGCACCAATCATGTATCAGAATTTCACCCATTCATACTTGCCTGTGCAGGTTCTTTCAACTGATCTGACAAAAAGTAAGCATGCCCATTCTCAAACAGGATTAAAAGAATCAATAAATTGGGTTGAAAATTTTGAAAAAGTCTGCACAGGCTTGTTTCAAATTAATCCCTCCTTTCCTTCAAATGTTATAAAGTATATCAGTAAATATTCCGTTCAGATGTTATCTCTGGAACATGTTGACATAGGGGTCTTGTGATTACCTATTTGTAAACATAATTTCTGTTGAAGTAGAGCTATTGAATTGGAAAAGATTATTTACAATAAAGTTAGGGTGGGTGCGATTTGGTCTTTGGTAAGAATTTATTGATTTTCTTCTTCACCAATATTGGTGGGTGTTTATGTTCGATTGCTATTTAACTTTTTACCACACGAGAAAATTTTAGACTGGTCCAAATTGAAAGCATTTGCAGACAACAAAATAAAAGTGACTGAAAATTTGAAATTTGATTTGTAAAGAGTAGAAAACATTGTGGGAAAAGGAGAAAATGCTGGTTACCAGCATTTTCTCCCTTTTCCACAATGTTTGCTAAAGGCTTTTTTCTCAGGGGCGTCAAAAGTAGGGACTGTGTGGTAATGGGTTTAGTACTATCATTTCGTTTGAAATGCTTGCATCTCTTTTCATCTATGAAGTCTGTTCCTAATAGCTTTGTTATAAGGGAAGCACAAGCTGTGCTAGATTGTCATGATTGGCACAAAGATTTTGACAGAAACATTAAAAGGAAAAGTTCTGTTCTTTTTTACGATGATTATAAAAAATTGAAACATCTAGAAAGGTGCAATTGCCAGTGAGAACAAATGAGACTTGTGTTTCCTATAATGTTTCTAACACTAAACCATGGTTTAGTCTTCTATGGAGAGAAAAAAAAAAGCGAAGAGTACATGGATGATTACTCCTTTCCAAATTACTGTATTTGGAATGACAAATGCCATGAAGCTCAATTGATGCTTAATGTTTAATAATGTAGAAAACATCATGGGAAAGGGTCAAAATGCTGCTTTACCGCATTTACTCCTTCTTCACAAGGTTTTCACTAGCCTTCTCTTACATGTATGGTTTTTAAGTCATTGCATTGTATAGATTAAGCATGTGCCATTTGTTGAATAGGAGAGAAACTCAAAAAGATTGATGAAGCTCATTAATTTTAAGGGGAAATAATTGTTTTCCTTCTGTGTGAGTGTTTTTGCCTGATTTAACACTTTCATGGTAAATTGGCCCTATTCTATGCCATTGACAAATTTCTGTATTTTTTTAATGACATAAGCCAAAAAAGTTTATTAGCAGTTGAAAAAAAAAAACCCTTTTACCCATAATTTAGTTTTTTTTTTCCTGTACATTCACCTTTTTGTGAGGTCTTTTAAAAATTGTTTTCACCTTTTAGAATAAACCAGTTTAGATAGTTCAAATGAGTAGTGATAAGGTGACAATTTTGGTGTATGAAATGAAACAACAAATTTAGAATGTGTGATAATTTTCAAACAATCTTCAGAAAACTGCCTCCCCCCCCCTCTCTCTCTCTCTCTCTCTCTCTCTCTCTCTCTCAATCTGTGTGAAGTATAGAATCTTTGGTAAAATTGAGCTATTAGTTTTCTTTTGTCTTGTTTCAGCTGTACAACTACTTTGAAGACAATAACTATGTGTATTTGATACTAGAAATTTGTCACAATGGTGAATTGCAGAGATATCTGAAGTCAAATTGTAAAGTTTTCACTGAGGCTGAAGGTAGGATTATAAGCTATCAAACTGATTTAATTTCAGCAGACTAATATAAAAATAATCTTGGCCAGATTTAATACAAGACAACATGTGAAGACAATCATATGCAAGAATTGCAAAAAGAAGAATTCTTATCATGATCAGTCTCAAATCGGCATATCAGAGCTGTTTTGAATGGACTGTTAAAGGTCAGTGTTTCACATATGGAGTACAACACGCGAAAAGGGTCATTCGGACGTTTGCGTAAAGCGTCGTCTCTGATCAGCGTGTGCAGTCCGCACAGGCTAATCCTAAACGACACTTTCCGATTTTATGTGATTTTCTGTTTTACGCAAGTCTACTGTAGCACAAAATCTAATGTACCGGTAGTCGTAAAGTGCCGTCTCGGATTAGCCTGCGCGGACTGCGCAGGCTAATCCGAGACGACACTTTACGCAAATGTCCGAATGCACCTTTTCGCGTGTTGCACTCCATATTATGAAACAATGTAAAGATAAGATCAGACTGCATGTTCTGTCTCCCTTCATGGTATTTCAACCCTTTACCAAATGGCAAAATTTTGGACTGGACAAAGTTGTAAGTGTTTTCAGATGATGGATTCAGTGTAACTCAGTAGATGATTTCTGTCTTTGAAATATTTGAAAACATTGTTGGATAAGGCATTTTAGCATTTGTTTCTTTTCCCACAATGTTTTCAAATGCCTTTTTCTTCAGGGTTGTTTACACAGGGCATCGTTTGGTATAGGATAAAGGTTTTTCTTCAAAGTCAGACTCACCCAGTGCATGACTAAACATTTATATGTAAATTAGTCTCGAGTGTAAAATTTTAGATTGTAAAATTATTTTCTCCTCAAAACTTTAATCCAGCCCTTGCTTTACTTGACTATTGATAAAACTGCACTTATTTTAAATGTACATATTTAACCCCTTACCAAACAAAATTTTAGACCAGACCAACTTGAAAGCACTTGCAGATGACAAACATAACTCAAAAATTGAAATTTGTTTCCAGCAGGGTATAAAACATTGTGGGAAAAAGAGAAAATGGTGGTTACCAGTATTTTCTCCTTTTCCCACAATGTTTTCAAAAGGCATCTATCTCAGGTTCGTAAAGACCAGGGATTGTTTAGTAAAGGGTTAAAACAAACTTTCTTTTTTTAGCACGTCATTTTATGAAGCAGATTATAGAAGGTATGCTCTACCTTCATAGTTATGGAATACTACACAGAGATTTGACACTCGCTAACCTGTTACTGACTAAATCCATGGACGTTGTAAGTAAAACTATTTTTTTCTTTTTTTTCATCGAATGATTTTGACTGGTAAATAGTTAAGCTGAGAAATTTCCAAACACATTGTTACATGTGAAGAAATTGCTAAGAAATAGCTTTTAACTCTCATCTGCAGCTGATATTTTGTAGCATTAGCAACCTGTTCAAAGTAATTGTTTCATTAACCCTTTCCCACATAATCCCTGGTTTGTACGACCCTGAGAAAGACGCTTTTTGAAAACATTGTGGGGAAAAGGAGAAAATGCTGGTAACCAGCATTTTCTCCTTTTCCCACAATGTTTTATTCCCAGCTCAAAACAAATTTTAATTTTTGAGGTATGTTTATTTTGTCATCTGCAAGTGCTTTCAACTTGGACCAGTCGAAAATTTTGTTAGTTTGGTAAAGGGTGAAGGGTTTATGGCATCAGGTACAGAAAACTTTTTTCGAAAGTCTTTTGCCTGTTCGAATTTTTTCTTTTTTTGCCATAAAACTACTGCAGCATTTGATGCAAAATATGTACCTATATTCCTCATTAATGGTACAGTAAAAGTGTTCTTGTACAAAACAGAAAAAACAAAAAATGCAGCTGATATTTTTTCTTCAGTAAACTTGCCAGTTTTTGCTGTAATAGAGCAGTCCCAAAAACTAACTTTTGGGACAAGTACCAGAGTGAAACTCAGAAGGACACCTCCCTCCCTAAAATGCTGAATCTCAGATTTTCATTCCAAGGATTTGGGTGTCCTTTGTATTATTAGGACATTGTCATTGTCAACTTGTGAAACAAAACTATAAGCCATTTCGTCTTAGTTGGTATCTTTTGCCAGCCATATATGTTTGTAACATGCATGTCTTTTTATGTGTTTACAGAAAATTGCTGACTTTGGATTGGCAACAAGACTGAATGGTCCTGAAGAAAAACATTTTACTATGTGTGGAACTCCTAATTACATTTCTCCGTAAGCTTAATTTTCTGTCATATTGTCCTGTATTATTCATTGCTCCTTTCTAGCTCAAAGGAAACATAATTATAAAGATATTGTCATAGCCCTAGTGGTTATGATATCTCTATCATGACTGAAGATATTTATTTCAAACTTGGACTAGTTAACTCTTTACCACACAGTGACGACTTTTAATGACCCTGAAGAAGAGGCCTGTTGAAAACTTTGTGGGAAAAGGAGAAAATGCTGGTAACCAGCATTTTCTCCTTTTCCCACAAAGTTTCCTACTCTATCATAGAAAAATTGCGTTGTTTGAGCCACTGTGAAATTATCACCTACAAATGATTTCGATTTGGATAGGTCTAAAATTCTGCTGTGTGGTAAAGGGTTAACTATTAAGAAGTTAACTATTAAAAAGGCAGCCCATACTGATGGGGTAGTTAGCCATTTATTTTCACAGAAAAACAACTACAGTGGAGTATTGGCACTGGCATGCAGTGCTCTTGTTTATGTTCTTTTTGTAAAAAAAATTCATGTATAGGATTTGATGAATTGTAGGGTGAGCATGAGGAAATAGAGTGTGATGCATTGCCACCTGCCAAAAACTTCTCCAGGTGACAGCAAATCTCTTTTTGAAAACAGTCTTTTTTAACTCAATGTTTTCAGTGTGTTTATAGTTAGATTTCAATTTATGTTGATCACCCTTCTGTAGAATAATTTTTCCTGAGTCATATGCTGAAAACTTAGTGGCAGAAGGTGATCAGCTGGTTTTAGCATTGCTCAGTATTTACATTATAGATTCACATTTCATACTATCCTGTGAAACACTTTTATACTGTAATTCTGAATTACATGCTTGCTGCTCAGTTGAAAAGATTTCTGTACATACATGATCAGAGCTCCAGATAAGAGGGAGTGTTAGTATTCTAAATCCATTATTTCTCTTTGAAACCTTATGTTGTGGGTACTCACTAGAATCGGCAAGACAATATGATTCGAATGAGTACCCACAACATAGGGTTTAGTTGAGAATAATTGATACTTCTAATTCTGAAATTGAAATCACTCTCTCTATCTTGAGCTCTCTATGATGTTACAGGGAAGTAGCCAGTCGTTCTGCACATGGATTGGAGGCTGATGTCTGGTCCCTTGGTTGCATGTTTTACACATTCCTGGTCGGAAACCCACCATTTGATACAGACACAGTGAAGACAACTTTGTCTCGAGTCATTAAAGGAGATTTTGAACTGCCAGAAGATTTGTCCTTTGAAGCAGAAGATCTGATCCATCAGTTACTACAAAAAAATCCAACCAAGAGGATTGCTTTGCATGGTAAGAGCTTACAACTTGCAAACTAGCCCATACTTGCTGTTACTATCTTAACCCTTTACCAAACAGCAAAGTTTTAGGCTGGTCTGAGTTGTAAGCACTTGCAGATGACAAAATAAATGTAACTGAAATATTGTAATTTGTTTCCAGCAGGGTAGAAAACATTGTGGGAAAAGGAGAAATTGCTGGCTACCAGTGTTTTCTCCTTCTCCCACAATGTTTTCAAAAGGTTTCTATCTGAGGGTCATAAAAACCAGGGATTATTTGGTAAAGGGTTAACATGCTTTTCTTAATAGACAAAGTCCAGATCAGATATCACAGAATATGTTGTCTGATCTATTACTTACTGAATCATCTGTTTTTCTTCTGAATACATGTATCTGAAAAAAAAAAATGAAACTATTTTTGTCTCTGAAAAAATTGTATAGAATGACATCTATATTTGTTCAATTGAAGACTTCACAAAGATTTTTACCTTTTAAATTTTGTAAACTTCAGTTCTTATTTCATGCTGTGATGAGTTTTAGATTTACAAGATGGAAGAATCTTCTAACTTTTGGTTTTCTCATGTACATGTATAAAATTTTTAAAAGCATCTCAGAAGAACAGCTTTACTTGTCAGAAAATATTATAGAAATTATTACAGAGATCTTTTTTTAGAATCATGTTGAATGGTTTTATCTACCTTCATAGATCATTTGTTATGATAGCATTAGAGCATTCTGTAATAACCAGATACAATTCCTATTAGTGCTGAGCAGTATCAATAGCATTGATTTTGATGAGTTGAACAGAGTTACGTTTAAAATGCTGATTTGTATTTTCAGATGTCATGAGCCATCCATTCATGTTAAAGGAGAATTCTGCAGACTTTAACAAAGGTCACCAGGTAAGTTGTTTCCTTCTAGAGTACTTCAAGAATGTTATGGCCCAAAGTTTGTGGCCTCCATGCTTGAAGGCTGGAAATGGACTTGAAATTGAATTGTTAGAATGATAGAGATTTTTGTCTGTTTGATATCACTCTAACTCATTACTTCCTTAACCCTTTCCCAAACGACAAACTTTTGGACTGGACCAAATTGAAAGCATTTGCATACGACAATTCAACTCTTGCTGAAAAGATGATTTCCATCTATGATAGGGTGGAAATCATTGTGGGAAAAGGAGAAAATGCTGATTACCAGCATTTTCTCCTTTTCCCACAATGTTTTCAAAAGGCTACCATTCCAGACCTGTAAAAACCAGGGACTGTTTGGAAAAGGGTTAAAAAAAAGAATGGCAGGGGTCACTTTTGATTACATCTTTGTCAAATATTGTTGTATGCCGAGTGTTGACCTTGCAATCTCGTTATTAGCCATATACAGTATTGATTTATCAACACGCAGCAAGTTAAAAAACTGAGTCAAGGAAGAAATTTTTTTCGTAAATCATGTTATAGATAAAAAATTCATGTAACAAATATTGGTTATTCACCCTTACAAATATTGGTTACATGCCAGACCTCACGTAAGAGAATACATGGCCAAAAAAGACCATTACAACATTTATTTGGTTCTCTAAATTCTGAACAAGGACTGACTGCTTATGCGGTCATGTTAACATCAGACTGCACAGAACATGCATTTTAATCTTGGATCTGAATCTACATTTACAGTATCTCCTTCTCTGCCAGGTATACTGACAAAAGCAGCTTTGAAATTGCAATATCTGCATTTTTACTACTGAACTGGAATGTTGATTTCATATAAGTAGCACTACTAGTGTGTACATTTGTTCCCTACATCTTTCAGAATGTGTCCATAGACAGTGGTAGAGGAACTATGTCTACAGTTACAACAAGATCCAGCAAAATGTCCAACACTGCCACTAGAAACCGTCCAAAGACTGGGGTGCACTCAATCCCTAACAACATTCCAGAAGATAAAGAAAACAGCATTGGTGAAAATGACAGATCTGTAGAGAATCATTTTGCTCGGAGAGAAATGCCAGCTCTGGGAAACCCAGCACAGAGGAATCCACCATCACCACCTGTCCGTCTTAGGGAAAGGTACCAATATTTACTATTTAACTTTTTATCGAACAAAATAATTTTAGACTAGTCCAAATTGAAAGCATAAGGAGATGACATAATGAGACTAATGATGAGGGTTGTCTCTGAAAGAGTGGAAAACATTGTTGGAAAAGGAGAAAATGCCAATGGATCACCAGCATTTTCTCCTTTTCCCACAATGCTTTCAAAGGCCATCTTTTTTTCAGGGCTGTGAAAAAATGGGATTATTTGGTAAAGGGTAATACAGAATTGTAAAGTATCATTTCTATTCTTTGGGAAGGACAAACCTACTGAAAGTCAAAGAGAATCTCAACAGAGTGCTGGTGCTGGAGGCAGGCCTCATTGGGTCTTGTTGATGCTTGTTTATAGTCTTCAAAACACTATTTATACAGTTCAAATCTTCATCAGATAATGAAATTTTAGACATATTTAATTTAAAAAAGATTTTAAAAAGCATTTTAGATATGTTCGAGATAATTGGTTTTTACTTTGATAAGGTTGAAAAGATTGTAGGAAAAAGGAAAAAAAAATGTTTGTAACTGGCATTTTCATCCTTTCCCACAATGTTTTCAAAGTCTGTCTTTAATGGGGTTGTTAAAACACAGGCTTGCACATTCCTTCAGTGTAAACAAACACATTTCCTTTTTGTATGTATACTGCTTTTACCACCAGATATTATTATTTACTTTCTATCAACAGAGCTAAAGATCAACAGGCTACCCAACATAAGACCAGCAATGTCATGGTATTTCAAAAGAGGTACACTGATAGATCTAGTTCATCCAAGTCTGATCTTTCAAGTGATGGTGGCAGTAAAACATCAAAATCTTCCCAGTCAGAGAGCAACCACTACAGAGAAAGGAGTGTTACCCCACAAACTACGCATCAGGACTATATCCATATGAATAATGGTACTCCGTCATTAGACAGAAATAGTAATCATATGGACAGAACGCCAAAAACAAATCATCCCTCTGAAATGGATTGCAGGGGACCAGACACAGGTTATTGTAGTGCTAATAGAAGAAATGTAAATGACACAGACAGGAGGCTTAATGGTCCGCAAACGGTTGACACTCCAAAATTAAATTTAGCACAATTTGATCCTTCCAAATATCAAGAGAACATGCCAACTCCTAGTAACTCAACACATTCAGGGTGGTCTTGTAGTGCTTCAATACACAGTAATGATAATAAAATGTTAAGTCCAAGACAGCAGGCATTGGCTGATTTGAATCCCTTAGATCTTCGAAAACAGCCATCTGTGTGTACTGTCTCAGATGTTTCATCATATGATGGAACTGAGTTTAGCTTACAAAATACAAAGAAAGTGCTCAACTTTGAAACTGAGTCCCAACAGTCTAGTTTAAATGAAAAATATACCCATGAAATTGATAGTCGTGATTGTGCTAGAAATAGTAAGTTTGCAGAGCAAACACATTTTAATTATTACGGACGAAGTAATTCTGTGGATGAACTTGAAGAAAGACAAAGAAGGAATAGGAACTCAAACAGGAGTAATTCTTGTGATGACCTAGATAGGGATGATACAAGAGCAAAATTAGAACAGTTAGTTGTTTCTAATGGTCAGCAAAGTGACTGTGCCAGTGCATGTGCTATTAAAACTGAGACTGTGAGTAACTCTAGACCTATGTCAGATATGGGCACACCTTTAAACTCACAGAGACTTAGATCAATTAGACAAAGGACTAGAAATGCTATAGTTAACATTATGGACAATGGAGAAGTGTGTTTAGAATTTGTGAAAACTAAACATAAAGAGGAGAAAGTGGTTGAAGTGTTTATCATTAGTGCAGATGGTATGCAGGTATGATAATTTATAATACAGATACATGAATATAGTTGTGTCATATTAAGTGAAAAGCTTCAATGCATCTACAAAAAATCTACTTAATGACTAGGTTTGAAACTTTTTTGTTATAGATAAATGGTCAGCTTGTTAACAAAGTTTCATTTTGTGTCATGGTTCAGTTTTTAGACAAATTGGATCCCTAATGTAACTTTATTTTTATAGGGTAATTAAAGATAGGTGAACCAGGTTTTCTTCGAGCGCATCTCCTATGTTACTGCCACATGGTATCTCTTATTCAAGCATCTATTGACAACTGTCTCTATTGGGAAAAAACTGTGAAACATCGGAAAAACGATGAAGATTTATCCTTTAGAGTGCTGAACATGACTTTTGTTTGTAGAAGTAAATGAATTGCAAGGGAAACTTTGAGACAACTCGCTAACAGTATTTCAGAAAGTGTGTGTTGTCTGAGTTTTTGACAGAAAATGAAAGGCTGGTACAACAAAATTAATACATTGTATTTCCCATGATGCAACATGAAATAGAACTAAATAGAAACATAGAAAATTATGCTAGTATCATATGAGATTTTCACCTTTGATTTTTTGGTTTCCATTTTACACTATATCTGTCTTAAATGTGTCATTAGTTGTGACATTGCTGCCAGCTTTCTTATATTACCATTTGGAATCCATACCTCTAACTGTTTAAATGCTTTATAGCAGCAAAAACACTATGCAGAATCTAAAATCTATTTAAAAAAACCCATAAGATTTAAAAGCATTTAAAAGCATAAAATTATTGTGAAGGTAACAATCTGTTTCTGTATGCCACGTCCAAGTTATAGTTGCTGGACTGGAAAAATAAATTTCAAAGTCGCAAAAAGTAAAGAAAAAGGTAGGATGACCTAGCAACATTTGAGCTAGGTTTGAGGTCAGTATCTCTGCCAGCAACTACGGTAACTCTTGGACAGATACCAGATTATAATCTATCTAATTTTCATACTTTCTTTCATCTCACAAAATAGTTAGGTTAGGTTCATAAATGTTTGAAAATTCTGTGTGGCTGAATGACTGTACATGTATGTATGCAGCCATAAGTTCATCATCAATTACCCTAGAAATTTATGTTTTTGAAAGTAGGAACAGAGTCATTATACATATAAAGAAAGAACTGCTATCAGATATTATTTCAACATTATCACTGAAAAGGAAAATTGCCAAATTTTCCAACAAAGCTAGTTGTTCCAAGCAATGAATCTAACAGTGTTTTCAAAATGTATGGTAACAACCGTAAGGATGTAAAAAGTGGCATTGCAAGATATAGGACTATATTAAATGATATTGTTGTCAAATTGCAGGTAAACATACATCAACCTAATAATGGTAAAGGAGTTCCTATAGAAGATCACCCTGTTTCACTGCCAAGTGTGCCTTTAAAGTCCTTTACATACAATAACCTTCCAGAAAAGTATTGGAAAAAATACCAGTATGCGTCTAGGTAAGTGCAGTAAGAGTATGTTAAGCAATCAGCCTCAGGGGGTCAGAGTCCATCAGATGGCCTGTCTTAGATTTTACAATTGCTGTGTGTCCGAGGTCTCACTTACAAAGCAGTGGATATTAAATTAACATTGGGTCTGATGAAACATTTTCTTTGTATAATTGAGTTCAACAAACTAAAGTTGCGGTTTTTGACAAAAGTGATAATTATAGTGATGAAGGGGAGGGGGGGTTTAGTTAAATACCCAATGACACAATAACAGTATGCAGTCTGCAGTGACAACTTAATTTTAGACTGGCCCAAATTGAAAACATTTGCATATGACAATTTCAGTTCTGCTCAAATGGTGCAATTTTTCTTTGATAGCATAGAAAACATTGTTTAAAAAGGAGAAAATGCTGGTTACGAGCATTTTCTCCTTTTCCCACTATGTTTTCAAAAGGTTTCTTTGTCAGGGGTGTTAAAAGTTGTCATTGTATGGTAAATGGTTAATTTTGTACTAAACATGAGAATTCTTATGGATTCTTTTCAGGAATATGGAAATCTTTTATGTTTACATATTATTGTCTTCTTATTATCACATTTTTATTACAGGATTAAGATATTTTGATGGCAGACATGAGAAAATGAACAAATGTATGGGGTTCTTACATTTTTTATTTATTCAAATTTCTTTTTTTCAGGTTTGTGAAACTTGTCAGATCAAAGACGCCAAAACTTACATTATACACACAGCACTGTAAATGTATGTTGATGGAAAATGGACCGGATGCAGATTTTGAAGCTGTTTTTTATGATGGTATGTATTGATGTGAACCTGTATACAATTACATGTATTTAAAAAGTGACAGCATAAGGCAGTGGAGGTTATGTACTCATAAAATAGTATTATTTATTGAAATATTCACAGAAACTTGTTTTTTGTGCCCATTGATATTGTGTCTTGGAATCATAAATATCGTCAAGTTTATCTTGGTCAAATTATCCAGAGATGAAAGTACTGACCTATTTTTTAGCATAAGCAGTTCATCTTTAACCTTTTACCAAACAATCCCTGGTTTTTATGAACTTGAGATAGAAGCCTTTTGAAACCATTGTGTGAAAAGGAGAAAATGCTGGTAAGTAGCATTTTCTCCTTTTCCCACAATGTTTTTTACCCTACTGGAAGCAAACTTCAATTTTTGAAATATGTTTATTTTGTTGTCTGCAAGTGCTTTCAATTTGGACCTGTCTAAAACTTTGTCATTGGTAAAGAGTAAATATGACAGCATGGCTCATTGACTAAATGGCCTGTATAGGATGAGTGATATATTAACAAATGCAAAAATAGCAATCACTTACCTTTTCAACTTTGAAACAGGGAAACATAGTATTTATTTGAATCACATGTATGTGAGTAGTCCAAACCCCACCCCCCCCCCCCAAAAAAAAAAAAAAAAAAATAATAATAATAATAAAAAAAAAAAAAAAGATCAGCGTCATGGGAACAGACTTTGACTACTGTAGAAGGATATCATAGAGGATTTCATATTATTAATTTACTGTTAATATTTCTGAAGTGAAAACTCTGTATCTGTCATTGTATAGTAAATTTCTGACCACAGATACCCAGAATAAAAACGTTGATGCTCGAAATGACGATCTAAGCCTATTTGACTGGAGTAAGTAAATCACAATGAAAATTTGTCATTGAAGTGACCTTGAAGTGGTCTTAGGTTCAGTAATGAAGCAAATGCATGTACAGTGGATTCACGAGACAAAAGTGTTGGGGTCAAGATGTTTGAGTTTCTTGATGCACATGATTTGTGTTGCTGCACTATTAGGAAATATAAGGGCTTACCTCCTGTTGGTTCGTGAAGTAGTGAAGGGTTAATGCTAAGCAAGTTTCATGCATTTAGTATCAAAATACTGAAATATAGGTTACATCACTGAAAAAGAAAATGAGAAGTAATGACTGTTAAATTTTAAAAGTGATGAAAAGTGCCGGAGAAATTGAGAAACTTCTGAAAATGCTATGCTTGGCACATGGTTTTATCATCATATGTGCTTTTTAAGATTGCTGAAAAAATGAAATCCCTGGAATCAACATTCCATTATAGTATGGGAAAATTTTGATGGAATAGGTGAATCCATGATGCTGCAAATAAATTCAATGATGACTTTAAAGATATCCTATACTCAATTTAGGCCAACCTATTTACTGAATTTAAGCCAAATTTAACCGATTTGGTTGATATTTTATCAAACCATAGTCAGTTGTGAGGTTGCATAGATTATGTCAAAAAATGGAATTTGGGTCTAGCTCCAATCCACTTGTTCAGTTGGGGATACCGCATGATGCTTGTCATGCGACAGTGTATGACCCTAGCCTTGCATATTCATGTAGCTTGCAAGAGAGTGGAGCAGAGATACACTACGCAGGTCTACTGTCACAACTACATGTATCTATGTCACAAGAAACCAACAGCAGTTTCCTTGAGAATGTCAGAATTTCCTATTGAGAGTGCAGTGGAATGATTTTAAAGACAGTAGAAATGTAAATTTTGAATCTGCACTTTAATCTTTAGCATTTGGGGATTGCTGAAAAAAGACATGATCCTGCAAATAGTTGAGTGCATCACTCTTTACCAAACAACAAAATTTTACACTTGTCCTAGTTAAGAGTATTTGCACACAGAAAAAGAAATATAAATTGAAATTTGTTTTGGAAAGGGTAGAAAACTGTTGGAAAAGGAGAAAATGCTGGATACCTGCATTTTCTTCTATTCCCACATAGTTTTCAAATGCTTTCTTTCTCAGGGTTGTTAAAAGTCAGGATTGTATGGTAAAGGGTTGAAACAGCTAATAGTCTAGCTTTCTATTTTTAGATGGGGGTATTTGAAAATGGCTCCGGTGATACAATTCCCCATTGTTTACAATTTTAACCTGGTATAATTTTCTCCCAATTCATTTCAAGTAACAAATCTGAAACTTTTGACCATTCTTAGGGCAGTTGATATTGCTAATTTATTGGTTAAAAAACATTTCTACATTCGGCTAAAATGAGTAGATGGGGACAGTCAGTTTGTGTGCACTGTAGATCAAGATTGGAATTCATATAGCTTGCTACCTGATCTTGTGTCTACACTATCCAATGTAGGTGATATGGCTAAAATAGCCTTATAATTGCAGTTATTGAATTTGTTCTCCAATTAGACTGAAAATTGTACAGTATACGGTTTACGTATTAATCTGGTGAAAATTACTGCAGAATATTCCTTCTTTTATATTAATCAGCACTTTTGCACACTGCTGATAAATTATCCAATCACTTACTTGTATTGTAGCCTGTAATACATATATGGGTATGTTTTAACATTGTACATGTGTTTTGCACTGTGTGTTGATCCTTCAGACATATATATACCATATCCACTGTCTTTCCATTCTTATCATTTCTGCACCTTCACTGGAGTGATCCTGGTTTTTTTTTCCACCCTCTATTAGATTTCCCTTTTTCTTTTTGATTGCATGCTGAGGTTTCTCTTTCTTCTTCTCTCTGACTTTGATATTTCAGCTCGTTCCCATTCGAGAGATGGAGATGTGATTGTCTATACTTAGACTATAAAAGTGTTTTCAATTTTGCTCTAAGTTTGGTCCTCTCTGTTCCTTTGGTCCAAAATTCTTCAACCATTTTAGTTAAATTCTTATTAAGTCCAAGACTAGTAGTCTGATTTGCTGAGACTGAACTCTTGGTCAACTAGATGGCTGGTCTTGAAATTCAAAATTGAAATAATTTGACACACACATAAGCATGCTTGGATGTGTGTGTATGATAATCTGTTGAGACAAAATTGGTCAATGAACATTGATTAAATAACATTTTGGTACCCTGCTATATTGGCTTGAATCTTTCACTGCTATCTATTGATACACTATTTACTGTTTCCCGCTGGTGTTTCATGTACATATACAGTGTGTGTTTTTTTTTTGCCTATCATTATTTATATGTTGTTAGTCCTCGGAATGTAATAGGAGTTCACAAGTTTTTTATACCCCTGCAAAAACAGATGATTTCAGGGGTATGCTGTAGTCATGTCCGTCTGTCCATGTCCATGATTGTCATAATGCTAGTAATTTTGTGTCACAATCTCCTCCTACAGTTTTCCTTCAGTTGTATTAAACTTTGCACATATATTGATCATATATTGAAGATTTACAAGACGCAATTTTCAAGTGTCAACTCTTCCTGGTTCAGAAATTATCTCCCCTTCAACTTGACACTTTTTTCTGTCAAAGTGCTGGTGGGGGAATCGAGTCACATTCAGCTCTAGTTTATTCTGTAAATGAAGATCAGACTGCACAAGATATGCTAACAAAATTCCATATTCTGGTGAGAAAAAAAAGACTTTAAATTGAAATTTTTGGTTTATTTCCAACTGAAGTGCCAATTTGATTTATATGCAAACAAAGGGTTTCATTTATTTTAAAAGTCACTTCTATGTGAAGAAGCAAACATCAAGTCACAGTTCACCTTGCATTGTCTTGCATTATTGCATTATATCTTAAGCTTAAGGCTGACAGCAGCTGACAGGTAAAAACTATGATAATTTTGTAGAATATTGCAGCAATGCTATTCAGCAAAGCCTTTACCTCTTAACCAAATAACAATATTTTAGACCGGTCCAAAATGAAAGCACTTGCAGGCGACAAAATAAATGTATCTCAAAAATTGAAATTTGATTCCAGCAGGATAGAAAACAATGTTGGAAAAGGGCAAAATGCTGGTCACCAGCATTTTCTCCTTTTCCAACAATATTTTCAAAAGGCTATCTCAGGCTTGTAAAAACCAGAGATTGTTTGGTAAAGGGTTTATAAATAAAAAATCAAAGAAATGAAAGCATGCTGTTGTCAGGAGTCTATTTTGATAGTTTTATACAATTATCTATGTTACTTAAAGTTAAATAACTTGTTTTGCAGGTGCTAAATTCACTGCCAGTAGTAGGGGTATGAGGATTATAGAGAGGACAGGTACATCACTGGTGTTAGAGTCTCCTGACATGGAACAAAGGCTTACACAAGAAACACAAAAATTGTTGGAATATGTGAAACAGGTACATAGATTTTTCCATACTTGGCTGCGGCAAATTTATTCTAAGATGTTATTATTGATAATTTATTGTTTTTTTTTAACTTTTGCAAATAATGCATAATTCAGGTCCTAGTTAGATCACATAGTTTATTAAATGGAAAAGCAATGATTAAGAAGTAAGTGTAACATATATGCACAGAAATGGGTAATATGTCTTTTACCTTCATATGTCTTTTTCATGAATGCTTATTATTATTGGGTTTATTTTTTCCCTGTACTGAGAAAAACTGGCAGAGAAATTCTTCTTGCTTGAATGAATAATTTGAGAACTGTGGATGTAACAGCTAGCTTTTAAATAGTGGGTTTTTTAGTTCATTTTTTTTTTTATGAAATGTTTTACTGTGAAGCCTGCAAAAGAATTATGTCACCCTAAAATCTATGAAATATAGACTGGATGTCATTTCATATCAAAGTGACAATACTGTATTTCATTGATTTCAGTGTCGCCAGCAATGTTTAGATCTAGAGAGTGTTGTAACAGCAGTTCAAGACAGATGTTCCTTGAATGAGGAACTATTTCCTATCATAATTGGTCGACGGCCCAACTCTGCAAATCTCAATGACTCTGGAAAATTCAGTACTGCCAGTATTGGAACAGGTAGTGATGAACACAACACAAGTAACAGATCAACCGATAGCAATAAGCCACCAACCGTAAGTCCTTCAAGAAGTATTCAGGAGATTTTCAGGTTTATAATAGAAGAAAAATATTTTTCTGCTTGCAGTTTAATATGTAATAATATGGATTTGCAACACGCTAAAAGGGGCATTTGGACATTTGCGTTAGGTGTCGTCTCCGATTGGTCTGTACAAACTGCTCAGGCTGGTCCAGGACGACACTTTACACAAATGTTCGAATGCCCCTTTGCGTGTGTTGCACCCAATATAGGCTGATGTTTGTTCATATTTAGAACTAATTTTTGAAATGAAAATCTTGGGAGATACATGTAATGTAATGAAATTGTACATACACTTCTGAATCATTTCATCTCAATGCCTAATACTTGTCATGCATGTTGTAAACCACCAAAAAGAAAACGGGAGGCCTCGGTGGAAGTGTGTGTAGATTAATGTTATTATATAAGTTTCTGAGCAGCCAACATCTGTATCTTAGATCAAAGTTCATGAAGATAACTGTACATGTTGTAAAGTGCACCTGTGAATTCAGTCTCAAAAATATCTGTCTATTTACTCACTAGTTACCTACATTGGACAACTTTCTTTGAAAACATAATTATTTTGTTGAATACATATACCTGACATGAATTTAGGAAATAGATATAAAATCATTGTGGCTAAAAGAGAAATTATTTGCTACAAGCAATTTATCCTTTTCCACAGTGTTTTCAAATGTGGTTTGCTGTAAGGCATGGGGAAGAAAGGAGTGAATGAATGACAGTCTTGATGGTACTTTTGTCTCTATATATTTCGTTAACAATTTTAGATGACATCATTTGATGGAACGGTTGTGAGTACAGTCACAGACTGTGTTGAGAAAACCAAGTCTACTGAGAACATGGCTGATCATACTTTGAGGGCACAGTCTAGTACACAAAGCTGTCTTCCTGTTAATACATCTCCAACAGGGAGTCATTTAAGGAAAATGGGTCCTAAAGATGTACTTCGACAAGTTTTGGTCAAAGACATAGGCTGGGCCTCACAGGTTAGTGTTCACTTGTTACACTTGAATGCAACTAAATAAATGAATTTCTCTATAAGAAATGTGAATCTTGTTCAATTTGTAGTTGAAGAGATCAAAGTAAGAATTTTACATGAGCAAATGAGAATCAGTATAGTAAGATTTGTTTCAAAGAAGACATAATAAAAATACCTGTCCGGAATGTTGATTAATTAACTTTTTACCAAACAACAAAATTCTAGACTTCTTCAAATTGAAAGTATTTGCAGACGAAAAAAAATAAATATGATTCAAAAATTGAAATTTGTGCTCAGAAGGATAGAAAACATTGTGGGAAATTTGGTTACCAAAGATTTTCAAAGGCATCTTTTCTTAGGGTCATTAAAATTTGGGATTGTGTGGTAAAGAGTTAAATGCTTTAAGCTGATTTCAGGTTTGGATGCATTAACCGTTTACCAAACAACAAAATTTTGGACTGGTCTAAATTGAAAGCATTTGCAGACAACAAAATAAAATTGGTTCAAAAATTGAAATTTGGCCCAGTAAGGGTAGAAAACTTTGTTAGAAAAGGAGAAAATGCTGGTTACCAGCATTTTCTCCTTTTCCCAACAATATTTTCGAAAGCCTTCTTTCTCAGGGTCGTTAAAATTCGGGATTGTGTGGTGAAGAGTTAAATGTGTTCTCTGTTTGGTTTATCTCTTTACCACACAATTGTGATTTTTGATGACCCTGAAAGAGAAGGCTTTTGAAAATATTGTTGGAATAGGAGAAAAGGCTGGTAACCAGCATTTTTCTCCTTTTCCTACAATGTTTTTAGCCTATTGAAGACAGATCATCATTTCAGCTACATCTGATTTGTCATCTGTAAATGCTTTCAGTTTAGTCCAGTCTAAGATTTTGTCATTGGCTAAAGAGTCTGTAAACGTTTTGAAAAAAAAAAAAAAGACAGTCTCTTGTTTGCTTTTATGCATAAACTTGCTTTGATTATATGTGTTTAAAATACTACTAGTGCTTTTTTTTTTTTCAACAAATACATGTAAGTTTTATTTTCATGTAAGATACAGTGGAAATCATAACTTTTCCCCCCATAGCCTTAGGCTAAGTGTGACTCAGTTTCCCCTCATTAGACTCTTCACAACGAATAAAGTGCATAAATTATGATATACAGTCTCGTTTTTATCTTGAATCTTGACTCTCCAATACAGTGATTTTTTTTTTAATGAATAGAATTGGAAGCATGTAATTTTGTAGGCTTTACTTCTGGCTGAATTCTTTAAAAATTGAAGCAAAATGAGCAACTGTCTCGTAAGAAATAACTGCTGCTTTTCTCTCAATGTTTTCTTCACAGTGCACAAGTGATTTTTTCCTTTCCAAGAATACTTAGTCTTACATGTATTTGCTTTTGTAAGGACTTGTCTTTAATCTTGGCGCAAGTAGTTTATGCATTATTTTATTATTTCAACTTCAGCATGCAAATGGTGAGATCTGGGTGAAGTTTTTTGATGGCACACAGCTGGGAATTAAATCAACTACAACAACAATTAAGTACATTGACCATAGTGGAAAACTGAGTCGATACCAGAGAACAGACATTTTGCCAGAAAATGTAAAATCTCGGTTAGGAAAAGTTCCTCAAGTTTTAGAACATTTACTGCAAGACTCACAACAGTTGTTTAACAAGCAAGCCTTGTAGTGAACTTTGTACTACTTTGAATAGGATTTTAGCCGTCCTCCAGATTGTGTTTTAGCTACATATATCTATCAGATTTTTAGCAGGTAGTTTAACCCTTTCCCAAATGATAAATTTTAGACTGTCCAAAACTCAAAGTGTTTGCAGATGACAATTTTGAATTTATTGAGAATGGCCGAAAGTTTTTCAATAGGCTAGAAAACACTGTGAGAAAAGGAGAAATTGCTCGTTATGAGCAATTTCTCCTTTTCTCACAGCGTTTTCTAAAGACTTGTACTGCACACATGTAAAAACCAGGGCTTGTTTGAGAAAGAGTTAAACCTTTACCAAACAGTTTTGATGATCCTGAAGATGAAGGTGTTGGAAAACATTGTTGGTAGAGGAGAAAATGCTGGTAACAAGCATTTTCTCCCTTTCTTGCACCGTTTTCTACTGTAAAAGAGACATTTCTATCTTTTTAGCAAGGTTTAGCTTGTCTTCTACAATGATTTCAAAATGGACAAGTCTAAAATAGTTTTGTATGGTAAAGAGATTAAAAAAAAAAAAGAACTTGACATTACAGTGCAGCTAAAAGGTGCTTAGAAGTTCTCATATGGTATGTAAGCAAAGGAGGCTCGAAAGGATTTCCATAATGCCATTCACAAAGAATATGTTTAGAAAAAGGCAGACTGAAAAAAAGAGAAAAAGAACATAATATACTTTTTTTACAAAAGATGTGGAGGCATTTACTGAAATTGCCATTTATGTAGGTTGGATATTCAAGAAACATTCCATTTTTTTCTGCTAATTCTAAATTACAAAGTAAGCTGACCGAGTGACTAAAACAATCTGGTTGAGAATGAGGTTGTGTCTTGGTCTGTCAGATGACTAATCTCAGAATGTAAATCTAGAAATTTGTCAACTCATTACCACACAATCCCGACTTTTGACGACCCTGATAAAGAAGCCTTCAGAAAACATTGTGGGAAAACAAGAAAATGGTAACCAGCATTTTCTCCTTTTCCCACAATGTTTTCTACCTTTCACAAAACAATTCAAATTTTTAGTCACTTTTCTTTTTTTGTCTGCAAATGCTTTCGATTTGGACAAGCCTAAAAAATTGTCATTTGGTAATGAGTTAACTCTTTATCAAATTTCAAAACTTTGGTCTTGTCCAAATTGAAAGTATTTGCAGATGACAGATCAAGGGTGGCTAAAATGATGAAATATGTTTTTAATATGCTAGAAAATGCTGTGAGATGTGGAGAAAATACTGATCATCAGCATTTTCTCCTTTTTCCTTCCACAGCTTTCCAAAAAGCTGTCTTTTTCAAGGTACCTTAAATCCTGTTGCAGAAACCTTTTTTCAAAAAACATTACAAAGAACTTGGGAAAAGGATAAAATGTGGGTATGGTGCTTTATTCTTCTTTCCCAAAAATTTTATTTACCTTTTCAATACAAAGTACAATCATTTGAGCTGTCTGGTAAAGAATTAATGGAATGGTACAGTCCACGATATTATGTTCCGTTTTAACTTTAACATTTTATGGACAACTGAGTGGATAGAGATAGTCCAATTTAGTAAATGCCATGGGTAATCTGATCATTAAGGTACCTAACAGGAATTTGTGTTGTTCATTGAAGGCTGCCATGAATGCACTGATATTTGGTTTTCTAACCTGCCCTATCTTATTTTAAACAAGCAGTTACTTCCTATGTTTGTGACAGTGTGTTTACTGTATTTCTGCCCTAATTTGTTCTGCTGTCTGCCTGCTTCTTGTGTAAAAATCCTTCTTCTTCCTCTTGGTAAAATTTGCATTCTCTTTTAGAAAGTATTGATAAGAAAATATATTCAGAAAATCTCTTCATAGTTTAATCATAACCAAATAGGTGATCTTGAGATGAAAATATACAAATGTATAAGGAACCGAACTGTAGATGCTAGTACAGTGAAGAATTCTTGTGTCAACTGTATATAGCTTAACATAACTTTTAGAAGGACCATAGTTAGGAAGATTTTTATTGATATTTATTTTAAAGAAAAGAATAGAAAAAGGAAATAAAAACTGTTAATGAGATTTCATGTGAAAAGTTTTTAAGTTATAAACTTGTATTAGTATTATTTATATTGTTAGTGTATTTTTAACCAATTGGACATCCAAATTTTCTCTACATTCTATAGGTTCTAGGTTATGATACTCAAATAAATGTAATCAAATCTTATCTTTATTTCAGTCAATTTCTGTGCCTGTAGTAGTATGTGATTCACTGACAAGTTAGCATAGTAATTATAGTAATTATCTTGAAATGGAGAAATTTGTGTCACATTTACTAGTTTTCTGCAAATGCTACCAATTGAGACAAAGTCCAAAATTTTGTCAGTTGATTAACCCTTTCCCAAATGACAAATTTTAGACTCTTCCAAACTCGAAGAGTTTGCAGACGACAATTTCAAATTTTATAAAAATGGCAGAAAGTTCTCCAAATGGGTAGAAAACACTGTGGGAAAAGGAGAAATTGCTCATCACGAGCATTTTCTCCTTTTTCCACAGTGTTTTCAAAAGACTTGTTCTGCAGACATGTAAAAACAGACGGCAATTTCAAATTTGATAAAAATGGCAGAAAGTTCTCCAAATGGGTAAAAAACACTGTGGGAAAAGGAGAAATTGCTTGTTACAAGCAATTTCTCCTTTTCCCACAGTGTTTTCAAAATGTACTGCAGACACGTAAAAACAAGGGCTTGTTTTGGAAAGGGTTAAGGGATAAATAGATTCATGGCCCATATTCACCAATTTTTCTGAGGATAGCAAAAATTTTTACCAAAAATTCTGAAAGTAGCCATTTGATTGGTTGAGAAGTAAAGATGATAGAAACTATTTATTCATGATGTATAGAAATAGAGGTGTGTCATTTTGTCTATCTATGCTTAGAAACTTTCCTCATTTTACAAAAACGTGTCAAATATTTTCAAAGGGAAAGAATGAAATCTATTTCCGGATAGACAGCTGTTTGTACTCTCTTTAAGCTAGTCTCTGTCTGCTGATGAAAATAAAAATACAGTTTACTTGTATACAAATTGTCTCTTTTCCATTTATCAACTATCTTTGGATATTTTGGACACGAGATTTGGTATATTATTCCATGCTTTCTGGTAGGATATTGAGAAATAGCAGTGAAAATAATTTTTCGATCTTACACTGGCACCACTAGTGAAAATACCGGTTTTCATGTACTTGTTGCTTAGGTGAATTGTATGTGCCTCACAACCAGATGGAAATATGACATCATATACCTTACATTTCTTGCGCTTGACGCAATATTGTAATGTGTTGCTATGCGGGAGGGGTACACCACAGGGAATAACGGAAAAGAACTGTACTGGATTTTGATAAAGCTCCTCCCAGAAAGGGTTTAAAGCATGACATAAATGGAATATTTGTTTTTATCAGTGAAAGATTGAAATTTATTTCATCTCGTGAACATGATAGGTAATATGAAAATGTTACCGATGGTGTCCTCTCAATGAAATAAATTTCGATCTTTCACCGAAAAAAACCAAATATCCTCTATATCTGCCACTACCATCGGACTGCTTTTATCCCCATGGCATTTTCAAAAAAAAAAAAACTGATGCAGAGGCAAAAGCAGTCAATACTATCAGCAACACGCATTTAGAAATCAGCAAATAATGATTTATTTGCATTGTGTTTACTACTGTTTTCAACATTATTATGCCCCCCTTTCGAAGAAATGGGGGTATATTGCTTTGCACTTGTCGGTCGGTCGGTCCGTCAGTCGGTCCGTAGACCACATGTTTGTCCGGAGCATAACTTAAAAAGTATTTCAGGTATCATCTTGAAACTTCATAGGTGAATAGATCTCATTAAGGAGAAGTGCAGTGCACAAGAACCATAACTCTGCCCATCATATTTTTGGAGTTATTGCCCTTTGTTGATTTTCATACTTAATTTTTGTCCGGAGCATAACTCAAAATCTATTTCAGGTATCATCTTGAAACTACATAGGTGGATAGATCTCATTAAGGAGAAGTGCAGTGTACAAGAATCATAACTCTGCCCATCATATTTTTGGAGTTATTGCCCTTTGTTGATTTTCATACTTAATTTTTGTCCGGAGCATAAGTCAAAAAGTATTTTAGGTATCACCTTGAAACTTCATAGGTGGATAGATCTCATTAAAGAGAAGTGCAGTGCACAAGTACCATAACTCTGCCCATCATATTTTTGGAGTTATTGCCCTTTGTTGATTTTCATATTTAATATTTGTCTGTAGCATAACTCTAAAAGTATTTCAGGTATCACCTTGAAACCTCATATGTGAATAGATCTTATTAAGGAGAAGTGCAGTGCACAGAACCATAACTCTGCCTATCATATTGTTGGAGTTATTGCCCTTTGTTGATTTTCAGACTTAATTTTTTGTCCGGAGCATAACTCAAAAAGTATTTCAGGTATCATCTTGAAACTACATAGGTGGATAGATCTCATTAAGGAGAAGTGCAGTGCTTAAGAACAATAACTCTGCCTATCATATTTATGGAGTTATTGCCCTCTGTTGATTTTCATACTTAATTTTTGTCCGGAGCATAACTCAAAAAGTATGAGGTAAAATCATGAAACTTTAAAAGTTGATAGTTCACATAAATGGGAAGTGCAGTGCCCAAGAATTGTTCATTTATCATTAATCATATTTGAGTAATTACCCTTTGTTCGTTTTTACACTTTGAACGTAAGAGTTTATAATCACATTGGATGCCATTAGGGGGGCATACATGTTTTACAAACATCTCTTGTTTCAATTATATTGCATCACACACTGTACATACATGTGCATCACTACTTTCCAAGAGTTTCTTTTACCAGCACCTGGCACAACATTCTTCTCAAGCCACTAGCTGCTTTTTTCACATAACCATTGTAAAAAAGATCTTCAACAGGGAGACAGACATGAATCCTGTCAAATATTGCAAATTTTCAGAATGAAACTACCTGTGCTTGCGAACCCAACCAGTGACCCCTGGTTTTGATCCTAAATAATGCCAACTGAATTACTGGAATGGCTCTAAATTTGACATGTCTAAAATTATGTACATTATAGCTTTTACCAAAATATTTTCAGAAAATCATATGCTCATCATCTTGAGCCCCTGGTCTGGTCAATGAAACGATGGGCAGAGCAGAGGTTTTAGAGCCAGACTCCAAAATGAAGGTCACACTGATAGTACTATCTACTTGATATTGCTTGATCACCTTTTCTAAATTATAAATCATTTTACTTGAGTGTACCGTTGAGATGAAAACTAGAGCAGATGTGCCAGATTCCAGTCTTCAAGATTCAGGTGAGAAGAAAAAACTTTTTAACTCTTTACTGAACAATCTCTGGTTTTAACGACCCTGAGGAACAAGCCGTCTGAAAACATGGTGAGAAAAGGAGAAAATGTTGGTAACCAGCATTTTCTCCATTTCCCAAAATGTTTTCTATCCGTCCAAAGTCAAGTTTCAATGTTTGAGTGATGTTTATTTTGTCATCTGCAAATATTTTCCATTTAGACAACTCTAAAATTTTGTTGTTTGGTAGAGTTAATTGTGTCTACTCCACATCTTTTGAACCCAGTGTTTGATTTCATGTTTATATGTATGCAACTTGATGAGATTACATGTAGAGGTTTCAGACACGAGGCTCCTAGGTCATGCGCATGGGTTGGGAGGGGGGCTTTACAGGAAACATGCCTGTGGTAGCTTCTAACATGCTGAATTGCCCCATTTTTGGAAGCTCTTGAAAAATGGTTTGGGAAAAAGATCAATCAATCACTTGGTATAAGCAATTGTTCATTTTTCCATGAATGTGTTTGTACAGCAGTCTGTATTAAGAGGATAGAAGAGTAATACTTTATAGTACATGTAACTGTTAAGGTAACTCCTTGCACTATGAAGATTGACTCTTTATCAAAGAATCCTGTAAACTGATGACTCTGGGGCAGAAGACTTAAAAATAACATGGGAGGTGGGAAAAAAAGACGACCTTTTCCATCAAAACATTTCCTATCCTATCCAGCTGAAATTCCGATATAAGAGTCGCCTGAATCATCTGCAAATGTGTCCGATGTGGATGGATGTGAGATTTTGTCTTCTAGTAAATAGTTAATGGTAAATAATCATTTAAATATTATATCTGGAGAGAAACAGAATCAAAATGTATATTGCTTGTCTGGAGTGAGTTTTATTTCAGACAGGTGAACAGTCATCCAATGTCAATACAGTAAATGTGCTTTAAACAACATTTGAAGTAATTTTTCCTAAATGTACATATAACAACTACAAGTAGAATGGAATGGTATAATAATTTTGTTTTGAAAGATTTAAATACAAAATGCAGCATGTTTGCTGTTCACTTAGATCTAGTTCTAGTTTCAAGAATTTGTCTACATTCAATCTTAAATAAAAAAGTATATTTGGACTAATAATATAGCTTTAAAGCCCCTTTCACAATTTTAGTTACCTTAAGGGCCAACTTGAATTAATAGCAGACACCACAAAACATGCAGTCCGATCCTTGAATTAAACTGGATTTAGCTGAAACTCCATAAGCACAAGCAACCATAAATTTGCAATTAATGTTTTTCTAGAAGAGAAATTATTGGTTGGTTTTAAACATTGAACAAAAAATATGTGGATAGAAGACTTGTTTCATAACCTTTCATTGGTCATCTACCATCATGATAAAATTGAAGTCAAATGGGAATAAAAGGCCAATATTGGCAAAATACATAAGCGGCCAAACACATGTTACAGCATGGCATTTTATAATTAAAATGAAAATTGTATTTGAAAAGATGATAAAGAAACTTACACAACTAACCACTTGAAAGAGATTCTCTCAGAGATTTTGCTGACATTGCCAATAAAAGATTGGATCACGAGAAATGTATAATTTCGCTGGGATGTAAGTGCTTGTTTTTCAATGAAAATTCCAGTTGAAAAAGGGCAATAACTTTGTAAAAAAACCTGTTCTATGAGTTCTCTGTTTAATAATTGATAAATTGTTCAAGTGTGAAGCAAGCATATTAAGTTATATCAGATATAACAAAATGTCGAAGTTTTTGCATGACAACACCAGGGCATACAGCACTGTTTTCTCTCTATAAGATGACAATGTTTTTAATCAACAATAAAAGTAATGGCAGATGATGATTAAAGTGTGTCTCTTAACCCTTTACCACACGATCTCAACTTTTAACGACCCTGAGAAAGAACCCTATTGAAGACATTGTGGAAAATGGAAAAATGCTGGTAACTTCTGGTAATCAACATTTTCTCCTTTTCCCACAATGTTTCTACCCTTCCCAAATCAAGTTTCTTTTTTTCATCTGCATTTAATTTTGTTGTCTGTAAATGCTTACATTTCAACCAGTCTAAATTTTTTTTGTTTGGTAAAGAGTTAGAAGAGTACAAATTGTTGCTGAAATAGTGGAAAATGCTGGTTACTAGCATTTTCTCCTTTTCTCACTATGTTTTCATAAGCATTCTTCATTAAGTGTTTGATATAGAGCTAAAGTAAGTTATATCCCATACAGCTCTGTAACTGCCACATTAGTTATATTACATGTGCCATATATAAAACTCCAATATCACCGAGTGAATATTGGTGATATGAATCAAAAATTGTACATAAAAAAAGTTTTCAAAAGAAATGGTACACCAAAGATCCTTGTATGAACTTTTTTGTCATCAATATGGAATTTAGAAACTGCTATGAAACTGTTTCAATACCAAGTTGAGAGATACTAGGATTACACTTAAAAACATGGACGATTGATGATATAATCACAGTTCTGCTACTATACACACACATTTATATCTATACTACGCAGATCTATTTTCAATTCTATCCTACATGTATATAAAGTAATATCTCTACAATTGTATGTACATTTTTTGTCTTGTATTTAATCACACTTCTAGCATAAGCATCAAGATTATAGCCAAAAAAGCTGATTTAAGAAGTTAAGTCAGTCTTGTTTTTAATTTAATGCTTTACCACATGGTAAATTAAAGATTTGTACCAAGTTAAAGTATGGGCAGATGACACATCAGCTATGATAGTTATGATGGTATTTTCAGAGGGAGACAGAATTCTTCCCTGGGGTGGTTAAAAAATTTAGGATTGTTTGGTTAACTCATTACCAAACGACAATATTTTAGGCTTGTCCAAATCGAAAGAATTTGCAGACGACAAAATAAAAGTGACTGAAAATTTGAAATTTGTTTTGTGACGGGTAGAAAACATTGTGGGAAAAGGAGAAAATGCTGGTTACCAGCATTTTCTCCTTTTCCCACAATGTTTTCTAAAGGCTTCTTTCTCAGGGGAGTCAAAAGTAGGGATTGTGTAGTCATGGGTTAAGGTCTGAAATTTATTGAAACAATTTTTATTTATTGCATCGGAATAACTCTGCTTTTACAACTTCTATATTTCCATACTCTGGAATACAATCTTAAAGACAGTAGATATTAGTCTTTCATTACACTTTGGAAGTTTGAGAGACAGCTTTCTTGACAATAGCTTTATGGTTGACCATTGACAAACAATCCCGACTTTGGTAAAGGGTTAAGCTGCTAATTAACTATCACAGTATAATAGTTCACCTCTATGTTATGAATATTTAGCCTTCTTTTCTGATTATTTTGTAAAAGCAAAGGTGGGGTTTCAATTAAACGGGCAAGATAAAGAAAAACTAGAACTGTCTCTGAAGGTGACTTAATACACCAGCGCTTAGACAGAAACAAGCAATTTTATGAAAAAATTTCTGAGTTCAAGGGGAGATTACCTTGAATCGTAGGGAGTCGATGATTGAAAACTGCGTCTTACACAACTTCAATATACGATCAGGGTATCAACAAATTTTCTATACAATAACAGCAAAACTGTAGGTGGAGTTCGCCACAAAAAATTACTAGTATTTTGTACACAGACAGACAAACTGATACCCATGGACGGACAGACAGGCGGATTCCAGTATATCCCCAAAAACACTGGTTTTGCAGGGTTATAAAAAGAGAGCCATGATGACCCTATATCACTCCACTGGCCAAAAAAGAACAAATGATATATAATAAATCTATGTCAAGTTTTTTAACAAGAAGAGTTTCAACATTTTATCTTCAATTCTTTGTGAAATTTGTGACCTTAGGGTGAGGCGAATTTCTATCACAGAGCTAGATTTAATCTTGAATCCTAGCAGAGGTTCAACATTTGGTATCTATATAAACATCTATATCAAACTTTGTGATTTGTGGGGTGGAACCAATTTTGACCTTGGGACTTCAATTTGAACAATCTTGGTAGAGATCTACTAGGTAAGTAAACAAGCAAAACTTGGTAGGCCTAGACCATAAGGTTAGGTATGAGACATTATTGAAAGTTTCCACAATAATCATAAACCCAGGTAAAAACTTGTGATTGGGCAATGCTAAATCTGACCACAGAGCTGTAGCTTAAAAAATCTTGGAAGAGGCACACTGGAACAAACTACATGCAAAACTTGGTAACCTAAAAGCATTTCAGATTGTAACAAAAAGTGTTTAAAAGTTTTATAAGCTAATACTTGTGACCCAGGCTATAATTTGATGACGCTTAGGAGAGCTAAGTACAATTTAATCAGATGAAGCC
Source organism: Tridacna crocea (assembly GCA_943736015.1). Lineage (NCBI taxonomy): Eukaryota > Metazoa > Mollusca > Bivalvia > Cardiida > Cardiidae > Tridacna > Tridacna crocea. The sequence continues at coordinate 35,360,069 of OX031063.1, read as the reverse complement.
AAATGCAATATTTAGTAGCCCTATGGTTTATGGTTAGGAACATGAAGACTTTTAAAGTTTTCACTAGATAAGCAGATAGGGTGGGGCTAATTTTGACCCATAGTAGTACATGTACTTAGCTTTACATGGATATACTTTGAAAGATTTTGGATTTTGAATATATCACACATCAATAACTGAAATTACAAGTCGTACACAATGGTGGTAGCCACAAAGTGACGACACAACTTACGCATACGATCGTGACCCAAACAAGATACAAATCTTTATTTTTCAATTTTCACGAAACCGACTTCAACATTTATTCCCACACATGCATTTCTGGTGAAGCTCGATGTATAATCCTTAGATAGCTAAGCTCTACTAAGATGGTTCTTATTGACTGAGCAGATCAGGATTACCAAAATACCTCTGCTGGTTGAAAATATTATTCTTCTTTCTTTAGAAGTCCAACATAGAAATATAAGGATTCAACCTTTATCTTGATCACTTAATGGATTGTGCCACTCTTTTATGCAGAAAAATGTGATAAAACTAAGTCAGATCTTGAAGCCATGGGTTCGTTTGACCATTGGCAGAAAAACATTAACAGTATCCATCCAAACATGTCACATGAATATCTGGTTTGTACAATACATATACCTATGAATAATGCATCCAAACATTTTTTTTCTTGTTATTAAAAGAAAAACATGAAAATAAAAAACAAACAGTGAACAATATAACAATTTTTGTATTCTTTAACTTGTATTGTCTGTACTCTGCATTTCTGTAAAACATCTGTAACTGTGACAAATAACAAGGGCCATTAACAAAGTTCTTAACTGCAGCTGAGAGAGTTGCTGAAGAAATCTAAATAGAGGACTCGTCTGAAACAAAAAAAGAAAATATAGTAACTATAAATCCGTTATCATTCCATACAACATCTTCAGACAACACATCTGAATGCTTAGACTCGTCCAAATTAACTCTTTACCAAACAACAAAATTTTAGACAACTCTGAATTGAAAGCATTTGCAGACGACAAAATAAACATAACTCAAAAATTGAAATTCGTTTCCATCAGGGTAGAAAACATAGTGGGAAAAGGAGAAAATGCTGGTTACCAGCATTTTCTCCTTTTCCTACAATGTTTTCAAAAGGCTTCTACCTCAGGGTCATAAAAACCAGGGATTGTTTGGTAAAGAGTTAAAAGACTATGCAGACGACAATTCAAATAATTGCCGAAATAATAGGTCTTGTATACGAAATGGTAGAAACATTGTGGGAAAGCAATAAAGTACTTGTTTAATACAAACATTTTCTCCATATGCCACATAGATGGGTGCCCAATGCACTGAGCTTGGAGCAGAAACAGGCAATTACTATAAAGATACAAAAATGAGGGTGATAATTATATTCTTTAACAGGATAGTGGCAATAGATCAAACTTGGAACCAGAACTAAAAAGACAATCTTCAGAATGGCAAACGCCGGGTTCCCCATGACCCATTGAATTCAGGCAAAAACAAGGAAATTTGAAGATGATGATGATTTTTGCCGATGAAAATCATGGCATATTAGCTGCAAATTGGGTCTCAATCAGGAAAACAGTCAATCCAGAGTATTATCGTACATTTCTGATGTCTGTCTTGAGACATGCCATTTGCAAGAAGCGATCGGAGTTGCCTGAACTTACACCATTAATTCTGCATGACAACACCGCCTGTCACAAGGCAGGTAGGGTGACGTCACTTTTGACGCTGTATAACCGGACATTTCAACGCACCCTCCAAATTCTCCAGATATTAGTCCTTCAGACTTTGATGTTTTTCCTAAGTTGAAAGAACCAGTGCACTTTTAGGATTTAGACACCCTGGAATACCTGGAATAAGAAGACTTCCTCACCGATGGAATTCGGTCATTGAAAAGGGAGAAGCTTATATCAAAGGAATGTTGGATCATTGGATAAGAATTCGTTCACATATTTCTTCAATAACCACAGTCTTGCTAATTATTGGATGACCCTCGTACAGCTGTTCTGATTTTCTTATGACTGATACTTTTTAAAGAATTACTCAAAAAGAGGACACTTGTCTCATAAACTTGGACAAAAAGAGACACTATCAGAATGGATGAGACATAAGCAATCAAGGCAACTTCTCAAAATATTGGAAAAAATTAAGTCCCACCTGCATGCATTAGGATGGGACATTTTTCTAGCTCAGTGAGACAATATCCCAGAAGCTTTTCATTTGGGCACCACTGAATGACTTAGGTAGTGAGGTGAATTTTTTTTTGAATTGAGTTTTTAATTTACAACTGACTAAAATAAAATCATTTACCAGGTTCCCTCAAATACTGTGGATCTCCAGCTAACTCCTCTGTTAACTCAGCAGTGTTTATAACTCCTTCTAGACCAGAATTATTCTGTTGCTCGTGAGACACTTTCTGTTGTAATTCCTCCTGTAATACAGCGTTAGAGAGTGAAATATACATATTTTTGAAATAAGCCACTATTTCTACATTACGACTCCTAGATTAACTCTTTGCCAAATGACAAAATTTTAGACAGGTCCAAATTGATAGCATTTGCAGACAAATAAAAAACTGAAATTGCTCTTTAGTAGTGTAGAAAACACTACATCAGAAAAAGAGGAACAGCTGGTCACTAGCGTTTTCTCCTTCACCCAAAAAAGTTTTCTGATAATTTCAAACGTGTCTTAGGGCAAGGTATTTCTCTCTACTATTGGTTAATAACTGATGAAGCATGGAAAAATGTACAACCACCATATATCATGACTACAACACATTTAATACCATGTTAAACAAAACTAGAGCTATCACCAAACATGATTATGCGCCCCCATCAGCTCCTTGTCACAAAAACAGGTCTTTGTCACAGAATGCAGCATGGTTAAGTTTAAAAGTAAGAGTTGAAAAAAGTTCAAGGGGAGATAATTATGCAACAAATTGCAGCAGGGAAATTGCACATGCACAACTTCAAACACCCACACACACATATATATATATGAGCACTGTGTGTAAATTTGAGTTCAGTACCTAAAAAAGTGTTGGGGTATTTTGCATGGTCATGAAAATTGCACATGCACAAATTCATAAATAAATACAGTATAGGGACAATGTGTCTTAATTCGAGTTCAGCATCTCAAAAAAGTCTTGGAGTATTTTGCCACGCAAATTTGTATCTACGGATAGATGGACAGACGGACAGACAGCCATGGTGATTCCAGTATACTCCTCCCCTCCACTTCTTTGTGGGGGATAAAACTAACTGAATTACTTAAACTTTTCAGCAACTACAAGTGTGATTCTTCTGAAATATAGAATCTTGAAAAGGAATTGCAATGAAATACTATCAATGGTGAAACTACTGTGGACAATGTAAGAATTCTTTTTTTTTTGGATAAATTCTGTACTTGAAACGACAATTTGAAATTTTGTTTTGTAAAGGATAGAAAACATTGTGGGAAAGGAGAAAATGCTGGTTACCAGCATTTTCTCTTTTTCCCACAATGTTTTCAAAAGACTTCTTTTTCAGGGATGTTAAAAGTCCAGATTGCGTGGAAAAGAGTTAAGACATTTTTCTGTAATAATTGGCTGAGCGCAAATTTACTTTAAACAAAAAATCTAACTTTGCACAAGAAATACTTATAAATACCTGAGACATAACAGTTAGAGATGCTGGCAAGTCATCCATTGTAATAACTTCTATATCTCCATTCAAAATCTGTGAATGAATGAATGAATAGCGTTTTAAGGCCCGTTGACAACTTAGGTGATATTGGGCGCACTTACTTAGTAAACAATAATGCGAGGTGAAAATAACATACATGTGCAACAACATAAGACAAACATGATAAACGAGGAATGGACAAAACACAAAATGATGCCCCTTTTGTCGCCTTTTACGATATGCATGCTGTCACGTATGTTCTGCCAGATGAAATAGCAGATGTGACGATCGTGGGACTGCAGTGGTTTATTCTCATACCCCCAATTAAACCACATGGGGTCCCACAGGCCAACTGATTCCCATTCCAAACCCTATTTACATCGAGAAAAAAACATAAGATTTGGAACAAGAACTACCAAGCCTGCTGCAATCCTACAATTTATGAGGAAAGCAGCCATTCGTCTCTAATTTTAGTCGCCTTCTACCACATGCCATAGAGAAAGGCTGAGATCCTATTTTATACAGTAAAAGTAAACCCGGGACCCCACAGGGATCAAAATCTGTGATTCAACAGATAAAAAGCTGTACATGTAATTGTGTTGAGGAGTTGATTCTCAGAGCAGTGAATGAATTCTACTGATATTTAGTCTGACAGGAATGAAGACCTGAATATTGCATTTTTTTGGAGTTAGTGAAAGTTGTTTTACAAGATCCAAAACCAGATTTCACCATCTGTACAACCGTGTCTTAGGGCTACATAAATATGGAATAAAGTTGTTTTACAAGATCCAAAACCGGATTTCACCATCTGTACAACCGTGTCTTAGGGCTACATAAATATGGAATACCTTTTCTCCATGAATGTTCAGTCAGCTCACATTTTAATATATTGAACAATCCCCTTTGTTAAAAAATGTAGCATCTGATATGCTGTTCTGGCAATTTCAAGTCTAAGAGAACTTGCAATGCTAAGTAAATCATTATGTTCCCTTAATTCTCTACCAAATGACAAAATTTTAGACTTGTCCAAATTGCAAGCATTTCGGATGAAAAAATATACTTAACTAAAAAATTGAAACTTGACTTTAGAAGAGTAGAAAACATAGTGGGAAAAGGAGAAAATGCTGGTTACCAGCATTTTCTCTTTTTCTCACAATGTTTTCAGATGGCTTCTTTCTCTGGGTCGTAAAACCCAAGGATTGTTTGGTACAGTGTTGATTCATGAAAGTATTCTGTTTTTCTGACAAATCAAAAACTATTTAAAATTATACTATATATATCTGACCAAAAGTAAACCATCAACAGAGAAATGAGCATGTCATGACACCTAGCAATTACATGTAATTGCTCCCGAAACACTTCTTTGAAAAGCAGTCAAAAACCAAAGGCATCAAATATCGTTATAATAGAAATGGGTACAACAAAGATTCTGCTGATATGGAGCATTTGTAACAAACTGATGTTTTCTTAGCCCATAGGTCAACATTTGAAGAAGCGCAAACATGAAAAATCTGTCAATTCATCTGTTACTCTTTAACCCATGACAAAATTTTAAACAGATCTTTATTGAAAACACTTGCTGATGACAAATGAAAGTAAAATTATGGGTTTATCAGGGTATTAACCCTTTACCAAATGACAAAATTTTAGACTGGTCCAAACTGAAAGCACTGGCAGACAACAAAATAAGGGTAACTCAAAAACTGAAATTTGTTTCCAGCAGGGCAGAAAACATTGTGGGAAAAGGAGAAAATGCTGGTCCTTTTCCCCAAAATGTTTTCAGAAGGCTTCAATCTCAGGGCTGTCAAAACCAGGGATTGTTTGGTAAAGGGTTAAAGGACAAGGTATATCCATGAGACAAGACTCACATCTCCATTCATGTAGGAACCATCATCATCATCTACTTTTCCATTGCTGGCTCCTTGATCAGCATCTTTAGCTTGATCAGTAGAAGGTGGCTGATGCTTGGGCTCTCTATCCTCTACTTGCTTTTCAAGCTGGGACTCAATTGTTCCATCTTGTCTTGCGGCATCCTGTCTGGTGGCATCTTCTTCATTTTCCTCTGTGTTATTCACTCTCCTTGCATTTATGGAGACCGCTGTTTCACTGGGGTCTTCATTACTTTGAGATTCATCATCAGCACTTTCATCATCCTCATCACTACCAATCCTAATAGAAAAGTGTACAAAGGTTCTGGTGTAAGAAGCTATTATCTTGACATAAGCATATCCATCTGCATGTAAAATTGTTATGCTGCATGTAAAATTGTTATATATATACTTTTTTCTGTCAAGAGTAAACACATATTTTCCAGAGTTTCAAAACCTTGCCATAACTTAAGTTTGCTTAACCCTTTCCCAAACAAGCCCTGGTTTTTACGTGTCTGCAGTACAAGGTACAAGTCTTTTGAAAACACTGTGGGAAAAAGAGAAATTGCTCGTAACGAGCAATTTCTCCTTTTCCCACAGTGTTTTCAACCCTTTTGAGAACTTTCTCCCATTTTCTCCAAATCTCAAATTGTCGTCTGTAAACTCTTTTGGTTTAGAAGAAACCAAAATTTGTCGTTTGGGAAAGGGTTAAGTTATGCTTTGATAAATAGTCTAAGTTTAATGTGTAGCCTTGAATGCAACATAACAATAACAGTACTGACACCTTTCCTCCTCATAACACAGTGTTTAGAAGGTAATATCAATATTTATTATTTTTTAAAATCTTCACTTAAATTTCAGCATGCAACTTTGTATAAAATCAAAACTTTTTATCAAATATTTCTTAATCAGTCCACCCAAAAGTTCAGCAAGCTAAACAGTATTTTCTTTTCAAATTTTTTTCCGCTGCAAAAATTAAAAAAAAAAAACACATGGAAAATACTCATTTAAGTTTCAACGAGTTGAGATAGAACACCCATTTTTCACAGAATTGCCCTAATTTTCACAACTTTTTTTCAAAGCATAAGTGTTTGAGATAAACATTTATCTCACACCACAATACTATAATTAAAAGGTTTTGTACATTTGATCGACAAAATTTTACCTGTCTCAAAGGCCAAGTTATGTAAGATACTATGTCTGTTACCTTGTATAGGGTTTTGTTTCACTTGGGGCCAGTTCTATCTGGACACCTTTAATGGGAGATTCTGGGTCCTCATCTTTATCTTCAGCATCACCTACTTCTATCTCATTGGCTAGTGCATCGTCTCTTGCCTTCATTTAAAAATATTTCATTCATTACATCCTGCAGGCACTGTTATACAGTCAATAAATTTTGACAACAATTTTGGAACAGAAACTGCTTTGAACTAGTACTGCAAAGCAGACAAATACCCCCACCAGCACCTTGGCAATGAAGTAGATATCGGGGAACAGAGAAGATTTTCAAAAAACAACAACAAAAAAAAAAAAAAACGTGACCTTTGACCCATGTGACAGAAAATCAACATGACACCTTGGATCATGGATGAGCATGGTCACGATCTTCAAGCACAATTCAAGTGTGACCTTGACCTTTGACCAATGTGACCTCAAAACATTAGGCCACCTCCATGGGTCATAAGCAACACTTATTTCTGGGCTCAAGGTCAAACAGCTTTTGAGTTAAAAACTTAATAACCCCCTCCCCCCACCCCCTTTCTTTTTTTTTTCCCACACTATTTTCACATATGCAATAGCCCTCATCATGAATATCCAGCTATCCATAATTTACAAAATATGTGCTCCAGGCGAGCAAATTTCTATTTATAACTTTGTCCTGTATAGACTTCACTGAAAAATACATACCTTGTATCAAGTAAGAATCAGATATGAAACCAGATTCCTTTAGATTTGAAAGGGTACAAGAATTACAATCCTATTACAAATCAGTTAATTGGTCACACCATAAACTTAGCAGCATATAATAGAGGATAGGCAGTCAAGCATTTTACTTCAATGCAATGTGACAGAAAAACAAGAGCAAACCATGCAAGTGCCAATACTCTACAGCAAAGGCTTGATTTTCAGGGAAAATCCAATTCCTGGTTGATTGTTAAGACCTTGTCCAAAATATCATAATAAAAAGTGATATCACAAAATGTCAAAGTTTTCCCATGATGACGACACAGACAACAATAACAACAACAACTTCCTGGTTATGGCAGTAACTTGTCATCTTCAAAAACAGTCAAGCTAATAAGCTGTTTGGTGATTCCACTTCAATGACCATTTAATAAACACATAGCCAGATAAACTGAGACCAACACTGTATTTATTATAAGGGATTTTCTTATCATAACATCATGCCCGCTACATTTTCTTGTGGTCTCAAGAGTGCAAAAATTGAATTTACAAATCTGTTTTAGACTGATTATTTCACAGAAACTATTTTCAATGTTGTATAAATCCAAAATCACACTGTAGGTTCTGCTCAATCTGATCCTACCCTACAATGGATGATAACACTATCATTACTGCACAATCCTGACTCTTAATGACCCTGAGTAAGAAACCTTTTGAAAACATTATGGGAAAAGGACGAAATACTGGTAACCAGCATTTTCTCCTTTTCCCGAGGTTTTTCACACTTCCATGAAAAGAAATCAATTTTTAAGCCCGGTTAATTTCATGGTCTGCAAATGCTTGCAAACTGGGTGAGTCTAAAATTTTGTTGTTCGGTAAAGAGTTAAAAGGAATGACAACAAACTACATCCTCAGTTAGCAATGCACTACCTTTCCAAGATCCTCCTCCTCTGTCTGTGTTGCCCTTGTTTCATCTTGATCCTGGTTGTCACTGGCATTAGCAGTTGAAGACTCTGTGCTATCAGATTCATCATCTGACTCTTTGGATTCCTAAAAACAAGGTTAACCCAAGACTAAAGCAAACGTTGACACTTAGTCACATAATCCCAAGTTTTAATTTCTCTAAAAAAAAACAAAAGCTTTTAAAAAATTGTTAGAAAAGAAGATAATGTTGATGACCAGCATTTTTTCCTTTTCCTACAATGTTTTCTACCTTTTCATAGGTGAATTCTATCATTTGAGCCACATTTAACTTGTCACTGGCCAATGCTTTTATTGTAGGAGACCACTCTTTCATGCATGGCTTCATCCTGTTTTAAATACAATACCTATCAACTGTGTTAGTGAGAATGCTCTTCAGCTCAGTGGTTATGGTGTTAATCTTTTACACATCAAGAAAAGAGGATCTTGTTGGCACGGGTTCGAATCCCGCCAGTTGTGGTTTGTATTTCAGCTATGCATTTGTCATGAAGTTTTCGTGTTCATAAGACTTTCCATTTGGACAAGTCTGCACTTTTGCTATGAGGTAATAAAGAGTAAAAATAGTCCTATACTATGAATAAATTAATTTCTATCATTAGCCAGGAACTTTGCTAATATGAACATAATGATATATACTAAAATTTAAGAGTTTTGGAGAACTGACTATCAAGTTCATAGATGTAAAGCCTGATATTAGCAACATTCCCACAAACATTTCTTGTTTGATATAAGTCATCTCACTTTTTATCTGAAGTCCTTTTAACCTTTTCCCAAACTACAAACTTTTGGACAAGATCAAATTGAAAGCATTTGCAGACGATAATTCAACTCTTGCTGAAAAGACGATTTCTGTCTATGATAGGGTAGAAAACATTGTGGGAAAAGGAGAAAATGCTGGTTACCAGCATTTTCTCCTTTTCCCACAATGTTTTCAAAAGGCTGCAATTCCAGACCCGTAAAAACCAGGGATTGTTTGGGAAAGGGTTAACTCATTACTATACAACAGTATTTTAGGTTTGTCCAAATCCAAAGCATCTGCAGACGACAAAATAAAAGTGACTGAATATTTGAAATTTGTTTTGGGAAGGGTAGAGGACATTGTGGGAAAAGACGAAAATGCTGGTTACCAGCATTTTTTCCTTTTCCCACAATGTTTTGTCAAGGCTTCTTTCTCAGGGGCGTCAAAAGTAGGGATTGTGTGGTAATGGGTTAAATTAACACTTTATGCTTCTGTATACTGTAAACCATCATGATTCTAGATATAAAACTATGATCCTCTGGCCCTTAACTCAGTACTAAATGACAAAATTTTAGGTTTGTCCAAATCGAAAGTATTTGCAGACGAAAAAATAAAAGTGACTAAAAATTCGAAATTTGTTTTGTGAAGGGAAGAAAACATTGTTAGAAAAGGAGCAAATGCTGGTTACCAGCATTTTCTCCTTTTCTCACAATGTTTTCAAAAGACTTCTTTCTCAGGGGCATCATAAGTAGGGATTGTGTGATAATGGGTTAAGCACTGAACACATGATATGGACTATCGCACTAAGGAATAACGGCCCAAATACTGCTATATCAGAGACTGTTTTCACCAAATTATTCAACTATGCAGCAGATATAGTAGATCTAAGATCAGACTACATGTTTTTTGCAGTCAGATCTGAATCTACAGTCAGCAAAAATAACTTAAGCTAGTTGCAGTACTCTGAAGGCTAAAACCCTTTTCAAAAAGAAAGAAAGTTAAGCCTTTGAAGAGAATGCTTGCCTCAAAATCAGACCAGACCTGTGTCTTCTGCATTTTCTCTGCTATCAGAGGATCATCCAGGTCTTTCATCAGTCGGAAAAAAGCTAGTTCATTGAATAAAACTTCAGACATATCTACAAGCAGGTCCCCTCCACATTCCCGCATTCTGAAAATAAAGAGAATTGGAATCTTATCCTAAAATATGCAGTGGTGCATCCAGAAATTCTGCCAAGAGGGGGAGATCTCCCGTGAAATTTTCAAAATGGGGGGAGTAAACATTTTCGGGGGTGGGTGAAAGAAAATTAAATATACATAAAATATGTATTTATCTGGTCAATTTCCTTTTTTAAACGGAAATGAATACTATCTTTCAAGAGTAGATAAGATATTTGCTAGATCTATATTTTTATGGCTGACAGGGGAGGGTTGATGCCTATTGGGTTGATCTTACCTTATTTCTAACACAAAACATTATAGATTCTCATTCTTGATTGAAAATGTGCATCTATAAATTTACACATCAATTTTTGTTCATGATTATGATACATCCTCAGGGGCCGAACAAATTTAAGTTTATTCCCCGCTGTTTTCACTCAGTTCTTTCCATAATATCATCGTAGGAACCATAGGCGTTGGCAACAGAACCAGTGAAAGTCTTTGACATGTTTCCTTTTGGCGGAGTACATGACAAATCACAAGTTTGAAATAGCCGGGTTCTTCAATTCGTCAGCATTATGAAAACATTCTGACCTAGTTTTATAGGCCTTGCCTTCTGTGGGGTGACAATGCCAAGCCAGTTGTAAAATGGACAGCTTAAAACTTACTTTCTTCCCTCATATTTTGCAAGACTGTCCTGCAAAATAGATCCTAATTGTCTGTGGAAAAATCTGGCAAATTCTTCACCACTATCATACTGCCTTGTCAGAGACAAAACAAGTCTTTTGATGTAAGCAAGTAGTTGTGGTGAACAAATGTTATCCATGTGCTCCTTTAACACTGGTATCACTTCAGTCATGATGGACTTGATTTGTTGATCCAGCTGTTGGGTATCTATTCTTGGATACTGGAAAGTAAAGCATTACATTTTAGTTGCTTAGATCTAGAATAAAAAGCATCATTAGACAGTCTAGATAAAGATCAGACTGTACAAAAAGTGCAGCTTGATCTCAAATCTTCACTGTCTCGCAGTTAGAATGACCCAGTTTTAATTCATTTCTTTGGAAATGAAAAGTGCATTCTACCTACTTATGAAGTAATGACAGTAGATTTCTTGAAAGTTTGCTTGTCTCTAACCACTATGGGCATTACAAACAATATCAATATATAAGCAATATGGTATTCTGATAACTGCCTAACAATTTGAACAATTTTGAACTATGAGAGGCTATTGCCTTAATATTGCATAATCTGTTGGAGTACTACAGAAAACAGAAATAAGACACATTTCATTTGTCTGTCCTCTATGTATGTATGTGACCAATACATCTTTTACAATCATGTGAAAATTTGATAGACAATGAAATCAGACAGTGCTATAAAATTTACAAATAAGCTTTAATGTTTCCTGTATGAGAGTCAACTGTTAGCTTAACCCTTTACTCCGTAGATACTCATTTCAACCCATTGCTTGTAGGAGGCTTTGGAAAACATTGTGGCAAATGGTGAAATTGCTCGTCACGAGCAATTTCACCTTTTGTCACAATGTTTTCTAAGCTATCAAAAGATGTCATATACACATAAGAAACTGCTTCATCCTTGCTGTAATTTAGGGTCAATTAGAGATACCATAGAGATACCATAGGGTTAAGTAGGCGAGTAAGAGATAAGAACAATGAAAAGTATCCTACTGGCACAGTGTCGGATGTGACGGAACTTTCACTACCCTGATCCATAGCTGAACTACTGCATGGTTCCCTAGTGTCCGAAATCTTTTTCTCCGTGACTTGTTTGACTCGAGTATCTCTCTCCGCCAACTTCTTCTCATACTCTCTCATTTTCTGTAGAGTCTGAAATACAACACAAGTACCTAATAGTTAGTAGTCTTCCATTAAAATTTCAACCAAAACAATTGAAACCTGTTGAAGAAGAGGACAGAAATGTACCTCTACATACTAAGAAATGGACAATCTTGGTCAATATGCACCACCCATTTTTCAGAAAGATCTAAGTCTTATTGTCCAGGTTTTTTTTAAATGTGAAAAGTAACATCAATTGTAATTGGCTGACACCATTTAGTAAAGCCATCCAGAACTTTCACATTTAGAAAACCTTGGGTAGTAAGACTGGAATTGTTCTTCAAAAAGGTTGTGAATATTGACTCTGATTCCATCAAAATGCCCCCATGTTATTGTTGGGGATATTAAAGTGATAAATAGCCACAATGTGATACCAAATTATACATTTTTTCCCTAAATGTTTTGGCTTTGGTAAAAAATGTAAGATAGGGCAAATCAAATCAAAGGCTTATCACTTTCATGAACAAATCCTGCACAATTGTTGTACAGTTTCCAGGTCTTCACTCTTTACAAAACAAAATTTTGGACTTCACTGAATTGAAAGCGTTTGCAGACAAGGCATAATTATTGCTAAAATAATGATTTCTACCCTTCATTAAAAAACGTTTGTGGGGAAAAGAGAAAATGCCTGTTACCAGCATTTTCTCCTTTTCCCACTTTGTTTTCAAAAAACTTCTTACTTAGGGTCTTTAAAAGTCGGGCTTCTAAGGTAAAGGGATATTAGCTCTTTACCAAACGAGAAAATTTAAGACTGGTCCAAACTGAAAGCATTTGCAGACGACAAAATAAATGTGACTAAGAATTAAAATTTGTTTTAGGAAGGAAAGAAAACATTGTGGGAAAAGGAGAAAATGCTGGTAACCAGCATTTTCTCCTTTTCCCACAATGTTTTCAAAGGGCTTCTTTCACAGAAGTGTTAATAGAATTGTCTGGTAAAGAGGTAAAGAACAGAAACTTCAATTATGTATATTACCTTATCTAAATGTATAGCAGTCTCTCCCAGCGAATCTCTGTTGAAGGGCGAATCCCACAAGGAGTTTGACGGAGTAGATACAGAACTTGTTGCTTCAGCTACTTCTTGGTAGTCATATTTGTCGTCCTTTAACGAACCACTTCTCAGTAACTGAGACACTTTCTGTCTTTCTTTGGCAACTAGATTTGCAGCAACTTTTTCTTTCACTTTATTCTGCAAGAAAGACTGGAAATGACCCGAAAGTGAGACAAAATAACCAAGTGGCACAGCAAACATAGCGAGAGAAACCCATATGTCTTCAAAATATATCATTAGTTCAATTTACTAGGCATACGAAGAAGTTTATAAATAGATTAATCAGGGTACTTTCACTAACACACGAATATTCAATTTTTTTCAGTCATGAACTTTTTTTCAGTACATGTACTTATTTAAGCCAAGCCCAAACAATGCTGTGTTGGAGCCATGAAGAAGATAGCATTTGCAAATATCAAGAGAGAAGGAGAAAATGCTGGAAATTGGCTAAATCTAAACCTTTGGTGTTCTCCAGACATTTAATCCTCATGGTGGAACGTGCAATTTAATCATTTTCTTCACCACCTGTAAGCTGTGGTGACATCTCTTTTTTTGCACTGTATTTGAAAAAAAAATAAGAGCAAACAAACTTACAAAGTGAGCCAAGGACAAGAAACCAACCAAAAACAAAACATTGCACTGTGCTACCATTTTCGTTCTCTTTTCTGTCCTTTGCTCATAATTGAAGTTTCTGGGCTCTTTCTTTAACCCTTCACCAGACAACAGAATGTTGGCCTTTCCCAAATTGAGAGCATTTGTAAACAATATTTTCAGTGTGGCTCAAAACAGGCAATTTTTCTTAGATAGGCAAGAAAACACTGTGGAAAAAGGAGAAAATGTGCCATACATTATGGACATCACAGATCTGGAGTCATACTCTTAACTCTTTACCAAACGACAAATTTATAGACTGGTCCAAATTGAAAGCATTTGCAGACGACAAAATTAATGTGCCTAAAAAATTAAAATTTGATTTGGAAAGGGTAGAAAATATTATAGGAAAAGGAGAAAATGCTGGTTACCAGCATTTTCTCCTTTTCCTACAATGTTTTCAAAGGCTTTTTTTCTTAGGGTCGTTTAAGTCGGGATTATGTAGTAAAGAGTTAATAAAAGCATCTCACATTGGTCTTAGATTCTTGAGAATAAAATAGGTTACAGATAAGACTTGAACACTGAAAAAAAAAACAACAACATCCATCAAACAACTACTCAACAAAAAATATTGAAACTTACTTTTACTTCTTCATCATCTGATGTTACTAAACTCTCACTTGGTGTTAACTCAGAAGCAGTGATATTTCCTATGGTTGGATTCAGCCAAGGTGGGGGAGGCTGTAAAAAAGTACAAACAAGATCTAAATCAATCCAGCACCAAATAAGTTGACCGTGATGGAGGTTCTGACAAGGCGTTGTTTATGAGATTTGTTGAGCTTTTTTAGTATAAAATCTGGGTAATACTGACCTGTAACACTTTTGCCCTTCGGCACTGGAATTTGTACGGCTATACCATCACATGAGAAAAAAAAAGCAATAAAGAACCTTCTTTGTGCTTATGCTTCTTTTGGCAACTAAAGGTCTTCTACCATGTTTAGTTAGCCATATTTTGTTTCCAATTTTTCTTACTGGTTTGAAATAGTGAACCCATGTTCGTCACCAGTAGCTATGTTTGCAAATTGTTTTTGACTGAATTTGGGACACATTTTGAGTAATTGCATAGTGGTCTGAACTCATACTCTTTTTGGTCATCTGTCAATATATGCGGTATCCATCTGGCAGAATCTTTCGTACTTTCAAAATATGCTTCAAAATGAAATGCACCCCCCCCCACTTCTTTTCCCATAATATTTTCAAAAGGCTTGTTCCATAGGGTTGCAATAAGTCTGGATAGTGTGGTAAAGGGCTAAAATATATCTTTTTACATTCTTTCCTTTAAAAATATCGTGTTTTTTTTTTTTTTGTGTTGCTTAGGACTGAGAATGAGGACACTTGATTACTGCTGTCGTGTGATGTAGAGGTGATGCACTCTTAACCTTTTGCAAGGTCACCAAATTTCGGACTAGTTCATATTGAACACGTTTGCAGATGGGATCCTGGCTTTGAAAAGGTAGAAAATATCATGGGTAAAGGAGAAAATACTTATAATTAGCATTTTCTTCTCTACCCATGATGTTTTTCAAAGCAATATCCATAGGAATGTGAAAACACAGGATTGGTAGGTAAAAGTTTAAGATGTATCTTGCACAGACTTCACCCTGCTTTATGCATTCTATTTTGAGCCTGTTCTATAAAAATATGCATAAAGGACATTCAGTATCATCTATGGAACTAAAAGGAAGGAATTATATCTAATTTTTCCACTCACAGCTGAAACTGCATTCTCTTCCAATAAAAATTTTGACACAACATCTTTGATATCATAGAGTACTCGCTGTTTGAGATAGTCATTAGTAAGAAGTTGGAGCTCTCTGAACAGTTCTATCAGATAGTGTGGCCTGTTTTCATTCTGAGAAATCAGTGTAGCTACTTCAGAGTAAATAGTTTCCCTTAAAGTCTCGAATAATGACAGCTCTGTAGGATCCTCAGTATCTCTGTAATAATAGCAAAACCTTTGAAGTTATTCCAAATTTCAATATAAACTACAAATTTTATATCAATGTAGAAAAACAAAGAAAAAGAGTACATCAGTCACTCTAACAATGGTTTTCAGTCTAGAATTAACCCTTCACCAAACAATCCCTTTTTTTTACGACCCAGAAGAAGAAGCCTTTTGAAAAAATTGTAGGAAAAGGAGAACATGCTGGTAACCAGCATTTTCTCCTTTTGCCAAAATGTGTTTCACTCTTCTAAAGTTAAGTTTCAACTTTTGATACACGTTTTTTGTCTACAATTGCTTTCAATTTGGACAAGTCTAAATTTTGTCATGTGGTAAAGAGTTAAAGGAGAAGAATACTTAAGATAGTGTTTAAATGTCTCTGAAATCCTATTTTGTTACCTTTTGCCATCTAACAATAAGTATGGTAGCAATTCAAAGCCTAATTTTGAAAAGACTATTGCAGAAAAATATCAAGAACCTTGTTTCCTTTTCCTGAGATGGTGCCTGTGGGGCCAGGGGGAGAGATGACTGGATACTGCTTGCAACACTACGTCCATCCTCCTGGTATCCTGCTCCACTGATACCCGCACTCAGTCCTGGTCTATAGGTAGGGTCCTCATCTTGGCTTCTGTATTTACCAGCCCAGTTCGATTGCAGTACTACAGAGTCAATAAACAAGGTATGTTATGCTACATTTTGTCAACTTTTGACTATTTTCTTTTTATGCTATTAATACTCATTAATTTGGTCTCAGTACACAAATATGACATGTACGCAGCTTTTGTAAACACCAATATTAGTTGACTGAATATTTTATGCTACTTTCAACAATATTTTAGTTATATCACAGCAACTGCTCACTTATGTTTTTTCCACTAGGGCTCTGAATTGTCCTCCCTAAGGACACTCCAACAAAAGATAAAGTGTGTCCAGTTGGATTCAAACCTAAGAATTTGAGACTACAAGTCGTACAACAACTGAATCACACAGGACCCCTAAACACAGACAACACTGATTGAAAAGGATCAAATGTTAGAAGTAACACACAGTGTTAGTTTCCTCTATGTATTCCATGCAATCCATAATAGTCATTTCACTTCTAATCAGGGGTTTCCTTTGTGCAAGTTGTGTTTGTATAATAAGAGTATTAAAGTACACCTTTTAGGGTGAAGTATCCTATAACTATATAGTGTGGTACCTACCAGGTTCTTTTTTTGGTATGTGATCTTGTTGCTTGTACTTCTCCATGTATCCTCTGTAAATGAAAATGTAGTGAAGGTGTGGTTATGTTCTTTTATGCGCAGATTTACCTCAATGATTATCAACCTAAGAAGATTTGAAACAGTATTTGCTTTTCTGGACATTTAAAGATCTCCATCTTTCGGACACTGACAAAGTCCATTTTATTTATTTAGCACTGTAAGGATTGAGGTGCTAAATCAAATAATTTCACTGTGATTTTAGAGTTCTATCTGCTGTAAAATCTTCTTTTATTGGATAGTGAGGGCTACTAAAATTTTTAACCAGTAAATATAGGTCTTCTGCTACAGTCATGAAAACAAGTGACATGCCTGTCACTGGCTCATATATCTTCCCAACAACATAGACGCCAGTATTACCCTGTAGGGCAATTATTACTGAAATAGCTGTCTTTGCAGCCAGTGTAGTCACGATTAGACTGCAAAAAAATATGCACTGTGATCTCTAACCTAGACTGTCCACTTTCCTGAAACGCTACAGACTAATGCATCCTTAATTCACTTGGTCTGATTTCTTGACTGGGTTTATTTGGAGCTGTAAGGGTTAATTCTTCTCCAAACAACAAAATTTCAGACTTTCCAAACTGAAAGCCTTTGCAGATGATATTCTAGACACGGCTCGAAAATTGAAACTTGTCTTTCAGAGGGTAGAAAACATTTGTGTCAAAAGGAGAAAATGCTGGTTACCAGCATTGTTAACCATTTTCTACATTTTCCACAGTCCTTTCAGAAGGCTTCTTCCTTGGGGTCGTTAAAACAAGGGATTGTTTGGTAACTGCGTCAACCTGTACAAAAACTTGGTAACTGAACTGAATCTATCAGACTATGGTGAATTCGACATTCAGAGTGATAAAAGACCTGAACCAAAATAAGTTTTCCAACGGCTTTGACCAAGTGCATGAAACTGTTGCTATATAAGCTATTGTAAAACTGCCACTATCTAGTACGAGAAACCAAATATCTGAAAGAGAGGAAATATGCCTCTTTCAAAGCTTTTAGCTCTTTACCACACAATCCAAACTTTTAACAGCCCTGAGGAGGAAAGCTTTTGAAACATTGAGGGTTTTGTTGTTTTGTATAGAGTTAAAAAAAAATCTCCTGAAAAGAAAATTCCACTTGCTTGTTTCAGGAACTTCTTTCCTCTATGGACAGTGCTAGAATTGCCTCTACTAATGGGATGTTATTATTGTATTGTAGTGGGCTATAGATGATGTTTTTGCAGACACTTAGATAAAAAACTTAGTATCCTTTATTACCTTTTCTTTCTAGCTAAATACTGGTCAAATTTCAAAGATGGAACACTTTCCTCCTTTAACATGGTTTCCTCCTCATCTTCAAAAGACTGTGCATTTGTTTGTTTTTGTTTAGTAGCTGCAAGACCATCTTGTTGTGGACTCAGAGATTTTCTTTTTGATTTTGTAAGGTAGCTCTCCTGTTTAGCTGGTCTACCCATTCTGCCACTAAGGTTTCTCTGACGTTCACTTGAATCCCCTATCTCACTCCTTATATAAGGGGACCCAATATCCCCACTACCTGCCCGCCTAAGAAGCCTGTTGTTACCTGGTGACAGAACAGAATTGAAGGAAAACTGGTCTGGTGGAAGATAGCCTGGTGAGGGTCTGGAGAGTGCAGGGCTGAACAAGGACGGCATGGATCTAACTCGTAAATCAGACATTCCAGAGTCATTAAACTCAGCATTTTCAGAGAACTGATACATAAAAGACTGCAACTGTCTCTGCATATTTTGCATCTCCATTTGCTGTAAAGAGATCTGTTGATAGCACTGATTTAGGCTCATCATTAACTGCTGTTGTTGTAATTGCTGCTGCAAATCTGGCATCAGCTGGGAGTGACTACCAAAACCTGCACAAACAAATGTAACTTTCTTAACTCATTACTAAACGACAAAATTTTAGGTTTGTCCGAATCGAAAGCATTTGCAGATGACAAAATAAAAGTGACTGAAAATTTGAAATTTGTTGTGTGAAAGGTAGAAAACATTGTGGGAAAAGGAGATCCTTTTCCCACAATGTTTTCTAAAGGCATCTTTCTCAGGTCATGAAAAGTAGGAATTGTGTGGTAATGGGTAAATAATCGAAAGTCTGCAGAGTACTACAATTTCATTAATCTTTCAATCAAGATTAATAATAAGAATATGACTCTTTGAAACCTCAAGTACCCTCTCTTATAAGATTGCAAACTTTAATTTATAAAATTTGATGTGTATGACCATACACCTAATTGCTTTTAAATTGAGCCCTGTTGTGATGAATCAGTCTGGTGTCTCTCACAACCTTAGTTTTGTTTAGAGACATTTAACATCTAATACAGACTGTGAATACTGTGAACAGCCTGATCTTGGCTGAATAACATCTATTGTGTAATTAGAGCAGCCTTCATATTGCAGTATTTGTAATCATTTTCCCTGTCTGAAGTATCCATTTTGTTCATTTTGTGTTTTAAGGATTAAATACATAGAAGAGTATTATTCTGACATTATCGTCAATAGTACAATATCAACAACTGATATCAGTTTTACAGGTTAACCATGTTCACCTGAAGCTGACTGCCTGGCAAGTTGTCCTGCGGCCTGTTGATCCCCAAGAAGAGACTGACACAAGATGGCAGTTTGCTCCAATTTCTTTTGTAGAGCCTCTACCGTGTGTTTCTGTCCATCAACATCATCTTCATCCTCCTGTACAATATCTTCTGCAGATCTGTAGTTCTGTATAACATTTTAAACATTGACGGTAAAAATGGTATATTTGTCAATAGGCGATTATACATGTACGTACATCACAAAAGCATACAAAGTCGTCTGGAAGTATTAAGTTATCCTCAAAATAATCAGTTGATAGAAAAACTATTTGAGCTCAGGCTCAAGTTGGAATAAAGATGTCTTTTAAATGCCTGTCTAAAAACATTTCAAGGGATAAAAAAACAGCAATACATCAAAAATTTGAGGTGTAAGTGATAAATGCACCATCATTTACCCTTTACCACACAATCCTAACTTTTAAACAACTTACACAATCCTAAATTTTAACATCCCTGATGAAGAGGGTTTCAGAAAAATTTTTGGAAAAAGAAAATGGTAGAAACCAGCAATGCTTTCTAGTCTTTCAGACACAAATTCAATTATGATAGCCAGTTTTTATATGTAGTTTGTATGTATGGATTAGTCCAAGATTTTGTTTGTCAAAAAGTTAAGCAAATGATGTAAAAGAAACAATGGATCAAGAACTGCTTAGCCCATTAACACACAATCCCTACTTTTGTCGCCCCTGAAAAAGAAGCCATTAGAAAACATCGTGGGAAAAGGAGAAAATGCTGGTAACCAGCATTTTCTCCTTTTCCCACAATGTTTTCTACCCTTCACAAAACAAATTTCAAATTTTCAATCACTCTTATTTTGTCGTGTGCAAAATTTAATGCTTTTGATTTGGAGCAACTTAATATTTTGTTGTTTGGTAATGAGTTACAACGTAACCATGTGGTACTATTTATCATTTACAGGCTGTATAACAAGAATAATCATTGCAATTTTGAGGCCATTTTGCCAACAATCTCTTTCAAGATATGCCAAATTGTAGATACAACATCACAGCATATCTACCATCTGATTTTGAAAAGCTTACATTTCTTTAGAACCAGCAAAAGTGTCCTTAGCATTCTATGGGGTATTCCTGTCATAAAGTAAAGAAACTTATTACCTCTTGCTTGGATTTCCTGTTAGTCCTTGTCCATTTACTAAAGTCTGTTGGTCTTGTCCAAGCTTCTTTTGGCCTTGCTCCGGTCTGCCTGCCTGGTCTTGGAAAACTTTGCTTTTGTTTTCTGGCATCTCCACTTCCTCTGGCCATTGCTCTTGCTTTACGACGCTGTCTAACATCTTCCTCTATAGTGTAGGTCTCATTGTCTGAGTTATTTTCTTCCTCTTCTTCTTCAACCTGGAGTATTCCATCTATTGGGTATGCTGGAAACAGAATGTGTATTTGTTAATTTCTGCTTTTAACTTCAGCAGTAGATATTTAATGCATTACAAGTCAAATACAAACAGAAGTTCATAATTATTATAGTAGTAGCTTTCCAAGAGCTTTATTTGTTTCCAGTGTTATTGCAAAACATGGTATCTCTTGACAACAAGCATCTATTGAGATGTCAACTTTTTCCCATGCAGCCACATGCAAATACAAGAATATGGCATATGACTTAGAGCAAGAAAGCCTCTGAACACAGTTTCTCGATTTCACACAATGTTTCCATCCTTACCAAGCAAACTCTCATGTAATACTATACATTTGTTGTCTGCAAATGCTTTCAATTTTGAGAAGTCAAGAAATGGTTTTAGTCTGAAATATTTAGCAATATTGTGAAATGGATTGATTGGTTGTATTGGAGTTTAACGCCACTTTAACAGCTAAGGTCATATCATGGCGGTTGGTGACGCACATGTGTTTCCTGGCTTTCTCACCGGTACTTACACTACTTCCTTTCCAAAGCCACCGACTTCTTTTCTCACATGCTTCAGCAGAGGTGAGAGGCAAAAATACGCCTGAAAGAAAGTTCGCCTCAACCGGGCATTGAACTCACAACCACCAGATCATGAGTCCGAAACGCTCACCACTGAGCCACCCGTCGGGCTGTGAAATAGGGGTTTGATGCATCTACAAAAATTTTTTAAACATGTCAGCCTACACAGTCCACACAGGCTGACCTGGGTCAAAACCTTTCGCTATCGGTCATTTTTTTTGTATGCTAAAGGATCATTCAATCTCTTGATCATGTTGTTCTAAGGATATACTATTATGCCAAGGACTTGCTAGGTATAATGCATCATCCAAATGTGTTAACCTTTACCAAGCAATCCCTGGTTTTTACGGCCTTGAGATAGAAGCCTTTTGAAAACACTGTGAGAAAATGCTGGTAACCAGCATGTTCTCCTTTTCCCACAATGTTTTCTACCCTGCCGGAAACAAATTTCAATTTTTGGGTCACATTTATTTTGTGGCATTTTAGTGCTTTCAATCTGGACCAGTCTAAAAGTTTGTCGTTTGGTATAGAGTTAACCCTTTACCCCATAAGGCATTTCTATGATATCTCTAACTGACCCTAATTAACGGCAAGGATGAAGCCATTTCTTATATTTATATGACACCTTTTGATAGTGTAGAAAACATTGTGGCAAAACGTGAAATTGCTCATCATGAGCAATTTCACCTTTTGCCTCAATGTTTTCCAAAGGTTCCTACAAGCAATGCGTAGAAATGAGTATCTATGGAGAAAAGAGTTAAACCCCCTTTTGCCACAGCACAGCTCAGACATACCATCATCCTCATCTTCATTATCCTGGGGCCCATCCTCTGTTATACTTTCTAGGTTATCTACAGTAGATCCACCCCATGTTGCCATTGTAGCATCTACACTTGCAGTGGCACTGTCATATACACAAAAATAATATTTTCAGCAAGTCATAACCACATCATTAGAAATGTAGTACATGTATTTAACCCTTTACCACACAGCAAAATTTTAGACTGGTCCTCATCAAAAAGATTTACAGCCAAAAAATCAATTGTGGCTCAAATGGTGGGACTTCTCTCTGAGAAAAGAAAAAAATTGAGGGAAAAGGAGAAAACGCCGATTACCTGCATTTTCTCCTTTTCCAATAATAAAAATAATTTCTGAGATAAGAAATTTGTATGTGAAAAGCTAGCTCTTATTTGTACAGACAAGATGTAAAATTTAGAATGGTACAGCATTTCTTTTTTATTCAACTTTTTAACAGTTCAAAATGATACATGTCCCTCCCCTCTCTCTCTAATGTTTCAACCTGGGATGTATCCATTTTCTATTTTTTCCAAACATATATTTTATTTTATTCTTCATGATTCTAAAGAGATAAGAACGAGTAAAGCAAAAAATACCTTATCATATACAGAGAAATACATCAAAATCTGAGAAAAACAAGAGCAGTGCATGCTGGGACCAACACTTGGCTTTAAGTGCTTGTTTTTCAGTGAAAATGTATGCAGGTTGTTAATCCCTGGACCTACCCAAATGCTTCAGTGCTGTAGGAGACAGTATCACTCTGGTTGTCTTGATTTTTATAGTACTGCTTCTTATTTCTATCTTTTTTCATGATGGATTCCAGCTGTTTCTTCTTGTCCCTCAGCTCTTCACGCAACATTCTTTGCTTTCTCATCTTGTCATACACTTCTTCGTTTGATGAAACTAAAAGTTAAATTACACATTAGCTTTACAAATATATGTGTGAAGCCACCAATAGCTAGAGGAATGATTCCATTTCATACAGCAGCAAGAATTATCTCAGTTTTCACAATCTAAAAGTAATTCAAGGTGCTGGTAGTCCAAGAAATAAACAGAACAAGCATACTTCAGGAATCAATACCATATCAGCATTGTTTGGGCATACTCTCCAGATATTTGGAAAAAATTCCAATACATCAATCTTTAGATATTTTTGTCAATGGCTAACAACATGAAATTACTTCAAAACAAATTGAAACACCTTCTTATTGCACCATGCAGGCTCTGTAAATTGTAAGACTTTGGTAAATATGACAATGAGAATGAAAGAGAGATTATATGAACCATACTCTACGAGAAAGGAGTTAACCCATTACCACACAATCCCTACTTTAGACACCCCTGAGAAAGAAGCCTATTGAAAACACTGCAGGAAAAGGAGAAAAAGCTGGTAACCAGCATTTTCTCCTTTTCCCACAGTGTTTTGTACCCTTCCCTGAACAAATTTCAATTTTTCAGTCACTTTTATTTTGTCTGCAAATGCTTTCAATTTGAACCAGTCTGAAATTTTGTTGTGTGGTAAAGAGTTAAATCCATCTTCATAAGAATTGCATCCAGTTAAGCCTTCACAGTCTTGACAATTTTTACTTTTGGTAAATTGTCTGCAGTCCACAAAATGGACATTATGGATCCATTATTAAAGATGAATTTTTAGAGATCCTTTACGCCCCTTGTTTTGCCAGCGCATGGATCATATATATAAATACAATGACAAAAAAGAAATGCATGGTAACCTTTCAAGGTAGTTTAGAAGTGTATAACTTGATTGAGAATTCTAAATTATGATTTTATATTTACCACTGATCAGTTTTGAATATTTCGACGAAATTTCATTTCAGTGCGGCCAAAAGGAAATGAGAAAATGGCTTCTTATTGACAGTCCCCCATCCTCAGTGAAAAAAAGTAGTGGCTGACTGCATATGGAGACTTAAAGCTTATTCAATATCTTGTATGGTACCCTGCATTTCTTTTTCGTCCTAGTATATATATGTATCTGTTGATAAATCATTACATGTTACACTTGGTCCAGACTGCTGGTTTGTATTTTCAGATCTCTGATTATTCTGTGCTGTTGATAGAGGTTTGGATTCTGTATCTTTCATAGGTTCACTGTCATCCTGCCTCATTCTCTCATCCTGTTAAAGGCAAAAACAAGACATTTTTACCCAATCATGTGAGCTCTTTCCTATGCAGGCCATTTACAGACTAATTATAAAAGAAGTTCAAATGACAAAATGAAGAAATTCAGGATAAAACAGCAATGTTGTATTAGCAACGTAATCACAAATATTTCTAACCGACAGATCTTTTTGAAACTTTGCACATATCAAGATGCTCATGTCTCTAGGAGATTAAAGTAAAAAAAAAATATAGGTCGCTATGCTTGCTCATGTGAAATTTGCCTTTGAAAAAGATATATACAGTTCCGAAATTCTGCCGATATTGCATTTGACATGCTTTTCTTCAATGGTCAGTTAAACAGGAAATTTACCATGAGAATATATAAATATATGTCATTTTTATGAAGAGTCATTTAGTTTTGTACAAAAAAAAAATAAAAGCCTTGTTTTAAGTATGGTAAATATTCAGATATGAATTATAAATAGAGATAATTGGGATATAAAAAGGGAGGTATTATGGTCAACCTACGGGTTGATCTTTGATAAATACATACTTTCTGACAGACAGATTTTTCTCCAAATTTCAACATTTTTGAGTATCTATAATTCTAAACAATAAGAAAAACTAGAGCTGTCACTGCATGTGACTTTATACCCCAGCCAGCACTTTGACATTATTTTGTACACAGATGGACACAGGGCGGACGGACACACAGACAGACAGGTTGATTCCTGTATCCCCCGAAAACGAGTACAAAAACAGAAATGGCATGTGTCTGCACACTGTGAGTGATTTCTCCTTTTCCAACCATAGTTTTCAAAGTGCAAACAGCTAAACTTCAAAAGCCTTTCCTGCCTTTGTTTAATGTGTAAACCCCTGTCAACAGATCTTACCCCCAGGTTTATAGCTCAGGGGAATGCACCCTTTAAGTAAAAAGTTAGTGGAAACAATTTTAAGCTTTATGGAAAAAGTGAGATAAAAAAAAATCACACTTGTGTCCATAACAAATAAGTAAATAAAACTTACCCTTTGAAATCTTTCATGCAATGTCTGAAGCTGAGATTGAATGTTAAGTAGCCTAGTTTTCTCATCTTTCAGCTGTTCTAACTCATCCAATTGTTCTTGCATTTTTTGTTGATAATAAGCATCACTACAAGTAAGATAGCATTGAAAAAGTCATTTTATTCGAAACTAATATTACTGTCACACAAACCATCTTTTGACAAGTTTAATACATTAAATTCAGATCATGGAAATGTTGATAATATTTAAAGGAAAAGAGTTAAGTTTTGACATGTACTACTGAATCAGTCCTAGCTTAAGTTCATGTTGTTGAATTTAATCAGCACCACTCAAGATGAAAGTTTCTATATCAAGACTACATCCAATTAAAATTTACAATGTTAATATAGTGCTTGAATCATCCACAAACATTTTACCTCATATCCGGGGGCTGGACTTCTCCCTCACTTGTAGATGCATTATTTCTGTCATCTGTCTGTGTAATCTGAGATTCCACATCATCCATACTAGCTGCAATGTCTGCCAGATTCTCTGGTAATTCACCTGCTACCTCTGGGGAATGCTGTACCATTGCAACCAGGTTTTGTAAGTGCCGCAACTTTTCTTTAGCAGTTTTCAGTTTTCTGCAAACAAAATATCTTGCAGGGAAACAGATGATGAGATAAAATAAAATCTCACAACTTGTTATATTGCCAACTTCATTTTACCCATTACCACAAAATCCCTACTTTTGGCACCCCTGAGAAAGAAACCTTTAGAAAACATAGTGGGAAAAGGAGTAAATGCTGATAACCAGCATTTTCTCCATTTCCAACAATGTTTTCTACCCTTCACAAAACAAATTTCAAATTTTCAGTCACTTTTGTCATCTGCAAATCTTTTGACTTGGTTATGCCAAAAATTTTGTCGTTTCGTAATGAGTTAACTAGATCCTGACCCTCATTCTAAACTTATAGGTAGGTATCAAAATAGAGCTCTTATGATCATTATTAGGGAAAATCCATATACACACGAGAAAGTAAAGGTAAGCATATCAATTCATGCATACTATATGGAAAATTTATGTGACCATCATTCGGGAAAGACCAAAAGCAGTCCTGTGTGATGCTGAGGGTTAAATACAATTTCAATTATTTAAATGATATTGACCTGGGTCGGGTTACATAAGTAGGTAATATTCTGCACCCAATATTGCATTCGAAATGAATAAAAACATTTAGTTTAATTGGAAAATCTCCCCACAGTCTGACAGGCTAGCCCCTTGACTTATACTGAAGGCATTTTTGATATTCTGATTTCTGAATATGCAATACCAA
Source organism: Tridacna crocea (assembly GCA_943736015.1). Classification (NCBI taxonomy): domain Eukaryota; kingdom Metazoa; phylum Mollusca; class Bivalvia; order Cardiida; family Cardiidae; genus Tridacna; species Tridacna crocea. The sequence continues at coordinate 35,333,194 of OX031063.1, read as the reverse complement.
CAGCACTGGTCTGATTGAACAAGTATTTGCTTATTGTGTTTTGATTTTAAGAATATCTAACTTCACAAGATCAGAACTCTGTATATTTTTTTATTCCAGGTATTTCAGAGAAGTGTCGTTACATTATTATTGTCATAAACAATCATGGTGTCTGTATTTGTTTGTGAGTTTAGCTCTTTACCACAGAATCCTGACTTGACAGCCCTGAAAAGGAAGCCTTCTGAAAATACTCTAGGGAAAAGGAGAAAATGCTGGTAACCTGCATGTTCCCACAATATTTTCTACCCTTTCCATAACAATCTTCAAAATTTTGGTCACATTAAATTTGTCATCTGCAAATGCTTTCAATCTGGACTAGTCTTAAATTCTTAAAAGCTTGTTTAACCTATTGGATGATATAGATCCAAGATCAGACTGCATGTTCTGTGCAGTCAGGTCATGATCTATGCTGTCAACACAATTCCCTTTCTTCGGCTATAATTCTGAAAGCTGTAATACAATACTAACTTTTCAATGCCAATGTTACACTCAAACACCCCTGCCTTTTCAAGCTATATCAGAATAGCGTAACAAATTTTAAACAAGTAGCAGCAATCTTCTGTCATGAACAAAAATAGAATATTCTGATACATAATAGACAAGTTAAATGTTAAATCATACAGGTGGTTTCATGTCATGGAACAGGTATTGAAAATCAACCTTAAATTATTTTAGTAATTAATATTGATGTAATGATGACTCTATGTTTCTATGTTTCAACTTGGACTTGGAAATAGATATTTCAAAGTGGTGCAAACTTTTTTTCTCATTTGACAACAGTGGTGGCCCCAAAAATTGAAGCCTTAGGGAACCCTCTATATAGTTTCACTAGAAAATACCTGACTTTTTCTTGTATTTCTGGATCATCTCCCCAGGGCCCCAAACTTGACAACTGAGACTCAGTATCAGAACTTGAAGAACTGTTGTTTTCATCGGACTCTTGCTGAGATTGTGGAAGGACTGGAATGTTCACTTTGGGTTTATTTTCCTCTTGGGCAATCGGGCCTGTTAGGTTGAACTGATTTTGGGAACTGAAATCAGAGTAAATGAAATATTTATACTCATATCACAATATGGTAATGTTACTCAATACAACGAACACATTATCTCAAGTGAAGATATTTCAACAATATACTTACAATTATTAGAACATGATCAAGTTAAAATCCAATTTCTTCAGGACAGAGTGGATTTCTAGAATCCAGCTATGAGGGTGTACCACAATTAAATTATTAGTGATCATTTACTTAAAACTATTCAAACTAGACACATGAAAATTCCACACAAACTAGGGGCTTATTCAAGATCCCATCAGACCTGACCTAAAACAGCAAACTGGATTCAGGTTTTTAAAAAAAAAAAAAGAAAAAAAAGTACATGGCTTTAATACTCTGCTCAGATAATGCAGCTAAATAACCATGCAGAGTAGACTCACCCTCTAGCCTGGTTGGCATCAAAGTCTCCATGATCACTGTAAGCAGGTAGAGAAGATTTATCTTCATCATCCATTTGACCAGGTCCTGTATCTGTAGACTGGTAAAAGTGAACCAGTGATTTCAACTGACTCAATCTGTCCTTTACTTCATTCAGCCTCCTTGAATAACAGCAAACAGATCTATGTAACAACCTTTATCAAAACTTGTGGTGTAATCAACCTTCATTATTGTTACATGAAAACATACATTGATAAAGCAAGGTATAATAAAATCTTTCCTTATATACAGCTTTAACCCTTTCCCAAACGACCAGACCAAATTGAAAGCATTTTGCAGGTGACAAATTGACAGTTGCTAAAAATATGATTTTTCTATATGACAGGGTAGAAAACATTGTGGGAAAAGGAGAAAATGCTGGTTACCAGCATTTTCTCCTTTTTCCACAATGTTTTCAAAAGGCTTTTATTCCTGACCCGTAAAAACCAGGGATTGTTTGGGAAAGGGTTAAGACTATAAAATACAATACAACCTCAAAATAAAATAATGAAAACAGACTAAAAATAAATTTTGTCTTTTTTTTTTCTTTTTCCAGTCTGAGATATTCCATCCAAAAACATAGATTTAAGACAAACATGTGAATCTCAAAAATCAACATCCCTTCTCCCCTAGTAAAAATCATCTGATCTCAATATGCTTTTTAATTAAGGACCGCTCACTCCCCAGTTATTTAACCCTTTACCACACAATGATGACTTTTGACGACCCTGAGGTAGAAGCCTTTTGAAAACGAATTTCAATTTTTGAGTCACATTAATTTTGTCGTCTACAGTTGCTCCCAATTTGGACCTGTCTAAAATTGTGTAGTTTGGTAAAGAGTTAAGGGCTGGCCATCTGAAGTCCATATCTGCAAAGTGTAGATTTAAAGTAAGCCACACACAATCTAAGCACCTCAACCCTGTGAGATGTTCTTTTCACTGCAGATTTGCAATTGCAACTTTTATTTAATTTACCACACAGCTTAAAGGTGTGTATTTAGATTTTTCACATCTCACCAAATTAAAAAAAAAATATATATTACTGAAATTCGTAAGAAAAAAAAGTACAAATCATCAACAATGAAAAATCATAAAATCACAGAATTTTTTTTTTTTTTTTTTTTAGGGTATTCCCTTAAAAGGCTATGTAGCCTCTGAGGTAATTTTAGATTTCGCGCCAAAACTCAAAAAAGCATTGTGAGAATGTCAAGTGACTGGCATGTGACTAATGAAGCTTAAATTCCAGAACATAACACACATGTAATTATTTTCCATAATGTCTTTATCCAACGCTATGTTTGAAGCTTTGTCTTTGTATTTCCATTATGTAAATGAGCCAGTTACTCATGTAAAATAGACCGTGTTTCCCATCGGTGTTGACCTGGGCCAGAGTAAATCTCTAATTTCTTTTGTTGTTGGATGCTTTTCGACTACTGGGGTTTTATGAATGAAAATTAGAAGGTTTTGAGAGTATACAGATGATTCTTTTCTGTATTTTTGTAGAATACATGTCCCAAAATCTGAAGGGCCACCTTTAAGACTTAACCAAACAATCCCAAAGTTTTATGAACCTGAAGAAGAAAGCATTGAAAACAGAGTGAGAAAGGGAGAAATGCTGGTAACTAGAGTCCTCCTTTTTCAACAAAGTTTTCTACCTTTTCATAGATAGAAGTCATTATTCAAGCTATATTCAATTTTTCGTCTGCCAACGCTTCTAATAATGTGAAATTTCATCATTTGCTTAAGGCTTATGGGCTAAACACGGATTAATCCAAATAAGAAAACATACTGAAGCTTTTGTCTTGCATCCAACATGTCACTGACATTATTTGCTAGATTCTGTGAAGCTTCAACTGTTTCAAAAACCGGATCAGTGTCAGCAGCTTCAGGTGACTTAGGCTGCTGTGACGGCTGGGATGATGCAGCAGTTGCTGGAACAAACAAAAACAACACCACTGTATGCAGGTGCAAATGTTTGACTTCAGTTGCTTTTAGTGAAAATTGTAAATGTAAAAAGAGGCATAGCTGTACAAAAACTATATTGATGGTTATCTATGTAACTTGTGTGGGCTTCGCTTTTGATTGTGAAACAACTTGTTCATGTTTGAAGAAAATATCTCCAGTAATGACAGAGATAAAAATGTTAAAGTTTTGAAAATTCCTAGTTGAAAAAGGAGCATAATTCTGTATAAAAAAAAATTGCTTCCTGCTCTAGTTGTATGGGTGTAAATAGTATACAGCTTATTTGAGTTTAAACATTTTTAGTATTCACACAGATATATATATAACAAATTGCCAAAGTTTTAGCACAACAATGCAGGCAACAACAACACAGTAGATGCCAGGGCTATGATGAAAAATAAGAATCCACAACATCAACCCCAGAACAATGCTGTATCCATATGTGTCAGCATAGAATGAGTCAAAATCTGAATATAAAACTTACCATTGTTCAGTAAAAGTGCAGGATTAGATCTCAATGTTTGAAGCTCTTGTAACATGTCATCCATTCTCTTTTTCTTGTTGTGAAGCTCTACCAGTTTATTTTGTAGCTCATCTCTGTTCATCTGTTCAGGAACAGCAGGGAGCAAGGGAGCTGAGAACTCCTCCTGAAAGTAAAATCGATCCAAATAACTGAGTTAAATTGTTTATACTATTAAAATATTATAGCTTATTGTGATTGATATGCTGAATAAACATTGAAAAACATAAAAATATTGCTTTAACCCTTACCTACATCACAAGTTTCATATCAGGCCACATTGAATACATTTGTAGAGAAGACAATGAATGAGGCTAAATGAGGTGATTTATCTTCTAAGAGATAGAGGAAAAAAGGAGAAAAAGTTACTTACTAGCATTTCCTCCTTATCCCACAATGTCTTAATAAGCCTTCTTCCTTAGGGCTGTTAAAACTTGTGAAGGTGTAGTAAAGCGTTTTGTGATATATCTTTGAAGGGGCAGAAATCATTACGGGAAAAGAAGGTTATACTAGTTTTCAAAAGCTTTCTTCCATAGGGTTTTTAAAACTCTGGATTGTCTGGATTTTGTTGTAAAGGGCATACAAAATTCAGAAAACTATGCAAAAAAAAAAAGGAACAGGTACTTGTTTCAGGCAATTTTCTCTTTACCAGCATTATTTTCAAAATCTGTCCATCACAGGGATGTAAACAATGTTCATGAATATAATACTTTTTTTGAGCACAAAAACCAGCAATGTGAATATGGGAAAACGGAAAATGAAAGGCAATTGATTCCTCATACTTAAGCAATTTTCAAATTGAACTATAAAAACAATATTTGATATTTGTGTTTATCCACTTATTATGTTGTAGCAACACTGTCTAACTCAAAAGACGTTGCTGCAGACATGCTACGAAATTCTGGGTGCCAAGCTTAACTTTTGAAGACTGTTATGATTTACAAAATATACAAGAAATGTATCTTTAAAATCCACATGACTGAAATCAATCTCTGAACAATATTTCAGTTGGTCTTATTTGTATTTAAAGGTCCTTCATAATGTAACTGAAACATACCATCAGTCTATCTTATGTAAATTTTGCTGGCAGTGTGAATCAAGCTCACAAGTCAGGGAATATGCAACCCAACTCTGATCTAAACAATATTTATATATTGATATTTCTTGAAAGACAATTTGCCAAACAGCCTCCATATTGTAATACCTGGGTCTTTTCATAACCAAAAATTCTTTTTCTCCTTTTAACAGTCTAATATTCTACAAAAACATCTACCTCTAGTAACTGGTCCAGACGATCCCTCTTGCCTAAGAGTTCTTGCAGTCTCAATTGCAGCTGTTCTCTTGTCAATTCAGAGTCATCTACAGCAGATGAGGAAACCTGAACTGGAGTCCTTCCCTGTCCGGATGTAGCTAATTTTGGAGAAGGAGGTCTTGGAGGAGGAAGATTCTTTTTTCTTGGATCTGCTTGTTTAGCTGCAGCACTATTATGTGTCTGTGGATGACTATCATTCTGAAACATACCACATATTCAAGTAATGACATGAACAAATTAGAAAAGTAATGGAAACATAAACTGTCATTAAAGATAAGCAAATTCCCTTGGATAATGTAATTTTAATGGGAGGGCAATCATTTGGTCTGGACGGTAGAAGCTCTGGAAAAACTTTAACAACAAATTTTGAAATCTATAATCTTGGCATTAAGATCATGGGCATAGGCATAGCTAGGGTATTGCTCCATGGAACTTTGGACCTATATATGACATTTAGCCAAATATAAACCCATCATTTAGTTTGAAAAATATGAACTAATAAAAGTCTTAACATGACACTCTTATGACCTTGACCTTTATTTTATGGTTGTGGAAAGAGGGACTGCTGAAGGAGACTTGGACCTGTATCTGTCATCAAGCAAATGTGAACCAAATCCATTGTATGGTTTAAAAAATGCGAGCTCTTTTCTGTATCATCAAAAATGATAATTCCCTTTTCTTGCAAATGCATTTTCATTAGGATTCTAAATAGTTAGATCCTGTTTCCATTGAAGACTTATGTATTTACAATCTGTTCTGTACATACAAATCTATTACAAAAGTTTGGGTTGTGAACATCAATTACCTCACTATTAGGACAATACATGTTTAACCCTTTCCCAAACGACAAACTTTTGGACTATACCAAATTGAAAGCATTTGCAGACGACAATTCAACTCTTGCTGAAAAGATGATTTCTGTCTATGATAGAGTAGAAAACATTGTGGGAAAAGGAGAAAATGCTGGTTACCAGCATTTTCTCCTTTTCTCACAATGTTTTCAAAAGGCTACCATTCCAGACCCGTAAAAACCAGGGATTGTTTGGGGAGGGGTTAACTTAGGATGAGAAGCAATAAACTTAAGGGTTTAATTGCAATAAAAAAGGGGGAGAGCTAGAGAACAATCTTGTCACTATTTCACCAAGAGAAGGCAAAGGTTTACTTTTGATTTGAGTTCATTCCTCATGTACAAAAGCTGTCTCTTCAAATCCATCAATTCAGGATCACTTTGTCTGCCAGCATTACTTTCAGCATTTAGTAGAACATCTGCTCTGTTCGTCATACTGACAGCTGCTTCTTCTAGAGAGCCTGCCACCGCCCTAGCTGTTTAGGAAATTAAGGAAGTAATTTTCAGTCAATCCATAGACAGACTCTTTGATCAATATGATAACAATTCACAACTTTCAATTCATTACAATAAGAAAAGTAGAGCATAGAGCATTATCACACCTCATACCTCTTTACCCAAGGACAAAACCGACTTGAATCTGGGACGGAAAAGTAATGATCCAATTCCCTATATCCTTTGAAAAAAAGTGGGCCAATTTGAAATACAGAGTTGGCCATATACAGCAGAATATCTTAAAATAATACATGAACAAGCAAAGAAAAGCACTGTTGTTGTAGGTACCAACTGCGTAAGTCACAATATGGAAAGAAATAAGAAATCTCTTTCTTGGAATATAATTCAACACCACTGATATGCATAAAATCAAATATTATCTTTAATTAACACACTTTTTTCAGAGTTCTCCTGCTACAAGACATTGCTTCATTTGCAATGAAATCAAGATATTACAAGTATACCAAACAGACCTTTCTGTAACTCTCCACTCACCTTCATTACTTTTCTGTTTTGCTGTTGCTAACTTTGCTTCTGCCTGATGTTGCAGTGCCAGTAAAGCTGCCTGTCTCCCTCGAAGTGCTTTCATCTGTTTGAAAAAATTATAGTATAAATTTGTACCACAAGACCCCATGTTGTATGACTTAACAGACAAAGAAGGCTCTTGAAACCATCATTGTAATAAGAAACAAGAGCACATGTAGGTGGCAATACTTGGCTGCATTTACTTTTTGTGAAAATTCAAAACAGGAGCATAACTGTGTCAAAACTATTTTGATGGTCACCTGCCTGAATTGTATGGGTTTCCCATTTGATAGTTAAAGTAACAATAAAGCCAAAAAAGTAAACAAAGTGGGGTGTTTAAATGCATTTAAATTTACATCATATCACTTCAAAGTAAGCAAACTATTGTTAAGATGACAATCTGTCACTGTAAGGTTGGTCCAAGTGTTAGTCGCTAACAGAGAAATTAATTTCAAAACTAGCTTAACCCTTTCCCAAACCACAAACTTTTGGACTAGACCAAATTGAAAGCATTTGCAGACAACAATTCAACTCTTGCTTAAAAGATGATTTCTGTCTATGATAGGGTAGAAAACATTGTGGGAAAAGGAGAAAATGCTGGTTACAAGCATTTTCTCCTTTTCCCACAATGTTTTCAAAAGGCTACTATTCCAGACCCGTAAAAACCAGGGATTGTTTGGGAAAGGGTTAAAACCTGCCAGGTAGCTGTGTCTTTGCTTACTTTTTGCCTGATTTTAAAATTTCCTTTTTTCTGCCAGAGACTAACACATGGCTCAACTACACGATAACAGACTGTCATCTCAAAATGGTGTGCTTTTAGATTTAAATGTATTATGGCCCCATCTTTGATATTTTGGCCACTACCTGGCCTTTAACAACTAGTCCAAGGTTAAAATAAGTATCTTCAGTAATCACAGAGATATCATTAAGTATCAGAGTTTTTGCACAACACCATAAAAGATGACATGGGCAAAGAGAACAATGCCAGGGCTATGACAATATCTCTATTTTCCATAACCCTTGAGCAGAAGGCAAAATTTTGGCCTTGACCAAATTGAAAGCATTTGCAGATGACAATTTCAGTGTGGCTCAAATGGTGTAATTTTCTTTGATAGAGTAGAAAACATTGTGGGAAAAGGAGAAAATGCTGGTTACCAGCATTTTCTTCTTTTCCCCACAATGTTTTTTAAAGGCCTCTTTCTCAGGGTCGTCAAAAGTAGGGATTGTGTGGTAATGGGATAAACAGCTTAAACTGCAATGTGGACAACTCCCAACTTTCACTATCTGTTAAGAGTTCAAGAGTAACAACAGAGGTGAGGTACAAAGGTTACATGGACATCAAAGTAAATAAGTCAGAGTATGTTTCCAACTTTGTCACAATGCCTCCTTACTGAGGACTGGGTAACCAACATGAAACACCTATTGAGTTCAAAAAGGATGTCATACACCTGCTTCGGTTGGCTGAACAGCACATTGATGAAAGAATCAAAAATCAATGTCTGTATAAAAAACATCAAGTCTGTATAAATATGGAATAGCAGTAAACTCTAAATTAAAATCAAATCTTGTGGTTTCATGTTAGCTTGAATATTCATTTTGTTGCTTTCACAAACTTAGCAAACTCATCCATTTTCACCCAACCAGCACTAGTGCTGTTACCTAACTTGTCCCAAGTTAAGAAAAAAAAAAAAAAAACGATTCAAGTCATCAGACTCAGAACCTGGAAAATCCAATTTCTCCAATTAAGTCACAAAACTCTTACCAGACAATCCTGGATTAACCCTTTCCCAAATGGCAAATTTTGGACCAGACCAAATGGAAAGCATTTTGAAGATGACAAATTAACAGTTGCTAAAAAGATGATTTTTCAATATGATAGGGTAGAAAACAATGTAGGAAAAGGAGAAAATGCTGGTTACCAGCATTTTCTCCTTTTCCCACAATGTTTTCAAAAGGCTTCTATTCCTGACCCGTAAAAACCAGGGATTGTTTGGGAAAGATTTAAATGATCCAGAAGAGGGAGGTTTTTGAAAAAGACCGAAAGATAAAGGTATAATGCAGGAAATGCTGGTAAGCACCATACTCTCCTTTTCCCACAATGTTTTTTACCCTTTAAACAACATTTCTTTTACGCAAAATTTTAATTCTTATCTGCAAATGCTTTGAATTTTGACAAGTGTCTAGTTCTGTTGTTCTGTATAGAGATAAGGGTTACTTTGGCCTTTTTACCTGCTCTTGTTGTTCAATTAGCTTTGTTAGCAATTCTTGTTGTTGTCTCAGAGCAACTAAAGTTTCAGCAGCTTCTTTTGGGTTAGAGACTCCACCACTCGCAAGCTAAAAATAAAATAAAATGGGTGTCTACGGAAGTCAACAGGAGGTGAAAAGAAACAACAGTGAATCAAAGACTAGTAAGTGAATAGACAACAGCCAGTAGGTTTCATTCACATTTACATGTACACATCAAATGAGGATCTTGGAGAAATGATTAAAAGCAGAAAACTATGGAAAAATCTACAGGCAAAGCTATGTAATCAGAAAAAAAGAATTTTATATCTGGGGCTACAATGACAAATTTACAACAAAAAGGAAAACAAAAGTACCTCCTGCGGATGCTTGATTTAAATAAACCCAATGACTTGGGTTGCTTGATTGGAATAAAAGCCCTTTTTGTATAGGTTCACCTTTAAATAATCAAGAACTTGTAAAAGTCTGAAGTACATAATCTTCAGTAATCATATCATGAAATGTCAAAGTTTTTGAAGAATAGATGAGGATGCAGACAATGGCCCCAGAGCTATGACAATAGGCTGATGTTTTCTCAGAAAACAATTTAACTAATAAATCATACAACTATACACTATTATGACAGAGATTTGAATTTTTTCACAACTTACTTTAACCCTTTACCAAACAATCCCTGGTTTTTAAGACCCTGCGATAGTCACCTTTTGAAAACATTGTTGGAAAAGGAGAAAATGCTGGTAACCAGCATTTTCTCCTTTTCCAAATAATGTTTTCTACCCTGTTGGAAACAAAGTTCAATTTTCAAGTTACATTTATTTTGTTGCTGCTAGTGCTTTTAATTTGGACAAGTCTAAAATTTTGTTGTTTGGTAAAGGGTTAAGGCAAAAGGGCTCTTGTTCAACTGTGATGATAGCCCCATAATGAAATACGTGAATTTTTTTCATCTATGAATGAGAAATTACAGAATTCATGTCAGTTTGACAACACATGATTTATATATCAATATAAGAAATGTTAAGGATCAAACCCCTTATTTACAGAATGCATTGTTCAGCAACCACAACCACTGTATCCAAACAATTTTGAAAATCTTAACCCTTTACCAAACAACAAAATTTTAGACTGGTCCAAAATTGAAAGCACTTGCAGAAAAAAAAATAAAGGTACCTCAAAAATGAATTTTGTTTCCAACAGGGTAGTAAACATTGCGGGAAAATGAGAAAATACTGGTTACCAGCATTCTGTCATATTCCCGACATGTTTCAAAAGGCTTCTATCTCAGCTTCGTAAAAACCAGACATTGTTTGCTTAAGAGTTAACTTAACCCTTTCCTTCCACAGAACAACACATTTTTTATTCCTATATATGTGACCTTGGTATGTTACATTTAAGCAAGATTTTATCCAAAGATATACCCTCTTCACAAAATATGTAATTCTTCTTATATCTGTACTGCATTAATAATAATCATATTTATGTTTTTATCCTTAATCATGTTATTGTTATTATTAACCTCTCATGAGCGCTCTTCACTTCAGTATTTAAGAAGGACTACTGTCAATTAGTTTACTTAAACAACAGCAACAGTATCTTTTCTCCTTTCCAAAGATTATGTATATCAATATATGACAACCAAACTGACCTCCTCTTCTCCTAACTCATAATCCCATTCTGCATTTTTCTTTCGAGAAATGATTGTATCATCCATATTACTTGAACTGTCTGATGTTTCTGAAGGTGCAGCCTCTTCTTCATTCTCAGACCGGATACCGAGTTTGTCTTCTATTCTCGGACGTGAGGAAGCACTGGCTGACCTCTCCTTTAATATTATATACTTTGTTCAAATCTGGTTAATTTCTTTCTGTGTCAGAACAAAAGCTTTTTAAATACTTTATTCAGTTTGCTGAAGTTTATTCAGTTCATATATCACTGACTTTCAAAGGCTAGGCAAGAGGAATGTATACTGATCAGGTACACTCTAATCTTTATATGTATTAAGTGATAAATCAATCTGTGGTGAAAAGACTGTTTGAATCAAACTATCAAAACAACACTAACAAAAGAGACAGCTGAAATATTCAGGAAAGCCAAGACTGATTGGATGAGGTATTTGAATCTAAGACTAACAGCCCTACATAAATGATGATAAACTTTTAAGAAAATGAAAAAAAAAAAAATAGCATTGCCAAAGACATTTTTGGCAAATATATGTTTAACCCTTTCCCAAACAATCCCTGGTTTTTATGACCCTGAGGAAGAAACATTCTGAAAACATTCTGGTAAAAGGAGAAAATGCTGACAAACAGCATTTTTTCTTTTTCCCACAATGTTTTCTACTCTTTTAAAGTCATGTTATATTTTCGAGTCATGTTTGTCGTCTGCAAATGCGTTCCATTTTGACAAGTCTAAAATTTTGTTGTTTGGTAAAGAGTTAAGACTATCAATATTAGACAGCACACATCCCAAATCAGACTTAATGTTCAGTGCAGTATAGTTTTAACCCTTTGGCTGCTATTACAACTTTATTGGCTTTTGAGGCCAGTGTTGATCAAGCTCTGACTACACAGTGTGTGCTGTCTGATATTGGATGTACACTGTCTGTTATGTTGCAATTTATTCAATGAGCAAAATTTTCAAGTAATAGCTATGGGTTTTCACTAATGGTTAAAAACCTTTAACCCTTTCCCAAAAAACAAACTTTTCAACCAGACCGAATTGAAAGCATTTGCAGACGAAAATTCAACTCTTGCTGAAAAGATGATTTCTGTCTATGATAGGGTAGAAAACATTGTGGGAAAAGGAGAAAATGCTGGTTGCCAGCATTTTCTCCTTTCCCACAATGTTTTCAAAAGGCTACTATTTCAGACTTGTAAAAAACCAGAGATTGTTTAGGAAAGGGTTAAAATCAATTATTCTGACAGCAGCATAGGGTTAAACACAACCCTTCAGTCAATGATGGACAAAATCACAGCCATCTTGGAAGGATATCTCCACTTGTCATTCCATGGAGGCATATTCTTTTTTTCAGATTTTTGTGCAATTGTAATACATGACAAGAAAACAACATTTTACTGAGAGTACAAAATGAACAACATGCTAATCTACAAAGCTTTACACTGCAAGATTAATCACAGAAATGAGAATAAAATGCAACTGCAGCTTCCTGGTCCATTGCTTCAATGCAATTTTGACAATTTAAGCATGGTCTAATTTGGAAGCACAGGGACAAGCCCAAGTTTCATGATAAATGTAGAAATGGTTCATCCAGGTGACTATCTGCAGTCATCATAATTTTCTCTGGTGCCTTATCATACAATGTTAGTAAGAAGTGCCTGATTGAAGGAAAAGAATACTTTAAATGTAATGCACTGCTATGTCCTACTTGAATTCATTAAAAACAGACAAAATTTAAACAATCCGTAAGTGCACACAGTAAAACAAAATGCTGCATAATTGATAGGATCGATCTATGAAAGGTTAGAAAACATAGATTGTAAATGACAACATTCTAGTAGCCAGCACTATCTCCTTTTCCCAAATTAAATTCTAGTAGCCAGCACTATCTCCTTTTCCCAAATTGTATTCATAGACATTCAGCTTTAAAAACACAAAATTCTTTTCTTAACCCATTACCACACAATCCCTACTTTTGACGACCCTGAGAAAAAAGCCTTTCGAAAACATTGTGGGAAAAGAAGAAAATGCTTGTAACTATCATTTTCTCCTTTTCCAACAATGTCTTCTACCCTTTACAGAACAAATTTCAAATTTGCAGTCACTTTTATCATGTTGTCTGCAAATGCTTCCAATTCGGACAAGCCTAAAATATTGTCCTTTGGTAACGGAGTAAGACCAACATTCAAAACTAATTAACTTTCTGTCTATAAAGGGTGCACTTCATGTGTCTTCATGAAGACAAGTTCAATGGATTTTACTTGTATAATTCATAATAATTAAAGCGCTTAAGGTGGACAAAAACAAAGAAAACATCTCACAAAATAACAACATTCACAAAAAGCAGTGACAAAGCTTTATCAAGTATAAAATCACTAGACAAATGAACTAATAAGTCAACAGTTTTCAGATGATTTAATCAACTGAGGAAGTCATTACACCAGTGCTAGTAAGAAATCATAATTAATGTATAGATGTCGGCAATGGAACCAATTACATTTATGAACATTCAAAAATACTAAAATTGTTTAATAAAATACTAGTATCAGTGTAATTTATCAAATTCTTTTTTGTATCAAATGATCACTGAGTTTTCTTTTGAATATTTATGACTTCACTAAATGCTCAACTGTGGCCAGATATTCTTACGAACAAAGTCTGTAACAAAGAAACAAATAACAAATGCATAGCTGAAACACAACCCGCAACTGGCGGGATTTGTATCCATGCCGGACAAATCATTGTTTTTCAAGGTTAAAAAAAACCAATACCATAACCAATGAGCCAAAGAGATATCTCTCCAATGCAATGGTCAGGTATTGTATTTTAATTTGGAACTAATTACGAAAGAGTGGGCTCCTGTAACAATATAAACAATTGTGTATAAAGTACAGGTAAATTTCATTTGAACATGTACCATTTAATAATATGCCATTTATTTTAAGTCTGATATATCAATGAATTTAAGTTTGGTATTTTTACAGGTCTTTAGACTGCTGATAATACATATTCATTTGAGGTGCCAGCCCAATGAAAGTAACTATAGTTTGTTCAACAGTGGTAAAAAGAAAGGGAAAAAAAAAGTTTAAAAAACCCACTTACATCTCGATCAGAAATGTCCGACTGAAGATCCAAATCCACAGAAGTTGTATCATCCATTCCATCCACTTCACGACTCATTTCGTTCATTCCATTTTCTTCTCTTCCAGACTAAAATCATAAAATACTGTATAAGTCTCTACCAAATAACTTAGGTTTGGACTACTCCATAATTGAAACCATTTGAAAACAATTTGCAAATAGAAAAGTTTGAAAACAAGGTGGGAAAGGCGAAAATGCTGGTTACGAATACTTTCTCCTGTTCTCACTTTTTCACTGGTCTTCTTCCCTAGGAATGTGAAAAGTGGGATATTGTTAAAAGAACAATCGATAATGTGGCTTGGTCAACAGTTGCAGGAAGTAGACAATAAATATGAATGCAACAAGGCAACAGACTGGTAATTTGTACTTTTATCTAGTAGAATTGATGTTAAATAAGCTATAAATTACAGAGAACCCAACTATCACTTTGACTGGGTTCATATTTACCACAAGTATCTATTGTTCAGTTCTTTATGGTAATAATGCATATACAGGGCAGACAAAAAAAAAAAAAGAATTGTGTTGGTCTAATACAGAAGCAAGAACAGACTTTGATTTGTGACGATTTATTCAACTTTCCAGATGATAAAGATTTTGGAAAGTTGCCTCATTGGTAACACACAGTTATTTATTAAAGGGCTCATTTGAGATAATATTGCCTCATTGATGCAGGATTTGTGCATCATGGAAAATCCTGTGCATATAATATGGAAGGTTTAATACCACTAAAATAAAGTATTTTGTCTGGTGATCAATCAATCAGTACTTTCTCTCACATTCAATAACTAACAAATTGCAGTATTTGTCTAATGAAAAAGTGGTCAAGTCTGTTCTAGACGTCAAACATATTGAAACATTAAATTTTGCATTCATCCCAACTTAGGCTCCAATGATGTGATTTTCTTGGAAAGTGAAGAAAACAATCCAAGAATGTTTATGAAAGCCATCTAATTAAAGTTTCATAAAATATTTTGTTCTTTAGTAAAGGCTTAACTTTTAACAAGCAGTCCTTAGTTTTAAAACACAATCCATAGTTTTTACAATACCCAAAGAGAAAGTTTTTAAGACACTGTGGAAAATGGAGAATATGCAGGTAACCAGCATTTTCTCCTTTTCTCACAATGTTTTCTACCATTTCAAAGACAGAAGTCATCACTGGGGCTAGATTTGTCATCACCAAATGCTTTCAATTTGCACTACTCTACAATTTATGTTGTTTGGTGAAAATTCACCAGGGTTCAATTGTATTTATTTACCAGTATGTGCTGTAGAAGACCAGTGTAACCTTTCTCCTGCTCCCTCAAATGGTCCATCAACTTTTGTAACCTGTCCATTTCATCTTTATATCCAGGCTAGACGAAATCAAAATGAATCTCCATGAACATGAGAGAATTATCTAGAGCTAGGTAGTATTGAAGGTTATCTTTCAAATTCCCCTTTTTAGAACATATAAATTAGTACAAACCATTCTTTTGAGTCTTTTTACATATATAATTAATGAAAATTAATATGTTATGTAGGTTCGAAATGATATGAATATGTAGCTCTATACTACATTATTCTTTAATTCAGGATGAAATCATAAGAAAAAAATTACAGGTACTGACTTGCAAATTATGTTGCTGTTTCCAGACTGTATGACCATAATACTGCACAAGACATCAGTACAGATCAAAGATATGACATGTTCAGTGCAGTCTGATCATAATATCAACTGTCCATAACAGTTCAGTGCAGTCTGATTGTAATATCAACTGTCCACAACAGTATCATAAAATGGCAAAGGAGACTAGGCTAAGAATTGACATGAAAGGCTAAACCTTTTTTAAAACCTTTTAAAAACAATCCTATGATTCTTGAAATTTACAGAGACTACTACAAATATTGTAGTAAAAGAAGAAGATTTCTCCTTTTTCCACAATAATTTCTGTTGTTTCAAATACAGACCCTATTTTTCAACAAACATTCCATATGTCTTCTACAAATAATTTAAATATTGACAAGTACAATTTTTTCACCAAGATGGTCTTTCTCACTCTTCCATTTTTAACTTTTCATCCCCGCTGAAATTGTAGTTTAACAACAGCATGGAATCAGTCAAATTTTCTACTCTGGTATCTAGGCATGAACAGGGAGAACTATTACAAATTTATATCTTACCGGATCACCTGTCTTCCGCAATGATTCCATCATAGAATGTGCCTGTTTAATGTAATCTCTAATCTGCATTAAACGTCCAACAATTTGACTGCTGTCAGCCTAAAGGAGAACATGAGGTAACAGACAATTTCAATGAGCAATACTTCACAAATTATCTTTCACTCTTTACAAAATGACAATTTTTAGAGAGGTCCTAATTGAAAGCAATTGCAGATGACAAAATAAACATATCTCAAAAATGAAATTTGTTTCCAGTGCCGTAGAAAACATTGTGGGAAAATGAGAAAATGCTGGTTACCAGAATTTTCTCCTTTTCCCACAATGTTTTCTAATGGCTTCTAAACCAGGGCCATAAAAACCAGGGATTGTTTGGTAAAGGATTAAATAAAAAGCTTTGGGAGGTAATGATATTTCATCTTTAGAATTCAACTAAAGCTGCCATTGCAAACAGTCTTGATCAATATCAGACCAAACAAAATATGAAATCTGATCTTGAGTCTACACTGTAGGGTCCAAAAAATTTCAGAATTATCACTTGTCCTCCTGCCATTTTGCACTTGTCTTACAGTTAGACAATGTCAAAAAAAGGATAATCCACTTGCCCTCACCAAATTTTTAACTAGTAAGGACGAGCAGATGACAGGATCTTTTGAGCCCTGCACTGTCCATTAGAAGAGGGACACTTACTACAAAACTGCTTGAAATACTTATATTAGGGTTATTTTTGATGTTAGGAAATGTCAAGTATTTTATCAGGTATTGGCCAGGTTGAAGGATTTTTTTAAAAAGAATATAATTATACAAGACAAAATCAAGTATTGAAAAGTCACCAGCCTTATTAACCCTTTATCAAATGTCAAATTCTAAGACTTGTCCAATTTTAAAGCATTTACAACTGACAAACGAACTCTTTACCAAACGACAAAATTTTAGATTGGTTCAAATTGAAAGCATTTGCAGACGACAATTTCGATGTTGCTAAAATGATGATTTCTCTCTTTGATAGGGTTGAAAACATTGTGGGAAAAGGAGAAAATGCTGGTTACCAGCATGTTCTCATTTTCCCACAATGTTTTCAGAAGGCTTCTTTCTCAGGGATGTTCAAAGTCGGGATAGTGTGGTAAAGGTATAAACGTGGATAAAATGATCAAGAGTTGTCTTTGAATGGGTAGAAAACATTGTGTAAAATGGAGGTTATTTAAATTTTCATAATCTTTTTTCCCTGGAATGTTAAAACTCTGAATTTTCTGTCACAGGGTCTATACATGGAATTCTATGAGAAATCTGCTTTGCCTAATCCAAGGCCGTCATTTATTTTAGGTGGAATCAATGTTATCAAGAAAAATGTTATGTAAGACCACACTCACTTTTTCATCTACAACATTGTGATTCTGTTTGTTATTATTTCTGTTGTTTCTATCATCCCGTCTGTTGACTTGCTGTGGAGGATATTGATTATCTGAAGTAGTAGGTGCCTCCTGACGGCTAAAATTATCCTTTCTTTTTAGAAGATTTCTGTCATTATTTCTCTCACCTTCCATACTCACACCCTATTAGCAAAAAATGAACAGTAGTAGAAACTTACAATTACAAGCCTTAAAACTATTCATTTTATCAGACTGAAATATTTTGTATGCATAAAACTGTTTTGTTTGCTCCTGAAAAAAGGTAAATTTTCTATTGTAATACATGCACTTCACTTTGCACAAAAGAATGACAAAAATAGGAAAAATTCAACATTTACAATGATTGTTGGGAATACCTCTTTTTCATGGACTAAACTTCCTAGATAGTAATTAAATTCACCCACTACTTTTCTACTAACTAACTAGTTCAGATAATGACAAGAATGATAAATTTACTTTAGACATACCTAGAGGCGAGTCCTAGTATGTTTTGAATCAAATACTACGATGAATGAGAAAAATCAAAACCAAATTGTCACCTAACATGACAGAGCAAGATGCTCCACCTACTGGCACAGTGAGGCGGAGATCTTGGTCACCGTCATCTGAAAATGAGCAATGGAGACAAAATTCATGGAGATGTTTCTTTGTAGAAAAAACTAAAGCTGTCACTAAATGTGACATAATACCCCGGCCAGTGCTTTGAAAGAAACAGGCAATTGCTAATATTTTGTACACAGACAGAAACACGGACGGACAGGCTGATTCCAGTATACCCCCGAAAACATTTGATTTGCGGGGGTATAACCATACTACTATGTTTTGCAGTTGCTCCACTCTCCATGAAATTTGTTACATAAATGTCTCAAATAACCTAACAATGTCTTACTTCTTCTTGATCACTAAAAGTCATGTGCTGTCTGAGATTTTCCAGAGCACTCCTTTGTGACGGTGGTGTGTTACTGGTAACTTTAGTCCTAGGAAATGTGCGCGGAGTACCATAGCGCCTTTCTGAAGCAGGTGGAGACTCTTGAGAATGTGACTGCTCTCTTTCCCATTCTGGGTTACCTTTCTTACGACTTTTGGGCTGGTCTTTGTGTGAGGAGGGTCTCCAATCAGAAAATTCCTTAAGTAAAATAGCATGTAACATGATTTTCAACGGTTGATTCAATTAAAGGAAATTCAAATTTTATTTCCATCCACTGTACATGTACTTGTAATGTCCAAGTTATGGTTAATGTTCATGTCCTTCATGTGCTATTTGCTATTTACCCCCCACAAGCTCCTTGTCACAAAAACATGTCTTTCTCACAGAATGCAGAATGGTTTAGTACAAAAGTAAGAGTTGAAAAGGGTTCAAGGGGAGATGATTGCAGCAGGGTCATAAAAATTGCACATGCATAACTTCATATATATAGGAACCCTGTGTGTAAATTCAAGTTCAGTACGTTGAAAAACAGTACTGTTTGAGAAATTTCGGGCGTACAACCCGAAGTTGTTCTGAATCATTGTTAGTATGTAGCAACAGAAAAGTCTAAAACTTTGGCCGAGTCTATGGAGATTTTAAAAATTATATGTTGATAAAAAGCAGAAAATGGTAAACTTACCCAATTATTTGGTCTCAATTCATTTGGCATACTGCTCAAACTGATATTGTCTTCTTTGTCAGACATGCTTGTTGTCCTCTGCCAACTGCTTTTCTGACGTGGTTCAGATGTTGAAGACTTTGGCTTGTGACCTCCTGAAGCCATTGTCAATCTTAACTACTGCAAACAAAAACAAAAACAAAAAAATAATGATAATATATAATATTTGTTAATTTGGACAAGGCTAAAATTTCATTGACTGGTAAGGGTCAACAGATCCTTTTTCTGAGGGGAAGTAGTTTTCCAGACAGGTCTCCTATGGAGTACCGACAGGCTTTTCATGGTTTGGGGAAGCCACCGGATGCTGGTCAAGAGGGAAAGAAGGCCATATTTGGGGGAAAATTTATGTCTTGCTACATATGTTGGTGTACATCATAATACATGTATGTGATATACATTATACATTACATACTATAAAATGAATACTGGAGTTAATCTTTGCAAAAACACTTAAACATATAAAACAGAATTAAACTACATGTACTTTGTGTATACCGAGCTCTCAACAGGGTTCTTACTAGGTCCAGAATCCCAAGTCACTTACTTTTGGATTCAAATTTTCCAGAGTAAAAATGAAATTTCCAAGAGTCAAAGAGAAATGTCCAAGGGTCAAAATTCTCTTGTTAACATGGAGGGATAAGGGTGAAAAAAAAAACAACTTTTTTTTTTTCATTTATAAATGCTCTATGTTCATGAAAAGTAGACAAGAAAATACCTCATCTTATGCACAGACTTGCTGGAATGTACTGGATAGAAGATTTTTAACCCTTTACGCCATAGATAATCATTTCTACACATTGCTTGTAGGAGCCTTTGGAAAACATTGTGACAAAAGGTGAAATTGCTCATGCAGGGTTTTCATTTTGAAATGAAACAACAGATCGATTGACAAAAACAACAGGCAGGGGGTCAAGGGGGCCTAGGCGGCCCCCTTGTGGGTCCAGGGCAACGCCCTGGTAGGGGGACCAGGGGGCGAAGCCCCCCGGCCAAAAACGATTCTGAGCTTTTTTAAACCTATTTTGTGAGGTCTCCTTGATGGTAAATCTGTTTTTTTTCTCTATCATTATGTCATGAGTTTGCTCTTAAAACATTATTTGGATCTCACTTGTACATATACAGTATGTAAGTGAGGTCCAAATACTGTTTTGAGAAAAATACACATATAAAATATGAAAACAAATGTTAACATGTCTTACTTCACAGCCAATTAAGAGTAAGACATACACATACCTATTTGACTTTTTACAAAGAGCAAAGGAGATAGGACATTTCATTTTTATTATTTAAATTTACTTTCTAAATCTTAAATTTAACTCAATTCACCTTAAAACAAATTAAGTAATCTTTCATATATCTCAGATCAATGCATTCGCTTTTATGGTAAATATCCGAAGACAAAAATAATATGAAACATAAAGTAGTATTGTCGATGTACAATAGTTCGACGAAAACTCGCTTCTCGGGATTAAAATTGCAAAACGGTCTGTAAAAAACTGAGTCACGCAATTTAAACTTTATTGTTAATTTTATGTCAACTTTACTAACCGGCGTCATCGTCTAATTTGGCGTTTTTAAAACCAAAATCAAATAAACAGCAATTTGCGGACTTCTTTCTCTTTGCTTTGGCGTCCATGATTACCAAATGGAGATTGGAGCAACGTATCGAGGCCTACGATTGGATAATTGTATGCAAGCATCCAATGAATGACCGCGTAACATTCATAAACCAACTATTTCTGGTTTCGCGGTAAAATTGAACCGGTGTCGTAGTACAGTTACCAACGCGTGAAATATTTTTGGTATAAACAGAGCGATCGATTTTTTAAAGATCCAGCAAAAACAACCGATTAAGAGCCGATTTCAACCGATGTTTTTGATCGGCAATCGGCTTTAAATGAAAACCCTGTCATGACAAGCAATTTCACCTTTTGCCACAATGTTTTCTACACTATCAAAAGGTGTCGTATACACATAAGAAACGGCTTTGAACATCCTTCTTGTTACTATGGGTCAATTAAATATACCATAGAAATGCCGTATGGGGTAAAGGGTTAATTCACATTTCTAGCAAAGCAAACCGTGTATATAAACTAACAGACACAAACTGTATCTTAATTGTTTTTGTAAAGGTTGTATATTTTCATTTTAAAAACAACCAAAGTATCTTAATTTAGACAAGATCTAGGCCTAGTTTGTTTCTTGAGAAATACAATTTGTTGAAGATCTACATCAGAAGTAACTAGTAAGAAATCTGTGATTGCTGATCCTGGTCACCGTGCCGCGTCTGTACACATGCCATTCCGCGTTTTGGCCCAACCCATTTACACAGTGTAAGTAAGAGTCCAATTCTTCAGTGCGGACACGACTGCATCATGTACTGAATGAAGAAATTGGAAATGGCGCGCACGTAAGTTGTGCCTCCAAGACGATATTTCATCAGTCCGGGCTCGACCATCGGGCACCCAAAAAGTTTTCCTGTATTGAGTAAACAAGTCGGCCTGGCAGTATGAATTTTCTTCAGTGTGTACACGACGGTTGGGTAAATATCATCACCCAATATAACAAATATCCACGATAATAATATTACAGAAGGGTAATTGACTCAAAAGTGGAGAGGGCGGTCAGTTTCTTGATTATAAATACGAAATAATCCTCCAATATCTCCAAAATTTCATTGGGGCAGCCAAAGCATTACTAATCCATATTTGCAATGGAAAATGAAAGAACGTCCGGATAATACACATTTTTTCCCCCCCACCAAGTCCCGGAGTTATCTGTCTTAATAATAGCTCACACGCACACGATTATCCGTAAAACTCTGTCCGGACAAGTGTTCGCAAACACAAGACATACTACAGATCAAACACAATGACATATATAGAAAATAAAAAATGGCTTACAATTAGATATCTTTGCTTTCGCTTAACTACTTTATCGAAACTGTAATTCTACTTAAAACATCAAAATGGATATTGTCGTTTGGTGGAAATGACAAACAAAATATTCTCCGCCATTTTGACGCTGCGTAAGAATAATGTTAAAAAAAATATTCAAAATCTTTGATACTCGCTTTTACTTTGAGTTATACTGGTGCTTATTTTGAAATATATTTATTCAATAATTTTTTAAATCTGGGATAATTGAGTAAATATTCAAGAGACAAAATTCTGCCATGCAACTTATGCACTATTTTTTGTCTTCCAATGCTCTATATTTCTATTGGCTGAATCAGTCTTAAAAACTTAACTGTACAGTACTGTACAGATATCAGTAAATTGTCCTAGGTTATGTTTTTAGATTCTTCGCTGGCCTATATCATGGTCTGGTGTCCGACGTGCGTCCGTCCGTGCGTTAACTTTTATTTATTTGAAACAACCCTTGCAAATATGATGAAACTTTTCAAACATGTTCCTGCCATGGTCCTCTCTCGAATTTCTTAAAATATTTTGATTCTTTCAAAAGCTCTGGATGCCATGGCAACGAAATTGAAAATTACTGAAAATCTTCTCATCTGAACCATAAGGCCCAGGGCTTTGGCATGTAGCTTTATCTAAGGGACTTCTGAAAGGTTTCATCATATTACAGCCTGGGGTCAGAGCGTATCTTGCGACAAATTTGCCGCTCTTGTTGTGCTTCACTCGCAATCTCTGGGACGGACAGTGAATTTGTCGTTTGGATTTCAAATCAATCAATACTAGTTGGCCACACGTCATACCAAAAATGTGTGTTAATATGGGTTGCGTTCTTGAGGTCAAGATTACAAATTCACAACTCATACCAGAGACCATGAAGAATGCATTGAAGCATTAAAATTGTGTACATGTGTGTATTTTCTTTCCTCACTTTTTGCTCCGTTTCTTTTTTCCTACACATATTTAAAGTGTTACCGAAATTATTAATGGGGCCTGACATGGTATACAGTCATTTCGTACCATAACCATTTCGTACCATATATCACATTACCATTTCGTACCAAAGAATTACCATTTCGTACCATGCATTGACCATTTCGTACCATAATATTACAATTTCGTACCATAACTTACGAATTCGTACCAAGTTGATAGTTTATTTACCTAACGATTATTAAAATATATTCTTCGATGAATTTCTTAAAAAATGTTGCTTTTATAATTGCCAAAAGTTTTATAGTTGCATTTGTTGTATACTTATAATCTAAATATTCGCTAATCAATTAAAGGAAGCAATCGATGTTTGACACAGTTGATAGATAATTACATTGTTTGGTTAATGTTTGTTACAAGATTAGTCATTACAATTTGAAAATAATTTGTTTGGTGTTTGCCTTTAATTACATTTGTTACAAAAGTTAAATAGAAATGTGGAATGCAAAAAACATCATCATTGCATAAATTTTATCATCCATACATTCATCCATAATGTTTCGTTTATATCTTTTATAATTTTATCTTATATTTATTGCGAGGATTATTAATCAAATAAACTTTTCTTACATCTAAATTTTCTATATTCAAATAGATTTTCTCGGTGAAATCATGATAAAAAAATGACCACACATATGGTACGAAATGGTAACATCATGGTACGAAATGACCAATCCTATGGTACGAAATGACTGGTACGAAATGGTTATGGTACGAAATGTCCATAATTCCCTGACATTATGTTTTAGAGTAAAACACAACGGGCTGTTCTCATATCATAGGTACTAATTAACTCACTCACCCTCACCAGCACCCTCTAACCATATTCGATCACCCACTCACCCAAAAGAAGATAGCTAGAGAACAAAAACTATACAATAGATAATGAACTAATGACTGAATAATTGGATGATCGTTTGAATTAATGAATGAACTAATCAACTTAACTTTGATACGTACGTACGTATTGTTACCTCTCCTTTTATGTTACAATTAAGGTCCCTAAAGGCAACTGTTATTTTCCCAATAGCTCATCGCAGCCAGCCACACTCAAATACTGCTGCTCTAATGAGAATTAATTATGACTCGTCTGCTGTTTTATTCAGGGCCACCGCAGACCATTGTCTCGACAATGGTTAATGTGGGAAAGCAGCCAGTAGTCTGGAAAGAAAGTTGTGGGGAGTACTTGTAAAAGAGTTTCCAGGAAAGAATGGATAGGTGCTCTGGCCGCCGTGATGTAACTGAAATAATGTTGAAAACGTTGTTTATAACAACATGCCACCAATCAATCTATTCAGGAACTTGCAAAAGACGGAAATGCACGGACAGTGTTGCATTACAATAAGGGCAGTCACTCTTTAAAACTATTTGTTTTATACTGTAAGAGTTTTTTCCCCTAGACCATAAAACTACCAAATTGAATCCCGATTCTACTGCACTGTAAGGGAAAGTAGAAATATTGGTCATTGCGCGATTCTTGTGTGGGTTTCTCAGATAGATAATGACATCTTTTGCCGATATATGAATAAAATGCAGCAGATATTCTCGAATTTAGACCTCTAAGAAAAAGAATCATTGACTACTACACAATACGGTAAATTTAAACCAGAGAAATCGGAAAAATTCTCCAGTTTTCGTGTGTGCATTGTATCCCTCAGTCACTTCGGCCTCGGTTACATTCGACTCGGTTTCCCGTTACGTCTGTAATAGTTTTAAACCGGTAAATGTAACAACTGCTTATTACAGAAGTCGTACAAATTTATCGTTTGCATCAATAAATGATGAGGGTGGTAACCGTTTTCATGTGGCAGTGTTCCTTGACTATCACTCATTTGGGAGTGCCTGCACTACCTTGGGTAAAAGTTGGGAGTGTATGAGAATTTCTTAGGATGCACATACATCTTGTAAATCATGACATGTAAATCATGTTTACTGCAATGAAATAAACTATTCAAACCCTTTCCCAAGATAGGGCATCTTGGGCTCGGAGCTTCTAGAATAGAAAAGAGAAGGTCAGGTGTATTGAATGAGATTGTAGAAAGCATTATAGGAAAAGAGTATATTGCATGTTACAACAGGGATTGTAAATACAGTTGACTGTCATTATGTCAGAATTGCTAATCTCAGAACTCCAGTTATGTCAGAGTCAGAACTTCATGCCTCTTTAGGTTGAATTTTGTTTTTGTCTAAAAATCGTTGCATCAAACAAACTGTTTTTTTTTTTAAGTTATTTTGAGAGCAATTTTGTACTTGATATAATATTTTCTTCCATAGATATCTGCCATTGTTTGTAGATAATAGGGTGCTTATTCACACCATACAGTATTATCTAAAACTGATTCATTTGTCTAGTAGATACTGGATTATAAATTGTGGGAATAACTTTGTAACATAAACAGCAGTCCATGTAAGATTTGCATACACATCATGAAAAATACACTGAAAAATAAGGGTTGTTACCTTATCTCTCTTATTAATTGCTCATCCTTTTGGAGTTAACAAATTGTCAACATGGTTGTGAATTAACTCTTTACCACACAAGAAAATTTTAGACTGGTCCAAATTGAAAGCATTTGAAGACGACAAAATGAAGGTGACTGAAAAATTAAGATTTGGTTTGGGAAGGGTAAAAAACACTGTGGGAAAAGGAGAAAATGCTGGTTACCAGAAAATGCTGGTTACCAGCATTTTCTTCTTTCCCCCCGTGTTTTCAAAAGGCTGCTTTCTCGGGGTCATTAAAAGTCGGGATTGTGTGGTAAAGAGTTAAGTTGATCTGCACGAATGTGGCTAGTACATTTTTTGAATGCCTGTAATGTCATCAGAAATGCAACTTGATTGTGCTTTTGATATGGCCAAGCAAACCAGCAAGGGACTTTTTTTTGTGGGGGAGGAAGGGGGGGGGGGTGTGAGGGTAACTGCTTCAGTCATTTTAAACAGAGACATGATGGGTAAGCTTGATGTGAAGTAAAAAATGAAGCCATTTTACAGGTTGTTTCAAAAAGCCACAAGTCCTACAAATTATTTCCATTCTATTTTATTTTTACTTCCTGTTTAATAAATCTAGCTTTGAATTCTTATGGAACTCTTGATATGTCAAATTATTTTTGTTGTCCTGAGAGATTTCAGATAGTGAGACTTGAATGTACAAATTTATTATTCAAATTCATCTCATATTTTTCAGTGAGATTCTTGGAAAATGGTTTTTGATTTCAGTACTTCTAAAAAGGCACAACTAAAGAATTTCAACTGGACAAACTAGTAAAAACATGCCAAAATGAAAAAAAAAAGGGGGGGGGGAAGCACTGTGGAGAAAATACTGGTGATTATCTCCTCTCATCAAGAGCATTTTCCCCTTTCACCTTTGAATTTTCATATTTAACTTTAACCCTTTACCAAACGACAATATTTTAGACTGGTCCAAATCGAAAGCATTTGCATACAACATAATAAAAGTGACTGAAAATTTGAAATTTGTTTTGGGAAGGGTAGAAAACATTGTGGGAAAAGGAGAAAATGATGGTTACCAGCATTTTCTCCTTTTCCCAAAATGTTTTCTAAAGTCTTCTATTTCAGGGTCTTAAAAACCAGGGATTGTTTGGGAAACGGTTAATTAAGCGACCTTCAGAATTTTTGTTAAGTCACTGTATTTTCTTCCCAAATGTAATGAGTTACCACAAACATGTGTATTGTAGGTGCCCACATAACACTTCCCTTAATGATTCTGAGCAAGAAGCTGTTTTAAAGCACTGTGGGAACAGGAGAAAAAATTTAACAGCATTTTGTCCTTTTTCTACCCCTTTCAAAGATTAAACCTTATTTAAAAAAAAAAACCTTTCCCTAACAAAATATGGAAGTGTCACAGAAAAAAAAAATGTTCAAAAATAGATATAAACTTTTGCCTAATTGTATTTCAGGTGCATTTGAACTATGGCTGGGAACTATTATTTTGTGATCATTGGGCATCATGACAATCCCA
The DNA here is from genome assembly GCA_943736015.1 of Tridacna crocea. Taxonomy (NCBI): domain Eukaryota; kingdom Metazoa; phylum Mollusca; class Bivalvia; order Cardiida; family Cardiidae; genus Tridacna; species Tridacna crocea. Next base: position 35,305,871 of record OX031063.1, on the reverse strand, counting down.
TTTTTGAAATGGAATTTCACCCACCCAATAAAGTTGCAGAACAAAAGGCAAGTATGTGCTTGACATAGAGCTTATGTATGTGTCACCCCTCTATGCATGAAACAAATGCTCACTTCACCTTGTTTTAAAGTTAACCCTCTACCAGATGACAAAATTTTAACCTTGTCAAAATTGAGAGTATTTGCAGACAACAGTTTCAATGTACCTCAGTAGTGCACTTTTCCAGTCATAGAATAGAAAACATTGTGGAAAAAGGAGAAAATGCTGATTTCCACAATGTTTTCAAAAGGCTTCTTTCCCAGGGTTGTTAAACATCGGCAGTGTGTTGTGAAGAGTTATTGTAAACTATTCCATGTATGTACTTGCAATTTTTTTTTTTTATCCCACAAAGAGATAAGCAAACCGAACCATATTGTTTGTTCCATACATAGGGTACAATTTCATACCAAATAAAAATCAACCAAGATGGTTGGCCCTAAAGTGCTCACCTGAAAAAAATCATTGATTGGTGATAAGCTTAAGAAATTTTGGGTCAAGCCATTACCACACAATCACTACTTTGACAGCTCTTGAGAAAGAAGCCTTTAGAAAACATTTTGGAAAAAGGAGAAAATGTTGGTAACCAGCATTTTCTCCTTTTCCCACAATGTTTTCTACCCTTCTCAAAACAAATTTCAAATTTTCAGTCACTTTTATTTTGTAATCTGCAAATGCATTAGATTTGGACAAACCTAAACTTTTTTCGCTTGGCGAGTTAAATGATGTCAAACAAATGAGTAATGACCTACTTTTTGACCCTGTCTGACCCAATTTCAAACTTGTCCAAGATAACATCACGACAAATATTCTGACTTGTTTAATGAGTATTAGACTGAAAATTTGGCCTCTAGAGTGCACACAAAGATTCAAGGATTTGGGCAAGTGACCTACATTTTGAACTTACCGATCCAATTTTTAACTTGTGCCCTCAAGCTGGCATACACGATTTAACTCCGAGACTTACTCTTGGACCCAAATTCAAGCTTGTCTAAGATACCATCAAAACAAACAATCTGACAAAGTTTATTGAAAATCAGACTAAAAAAAGTGACCTCTAGAGTGCACATAAGGCTTTCCAAGATTTGATCATGTGACCTACAGTTTGACCCAACATGACCCATTTTCAAATTTGTCCAAGATACCGGTATCATCTAGACAAACAATCTGACCTAGTTTCATGAGCATCATCTTGAAGAATATGACAAAGAACATTATTAAAAATGGTTGGTGAATACAGACCCTCGTCAGCCTGTGCAGACAGTACTCTTTGCAGATGCATTTAACCCTTTCCCAAACAAGAAATTTTAGACTCTTCTGATTCGAAAGACTTAGCAGACAACAATTTTAGATTTGGAGAAAATGACAGAAAGTTCTCATACAGAGTAGAAAACACTGTGGGAAAAGGAGAAATTGCTCGTTACGAGCAATTTCTCCTTTTCCCACAATGTTTTCAAAAGACTTTCACTGCAGACACATAAAAACTAGGGCTTGTTTGGGAAAGGGTTAACTCCCCTTTTCATAGTGCATGGCTCAAATAATGATCGTTTCACTCTGAATGAAATTTCAGAAGGAGGATCACCGTCATCTAAACCAGTTTGTTGCTCATGAAGCCCTGGACCTTGTAGATGAACAGATGTGGACCACTAGTAACATGTACCTAAAGATTGTTGACAAGTTCAATGAATGGTTTGTGTCGGCATTTGTCACTGCAGGGCGTATCCTTTCTTGTGGAGTTGGTCGGCTCTGTTGGATCAAAGCTTTGCCGTACAATGTTTTTAGTTTTAATGACCCTGAGAAAGGCCTTTGGAAAACATTGTGGGCAAAGGAGAAAATTCTCTTAACCAGCATTTTTTCTTTTTTCCACAATATTTTCTTCTCCATCAAGGACTGTGCCATCATTTGAGCAACATTTAACCCTTTACCACACAATGCTGACTTTTAACGACCCTGAGAAAGAAGCCTTTTGAAAAAATGTTGAGAAAAAGAGAAAATGCATTTTCTCCTCTTCCGACAATGTTTTCTACCCTTCCGGAAACAAATTTCAATTTTTGAGCCATATTTATTTTGTTGTCTGCAAGTGCTTTTAAATTGGACAAGTCTACTATTTTGTTGTCTGGTAAAGAGTTAACTAGTCATCTTCAAATGCTTTGGATTTGGAAAATTCTCTGAAATTTTGTTGCATGATAAACAGTCAAGTTTATGGGGCACAGAATGTGAGGAAGCTAGATGAATGAAAGGTTCATTAGCTATATATACTGATGTTTGATTGATAAATCAATTCAAAAGTTTGTTGTGTGTTGAAGATTTAAATCCTTAACAATGATAAAGGTATGAGGTTTATAATGTTGCATGAAAATAAAAACGAAGATGGAATAAAGACCTTTTTCACAGAAATGTATGAGACTTACATAAAGGTATGTGCTTATAAATGTCTCCTTTCCTGTTTAAAACTTTGTTCTTCCTAAAAAACAAATATGCATCAGATAAAAATTTGAAAATACCTGTCTTTGTAAAGTTTGTATTGATAATTGAAATGATTTTAGATTTAATATTTATTACTCGAGTTTGTGATAAAAGTATACAAGCAATTTCCCCTTTTTTGACACAATGTTTTCTTAATTTGCGTACTGCAAGATGCAAAATTCTACAGGAAGTAACTGTTGACCAATCTCATCATTTAACATTGATACCATTGGCATTTAGTGACAGGGCTCATTCATAGACTTTTATTCTTCCTGTCTACAATTGTTTATCCTTTGAGAGGTTGATCACTGCATCTTTACCAAACAATCGTGAGAAAAGGAGAAAATGCTGGTAACCAGCATTTTTTTCCTTTTCCCACAATGTTTTTTACCCTATCCAAGACAGAATTCATCGGTTGAGCTAGAGTTATTTTGTTGTTTGCAAAATGCTTTAAATTTGGACTTGTCTATGTTTTTGTTATACATGTTAAGGAGTTAAAGATGTTTATGATAAGAGCTTCAAGGAAACTTGCCAAAATGTTGCTTTTCCAAGATAGTTTTGTCCAGAATATGAGACAAGAAACGGGCAGTGTAAATCTGAGATTAGATATGTTCTGTCAGTATATTGCTTTTCCAAGGTAGCTTTGGTCAGAATATGAGACAAGAAATGGACAGTGTAAATCAAAGATTGGACATGTTCTGTCAAAATATTGCTTTTCCAAGGCAGTTTTGGTCAGAATATGACACAAGAAATGGACAGTGTAAATCTAAGATTTGATATGTTCTGTCAATATGTTGCTCTTTCCAGGATAGTTTTGGTCAGAATATGAGACAAGAAATAGATTAGACATGTGTCAAAATATTACTTTTCCAAGGTAGTTTTGGTCAGAATATGAGACAAGAAATCGACATGGTAAATCTAAGATTAGATATGCTCTGTCAACATGTTGCTTTTCAAAGATATTTTTGGCCAGAATATAAGACATGAAATGCACAGTGTAGATCCAAGGTAAGTCATGTTCTGTGCAGTCTGATTTTGACCTACAAAAAAATCTGGGAAAAGCAACAAAAGAAATGCACAATTAATACCATCCAGCTTATCTTATTGACATTCACCTTAAACTAGTTAACATAATGGTTAAACATTTGAATGAAGGGAAGATATGTTTTGAATGACATAGAAACATTTTGAAGTGAGAAACTGCCTTTGCTTCTTTTCCTGAATTGCTTTCAAAAGTCCTTTACTTACAGGATGTTTTATATTGTAAGAGATTTTTGTTTAACAATGATTTTCCTTTCTATTTGGTTTCAGCATGCCATGAATCCATTCTATGAAATAAACAAGCCCATACATTCCTCAGCATTTGAAAAGAAGGCACAATTCTTTGGTAAAAAGTACCTTACAGGATGAAAGACTTCAGCTATGATATATCATTGTGCATACTTAAAAACTTAATTACACAATTAACCCTTTATCACACAACAAAATTTTAGACATATTTAAAGTGAAAGCATGTGCAGATGACAATTTCAAAGTGGCTCAAATGGTGCAATTTTGCCTTGTTAGGGTAGAAAACATTGTGGGGAAAGGTGAAAATGCTGGTAACCAGCATTTTCTCCTTTTCCCACCATGTTTTCAAAAGGCTTCTTCATCAGGGACGTTAAAAGTCGTCATGGTGTGGTAAAGTAATTAAGGTTTTATTTGTTCTTTGTGCTTTATATTGGTTTTGATATATTTTCCAGCCAAAAACAAGCTAATATCTCTGACTGAGTATTGTATTATGACTTTGATAGGGTAGAAAATATTGTGGGAAAAGGAGAAAATGCTAAATACCAGCATTTTCTCTTTTTCCCAAAATGTTCTCTATAGACTTCTTTATCAGGGTCATTAAAGTCAGGATTGTGTGGAAAAGATTTAAAATAAACAATTGTGCAATAAAATGTAAATAAATATAAAATGAACATTAATTTTTCTTTTGTGTTTCTATCGCATGAATGAGCAACATTGGATTTCTGGTGTTCTTTTTTAACACAATACACGTACCAAATTTGCATAGTTATGGACTTGTCTAAATTTAGTTTACAGACAGCAAAATAAATACCTGTATGTCCTAAGTGACAATTTCAATCTTGACAGGGTATAAAACATTATGGGAAAATGAGAAATGCTAGCCACCAGCAGTTTTCTTTCCTCACATTGTTTGCCCAGATGGCTCTGGTGAGCATGTTGGACTCATGACCTAGTGGTTGTGAGGTCGATACCCGGTTGAGGCAAACTTTCTTTCTGGCGTATTTTCCCTTTTCACCTCTGCTGAAGCATGTGAGAAAAGTAGTCGGTGGCTTTGGAAAGAAAGTTGTGTTAGTGCCGGTGTGAGAAAGCCAGGAAACACACCGACTGCCATGATATGACCATAACTTTTAACGTGGCATTAAACCCCAATACAACCAACCAATCCTCTCGTTGTTTTCAAAAAGCTTCTTCCTCAGGGTCAATTAAACATAGGATTATTGGATAAAAGGTTATTTTCTTTTAATGGTAAACCCAGAGAATGGAACGAAATTCAAGCCCAAGACCACATGAATATATCATCAGATTCTATGCTGTTGTGGTCTCTTCAGAGTATCTTTGAATATGTAGGAGATTTTAGACTATTATTTTGTTACATTTAACCTATTACCAAACAATCCCTACTTCTGACAAACCTGAGAAAGAAGCCTTTAGAAAACATTTGTGTTACCAGCATTTTCTCCTTTTCCCACAATGTTTTCTATACGTCACAAAACAAATTTCAAATTTTCATTCACTTTTATCTCGTTGTCTGCAAGTTCTTTTGATTTGGATAAGCCAAAAATATTGCCGTTTGGTAATGAGTTTATCCTTGGCTACTATTGACCTATGGATTATGAAGATTCTGAATTTTGACGTTACACAATTTCTGACTGGGCTAACAATTTGGTGTAGCAAATTAGAAATTGCTTTACTTCATAAATTAAAAAAAAAAAAAAACTAAGACAGAATTGATAGTGAATATTGGCCCTGGTGTTCCATTCAATGTCTTCAGAGATGAACTTAAATGTTGCTATTTGTTAACGTGGCTAATAACAGAGATAAATCAAAACGTTAAGTTACCGCATGATGACCCCCAGGGCTACAACAATACATGTACCTCTATGTTTTCTTGGAAAACAGCCGAGTTTAAAATAGAAATTTGATGTAAGGTTATAAGAAAAAAGAAAGCTGATTAGTGAATATTTTTAGAACTTTACTTTTCAAAAACCAACAAGATTTTACTCCTAGATGAATGTGCTTAGATTAATATTACACTTTCTCTCACTCAATGCTTTGCCTTCTGTTTCTTTAATAAAGCATTTCTCAGAGCTATCTGTAAAACACAAAATATAAATAACGTGACAGTAAATTTGAAAATAAGATGAAATTGGATGGAAGAAAAACGTATTAGCTATATCAAAAATCTATAGTGTGTATGTCAATTTGATAAAGGTTAGAGTGTTTCGAAATAGTGTGGGCAAAAAAAATAAAGGAAATTTGAAGTACAAGAAAATGTCATCACAGCACCATGAGAAAAGTTGTTGCGTATAAAAAGTACTTGCCTCATTTCCCTCGGCCTTGACATTTTCCAAACATTTCTTCAATAATAAACTATTCTCTTTTCCTTAACTGTTAACCGATTGACAATGTTTTAGACTTGCCCAAGTTCAAAGCAATTTTCTACCACAAAATATGTTTCAAGTAATAGAATTTGCCAATGAAAGTACAGAAAACATTGTGGAAAATGCTGTTTACCTGTTTTCTCCTCTTCCCTCAATGTTTTTAATAGGCTTTCCACTATTAAAGCCTGTGAGCATTTGGTAAGAATTTAAAATTGTATTCCCTTTCATGTCTTTGTGTCACTTTATGTTAATAGTCCCTGACTATCTTGAATTTGCCTGTATAGTTGTAGATGAAGTAACAAGTTACCTGTTTGTCTCTGAAAGACCGTTTTGTTTTCTTTTTCATCACTTTATGCTTCACCATCATAAAGGCTTTATTTTTCGACTTTTCTCTATTTGTTGTACTAGCATTGGGATTCATTCTAAATTGATGATAGTCTGGTTTCTCTCTGTTCTTTCTTCCCTCCTGCGAACGAAAAACTAGACCCGTCAACAAAAAGAATATTAATCCTTCACCAAACAATTCCATTATGATCCTCAGAAAAGAGGTTTTTGAAAAAAATGTGGCAATAGGAGAAAAGGCTTGGTACACACATTTTCTACTTTTTCCACATTTTTTTCCCACCCATTCCAGACAAATCACAATTTTGGAGTCATTTGAATTTTTTTTTCTGCAAATTCAATTTGCCAACAGCAATTAACAACAGACTAAAACTTTGATGGCAAATAAAGAGTTGAAAGATATCTTATAAATATTAAATTCTTACCATAACTGTAGCAAGCCTCGACTCTTTATCATGAGCTTTCTTCTTATGTACATTCTCTATCATTGCTAGCTTTAATAGCTCTCCCCTGAAATATATGAACATTCAAAATAACTCTTTACCGAACGACAAAATGCTAGACTGATCCAAATTGAAAGCTTTGCAGACAACAAAATTAACATGACTCAAAAATTTGAAATTCGTTCTGGGAGGGTAGAAAACATTGTGGGAAAAGGAGAAAATGCTGGTTACCAGCATTTTCTCCTTTGCCCACAATGTTTTCATAAGCCTTCTTTTTCAGGGTTGAGAAAACCGGGCATTGTCTGGGAAAGGGCTAATTCAATCAGAATTTCCTCTTTTATCTCACAGAAAAATTTCCCTGAAAACATTTTTATAAAAGCAGAAATTGCATGTTTTCCTACTTTTACCTTCATTGATAAACAAATAATTTGTAATTTATCCAGTGATCATAGGAATGATTTCAAAGGCTTCAAAGAGATTTCAACCAACTGTAAATCTTACAGCTTTTCATTTCCAGTCTGGCCTAAATCTACTGGTAAGACATAAACTGTTTTTCTCCTTGACAAAAACACAGAAGCAGATTAAATTGACAGGATGAACAATGTGCCACTCTTCTTCAAGAAAGAAATTTCAGCCAATAGGTTTAAATCAATAAATATGCACTATATCTGTAACAAAAGGTGACTTGAAACCTACACACAAAAAAGACAAGGTAAAACCTAACCTATTGTAAACAAAACTGATTAACTCTTTACCACACAATCACAGAGTTTTAACAACTCTGTTGGAAAAGCCTTTTGAAAAAAATTGTGGGAAAAGGAAAAAATGCTTGTAATCAGCATTGTCTCCTTTTCCCGCAATGTTTTCTACTCCATCAAAGACAAATTTCATCATTTAAACAACATTTAAATTGACGTCTGCAAATGCTTTCAATTTGGACAAGTCTAAACTTTTGTCGTATGGAAAAGATTTAACCCTTTACCACACAACAACATTTTAGACCTGTCTAAATTAAACGCATTTGCAGACTACAATTTCGACATGGCTTAATGCTGCGACTTTTGTTTGATAGGGTAGAAAACACTGTGGGAAAAGGAGAAAATGCTGGATACCAGTATTTTCTCCTTTTCCCATCATGTTTTCAAAAGGCTACTTCTTCAGGGTCATTAAAAGTTGGCATTGTGAGGTAAAGGGTTAAGCCGAGCTGCATGTGCCGAGCCTCAGTAGAACAAGAGTCTCTGGTTCAATTCCAGGCTCAGCCAATTTCTCTCCCAGGATTGATGATAGCCATTGGGGCAGGATTCATTCTGCTCTCACCGCTGACTACTGTCATTAAAAGAATCTTTTTTTCCACAATGTTTTCCCCCCAGCTAGAAAGAAATTTAAATTTCTGAGTTACCCTTATTTTGTCGTCTGCAAGTGCTTTCAGTTTAGACCAGTCTAAAATTTTGTTGTTTGGTAATGGGCTAAATCCTTTTTGCCAGAGAGCTGCTCAGTTATCTATTTTCAAGGTGAGATAATTCTTCAGAACTTTAACCCATTACCACACAATCCCTAATTTTGACGCCCCTGAGAAAGAAGCCTTTAGAAAACATAGTGGGAAAAGGAGAAAATGCTGGTAACCAGTATTTTCTCTTTTCCCGCAATGTTTTCTATCCTTAACAAAACAAATGTCAAATTATTAGTCAATTTATTTTGTCATCTGTAAATGCTTTCAATTTGGACCACAAAAATATTGTCGATTGGTAATGGGTTAAGGTACACATCCGAAAATTAGAGTTTGCTCATCCACCGATTTTAGAAAATACTTGGACAATGTTCCACAATAATGCTAACAAAGGAATAAGTTGCATGAAGTCCACTATAGTATCATTTGGAGTTTGTGCAGCCTTGCTAGAGAGCTAGTTTTGTAGTTAAACACCAGGGTTTTTGCTTATAGACAGAGATTTTGGTTTGATCCCTTCCCTAGGCTGATTATTTACCAGCTTGTTACATAGATATACCTACGTGAATGTCCACAATCCAACAATCATGATGATTCGGTGTACCCCGCAGAAAACAGTTGTTTTGCAGCAGTGTGATTATCTAAATTACAAGTGACTTACATCCATTATATCAACAATCAATGAGTATGACATGGCAAACTGCTTATAAAACTTGATTTTAACAATTCACTGGTTATCAGATGACAAAATCTTCGATGTGTTTAAACTGAAAGCCTACACGGACAACAAATGTAACTCAAAGTTGGGGATCTGACTTAGAAAGGGTAGATAACATTGTGGGAAAAGCAGGAAATACTAGTTACCAGCATTTTCTGCTTTTCCCATGATGTTTTCAAAAGTCGTTATCCTTAAAGGGCAAATCCTAAGATTTTTTGACCATACTGTTTTTTTGCTCCAATCAGCTGCAAATGATGTTAGTAAACATGTGTCCATCAGTTTTCATAAATACCAGTCTGTAACATACCATAAATCACGCTCGAATTGTCACGCTGATATACGGCCCCAAAAATGGTGCATGGCTTACTTCCCCTGATTCACTTATCTTCCGTACCTGTGTGACGTCATAGTCGCGTAAGCCTGTGTTTACAGTCAGTAGAAATAAGTAGGAACGCTGATGATTATACGCAGATATCTGAGTATTAACATAGAATTCAGCCGAAAAAATGGTAAATTGTGCAGCCTATGGCTTCAACGTCGAATCAGGAACACATAGAATTAGTATGTTCAAATTTCCGAAGGAAATAAAAAGGAGGAAACTATGGATTCAACGTTTAAACTGGGGCCGGACAGTAACGGAGGATTTTGTGCCATCAGTTCATTCCAAATTGTGTTTGAAATACTTCGAGGACAGTCAGTTGTTAATAAGTCCAAAACTCGTAAAAGAAGTTGGTTATAGGAATATTAGGCTGCGATTAAAACGTGATGCTGTGCCGACATTGTTCGAAACTCCGAGTCAAAATAAGACAGGCCATAAGACAGACATTCCGCAATGGCAATCTCCAAAAAGAAAAATAAACATAAGGTCGGTAATTCCTTTAATTGTTTTTTTTGTAATATTTTATCCTTTTCTAGATCTACATTCTGGACAAAGTAAAAATTGGTGCCGTTTTCTCCCTTTTTTTCCCTAAATGTTTTCAACATTTAACCCTTTACCAAGAGACAAAATTTTAGAATGGTCCAAATTAAAAGCACTTGCAAAGAAAGTAAACCTAACTGAAATATTGAAATTTGTTTCCACCAGGATAGAAAACATTGTAGGATAAGGAGAAAATGTTGGTTACCAGCATTCTCTCCTTTTCCCACAATGTTTTAAAAAGGCTTCCATCTCAGGGTTGTAAAAACCAGGGATTGTTTGGTAAAGGGTTAATTTGCACATGACAAAAAATGGTAATCAAAAAGTTGAAATGAAATTTGATTTGGAAAGGATGGAAAACATTATGGGAAAAGGAGAAAATCTTAGCATTTTCTCTTTTCCTCACAATGTTTTCAAAGGCAACAACATAACATATTCATCCAAATTCATAACATAGATTTTGGAAGTACCAAAGTCTGGATTGTTCAAATGATGTTAACTTTCAAGTGTTTCAGCTTTTTCTTCCTTTTCCACAAGGTTTTCAAAAGGCTTCTGTCTCAGGGTTGTAAAAAACAAAGGGTCAAGTGACCATTCACCAAACACAAAAATTTTAGACTGGTTCAAATTGAAAGCATTTGCAGACAACAAAAGAATTGTGAACCAAAAATACTTGCAGCTGATTGGAGTAAAAAACAGTATGGTCAAAATATATTATGATTTGCCCTTAAACAGTAAACATCTTTTTCTTCCCACACTGTTTTTCAAACACTCTTTCTTTGGGTATTGGAAACTAGACCTAGGGTTTGCATGGTAAAGGGTGAAGTCAGTATCTGGCTACCCCTAGTCATGGTCATAAATGTTAATCCATCACCGGCCAGTTGAAACAATACAGGAAATGGTTACATAACATTTGCATATCTCACCCCTTTACTCTGTAATGTTTGTTTGTGACAGTAAACCCATGTTACAGCTTTTATCCCGTACACTTCTTCTCTTAGACATTTCACTCTTAAAAATGATTTGACAACTTACTATCATTTTGAACAAATTTTGAATTGTATCTTTACATTTCTGATTTGTGGCTATTTCCCTGTTCCTCTCCATACTCTGTCTTCTAGACAGTCTACTGAGAGAAATCTTTTGTTTTTTACGATCCTTGTAAAGATAGAAAAAACTTTCGAAAACATTATAGGTAAAAGAGAAATGTTGCTGACCAGCATTTTCTCCTTTTTCTACAATGTTTTTTACCCATCAAAAACAAGTCCAAACATGCAAGTTAAATTTAATTTGTTGACTCTGATTGCTTTCAATTCGGTTGAGTCAATAAATTTGATGTTTGGTAACAATTTAACCCTTTCCCAGACGGCAAATTTTGGACCAAACCAAATTCAAAGCAAAATTCAAATTCGGATACTGCTCCCTGTGAACTTAACCAGAAGTTGTGCCCAATGTGTGGGATTTATATTTAACCCTTTACCAATCAATCCATAATTTTTTACGACCCCGAAGACAGCAGACTTTTAAAAACATTGTAAGAAAGTAACCATCTACCTAGTAGAAAGTAACCTAGTAACCAGCATATTCTCCTGTTAACACAGTGTTTTACTCTGCTGGAAAAAAATTTCAATTTTTGAAATATATAACTTTATTTTGTCGTCTGCAAGCTATTTCAGTTGAGACCTGTTTAATATTTTGTCGTATGGTAAAGAGTTAAAAGTAGAAAATATTGTGGATAAAGGATAAATTGATACAAACGTGGTTACCCAGAATATAAAATAATTTTGATGATTGTCTTAATGATCTCGGAACATATTATTTTCTCAAATTTCACGCTCGTTAACAGCATTTCAAACTATTCTTATTCTCACGAAAATTGCGATATATTGTGTAACCCTTCACCCATGAGAGAACAAATTTTGTACCTGTCAATGTTTACAGAATTCTTTACAAGGTACAAATATAGAATCCATCAACAAATAGTTAGAACTAACATCTCACGATTATCAATCGTAAAAGTCAAGAAATCGGTTATTTGACATGAAACTAAAGTGTAGGAGAAATGTCTTTAAAAGTGTCGGGGAACTGTGTAGTCGTGGAACTGTCTTGAAACCGTCTTTTTTATTATTATTATTGCCACCCGTAAATCTACTGAAAATACCTCAAGTAAAACAAAGCTTATGCCGTATACTTAATTTTATCATGTATCGAATAATATTTCTGTAAGCAACGTTCGCCCCGTAGCCTAATACATGTAGGCGTGATACTCATCACGCTGTTCAAAAGTCCGGCATAACATCGTTATTTTCGCCATTGGTGGGCGAATTTTTACTTTTATCCTCATCATCAGAAACTATTAAGTTTCATTAAAAACTTGGTGGTACATGTACGGCCTTACCGGCCTAGAATCGTGTATTCCTTCGTCTTAAATATCGCTCATTTCACTATCTGAAACAAGGTCCATATTGAAACAAACGCTCCTATGACGTCACAGATCAAGGTGCGCTACAATAAGTAAGGGAGGTAAGCGATGCAAGAAAAGCTAATAAGCAAAAATATAAATTGAAAAAAAGTACTTTTACTAATTTTTTTTTCAAATTACAATATTACCAGGTTGCCATTTGATAGATGTAGATTTCAAAATTAATCATATCAGAAACTTGTTGATTTGCCCTTTAAGGCCTTAACCCATTACCACACAATCCCTACTTTTGACGACCCTGAGAAAGAAGCCTTTCGAAAACATTGTGGGAAAAGGAGAAAATGCTTGTTACCAGCATTTTCTCCTTTTCTCACAATGTTTTCTACCCTTCACAAAACAAATTTCAAATTTTCAGTCACTTTTATTTGTTATCTGCAAATGCCTTCGATATGGGCAAACCTCAACTTTTGTCATTTTGTAATGAGTTAAGAACACAAGGTTGCTCTGGGATTAAGCTTCATATGTGTATGATACTTGCCTCTCTTCCTCCTCTTCTTCTTGTTCCCTTTTTCTTTTCTTTGCTGATCCTTTTTTGTCACTACCAAGTTGCTTGGCCACTTGTCTCTGCTGTATTTTCTTAAACTCTTCTTGCGATAATATTCTAGAAGTGGATATTGACTCGGCCTTGTCTCTTCTCTCTTCCGCGGACTCTGGCACTTTGCTTTCATCAATTTCCTGCTTCAAAAATAGCATTTTACTTAACTGTCTGATTAATTTTCGAAACAATGAAACTCATATGAATTCTTACTGAAATCAATGGAAAATATAGTTTTTATATAGACTATAAAGAACAATACTTATTGTAAAAGGGTAAAGATTATTTTTGAAATGACAGAAAACATTGTAAGGGATATGGAAACCCTATTTACCAACTTTTTCTCTTTTTCCTGCATTATTTTTGAAAGCTTTTGCTCATATTGTAACAAAAATACTGAAAATTACCCCACAAATATCTTTATTTAACAAATGGAAAACTTTCCATGCCACAAAATATTTGTACACACTGATCATGTTGTAAAAGCAACTTTATCTTAACAGAACTACAAACTGCAATCAATTCATGAATACACATCTTCTGTAAAAAAAGTGCAAACAAAATTCTAGCAAAACTTTATCAGGTTTACAGAATACAGAGTTTTACCTGTTCTTCATCTGATGAATGATGAACATCAATCCACTCACTTTCACTGTCATCATCATCTTCTTCATCTTCACTACAGGATTCCCACTCCTCCTGGCCCTCAGTTATCTCTTCTGTCTTATCCAAAATCTCAGCACCTATGTGACAGAGATTTATATTAAAGAAAAAAAAAAACTCACTGTCAAGAAACAACTATGCTGTGTATAACTATATTGAGGTAAATGGACACCTGCAAACTTTCAAGCCAACACTAAAAATTCGAATTCTGCCATGTCAAAGATATTTTGTGGGGAGGAGATTCCCTAATAATAGAACAGTGTAGATACAGGATCAGACTGCATATTCAGTGCAGTCTGATCTTGATCTACACTGTAAGCGAATGGTACTAGAGTTGAGCTTAGCAGCCCAAGGCATAAAGTATTCTTAGGTTAATTTCTTGCAGGGTTCAATTGTTAAGGATCAAAGTACAGAAATGGTGCAAGTTTTGCAGCAGTACCGTCAGACAAGACATTTTAGAGGACCAGCTTAGTACTGTTAAACCTGTGTTAATTTAGCAATATACCTTGCAAAATGCAGTTGTTAATTATTGAGGATCAGAAAACAGTGCTAGTTTTGTTGCAGTGCTATCTGACAAGACACTGCAGAGACCCAGCCTTGTACTATTCAGTGCTGAAAAGACACACACAAATCAGAAAGTTATCATTGCGAAATATTGAATCACTTTCATAAAACACCGTTCAATCAAACACATCATGACGACACAAACCTGGTAAGTATGACTTGGTATCCTTCTCTCCATAATTCAAAACTTTGTTCTCTTTTGTGAATTCAGTAGGTTTACCCTGGATAAATGAGATAAAAAATTTGATAAAAGCCAATCAAACTAGAGTTGTCACTGACTGTGACTTACAGCCCCCACCAGCGCTTTTACAGAAACAGGCAATCATTTGTACACAGAAAGATACGAAGACAGCCACATGGACAGCCACACAAACGGACCAACAGACTGACACACAGACAGGCTGATTCCAGTGTAACCCCCCCTTTCCCGAAAAATACAATATGGCCTGCAACTTGTGAAAAGGGGCATTTAGACAATTGTGTAAAGTGTCCTCTTTGACCAGCCTGTGCAGGCTTATCAGAAAGGACACTTTCCGTTTTCATTCGTAGGTCTACAGTAATACAAAATTAATGCAATCATACAGTACTATCTCTGATTAGCCTGTGCAGACTGCGCAGGCTGATCCGAGACAACACTTTATGCAAATTTCTGAATGCCCTTTTTCGCATGTTGCAAGCCAGACAAAGTGTATAACTGTTGATACAGCTAATTAAGTGGTTCTTACCTCTTACATCTCACACAGCAATTGAATACTGATTGTTATGACTAACTTGGCATATTTGGTAATTCAGAAAGTCTCTTGAATTCATTGTCCAAATTCAAATGTGGCGTAAAGTTGTGAGAGTTCTTCTGTAAAGTGCTTAGTTTCTGAACAACAGACAAACTGACAATAGGACAAACTATTTGTTACCAGGAAAGTTTCTTTCAGCTGGTTGTTTTCAAGACTGTTAGACAGCAAGACCAAAGGAGCTGTTTGAAAGGGTCAAAGAGTCAATGTCTGTGACACTGATCTGCATTGATCTAAAAGACAGTCTGATCTTAATCTTGTTTGCTAATCAGGCATTCAGGCCCTGTATTTAAGCCATTGTAATGAGCAGGATACCTTTTCATTTATTCAAATATAGAGTTTGTAAATGACACATTTTGGGAAAAGAAGAAAATGCTGGTAATGGAGAAAATCCTGGGTAACCAGCAATTTAGGTACTTCCAAAAATATCTCATCAGTCCTCTGAAAATGTTTTCAACATCAAAAAGTATAAACATTGTTGTCTGCTAAAAGAGTTAACCCTTTACAATTGTACACAATCCCAACTTTTAACAACCCTAGGAAAGAAGACTTTTGAAAATAATGTAGGAAAAGGAGAAAATGCTAGTAACCAGCATTTTCTCCATTTCCCACTATGTTTTCCACCCTATAGAAAAAAAATTACACCATGTGAGCCAAATTTAAATTGTCATCTGCAAATGCTTTCAATTTGGACAAGGCTAAAATTTTGTAATATGGTAGAGTTATTTCATTCTCATACTAATCTATGGCTCTATACATACCTTATCTTTTCTGTGTAAAAGTTCAGGATTTACTTTTCTAAACAAAACTATCAAAGATCTGGCAGCCATCATCACCGCTGAAACGTAACAAAAAAAAGAAATAAAAGTGTTAAATGAGAAGAATTTGTATACTGTGATCTGCAACATTTCACAACTAGATCTTCATTAGACAAGGCAGAGTTACAACTACCCTGACAAAAAAAAAGGCCAACTGAGAACATGGTAGGAAAATATTTCCTACTACATCAAAGACATGTTTTATCATCTGAAATGCTGTCTGCAAATGCTTCCAATTAGGACAAGTCTTTTATATATTTGTCATCTGGAGGAGTTTAACACTTTACCAGATGATCTCATGTGCCAACAATACATTGGGAAGAAAACTTTTTTAAAAAAAAATGTGAGAAAAGGTGGAAATGCTGGTAGCCTGCACATTCCTCCATTTCCCACTATTTTTTTTTTTATTCTTTCAAATATAAATTGCATGACATGTGCCATATTAAATTTGTTGTTCATGCAGTAGACTGGGCTTTGACAATTTCAGGGTGTTTTCTTTCAAAAGACCTATGCTATACATCATTGTTAGTTAATAAATACCATTAAAAACAAGTTGACTGGTTCAAATGATATCCCAGGCCAAAAAAGACCTTTCTTGATAGAAGATAAAAGAGATATTGTGTTTATTATTAACTTATCCATCAACTCTTTACCAAACAACAAAATTTAAGACTCCTCCAAATTGAAATCATTTGCAGACGACATAATAAAGGTGACTGAAAATTTGAAATATGTTTTGTAAAGGATAGAAAACATTGTGGGAAAAGAAGAAAATGATGGTTATCAGCATTTTCTCCTTTTCTTACAATGTTTTTAAAAGTCTTCTATCTCAGGTTCATAAAAACCAGGGATTGTTTGGTAAAGGGTTAAGCCCCCTTTTTGATGACATGGCATTAAATAACGAAAAAAGAACTAATTTTTCAGACTATCACGAGGAACACATGAATGAAGACTCATCAATTTTTGCCAGGGATTGTACAAGATATGTGTCTAGACAGACAAACAGTCAGACAACACAAAACTATATCCCTCCAACTCTAGTTTAGGATAACAAATCATGTTACAACCAAACCTTGCACTAAGTTCATATAGCTTGATATTTTACTGCGTTACACAAACAGAGTCTGTACTTACATTTACTTTTGTGATTTTTATACTGTGTTAAATCTTGTAATAAATCTTCAGGCATGGACAAAGGACATCGAGCACATACCTCTCTCACAGCATTTAACCTTCAAAATAATTACACAATGGTGGGAAAATATTTTCTACTACTTCAAAGACAAATTTCATCATCTGAAATGTTGTCTGCAAATGCTTCCAATTTGGACAAGTCTATCATATATTTGTCATCTGAAAGAATTTAACACTTTAGCTGACAATCTCATGGCAGATCATTAGATTTACCTCTGAAATGGTAGAAACATTGATAGAAAAGGTATTGACACTGCTGTAGTTGACTCTTACAGCTTTTAGGCTGGAGCTCTGTAGTTCTTTGCCAAAGGGTACTTGAATGTGCCAACAGTTGCCAGCAATCATCAAATCAGGGTTTGCTGATGACAGGTTGTCCTCGAATTTGAGTTTTTGTTTGGAATTGATTTTTTTCTTGTACTAGACAACTGTATATCAGCTATTTGACTACACACTCTATGCAATCAGATCTTCGTCTACAATGGTCAAAGGAATACCTTGTGTAATGCTTAGTATGCAAAAAATCCAGTTAAAATGTAAATGATAACTTACCCTACAGCCATCACTTCCCCAGAGTTCCTGTCTGTGATAAAATTATTAGCAATAGTTTTAAGCACTCCTTCAATCATCTGAAAACATAATATAAAGATACTTTAGCCATATACATCCCCTTTGGTTGGTTGCCTTGGCAATAGGTCAGTGTATTATTAAAGTTAAAAAGTGTCATTAACTTCTGTGACAGTGGACCAATCACCTATGAGATGTAAACAAGCACACATTCCCATAATTGGACGGCTCCAATTAAAATTTCAAGCACATTAGTTTAAAAGTATAGGAGGAGGAGAAGAAGGTGCAAAGTTGCATTTTCAGACAGACAGGCAGATAAATTGATTCAACCACCATAACTTAATGGGGGGATAAAATAAACACTTTCTACACTGGTGCCTCCTATTGCTTCAGTATTGCAGAAACATAATTGCCAGTGTAAATTACCAAATATAGTCAGATTATCATTGAGTAACCCCTAACTTCAACCTGCTTCCAAACTGAAAACACGCACAGAGATCTAGATAGAGGGAGTGATTTTGATTTCAAAATTGAAAATATTAAATATTCTTAACTAAACCCCATGTTGTCTGTACTCATTAGAATCGTCTCATTGAGACGATTCTAATGAGTACCCACAACATAAGGTTTGGAGGAGAAATAATGGATTTAGAATACCATTAGTCCCTCTTATCTGGAGCTCTGCATGACTCATACATGAAGCTTAAATAACAATACCTCTGGTGGTACAAGTTCATGGCTAGCTTGAGCAGCAAACAACAGCAACCTTGTCACTTCTGCAATGAAAATGTCAAGTAAAGTACTGCGCATGGTAAATCTCTTACTTACATATTACAATCTGTTACTGTTTCGTGTGGCAGCTGACTAAAAAACATTCTGAAATGCATATCAGATTTTTTCTAGCAGAGGACTACTTTTTATTAAGTCTGACAAGGAATATGCTTTTAACAGGCAATGTCTCCTTTTACCTAATCTTCAGAAAACATTTACTCAGTCTTAATTCAGTCTGACTATCAAAATGTTTCTTGAAAAACTTGAATTGAAAGTCATCTGCTCCATCTTTACAGTCTTTCTCAGTCTTTACATATGAATACAAAACACTTTCCTATGTGTACATGTGTAAGTCATGTCTCTGAAGGGAAGGGGGCAGGAGCGTTTCAATGCATCTGCAAAAAACATCAACTCATACCAGCCTTCAATCAATCAATCAATCAATCAATCAATCAATCAATCAATCAAGTGAAACTTCTCAGGGCCAGTGAGTAGAAAATTAAATTTTGATTGCAGAAAGCACATTTAGTCTAATCTTTACGGAAGGGTCCTATGCTTGAATGGTTCACCATTTATCAATAGAACTCATAGGAAGGAAGCTTTTGAATACCTTGAGGGGGGAAAGGAGAAAATACCAGTAACCTTTCCAGGCAATTTATTGTGCATCTATTTAGTATTAATCAAACACCTTAAATTAAAACTAATTCTCAATCCTATCCTATGATCATCCATCTGATTTGCTGAGACAGACTAATCAGGATGCTCGTCTTAAAAAGAAGAATAATAAATAAATTTAGAATGATAAGTGAGAAGGTAATACAATACTAGGGAAAATGGGCCTACACAGGATCAATATTTTGAGATACTGTGGATTAACTATTCTTAAAGTCAGAATATTTGGGTCTTATAGGAACTGACGATATAGGTTTCATTTGCCTAGCAGTACAACAGTTATGATTTAAGTAGAGAAAAAAATGTAAATTGATAAATAAATAAAACAAAGCAGAATAAACACATTACCTAACTGATGTGGTTGGAGGTATCTTTGTATATATGGGTAAAAATTAAACAGGAACAACTGAAATGAATAAATACAATCAACCACTAGTTGCTAATTAAAGAGTAAATTGATTTTTTAAGTATTAAACTATTACCACACAATCCCTACTTTTGACGACCCTGAAAAAGAAGCCTTTTGAAAACATTGTGGGAAAAAGAGAAAATGCTGGTAACCAGCATTTTCTCCTTTTCCCACAATGTTTTCTACCCTACCCAAACAAAATTTCAATTTTTCAGTCACATAAATTTTGTCGTCTGCAAATGCTTTCACTTTGGACTAATCTAAAATTTTCTTGTGTGGTAAAGAGTTAACCTCCCCGGTGAAAAAAAAGGAAAAATTGTTATACCTCTAACATATGGATAATGCTCTGTGGAAAGGGGTTTTAGGGCATCTGTGAAAAGTATCAACCCAGGTCAGTCCTCTCAGTCAGTGTAAGCTGACTTGAATCAAAAGTTTTAGCGATTATTAAAAAATGTCCATGTAACAGGACCAGTCTACCTCCAGATTTAGTAGGTTGTTAGACTAAATGGACTTCTAGAGTTTCATTAAAACCCATTTTTCCCAGCGTGTCTGTCATGATATTTTGTCTGACTTGAACAAGTATTGGAAAGAATTTCAGACAAAACATCTAATGCTATAAACCGAAGAGTGATTTCTAGATAAAGATATTGTTCAGTAAATAATCTGATTAAAGCTACAAATAGGAAATAGTAAGTGTGCAAAAATACAAAATTCCTTATTATTTGATTAATATAAAATCTGCTTCTTTTTATATACTTTTATGAAAGACTAATTAAACACATACACTAAAGTTAAAACTTTACACTAAGGCCTGTTTAGATAAAGCGTTCTACAGGAGCAGGTTCAAAACATACACTAGGTTTAAATATGAGTCATGCTCTGGTAAAAGGGGGCTAAAAGCATCTCTGTTACACATGATGCTATTCCTAGACATCACATAATCATGGATCCATAACAGCCTGTATATTGAATAACCAATTTAATAATGAAGTAGATTTGTCTTTTGACAAACAGAAAATTGACATTAGCGGAAAGTTTAGGCCGTGGTCAGCCTGTGTGGACTGCACAGGCTGACCTGCGTTGATACTTTTCAGAGATTATAAGCCCCCTTTTCAAAGAGCATGGCTCAGTCATGAAAATCATACCTGATGCACACCTATTAGCCTTGATATCAAGTCTACTATAAACAGCTTCACTTCGAATCTCTCGTTAGATGCTTCTAACTGACGGAAAAGTTTTTCACTCATCCCTGAAAAACAATACTAATCATGGTAATGATAGAATTTTTTTTTAAACCTTTCCCAAACAAGCCCTGGTTTTTATGTGTCTGCGGTAACAGTCTTTGAAAATACTGTGGAAAAAGGAGAAATTGCTCGTACCGAGCAATTTCTCCTTTTCCCCCAGTGTTTTCTACCCTTTTTGAGAACTTTCTGCAATTTCTCCAAATCTAAAATTGTTATCTGCAAACTCTTTCGGTTTGGAAGGGTCCAAAATTTGTTGTTTGGGAAAGGGTTAAGCCTTATCGTGGAATGAAGGCAAACAAAAACAAAGACAGAAAATCCTGAAAAAAGAAAAGGTAGACACAGATTCTACTAAGAATATGGCATGCAGGTGCAAACACTCAGCTTAACGCTTTAGCAAAGTCAGCTGGGAGTGGAATAAGAAACTTTTTCATGGCTGTGGTGAATCATGTTACCCCAAGCCAATGGCTTTTCCCATAATCTTTTAATTTGCTTTCTCTACGGAGGCTGTGAAAACATTTGAATGTTTGGTAAAGGGTGAACAACAGGTTCATGACTGAAGTAACTTATTATTACACTACAAAGAAATTTCTTGTGATCTGATTGGATAATATGCCCAAACTTGCAAAAACCAAAAAATCTAGAATAAATCAATACAGTTGTTCTGAAGACTATACCTTGTGGGTCATGTATAAGATGTAAGGCTGAGAAATTGAAGCTCTCTGCTGTCCGTTTTGTCTTTTTGTGCCTCTGAAATGAAACAAGGACTATCAGTTAACTACATTATTACATGCCAAAACATTGTGGCCAAAAGAATAATTCACTATTAAGAAATCTTTACTCCTTTACTCCTTTAGCAATAAGTGTCCTAAAGTGGCTGGCAACATGAAAATAAAGATGTCTGCACAAGATAGAAGATACTACACATTTTACTTACACATTTACCCTTTTACCAAATAATCCTGCGTTTTGATGATCCTGTAGAAGAAGACTCTTGAAAACTTTGTTGGAAAAAGAGAAAAACTTTTAACCAGTGTTTCTCCTTTTCCAACAATGTTTTTACCATTTCCTATTTTTTGAGCTATGCATCATTTATCATTTGACAGCTCCAAAAATTAAAATAAATCAATAGTGCAGTCAATTTGAATCAATACTGGATTCAGGGCTAGCAAGTTTGAATACTGGCATGGCTTTTGCTCTTCAGGAGAGTTGATGGGGGACTGACTATGGATTCATTCCTACCCCCTCACCTAAAATTGTATCAACTTCATTTATGTAAAAAGATGCAAGTGGATTTGGTAACACCTTTTAAGGCTAACTTGAAACTAAAATATGAAGATTTTACAACACCTGTAACTGTTTTAAGGCTCTGTCAAGCTTTTTCTTTCTCTTTTTAGTTTTCTTTCCCACTCTGTGACCTGTGACTATATCTTTGGCTGATTTGCTGTCCTCCTGCAACAGGCATAATATACGATGCATAATAGTAATATGTATTTTCTTCTTTTCAAATCTTGTATTCAAGCCTTTCAAAGATAAGCCCTATCATCTGAGGCGCATATTTTATTTTGTATGCAATTGTTTTCAAAACGGACGAGTCTTGAACTTGGTCATCAGGGCTCCTATTTACCAACCATTCTTAAGAACGTTCTTTGTCTTATTCTCCAGAATTGTCTTTATTTGAAAGTAACACAATTTCTCATTGGCTAAACCAAATGGTTTAGCCAATCAGAAGTTATGTTACTTGCAAATTTAGAAAATCTTGGAGATCTCAAGAATAATTGGTGAATACAGGCCCTGATAATAGACAAACAATGTAACCTTAAAGTAATGTGCCGAATATTACCTCCTTTTCGCTGTCACTTTCCTCCTCTTCCTTTTCCTCTCTTCCGAGGAAAAATTTCATTGCTGCCACCAGGATCTTGAAATAGAATTAAAGAACATCTGGTTAGAAGACAGAATTAAAGAACAAGAGGTTAAGCCATTCAAGAAGCTAAATGCTTTAAGACTGGGTTAGACTTTAAGCCTTCATTGAATATGCATTTTCTTATTCATCAAAACCCCATACAAGGTACAAAAATGACAATCTATGAGGGAAAGGAAACCACAAACATGCAAGGATATGGAAAACACTGTTGGAAAAGCAGCAATTGGTCTGTGCAAGCTCTGTTCCCTTTGATCTGTCATTGAAATCTGTTGACAGCAGGGGTACAAAAAAGACGTTCGGGAATATGTTATTACAGTTTTTGACTGTTTTCTTTTAATGTCATGATCAATGATGGTTTTAGCAGCTCCCTTAAACAAGGTACACCTTTCTTATATAGCTGTTAAGCGTAAACACGCATGAAATCAGACAGAAAAAAAAATCAGAAAAGGACAATAACTCCTTAATTATGAAACCAAAAGTTATGGTTCTTGTCACTACACTTCTCTTCAATGTGCTCTGTGAAATGTCATGTTTACATGTCTATTACTTTTTTAATTATGCTCAGGACAAAATTTAAGTATGAAAAATATGAATGGGCAAAAACTCTTAAACCATCCTACTGAAAGTTATGGTTCTCATACACTGCAATTCTTCTCAATGTCATCTATCAGCCTATCTATCAGATTGCTTGTCTATATAGTTCACATAGTTTTAAAACTATGCTCTAGACAAAATTTATGTACGAAAAATAACTCAAAAAGTATGCAACCAAGAGTTATGGTTCTTGTGCACTCTGTTTCTCCTAAATGTGATCTATGCACCTGTGAAGTATCAGGTTTACATCTTTTACACTTTTTGTGTTATGCTCTGGGCAAAATGAATGACAAAGGGCAAAAAGTCCTAAATCACTGAACTGAAAGTTATGATTCTTGTACACAAAACATTCTTGTCACCCATTAACTTCTGAATTTCATGTTAATATACTATGGTATTTTCAAGTAACAATGAGCAACAACTCCTAAATTATGCAATCAAGAATTATGGTTCTTGTATTTCTCCTTGATGAGATTTATCCACCTATGAAGTATCATGTAACAATTTTGAGTTATGCTCCATACAAGAAAGTGAGATGAAAAGGACAGACAAATCGAATGATAGAAGGACTACTATTACCATATCATCTACAGCCTTTTCTGTGGGGCATAAAGAAAGTATCCAAAAAGATTATTCAGTCTTAGAAAAAACTTTAAACTCTGTACGCATTTTTGATGTCAGGAACATGCGGCTGCCCATAGCTATGACTTACCGATGAAATGTGCATTCAATTGTATAAATAGCCAATTCAAAGAAAGATCTCAATATTTCACTTAAATCTGGTTTGTTGGCTGCAAATACTTTCAATTTGGACAAGTCTAAAATTTTTGTTGTTTGATAGAGTTAATTGTTACCTTTGTTTCCTTTGAGAAGCAAGCAGTTGTGATCACATTGACTGTTTTAGCATCCTTCCAGACATTTTTCCTGTATAGCTCTATCATCACATCCTAACAATTCACAACAATAATTAAGATGAAAGACTGATAACTCTGAACACATGGTATGAATTATAGGCCTCTGAAACTTCATTGGTCTATCAGGAGACAACGAAATTTTCATCATCGGACGCTGTCTATACAAATAGCACATGTGTTAATGAAAATCTGTAATATACCATAATATACAGGCCATGCACTGATATGCTACAATTGTTTGATGATTGACCAAGGAAAATCTTACTGTTCTGCAATAGACCAATAGAGCTTTAAAGGCCTGTGCCTTGTTCCAAACATTCCATGTATTGTATGCATTTTTAAAGACCAACTAGCTTCTTGACCAAATCCAATCATGTCAGTCCATGAGTTGGCTATTCTTGGGATCAAGAGTTAAAGTTGACCTCAGAATGTTTGGTGAATAAAGCCTTACACCAAATAATCAGAATGTTAAGATTGTCACAGATTATCAACTTACACACTTCTGTTTGGCTGAGTCACTATGCCCCATTACGAATGAAGATATTTGGGTTATCCAGATTATAGTCTTTTTTCTTCCTTCTTACTTTCAGTTTTTTCAATCTTTCCTTTTTCTTGCAATAATGCCCATAAGCAACTTGCTTGCCAGATTTTTATTATTATCTTTTCAGCACACAATCCTGTGTTTTATGACTATAGGGAAGAAGGCTTCTCAAAACATTATAGATAGGGAAAAAATGTCAGTAACCAATATTTTCTCATGTTTCCACAATGATTTCTATTTTGTTCCTAAAACATATTTCAATTTTTGAGCCACTTTTACTTTGTACTTTTAATGTTTTCATTTTGGACAAAACCAAAATTATGTCATTTTTGTAATGAGTGAAATAAAAAATTTACTCTTAGTCTATATCATTTTCAAAGACAGGCATGCAAACTAGATTTCTTATCTGCAAGCAATTTCCTAGGCTTTTATTAAATGATGTCTGATAGCATAATACGTAGTATGCCAAGTTGTCTGAAAAAGCACTTTATGTGATGTCTGAGTCAAGAAAAGATGTTTCTCTCTGATGTAGCTAAAATTTCTAAATACTGAGGAAATTATGAAAGTGTAAACTGTGATCAAGAGCACTGCATGCTGCTTGGTTGAAATTGCTTTTCAGTAAAAGTTCTTAGTCGAAAAAGTTGCGAGCAACAACTCTCAAAACATTTTGATGGTTACCTACCCTAACTGTATGGGTGGGTTTTCTTTGGGATAGTTGACAACTAGTCCGAGTTTGAAGTACGTATCTTCAGTAATAACAGACATAATATGGCTTGCAAGACGCAAAAAAGGGCATTCAAACATTTGCGTAAAGTGTCGTCTTAGACCAGCCTAATAGGGCCAATCCGAGACAGCACTTTACGACTACATTAGATTTTGTGCTACCGTTGACCTATGCAAAACAGAAAATTACATTAAAACGGAAAGTGTTGTCTGGGATCAGCCTGTGCACTTTACACATGTCAGAATGCCCCTTTTCATGTTTTGTAAGCCATATGTGTGAGTTTCTACTTGACAGTAACATCGGCAAACACAACAGGCCTATGACTATAATAAAGGTGTCAAACACAATAGGGCTATGACTATAATAAAGGCATCAAACACAACAGGGCTATGACAATAAAGGTGCCAAACACAACAGGGCTATGACAATAAAGGTGCCAAACACAACAGGGCTATGACAATAAAGGTGCCAAACACAACAGGGCTATGACAATACCTCAAGGTTTTTTTTTGAGAACAGCCAGGCTTAAAATTAAATCAGTATAAGCTTACTTACCAATGACATTTTAGCAGCAACAGGGTTACTATCCTTTAACATTGTATACATGAAGTTCTGTAATGTCTGTCAATAACAAGTATAAATAGGTAAAGAATAGCAAACCCTTTGCCAGACTATCCTGACTAATAAATACTTGGAAAGATAAAATGTTTGAAAACATTGTGGGAAAAGGAGAAAATGCTGGCAATCCTTTTCCCACAATATTTTCTACCCTTACAAAATCTTAAATCTTCATTTTAGCTTCACTTGATTTGTCTTATGCACAGATGCATAAATCTACAATTATGCTATCTGGTAAAGGGTAAAAATGTTTTACCTGGAGGTAACTACATGTATTTTGTTTGTGTTTTTCAGGTACACCCTATTCAATGCAATGTAGCAAAAGTAGAGTAATTCTCCTCAGATCACCAAACAACAATACATTTGGCCTCTTCTTTTTCTATAGAGATGTTTTCAAATCCCTCTACTCTAAATTTTGTTGTGGAGAGTGAATTGATAAAAAAAAAATCAATACAAAAAAATCTGAAGTCCTACGGTATGTCAACAAATATAAAGTATGACAAATACAGCCACCCAGGCTTAGCAATGAATGATTCAAATCAAAATGGGTGAGTGTCCAAAGCAATAGAACTGGAAATTCAGCAAAATGTTGCTGTACAGGGGAAAAATGCTTGATATCAGCATCTTCAACTTTTACCTCTGTCTTTATCTCACAAAATTGTTTCTTTAAAACTCCTTCAACCTTTTATCAAACAATCCAAGGGTTTTATCCCTCTGTAAAAGCAGCCTTTTGAAAACACTGTGGAAAAAAAATGCCGGTAATCAGCATTTTTTCCTCTTCCCAAAATAAACATATAATTTTTGATTTGGTTTTGTCTGCTGATGCTTTCACTTTAGAACATTCTAAAATTTCTTTTATCGGGTAAAATGGAAACATTTCGGGCATTATTTGAATCACATGCCTAAATTTGCAAGCTCATTATAGGCACAAAAGACCACCTGCAGATATCCAAATTTCAAAAGTCACATGCACAACAACACATCATAGAAATTCAAGAAATCACCAAATTATGTTAAGTTGGAATTTATTCCCAATTTATTCCATTGAAAACTGTATGAGAGTTATGGGCATAAGAAATTGCTAATGGACAGGCAGACGGATGGTCAGATGGCCTTCAGTGTATAATAAATCTTGGGGTATGGGAAAGAGAAATGAAAAAAAAAAAAAAAATGGGTGAAAAATGTCTATACTTACAGTATTTAATTTGGTGTTTTTATGTTTCTGGTTCACATTTTTGATGTCAGTCACTATGTACGTATACAAGGTTTTCCTCAGCAGTTTGTCCTGACATCGAAACATTTCAAAAAATAGTTCCAAAACACTTGTGGCAGTTATGAGTCCTTTATTTCTCAGAAGAATCAAAGATTTGACGAAAGACTGCAAATGAAAAAAATTACAATATTGAGTAATTATATTCCTATTGTGTAACAGAGGCAAGTCTAACTATCCATGGAGATCATCATTTGATGTACACAGAATGTAATTGTCCTTTAACTCTTTACCACATGACAAAAATGTGGCTTTCTCAAAACTGAAAGCATTTTCAGACGATAATTCGAAGACAGAGGGTCAAATTGAAAAACATATAAATAAAAAAACAAGAGCACATGGTGAAACTTTGTAAAAACAATATAACCACGAAGTTAAATGAAATTTTGATCAAAACTGAATGAGATACTAGTAAAAATTGGAATTTCGCAAGAAACCCCCTTTTTCCATGACAGAATGTCAACTTAAAAAACGCCTAGATTAAAAATAGCAAAGGCACATCCTGAAACTTTCCAAAAACAATATAACCTTCGTGGTTATATCGACAGAGCTATGAATCATAAAATTTTGACAAAAACTGTATGAGATATTAGTAACAAGAGCGGCAAATTGTCGCAAGATACGCCCGTCTTACCCCAAGTTGTAAAGCTGGGGCATGCACCGGACAAAATTCAAGTATGAAAAACGACAAAGGGCAATAACTCAAAAATTAAGTAAGCAAGGGTTATGGTTCCTGTGCACTGCACTCCCCCTTGATGAGATCTATCCACCCATGAAATTTCATAACCCTAGCTAGTATAGTTCTGGAGATATTCACCAGACAAAATTCA
This sequence comes from Tridacna crocea, assembly GCA_943736015.1. NCBI lineage: Eukaryota > Metazoa > Mollusca > Bivalvia > Cardiida > Cardiidae > Tridacna > Tridacna crocea. The sequence goes on along the minus strand of OX031063.1, from coordinate 35,277,722 downwards.
AGTATTAAAAACGACAAAGGGCAATAACTCAAAAATTAAGCGAGCAAGAGTTATGGTTCCTGTGCACTGCACTCCCCCTTGATGAGATCTATCCACCCAAGAAATTTCATAACCCTAGCTAGGATAGTTTTGGAGATATTCACCGGACAAAATTCAAGTATGAAAAACAACAAAGAGCAATAACTCAAAAATTAAGCAAGCAAGAGACTTAGAGTTATGGTTCCTGTGCACTGCACTCCCCCTAGTTTCGGAGATATGCTCCGGACAAAGAACTGGACGCCGCCCGCCCGCCACGGGTGATCCCATAATACATCCCGTCTTCGACGGGCGTATAAAAATTGCAATTTTGCATTAAGCCCCTTTTTTTCATGACACAGGGTCAAATTGAAAAATCCGGAAAGATATATCGGCGCATTACCCTATGCAGTTTATATATGAAGTTTTATCCAATTTGGTCCAGGGGTTGTGGAGATATAGCTTCAGATGGACAGACAGATGGGTGGACAGACAAAGCGGCGACTATATGCTCGCCCTTCGGGGAGCATAATAAATATGTTCAACCATAATGTGGTAACATCTCTACTAACCATTCTCATAGTTCTGTCAAGAATGGTGGAATGTCTCTGTAACATGTCTTTGATTTCTTGGGGAAATTCTTTCATCTCAGATGGGTAACAATGAGCTACCTGTAAAAGCATGAACAAATCCAACTCTTACAAAAGGTAATTCTTAAAACTCTTTATCAGGCATCTTTGCAAATTCTAGACTTGTCGAAACTGACTGAATTTGCGTACAACGTATTTAGATTATTAAGGAAAGATTAATTAACATTATTAACTCTTTATCAAACAATTTGTGGTTTTCACAGCCCTGGGAAAGAAGGCTTTTAAAAATGTTTCGTGAAAAAAAGGAAATGCTGGTAACAGCATTTTCTTCAGTTCCCACAATGTTTTCCTCCATTCCCCAAACAATTTTTAGGTACACTTATTTTGTAATCTACAAATGCTTTCAATTTGAACTAGTCTAAAATTTTGCTGTTTGGTAAAGGGCTTAGTAATAAGTGATCCTTTTATCAAATGACAAAATTTTAGACTTGTCTAAGTTGAAAACATTTGCAGAAGACACATTAAAAATTACGCAAAAATTGAAACTTGACATTAGATGAGTGGAAAAAATTGTGGGAAATGGAGAAAGTGCTGCATTTTCTCCTTTTCCCACAATGTTTTCAGAAAGCCTTTTCCTCTAGGTTGTAAAAACCAGCGATTGTTTAGTAAAGGGGTATAACTACGTCAAAAATACTCTAATGGTTTCCTGGCCCTTTGTGTTATCAATTGTTTGATATTACTTATAACCAAACAACAACATTTTAGGTTTGTCCAAATCGAAAGCAATTGCAGACGTCCAAATAAAATTTACTGAAAGTTGGAAATTTGTTTTGCGAAGGGTAAAAAACATTGTGGGAAAAGGAGAAAATGCTGGTTACCAGCATTTTCTTCTTTCCCCACAATGTTTCTAAAGGCTTCTTTCTAAGGGTCGTCAAAAGAAGTGAATGTGTAGTAATGGATTAACAACAAGTGCACTGAAGTAGTGAAACAAGTTATGGGTTAACAACACTAGTGCACTGAAGTAGTGAAACAAGTTGTCATAATAAGAGATGGCCCTGAAGTTGCCCACCTGAGTTTTTTTACCCAACATGGGCCATTTTCAATCTCATCTGTGATATCATGACAAACACTCTACTGAGATTTTCATGTGTATTTGACTGAAAAAAAGCTTTTTTAACATTTTGATGCATTGACCTAGTTAATGATCTGAAATGACCCACTTGCAAACTGGTCCAATAAATCATCAAAACAAACATTCTGACTAAGTTTCATGATTAATGCCCTGAAGCAGCAGTTTCTAGAAAGTTGCATGATATTCAAAGATTTGACCTGGTGACCTAGTTTTTAACCCAACATAACCCATTTTTTGGATTTATCTGAGATATTATTAAGATAAACATTCTGATAATTTTTCAGGATTTTTGGACATAAAATGTTGCCTCTAGAGTGTAGACAAGGTTTTCTAAGAACTGATTTAGTGGCCTATTTTTTGACAGGCTGTGACCCATTTTTCAAACTCATCTGAGGTACCGGTATTAATCGAACAAACTGACATGAAAGGAAAGACCTCTATTACCATATATTATTACCATATATTACATGCTTGACTTATTGTTCAAACCTAGCTTCAGCTAGTGTTGTCTGCATGTGGTGAACTATGTGAATGATTTGCAACTCTTTATGTGGCTTATTGATTGATAGTATCCATAATGAATCCTTAAAATATGTGAAATTAACACAAATTTGTTGGTTTAAATTGGTAATACACGGCCGGTGACATAGATATAAGAAGCAATTTCTGTACAGTCTGATCTTGATCTATGTCATCGGACATCTGCTAATGCTTCTTATTTTGAGTATGGCACAGTAAGGGTTTAACCCGACAGTATATATCAAACTTGACATATACCATTAACAGAATTTGTGTACCATCCGATTATACCCGTCGATGTAAATATTCACTCTTTAATTATTTATTCCATAAAGGTCAATTTCAGGTCAATTTCATGGATAGAAAATGTGGCTTCTATAGTGCAAACAAAGTTCTTCTTAAATTTAACTTAATTACTTAATTTTTCACCAGACATGACCCGTTTCCGTTCTTGTGCGATGTATCATCAAGACAATTACTCCAACCAATTTTCAGGAGTTTTGGACTGAAAATGTGGCTTCTGGAGCCTACACAAGGTTTTTCAAAGATTTCTAAGTGACCTAGTTTATGACCCTACATGTCCAATGTTCAAACTTATATGAGGTATTATCTAGGCAAACATTCTGACCACTTTTCAAGAGTATTTTTTTGAACAGAAAATGTGCCATCTAAGGTGTACACAAGGTTTTTCTCAGATCTGACATAGTTACCTACTTTTTGACCCAACATGACCCATTTTCAAACTTATTTATGGAAATACGTGTATCACAAAAACCAACTTTCAGGAGTTTTGGACTGAAAATGTGGCCTCTAGCCTGTTTACAAGTATGAGTCTCTAGAGTGTACACGGGGTAAAAGTTGATGACACATGACAAACAGACACAGCATGATCACAAAAGCTCACCTTCTGCACTTCGTGCTCAGGTGAGCAAAAAATGTCAAAGTATTTGAAATTGTCAGCTTTTGCATCATAACGCTGATGACATCATGGATGAACCCAGGGCTAGAACAATCTTTCCCAGAACTCTACCTGTAAACTTTCAGTAGAAGAAATACTTGTAGTTACCTGGGCAAGGAATATAAGCAATTCATCTAGAGTTTTACTGTACTGTGAAGGTTTCAGCTGAAAAATCTGGAGATTGGACTGGTAGTGACGATACTGTTGCAAAAACTGAAAAAGGATCAGTCGTATGAGTAAGTCTGTAATTTATACAAGTACAAGTTATAATTTTTTGTCCAGGATTTTCAGTTTGAACTGATTAATTTCTGTGCATGTTTAATAATTTAGCAAATCTTTTTAATGATCTCATGTTTTCAGGACCCTAGAAAGAAGCCTGAAAACACGGAGGTAAACAGAGAAAATCCTGTCAGAGAACTTCTGTTCATTTATACCATTTTTGAATTTGTCATTTGAAATCACTTTATGGAAGTTCTAAAATTCAGATTTTGGGAAAAGGTTACAGAAATGGTACGGTTTTTTTCACATTTTTGTGGTTTTAACAATTAATAGGCTATCATAAGACCTGGTACATGTACCAGACATCTGACAGGAAAACACTGAAGGTTCAATATTACCTACTGACAACTCTGTGTTGATATCTTGGAAGCTATTCATAGAAGGAGGAGAAAGCGGAACACAAAGCTATAACAAATTTATTCTGAGAAGTTTTTCCTGTAACAAGTTAACACTGTAGCAATATCCAAGAAGGAAAAAAAAAAAACCTGCTGGCACAGGACTAAAGCCCATAACCCCTTGTTTTGATCATAAGGCTTGCGCCAGCAGAATCTACAGTTTGCTAGCCATCATTACACTCATTCCCCATCTGAATTTCGGAAGCTATTCTGACCCCCAAGTTCTTAAAACCCTCAACATGCGTTCTTCTGTTTAAGTGACTCTGAGGAGGACGGCTTTGACAAACATCGTGGCAAGGGTAAAAAACTCTGTTAACTAGCAAGTAGCCCTTTTTTCCTTTTCCCCACAAAGTTTCTATCCTTTCAAAGGCAGTCTCATCTGATAATGACTAATGAGGTACATGTTATGTCTAATAATTGATTTTTAGTTACACACATGATCAAGGAAAAAAAAACATTTCATTACCTGAAACATGTTTAGAAGTTGTTTATATCATGTAAATCTTGAACAAAAAAAACCCTGTAAGTTATACAATAATGAATTTATGAAGTCTGGTGGCAAAAGTATTTAATCGCATGCTTTTTTAAAGAAAAGATATTTGACTCTTGTAAATAGGGAAATCCCCATCAACCGAGTTACAAGAGTCAAATATCTTTTCTTTAAAAAAGAATACTGTCAAATACTTTTGTTAGTTACTTCTACAAAAGTCTTAAGTATCATGTGATGTCTATAAATATATTTTAAAAACGAAAAATAATAGTAATACATAATCCAAAAGTACATTTCCTGGGAATCCTGTGATGTCAACGAATGCCTTCTTAGATAGATCAAAACTGTCAAAAGAAATGTAAAACATGACGGTAATCTCCAGTTAAAAGGTGTCTACTGAGGTATCACTTAATGTCGCAGGTGCAAAATATTTCTGTTGTCTACCGTTAGGCATTACTATTATTTTTTGCTTTAAAAATATATTTATGGACATCACATGATACTGAAGACTTTTGTAGAAGTAACTAGCGATAGACAACACAATAATGTACCTGTGACATCAGGCGATATCTCAGTAGACACCTTTCAGCCAGAGATATCCGTCATGTTTTACAACTTTATCAGAAAATTTTGTTTTGTCTGGGACACCATTCGCTGACGTCACAAGAAGAGCCAGGAAGCGTATTTTCGTATTACTTATTACTATTATTTTTTTCGTTTTTAAGATCTTGATGGACATCACATGATACTAAAAATTTTTCTAGAAGTAACTTACAAAAATATTTGAGCGCATTCCTTTTTAAAGAAAAGATGTTTGACTTTTGTGAACTGGGTAATCCCCCATCAAGCGCGGAAACTCTATAAACTTAAGCCGCATTGGACCGTTCACGGGAATCACGTGACGTCAGCAAATGGTGTCCCAGATAAATCAAAATTTTCTGATAAAGTTGTAAAACATGACGGATATCTCCGGATAAAAGGTGTCTACTGAGGTATCGCCGGATGTCGCAGGTGCATTATTTTGTTGTCTCATCGCTACACTAAAGGAGATTATGATAAATGTTTGTTTCGTGGGTGATTTTGGTTGGAAAGACTGTTGGGTGCTAGCGCCAGCAATCGACACGTTGCATTCCTTGTGTTTATATATAAAGGAGATTTTTTCATATGTTATCATTTATTTTGGTTACTGAACGTCAAATTCCTGTGCTGAAAGTAATGCCTTCAGAATATTTCGGGGGAAAACACTTTTCTCCTTCTACCTTCAGTCTGAAGGTGTCTGCTCCGATGCTATTTTTGTTACTGTTCTTCGCACACAACTTCAGGCCAAACTTCATTTAAGGTATCTGGAAAAAATACGATTTTACCCACATATTTTCCAACGGCTCTATACGACAAAATGTCCAATGACAGCTTATACAATGGGCATGGATCGTGAGATAAATGATTAATCTTTACCATCACACAAACTGTGCTACGAAATACCAATTAAATCAACTGAAATTTACCTTTTTTTCCCAACGTAAATAAATCCAGTGTAATTTGTAAACAACTAACACAGCGACTTCCGTTTTAAAAACAGGCATGCATACTCATTCAGATTCTACGCAGTAGGGGAAACTTATCAAGGCATAAATGTTGAAAAATGAACGATGGTGAATCAACATTTATATGGGATTATATGATAGTTTGACACCAACTTGACATGTGAATAAACAAGGGCGCCTTTCCTACCTTGTCAGTTTTGCACATTTTGGGTTCGAAAAGGTCATGTACATTTTGAGAAAACCAGATATGTTACCATACACATACCCTTTTAACACTATATCAGTATGGTAATACAATGTTTATATCACAAATGCTATACGCGAACCTGACAGTGAGATACTGCAGTGCCATTTAGGACAATTTGATAATGGCAAAGCAGAACAGACCCGTCATATAAGGATGGTAACTATATCACTGCAATTGACATCTAGAAAAATCTATTATAACCAAAAGTATTTTTCTAAATTGTGTCCAGGAAAGCCATGATGTGCGGCACCTCTGTTCCTTTCGTGACAACATTTACTTATCCTTTCCACAAAAATGAAGTGTTTTATCAAAATATACATGTGCAATACTGTTAAATTGACATGTAAATTGACTGAGTAACGTATCTGGTCAGAAAATCATGGATCAGATATCTGGTAAGTATTGCATGTTTGAGCTATCTACTATCATACATACGCATGTACTTTTACTATAATGTAAAGTGTATCAAAAACAGTAAAATATGGAGTAACTGAGATGGTTGCTTTATTGAAAAATTAAAAAAAAAAAAACCAGTAAATTAAAACAGTTTGAACTGAATTTTATGGCCAGACCCCCCTTTTCCTGTGTTATTTTAACTATGCAAGGCAAAATTGAATGCTAGTAAACTTTAAAACATTTCATAAAAGTCTTTATATGTAACGAATACCATTTTCGAACTAAAACAGTGGGCCTTTTGAATTTCCGACCTTGTTTTTCCCATTCCCTGCAAACATCATGGAAGTGTGTTAGTCAAATGTATTAGACATTATATAATATGCATTCGTAGTACTGTTATACATGTAGTATGCTTAACCATTAGGCATGAAAGCTATTCACATGCTTGGTGCAATGCAGTTGTAACTAGATCTGTATATAGTATGGAGATCTCGTCACAAATGTATTGCATGAACCTGCCGAATTACTGCGGCATACATGTACATTTAGACATGCATAATGTGTAATTACCAATCATACACCACAATACTATTTCATGCCGATGTAATATAAAGTGTGCTTGACGAACGTGTGAAAGGGTCCATGGAGCAGGTTAGCACTGTGGTTTACACTGTTTGCATACACCTTTTGGAAAACTGAGATTATACAACGGGATCAGATACGTTACCATTCGTGACCAGATACGTTACCATTGTTTCTACAGGAAAGTATACAGACTGATATGTGAAAAATATTACTGAATTTGTATTTTCTGACAAGCTAAATATAATCGTTTACTAAAGTCAACAGAAAACTTGACTAAATGCGTCGATGATTGGTAAAACGGACAAAATTACAGCATACCTTTTATGTAAAGGTTGATTATACTGGATTATACTTGATTACATGACAGAGAAAATGGCGAGAATATTGGATTCATTTCCAGGAGAGAAAACGAGACATATGACATAGTTTGAGTACAATGACGTTAATAAGAAAGTGCAAAAAGCGGTCCTAACATCAGAGTTAAAATGTCACAGTAACGTATCTGGTTGGGTCACGTATCTGGTTCCAAAAACAGTTTCCAGTGCATATTTTCTTAATATTGAACACCAGTCAACCCAAATGCAATTAATAGTTACACTTTTCAGGCTAAGTTACAAGGCATACGTTTAAGTTGCTACATTGATTTCGTATCGTCCGAAATAAGAACTAATGTTGGTAACGTATCTGTTTATTTTTAGCGTAACATGTCAGCACAGAGGATTCATGACCATGGGGAATTTTTGTTATAGATCCAGCTTATCCAGATTTTATACGTTGATACAAGCATATATAATTGTTTAAAATTACTGACATATTGCTTCCCCATTCCATCTGTATCGATCTTTTTTCCTTGCACCTTTCGGCAGTAACGTATCTGGTCTGATTTTGGCGACATCCCCTTTGTGAAAATGGCCAAGGCATTCGACCATTGTCGGTGTAATTTTATTCTTCTTATATTTATACAATGTTTGTAGAAACGAAACAATGTGTAAATTGTGTTGCCATATGTGAAAATAAACTAATGTGCATACTCGATACACCAATGGTGCACTGGCGACAGGTAAAATCACCAGGGATAGGGGTATATTAGGTCATACAGCTTGGGTATTATGTTGTTTCCAATAATTTTTAAGGTTTTATGTGATGACTTGAATGTTGTCTTATTTGGAAAATATGTTTAAACATGAATTCACCCTACCACCTTTATGCATTTGGCTGGCGACATCGTATTTGTAAATATTGCCCCTACTGCGTAGAATCAATGACTCAACGGAATTTGAATTTTGAATGGTCTGGTTCCCTAACCAAAACAATCATTTTTTTCACTCATGGTTCCTCTGTCATAAGAGAAATTTGCAACTAAACCATCCTGTAGCCTGTCAGAGACATGCGCATTGATGATATCACCATGTTTTGATTTCTGGTGATGTAGGTCAGCGGTTATTTACGTTGAAAAGTACAGATTTTCACAAAGGTAAGATTTGGATATTAACAAACATCAGTCTTTTTGTAAAGATTAATCATTTATCTATCGATCCATGCCCATTTTATTAGTTGTAATTGGAAATTCTGTTGCATAGAGCCGTTCGAAAAGATGCGGGTAAAATCGTATTTGTTCCCGATACTTTTAATGAACGTTGGTCTGAAGGTGAATGCGAAGACCAGTCACAAAAATAGCATCGGAGCAGACACCTTCAGACTGAAGGTATTCTCCTTCGAGTCTTAAGGAATCAAAAAACTAGAATGAACTTCAGCATCCTTTACCTCATCTCTGTATGATGTAGGGTCTCTTTTTATCAAGTTCTGAAGCTGGGGCAGGTTGCTTGGAAGTTTATTGGCCATTTTTGTGAATACACGTGAAATCTCCGGAAGTAAACAAAGTAAGTAAAGCTACTTTCAAATTGGCTTGTTTTGTTTTCGTATTTTCTGATTATTACAAATACCAGAGGATGAATAAGATGAAAATTATTCATATTTCAGTTTTTGATCGTTGTTAATTACATACGACTTTTTTCTGTTTTTGCATCTAAAAAAAAAAATATTCGAACATAATTTCCAAATAAGAAAAGTAGCTTTTTCGTATAAAAGTACTGGAAGTATCGGGTCCTGAAGTATCTACAGGATGTTTAAACACTGAAGAAAAATGTCTGCTCCACTGTTTCCAAATTTGATTCCATCTGCTACAGATCCCTTGTGGTTTACCGTCGATAAACCATGTGACGACGAAAATGAGCTGTCGGAACTTGAAGAAGAATATCAAAACTGGGTGAGAATTTGATTTCTTTCATTGCATCCGGACTTTACTAACTGCCGGATAGACTCATCAAATGATTGATGATCATGGATCTTCTTGGATCCAAGATGATCATCGGGTGGAAGAAGATTCCGACCCAAGAAGATTCAGCTTAAAGCAAAAAGTCAAGAAGAATCGGACCCAAGAAAATTCGGCCCACACAGGAGAAGATTTACCTTCAGTCTGATGGTGTCTGCTCCGATGCTATTTTTGTTAATGGTCTTCACATTCACCTTCAGATCAACGTTCATTAAAAGTATCTGGAACATATACGATTTTACCCGGATCTTTTCGAACCGCTCTATGGGACAAGATTTCCAACGACAGCTAATAAAATGGGCATGGATCGTTAAATAAGTGATTAACCTTTGCCATTACACAAACTGTGCTGCGAAATACCTATTAAATCAAAAGAAATTTACCTTTTTTCCCAACGTAAATAAATCCATTTTAATTTGTAAACAACACAACAACTTCCGTTAAACAGGCATGCACACTCAATAGAATTTGAATTTTGAACAGTCTGGTTCCCTAACCCTAACAACCATTTTCGCTCAAGGTTCCTTTGTCAACAGTGAAATTTGCAACTAAACCGTCTTGAAGCGTGTCAGAGATACTGCGATTTTTGCCGACGATATCACCATGTTTTGATTTCTGGTGATGTAGGTTAGCGGTTATTTACGTTTAAAAGTACAGATTTGCACGAAGGTAAGATTTAGATATTAATTAGCATCAGTTTTTTTGTAAAGATTAATTATATATCTATCGATCCATGCCCATTTTATTAGCTGTAATTGGAAATTTGGTCGCATAGAGCCGTTTGAAAAGATGCGGATAAAGTTGTATTTGTTCCAGATACTTTTACTGAATGTTGGTTTGAAGGTTATTGCGAAGACCAGTCGTAAAAGTAGCATTGGAGCAGGCACCTTCAGACTGAAGGTAGAGAAGATTAGGCCCAAGTAAAATGAGATTTTATTGTGTTGATATTTTTCTTTTCACTTAATGTTGCATAACATTTGCAGATTCACCTTTAAATGACTTTGAAATTTGTGACTGAAACTGTTTCTTTTTTTTTTAAGTTTGGAGGCATTGTGCATACTTGGTGATTAAAGCCTTAAAATATCCTGGAGTGCCCTTGTTGCACCCCTCGTAAGTGTAAACACCAGAATTGACGATAAGAAATTGAGCGTGAAAGTTTTACCGGATAAAGTATCCAATCCTCCTTATTTCTTATTGTTTTTTTGATTGAGTTTGTAGCTGAGCCTGACTTTATCGTAAATATTGCACAATGATATAAATGTTGTTTGCTTTAATTCTTTAACTCTTTACCAGACGACAAAATTTTAGCCTTGTCCAAATTGAAAGCATTTGCAGTGGACAATTTCAGTGTGGCTCAAATGGTTTAATTTTCCTTTTAAAGAGTAGAAAACATTGTGTGAAAAAGAGAAAATGCTGGTTACCAGAATTTTCTCCTTTTTCTAGCATGTTTTCAAAACTTGAGGGCTTCTTTCTAGGAGTCGTTAAAAGTTGCGATTGTGTGGTAATGAGCTAAATCTATTGCAAACCATATAAATCTAAAGGAAAATAAGATTTATAAAAAAAATACATTTTGCCCTTTAGACTAGGATAATTACTGGATTATTTAAATTAAAGTGATTAGCTATTTATGAAACACTTTCTGATGATAGTAAAAAAATAGATGTTGTCTATTTTAGTTCATGATTGATCTTTGACACTGTCTGATGAAATATGCAAGAATAGCCTATTCGGATAGGCTGAAATGTCATTTAGTTCAGCCCTTTTAAAGAAACCTGGTCATGTCGGCCTCAGGTCAAGTCAGTCCAAGTCAACTCGACCGTGTCAACTCTGCCTTACTCATCTGGGGTTGTGTTGGAAGCAAGTTTATACAGAAAGATAATTGGATAATTGAAATGGGAAAATACTTATTTGTGTTATGTTCACCTTACTTTCACCAGAAATGTTCATCCGTTTTTGTCTTCCTTCTTGATACAGAGAGATTGACATTCGACATCTTTAATCATCTATTGCTGCTGCAATTAATTCTAAATGTTTTAAATTATGCTCTTTATTTATTGAACAACAAACAACAGTGACTTATAATTCTTTAATTGTCACAAATTGTTTTTTAAAGGATGAAAACTTTAATTGTAAACAGAGATTAGCCAATGTCTTAGATCAACTTGACTTAGTACATGTTTGCCGAATTATTCAATATGAAGAAATGTTTCAGAATACTTGCTGAAAACTACACTTTATCCATTTGTAACTGAATGCTCTTTCGGCCATATTCTGACAACTACTTAAATATTATACCATCTAAGAATCACTTATTATCACCTAATACATATAGTTATTTACAAATCTGATACCCCATTTTGCCTAATGGAATGTAAACGGGCCGAGTTCAGGCGAGTTGACCCAGCTGAGTTGACCCAAGGCCAAGTTGACTCAGGGGCCAAGTTGGTACGAGACCGAGTTGACCCACGTCCCTTTTTCTTGACATTAATTGTTCTCAAAGTCATCAAAAGTTACACTTAGCTCTATGTTAATAACATATGTATCATTTTTCAGATAGAGGCCATTTCCAAAAAAGGTGAAAATATCATGCCAATTGGAAAGACAGCAGCTGAGGTGAATAGATTGGGCATATTATTCCATGGCATTTTACATCTAGATCCTCAAAGTACATTTCAGTTCTTTACCTACATGTACCTCTGCAACAAGTGTAGATCAAAATCAGACTTCACAAAATGTGAAGTTATCTTTGATTACTGTTATGTGGTCATGTGATATTTGATGTAGCTTTGCAACTTTGCTAAAACATTCTTGAAAAAAATGCAACTTCAGAATTGCAATTAAATTGTGTATCATCTCTGAATTCTTTTTTAGCTCCACTGGTCAAAGGCCAGCAAGCTTATGTCATGGCCCATCGTGTGTGTGTGCATTCATTCATCTCTGAAATTACCCATCCAAATTTGATTAAACTTCACAGAAATGATCCTGCCATGGGTCTCTTCAGAGTATCATGAAAGAATTTGATTCCTTCAAAAACTTGATGTTGCCATGGCAACAAAACTGAGAAAAAAATAACATTTCAAAAATCTTCTCTGAAACCACAAGGCCCAGGGCAACTGAATTTGGCATAAAGCCTTATCTAATGGACCTTTAACAAGTTTGTTCATATTGTAGGCCTGAGGTAAAAAATCGCTCCATTCCAGGGGTCACAAGTTTAACATGGGCTTCAAAATATGGTCACTTCAATTTAAACATTTATCAAGGGAAATAACTTTTTTTTATAAAGAATAAAGTTTGCTACTACATGTATTTACCTCCCTTGATTATCAAACTGCAGTGACACATGATTGGTGCTGGATATTAAGTTTTTTGACAGAAAATATTCTGTTTCAGGGAGAGTGATTCATTTTGATACTAATAGTTATACTCACATAAGTGAAATAATAAATTCATAGTAAGGTTTCTATCATTCAAGGTTTTTTTCCTAGAACTTTCCTAGAACTTTACCTTTCATGCCAATGAATTAACCTACTTGTATTGCCTGACAGTGTTAATTGTTTTCGAAGGTAATCCCCACTGTACAGCCAGTGAAACAGCTAATAATATACTAGGCATTCATGGTCACCATATTCATGCTGACACTACGGAAGAGGCTACGTGTCTATTATCTGCAAGCTCGACGTCCCTATGTTAATTTGCCACTCACCGGTCTATATGGCGCACGTTGTAGGGCGTGCTTAGCAGCACATTTGCCACAAAATTTCTCAATGAGGCAGTGGAGACAGGTTCTCTTTACTGACGAGTCCCGGTTTACTCTGTGTTGTTCTGATGGTCGAAGTCGAGTATACCAACGTCGCAGGGAACACTATAATGACGCGTGCGTTCTTGAGAACAATAGGGTTTGCGGAGGATTGGTCATGGTATGGGATTTCTCATGGGTTGAAGTCTCCTATAATTGTGATTGACAGTATGCTACCCACCATGCAGTACAGAGATGTAATACTCTTCCCTGTTGCAGTGCCATTGCTATAGAGGCATAACCTCACATTCCAACATGATAACGCTAGGCCGCATGTTTCCCACATTTGTCAAAATTTTCTCACAAACCAGAGTATCCAGCCTGTTGATTGGCCAGCCAACAGCCCTGATTTACCCCTTATTGAGTACCTCTGGGACAAACTGGACAGAAGAGTCAGGAGACGCCAGAAACCCCCCCCCCCCCCCCCCCCAACAAACCTGGCCAAGCATGCTGTATTAGAAGAGTGGGAAAGCATCCCCATGGCAACAGTTAACTGGCTGATAAACTCCATGCATAGGAGAGTCATAGCTGTGACAAATGCTCGAGGAGGCTATTTGAGATATTGAACAAGCTTTGAGTCTCCATATGAGTCAGTCACTACTTAGTTTCACTTAGTTATTAAGAAGCCATTTTCTCATTTCCTTTTGGCCACACTGAAATGAAATTTTGTCAAAATATTCAAAACTGATCAGTGGTAAACATAAAATCATAATTTAGAATTCTCCATCAATTTATACACCTCTAAACTACCTTGAAAGGTTACCCTGCATTTCTTTTTTCGTCCTAGTATAGATTTAGTAAATTGGTAAAGGCTTAAAATTAACTATTTCACTAGTAAGACAACAAAGTGGAATAGATTTTAGTCAAGGATTAGATTACATCGATTAGATTTCTTTTTGCCATAGAAATAATCTTTTAACTCTTTACCACACGACAAAATTTTAGATTGGTTCAAATTGAAAGCATTTGCAGACGACTAAATAGAGGTGACTGAAAAATTGAAATTTGCGCTGGAAAGGGTAGAAAACACTGTGGGAAAAGGAGAAAATGCTGGTTACCAGAATTTTCTCTTTTTCCTACAGTGTTTTCAAAAGGTTTCTTTCACAGGGGTGTCAAAAGTAGGGATTGTGTGGTAATGGGTTAATTTGTGTAAATAGATAACAGAGAGTATAGATCCAAGGTCAGACTGTACATTGTATGTTTTCTGATCTTGATCCATACAGTTTGAAAAGAAACCTCCTAAAACTACTTATAGATGCTTCAGTTCTTTTGTCCAGTAAATGTTATATGCTTGAAGAAGAAGGCTATTGAAAACATTGCTGCCTTGTGCAATTGCTCTCAATTTGGACCAGTCTAAAATGTTTGTTGTTTGGTTGGGCATTTCATAATCACCCAAGCTTACACTACACTCTGAGAAAAGAATTACCTGTATATAAAATAAACGTTATTCAATACCTTCTTAGACAAAATTGCAGCAAATGCATAAATTTGATAGCTTTCTTGTATAAGATAAATAGTCTACATAAATAAAGGATTCTTTATATTACCATGTGGATATGAAAACAACATGGCAACTGTCAAAAGAAGTAGAGAATTTTTATGAAGATTGTATCGCTAGTCAGACACATTAAGATAATTCTTTACCGCATAATTCCGACTTTCAATGACCCTGAGAAAGCCATCTTTTGAAAGCATTGTGGGAAAAGGAGAAAATGCTGATAAACAGCATTTTCTCCTTTTCCCACGATGCTTTCTTCCCTTCCCAGAATGAGTTTTAATTTTTCAGTCACTTTTATGTTATCAACTGCAAATGCTTTCAATTTGGACTAGTCTAAAATTTTGTTGTTTGATAAAGAGTTAACAGAGAATCACATTCTTCTTTTAGAATTTTGATGAAGATGACGAGGACGAGGAAGATGAAGGTGATGATGACGATGATGAAAGTGATACAAATGATGATGAACTAGAGACAGATATGATAGATGACAGGGATTCACCAGACGAAGTGAGTTGGCTTTATCGTAAACTGTAATTTCATTTTTGCTAAATATTTTTCCATGTAATTGTGTATCAAACCTATTATGATGGTAAAAAAAAATATAATTGATCTAGCTGTGAACATTTTTTTTTAGTTTTTCACCAAAGATTGTGGTACAGATTTGATATAAACATTGTTTTTATAGTCATATAATACATGCAATACAGCAACGATTTGTTTAAGCTAAAGTCATATAACCGCTCCGATGCGCCGGCGATGGGGTAGCGACGGGCTTTTGGTAGAAAAGGGTATAGTTTCGGAGATTAATCGGAGATAGGTCGTCGATTTATCGGCGCCTCGGCCGACAAAAACAGCGTTTTTGTTATGATCGGCGATATGTCGGCCAAATTTACCTCCGTAATCCTAAAGTCACATAAAGATCGGCGGCGCCGACATGTCGGCGGTTCCACTTTTGTTTTGGCAGATCGGTAGCAAATAACGACAGACCGACGTCGGTGTTTGTTTGGTGGGGTGGGGGGGGGATCTATTTGTCTAGCGGTCACATTAAAGCGACACCCCGGCCGATGGCGGCTATTTTCTTCGATCGTCGATTAGGCAGCCCTTGTATGACCGAACAATCGGTGATCAAACGTTGATATGCCGCTGATACGCAGGTTTGTTGTTGCCGGCGCCCGGCCGATGGTTGCCGGCGCCGGCCGACCAAAGAAACGTCGGCGTAGTATCAAAGAGTTGTCGGCGATTGTACACCGAGCTATGGCCTGGCTACTTGCCGATCACATGTTTGAGTTTCCTTTTGCCAGGAAACGAAGTATTATAGCTTGCTTCAATTCAGGGGACATGGCTGGTCTTCTGGCTCTTGAGCTTGTAATACGGGGACACACTAGATCGCACGGCTTCCGGACGATCACAAGGGTGACACGCATGAGGCGTACTCACGCTTTTGAAATAACCAGTGCCCGCCCTCACAAACTCCATCATGAGGGTATCGTACTGCTCGTACAACTATCTGCGGATCAGCCCGGGCTTAACCCACACGGACCAGGGACGTCGCTCGTTCAGCTCTCCTGCCTCCCTTGCCGCCGCAAGGGCTGCTTTCGGCATCTGGTCTTGTAAGAAGGGCATACTGTGCCTTCAGGACCGCCAGCCTTCTCCTTCTTCTGCCATGTAATGGCTTGTTGACTTGAGCTTATACACGAGAATGCAGTCGGACAACTTTTCAGATATTGATTGAATTTGCGTTTATCTATCGTCGCTACTGGTTGCCCATAGAAGGCTGTAACTAGTATTGTTGCGGGTGATAGTGCAGATAAAGGACGAAACCGATCTTCAGTTACGCCTGGTTCTTTTACGTGCTCAGTGTATAGCATCGTCACACGAGATCGCAGTTTACCGTCTCATCATCTGGAAGTAGTGTTAATAACTTTAGATGGCCAGCCGTTGGGATCGAAGCCACACCCTCAAGGGGCTCGAAGCTTCACGTTCACGAGTCCTACGCTCTACCTATTGAGCTATCCGGGCTGGTCTTTTTAGATATATCCACGGTTACCAGTATATATATCCACGGAGAACACTGCTGATGTCAGAATTAGTTTCTGGCTAACCAACGATACGTCGTGGAGTAATCAGCGAGAAATGTGCGAGAGATTAATGATTAGTCGATGGGAACACGCCGATATGCATGCCATTGGCTGGGACCTGACCGGGCGCCTGCGCTGCAGAAAAATTGCCGGCTACTGAACGACACGTCGTGAAGTAATCAGCAAGTAATGTGCGAGATATCAATGATTAGTCGATGGGAACACGCCATTATGCATGCTATCGGCCCAGCGCCTGCACTTCAGCGAAAGAGGCCCGGCGTGATGTCAACGACAAGTCTCCGATAATTGACGGCGGAGAAAAAGTCGGGAAAAGGTCAGAAAGGTCGGCGATGTGTACAAGGACGGCCGTAGTCCGTCAGATGGTCGGCAGTGTCCCAGCCGATCGCCGACGATGAGTCACCGAGGCTTTACCGACTTCTCTAAGACCCCAAAAATTCCACCTATTGATCGGGAGATTTTAACTTGGAGATAAATTTGGCCGACACCTCGCCGATTATAAAAAAAAACATTGTTTTTGACGGCCGAGGCGCCGATCAATCGACGACGTATCTCCGAAATTATCCACGATAGTACCAAAATTCTGTCGCTACCCCATCGCGGGCGGATCGGAGCGGTTATGTGACTTAAAATCCTCAATCGGTGGAATTTTGGAGTTTTGGAGGTAAAGCCTCGGTGACTAATGGACGACGATTAGCCGGGACTCTGCCGACCATCTGACGGACTACGGCCGTCCTTGTACACATCGCCGACCTTTCTGATCTTTTTCCGACTTTTTCTTCTCCGTCAATTATCGGAGACTTGTCGTTGACATCTCGCCGGGCCTCTTTCAATGCAGTGCAGGCGCTGGGCCGATGGCATGCATAATTGCGTGTTCCCATCGACTAATCATTGATATCTCGCACATTACTTGCTGATTATTTTACGACTTATCGGCGAGTAGCCGACAATCTTTCGCTTCAGTGCAGGCGCCCGATCAGGTCCCAGCTAATGGCATGCATATCGGCGTGTTCCCATCGACTAATCATTAATCTCTCGCACATTACTGGCTGATTACTCCACGACGTATCATTGGGGAGCCAAAAACTAATTCTGACATAAGCAGTGTTCTCCGTGGATATATATACTGGTAGCCGTGGTAATATCTAAAAAGACCAGCCCGGATAGCTCAATAGGTAGAGCGCAGGACTCGTGAACGTGATGCTTCGAGCCCCTTGAGGGTGTGGCTTCGATCCCAACGGCTGGCCATCTAAAGTTACTAATAGTATTTCGGATGAGCCGTCAGATCGAGGTCTCGTGTGACGATGTTCTATACATTGAGCACGTAAAAGAACCAGGCGTAACATAAGATGAGTTTCGTCATGTATCTGCACCATCTCCCGTAACAATATTAACAGCGTTTTTGGGGGTGTCACCCATATGGGCAACCGGTGGTTACGATAAACAAACGCAAATTCAATCAATATCTGAAAGGTTCTCCGACTGTAATCTCTTGTGTAGGCACATGTCACATATCATCACGTGACAGAAGGAGAAGCCTGGCGGTCCTGAGGGCAGAGTGCGCCTCTCTTCAACAAGACCAGATGTTGAAAGCAGCCCTTGCGGCGGCAAGGGAGGAAGGAAAGCTGAACGAGCGACGTCCCCGGTCCGTGTGGGTGAAGCCCGGGCTGATCCGCAGATCGTTGTACGGGCAGTACTATACCCTCATTATGGAATTCACGAGGGAGAGCGCTGCTGATTTCAAGAGCTTCGTGCGTGTCACCCCTGAGGTCTTCCGGGAGCTGCGCGATCTGGCGTGTCTTTGCATTACTAAACACATTACAAAACATAAAAGCGAGAAGACCAGCCCTGCCTCCTGAATTGAAGCTATAGCTATAAGGCTTCGTTTCCTGGTAAAAGGAAGTTCAAACATTTGATCGGCAGTAGCCCGTCTGTAGCTCGGTGTACAATCGCCGATAATTTTATCGATGCTACGGCGACGTTATTTTGATCGGCCGGACACCATATATCAACTTTTGATCACCGATTTAGCCCCAGGCAAGGATTACCTGCACCTTTACCTATGCAAATTCCCATTTTTCTCACATTTACATTTTGGTCTAAAAATGAAAATGTGGAAAAAATGGGATTTAACCGTTCGGTCATACAAGTGCTGCACAATCGCCGATCAAAGAAAATAGCCGCCGTCGCTGGGGGTGTTGCTTTTAAGTGACCGCTAGACAAATAGTTCCCTCAACAAACAACGACGTCGGTCTGTCGTTATTTAGTACCGATCGGCCAAAAAACCTGGGGAACCGCTGACATGTCGGCACCGCCGATTTTTATGTTTTTTTATATGCCCGAAGGGTCGCATTATGTTATGGAATTGGTCGTGTTTTGTCTGTCTGTCTGTCTGTCCTTCCACCCGTCTGTTTGTAGTAATGTCTTGTGTGCACAACTCCTACTGTTTCCACTGGAGTGAGTTCAAACTTACCACAATGAATCTTTATGATGTGTACTTGTGCATGCGATTCGTAAAATGTGTATATTTGTAGTCGTTCTAGATTTATAGCCATTTCACTGACAAGCCCGTTTGGCATATATAATGTAAAAATAGCTTTTAATAGCAACGAGTCTGAAAAATCCTTGCTTTTACCTGTACTATAGGCTGGGTCTTTGCATTGTGTTGCCAAATGGGTCTTTGCATCGTGTTGCCAAAGGATACTTTAGATAATCAGAAACTTTATTTGGTGGGCCATTCTAGAAGAGCTTTCTGTATATTGGATACGAGTCTGTTGCAGATTTTGATAATTATCCTGATCTATTATTCCTGTAGCACCAAGCACAGCTTTACTTACTTTTGCAGGCAGTGTAGCTCTTTACCACACAATCCCAACTTTAAGAATCCATAGGAATAAGCCTATGGAAAACATTGCGCAAAAAGGAGAAATTGCTGGTAACTAGTATTTTTTCCTTTTCCCACAATATTTTCTACTCTATAAAGTAAAAAAATCATGTTAACTAGATTTAATTTTCAGTCTATGATGGCTTTGAATTTGGTCTAGTCCAAAATTTTTGCCGTTTTTATTGAGTAAAAGAATAACGATTCTGGTCTTGGATCAATATTGCCCATAATTTTGTGGTGCATTGCACAGAAAAAAAACTTTGAAAAAAAAAAATTGTTGAAAAAGGAGCAACTATTCATTGAAAGTAATAGTTTCTTTTCTCAGAATGTTTTTTAAAGTTTCCTCCTGCACTGGTATAAAATTGCTTTATTTTTTGTGAAATGACCACAGGAGCCAAGCACAATTCAAGTTGATTTTGATGACAATTTAGATCAAGATAAAGGATGTGTGTCTAATCTTAGATTGACTATATCAGTATTTCATGTTAAATTATGAACAAAATAGCTCTGAGATTGCTCTGTTAACGTAATTTTTAGTCTGTCATTTTCTGTTTTATTTGAATTCCACTATAATTAGATAAGATGAAGATGAAACCTTTGTATGATACCTGATAGGGTTAACCCTTTACCACACAATCCCAAGTTTCAACATCCATGAAATAAAAGGCTTCTGAAAACATTGTGGTGAAAGGAGAAAATGCTGGCTACCAGCATTTTCTCCTTTTACCACAATGTTTCTACCTATTCAAGAACAAATACTATAATTTGTGAAACAGCTTAATCGGCACCTGTAAAATTATTCACTCTGGACAGGTCTAAAAATTTGCTGTGTGATAAATAGTGATGCAACCCTTTTCTTTATACTTTCAGGTTGACATGGAAGCCAATGGTCTTGCCTTGACATAACAATGATTCTTCTGTTGACTTTTATGCTCATGATAGTTCTATTTATTTATTCTCCTTGTGAGTTTTTATTGCATTCTATTCAGACGTATCTCTATAGTGAACACCTCTGATAGTTCTATTTTAACCCATATAGCACCAAATAAACCTATCAGACCTTTTCATCCTGGAAATATGATCCAAATAATAGCAATTCCGTGGTTGCCTATGTCTACAGTGTTTCCATTTAAGCAGATGCAGTAGTGTTGATCAAAGATCAGGCTGCACAAAGCGTGCAGACACTTTCAGGGTTAATTGAATAGTACTGTGTAGTGTTCATAATGGAAGGTTGGAGCCAAGTTTTATGATAGCGAGAGAGAGAGAGAGGCAGTACTTTTTTATATAAGTGTACTGTTTAATTATGCATGTATCAATAAAAATCACTGAAATATTTATACATGTATATACATATGCCATTTCATCATTATCATCATTTGACAAATGATTTCAGCTTTCCATATGGGGTTAAACTAAAGCATGAAAGTCCAAGAGTTTGTTTGGAGAAATTATCTTTTTTTCTTCTGCTGCAATACATTTAGATGATGGGCAATATTCCTTTTTTCATTACTTTTGCATTAGGTTTTTGAAGGTTTGTGAAACTATGGATATTCAAATATTTTAACCATTTACCCCATGAGGCATTTCTATGCTATCTGCAATTGACCCTAAATAACAGCAAGGATGAAGCCGTTTTTATGGGTATATGGCACCGTTTGATAGCATAGAAAACATTGTGACAAAAGGTGAAATTGCTCGTGACGAGCAATTTAACCTTTTGCCACAATGTTTTCCAAAGGCTCCTACAAGAAATGAGTAAAAACGAGTATCTGTGGAGTAAAGGATAAAGAGGAAAGGGGCTTATGTTGGATGAGTCTGGAGTATTTTGTCATGTTATCACTATCGCCCATCCTTCTTATTAGGATTGATGAAAGTAGAATTTTGTCACAGGATTTATTCCTCTCTCCCTGCTGATCATTATTTTGGTGATGGTTTTGTGGGAAAGGAGCCAGTGGCTTGAGAAGAATATCATGCAATGTGTTGGTAATAGAAACTCCAGGAAAGCATGGAAAGGTGTAATAGCTGCTGTGACACATGAAATTATATTGACTAGAGCATTGGGTAGCAATAAGATAAATCCCCCATGCATGACTAAATCTGGTCGGTTTAAGCACAGATTGTGTGGGTTGATGATAATTACAGAGGTTATAGAACTAGCATTGCAGTCTGACTATCGGTATCTGTGAAAAAAAACACATATAGAGCCACATGTTACTTAATCTAAATAGTTATCTGGTGCAAAAACAAAACGAACTATGCTTTTTTAATAAGTGATTCAGTTCTTTCACTACCTGCTCCAAAAGTCCACGTTTTCTCCAGTTATTAATATTGAAGATGAGTATTGTCAATTATCGGAGACTTGTCGTTGACATCTCGCCGGGCCTCTTTCGATGCAGTGTAGGCGCTGGGCCGACGACATGTACCCATCGACTAATCATTGATATCTTGCACATTACTCGCTGGTTATTTCACGACGTATCGCTGAGTAGCCGACAATTAATTCCGACATTGGCAGTGTTTTCCGTGGGTGTATATACTGGTAGCCATGGTAATATCGGAAAGAATATTGTGCAGAGTATTAATAAAAGGAAATCCAGGAAAGGATAGATAAGTTCATTGGCCACCGCGAAATATGAATGGTTGGTGAATACGGACCCAGAACAATGTTTGCATTACTGTGATGTTCAGCGTCTAGAAATGCAGTATTTACCGCCGGACATATGTATGTCATACGAGCAAACGAATTAGCCAAGCTCTAAGAAAGTGAGATTTAATGCCTCCGCAAAAAAAATCGATTCAGGTCAACCTGCGCAGTCTGATCTGAATCGATTCTGCTTGCTTCTTGTAAATTAACTGTCCAGGGACTGTTCTACCCCATGAAATCGGTTGTTTGACACAATGGATTTTATGGACCTGTATAACTAGATCTGTACTGATTTTCTGCTTTACCAAACAATCCCTGGTTTTACGACCCCGAGATAAAAGCCTTTTGAAACCATTGCGGGAAAAGGAGAAAATGCTGGTAACCAGCATTTTCTCCTTTTCCCACAATGGTTTCAAACCTGCTAGAAACAAATTTCAATTTTTGAGTTATGTTTATTTTGTCGTCTGCAACTGGTTTCAATTTGGACCAGTCTAAAATTTTGTCGTTTGGTTAAAAGTTAATCCATCTCGTAATTCTAGCAGTTAAACTTTCTCTTGCCAGAGCATGGCTCAAATCTAGGCCATGGTGGTTCAAGTTTTTTCCTCGTGACTGTGAAATAAATTGACTTTTTGCCCTGACGTTCAAATTATTTATTGAGTTCAGTCCTATTTTGGAAGTAGTCAGAAACATGCAATTTAAGAATAATCCACTGCAGTCCTGCGATCGCCACATCTGCCATTTCATCTGGCGGAACAAACGTGACAGCATGCATGTCGTAAAAGGCGACAAAAGGGACATCATTTTGTGTTTTGTCCTTTCCTCATTTATCATGTTTGTCTTAATATGTTGTTGCACATGTCTGTTATTTTCACCTCGCATTATTGTTTACTAAGTACTGTGGATTCATATAATTTCGTTGGTATGAAATTTCGTGGATTTTTCAAATTCGGCATTTTCGTTGGACCGTAAATTCGTTGATTTTCCATTTCCAAACGAATTTTTTTTGTATAAAAAAATCTTAACTGACCATTAATAAAGTGTGTGAAAGAAAGAAAAAAAGATAACATAAGACCGGACTCGATCGATGACAAGTATACAGGTATCGAATGTAAAGGGTGTAAAGTTTATGACACTTATCTGATAATCTAATCGCCGGTCTCGAGTCTATCAATTAAGACGTGCGTAATTATTAACAATTTACACCGTTATTATTTAATACTGTAGTCACAGTTTACAATCAAATTTTAAGCCGTAAAAGATACGACGACGTTTTCAGAATCGTCTGCTTAGAAACTGCTGTCTTCCGAAGCTACCCTTCCCTCATGTCTGGGTCACTTAGGAAAACAAGACTGCTTCTCGCATATTCGCCGACATATTGTGACAGATGAAAAGAGATCGTTTGTTTAGAGCGCGAGTCGTTACTGACATGATACGTTTTACCTTGTTGTCCAAAAGTGTGTCCGAAATAGTAAGTGTGAACTCCAACAAATTTGCATCTAGATCTATATTTAGAACAAGCGTGAAGGGTCAAAATTGTAGTAGACCTAAGTTTCGGCTTCCATTCAATCTTGTGCGACTTCCTAAAGTTGCTTTCTTATACGAGCTTGTTCAACTGCATGGGATAAATCGACGATCAGACTGCAAGTTTTGTTTAGTCTGACACCGTCCAACAACACGTTGAA
This sequence comes from Tridacna crocea, assembly GCA_943736015.1. NCBI lineage: Eukaryota > Metazoa > Mollusca > Bivalvia > Cardiida > Cardiidae > Tridacna > Tridacna crocea. Next base: position 35,253,640 of record OX031063.1, on the reverse strand, counting down.
ATCCGCCATCTTGTCATCACCAAATTCAATATTGGAACGACCCAAATATAAAACAAGCCGTACGTCAAAATGATTTATGCCTGTCGCAGGTACACATGCATTTGCAGTAAAATTTTGATTTGGGGTAGATCTATGACGTAACGTGTGGGTCATTCGAGCAAGAGGGTTGTAAAACAAACGTTTGTTGTACTAATTTACGACTATTTTACCCTGTTTTGCGTTTAGAAATGGCTGTTTCAAAAACACCTGGGCAGTCGTGTCACATGTTTTGTGTAGTCGGCAGAAATTTGGTTTGGCTGTTTGCTAAAAAATATCCTCGCAGCCGAAATGCAACAGTAAAAAATAAACATGGATTACTTGACTCGATGCGTGTAGGTAATTTTTCAACAGTGTTTATGCCGTCGTCGCCGGGATAACAAAAAAAGAAATGAAGTTAAGGCAATGGAGAAATCACCTTTTTTACTCCGTAATTGTTAAGTTTCAACAAAATCTTTATAGGAACAAATAATCTAAGGTGTAAATAACTTTCTGTTCGATAGGGAGTGGGTACATTTTAACGTTAGCGTCGTCATGTTCGTTATTAATGAAGCCAAACCAAACTAAGTTGAAGATGGCCAAGGACCTATCTTTCGTCGGGAACTTGAATTCGTGGACTTACCTACCCACGAAATCAACGAAAATTAGTACTCAACGAATATTAATGGTTTCACAGTAAGTGCACCCAATATGACCTAAGATGTCGACGGGCCTTAAAATGCTATTCATTTAATTTATTTAATACTTGTTCAGGTTTTTCTGGTGACTGTGAAATAAATTGATTTTCTGCCCTGACGTTCAAATTATTAATTGAGTTCAGTCCTGTTTTTGAAGTAGGCAGAAACATGCAATTTAAGCAAAATCTCAATGAACAATACACATGTCAAACACTTGGCTATTCAAATTAACCGACTTAAAAAAAAAAAGTTCGCCTTTTTGGCTTACTGTAAGCCATTAGTTTTGTTCTCTAAGGTTTGGAAAGATGGTTCTAGAGATCTGGGATCTAGGATTATAGAATCTACGGGAAGAACATTTTAAGTGTTTGCCAAACAGAAACGTCCACCATATCTGCAATCGGGACTACACTGTAACTTATATTGCCATATAGTGTACATTTATTATTAAATAGGAATTTGAAAATAAACATGTATCTCGGTAAATTTACGTGTCTCTGTTTGGTTTTACTCTGTAAAGTAATTACAGAGACTTACTTGTACCCTGCTTATTGTGGTATTGATCAAGATGGGATAGTTTCTACGAAAGTCGCACTTCAACATCATCAGTTTTGGAGGGCAAAAACCACTGACGTCGAAGACTGCGCAAGGGTTTGTATTAAACGCAAGCTTTGTAAGTCGTTCAACTTCGATACAGGTACCCGGCAATGCGAACTGAATGATGATGTCTATAAGACTGGCAAGGAGATCCGATCGGGCGAAGATCTGATATACTCAAATATTGCCCAATGGCCAGCTGAGGTAAGGTTATCAATAAACCCCGAGAACTATAGAAATAAACAGACATATAGACAGACAAGAAAGAATTTGTTCTACTAGATTAGCTAAAACATAAATAACATTCAATCCGTATCAGTCAATTACATAGAGGATATTTGTTTTTGTCGGTGAAAGATCGAAATTTATTTCATCGAGTGGACACCATCGGTAATATTTTCACGAGTGGCTGCGCCACTCGTGAAAATATTACCGATGGTGTTCACGAGAAGAAATGCATTTCGATCTTTCACCGAAAAAAACATATATTCTTTTTATTTCATGCTTTTAATCTTTTTCTGAGGAGCTTTATAAAAAATCCAGTTCAGTTCTTTTCCGTTATTCCCCGTGGCGTACCCCTCCCGCATAGCAACGTTTTACAATATTATGTCAAGCGAGAGAAATGTAAGGTTTATGACGTCATATTTCCCATCTGGTTGTTAGGCACGCGCTATTTACCGAGGCAACAAGAACGTGAAAATCGGTATTTTCACTGGTGGTACCAGTGTAAGGTCTAAAATTATTTTCACTGCTATCTCTCGATATCCTACCGGAAAGCATGAAATAATATATGATAAGAAAAGGTTATTTTATCATTATGACTAGGAGAGAGAGAGTTGACCATCGTAGTATTATAAGAATTGGACAGATGAGCACTGATAATCTGGCAACCGACTTTAGCTTTCAAATGTCGTCGTATCCAGCAGGTAAAGTGTGACATCATTTTAATGACGTAATGCTCGCATAGGCCTAGAGCTACATTACAGTTTGCCCTACTTTCTAAACCAATGAAAACGCTGGATTTCGTTCAAAACTGCTCGATTTAATTCCATACAGACTCAATATGTTGCAATATGTGACCACTTAATCATTAAATAGTTGACCTATATACAGTTGTATCCCGGTTAACGAAAAGCTCCGCCCACAGTATTTTAGCTGGTCTTTGTAGAGTAAATACCAATCTAATGCATACACTGTAGTAAAAGGGGTGGGGACTATTCTAACTAATTGCATCATCACCAAAAAAGTGACGTAATTTCCACGTGAATATCGGGACTTAACTACTCGTACTTGACCACGTGGTATTTAACCCTTTACCAAATAACCTCTGGTATTAACGACCCTGGTAAGGAAGTCTTTACCAGGCTGGGAATTTTGGCTTGGATCCAATTTTAAAACCGTTTGCAGACAACAACTTAGTACTTGCTCAAATTAGAGGATTTGTCTGTGGAAAGAAAGAAAAGAAACATACCAGGAAAGGAGAAAATGCTCCTTACAAGTAATTTCTCCTCTACCCGCAATGTTTTCATGCGCCTTCTGACTCAAGGCAGTGAAAAAGAGGGCTTATCTGGTATGGGTTAAAAATGAAACAGATCATGGGGAGTGAGCCACTTTAGAGGGACATGTACACAGTTGTGTTAGCGAGACTTCGCCTGTGTCGGGGAAAATATTTTTTTTTTATAAAATTTCTCGTCGTAAACCGGCTCAAAGCATGCATCCATTGTTGAATCTATCGCTTCAAAATGCATGAAATTCGGCCAATTCCGTACCTACATCTAACCTCGTCCGTATAACGGTCGTTTATATTTGAACTGCGAGTCGCGTGATCTTATACATGGCAGGCTAATGTGATTCGTTTAGCAACGACATAAACGACCTCGATGAAGTTATGAATTCACATCTGTCTATCTGTCGGTTAAAACTTCAATCGGAATCGATAAAAAAATTAATGTAGATCTACGAATTGTTTGTCGCCTGAAATATGGTTCGAAAGATTTCGATAGAAAATTAAAACCCAAGTTGTCTTTTGGAAGAGGAGCCTGACAATTTTCAGAACGGTATACCGGCGTATTTCCGGATGTGCCGATCTGCTGCATATCAATCCACTAGATACACACGAGGGATATGATGGCTACCATCACCCGTGATATGCCGAATGAGCCTGACTGCAGACAATTGTCCTGAAACTAGTTTAAGGACAACCTGAGTAACAGTTTTAACGCCGTACGACTGAAAACGCACGTACGTACAACCGTCAATCAAAAGAGGCGTGTCGAACCGAGCTTTCTGTCGTTCTTGTATGGCTCTTTCCACCCATCCTTAGCTGTCAGTCAATTAGAAAGTAGGGCAAACTGTAAGTTAGTTATTGATCATATATTTCATTTGTATGAAACTAAATCGCTGGTCGGCTTCGCCTCCCTCCGATTTAATTTCATACAAATGAAATATATGATCAATAACTTATATACTTACAGTTTGCCCTACTTTCTAAACCAATGAAAACGCTGGATTTCGTTCAAAACTGCTCGATTTAATTCCATACAGACTCAATATGTTGCAATATGTGACCACTTAATCATTAAATAGTTGACCTATATACAGTTGTATCCCGGTTAACGAAAAGCTCCGCCCACAGTATTTTAGCTGGTCTTTGTAGAGTAAATACCAATCTAATGCATACACTGTAGTAAAAGGGGTGGGGACTATTCTAACTAATTGCATCATCACCAAAAAAGTGACGTAATTTCCACGTGAATATCGGGACTTAACTACTCGTACTTGACCACGTGGTATTTAACCCTTTACCAAATAACCTCTGGTTTTAACGACCCTGGTAAGGAAGTCTTTACCAGGCTGGGAATTTTGGCTTGGATCCAATTTTAAAACCGTTTGCAGACAACAACTTAGTACTTGCTCAAATTAGAGGATTTGTCTGTGGAAAGAAAAAAAAGAAACATACCAGGAAAGGAGAAAATGCTCCTTACAAGTAATTTCTCCTCTACCCGCAATGTTTTCATGCGCCTTCTGACTCAAGGCAGTGAAAAAGAGGGCTTATCTGGTATGGGTTAAAAATGAAACAGATCATGGGGAGTGAGCCACTTTAGAGGGACATGTACACAGTTGTGTTAGCGAGACTTCGCCTGTGTCGGGGAAAATATTTTTTTTTTTTTATAAAATTTCTCGTCGTAAACCGGCTCAAAGCATGCATCCATTGTTGAATCTATCGCTTCAAAATGCATGAAATTCGGCCAATTCCGTACCTACATCTAACCTCGTCCGTATAACGGTCGTTTACATTTGAACTGCGAGTCGCGTGATCTTATACATGGCAGGCCAATGTGATTTGTTTAGCAACGACATAAACGACCTCGATGAAGTTATGAATTCACATCTGTCTATCTGTCGGTTAAAACTTCAATCGGAATCGATAAAAAAATTAATGTAGATCTACGAATTGTTTGTCGCCTGAAATATGGTTCGAAAGATTTCGATAGAAAATTAAAACCCAAGTTGTCTTTTGGAAGAGGAGCCTGACAATTTTCAGAACGGTATACCGGCGTATTTCCGGATGTGCCGATCTGCTGCATATCAATCCACTAGATACACACGAGGGATATGATGGCTACCATCACCCGTGATATGCCGAATGAGCCTGACTGCAGACAATTGTCCTGAAACTAGTTCAAGGACAACCTGAGTAACAGTTTTAACGCCGTACGACTGAAAACGCACGTACGTACAACCGTCAATCAAAAGAGGCGTGTCGAACCGAGCTTTCTGTCGTTCTTGTATGGCTCTTTCCACCCATCCTTAGCTGTCAGTCAATTAGAAAGTAGGGCAAACTTTAAGTTAGTTATTGATCATATATTTCATTTGTATGAAACTAAATCGTTGGTCGGCTTCGCCTCCTTCCGATTTAATTTCATACAAATGAAATATATGATCTATAACTTATACTTATTAGTTAGATTACGTCAAACTCGGAGACTATTTATCATGCAGAAATCAAAACCGATTCAGAATAAGTTTCAGGGAACTCTACTCTCAAGAAACCTGATATTCCTTAATGGATCTAACACAATACGAAGGGGCTTGTCATTGGTTAAAGTGAAAGGTTTACTATGAAAAAAACAACATACTGGACAGTTAGGGATCGCAAATGAGATCACGGACTTATTTGTGCTTGTGCACTACCCTTGTCCTCAATTTGATCTATGCGCCTGTGAAGTTTCATTTTAACACCTCTAGTAGTTTTGAAATTATGCTCCTGACAAAATTTAAACTTGTAAGAAAAAGAAAAAATCAAAGGGCAATAACTCCTGAATTATGGAACCAAAATTTACAGATATGATTCATTACACTTCTCCGCAATGTCATATGGAGTGCAACACGCGAAAAGGGTCATTCGGACATTTGTGTAAAGTGTCGTCTCGGATCAGCGTGTGCAGTCCGCACAGGATAATCCGAAACGAAACTTTCCGATTTCATGTGATTTTCTGTTTTACGCAAGTCTACTGTAGCACAAAATCTAATGTAGTCGTAAAGTGCCGTCTCAGATTAGCCTGCGCGGACTGCGCAGGCTAATCCGGGACGACACTTTACGCAAATGTCCGAATGCACCTTTTCGCGTGTTGCACTCCAATTTATTATATCAACCTGTGAAATTTGAGATCTATATCTAATGTAGTTTTCGAGTTTTCACTAGATAAAACTTGAGTAAGCAAAAGTAAAAGCACAAAGGAAAATAACCATTAAATTATGAAATCAAAAGGTATGATTTCTGTGCCCTGCACTTCTTGATAACCTCTATCCATCATTAAGTATAACGTATACACCTGTAAAACGTTTTGAGTTATGCTCCTGACAAAATTTAAGTATCAAAATAACAAAGTGCAATAAATCCTAAATTTTGGGGCCAAACCAATTTGCTGTGCAAAGTTGCCTCATTTACTCTCATTTACTTTTATAATTGCCAAATCGAAACACCGACAGAAAAACCTTGGCACCTCAAGGTTTATAACGATTATAACATAAAAGTGCCTTACGTCAGATGTCAGCAAATGACTTGACGATAGTGACATTCCAATGAAATATGCAATGACAATACGACGGATCACTAATGAGGTAATGCATTGGATAGTAGGGTAAAGTTGAAAATATATACCATTAGCTTTTATCATACGACAATAAGTCAATTGATTGACCGCCATTATGTTTAGTATGGTAACTTTTTCAAATCAAATGTGGCCGTCGCGTAGGCTGACCTTGGGTTTGGGCCCATGTGCTATTCAAATTTTAATTACTATTTGAGTATCGTGGTCTCTGTTTAAAGAATCCTAGCGATCAGGGGCAAGACATTACCATAAGCATTTCTATGTTTCAATGTAACGCAATGTTTGGTTGGGTAACTTATCCAGTAAGAAAATGAACCATTTTCTAAATCAAGACTTAGACTTTTAGCATGGTTGGTAAATACAGATCTAGGACTTAAAGGTCGTAAATGATAATCTTTTACCATACAATCCAGAGTTTTAACGACTTTCAGAGGAAAAAAAACCTTCCAAACTGTCGAGAAAATGCTTACCTCTATCCTAGTATACGCATAGGCAACTTCAACAACAAACCTTAGGCTATATGTAGCACATTTTATTTGTCGCGTGCAAATGCTTTCAGTTTCGACAAGTCTAAGATGCTGTTTTTTGGCAAAGAGTTAATATGTACAGGCTGACTGGCCATGTCCGTACCAAGTGCAGAAAGAAAAACACATGGATCCGTGGTGATAAGATGAACCGACATCCTTGTTGACTGAGAAGTTTTCAAGCATAACTCTTTAGCGAATTAACATGTTCCTTTCGTAAAAAAGGCAAAGAGTATACTTCAAACGCATTCTGTAACGTTTCAGATTGAACCCAACTGTTTCCACAGACCTTGCGGATTTGACGAAATCTGTATACCTGGACATTTAACTGGAAATGATGAATGCTCTTACACCTGTCTGAAGTTAGGTCAGTAAATTTAGAATCTAAGAATGCATTAGTAGCCCATACTTTTATCGAGATATTGGCCTTCTAAATGAGATGGGGGTTTTGAAATGGGCTTTTTGCCCTGCCCGAAGGCCACAAGTTTTCAATGGGCTTACCGTACGTTACATCAGGCACACTGCAGCCAACGTAGCCCCGACAGACCCGTCAGTCCCGTTTATTCGAAACGTGGCGTTCTGTGAGATTTTGTTTGTTTTTTTCTACCATTTACCAAGCCTAGGTAAGTTTCGTTATGGTACCTTACATTATCCTTGACAAACTGTGGAGGGACACCAACGATTACACCATATTCTCGACAACCACGGCTACTATTTTTCTGAAAACATGAAGAAAACGGGATTGACGTAAATTAGAGGAATGTGATAAGCAAACTTGACAGACCATGATCGCTGGGGTCGCCATGACTGTCGGAAAATTTGCGGCGTAGCAGAACGGGTTGATCGTTGCGTTTTACTATGGCCTGATCGGTACTGGAGAAAAATAAGGCTTTTGCTTCCACACAAACTCCAAGACTTGTTACACGTACTAGTACGGCTTGCTCTGGGCTGGTTAGTTCTTATGCGATCAAGTTGGCTTATCCCGTTCCTCTGCGTTGTTTACGCCGAAGTGCGGAAGTGAGGTCTACCCAGTTAGTAGTAACTGTCTACCCATTAAGCGCTTACTTAAATTTCTCTGCGCATTTGCTTTTCATTTAGCAGGGCATTGAGCTTTAAGACATCGGGCGATGTAAAGTCTAGACCAGACTGCACCGTTCTATGCAGTCTAATATTGCATCAAGGCCGTCTGCAAAAAGGTTTTAAGTCGACAATCCCTGAAGAAGTGAAATGTAACATATACCGCCTGCAGTTTTTTCAGTACCAATATCGATCCGCTTATCGACCACACCAATTGCAGCTTCGACACCGACACAATTAATAGAGTCGACATCGTCAACAAGTCAAGAAACGACACCAGACTCGCAGACAAGTACCCCTTTCGAGGGAGCTGATCCTCAGTCATACCCTGCTGTAATCAAAGCGGATGAAACAGGTAATCCTAGCTTTCGGAAGAACCACTTCGCAGACATTGTCTTTCACATTACACCTCAGAGAGAGAGAGAGAGAGAGAGAGAGAGAGAGGAGAAAGACCGAGAGCTGTATGTTATATATATCGATAGAAGTATTGTTAAGTGAGTAAATGAATTGAGAAAAGCCTTACAGTTCATGTTTAGTAAGCCTTCAATGTAATCTCTGTTGTCGTTTCCAGTGATAAATGAGGACAAATACTTTACACCAAACATATTGGCAAGTTATATGTGTTTACACAGCTGAACCATTCTACAAACTTTCAAGTTTTAATAGTTTTTTTTCCTCTCTATCTGTAAGGATGTATCTGTAACCTAGAATAACTGCAGCGTTTCTATATGGCTTGACATCTGCGTAAAGTGTCGTCTCGGATCAGCCTGCGCAGTCAGGGCAGGCTAATCCGAGACGGCACTTTCCGTTTCTATGATTTATTATGTTTTGCGAAAGTCTACTGAGGAAGAAAATCTAATGTAGACGTAAAGTACCGTTCAGAGTTTGGTCATTTAAGAATCGAAATAATCTTTTGTCTATCGTGGTTTATCGATCAATAGCCTACGTTGCGAGTTAAGAGGCGCAATGAATAAGACACGCCCTTATGGATTATTCATTTTGCAGTATAACTCACTACCGTGGTTTATTGAAATAGAATAACCATCACTGAAAGAATATTACTTTTTAATTCCAACACGTAAAGTTAACGCCGGTTGTATTATAAACACAATGCGAGGAAAGCGTCATTGTGGATAGAGTGACGTTATTCTGTATAAAATAAGTCGCCTGTGGCTGTTCCATGTCTTTGCCTTCCGATATTTCATATTTGAAAGTTACTTGACGTAAACTTTCTGCTTTTTGACAAAAAAGGAAGGAAAATCCTCATAGAATATCAATTAATTTAAGTGTTAAATTGAAGATTGACAACGATGTCGAGAACTATTTGATATGCTACCAGTAAACGTATACATGTCAATCGAACGTCTTTTAAATTTGAAAGTTGGTTCAAACTTGACCGGTGTAACACTGGAAATGGCACTGGGAGTAGGTGGAATAATATTCAGAGCATCCGAATCAACTGCGACACCGTTGGCTCGACAATATATTCATTTTCTTTGTCATTTCGAAGAGAGACAATATAACAATGAAAATGCCCCGTTTTTCATGTTGAGTTTTATGCTTGGGGTTTTATTGAAATTTTGATTCTTTCCATAACTAGCGACTGGGCAGTGAGGTTTTGTTTGGCTAACTTAATGTAACAGCCGTGGTTTATTCAATAAGTTGGTTCGAATCGAAATGACCTTCTTTCTATATAGCGATTTATCATTCAATGACTCACGTTGTGAGTTATGAGGCGCAATGAATAAAACGTCGGGCTATCGTCTTCTTGGATTTTTCATTGTGCCTCATAACTCACAAACGTGGTTTATTGAACGATAAACCACGACAGAAAGAAGAATATTTCTTAAGTGTTTCTGGAAAGATGCTTCACATTGGTTGCACATTCATTTTGCAGAACTGAACATGTTTTCTTACGTAAAGTAAATATCAGCGAAAGCGTTGACTAAATAATAAAACACCAACTTACGAAGCAAAACTGTTCCAAATAAACATTTAACTGCCTAACACAAGATAACTTGCCATATTATGCCATCTTAATATACCTAAATTTGCTAATGATAACGTAATTTGTCATTAAATTAAATTTTGTTCCAAATACGTCATTAGAATCAATGAAGACGATGATGTTGTTATGCTGTTCTCATATTTGCTAGAATTAAAGGCTGCTTTATATTGATCAATATATACTTGTGAAAATGTCACTTTTTCTAAACAAACAGAAGCGAACAAAACGACTGCAGCATGTGGTGATTTACCTGTCGTCTTGAATGGTTTGGTTGTAAGGACTGGAGAGTTCGCATTTGTTGAATGTGACACAGGATTCACACTAGAGGGAGTTAACAAAATCACCTGTTTGACTAGTGGCGAGTGGAATTCGACAAGTGTTATCTGCAAATCAAACCGTAAATATCGCTGCTTTGTTGATCTCTTAACCCTTTACTCCATAGATACTCATTTCTACGCATCGCTTGTAGGAGCCTTTGAAAAACGTTGTGGCAAACGGTGAAATTGCTCGTCACGAGAAATTTCACGTTTTACCACAATGTTTTCTGTGCTATCACCTTTTATCACAATGTTTTCTATGCTATCAGAAGGTGTCATATACACAGCTTCATCCTTGCTGTTATTTAGGGTGAATTAGAGATACCATAGAAATGCCTTACGGGGTAAAGGATTAAGCCTTATCATGTTAAGTAAATGGAAAGAAACTTTGAAGTCAATACTTAAAGCCTTAATTTTGCTGTTTCAAAGGTATCTTTTTTTTTTTGGGGGGGGGGGTGGGTTGGAGGGAGAGATGTATATATCGGACAGAGTAGATACAAAATTAGAGTGCACTAAGTGACTTTCGGGTTTGTCTGATCTTGACATGACGCTGTCTGAAAACTTTCCCTGATTCGCGCGCCTAGCAGCTTATGGGCTATTCGCACTACACAATTCTAGTCTTATTGAAATCGAAAATATTCGCAGATGACGAATCAAATGTGATGGGATTCCTCTGAAAGAGTAGAAAACATCGTGAGAAAAGAAGAAACTACTGTTTACCAGCATTTCTCCTTTTCCTATAATCTGTTGATAAAATTTTACTAGAGAGTCGTTTAAAAGTTTAGACCTTGCAGCCCATAAGATGAAATCAGAGGTTTCTGTATAAGGCCTAGATCAAGATCAGACTGCACAAAACATGCAGATTTTGGACCTACACCGTCTGCTTGTTAATGAGGCTTGTAAGATTTAAAACTTTTTGAATTTCAGTAGATTGTACTTTAAGCCATAGAAAGAGATGAACATACATGCAGTTTCTGCTGTAAATTTTTGCTTTTGCGAGACTGTACATACGCAAGAGTGTCGGTGTAGGTCTCTCATATTGTGTAAGTTCTTGTAAACCCACAATACACCAAACTGGTTCTTAGAAAGTCTGATCAAAATTCTTGACCAGGCTAAAAGTTCTGGAGCACCCTTTCCGTCCTAACCCGTCCTGTGCGTAATGTTTAGATCGTAAATATTGCTAAAACGTCCGCTCCGACTAAACCTAGTTTAGGTCCGCCTGGCAACAGTTTTCGGAACGGAGTTTGGTGTGACGGGGGTACCAAGTTTCCACGATAATAGTGTTAACAGGGACTGGAATTTTGAAGTAAATTGAACTGGGTTATTGAATACATTACATTCTCCTCTAAAACTTTAAAGCCATGTTTTAAAACCGTAGTGAAAGATTGAGCAGGTAACTTGGCAACCAGTTTCAAAAAGGCATAAATTAGCCTTTGTTGAGTAATGTGTCTCATCTGTGACACCTGTGCTAACTTGTGGTGTCTAAATCAATCTGCGTAGTAGTAGTTTTAACGTAGTAAATTGGTCCTGTACTTAATGAAAAACATAATGGAAAAAAAAAGAGTGAAAAGTGGCTCAATGGATGGTATTCTAGAATTAGAAAAACCTCTTAACCTCTTCTCAAAGGTCGTTATGATTCGTGAATGTTACAACATCGATACCTCTGAAATACATACCCGATACACTCGACACATACTGTACGTGCTGTGGTAGTAGGTTTCTTCTCCCTTAGTTCTAACCTCATCGTTTTAAGGGTCCTGTGTGGAACTTATGTGGTAAAGTTCAAGACTCAATACCTGGAATCCCCGGGTTGGAGGTTTACTGCAATCTATGGGGTTTTCACGAGGGTGTCTTTAGAGAGGAACTTTTCCTAGTACTGGTGAAACTCAGGGCATGCATGAACAAGCGAGCAATCGCCGTGAAATGACAAAATAATATAAAACCGGTCTGGAACACAAAACACTAATCAATCAGTTATTTTCATGCTTTTGAGTCCAACGTAGCTTACTTCTCTTTGGTTCCTCTCCGCATATCCCAGTGCCACACAATCCCGAGTTTTAACGACATTGCGTTGGAAGGCTTTCGAAAACCAGCATTTTCTTTTTTTTTCACATTTTAACTATCCTTTTGCTTACATTTTTAGTAATTTCTGCATACGGGCCGAAATTGGTCCGAAGATTTGCTTTTGGTAAAGGTTCAGCGGCGACCAAAAGAAAATAATGCAAGTTTTAAACTTCAAACTATTCAAAAGTTTATATTTTTTTTTAACTGGACAAGTCTAGGATTTTGTTGCCTGGTAAAGAAATAAATCATCTGCTGTATTTATTCTGAATGAGATAATGACATGTATTGAAATGATGACCAGATAATTCTTATTCCTTTTACACAGCGTTTGCTGGCAATGACTTTGTGACGGTATTCCCGCGAGTGGCTACAAGAGGTCATGAGAATGTTTTGTTCAGGCAGATTTTCATCACTTCACCTGGGCCAACAAAAGTCCGGATAATATCTCAATTCCAGGATCTGGATCGCACTTTTACAATGAGTCATACCGATGTACAAAACTTTTCATCTTCATATACACTCACAGAGGACCGCACCACAAACAACAAAGTTATCCAGGTCAAAGCAAATCGTACAATCAACGTTCACACTTTCAGTTACAAAAATGGAACAAGTCAGATAGCCTGCGACTCGTTCTATAATTTACCGCGCACATATCTGAAAACAGAGTATATACTTATGACCACTGAAATGACTCCACAGTTTTCTGTAACTGGAATCGAACATAATACAAATGTGGAAATAAAACTGACGAATAACAATTCTTCTTTTAGTATAAAATTAAACAAGTCTGAAGTATTCAACTTTTTCAAAGAAAGCGATATCGACTCGACAAACGATAAAGATTTGACCGGAAGTATCATAACCTCTAATGAAGCCGTGGCCATTATTTCAGGGGGGTTCTTTGCCCAGATTCCCTTTGGTACCGAAGTAAAATACGATATGAGTGCTGTACAATTACCTGGAGTGTCTGATTGGTTCCATTCTTGTATCATGGCTCCATTTATGCCCCGGTTAGGATTCGAGTACAAAATCGTTGCCAGTGAAAACGACACGTTAGTTGATGTCATTTCAGATAAGAATGTCACTACAGTCAAGTTAAATCGGGCTGAAAAAATCGCAAAATTGTACGATGAAGCAAAACCTTTATTAGTAAATGCTACAAAACCGATTCTGGTGGCAACGTTTTCGTTTGGAGAAAAGAAAAAGAGCACAAACGATGGGGACTCCTCCATGATACTATGCCAGTATCCAGAGCGTTATTTGAACAGTTATGCTTTTTCTGTACCGGCTCATTTCGACAATTTTGTCCGGATCATAATCCAAGACAGTTACACGTCATATCTACGTCTGAATAACATGCCTCTTACTCCGTTTAAACTGCTATATATAACGGCACCCACAGGCATAACGCATACCATTATCTACATCACGGTAGATGAAATGAAATATTACACGCTAGAAAGCACCAACGGAGCGAGGTTTGGAGCAGATATGTATGGGCTAGCAAAGGCAGCTCAATACAGCCATAGACTAGGGTAGCCTACAACTGAAACTTTATGGTTATTATGATCATCTTTGACTGGTTTGAATATTTTGAAATCTTTAATCTGCAGATTGCTTCTTCAATGAACTTCACATTTTCTGTTGTAATCCGATCAATGATTTGCAATACAGCCACAAGGCTGATATCAGGTAGGTAAAACATCTAACAATAACTACTTGAGCAATGACTACAACCTATATACTGTATATATTCCTGTGACACTATATAGACTGAGAAAACACAGTTAATTGTTTAAAAGAAAGTCTTTAATTTAGTATTATGAATTTCAGTCCCAGGTTCTTAAACAATACTACTAGACCTAATGTCTAATAGGAGCAAATGCGCGAGCTAACTGTAAAGTACAAGAGTTGTAGCGTGCAAGATCTAACTCTTCAGTAAGTAACTTGAACATTAACTAAGTCAGACATTAACTTCCACATTAACTGACTTAGACAGAAAACAGCTCGGTATTCATAGTCAAACACCAAGAGGTCCTGTCAATCTTTTCCTGCAGAGCCAGACGCATGGCATGTCAACAGTCACGAGCTTACTTTGACATACATGGTTTTGCATGTATAACAGTGCACATGTATGGACATTGCTTGAGAGATACATAGAATTAAAGCTGTTCTCTATGTCAAAACATGCAGTAATACAACAGTTACAAGATATTCGTTTTAAGTAACCACCAATAAGTTCTAATGGAGAATACTAATTAAGGACTAATTATTATAAAGAAGTACATACAGTGTCAATTAAGAATACATGCAGGTACATGTATTCTGCATTTCAAGTAAACAATATTGAGGCCCTAACTGTTCAGTGAGGTCCTCCTCAATATTGTAACATTCCTTCCCCTGTTATTTCTTTTTTTAAGTATGTATAGGTTATGTATAGTGTAATGAATATATATATAAAACAAACAGGGCTAAATCGACCTAGTTGAACAACAAAACACATAATGTAAATATGTAAATCGAATTGACGGGTAACCTCCAGAAAAGAGATAGTCATATGAAATATAGTGCTTGTTCTAAGGTTTTCAGAACTGGAACATCTGTCTGCCATCGCTAATAGTCTACTCCCATCCTTGGTTGCAGGAGTATATCATCTCCATCCCATGACTGGAGTCCGGGTAACATCATGTTAACAATCCATGATTGTTGATTGTACCTTGTCACGAATCCATTCAGAAATATATATATGTACAGCTATATACAGTTATTTACATGTCTATTTAGTTCATATTATTAATCTTGAGTTCACATAATTGGTTGTTGGTTGCAGGAGTAAGTTTTCTCCTTCCCATGACTGGAGTCAGGGCAACTTCACGTTGACAACACTTGTATTCGTCACACGGACTTGGCTGGACACGAGCTTCTCTTATATCGGTGGCACAAGACGCGACAGTTACTATCTTAACCCTGTCATCTGGATGAGAAAAAAGTCTTTTGTGGACGACACAGATCAAGATCAAGCTACACATTTATACAGTCTGCTTTTAAAGTCAAGGGTGTGAAATAAAAATCTTACTGAGTTTCGGCAGATGGTATTTTCAGCCGTAGCAGATGGGCCGAGTTCATTTGTCG
The DNA here is from genome assembly GCA_943736015.1 of Tridacna crocea. Lineage (NCBI taxonomy): Eukaryota > Metazoa > Mollusca > Bivalvia > Cardiida > Cardiidae > Tridacna > Tridacna crocea. Next base: position 35,238,094 of record OX031063.1, on the reverse strand, counting down.
TTGAAAGAGTTAGGGCTGCGTTTATTATTATACTGCACAGAAATTTCTAGTGATCTGATTGGTTAACATGCCGGAAACATATACGTGTTCCCTGGCAAAAACCACGTAAAGCCACTTTCCCTTTTGAGTGCCCCGTAAACATCAGTACACGTACAACACAACATCTAAAATGGCGGCGTCGATCGATCACCAGACTCAATCTCCGATCAGAGTTGTCGTTCGTTACTCTCACCATACATCTCTGCAATGGGCGAAATGACAAGAATCTTGTCAAACCGTGGAAAACATATTTTGTTACTGTTTAACTGTTTCATGTGTAACATTATAAAGAAGACAAAGGAAATATGATTTTGGAAACATCATAGGTGTCTTCAATTGATGAATTTACCTGTATACCTGAACTATTTCTTTCGAGCTTCTTCACTGATCAGAATCTTACGACAATTTTCACAAAAATGGCTCCACCAATGAATGATGACAACAGTTTTGGCATACCACACCGATGGATCGGAGTTTGTAAGATTACAAAAAAAAAGTTATCGTCCCTTAAAAGACATTTAAGCTTTTCAGAAAATCCCTCTTTTTCATATTTCCTATCAATAAGTCTGATTGGCAGTATGCTGTTTGAACAGCACACAAAACAATCGATATTGGTCTTTCTCTCACCGGCATTTGTGTCGACATTTTGAGTTATGATCATATGTCTAAAATATTACGTAATGACGGGCTACTTTCTGAGCCCACTACAGAGGTGATTGAGTGATCCGGAGTGCAAGATAGTGCACCTGACTGCACATTATGCACCAAAATGCACGTGTTAGTGACGTCATTTTCCAGTGACGTCAGTTTTCATTGAATTTCTATTTCGTCAGCATACTCGATTCGTGAAATTATAAAACTGGAAAATTTCGCTTAACGTGCTTTGAAAGGGTTAAACTTTGCAGTGTAATAAATTCGTTGTACGGTCAGGTGGCAGGGGACTTGCAAATTGGAAACTTGTTCACGGCTATGGCGAATCATGTCGCCACCTCGCCTTCGACTCGGGGCGACATGATTAACCACAGCCATGAACAAGTTTCCAAGTCCCCTGCCACCTGACCGTACAACCAATACCGTAAGAAGGTACAAGTATCAATAACACATTGTGTGGTCTTTGCTGTCTGCAAGAAAAGTAATCATCCCATGACTAGGAGTCGGACATTCACTAAAAGCACGGATACGAATGTATTTAAAACTTGGTTAAATACTAAAGTAGAATAATAAAAAAAACGGTATTAGTTGTACGGTCAGGTGGCAGGGGACTTGGAAACTTGTTCACGGCTGTGGTAAATCATGTCGCCACCTCGCCTTCGGCGACATGATTTACCACAGCCGTGAACAAGTTTCCAAGTCCCCTGCCACCTGACCGTACAACGAATTTATTATACTGCAAAGTTCTACCCTTTCAAAGCGCGTTAAGCGAAATTTTCCTGTTTTATAATTTTACGAATCGAGTATGCTGACGAAATAGAAATTCCCTTCTGTGTGCCCCTATTCAATGAAAGCTGACGTCACTTGAAATTGACGTCACATAAATGTGCAGTCTGGTGATCGATCGACGCCGCCATTTTGGATGATGTATTGCACGTGTAGTGATGTTTACGAGGCACTCAAAAGGGAAACTGGTTTTACGTGGTTTTTGCCAGGGAACATGATGTTATGTTCCCGGCATGTTAACCAATCAGATCACGAGAAATTTCTTTGCAGTATAATAATACTGTTTGTTTGATCACGAGTATATAATCACAATAATTAGATTACATATAGCTATATAGATACTGATCATCATACGGCGATATTGTCACTTACAAGTATATCCACAAAATATCTGAAAGAAAAAAATAGACAGGGTATTTTATTATATACCTAGCAGTGAAATCCTGGAATTTCCCAGTTTAATAAATTTTGATATCATCACTAGTGACGTTATCAACTTTCACTTTCACTTCCTGCCGTAATTTGGGAACTACTTTTTTTTTCGACTACATTTTTTTCGACTTTCAAACGCAAAATTACAAATAATGATGTTAATAAGGTATATAATAAATAGAATAATCAACTGGTTATTTTTTATATGAAAAATATCTCATTCGCACTCGTTTTTTTCAACGCCTAACAACGCATCCTCGTGAGATATTTTTCATATCAAAAACAACCAGTTGATTATCCTCTATATAATATGTATACATGGTAATGTATGTATGTATGTTGTTTTGAACGTGTACTTTATCATTTAAAAGATGTGGGTTCTATGCATTTGTCTTGGGGAAAAAATGTCACACTATGATCGTCAATCTATACCTAGCGGTTCGAGGAATATCAGGACAGCTATATACATGTAAACTCACATTTTATTTCTTATATAAATTTACGTATTATTTCTTAATGCCCGAAAGTCAATATAGTATCTTTTTACCATTCTATCAACTAATTTACCTTCTAGTTTTCCCACTAGATGAGGAATTTCACATACACTTACTGCTTAGTGGAAAAGGTATTCGATATTCGGCAGTATTTCATGTGATAACGAGATAACAATCTAAGTTTTTGCAAATACTGGAGTTATACAAATACATTTATTAAGCGGTGCTCCAAGCAAGATAGATTTAATGAATCTTCGTTTTGTAGTAAACCATTCCAATCAGTGCTTAATATGGATCCATTTTTTGTAAAAATCCGTTTTTTCCTTATAAAGTGGGATGGAACTTGACGTGCAGAAATTTATAACAATGGCCAAAAAGTGCGACCAAAGTCAGCTTGACCGAACCCGCTTTTCACAGGGCATTACTTTTACATTCATTCGTTTATTCGGGAAATCAGTACAAAACATGATTATGGCCATAACAATATGTTGCGAGAAATATGGGAAGAACATGAAAAATGAATGAAATATGAAAATTTTCATACGAAACAGACAATAACAACAAAAAAAAAAGTGAAACCCCTGAACGCTTCAAAATTTCTAAGAAAGTGAAAGCTCCAATTCATTTCATAGGAAACGATGGAAATGTAACATATATGTACATATAACATTTAAAAGTGCATAGGAGTTTATGCTTATGTTCAAATATTTAAGTGTAGACTTCAATGAAGCGGGTTTGATACATGTAATTGCTACAGGAAACAAAAAGATATTTCAACCGATACAAGTGTTACGATAATTTGCTATTACGGAGTTTGAAAACATCTCTTTTGAACATAGCTAAATTTAGCAGATAACTCTTTGATGATAGTATATTAGTAAAAGTATGCATGTATGGACGGGCATATTACCAAAATAATTATGGCGTAAATCCGAATAAAGACGGTATTGAAACAAGAAGTGGTATTCTGATTCAACTTGAAGGTTAGAACATAGTTTGCACATACGGTCATTTTGTGGAATGTTAGAATATCTGTCGACTTCAATTTCTTTGAATAATGAGAGGACATATGAAAGCGACTAAGGATTTTTTTTTAATCAAAAAAACATTTCTAATGGCATCAATGTATTTTTCTCTACCAAAATTGATTCTGAATTGCCTATAATAAGATAATTTGGGAATCTCCTGATGATGGGCAATTTTGTAGATACTGATCTCTTAGCTCTGTTTAATAAAGGGAGATAATTAATGTTTTTGTCGAAGTTATCCCATAGATAACTAAAACCTAGATTACCTATAAGTTTCTTGACTGAGTGTGTCCAACTTTTTTACATTATTGAACAAATATTGTATGCAATGGTGAATTTTCATTATTCATTATTTTTATCCAATTCTTTAAAACTCTCTCTTGACAAATTAGTAAGAGTGGGTATCTTCCAAGCTCATGGCTAAATACTACGCAGATCATGAAATGTTTATGACCTACTTACCATTTTGATAGATTGATTAATTTAAATGTAAACCGTTTCAGCATCATATGGATCAACTTCTGGTGTGGAGAACTGTAGTTACTGATTTCGCAATAATGCAGTACTTTTTAGTTAATCGGAGAGCACTGGATTATGAGGAGGGAACAATTACCAGAAAACTATGTGTGCAATCTAGAGTTCACATTTTTGGGCGGATATTTATTTAGGTGATAGTCTGAAAGATCTTTTTGTAAATATTCCGAATAAGTTCGAAATAGATTTTTAAAAGTTTGCTAACAAAGTAAGTCGACGGATCAAATTAAAAAATCGTGTGTGCACTCTAGAAAGTCACGTTCTCAGTCCAATGTTATTAAACCTAGTCAGAATCATCGTCATTATGACATTTCAGACAATTTCTCTATTGCGACACGTCAGATCAAACACATGGCCAGTGAGTTAAATCTTATATAAAGAAAAAAAACTTTGTATGTATTTTAGAGTCCACAATTTCAGTATGATACCCATGAAATCGCCAACAATGTTATCCTAATGATATGTCGGAGATCAAAAGTTGGTTCTCGGAATAAATCTTAGAAAAATCTTAAATGAACTCTAGAAGATACTCATAAAACATGATCCGAATGGTTGAACATGTTTAAAGAAAAAAACACTCATCGCCTTGGATCACAAAAAAGGTCACAAGGACAAATCTGCCAAAAACCCTGTATGCACTCCGGAGGCCATATACTCTGTCAGATACTCGTACACCTTGGTCAGAATATCTGTTAGATGATAATTCAGATGTATGAAATTGGATCAGGTTGGATAAGGAAGTATGTCAGTGAAACAAATCTTATAATAAAAAGAAATATGCACATTGGAAGCCACTTTTTCAGTCTGCTACTCATGGTATTGGTCAAAGTTGTTGTCCTGATAATATCTCGGACAAATTTAATGTAAAGGTCACGTTGAATCAAAAGGAATGCCAAACGGACTTTTTATAGAAACACCTTGTGTGCACTCTTGTGACCACATTTTCATTCTGGGACTCATGTACTTTGATTAGAATGTTTGTTTTAATAATATCTTCAACAAGTCTAAAAGTGGATCAAGTCGGATGCAAAAACAGGTCACTAACAATCATGTGTATATATCATATCAACCAGGATATCTTCAGCTAGATCGGTTCGAGATGTCTTCACTTAGGTGAAGTCTGTAAGGCCAACGGACTTCCTGTTTCAACTAAGATCCAGCTTTTCTGTTTAAAGCAGAAACAGTGACGAATTCTATGGATTTATGTGCCCAAACAGTTATAATAGCGGTAATTTGAAAGGACAATCCATTTTGAAGCTTATGCTCAGGTCTGACATTCACGCATCTGCTCGCCGATTCTGATTATATCTCACAGATGACTCCGGTTGCATCTTTCCGTGGTCTGATACCGATCCTATACGGATGCAGAATGGTGTGTCTATGGCCATGGACGGGTTTCCGGAAAAGCCGCTCCCTAGTCCATTGTCTCCTCTGCCTCAGGTCTATTCTACTTCTCTCCTCAAGTAGTTCGACCAATCCCCTGCTATTTTGTGCATATCAATATCCAGCTCCAGTCAATTAATTGCAAGTTTCAGTTGTTGATGGTCCATGTTGGATTATAACATGTACAACAGTACGACATGACCACGTTGCACCATATAAGCAGGGTGTATTCATAAAGAAGCCAGGTTTTAGTTTGGTGCCAGTCGTTATAGTACACTCACATACTTTATTAATTCGTATGAGTTCTAAAGTAGCGCTAATTTCCAAATGGTCTAGAAATCATAGCTAATTTAAAAAGAAATTAAATTCTACATAAATAGGTTGTATAACATGGCTAAAATAAGAGAGCGATCGGAATTCAAAGCTGGAATTAACCCAGGGGTATGCATTCCGATGATAAACCAGATCAGGGTGCACAGCAATGCGAACCCATACAACTTAACACCACTCGATCACCTTGGAATAAATGCTGACTCAACTGTGGTATGTCCAACTACGATATTCACTTTAGATCTCAATGTAAATCACCTTGTCTTCGAAAAACATGCCCTGCAAGAAGTTGAAGAAGCCCTTAATATTAAGGTTGTTCAAGAAAGGGAACTTATGTCACCAAGAATAAAAGAAAATACCTGTTCTAGACCGATTCTAGACCGATCTCGATACAGGTGTAAAATCATTAGCCCTTTATCGTTCTTAGATCGCATTATAGGGTTATTTATGCAGAACCGCATGCTTGACATCATGACCATTGCAAACCTGGCAATTGAACTTCTAAATGCGCAGTAAACCTACGCAGAGATACTGACTCGAATCATATATAACATTAATGTAATATCGATAGTTTATCTCTATTTACAAGGAAACAAAAAATTAGGCCAGTCCAAGTTAAAAGTATTTGCAAGCGATAAAGTGGAAAAAATGGAGGAAATGCTGGTTAATAGCATTTTTTTTTGTCATTTCCCAACAAGTTTTTCAAGTCTTCCTCCTGCAGATCGTTAAAACTCCTTGTTTGGTTAAGGGTTACAGCGAGTGTTATTATACTGCAAAGAAATTTCTCGTGATCTGATTGGTTAACAAGCCGGGAACATAATATCATGTTCCCTGGCAAAAACCACGTAAAACCAGATACCCTTTTGAGTGCCCCGTAAACATCACTACACGTGCAATACATCATCCAAAATGGCGGCGTCGATCGATCACCAGACCGTTGTCTGCGCATGTCATATTCTTCGAAGATTCGACTGTCTTATATGACGCATCACTACTAGCCCCGAAAGCGGGCTGACTGTAATATTACGCTCTATAAAGTAGCAATGTTGAAAATAGCTTTTACGTATCAATACATTTGAGGAGAAATGAGACCTGCTTTAGATTTCTCTAAACTGGTGATCATAGTTGAGTGAACTGCACGAGGTAGCGTTTTATTGGGTAAACTTTTTTTTTGTTTTAAATTCAAAGTAACGTAGGAAAGTGGTTTGGTTCTGTACCCAGGATGCCCATATCAGATAGATGAGTATTTATAGAATGCCATCTAGCGGGAGATAATGATCACCAGACTGCAAATTTATGCGCCAGACTGCACGTTTTAGTGACGTCAGTTTCCAGTGACGTCAGTTTTCATTGAAATGGGGCACACAGAAGGGAATTTGTATTTCATCAGCATACTCGATTCGTGAAATTGTAAAACAGCAAGATCTCGCTTAACGCGCTTTGAAAGGGGAAAACTTTGCAGTATAATAAATTCGTTGTACGGTCAGGTGGCAGGGGACTTGGAAACTTGTTCACGGCTGTGGTGAATCATGTCGCCACCTCGCCTTCGGCTCGGGGCGACATGATTAACCACAGCCGTGAACAAGTTTCCAAGTCCCCTGCCACCTGACCGTACAACTAATACAGTTCGAAAATATGATTGCAAATCGAGATTTACTTATTTATGAGCATGGCTATTCAAAACACCATATTACTCTTAAATCAAATAAAGTGGTAGTCCACTTTACCTCGTTGGATGATTCCCCCTGTGCTATAGTTCTAGAACACCAGGGGAAAAGACAGTTTCTATCAAATGAATCGGTATTGGTTCTTTTGTAGGTTAAGTCCCCAGAAAAATAGAAATAGTTCGGCCACAGTGGGTTTTTTTGCCATAGACCTACGGTGCTCGCAACATTGACAAAACACCTTGAGTTATTTGCCAACAAATAAAAGACGCTGTGATGGAGGAATGAACCTGTTGGCAACGTTCTTCATTCAACTTTGAAAAGAACCTTTGATTGATCTCAAAACTCGTAACTTAGAGACTCTTTATTAACTGGGAAACTGGGGTTTGATACATGAATACGTGTATCTTGTAGACCGCAGATTTGGCGTTAGATACTGAGGAATTTCATGGTCAGATATATCGAGGGTCGAATTCTATCGACGACGGAAATTAAAACCAACTGAAACTTAGACGGACTTTTTTCATTAAGCTTGACTGAAAAACGTGGGTACGCAAGATCCAAATTCAACTGCACGTTTTGCACAGTCTGACCTTGATATAAAACTTCGCGAAGGCTGCTGTTTTCGTCTATGGCATTGACAGGGTTCAATTGTAATACCCAGAAAATATAATGGTCGAATGAGTTTGTAAGAATATATGGTTAATAATGGTGATCTCCAAGTTCAATGCGTGTATTTATGATGTAACCAAGCACCTTACGGAAAGGTCTTTGGCGGGTTGACAAATGGTATGCATAGCTATATCGAACATAAAATCTTCGTTATTAATGTGCAACCTTGCATTTGCACACTATTTATACCTGGATATTGACTAGGTAATTGGAAAATTACAAACTGAAAGACTTGGGCTGCATAATTGCCTGCACGTATTTATCTATGAGTGGTTATTGATAAGACAAAATAATCTAATGATTTGTAATTGGTTGTCCAGTCACCTTGTGCATAAAGGAGCGCTTGTGCTTGCTGATACTCCTGATAGATTCTATCAACAATATAAGTCACGAATTTAAAATTGAAAATGTATCATTGCAAAATAAATCACGCTTTACTTGTTTTATTGTGCATATTAAGTGCATTAATGTTCTTGTGTGCATCTGTTTGTAATCTCGATGTCGAAAGCATGGTATCAAAAGGAGTTGGGCTTAAACATCATTAGTTTTGGAGTGCAAAAAGTACCGACATCGTGGATTGTGCGAGAATATGTATAAAACGCAAACTCTGTAAATCGTTCAACTTTGATACAAGTAACCGGCAATGCGAACTAAACGATGATGTCTTTAGCATTGGAATGGAGGTCAGATCGGATACGAATCTTATGTACTCAAACATCGCTCAATGGCCAGGCCAGGTAAGTTTCTATTTCAGCGACAAACGTAAAAAGGACAATCTCTATTGACAACTAAAAATACAATAAACTAAGATACATGTACCGACATATCAAGAACATGCAAACACTTCCATTTTCCGATAGTTTTCTGTAAAATTTCTCCTTCCGTGTGTCACGAAGTAGCTATTATTACGTAGGTTGTCAGACGTTGATATAAGTAGATCTCAAACATTCGACGCATTGGGAAAACCTCGGTTGATCCGTTGACCAATTACCTCGGCTGTACCATGTAGCTTGATATGAAGCTGCAAGGTACATTTCTCAACCGAAAATACACCGCTTTGCACTTCTTAAAATCGTTACTACCCACGTCGGAAAAAAAAAACAATGGTCATTCTTTTCTATCCGAATCTCTGTGAATAAATCTCCGTGGACAAACAGCTTGTACCTTTATTTTCTATGTTGGTCTGCCAAGTCCGTATGCAATTTTTCAGCGAGATGTTACTTTTCCGCAAGGGTCGTTAAAACTGGGAATATATGGTAAAGAATAAAGAGGCTGCTCCCTCCAAGACGTAAATCATATTTTTCTAAGGGATACCATTTCATGAATAAACACATGTACGCACATTTTGGATAAGACGCCGACTGTTTCAACGAGCATCGCCACCAACAATTCAAACAGGACAACGCACTAAGGGATCCAACATTTCAATGGTGCTTACCCGATAAACAAAGAAGCACACATGGAATTCATTATCTCCCGCTAGATGGCATAGATGGTATTCTACAAATACACATCTCTATGATTTGGACATTCTAGCTACAGAAGCGGAGTAATTTTTCGAAACAATAACCGCTACTTTGAATTTCAAATGTACTCGGTGTACCGTGTTGATCTATTTTCAGACAAAGATTTCCGGTAATCGATCGTACTTTTCTTTTCAAATAATTTTTTGCCAGTAAAAATTGTTATAGTTAAGAGAAATCTGGAACTAAAACAGGTATGATTTCTCCTCAAATGTTGATAATAGCCATTTTCTCAATTGCTACTTTATTAGCGCATATTACTACAAATCTTCCCACACTGTCGTAGGGGGAGGGAGTGATGCTTCATAGCGGACAGGTCGAATCTTCGAAGAAAATGACATGCGCAGATAACGCGATGGACTTGGCTTAGAGCCCATACCATTTGTATAAATAAAAAGGAGGCTAGCCAAAACACAGGACATACCAGACGCGTCAAGATGAGTTACTGAATGCAGACCTACAGACTGAGGCATCCGACATATTAATACACAAAGCCGATACGCCTACAATAGCAACAATAGACTTTGTCAAAGTCTCATATTATTTGCATAAATGTAAGTTGAGGCAGTCAGGGGCCTGCTGGCCTTGACGCATTGCCATTTCGATGAAGTCAACATCCTGTTAATTCAATTTTTTCCGGCATGGAATTTAGACTTTCCTCCACATCATGATCCAATTTTGAATAAAAAAAACTACAAACAATAAAAACAATAAAAATATAGCATTTCTTAGATGCTTGTAACCTGTATATTAACCCATTACCACACAATCCCTACTTTTGACGACCCGAGAAAGATGCCTTTAAAAAACATTGTTGGAAAAGGAGAAAATGCTGGAAACTGGGGAACAGACGAAAAGATCCGACATTTCAATAGAAATGCTTCCCTAAATTTATAGAAGCACCCATGGACTCTAAAACCCACCCCATTTTCACCAATTAAAGGGAGACTAGGAATTAAATAGGACAAGTCGAATGCAACTTCAGAAGTTGAGTAAAAAAATAGTGTAGACCAAGATCAGCTGGCACACTCATACGGTGTCTTCTGTGGGACATCTATTGTTTATGCTTAAATATCAGTCCTGTACCACAAAATTATTATGTTTAACGATTCTGAAGAGGAAGACCTTTGAAACATAGTGGGAAAAGATAAAAATGCCGCTGGCCAGCATTTCCTCCTGTTCCAATAATAAGTACCGCCCTATCAAAGACAAATGCCATAATATATATCGCAATCAATTCGTAAATTGCAAATGCTTTTATATTGGCCAGGTTTAAGGTGGTGTTTGGTTAAGAGATTTTATGAATTAAATGAATATTGTGGGTCACTATGTTAGACCGTAGTTTTGCTATTTCAAGCCGTTTTCACCTTACCCAATGACTCTACCGAAAGACGTGCATTGCTAGCGGAATCCATCTTAGGGCTCACCGATCACAAAGCCAATGCTTTCGTGGAACCACCGAGATTTAATGAGACACGAAGTCATCTATCAAATGCTAAGGCCAGACAATCGTCGACGCAGTGCCAAACAACATTTCTTGTCAATTACAAAAAGCTGACAAGCTTACTATATATTCATGGTAAGAATTACATAATGTCGCTCACAGTGTTAATAATTGACAGCATTTTGTTTAAACTGACTTCTTATCAGCTTCTGCAAAATCTCCAATAATGAGTTATCTACGATTGTGGCATTGTGAATATCTTTTTAGAAATGCAAACCAAAGTTCGAAAACACCGTCTGTTATAGTCATGATTTATCCGGAGTTGGAATATGGATGGCTTAACCAAACAACAAACTTTTAGACTTGTCCAACTCGAAAGCATTTGCAAACGACAAATTGCATGTTGCCTGAGAAAGGGTGGAAAACATTTTGGGAAATAGAGAATATGTTGGACACCAGCATTTCCCCTTTTTCCACAATACTTTCAAAAGCATTTTCTTCAAAGTCGTTATAACTGGTGAGACGGGTTAACCCGTCTGTTGACCACCTTAACCCTTTCCTTAACAATCCCTGGTTTTTACGGGTCAGGATTAGACGCCTTTTGAAAACATTGTGGGAAAAGGAGAAAATGCTGGTAACCAGCATTTTCTCCTTTACCCACAATGTTTTCTACCCTATCATAGACAGAAATCATCTTTTCAGCAAGAGTTGAATTGTCGTCTGCAAATGCTTTCAATTTGGTTCAGTCCAAAAGTCTGTCGTTTGGGAAAGGGTTAAAGCAGATACTTTCTGAAAATACTGTTTGACAAAGAGATAATGTCGGTGATAAATAGAGTTTATTTCATCAGCTTGTGGTTAATATGAGGAAATATTTGCTGAAAAAGGGAAAGGTATGCGAAGATAAGGAGTGTCGTAAGGCACGAGTTATTTTCCGGGGACATTTCCCTTTTGAGGCAAATATTTTCCCATAGAGTTTTAAGGAGAAGATCCCTAATTTGTAAGGTCCACAATGGAAGTTGTCTTAGAGAACGGGTCAACCACAGCGTAAATGTCTACTTGACCAAAGTTCCAGGTCATTATTGTTCCCACTGGAAAGTGCATTAACCCTTTACCATACAATCCCGGCGTTGAACGATCCTAATAAAGAAAGTTTTTGCAAACATTGCGGGAAAAGGAGAAAATGCTGGTAAAAGCATTTTCTCCTTTTTCCACAAACTTTTCTACCTATAAGTGGACAATTGCTATCAGTTGAAAAACGTTTGAATTATCGCAATGAATTCCTTCAATTACGGACGAGTCTCAAATTTTGCCGTGTGGTAAAGGGTTAAACAAAACTTGTCTTGGAGGTTAAAGGTCAAAGTTAGCAAATGTCCTTGAGGACCATCTTCGCAAGCCAAGGCTGACGATTCACTACGCTACTCTACCCTTGGCGGATCGAGCTTGATTTTTACATTCCTCCGATACGCTTTTTCATTGGATGCAGCCAGCTCTAATTGCAACGAATGAAATCGCTCGAATGAAATAGCATTCAATCTTTGAAAAAAAAAATAGAACAAGGTCGCTACCTTTCGAATAGAAGGTAAACATGGAAACCCTCGTGGATGTCTGTTAATCGCTTCATGTGTATTCGTAAGCGGTTTGTAAAACGATATTTCATTGGCTTTTAGAAATATGATGTAAAGGGGGGTAATAACCAGCATCCAATAGAGAGCGCATCGCAGGAATCTCGAAATCGGGCTCAATCAGCCAAGGTAAGATCCACGTAGTGATCGCAACCTTGGCTCGCGAAGATGTTGAGGACAAGTGTCCTATGGGCTTATACGTATCTTGACAACAAAGGATATTTTATTTACTCTTACCCTGCCGAAAATCGAGTTCGATTTTTTACGAGGTCTACCCCTGCAATTTCGACTTAGTGCAGGTATTTGTCCACCACAGTTTAAAACCTAGTAGCTTACAGTGTGGATTTCAGATCAGATTACGCCTTCTGTGCATTATCATCATTGAGTACGTCATTAGTGAACTCATCTACTAAAGTCTTTTTTTTTTAATCTGGAAATTCAGTGTATGAGAGTGGTTATAACAATCCCTTCCGTCTATAGGTTGAGCCTGACTGTTTCCATAGACCATGTGGCTACGACGAGATGTGTATATCAGGACAGTTATTAGGAAAAAGTGGATGTTCCTATACCTGCTTAAAAATGGGTAAGTATGATTTGAAATGTGCAGAAAACAATCCATGCAACCTAACCCTTTCCCAAACAATCCCTGGTTTTTACGGCCCTGATATAGAAGCCTTTTGAAAACATTGTGGGAAAAGGAGAAAATGCTGGTTACCAGCATTTTCTCCTTTTCCCACAATGTTTTCTATCCTGCTTGAAACAAATTTCAGTTTTTGAGTTAAATTCATTTTGTCGTCTGCAAGTGCTTTCAATTTGTATACCAGTCTGAAATTTTGTTGTTTGGTAAAGGGTTAGATATGATCGGCGCTCTGGAAAAACCAGTTTCAATGTATCGCCTTCATGCATAATCCCCAGCTAGTCGTCACATACCTTTGGACCTATGAAACCGATTTTGTCGCATGACCAGCCGAATTATCAGATGGGGTGATCCTTAACCCTTTCCCAAATGAAAAACTTTTGGACTAGACCAAATTGACAGCATTTGCAGACGACTATTCAACTCTTGCTAAAAAGATGATTTCTGTCTATGATAGGGTAGAAAACATTGTGGGAAAAGGAGAAAATGCTGGTTACCAGCATTTTCTCCTTTTCCCACAATGTTTTCAAAAGGCTATTATTCCAGACCCGTAAAAACCAGGGATTGTTTGGGAAAGGGTTAAACATGCCAAAAACTGACCAATGAAAGGACTTTTAGATATTGATCCGTCCTTAAGATTGGCTGACCTGAATAGACAAATTTTTCAGATACATATAACACACTTTCCACAGAATATGACGTATGTCTTACACATCCAAGAGTCCTCGAAACTATCATGAATACCTCTTGATGTGAAAAGGTTTATCAATTTGCAGTCTTTTTGGCCAGTTAAAGTTACCGATTATTTTAAGAAAATTGTTGATCCAGAGACAAATTCCCTTTTGTATAAAGTACTTTTACTCACTAATACAATTAAAATCTTATCAGATTTAAATACAAGTATGTCACATGCAGTATTTACAGGACAAACACCGACCAGATTATCGACAGCATCACAAGTAGCACCGACTGCGACTTCACAAACACCGACCAGATTATCGACAGCATCACAAGTAGCACCGACTGCGGCTTCACAAACAGTGACCAGATTATCGACAGCATCACATGTAGCGTCGACCGCGGCTTCACAAACACCGACAAGATTTTCGACAGCATCACATGTAGCGTCGACCGCGGCTCCACAAACACCGACCAGCTTATCCACAGCATCACATGTAGCACCGACCGCGGCTTCAAAAACACCGACCAGATTATCGACAGCATCACAAGAAGTGTCGACCGCGGCTTCACAAACGCCGACCAGATTATCGACAGCATCACATGTAGCACCAACCGCGGCTTCACAAACACCGACCAGATTATCGACAGCATCACATGTAGCGCCGACCGCGGCTCCAGTTACTCAGATATTGTTACCTAATGGTCACGAAGTCTCGACAAGCGGTTCTGAGGATACATCAGGGCCTGGTCTGATAAACTTGGTTGATACTGGATCCAACCGGCTTGAGTATAAAAGTGGTAATTCTTCTGCAAATCTATACCTATGTACATTTTTTATTTTTTAACTCGGTTTAAAGTAACAATATCGTCCAAATGTAAACAGTGGGAGACGTTCAAAAGCAGTGAATTCATATCACACCATATAAAAGTATGTAAATTAATATGAGGATAAGCGGGACTCACTGACCTCTTGCGGACAGTGTAGAGACAGAATGTGCAGTCTGGTCTTTTATTTCATGCTTTCCGGTAGAATATCGAGAAATAGCAATGAAAATATTTTTCGATCTTACACTGGTACAACCAGTGAAAATACCGATTTTCACGTTCTTGTTGCCTAGGTTAATTGCGCGTGCCTCACTACCAGACGGGAAATATGACGTCATATACATGTACCTTATATTTCTCGCGCTTGACGTAATATTGTGATGCGTTGATATGCGGAAGGGGTACGCCACTTGAAATAACGGAAAAGAAATATACTGGATTTTGATAAAGCTCCTCCAAGAAAGGGTTAATAGCATGAAATAAATAGAACATTTGTTTTTTTCGTTGAAAGATCGAAATTTATTTCATCGAGTGAACACCATCGGTAATATTTTCACGAGTGGCGCTGCCACGAGTGAAAATATTGCCGATGGTGTTCACGAGATGAAATAAATTTCGATCTTTCACCGAAAAAAAAACAAATATTCTATTTATTTCATGTTGCTAACCCTTTCTGTGAGGAGCTTTATCAAAATCAAGTACAGTTCTTTTCCGTTATTTCCCGTGGCGTACCCCTCCCGCATAGCAGTGCATTACAATATTACATCAAGCGCGATAAATGTAAGGTATATGACGTCATATTTCCCATCTGGTTGTGGGCACGCGCTATTTACCTAGGCAACAAGAACGTGAAAATCGGTATTTTCACTGGTGGTACCAGTGTAAGATCGAAAAATATTTTCACTGCTACTTCTCGATATCCTATCAGAAAGCATGAAATAAGAATTTATGTATTTGGGTCTGAAAGAATTAACTCTTTACCTGACAAGAAAATTGTAGCCTGGTCCAAATTTAAACTTTTTGCAAAGAAAAATGAAACGTAACACAAAATTTGAAATTTATTTCCACCAGGGTAGAAAACATTGTGGGAAAAAGAGAAACCCTGGTTACCAGCATTTTCTTCAACAATGCTTTCAAAATCGTTCTATCTCAAGGTCGTTAAAAGTCGGGATTGTGTGGTGAAGAGTTAATGACCATTTTTATCTAAATTTCTTTTTAAAGCTTTAGCTGGTACTCAGTTTTTGACAGTCTTTCCAAGGGTTGCTACAGATGGAAACGAAGACACTCCTCTAAGGCGGATCTATATCAGATCAGTCAGGGAAACAAGTGTTCGAATAAAATCGTCTTTCCTTTCGCTGGATCAGAATGTATCTGTGAACACTGTAATTTCACAGGACTTTCCTACTTTGTTCACGCTAACAGAGAACGATACAGTCAGCGACAAAGTTATCGAGATAACAGCAGATTCTCCGGTCAATGTCCACACACTGAGTCTGAGTTACAAAAATGGGACAGATCAAATGACATGTGATTCTTTTTACAATCTACCTACAAACCAACTGTCTACAGAGTATATACTTATCACTACTGACATGACACCACAGTTTTCTGTAATTGGAACGGAGGACGGCACACATGTACAGATTACGTTATCAAATAAAGCGGAGCCTAAGTTGAATATATCTATAAATAAGTTTGAAGTCCATACATATTTTTTAAACAACGACATTTCCATCGACGATGATTTGACTGGAAGTATCATCACCTCTGATAAGAACGTGGCTGTTATATCTGGAGGGCTCTTTGCCTCAAACCCGTCGTCTAGAAACACAACAAATGATATGAGTGCTATGCAAATACCTGGCGTCTCCAAATGGTCAAATTCGTGTATACTGTCTCCCTTCATACCTCGGATTGGGTTTCAGTATAAAATGGTTTCCAGCGAAAATGATACATATATTAATATGTCCACAAATGCAGATGTCACAAACATTGTGATTCAACGCGGAAAAAAATTCACAAACTTGCATACGACGGAGAGTCCAATGTTCGTGACGGCTACGAAACCGATTTTAGTAGCTATGTTTTCTCTTCGCAACGACGTAGAAATCGGTGGATTAGGCGATTCCTCAATGGTACAATGCATCTACTTCGAGCATTATGCACAAAGTTATACTTTCTTTGCACCAGCCATTTTTGATAGCTTTGTACGCATTATCATTCAAATTGATCATGTGACGGATCTTAGGCTGAACACATTACCGCTAAGTATGGCAATCAATAGTCTAAGTATAAAGTCGCCTACGGGCATCGAATACGCAATTCTTTATATTCCGGTGGAACAATCAACATATTACACGCTAACAACTACCAATGATATTAAATTTGGAGCAGATCTCAATGGTTTTACGAATACGACGCAATACAGTCAAAAAATAGGAGAGGTTTACTAATGGGACTGTGCTGTATATGGATCGCTTATGATACACTTAGAAATCACTTTTAATTAACGAAAAAAGACTTTTCAATGGCACATGGAGGTTCACAATATCAAAAGGGACTTTTTTGAAATAACTATAGTCGGGCGCACAAAAAAGGACAGATCTGAGCTGGAATATAGCCGAAAGAACAAACGGACGACTAGACTAACTAGCCCAATTAACGAACCAGCTAATCAATTCCTTCATTACCCAAACGACCAACCAACTGACCTACCGACCAATCAAATAAACAACCAACCAACAAAACAACCAACCAACCAGCGAATTAATCGACTAACAAATAAAATAACCAACCAATCAATCAACAAACCAATCAACTGGACCTAACCAACCGATCACCTGACAAGTTAACTGACCTAAATGTGTATTATTATGGGGCTAAACAAGTGTCTGTTGCCACAAGCCATTCTGTATCTAGCATTGCTAAGTCTAGTTCTTAAAGGTGGCCCTTCAGATTTTGGGACGAAAATTTTACAAAAATACCAAACAAAATATCCTTGTACTCCCAAAGCCTTATGATTTTCATTCATTAAACCGCAGTAGTCCAAAACCACCCGACAACAAGATAAATTAGAGATTTACTACAGCCCAGGGCGACACTGAAGGGAAGCACAGTCTATTTTTACATGAGCAACTAGCTCATTTTTATACCGGAAATACACAGACGAAGCTTCAAACATAGCATTCGAAGTTCTAGACATTATAGAAATTAATTACATGTTTGTTTTGTTATGGAATTTAATAGTCATAAGTCACGTGCACGTCACTTAACATTCCCACAATGCTATTTTCCTTTTGGCGGGAAATCTAAAAATAGCTGAAGAGGCTACGTAGCCCTTTATGGGAATACCACTATATATATATATATATATATATATATATATATATATATATATATATGATTCTTTATTACTGATGATTTATATTGTTTTTTTTTCATATAAATTTCAGTGACATGTACATGTATATTTTTTTATTTGGTGTGATGTGAAAATTCTAAATACCCACCTTTAAAGAACTTTCTAAAATTCATATAAACGAAATTTCGTTGTCCCTATTGTCATTATGTTTTTCCGTCTGTATGAGCCATTTATTTCTTACTAATTATCTTCATAATATAACTCAGTTATACAGTGAGGCAGAAGTGTAATGCTAATCCTTATCAACATCCAACGAAGCATAAAGGTTCTTGACCAAAAATTCCATAAAATGGAAAAGACTGTCTTATCTTAAGATTGAAAATCGTTGTCTGCGCATATCATATTCTTCGAAGATTCGACTGTCTTATATGACGCATCACTACTAGCCCCCGAAAGCGGGCTGACTGTAAAATTACGCTCTATAAAGTAGCAATGTTGAAAATAGCTTTTACGTATCAATACGTTTGAGGAGAAATGAGACCTGCTTTAGCAACAGATTTCTCTAAACTGGTGATCATAGTTGAGTGAATTGCACGAGGTAGCGTTTTATTGGGTAAACCTATTTTTTGTTTTTGTTTTAAATTCAAAGTAACGGTTGTCGCGTAGGAAAGTGGTTCGGTTCTGTACCCATGATACCCATATCAGATAGATGAGCATTTTTAGAATGCCATCTAGCGGGACATAATGGATTGAAAATGAAACTCTTAAACAAGAAATGTAGAACTCTCGAAAACAGTGGACTGTCTAGAAATTAAAGTGGAGTACTTTGAAGCTCAAGGCCGCTACCTTTTTTTTTTTAATATTCCAGAGTCCAAGGGTGAAACTAGGGAAAAAAGTGAAGACAAGGTTCGTCAATATTTGAAAGATTTCTTAAACCTAAATAGGTCTAAAATCAGCACTGAACGTGCTCACATGCTGCCTAGCTTTAGTACACCTCGTCTGAACATCGTTAAGTTTCCTTTATTTAACTTATTACCAAATGACAAAATTTTGGGATTGTCTAAATCGAAAGCATTTGCAGACGACGAAATAAAAGTGACTGAAAAATTGAAATTTGTCTTGTGAAAGGTGGAAAACATATTGGGAAAAGGAGAAAATGCTGCTTACCAGCATTTTCTCCTTTTCCCACAATGTTTTCCAAAGGCTTCTTTCTCAAGGGCATCAAAAGTAGGGATTGTGTGGTAATGGGTTAAGACCAAAGATAGAATATTACAGAAGTCTATGAAACGACACGAAAGGGAAAATGGCGAGGTTACTTCAACGATAAAAACGTATTTTAAATGACAGGCTATATCAAGACAAGCAGAGCAATTTTGTCTGTTTTGCAAAGAATAGGAGCAGTGCAGTTAACTATATTAATATATTATACTTCTTTGATTAAGTCTTTACCAAACGACATAACTTTAGACTGGTCCAAATTGAAAGCACTTGCAGACGACAAAACAAAAACGTAACTCAAAAGTTGAAATTTGTTTCCAGCGGGATAGAAAACAATGCGGGAAAAGGAGAAAATACTGGTTACCAGCATTTTCTCCTTTTCCCACAATCTTTCCAAAAGGCTTCTATGTCAGGGTCGTAAAAACCAGGGATTGTTTAGTAAAGCGATAACCCGTAATGTACTTATTTCAGAGTGGAAGATGTTGATTCTTCTGATCAGTTCCCTTTATACTGTATTCTTGAATTTATGTGTTGTTCTTTAGAAAGAGTAACAACTTTTAACATCCAGAAGGGCACTCAGACAAATTAGAATAAATTGAATTGGGAAATAGATGTATTTAAAGAGTCAGTTTGTTTCAAAGTTTGCTGATTTATATCATGAAGGATTCTTTCCTGTACCTTCCCATGTATAATATAACTACCCGAGTTTTGCTTGGCTGAACCAAGCCAATCAGTAATTGCGTTACGTTACTATTTAAATCAAGAGTTTTACTGCGAATGTAAAATAGGTGTTGGATTCGGCTTCTAAAAAGTCTAATAAAGTATATGTTCTGTTCTGTTTTGTTAAATCGATATGCAAACTCCTATAAGCATACATCATTTAAAATATAGATGTATAGATAAACAGTCCATACACCCTTAAACAAATAATCCCGTGTTTTCAGGTCACTGAAGGTAGAAGCTTTTGAAAACCTTATGGGGGTAAAGGGACAAAATGCAGATTACCAGTATTTTCATTGAGCAAGTAATCACATAGTTATGGATCCACGAAATATATTTTGTCTAATAACCGACTGAATCATAGGCTAGAATAGTCCTTAGACATGCAGCGGCAATATGGATCCAAATTTTCAACTTGAAATGGCTACTTTTCCCGTACTATTAGCTGGATTTTTTTCAAAACCAATAGTATTCAAGCTATTGATTAGATAAACAAACTGTAAGAGTTTCACAAAAATCTGATAACAAAATGAATGCAGACTTTATCATGTAAACAAGAAACAGAAATTTTCAACTCGAAATGGCTACTTCTCCCATATTGTTCATTGGATTTTTTTTTCAAAAACAATAGGGTTGAAGTTATTGATGAGATAAACAAACTGTGCAAGATTCAAAAAAAAAAAAAAAAAAATCTGACAATAAAACGCAGAATTTATTGCGTAAACAAAAATTGGAAATTTTCAACTTTAAATGACTACTTTCCCAAAACTATTTGTTTGAATTTTGTTCAAAATTAATAGGATTCAAGCTATTGATGAGATAAACAAAAAGTTAGGAAAAAAAGATATCTGATTACAAATACAGACTTGATCATGTAAACAAGAAATGGAAATTTTCAACTATTTCCTTAACTAACACAACTATGAAGATAACTCTTGCAACAGCCATCATGCCAATGTAATTTCATTTCGGTATGGTTCAGAACAATGATCCGAACATCCTCCATTCAGAACATATTTCTGGAACAGTGTACTGTGTTCTGAAACATTCCTTTCACACACTCTAGAACAGCATTCCAGAACACAGAGCATTGTGCCAGAACAGGCGAAAGGAATACGCCCTGTTCTAATTCAATCGAGGGGCGTATATTCCTTTCGCTACTCCGAACACTCCGAGCATATTCTAGGTCAATGGAATATTTCGGAACACTGTGCCGTGTTCTTCATGTTCTGACTGTTCTAATCCAATCGAGGTGTAGCGCACCTGCTGAACGGTTGCTAGGTGATACAAGATGGCTGAAAGACGGGCAAGAACGGGCAATTTGTCTTCGCAAAATTTGCAATTGTTCTTTTTTACGACATGAATACCATAGATAGGAGCATAGTAGACTCGTGTCTACTCTCTCTTCACCTAATAATTTCCTTAACAAATACAGCTTTGACAGTAGCTCTTGCAACAGCCATCATGCTAATCTACTTTCATTTCGATATGGTTTAGGACAATGTTCCGAACAAGCTCCATTCAGAGCACACTTTCGGAGCAGTGTATTTTGTTCTGAAATATTCCTTTCGCACATTCCAGAACAGCATTCCAGGACACAGAACATTGTGCCAGAACAGGCGAAAGGAATATGCTCCTCAGTGTGGCACACCTGCTGAATGGTTGCTAGGTGATACAAGATGGCTGAAAGACGGACAATTGTTCATGGCAACATTTGCAATTGTCCTTTTTTTATGAATGCCATGAATAGGGACATAGACGCGTTTCTACTCCCAGTCTGAAGCTAATCATATCCGACTAGCACATCTAAGACTGTAGCTCTTGCAACAGCCACCATGACAATGTACTTTCAATTCGATATGGTTTAGAACAATGTTCCGAACATGCTCCATTCAGAACATACTTTCGGAACATTCTATGTTATTATACTGCAAAGAAATTTGTCGTGATCTGATTGGTTATCATGCCGGGAGCATAAAGTCTATACTCGTATCATGTTCCATGGCAAAAACCTCGTTAAGCCAGTTTCACTTTTGAGTACCTCGTAAACATCACTACACATGCAACACAGCATCCAAAATGGCGGCATCGATCGATCACAAGACTGCACATTTATACACCAAACTGCATGTTTTAGTGACGCCAGTTTCTAGTGATGTCAGTTTTCATTGAATTCAGGCACCAAGAAGGGAATTTCTATTTTGCCAGCATACTCGATTCTTGAGATTATAAAACGGCAAAATTTCGCTTAACGCGCTTTGAAAGGGTAAAACTTTGCAGGATAATAAATTTGAAGTGCAGTCAGGTGGCAGGGGACTTGGAAACTTGTTCACGGCTGTGGTGAATCATGTCACCAACTTGCCTTCGGCTCGGGGCAACATGATTAACCACAGCCGTGAACAAGTTTCCAAGTCCCCTGCCACCTGACCGTACAACTAATAGTGTTCTAATATTCGCATATTCCAGAACAGCATTCCAGAACACAGAACATTGTGCCAGAACAGGTGAAAGGAACACGCCCACCCTGAATTTAGTGAATATGGTTATTCATTTCCGCTTAGATTGTGCAATTTAAAGTGAGACTGATATCTCTTTTAAAACGTTAATTTTTAAGTTTTAAGATTTTTTTTTGTTCCACTTACGCCAGCGAATACAAATCAATACGGTAAAAATTTGTTCGTTTATTAAGAGCACCTGCATTTCAGCGGTTGTTAGAGTAAACTAAGATGTTCGTCCCCAATAACTTTCGTATGGACAATATTTGCAACCTAAACTTCTTATTCATCATATGCCAAGGAGAAAATTGCTTAATTTTGTTATGATACTGCTTTATTTGCCATTGATTATGACTATTTGCATGAATTTAACTTTTTTCATTATCTGATTTAATAAGTGATGTTATGAAGTTAACCCTTTACCCCATAAGGCATTTCTATGTTATCTCTAATTGACCCTAAATTACATCAAGGATAAAGCCGTTTCTTATGTGTACATGACACCTTTTGATAGCATAGAAAACATTGTGACAAAGGGTGAAATTGCTCGTCACGAGCAATTTCACCTTTTGCCACAATTTTTTTCCAAAGGCTCCTACAAGCAATGCATAGAAATGAGTATCTATGGAGTAAAGGGTTAAAGAAGACAGGCTAAAAGTCAGTCTCTCATACCAGAGGAATTTGACATTTTATAACCAAAAATAAATGATAAAATATGAAAAAAAAAATTCCCCTGAATAATATAAACACAAGGAATGCAACGTCTCGATTGCCGGTGCTAGCACAAGACAGCCTTTCCCACCCAAAATCACCCACGAACAGCTCTTTGCAACAAAATTTCCAGACAGCTAATGAAGTGGTCATGGATCATTAGATAAATCATTAATCTTTATCATCACACAAACTGAGCTGCAAAGTACCAATCAAATCAATGGAAATTTAGCTTTTTTCTTTACATAAATATATCCAGTGTAATTTGTAAAGAACTTGCATGGCAACTTCCGTTAAACAGGCATGCACACTCAATGGAATTTAAATTTTGTACAGTCTGGTTCTCTAACCCTAGCAACCATTTTGCACAAGGTGCCTTTTTCAACAGTGAAATTTGCAACTAAACCATCCTGTATCATATCAGAGATACTGTGATTTTTGCCGAGACATGGGCATCAAAAAATAATGATATCATCAATGCGCATGTCTCAGCAGAAATCGCAGTATCTCTGACACGCTACAGGATGGTTTAGTTGCAAATTTCATTGTTGACAAAGGCAATTTATGGGAAAATGTTGCCAGGGTTAGAGAACCAGACTACAAAATTCGAATTCCATTGAGCGTGCATGCCTGTTTAACGAAAGTCGCTGTGCTAGTTGTTTACAAATTACACTAGATTTATTAAGTTCAGAATAAAGGTAAATTTCCATTGATTTGATTGATATTTTGCAACACAGTTTGAGTGATATTAAAGATTAATCATTTATCTAATAATCCATGCCCATTTTATTACCTGTCATTGGAAATTTTATCACATAGGGCCGTTCAAAAAGATTCAGGTAAAATTGTATTAATTACAGATCTATACTTTTAATGAATGTTGTTCTTAAGGTCTGCGAAGATAAGTAACAAAAATCGCATTGGAGCAGACCTTCATACTGAAGTTAGGTTTTATGTGTGAAACATAAAAAACTAATGAAATTTTCTGCTTTATTCCTATAAGCAATGTTTTACTTGAAGTATGCCTTAGTGAATGATCTATGAATATGTTAAATGCTTTATTTTTCCAAAGTCTGACAAAATCATCTACCAAGCAGTAACATGTATGTGCAAAAATACAGTATTAGAGTAACAATTGCATGGGTACATGGGCTGTAGTTATGAATGACACTGTATTTCACCTGAAACATTCAGAATTTCACCTAAAAATGATAAATTCAAATGCTGTACATAGTATTAACTTTTGCCCTGAAATTATAAAATATTTCTGAATAGCACAATATCATGCTTATTTTCTTATTTATAGTCTTTTGTTATAGGAATTTCCCTGAATTTCATTGATAAGAACAATATTACACTGGAGATGACTCTGTAAGAGTTACAATAACATGAAATTTACCCATTGAATTTCACTTGAAAGATGTGTGTTCGATTTTTAACCCTTATTTAACCCTTTACCAAACAATCTCTGAATTTTACGCCCCTGTACAAGCCTTTTGAAAACATTGAAGGAAAAGGAGAAAATGCTGGTAACCAGCATTTTCTCCTTTTCCCACAATGTTTTCTACCCTTCTGGAAACAATTTTAATTGAAGAGCTACTTTTTTATTTTGTCGCCTGCAAGTGCTTTCAATTTGGACCAGACTAAAAGTTTGTCGTTTGGTAAAGGGTTAACACAATACTTAAAATGTGACTTTATTGAGAAAGACAAAAATCCTGTTACAGAACTTCTTGTAGTATTTTATCATTGTATTAAGAAATCTGGTTCTTTATTTCTGGTGTGAAAGGTGCAAAACTAACATGTATAAGTCTTTAAATGGTATTTAGTGTATAAATATCATGGTAATGCAACCGACATCCAACAGTCACATTCATAGGCATAACTTCTATTACTCGCACCACGCACATGCATAATTTTAAAAAATCGAGAATAGGTCGTTGGTTGCCTTTTTTTGCATATTTTTCAGTATGGGCGTTTTCTAAAAGAGCTAAGATCTCTTGATTTTGTGACTCGGATTCCATTTGGCTGATTCCGAATTGCTCTTGTCACCTACCTCAAAAATGGCCAACTTCGGCGTGCATATAATTTACTTTTTCCTGGTTACGCCTATGACATTGGCCATGATTGGGTGAAATACGGTTGCAATAAATGAATCCCCTGACAGATTATTTTGACAGAAAAAATTTTGTCCTAAAGTTGGCATGAAGTTATGTGTTTCATTAAAAAAAGTTATAGTTTGAGTCCCATTTATGACTAGTTTTTTTTTTTGTAAATTTCAGTTTGTGTAAGGTAGAATCCAGTAGTAAAGTGAAAGTTACAGAATCTTGCCCCCAGGATTTCTGGCCACTGTAATTCTCAACTCCAGAACTATAGTGAAAAATAAGAATTTATCTTTTGTACTTTTAGTCATGGAAGGAAAATCTAAAGATGTAAAGGCACTCATTAAATTGAGACAGACAAGACCTTCCTTTGCTAGAATGATATCTTGGGAGTTTAGCAAAGTTTCAGATGATGGAGACACAAAAAAGGTTAAAAAGAAAGCCAAGGTTTGTTTGTTTCCCTGTTTTCCTTCCGATAGTTTTGAGCCCTTAAAACTAGATATCCAGTTAAGGGAAACCCATGACAAGAAGGAAATGTTAGATTCCTAAAGTTGTTTTTTCCAATAGTAAGGATGCACATGAATAACCTTTTTACACATAACACATGAAAACTGCAGATGATACACCGAGTTCGACTCAACTTATGATCTATACTGTTTCTTGACCCTTTACCACACAATCCCAAGATTTATTTTCTGTGATAAACAGGACTTTTGACTAGAATGGGCAGAAAAAGAGAAAAACCTGTTAACCGACATTTTCTCCTCCTTTTCCAACATTTTTTTTTCTCCATTTTATAAAAGCAAAATCCACCCTTTGAGCCACATTCAATTAGTTTTCTTTAATTGCTGTCAATTTGGATAAATCTAAAGTTTTGCCATGACTGTAGTAAAGAGTTAACCCTTTACCAAACAATCCCTGGTTTTTATGACCCAGAGGAATAACCCTCCTGAAAACATTGTAGGAAAAGGAGAAAATGCTGGAAACCAGCATTTTCTACTTTTCCCACAATGTTTTGTACTCTTCTAAGTAAGGTCAAGTTTCAATTTTTGAGCCACATTTGTTTTGTCAATGGCAAATGCTTTTAATTTGAACAAGTCTGAATTTTTGCTGTTTGGTAAAGAGTTAAATGGTAAAAATATTTTGGAAATTGAGAAAATACTGGTTACCTGCATTTTCTTCTTTTTTCATAGTGTTTACAGGAGCCCTCTCCTTCAGGGGTGTTAATACCATGGAATGTTCAATAAAGTGTAAAACACTGCAAGTGCTACAAAATTACCTTCAATTTTCTTTTTCAGCCCGATTGCAATGAGTTTGTTGTCAATGTGTCCATTCAAATTTGTCCATACATAACTTCTACATTCATTGAAGGATTTCAGTTTTGAAAACAAAGGGATTTGAAATGAGACAGATGCACACTGAGTGACTTTTTCATTCAATTTTGCAGCTTAACCCATTACCACACAATCCCTACTTTTTACGACCCTGAGAAAGAAGCCTTTAGAAAACATTGTGGCAAAAGGAGAAAATGCTGGTAAGCAGCATTTTCTCCTTTTCCCACAATATTTTCTACCCTATCAATAAACAATTGCACCATTTGAGCTACAATGAAATTGTCGTCTGCAAATGCTTTCAATTTGGACAAGCCTAAAATATTGTCGTTTGGTAATGGGTTAAGAGGTTCTCTACTAATTCTCCTATAGTGGGCTGACATGTTGCCCCATGGCAGTCATCTGTTGTTGAAAATTCACTGCAAAATTCCTTGAAAGTTTTGCTAAAAGAAAAAAAAAAAGCATCGAACAAAATTGCCTGAAATTTTGTTGAAAAAATACAATTTAGCTCTGATTTTTTATACGCCCGTCGAAGACGGGACGTATTATGGGATCACCCGTGGCAGGCGGGCGGGCGGGCGGCGTCCAGTTCTTTGTCCGGAGCATATCTCCAAAACTATACTAGCTAGGGTTATGAAATTTCATGGGTGGATAGATCTCATCGAGGCGGAGTGCAGTGCACAGGAATCATAACTCTTGCTCGCTTAATTTTTGAGTTATTGCCCTTTGTTGTTTTTCATACTTGAATTTTGTCCGGAGCATATCTCCAAAACTATACTAGCTAGGGTTATGAAATTTCATGGGTGGATAGATCTCATCGAGGGGGAGTGCAGTGCACAAGAATCACAACTCTTGCTTGCTTAATTTTTGAGTTATTGCCCTTTGTTGTTTTTCATACTTGAATTTTGTCCGGAGCATATCTCCAAAACTATACTAGCTAGGGTTATGAAATTTCATGGGTGGATAGATCTCATTCAGGGGGAGTGCAGTGCACAAGAATCATAACTCTTGCTTGCTTAATTTTTGAGTTATTGCCCTTTGTTGTTTTTCATACTTGAATTTTGTCCGGAGCATATCTCCAAAACTATACTAGCTAGGGTTATGAAATTTCATGGGTGGATAGATCTCATTCAGGGGGAGTGCAGTGCACAAGAATCATAACTCTTGCTTGCTTAATTTTTGAGTTATTGCCCTTTGTTGTTTTTCATACTTGAATTTTGTCCGGAGCATATCTCCAAAACTATACTAGCTAGGGTTATGAAATTTCATGGGTGGATAGATCTCACTGAGGGGGAGTGCAGTGCACAAGAATCATAACTCTTGCTCGCTTAATTTTTGAGTTATTGCCCTTTGTCGTTTTTTATACTTGAATTTTGTCCGGTGAATATCTCCAAAACTATACTACCTAGGGTTATGAAATTTCATGGGTGGATAGATCTCACCGAGGCGGGGTGCAGTGCACAGGAATCATAACTCTTGCTTGCTTAATTTTTGAGTTATTGCCCTTTGTCGTTTTTCATACTTGATTTTTGTCCGAAGCATATCACCAATACTATACTACCTAGGGTTATGAAATTTCATGGGTGGATAGATCTCATGGATGGGGGGTGCAGTGCACACAAATCACAACTCTTGCTCGCTTAATTTTTGAGTTATTGCCCTTTGTTGTTTTTCATACTTGAATTTTGTCCGGAGCATATCTCCAAAACTATAGTAGCTAGGGTTATGAAATTTCATGGGTGGATAGATCTCACTGAGGGGGAGTGCAGTGCACAAGAATCATAACTCTTGCTTTCTTAATTTTTCAGTTATTGCCCTTTGTCATTTTTTATACTTGAATTTTGTCCGGTGAATATCTCCAAAACTATACTAGCTAGGGTTATGAAATTTCATGGGTGGATAGATCTCACAGAGGCGGAGTGCAGTGCATAGGAATCATAACTCTTGCTTGCTTAATTTTTGAGTTATTGCCCTTTGTCGTTTTTCATACTTGATTTTTGTCCGAAGCATATCTTTAAAACTATACTAGCTAGGGTTATGAAATTTCATTGGTGGATAGATCTCATCAATGGGGAGTGCAGTGCACCGAAATCACAACTCTTGCTTGCTTAATTTTTGAGTTATTGCCTTTTGTTGTTTTTCATACTTGAATTTTGTCTGGTGCATGCCCCAGCTTTACAACTTGGGGTAAGACGGGCGTATCTTGCGACAATTTGCCGCTCTTGTTTTTTTTTGTGAAAAGGGAGTTGTCCATTAGTTCATGTTCATGAAATATCAAAATGTGACTTGAGGATTGGCCGTTCAAGTCCAAAAGGAGAGAATTGTCATGCATGGGTAACACTGGAGTTCATAGGAATAGTGTTTCTTTTACATTAGAATATACTGGTCGGTAAACGCAAGTAGAGCAATTCAGGCCTACCTCTTGTTTCCATGTATTTATTTATTGTAATTATTTTGTGGGATTAGGAAAAAAAGCTGTATCCAGCATTTTATCCTTTCCCTTAATGTTTTCTACCCTTTCAAAGGTTTTACTTCATTATATCACTTTTGATTTTGTTGTCTGCAGAGGCTTTGAATTTCAAAGAGTCTAGAATTGTAAAGAGTTAATAGGTTGTCAACAGATGTCTGTATTCCTATATTTTCCTATATTTTGTCAGAAAATCCTGTATTTTGAAGAACTTCCTATATTTACCCATTTTTTAAAGGATATTCCTATATCTTTTTTTGAAATTTATAGCTGATAAATAAAGAAATTGTAAATATTTCTTCGACACTGCTTTTGGCTTCTTTATGTTACAGGTTAGAGAATTATTATGTCTTTAACAGTATCACCAGCCATCAGAAAATGCTTCAGTGCATCTCTTTATCACCTGTATGGTCACCTTGCAAGGCAGTAAAATAGGATATTGGCCTTTTAGGTAAATGAAAGTCTTACTGTATTTAGATTTTCTTACAGGTAGAGCCCAGTGATGAAATACAGGGCAAGTCTATGAAATGACCTCATCATAACTCCACAAGCAGAACTAAAGTTGACAGACTGGAACATAAGTACCATGTCTGATTTAAGTTATTTATTCATGTTCATTTTAGTTTAAATGAAATTCAAAGTATTTATTAAAAAATTCATTTGCCATCAGGATTTTTCAAAGACTTTCTTATGTACTGAGGGGACCATATGTGCTCTTCCAAACTGGAATTGAAGCACATTAGAAGACTGACCCTTAGGAGCCAGCCATGAAGAAAATTAGATCTGAAGAAAATACTTAACCTTCATC
Organism: Tridacna crocea; assembly: GCA_943736015.1. Classification (NCBI taxonomy): domain Eukaryota; kingdom Metazoa; phylum Mollusca; class Bivalvia; order Cardiida; family Cardiidae; genus Tridacna; species Tridacna crocea. The sequence continues at coordinate 35,208,139 of OX031063.1, read as the reverse complement.
TAGTACTAAGCATTAACCCATTACCACTTTTGATGCCCCTGAGAAAGAAGCCTTTAGAAAACATTGTGGGAAAAGGAGAAAATGTTGGTAACCAGTATTTTCTCCTTTTCCCACAATGTTTTCTACCCTTCACAAAACAAAACAAACATAAGAAACGGCTTCATCCATGCTGTTATTTAGGGTCAATTAGAGATACCATAGAAATGCCTAATGGGGTAAAGGGTTAAGCCATTGTTATTATTAAATGTTGTTGTTATATGAACCTCACTTGAAATTAAAAAATACATTACAGGTGCCCATTCAGATGATGATTATGTGCTATGCAGCAGCTCTCTGCCTCGATTGTGATGCTGTTGAAGTGAATGGTTACTTTTAGGTAGATTTTAATCATTGATTAGAAAAGTGAAGGTAAGAATTCTTAGTATAAATGCCTTTGAATGAAATGATGTTTGTTTGGAAAACTCCAATGTTTTGTCTCGAAACTAGCAAAAAAACTCCTAAATTTGGTGAAAAGATATTCCTATATTCCTCCTATATTTTGACAAAGAAAAGTTGGCTGACAGCCTGAGTTAATGCTACTCAGTCTAAAACTTTGGCATGTTATGAAATGGTTTTGTTTTTAATGTTACCAGAAGCAGGTCATAAAGGTGGATGGAGTAGGTGAGGAATTGTATGCCGATGCTGCTCAAGCTGGTGCTGTTGAGGCTATAGAAGATGCAGAGGGTGAAGAAGCAGAGTCTTCTTTTGAAAGTGAATATGACACTGCTCCAGAGGACAATGACCTCATACACTTGAGTGAAAGATTGGGTGACTTTGTGTCTACTACTGATACATTTACAAGTGTCTTGAGTGAGTCTGCAGAAACTCATGTGGACATTGAAGATGAATCATGTGACTTTATTGAGACAGAGGATGATAATTATGATGACGACATTGATAAAGAGATAGTTTGTGACACTATGTTAAATAACAGGGAGGAAAAAAGGAGGAGGAGAAGTAAGCGACAGAAGAAAAAGAGAGCTAAGGTAACCAGACTTTTGTTTGCAAATGAGTTTTCAAATTTGATGAATGTGTTTGATGCAGAGGATGATCTTGACAGTGTATTTGAAGAAACAAAAGAAAATCCAGGACCCATTGCAGTGAACAGGAGAGTTCCAAGTCTTGTTGAGCTCTGTATGAAGGCAACCAGACAGAAAAAGAGACATCCTTCTAGAGGCAGCTCAAGCAGTGTCTCTCACCAGTTACCTTATGGCATTAAACGACTTTTAACAGTTCTCAGACATGATCAAAGGATACTCGCAAAGCAGTTATCTTACTTACAGAACCATATTCTACCAAGAATTTCAAGTCAGCTTGGCATTGACACATGTATTAAGTGGACAGAATATAATAAAGACCCAAAATTAGAATTTCCATCAAGAAGTATCTGGACTTGCCTCTCTTATCCTCTAACAACAGACGACCTCAGTTCCTGTCCAGAATCCATGATTCAATCAACAAAAACACCGACTTTTTTGTACACACCAACAATGCATAGAATTGCAGAGCTGGTAGACCACAGATACAATAATTTCTATGGGGATTATATTGCAAAATCTCCATGTGCTTTAACAGGTAAGTGTCATGTGTTTTGGTTGTTTGATAAAAATTTTTTAACCCATTAACAGAAAGGTTTTGAATACACTGACAGAAAACCATTGGATCGATGTAACAAGGAATAGCTCACTATGTTTTTTAAACAATTCTGAAAAAGGTATTTCCTTTCTGTCTAGTTGCCAGTATTTTTTCTCTTTCCCACAGGGGTTTTTAGCAATTCAGACAAATCTTATTGTTTGAGCTGCAATTGATTTGTCATCTGCAAATCCTTTGCAGGGTCCAAAAAATCCACTCGGTCTGTTCGTCCCTAGTAGTAAAAAATTGGTGAGGGCCAAAATGGCAAGAGGACAAGTAAGAATTCTGAAATTTTTTTTGGACCCTGCTTTTATTTGGACAAAGCAAAAATCTTGTCAACTAGTACAAAAATAAATTATATACATGCATTTGAATAGACGATTTGCCAATTAGATTTGATATAAGCGATATTTCCATTTTATCGTAAGCGGCGCACCAGAAATATCATGTGACACTGGACAAACAAAGCATTATTTCAATAATAAATGCCGTATGTCCCGTTCGCAATTCCTTTAAATTTGGACAAATTCATAACTAAAAGGAAAATGGCATGGCAAGAAATCTAGACGAAATCAATTCCAACACAATTCAAACATATTTCATGATATTGCTTTTGAAAAAAATAATCATAAACAGGCAAAATATGCATTTTATGAGATCGTATTGAAATAAAGATCATGTAGAGACTAAGAACGAACTTACCCTCTGACACCTGTTCAAAATTCATAATCCTGTCCATTAATGATCACTAAAGGGGTAAAGTGATATGAAACAAAAGATAAGAAGAGTCATTTTAATGTGACACGTGTGTGTTAATCTGTAAGAAGCAAGTACATTACAGCTGTTCTAAAGGTCACCCATATGCAGTGCGATACCGAGATCAAAGGAACACCGAGTTAACCCTTCACCCATTTTTTTTAGTAAGATTTCATTAGATTTTTTTAACCCTTTACCAAACAATCCCTGGTTTTTACGACCCTGAGACAGAAGCATTTTGAAAACATTGTTGGAAATGAAGAAAATGCTGGTAACCAGCATTTTCTCCTTTTTCTACCCCGCTGGAAACAAATTTCAATTTTGAAATATGTGTGTTTTTTTTTTTTTTCTTTCAATTTGGACTAGTCTGAAAATTTTTTTGTTCGGTAAAGGGTTAAATACTCAAAATGAAGCTTGAATAAATATTTTGTGAAGAAGTTATGGATGGTCTGAAATTTGATCTGAAGCCACGTTTCTTTTGTTTCATATCTATAACATTAATTTATTCTTCAATAGGTACATACCTGAAAGTGCAATAAGGATGTTTGATAATAGTGCTTTGATATCAGTAAATGGACTGTCCCTGGACAGCTATGTAACCTCTTTGCCAAAGTATTTCGAGCGACCCGGAAAAAAAGGGGGCAGACGTGCTGATTTGTCTCACTGTCTGTTACTTGTCTCACTTCCTCAACCTTAACACCCCACTCTCCTAACAAAAAAAATGTAGTTCAGAAACGTCTGAAAAATAATTTTTTAAAGTGTGAGAGAAAATATTAAAGGAAAAAAGGAAGGGCTTGCAACAAGCATTTTCTCCTGTTTCAGCAATAGTTTTTTTTTTTACTTTTTCAAAGACAATTACAACCATTTGACCCAAGTTTATTCTATCGTCTCCATATGCTAAGTATCTGGAAGAGTCCAAAGTGTTGTCGTCGGGTGAAAACATTCACGGTAACCATTTAAAACCCATATCCCAAGCTTTTTATGACCCTTAGAAATATAGGTTTTAAAAATGTTGTTGAAAAGGGATAAAGTTCTAGTAACCAACCTTTTCTCCATTTCCTTTGCTACCCTTCCTACAGAAAATTTCATTTTTAACCCTTTCCCAAACAAGCCTTTGTTTTTACGTGTCTGCAGTACAAGTCTTTTGAAAACACTGTGGGAAAAGAAGAAATTGCTCGTTACGAGCAATTTCTCCTTTTCCCACAGTGTTTTCTACCCATTTGAAGAACTTTCTGGCATTTTTATCAAATTTGAAATTGTCGTCTGCAAACTCTATGAGTTTGGAAGAGTCTAAAATTGTCGTTTGGGAAAGGGTTAATACATATTCAAATTGTTATCTGCAAAGGCTTACAATTTGGGCAAGTCTCAAATTTCTGTTTCTTTCCTATTTTTATATGTGATTATTCAACCAATGTTTGCCGAATTCCGTAGCTAAGTTTGTAACGTACAGGCTCGAAGTCCAGGAATCTGTGCTTTGATTAATTTAAACTAGTAATTTGATAATTCCCCCCCCCCCCAAAAAAAAAAAAAAAGAATGTTCCAGTATCTGTTAAAAGACAGAGACAGTCTACTAACAAGAAACTGGGACATTAGGCATTTTGAATTTACAGCGAAAGTCCTGACTTTCACATAATTAACATTTTTAAATATCTTTGTAGTTGCATTTTTGTCATATTACTGTTTGAACTACCGTATAAGTTGACTATCGTAATAACAAAGTTTAATTCAAATTTCAAACCTTCCATTCCCTCTAGGAAAAAAAAAAGATATTAGAGATTCATTTTCAGGAAGCGAATACGTGCTATACTTGTTTTCATTGCAAAGCTAGTAAAGGGTTAGCTGGGTGTTTGTTTGATCTCGGTATTTCACCGTCAAAGTGGGTGATCTATAAAAGATGTGATGTTCTTTTTAGGCACCGACTAACACATATTAAGTGTCAAAAATTAAGTGTTTATCCCGTTTAGTCTTAGGTTGATCACTTGAAAAGGTTCGGAATTGTTAAAATCTGTTACGGAGGGTAAATCTCGAGGAAAAGTCTCTCCGTCTCGGATAGTGAAGATCTAAGATCAGACTGCACGTTCTTCGTAATCTGATCTGAATCTATATTGTCCGCAAAAGGTCATCGAATCACGCTTGGCAGCCTAAGGGTTAATGCAGTCTGTATACAAAAAGTTCCATCAACAGACCCGGCAGGAGACAACGCTTATGATACCGCTTTACTGGCTGAAGTCTACCGAAAAATTGATAAAACAAGTTCTTTTTTGTGTGTGTCTTCGAAAAAGATAATTGATAAAACTACCGGCACAGCCGTTTTAGATTTTTTGTCTTATTTATCGCGTTTAGGGTGTATTCCATGACCCTTTCACTATTCGTGTATATACAAGATTGGGAAAGATTGTCCGGTGGAAAGGGAAGTAACTCGTGGTGACACGTCAGTAACGGTAATTGGCAGATGGTCTATTGTCCAAAGCATAGTACCAGTATTGTATTTTATTAATGGTGAGTTCATAGAAAAATCATATACACGGTGTCCGGAAAGTAAGGTAACACTTTTGTATATCTATAATATAGCTTTAAAGATTAGATAAAGAGGTAGAAATAAATGTATATGTATATAAAATGTGCAAGTTTTTTGTGTGATAATTGCATTTAATTTTCTCAACAATACACATTTTTATACAGATTTCAAATCAGAACTACCATTTTGTCATTGGCGTCATTTTAGTAATTACCGGTAATGACATTTTCAATTTGACGGCCTTTTATACTCTTTCTTTTTCAAACACACATGATGAAATTGTGAATCACTTATCAAATATCAATGATATTGAGTTCACTTTAAAGACTTTTAAACAACATGTCAGTGCTGTCTGGGTAGCAATCGTAAACCTTTGACCTCAAAGTACTGCAAAGGAAGAAGTTACGCAGCTTGAGGTTGGGACTGTGTGCAGGCCACTGTGTTCAGCAGTCTGTGACCTCCGGAATATCGTCTTGATATTATCCTATCACCGAACGTATCATATAAAAAGTCTGTCACTGATTTAGATGTGTGTGCCTTAGCACCATCCAGCATCAACCGTTTTTTTTTTTTTGCATCTCTGTGTTACGTTATCCTGACCTCGACCTGTGTGACTTCCTTCTGTGGGGTTATATGAGGTAAAGGTCGACAATCCCAACCAGACAGCACAGATATGTTGTTAAAGAAGACTTAAAGTGAAATCCGAAAGATTGATATTGATAGGTACGCTAAAGTGATTGACAATTCTATCCTGCATGTTCGGCAAGGAAAGAGCATAATTGGTCGTCACTTTGAAAACGTCATTAATAATTAAAATGATGTAAATGACCAAAAAAGCACCTTTGAATTAATATCTGTATAGAAACGCAAAATGTAATTAAAATTGGATTAAATTATCACACAAAAAACTTATATGTTTTATTTACATGTATATATATTTTTCACCTCGTTGTCTTATATTTTAAGGCGAAAGTGTTACCTTACTTTCGGGACACACTGTATTTTGATAATGGTGAAGCTTATAAAAATCATCATTCTGCTGTTTTTCATAGCATTAGCAGTTACAATAGATTTGATGTTGCCTGGGACAATGAAAGAATCTCCCCACAGCTCAAAAGGCGCTGATGAAGGAGCAATTTTGTCCAAGTCATTCCAGACAATGCTTATCCGAGTGAAGATAGCTTTAAGGGAAAGGTAAAATATTAACCTTTTACCACATTGCAAATGTTACACTCATGAAAATTTTCAACATGTGTGGAAGACAAATTTTACATAGCTAAAGAGATGGACTTTTTCTTTGAAAAGGTGGAAACATTTTTGTAAAAGGAGGAAATGCCGGTCCTAAGCATTTTCTCCATTTTCTCCATTTCCCACAATCTTTTTGAAGGCCTCCTTCCCCATGTTAGTTAAAACACGTGACTGCTTGTTAAGGGTTGAAACAACTTGTAAACCTATTTCTGTACAGTCAGAACTTTTTACAAACTAGCTATTGACAGTTTATTAACCCATTACCACACAATCCCTACTTTTGACGCCCCTGAGAAAGAAGCCTTCAGGGAACATTGTGGGAAAAGGAGAAAATGCTGTTTACCAGCATTTTCTCCCTTTTCCCACAATGTTTTCTACTCTTCACAAAACAAATTTACAGTCACTTTTATTTTGTCATCTGCAAAAGCTTTCAATTTGGACTAGTCCAAAATTTTGTCATTTGGTAAAGAGAGAAAACAATCTTCTAACTCTTTATCAAACGACAAATCTTTGGACTTCACAAAATTCAAAGCATCTGCAGACAACAAATTAAATCTTGTTAATATGATGATTTCTGACATTGAAAGGGTAGAAAATACATGAACTGTGGAAAAAGTAGAAAATGGTGGAAACCAGTTACAGGCTTCTTTCTCTAGTTGTTTAAACTCATGATTGTGTGGTAAAGAGTTGAATAATGGACAAAATTTGTAATGTGGACTATGGCTTTTTAAAAGGGGTTTCTTACTTTTCCAATTTATTATCATTTTTGTTGCTGTAAACTCATGTAAGCCATGCTCTGCCAAAGCGGAGCTTAACTCATGTCTTTATTGTATTGTTCAAAGTAAGCCATCACGTGATTATGGATCCTTTAAAATCCACATTGTCTTAAAACTAATTTAATCACAAGGTAGACTGGTCTTTGCATATACAAAAAACTGATGAATAGTGAAAAGTTTTAGCTCAGGTCAGCCTGCATAGGCTGTCCAAGCTGACTTGAGTTAATACTTTTCACAGATGCATAAAGCCCCCTTTTCACAGAGCATGGCTCATTTGTATTTGTATTCATGAGCATAATGTCCAGAAATATATTACTGCAGAAGTGTTACTCACTGACTCTTTACCATACAGCTAAGTTTTTGACCAGTCCATTATGAAAGATTTTAGATTATTTTTCCATGGTTTTAATGCTTCATTAACGATTCTTAAGATTATTTTTTGTCTTGTTCCCTAGAATTTTCTACATTTGTAAGTAACACAACTTCTGTTTGGCTAAACCATCGGTTTAGCCAATCAGAGGTTGTGTCAATTACAAATTTAGAAAAACTTGGAGAATAAGACTAAGAATATTCTCAAGAATGGTTGGTGAATACAGGCCCTTGTTTACAGCCTCTTGTGCAGAACCCAATGGATCTGTGGTTAAAGTAGAGGACTTTAAACCAGGAGGTTCCTTGTTTGAATCCCCAGTTTGGCTAATTACTCTCTGAGGATTAATGATAATGATTGTGGCAGGATTCATTTCTCATTCACTGCTGACTGTGTGTCTTGTTTGAAAAAGCAGGTTATGGCTTGAGAATAATAGTGTACAAAGTACTGGGAAAAGAAAAGTTCTTCATGAAAGCATAGATAAGTGCACTGGCTATTGTAATATAACTTGAATGATGTTGAAGAGTATTAAATACAACGACAAAAAGAAAGAAAAATGGCTGTTTTATTTATCGTCTTGCCCTTGATCCATTTAAGGTACCAACTTCATATAAATTGCTACTTTGATGGTTATTCTTTATTGTACTTATGATGAACGATAACTTGTTTTTCTTTTTCAAGGTACCCCCTCCTTGTAAATGGTTACTTTGACCTAGTTATCCCTTATGTTATGTGGGCTAGAGGAAATGTAACTATGGCAACAGACATGTTTCATCATTTGATTAAAAATGAAGAGAATTGTAAGTTGAATGATTGATGACTTTGACCAACCAATTGCTACTCCTGATGTGGACTTTTAGACTTTCTAAATTTGGTTTTTGCAACATTTTGGAAAAGAAAGAAATGCTGAAGACTAGTATTTCTTTTTTTGACATTTGTACCCTTCTAAGACATATTCCACCATTTCACCCACTTTGAAATTGTGCAGTGCAAATGCTTTCAATTTCAACAAGTCTAGAATTTAGTCATCTTGCAAAGGATTAATTATGATGTTAAGAATTGACATGTCAATTTGTTAGCATAATACAACAATTTTCATCTTGACCATTTGCCACACAACAAGATTTCAGACCTGTCCACATTAAAGAAAATCACAAAAGACAATCTGCATGTTAATGATAATGGCTCTGAATAGATAGAAAACATTGTGTGAAAATGAGGAAATGCTGGTAACCAGCATTTTCTGCTTTTCCCACCATGTTTTCAAAAGCCTTCTTTCTTAGGATCATTAAAAGTAGGTATTGTGTGGTAAAGGGTTAAGACTGTTTACATCCTTGTAAATTGGGTATAATCAACTGCATGTAATACTGAAATATGATTATTTGATACGTTATAGCAATATCGTAATGAAATAGAAGACATGAAATATTTAACTTTTCTACACAATGATTTGTCAGAAGTAAAAACATTTGCAGATGACAAAGAAAATGTGTCATTAATGATAGAGGTTATTCTTGAAGAGGGAGAAAACTTGGTGAGAAAAAGAAAAAAAATTAATGTTGTTTACTAGCACTGTTTACTTTTCACACAGCACAGTGTTTGAAAAGCCCTTTTCCGCAGGATGGTCTTATTTTATCACAGGTAGAACAAGAGCTATGTACCTTAGTGAAATAGCCAGAATGCTGCAACAATTCGGGGATGAAGAGGGTGCTTGTAGCTTTTACAAAATGGCTGCAGAAGTTGCAATGACAGACAATAAGGTCAATGACCAAGGAATAGATGAAGTTACAGAGCAGAGTCAGGTTCTCTTGGCTAATGTGTATGATACAGGGTGAGAGAATAAGTGATAACAGTATGCTTATATTAACTTCGTCCTTTTCTGCACAGACTGTACAGGTTAGTTTGCTGGAACCTACTTAACCCTTTACCAAACGACAAAATTTTAGACTGGTCCAAATTGAAAGCACTATCAGACAACAAAATAAGCGTAACTCAAAAATAGAAATTTGTTTCCAGCAGAGTAGAAAACATTGTGGGAAAAGGAGAAAATGCTGGTTACCAGCATTTTCTCCTTTTCTCATGATGTTTTCAAAAGGCTTCTATCTCAGGGTCGTAAAAACCAGGGATTGTTTGGGAAAGGGTTAATTGTGCTGAGCCATGCTGGGTCATGCTGGGTCAGTCAGTATCATACAGGACTTGAGAACAGACTTCATCACCACCATGGCCAATTTCTATCTGAGGATCGATGATAGCCATTGTAACAGGTTTCATTACTCTCTCACTGCTGATCTTTGTTTTGACAAGCAGCCAGAATAGTTATATGGGAAAGCAGCCAGCAGTTTGTAAAGAAAATTATTACAGAGTACTGGTAAAATAAATACCAGGAAAGCATGGATAGGTGCACTGGCCACTGGATAATAACTGAAATAATATTAAAAACTCTGTTAAAGACCAAACAATCATTGTTGTGTATTTTTGGTATTTTTTTTTTAAACCATATATTATGTACATGTATGCATCTGTTTCCATGTGAAAAATGCAGCTTCTGTAGTTTCTCATAACAGTGTATTGGATGAAAAAAAATGCAGCAGATCTGTCACTCACTGGAGCTGTGCTAGTAAGATGCCACGAAGGAAAGAAGCCACAGTTATTGCTGGAGTGGAGTCATTTCTCTGTTTCCATAGTGCACATTGTGAAGGTAAGACTCCTGTGTTTTCTTATATTAGCTACTTCTAAACCCTTACAGAGCATACATGGCAAAGATTTAGACTCTGCCAGTGCACCTATCCATGCTTTCCTGGAGTCTCTTTCATCAGTACTCTGTGCCATATTCTTTCCAAGCAACCGGCTGCTTTCCCACATAACTGTTATGGAAACAATGGTCAGTGGTGGGAGTGGAGTGAATCCTGTCGCAATGACTGTCATCAATCCTCGGAAAGAAATTGGCCGAGCCAGGGATCAAACCCAAGACCCCCTGCTCTCAAGTTCTGCATACTACCGACTTAGATACTGGAGCTTGGCTGTAAGAAAAGGAAAAGGTGCTGGTATCTACTTTTGTCTTCTTTTACTAAAGAAAAGTGTTTGAAAAGTAATCATAATTTGTTTCCATCCCCATACTGTTTTGTACAAACTGTATTATTTAAGCAATGTGCAATATGTTGTGTGAAAAAGCTTTGAATTTACACAATACTGAATTCTTTTTTTTTTTTTAAGGATAAGATTGTTTGAATATTGGATTGTATGATGTTAAACACTTTTTTTGCATCATTGTTTCAGTTGTTAAGCAGTGGCTAGTGCACCTCTATGCTTTTCTGGTGTTTCTCTTTTTACCAGTACTTCTCATAATGTTCTTTCCAAGCCACAGGCTGCTGTCCAATGTAAAGGTAACAGTATAGAAAAGGAATGACTATGATGGCATTTTACTGCAAAAATTTAACTTGGTAGACTTTATATGAAGATGTCCATGTCTTGTCATAGCTCTGTTGTTGTCTGTGTTGTTGTTGTCGTGCATATTTTATAACATCTCTGTCATTACTGACATTATTTACTTCTAACTGGGACTGGTTGTTAACTATCAAGTTAGAAACTATCAAAGTATTTTTTTGGTACAGTTATCACCCTTTTCAAATTAGAATTCCCCTAAACTCTTTACCCTTAGAATCTATTTCTAAGAGCAACTACAGCTAAGTGTTGGCACCTATATAGGGTGCTCTTGTTTGTGCCAGGCTGGTTTTTCATAGACTGTTTTGTTTCAGATTGGTTTACATATTAATCCTTTACCACAAAATGCTGACTTTTGAGGCCCCTTTGAAAACATTGTTGGAAAAGAAGAAAATGCTGGTAACCAGCATTTTCTCCTTTTCCCACAATGTTTTCTACTCTATCAAAGAAAAAATTCACCATTTGAGCCACACTGAAATTGTTGTCTGCAAATGCTTTCAATTTGGACAAGGCTAAAATTTTGTCGTCTGATGAAGAGTTAGTTAAACTTGTACTGTTTTGTTTATTTGCTAAGATTGGCTTCATATAGCACAGAGTAAAATTGAACAGTATGTTGAAAAGTGCCCATATCTTCTCCTACACCAGTCTATGATTTATGCACTGATGGGTAATGAAAATGAGTCCAGACTGAAGTTTAGAGAGTTTAGATTTAGGTGAGTAATTTGTTGAGCGAATTCTATTCACTTCTATTCCAATTTTTTAACCCTTTACCCCGTAATGCATTTCTATGGTATCTCTAATTGACCCTAAATAACAGCAAGGATGAAGCCGTTTCTTATGTGTATATTTTGATAGAGTAGAAAACATTTTGGCAAAAGGTGAAATTGCTCGTCACAAGCAATTTCACCTTTTGCCACAATGTTTTCCAAAGGCTCCTACAAACAATGCTTAGAAATGAGTATCTGTGGAGTAAAGGGTTAAGGCCTGAAGGAAGAACTGTTTCAAGAGGAGAAAATGCTGACATCCAGCATTAAATCCTTTACCTATGCTGCTTTTTCCTCATTTAACTCTGTGCCAAACAATGGAATTTTGGACTTATCCAAATTCAAGGCACTTGCATATGACAAGTAATTGTTAACTCAAAAATTGAAAGTTGTATAAATATCTGTGTAGTTGATTTTTTACCCAGATAATCCTTCAAAGAAATGTTAATTGGAAATTCTAACATGACACACGACTTTGGCTCTATAAACACAGTGCAAGGAAAACGTGGTAAAATCTGAGACAATCCATGTAGAGTGACGTCATTCAATGAGTGAGTTATTCAATGGAACATAATCTTCATCCGCGTTTTTACTCTAAGTTTGAACTTGTTTTCCTTTCACTTAGAATTGGCCATGTTAGAATCGAAATAATCTTCTTTCTATTGTGGTATATCGTTCAATAAACCACGTTGTGAGTTATGTGGCACAATGAATAACCCACACGGGCTATCGCCCTCATGGATTATTTATTGCACCGCATAACTCACAACTGTGGTTTATTGAACAATATACCACGATAGAAAGAAGATTATTTCTTAAACAATCACATTAATTTAATTTATTTTCTTGAAAATAATGTTATTATTCCTCTAGTCGTCTTGGAAAGTAAAAACTAAACAGCCTCCCCCTCTGACATTTTTACAATGAAATGCTATATAGGCACATTTTAGAGGGTCCGCTGAATCAACAAAATAACACCGAAACACCCCATTTTTTTTTTCTACAATTAAGTCATATAACTAATATAAGTGTGAACAGTTTTTCTTTTTTTGTTTGTTTTTAACACAAACTTATGTTCATATTGGTGAAAGGTGGTTAGTTTAACTCTTTACCACACGAGAAAATTTTAGACTGGTCCAAATTGAAAGCATTTGCAGACGACAAAATAAAGGAGACTGACAAAATTGAAATTTGCTCTGGGAAGGGTAGAAAACACTGTGGAAAAAGGAGAAAATGCTGGTCACCAGCATTTTCTCCTTTTCCCACAGTGTTTTCAAAAGGCTTCCTTCTCAGGGGCGTCAAAAGTAGGGATTGTGTGGTAATGGGTTACAACAAAATGACAAAAAAACAACATACCATTTTGATGTCTACCATAATGAGAGTTCACCGAAATATGGGCTGGTTGTCCACCGAAATACCCATACATTGCAGTGAAATACATCGATTCAAGGAGATTATGTTCCAACTACAGTAGCTGTTTCTGTCGATGATTCTAATGAGTACCCACAACATAGAGTTTGCAGGAGAAATAATGGATTTAGAGGACCATCACTCTTTCTAACCTGTAGCTCTAACTTCTCTTTTCTTCAGAGAGCATGATCATACTGGGGACCTACTGTTGGAGTACCTTGGGGCTCGTGAAAAAAATCCTTGGAAACCTTTGTTAGAAATTATCAAAACTCAGAAATCATTTCCTGTGAAACCATTAGATGTTGTGTGGAGAACTCAATTGTTACCCCCATCTCTCACAAATCACAGGTACTTTTTCACCTTTACATCATGACTCATAGAATTACTAATTTGTTTAACCCATTACCACACGAGAAAAATTTAGATTGGTCCAAATTGAAAGCATTTCCAGACGACAAAAAAAAGGTGACTGAAAAATTGAAATTTGTTCTGGGAAGGGTAGAAAACACTGTGGGAAAAGGAGAAAATGCTGGTTACCAGCATTTTCTCCTTTTCCCACAGTGTTTTCACAAAGGCTTCTTTCTCAGGGACGTCAAAAGTAGGGATTGTGTTGTAATGGGTTAAACAATCACTCCTTTCCTCTAAATGTTTTGATTTCTTCTCTGATAGAAGGGTATATAGTTGAATGTGTTGATTTTAGTAATTACCAAATTGTTAACTCTTTACCACACGAGAAAATTTTAGACCGGTCCAAATTCAAAGCATTTGCAGACGACAAAATAAAAGTAACTGAAAAATTGATATTTGATTTGTGAAGGGTAGAAAACATTGTGGGAAAAGGAGAAAATGCTGGTTACCAGCATTTTCTCCTTTTCCAACAATGTTTTCTAAAGGCTTCTTTCTCAGGGGCGTCAAAAGTAGGGATTGTGTGGTAATGGGTTAAGGCTTTTGTGACTATTGGATGTGAAATTTATGTTAGACTTTTATGTTAGACATTCACTGATAATCTATTATAACCATTTGATGTCAGTCAGAATTTACAGGAAGACAAAGAAGGCAGTTTTTGTGCATCTCTTCCTATTAAACAAAAATTTGTAAGCAGACACCAAGAAGACATGTCAGAACAATCCAATCTGACAATGCAACATGGGACAGTAATATTAGGGCTTGGACCCCTAATTTGTTCAAGGTTGGTTGATTGTGTTGGGGTTTAACGCCATTTTAACAGCTAAGGTCATATCATGGCGGACGGTGACGCACTTAAGTTTCCTGGCTTTCTCATACCAGTACTAACACAGCTTTCTTTCCAAAGCCACCAACTACTTTTCTCACATGCTTCAGCAGAGGTGAGAGGCGAAAATACGCGGAAAGAAAGTTCGCCTCATCTGGGTATCGAACTCACAACCACCAGGTCATGAGTCTGACACGCTCACCACTGAGCCACCCGGGCGGGCTAATTTGTTCAAGGTTGCATCCATTGGACCACCGCTTTCAAAAGCTATATAAGATCATGTTGAGGCTGTTATGTTAAATTCATTTGTATGTTTAGTAGTTTGTTTGCATGTTCAGTAGTTGGTAATTGGCAAAGAGAATCAAACCCAGTATGGTGTCTAGTTTTTCATATAATATGTATGTTTGGTAATCATTGGTTTTGCTCCGAGGGTTTTACATGTTTAACCTCTTACAACTAGAGTTTTGAATGATGGATCATATTGAATTAAGCCGTTGAAGGGATGGATAGAATATTCTGAGTTTGTTTATTTTGAAAATGGTTTTGACCCTTTAAGTGCCTTTCACAACTATAGCTGCCTGTTACTCAGTTAGATCAAGATCAGACTGCACAAAATGTCTGCATCACATCACATGCTTTTTTACTTATTCTGGACAATGCAACCTAGAAATCTGTCATTTTTGTGTAATTGCTAGAATAACATAGTCTGCTTGGTATATTTGACATTTTATGGTTAGTATTTTGAGAAAGTTTCAAAACCATGTATGGCCAATAAATAATTATGTGTGAGCCATTCTGTTTGAAAAGGGGGCTTAACCCATTACCACACAATCCCTACTTTCGACGCCTCTGAGAAAGAAGCCTTTAGAAAACATTGTGGGAAAAGGAGAAAATGCTGGTAACCAGCATTTTCTCCTTTTGCCACAATGTTTTCTAACCTTCACAAAACAATTTCAGTCACTTATTTTGTCGTCTGCAAATGCTTTCGATTTGGACAAGCCTAAGATATTGTCGTTTGGTAATGAGTTAAAACATCTGCAAAGAAAATGACCTAGACCTGCACAGGTGGGACTGGTAGACCCAGGCCAACACTTTTCACCATTTACCGACCTTCTGTATGGCCAAGGACCAGTCTTCCTCATCATAGTTAAAAACGTAGCCATTATGAATCCATAAGTATGTGGTGGCTTGCTTGGTATAAGTGATTACAGAGATGCATTGAACCCCAATTTGCTGCAGAGGGCCTCATATATTCTTTTCTGTCTCAGTTAGGGTTTAACTCTTTACCAAACAACAAAATCTCTGACTCGTCCAAATTGATAGCATTTGCAGACTATAAAATCAGTGCAACTCAAACACTGAAATTTTTCTTGGCATGGGTAGAAAACATTGTGAGAAGAGGAGAAAATGCTGTTTACCAGCATTTTCTCCTTTTCCCACAGTGTTCTCAAAGTTCTTCTTTCTTGGAGTTGTAAAGACCAGGGACGGTTTGGGAATGGGTTAATAGGGTTTGTGATTTCCTAGTGGGAATTATAATATCAGAAATCACGAAAGTCCAAAACTAGGCTTTTTGACATAAAGCAAAATAAAATTTTAGACTAACATATTTATAACTTTATTTTCAAGACCAATGGAAGCTCATTTTAATAGCCAAGACTTAAATCTTCGAATAAGTGATACAGGACATTTGACTGGAGATATGCAGATGTTATTGCCTCCACAAAGGGATATAACTCTGGATCCATTTACAGGGTAAGTCTACTTGGTATGTTCTGTAATCCATGAACTCATGCCTCTGCTTGGAACATGTCACATTTTCCTTGGGCCATTTGCATTGTGTATGTTGTTTTGGTCCTAAATCTAAAGTCAATGTAGCAATTTAAACTGGCTGTGATATGATGTCTAGATCCTAACTTAGAATGTCTAGTAGATACTTCTTCTGATTTGCTTATTATTATTATTCTTTTTTTTAATAATAATAAAATAACTGTTATACAGAGGTATTTATGCTACATGCATTGTAAAGTACTAATTTTTACAATTAGAAATAACACCGGGAAATGACGTCACCAAAACCTTGGTAATACATGCTAAAACGTGCAGCTTGGCGCATAATTTTGGTGTAAATCTTGATCGATGCTGCCATTTTGGATGTTGTGTTATTTAGTCATGTATATGGAGCTACTGAAAGGGAAACTGCTTTCATGTTGATTTTGCCAGTGTACAGTATATCCAATCAGATCATGAAAAATTTCTGTGCAGTATAATAAAGACATGTGTTAACTTTGTTACAGCTCCCTAGTTATCAATAACTACCCTAGCTTTATAGGAGAATGGCAATCAGCATACTTAGATCCCACTTACTTTTACTATGGTAAGTTTCGTTTTAACCCTTTTCAAACAATCCCTGGGTTTAAGACCCTGAGATAAAATCCTTTTGAAAACATTGCGGGAAAAAGGAGACAATGCTCGTAACCAGCATTAATATTTTTCTCCTTTTCCCACAATGTTTTCTACCCTGCTGGAAACAAATATCTATTTTTGAGTTAGGTTTATTTTGTTGTCTGCAAGTGCTTTCAATTTGGACAGTTTTAAAGTTTCGTCCTTTAGTAAAAAGTTCTGCACATCTAATTTTGTAAAAAACATAGAGGTATTGACATAGCCTTTATGTTGTCATTTGCATTGTTTATATCGTTGTGCTGAAACTTCAACTTTTTATAATCTATTTCTGCAGCAGTAAGATGTTTTTTGAAATGTTTATGTTACAACACTAAACACTGTACTGACTTAGCACAATATAATTCTTTTTTAACCCATTACCACACGAGAAAAATTTAGACTGGTTCAAATTGAAAGCATTTGCAGCCGACAAAATAAAGGTGACTGAAAAATTGAAATTTGTTCTGGGAAGGGTAGAAAACACTGTGGGAAAAGGAGAAAATGCTGGTTACCATCATTTTCTCCTTTTCCCACGGTGTTTTCAAAAGGCTTCTTTCTCGGGGGCATCAACAATAGGGATTGTGTAATGGTTTAATACTCTATCAAACGATCCAGGGTTTTCATGTCCTTTTAGAAGAGGCATTTTAAAAACATTATGGGAAAAGGAGAAAATGCTGGTAGCCAGCATTTTTTCCCTTCCCCACAGCTATGTTTTATACCTTAACAATGCAAGATTGCAACATTTGAACCACATTGACAGTTGAAACACTGACAATGATTGCAAAACAACAACAAAATAATACCTTTTGATGTATGTCATTAAATGTGCATCTTTTCAGATTCAATGTTGTTGCCAACACCAACCGTACTGGCCACCCTTGATAACGGTGCCACACTTCATCTACTGCTCTGTGGTCATACAGCCTTAGAACCTATTCAGGCACAAACCAGGAAGTGTGTCACTATGCTGTTGTATTGGACAGGTCCCACAGGCCAGGTGGCAAAACTGAACCTTGTCAATGAACTTAAAGATTATGTCCGTAAGGTAATAGGAAGAGTGTAGCCTATAAAAATGGCTCAAGATTATGTCACTTCCATTTAAAAAAGGGTCCGTATTTCGGTCAGCGGTTAAGTTGATTGATTGATTGAATGGTGTTTTTTGCCACTTTCAGTATAGTTCAAGTTAAATAGATATGATATTATCACGAAGTCAATTCACATATTCATTTATGTTCTGGGTGTCTCCAGTACTACACTACAGCTCAAGTGTCTTGCCTAAGGACACAGGCATGAAAAGCATTGATTAAGCTTTTGGATTTGCATTCAGGAAATTGTTGCTTGTTCTGCAGGTGGAAGTCTTACAGGTAGAGGCACTCCAGAGCCATAACCATGTACAAAGCAACTCTTTCAAAAACAGTCCCATTATTTTGACAACCCCTGGCAAAGCAGCCTTTTGAAGAATGCTTTGGGAAAGGGAGAAAATTCTGGTAATCAGCATTTTAGGTTTTCTAAAATGTCTTCCTAGCCTGTTTTAGACAGGCACTCTGCAATGTAATAAATCTGTTTTACAGTCAAAATTGTTCACTGCTGTAGCAAATTATGTTGCCACCTAGCCTTTGGCTCAGGGTGGCATGATTCCCCACTCTTGTGAACTAGTTTCTAAGTCCCCTGCAATTTGACCCTACAACTAATATAATAATTAAGGTGAGTAAAGATGCTTGTATGGCAAATTAGTGGTCGTACAGTTGGGTGGTAAGGGACTTTGAAACCAGTCCACAGCTGTAGCAAATCATATATCCTCTACCAGAAGGCAACTTTTATTTGGAAAGGGGAAACACTTTGAACAAGTTTCCAAGTCATAGCTGGATTTCAGCAAATTTATTATGCTGCCAAGTTTTACCATTCTATAGTATATTCAGCAAAATTTCCTTGTTTTATGGTCTCATGAATTGTGTATGCTGAAATAAAAAAATGAACTTCCCTTCTGAGTGCCCCAACACACTGAAAACTGGTCTTTGGAATTTGGCATTACTGAAACCTTGATTAAAATAAGGTTAGGTGCATTTTATTTAAACATGAACAGAGCTCCAGATAGAGTAAAAGTGATTTTGATTTTAAAATTAAAAATATCAGTTATTCTCCACTAAACCCTATGTTGCAGGTACTCATTAGAATCGTCTCATTGAGACGATTCTAATGAGTACCCACAACATAGGGTTTGGAAGAGAAATGATGAATTTAGAATGCCATCACTCCCTCTTATCTGGAGCTCTGCATGAATTTAAGCAATTTTAAGTTATGTAACTTCTTATTTTATGATTTGCCGGCACAAGTTAACAATTTCAGACCATAACTTACTTCAGATGACCAGTACCAATTTTTTATAGGTGGGAAGGGTCGTATTATGTTATACCCATGGTCGTCCCCCCGTCCATTAGCAATTTCTTGTTTGAGCAACTCCTACAGTTTCCATCAGAATTTTTTGAAACTTACCACAATGAATCTCCATGATGTCTAGTTGTGCACCTGACTCTTAGAATTTTGATTGCTGTTTGCATTCTAAAATTATCTGCCCTTGATTTCTGAAATAACCAACTTTTCACTTTGAATTTTTGTTCAGGCCATAACTTCCAAACTATAAAAGCAATTAACTTCGAACTTCATACACTGATAGAACCCATTATGGAGAAGTGCAGTGCACATGTACCATAACTCTGCCACCTTTATTTTTTGAGTTGCTGCCCTTTGTTAATTTTCAGTTTGAATTTTTGTCCAGGCCATAACTTCCAAACTATAGAAGCTATTAACTTGGAACTTCATACACTGATAGAACCCATTTAAAAATAATTACTGTAGTTATTAAATGCTATCAAGGACAAAATTGTGATGATAATGTTGTATTAAAATTTTGTCTTTCCGGGATACTTGTATCAATTATTGACACCATGTTGGATTTTGTGCTGGAGAAATATTATTCTCCGTGTTACAGTGTATAGTGGAGAATTGTTGTCTAAATCAAAGTGACCAAAACCGGTTATGCAAGGTTTGTTCAGTGGGTTCTATTAATAGGTGAGTATTTGATATGTGGTCATTTCTAGCAAGACCTCCACACTGGCAACATCGTCTTTTCGTTCAAATTCAATTTCTGCGTATTAAAGTGTATTTCTTCAGAGATGTTTAAATGTTGAATAGATTTCTTTTTTGTACAAGGCGTAAGATCCATGCGCATGATATACTAGGAATAGCCTGAGATTCATACCGGTCTTGTATCATGCATGTTAAGGACACACGTTTCCTCTCAAAGAGGGGTTTTTCGTGGACGGCCAGTTTTCTGAGGACGAATATCTTATACATGTGAACATATTTAAAGTTCAGCTGGATCAGGAAACATGTTATTTTTTTTCTTTTGCTTGCATTTTGTCAAATGTATTTCGCCTTTTGCTAGAAGTATACGCATCTCGCCTGTGCATAACAGTTGTGTTGTTTTGTTTTTTGTCTGTGACAGTATTGAGACCATAAGTTATGTAATAGGGGCTCCTGAGAGGGAAGTGCATATTTGCCAGTGTACAGCAATAATTTATTAAACATATTTATTCTATCAGTTTCCATATTTTTTTTTGCCCTATTATACAAAACTTTTGATCAGGATAAACTGGCACTCCTCTTCTCAGGGGATTTGCTCCCTTTGTAGCTGAAACTAAAAATCCCAAATTGTCCGTACTAAAACAAGCCCAAATGGGATCTCCTTTGAATAGATAGATATATCAATTACCTGGGTTTTACATGGTTGTTTTTAAAGATTGACTAATGATGTAATAAGTAGCTAAGACTTAACTCTTTACCAAACAACAAAATTTTAGACTGGTTCAAATTGAAAGCATTTGCAGACGACAAAAGTAATTGAAAATTTGAAATAGGTTTTGGGAAGGAAAGAAAACATTGAGGGAAAAGGAGAAAATGCTGGTTACCAGCATTTTCTCCTTTTCCGTCAATGTTTTCAGAAGGCTTCTTTCTTAGGGTCGTTTAAAGTCAGGATTGTGTGGTAAAGAGTTAAAACAACCTTGAAGGAAAAGGCTAGTGAAAACACTACGGAACAAAGGAGGAAAGTCTGGTAAGTAGTAATGTCCTCTAATTGCATAAGATTTCTACCTATTCAAAGACAAATCCCATCAGTTTAGACGCTTTTGCAATACAGTATACAAATGCTTTCAAATGTGACGTCTAGAATTTTATCCTGGGACAAAGAGTAAAATGTAATAATATATATATTTTTTTAAATATTTACAGGAAACAGAAAAGCAAATCCAACAGAATATTGAGACGCTGAAAAATTATGGGATTCGAGGTGGAACCAAGTTTAACATTTATGATATGGTGCTTAAAATACTAGAAGATGCATATAACCAGAATCTAAGATTAGATTATAATGTGAGTTAGTTTTGCACCAAGCCCTGAAGCTCAGATGTGGTGATCTGCAGGGTTGAAACTGGGAGAGAGGGGAGGTGGGGGGGGGGAGTTGTTGGGTTGCTGTCACTGGTTTGATTTCAGCCTTGCAAAATTATTTTTGTTGAGTAATATCAACTATTGAGTTTGAGTTATGATTTATTCTTGTTTAACTCATTTAGCCCAGTTTAACAATGTTTTGAAAATCTTCATTTGGGAAAAGGAGACAATGCCTTGGAAAACATATTGTGCAGAGTACAGTTAAAAGAAGCTCTAGAAGGTATTGATAGGGGCACAGGCTGCCACAATGTAATAGAGAAAAATTAGAAGCTTGAATACATAGCAGACAAGTTACCTATGCCATGTTTTATCCTAAACTGCTTTCATAAACTAAAAAGAAAATCCATATTTACAGAATGTCAAATACAGTTTCAAATACAGTTTGATGATGTAAACTGTTTGCAGAATACATTCAGACTAGTTTGTTATTGGACTCGTCAAAAAAGTTATATTGTAGTATTCATCCATCATTCATAGAAACCAAATTTTAACTTCTCAACACGTATTTCTGTCATGTTTTTTACCATTCTCAAATAAAAGTGTCAATGATTGCAATATTTCATAGCTGAAATTTGCTTTTGTATATTAATAAAAGAAAGATTATGCAGTAGTAACTTTACTGGTGTTTGGCTTTTTCTTCTTGCCTTTGGTTTCCTGAGATAACAAATTTTTCGATCAGGTCCAAGCAAATACAAGCACAAGAAAAGTTACTTCATCATAATGTTCCATATTTATCTTGGGTTTGAATTAAATAATTTTCTACCTTGAAATAAAGTTATCATTTTTATGGAAAGGTTTTTTTTTAATCACTGCGGTTGAACTATTTAGCTTTTTAGGAAAGCTTTATCAAGATAGAAACTAATTAATTGTTATACAAATTAATCAAGTGTGGAAGGTCATCTGACTTTTCAGAGCCCTGTTGGGTAGCTTAGTGTTTAGCGTGTATCTAATTTGTGACCTGGTGATTACTACTGATACCCTGGTAAGGCAAACTTTCTTTCTGGCGATTTGTTCACCTTTCACTTGTGATGCATGTGAGAAAGTAATCACCGGCTTGAAAGAAGGTTGTGTGAGCAACGGAGTGAGAAAATCACGAAGCAGGTGTGTTGGTTCACTGGCCACTGTGATATGACTCTTTACCACACAAGAAAATTTTAGACTGGTCCAAATTGAAAGCATTTATAGGCGACAATATAAATGTGACTGAAAAATTGAAATTTGTTCTGGAAAGGGTAGAAAACACTGGGAAAATGCTGGTTACCAGCATTTTCTCCTTTTCCCACAGTGTTTTCAAAAGGCTTCTTTCTTGGGGGCATCAAAAGAAGGGATTGTATGGTAATGAGTTAAGTTGTTAAAACTGTTTGAAACACACTCACAAAGAACTTTATTTTTGGAAAAAACTTGTGTACACTCTAATGTCCAACTTATGAAAGCTTGTTAGAATGTTTGTCATAATATCTTGGTTGAGATTGGAAAGGGGTAACATGTGGTCAAAGAGCTCAAATGAGAAACTTCAGTGCCATCATGGCCCAATTGTTTCTTTTTGTAGACTATAGTATTCACTGCTGAACAGAGATACAGAGATGAGCAGAGAAGCAAAAAGACAGATGCACAGAAGAAAATTAAAAAATCTGACAAGAAAAAGAAACCATATATGCATCATTGGGGGCTTAACTTTACTTTAGAAGGACCCCAAGTAAATTTTGGCCAGTCTGTTGTTCTTCACATTCGGGTTCATAATGGAGGAAGCCAGACACTGCTTCTGGTAAGGATATGAAATTGACGTTCAACATGTTTCACATATTGTCAAGCCCATATACATTTAGTCACAGACAGCTCTCGAATTGCTACTCTAGATTAGGGAAGTAAAACAGTTTCTGATTGGCTCAACAAAATGGTGAAGCTAATCAGACTTTGTGTTACTTTAAAGTTTAGAGAATTCTTGAGAATATCTATGACTGTCATTAAGAATTCAAAGTGATTATAGACCCAGATATCAAGATTAGCAAGGCCTTTGTAGGGTAGAAAATTACAGGTTATATTTGCCAGTTAAACACATAATGTAGACTTTTAACAACCCTGAAAGAAAAGGCTTCTGAAAACATTGTAAAAAAAGGAGAACCAAATTTTCTCGATTCCCACAATGTTTTATACCAAGACTAAAATTATTACTTAAGTTACGATTGATTTGTTGTTTACAGTTGAAGTGAGTTGCTTTCAGTTTTAATGTCAAGTCCAAAATTGTATCCTGTGGTAAAGAGTTAACTCTTTACCAAATGACAAAATTTTACACTGGTCCAAATGGAAAGCATTTGCAGATGACAAAATAAAAGTGACTGAAAATTTGAAATTTATTTTATGAAGAAAAATTACCAACATTTTCTCCTTTTCCCACAATGTTTTCTAGAGGCTTCCTTCTCGGGGTCATCAAAAGTAGGGATTGTGTGGTAATGGGTTAAATGGGTACAACTTCTAAATTGTGTGAATGCTTTGAAAACTTGTGATTTTCAACAGTATGGACCAAGATCAGACTGTACACAGAATGCAAACTGTTAAACAAAACTCAAGTCAACATATTACTGTATGAACACAACTCTCTTCACTACCTAAACTTTACCTACATGTTTACTGGACACATCCTGTGTTTTCATTTGACAAGAATTTGGTCCTTTTACTAAAATGTTTTCTATATCATGAAAAACACAATTATCAGATAATATAATTTGAAATAAACAAGACCTTATTGCATTTTCAGTTTATCAGACTCTCATGCAAAGCGGAGTTCCAGAGCATCAAGATTTTAGACATTCCCCACAACTCTACTATCATGAAACAATCTTTTGGCAAAGATGAGGAGTTTCTATGTGTATATAGTCCAAATTCACGGTAGGGAACCATGCTCTTATCTCTTAATCCAACAAACTCATATTTTCATTGCTCTGAGAAATGTTGCCTATGAAAACACTGTAATGAAAAAGGACAGTGTCGACAGTCAGTATTTTCTCCTTCTCCCACAGTGTTTTCTACCCTTTCCATCAATCAGTTCATATGTTATTTATAATCTGTAGATGGAATCTATTGGAGAAGCCTACAGTTTTGCTTTTATAAAGTTTAGCATTTACGGCACAGATCATCATCTAATCCTTCAACCATTATCCAGCTAAATAAAACTTTCAAACCCAAGTTTTGCTGTTCCTAAGGTATTTTGGGGGATAAATATCTCCTTATAAGTCAGTGTAGATCTTTGATCATACTGCACATTCTCTGTAGTCTGATTTTAATCTACACTGCCTGCAAAATGTCAGTAGGTCACACTTAGCAGCCTAAGTATTTATAGAGACAAGCAGTGGGTCCCCGAGTTTGATACCTGGGAGCAGGTGTCAAATTTGGGATTTTTCATTTGCCCACACATTGGGCAAGAGTACTGCTGTAGTTCCCAGGAAGCAGCATGAAGAGAGAGTATTACAAGCTGTAAGAACTTGTTTCTCAATAGATGTAAAATAAATATTCAAAGGCAAGGAGCAAAAACCAAGCACCAGTAAAATTACATAATGTTTTCTTTACATTAATATCCTTACCAATTTCAGCTATGAAATATTGCAATTATTTACACTTTTATTTGAGAATGGTAAAAAAAAAAAAAATCTCAACAAACATACTGGTTTGGATGGTAAAATTTGTTTTTTATGTATGATGGATGAATACTACAGTCTAATCTTTTGACTAATCAAGTAACAAACTAGCCTGAATTTATCGAAAAATCTTGTTTACACTTTTAGAGGCCATATTTTCAGCCCAATACTTATGAAAGTTGGCCAGAATGTTTGATTTGATAATATTTTTAACGAGATTGAGAGTGGGTCATGTGGTATCAAAAAGCAAGACACAAGGTCAAATCTTACAAAAACCTTCTGTCCATAGATAGTTTCTGTTAGTTTTCCTTGATATGGTGTCTGTGGTTATTTTAATATCATCTTAATGTCAGAACATTGATATTTTATGGAAACTTCAACGTTTCTTTTACAGGTTTAGATTTTTCAATGAGTTTGGTACTCTTGTGGAAGAAATTGATGTTCATGATTGGAACACAGGAGAACATAAACATGAGGATTGTAATTTACATATTGTTGGACCTTATGCCTATGGAATAAATAGCGATAGGACCAGGTTTGTTGCAGCAACAATACAAAAAAAATCATAATGGCCTCAAAAATTAAAATTGTTTCGGTTTCGATTACTCTTTATTTCTTCACCATATGTCAGAAGTTCAGACTTGCTTTTGCAAACTGCAAATCAAATGAGGCTCCTTTGATGGCATTAGTATTTCAAAGACAAAAATCATTTGAGCATCATCTAATTGTTTGTGTGAAATTGCTCTCAATTTGGATCGGTCTTAAGTTTTGTGCTTTAGTGAAAGGTTAAGGGGTTCCCTCAGTAATTATTTTACCAAACGACAAAATTTTGGACTAGTCCAAATTTCAAGCAATTGCTGACAACAAAATAAATGTGATTCAGAAATTGAGTTTTGATTTTGAAGGATAGAAAAAAATAGTGGGAAAAGGAGAAAATGCTGGTTACCAGCATTTTTTCCTTTTCCCACAATGTTTTCCAAAACTTTCCTTCTCAGGGGGCCTGCCCGGGTGGCTCAGTGGTTAGTGTGTCAGACTCGTGACCTGGTGGTTGTGAGTTTGATACCCGGTTGAGGCGAACTTTCTTTCCGGCGTATTTTCGCCTCTCACCTCTGCTTAAGCATGTGAGAAAAGTAGTCGGTGGCTTTGGAAAGTTGTGTTAGTACTGGTGTGAGAAAGCCAGGAAACACATGTGTGTCACCGACCGCCATGTTATGACCTTAGCTGTTAAAGTGGCGTTACACTCCAATACAACCAACCAACATCAGTCTCAGGGTCTGTACAAGTCAGGATCACGTGATCAAGAGTGTTAATGGACCACAGAAATTTAGACAATACGTTCACTCTGATCTTGGATCTGCACCATCTGATATAGTATTATTTATCCAAAGAAATAGTCTTTAAAATCACAATATTTTGGTTTTAGCAATTTTAACACTTTACCAAATGACAAGATGTGTAGCCTGGTCTATATTGAAAGTGTTTGCAGCAGTCAAATTAAAAGTGTCCCATTTTATGAAATTTGTTGCTGAAAATACAGGTATAGAAGACCTTATGGGAAAGAAGAAAATGCTGGTTACCTGCATTTCCTTTTATTCCCACAAGGTTTTCAAAAGCTTCTCTCCCCACAGTCATGAAAACCACGTCTTGTTGGGTACAGGGTTTGGTAGGGTCAAGCACTGCTCATACCAAATGGGAAGGTAAATCAACATATTTTGATACTGCTATGCCCCTATTTTGACTTAGAATTTTAACCGTAAAAGAACCTGCAGATAAGCATTAATCCAGCATGCAGTACTTTTTTAGCTCCACTGGCCGAAGGCCAGCGAGCTTATGTCATGGCCCATCCTGCGTGCGTGTGAGCGTGTGTCCATCCGTTTATGCATTAACTTTTATTTCAAACATCTTCTCTGAAACTACCCGTCCAAATTTGATGAAACTTCACAGAAATGATCCTGCCATGGTCCTCTTTAGAATGGCAACAAAATTGAAAAAAGTTAACATTTTTAAGAATCTTCTCTGAAACCACAAGGCCCGGGGCTACTGAATTTGGCATGTAGCTTTATCTAATAGACCTTTAAGGTAAGACCTGTGTAATAGAAAAAAGCTATTTCCACTAAAATATCATCATACAAAATTAGCTATAATTAAAAATGAATATAATTGAACTACTTTCACCTTTTCATTTTTTCCATTTTTAACTTCTTTGAATTATCATTTATAAATCTAAAACGGCTATATTCTCAATTGAAAAAGAGATAATAATTACCTCCCTTTTTAGAAAACAAACAAAAATATCAAATAATAGTTTCAAGATAGTTTCAAATGGAATTTCTGCTCCGTTAGAAATGTGCAAAAATATTATTTCTGCATAAATCCTTATTTATCCTTATTTAACAACCAATTAGAATTTTTGCCAAATGTTCACCGGAAGTGCATTACACATGTCTTACCTTAAAAGCAATTTCAATTAAAACATTAATCAAGGGAAATAACTCTTTTAATAAAGGATAAAGTTTATTACTATTTCCTTTCCTTGATTATAAAACTGCAATGATTAATGATTGGTGCTAGATATTAAGTTTTTTGATAGAAAATATTCTGTTTTCATGGAGAGTGATTCATTTTGATGCAAATAGTTATGCTCACATGATTGGAATTTTAAATTCAGAGTATGGTTTCTATCATTCAGTTTTTTTTCCCAAGAACTTTACATTTCTTGCCAATAAATTAAACTGCTTGTATTGCCTGACAGTGTTAATTGTTTCTGAAAGCCCTCTTTGTCAGGGTCATGAACACTTCAATTTGTGTGGTAAAGGTTAAAAAGTCCAGTGAAGCGATACAGGGCCATCATGGCCCTCTTGTATTTATTAATATTATAGTGTATGGAAACACATGATTGGCATGGAGCGAGGAAGGGAAGATTTAGAGGAAGGAGTCACTTGGTCCATTGTCCAGTATTGGTCACTGCTTGGTAAACCAGAGGTCAAAAATGAAGTGTTGCATTTGAAAACAGTTGGCCAGTCGGCCACTGGTAAACTCTTACTACTTCATTTATCCATTGGCCTGGGTTTCATGGATCCCTTGTCCATGGAATTTGTTACCATTGACCTGTCAGAAAGGTGAGAACCATTTCTGTAGTTCAATCCTGGGAACACTGGTTAAGTTTTTAATAAATGACAAAATGTCAGATTTATCCTCACTGAAAGAATCTATGAACCAAAGTTTAATATCTTTAATCATGGAATTTTTTCTATTAAAGGGACAAAAATACTGTGTAAATAGGAGAAATTGCTGGTTACCAGCATTTTCTCCTATACCCATTTTTTTTTTCAAAATACATAATTCCTCAGGGTTGTTAAATCACAGGTTTGTATGATTAAAGGCTAAGTGAATGCTTTTGCAAATTAGGGGATTTGCCATTGAACTGGTAGAAAACAGTGTGAAGAAAGAAAATGCCTGTTAACCAGCATTTTCTCATTTTCCTACTATGTTTTCAAAACCTTCTTCCTCTGGGTTGTTAAAACTAGGGATTTAGTGGTAAAGGATATAATCTGTTCTCATAAAGCTAAAGTTTGTCACTTTTGTCCTGTTGCTTTATGAAATATAACATAATGTCATATTTGTGTGACTCTGTCGAAAAAGGCTTTTGAAAACGTAGTGGGATGAGGAGAAAACGATGGTAACTTGTCCTATTCCTACAACTTCTAATACTCTTTCATAGACAAACCCTATCATATGAGCACTATCTAATTTGACACCTGGGGTTGCTTCCAATTTGGGCCAAACTTAAATGTTGTATTTTGTTTAACCCTTTACCACAAAATCCAACTTTTCATGACCCTGATGAAGAAAGCCTTTGAAAAATTGTGGCAAAAGTAGAAAATAATTGTAACCAGCATTTTCTCCATTTCCCATAATATTTTCTACCCTTTCCAAATCAAATTTCAATTTTTGATTCCCATTTATTTTGTTATCTACAAATGCTCTCAATTGGGACTAGTCCAAAATTTTGTCATTTGGTAAAGAGTTAGCCCATTATTACACAATTCCAAATTTTAACGACCCTGTGAAAGAAGCCGTTTGAAAACATTGTGGGAAAAGGAGAAAATGCTGGTAACCAGCATTTTCTGCTTTTCCCACAATGTTTTCTACCCTTCCCAACCCAATTTTTTTTTTTTCAGTCACATTTATTTTTGTTGTCTGCAGATGCTTTCAGTTTGGACCAGTCTAAAATTTTGTCCGTTGATAAAGAGTTAAGGGATTGGTTTTTCCTAATAATCTTGAGCCTGTTACTGGACTCTCTGTTTTTTAACTCTTTGCCACATAACTAAATTTTAAACTAGTTCAAATTGAAAGCATTTGCAGACAATGTAATAAATGTTGCAAAAATAATTGGATTTGTTTCTGATGGGTTATAGAACATGATTGGAAAAAGAGAAAATGCTAGCTAGATAGCAGCATTTTCTCCCTTGTCTAAAATGTTTTCAACAGGCTTTTAAGCCAGAATCATACAAGCTTGGAATGATGTGTTTAACCCTTTACCATACTATGACTACTATTAACCCATTACCACACAATCCCTACTTTTGACGCCCCTGAGAAAGAAGCCTTTTGAAAACACTGTGGGAAAAGGAGAAAATGCTGGTAACCAGCATTTTCTCCTTTTCCCACAGTGTTTTCTACCCTTCACAGAACAAATTTCAATTTTTCAGTCACCTTCATTTTGTTGTCTGCAAATGCTTTCAGTTTGGACCAGTCTAAAATTTTCTCGTGTGGTACAGAGTTAACGGCCCTGGAGGAATAGGCCTTTTTAAAAACATCGTGGGAAAAGGAGAAAATGCTGGTAACCAGCATTTTCTCCTTTTCCTACAAAGTTTTCAACCCTATAAAAGCCAAATTACACCATTTCAGCCTCTTTGAAATTGTCGTCTGCAAATGCTTTAAACTTGGATAGGTATAAAATTTTTCCATCTGGTAATGGGTTAAGACTTTATAATGAGTCTGTTTGCTTTCTTTTATGCAGCCTTATTGAAGAAAATCTTACAGATGATAGAAAGATACTGATTGGTCAGTTTGATAGTGTTAAAATCCTGACAGAAAATCTGTTTGAGAGAGATAGCTGTAAAGTATGTAGGTCGGCTTTGGCTGTAAGAAACACTGTCCTTGTTGTGGATTTGATTCGAGAGCCGAACAAGGAGGTGGTGTCTGTAAACCTTGTGTATAAAGTCAGTCTGCCTGGAATTGCAAAAGAGGCTCACTTTGTCAGCAAAGAAGGTAATAAGTGCTATTGGCATTCTTGTTGCAACCCTTTCACAAAAGACAAAATATTGGACTTTTCCATATCCAAAGCAATTCCAGACAACAAATAAAGCGTGGCTTAGATGCTGCAAATTATCTCAGAAAGAGTTGAGAGAAAAGGAAAATGCTGTTAACCAGCTGATCAGGGTAACTGTCCATCATGTGGAGTCATATTGAAATATGCAAGATGATGTCATATCTAGTCTTGTAGCAATAGATGAGTAACAGATTGCATCACTATCATATCATTATTATAACACATATATTGCTTTTTTTTATTAAAGGCAACTGTTCCTTTTTCTTTTGAAAAAAACTTTAAATCTATCAGTCTTTTACTAGAAACTTTGACTTACAACTAAGAAATCTTAATAGGCCCTATTAAGACATCTTTCAATTCTTATTTTCTCCTCCAAAATTTGAAATCGGATGTTTGAAATGATAAATTAGCCAACACATGTCATAGCAATCATGTTACCGAAGTGGACATACACAATACAAAGTAACAGATGTTAATTTTACTTTTCAGCTCACCTGAGCACGAAGTGCTCATGGTGAGCTTTTGTGATTGCCCAATGTCCATCGTCCGTCATCCACAATTTCTTTAACATCATCTCCTCCCAAACCACTGGGCCAATCTTGATGAAACTTGGCATTGATGTATTGTGGGTGAAGCTCTACCAAAGTTCTTCAAGAGATTGAATTCCAGCCATAATTCTGGTTGCCATGGCAACCAAAAGGAAAAAAATAGCAAAATCTTTGAAAATCTTCTTCTCTGAAACTAGAAGGTGAAGAGCTTTGATATTTGGTATTCAGCATCTCCAAGAAGACCTCTACCAAGTTTGTTCATATAATGCCCCTGGGGTCAAAACTGGCCCCGGCCTGAGGGTCACAAGTTTGAAACATTGGAACAAAGAAAGAAAACTTTAAAATTCTTCTTCTCTGAAACTAGAAAGTGCAGAGCTTTGATATTTGGTATGTAGCATCTCCTAGTAGACTTCTACCAAAATTGTTCATATGATGCCCCTGGGGTCAAAACAGGCCCAGCCCCATGGGTCACAAGTGTGAAACATAGGAACAAAGAAGGAAAACTTCAAAATTCTACTTCTCTGAAACTAGAAGCATAGAATTTTGATAATTTGTATGTAGCATCTTCTAGGGAACATCTACCAAGATTATTCATACAATGTCTCTGGGGTCAAAACAGGGGTCACAAGTTTGAAACATAGGAACAAAGAAGGAAAACTTTAAAATTCTTCTTCTATATAACTAGAAGGGCAGAGCACTGATATTTGGTATGTAGCATCTGCTAGTGGACCTCTACCAAGATGGTTCATATGATGTCCCTGGGGTCAAAACTGGCCCCACCCTGGGGGTCACAAGTTTGAATCATAGGAACAAAGAAAGAAAACTTTAAAATTCTTCTTCTCTGAAACTAGAAGGCGCAGAGCTTTGATTCGTTTAGTATGTAGCATCTCCTAGTGGACCTCTACCAAGATGGTTCATATGATGCTCCTGGGGTCAAAACTGACACCGCCCCAGGGGTCACAAGTTAGAAACTTTGAACAAAGAAGGAAAACTTTAAAAGTCTACTTCTCTGAAACTAGAAGGTGTAGAGGTTTGATATTTTGTATGTAGCATCTCCTAGGGGACACCTACCAAGATTGTTCATATGATGTCCCTGGGATCAAAACTGGCCCTGCCCCAAGGGTCACAAGTTTGAAACATAGGAACAAGGATGCAAAACTTTAAATTCTTCTTCTCTGAAACTAGAAAGTGCAGAGCTTTGATATTTGGTATGTAGCATCTCCTAGTGCACCTCTACCAAAAGTGTTCATATGATGCCCATGGGGTCAAAACTGGCCGTGCCCCGGGGGGGTCACAAGTTTGAAACTTTGGAACAAAGAAGGAAAACTTTAAAAATATTCTTCTCTGAAACTAGATGGTGCAGAGCTTTGATATTTAATATGTAGCATCTCCTAGTGGACCTCTACCAAGATTATCCATATGATGCCCCTGGGGTCAAAACTGGCCCTGCCCCATGGGTCACAAGTTCGAAACATAGGAACAAAGAAGGAAAACTTTAAAATTCTACTTCTCTGAAACTAGAAGGCGTAGAGCTTTGATATTTTGTAAGTAGCATCTCCTAGTGGACTCCTACCAAGTTTTTTCTTAGGATGCCCCTGGGGTCAAAACTGGCCCTGCCCAGGGGTCACAAGTTTGCATTTAAAGCTTGGTACTCAGGTGAGCGATTTAGGACCATCATGGTCCTCTTGTTTTAGCTCACCTGAGCACAAAGTGCTCATTGTGAGCTTTTGTGATCGCCAAATGTCAGTTGTGCGTCATGCGTCTTCTGTCGTCCACAATTTCTTTAAACATCTCCTCCTTAACCACTGGGCCAATCTTGATGAAACTTGGCAGGGATGTTCCTTTGGTGAAGCTCTACCAAAATTTTTCAAGAGATTGAATTCCAGCCATAAAAATCTGGTTGCCATGGCAACCAAAAGGGAAAAAAAATTACCAAAATCTTTGAAAATCTTCTTCTTTGAAACTAGAAGGCATAGAGCTTTGATACATGGTATGTAGCATCTCCTAGTAATCATCTACCAAGATTGTCCATATGATGCCCCTGAGGTCAAAACTGGCCCCGCCCCGAGGGTCACAAGTTTGAAACATAGGAACAAAGAAGGAAAACTTTAAAACTCTAAATCTCTGAAACTCGGTGGTGCAGAGCTTTGATATTTGGTATGTAGCATCTCCTAGTGGACTTCTACTAACATTGTTCATATGATGCCCCTGGGGTCAAAACTGGCCCCGCCCCAGGGGTCACAAGTGTGAAACATGCCCGGTGGGTTAGAAACCTTGGAACAAAGAAGGAAAAGTTCAAAAGTCTACTTCTCTGAAACTAGAAGGCGTAGAGCTTTTATATTTAGTATGTAATATCTCCTAGGGGACATCTACCAAGATTGTTTATATGATGTCCCTGGGGTCAAAACTGGCCCCGCCCTGGGGGTCACAAGTTTGAAACAGGAACAAAGAAGGAAAACTTCAAAATTCTTCTTCTATGAAACTAGAAGGCGCAGGGCTTTGATATTTGGTATGTAGCATGTCCTAGTGGACCTCTACCAAGACTGTTCATATGATATCCCTGGGGTCAAAACTGGCCCTGCCCTGGGGGTCACAAGTTTGAAACTTTGGAACAAAGAAGGAAAACTTTGAAAATCTTCTCTGAAACTAGATGGTGCAGAGCTTTGATATTTAATATTTAGCATCTCCTAGTGGACCTTTACCAAGATTGTTCATATGATGTCCCTGGGGTCAAAACTGGCCCCTCCTGGGGGTCACAAATTTGAAACATAGGAACAAAGAAGGAAAACTTTAAAACTCTTCTTCTCTGAAACTAGAAAGTGCAGAGCTTTGATATTTGGTATGTAGCATCTCCTAGTGGACTTCTACCAAGATTGTTCATATGATGCCCCTGGGGTCAAAACTGGTCCCGCCCCGGGGGTCACAAGTGTGAAACATGCCCCGTGGGTCACAAGTTTGAAACCTTGGAACAAAGAAGGAAAACTTCAAAAGTCTACTTCTCTGAAACTAGAAGGCGTAGAGCTTTTATTATTTAGTATGTAATATCTCCTAGGGGACATCTACCAAGATTGTTAATATGATGTCCCTGGGGTCAAAACTGGCCCCGCCCTGAGGGTCACAAGTTTGAAACAGGAACAAAGAAGGAAAACTTCAAAATTCTTCTTCTATGAAACTAGAAGGTGCAGAGCTTTGATATTTTGTATGTAGCATGTCCTAGTGGACCTCTACCAAGACTGTTCATATGATATCCCTGGGGTCAAAACTGGCCCTGCCCTGAGGGTCACAAGTTTGAAACTTTGGAACAAAGAAGGAAAACTTTGAAAATCTTCTCTGAAACCAGATGGTGCAGAGCTTTGATATTTAATATGTAGCATCTCCTAGTGGACCTTTACCAAGATTGTTCATATGATGTCCCTGGGGTCAAAACTGGCCCCTCCTGGGGGTCACAAATTTGAAACATAGGAACAAAGAAGGAAAACTTTAAAACTCTTCTTCTCTGAAACTAGAAAGTGCAGAGCTTTGATATTTGGTATGTAGCATCTCCTAGTGGACTTCTACCAACATTTTTCATATGATGCCCCTGGGGTCAAAACTGGTCCCGCCCCGGGGGTCACAAGTGTGAAACATGCCCCGTGGGTCACAAGTTTGAAACCTTGGAACAAAGAAGGAAAACTTCAAAAGTCTACTTCTCTGAAACTAGAAGGCGTAGAGCTTTTATATTTAGTATGTAATATCTCCTAGGGGACATCTACCAAGATTGTTTATATGATGTC
This sequence comes from Tridacna crocea, assembly GCA_943736015.1. Taxonomy (NCBI): domain Eukaryota; kingdom Metazoa; phylum Mollusca; class Bivalvia; order Cardiida; family Cardiidae; genus Tridacna; species Tridacna crocea. The sequence goes on along the minus strand of OX031063.1, from coordinate 35,173,727 downwards.
CCTGGGGTCAAAACTGGCCCCGCCCTGAGGGTCACAAGTTTGAAACAGGAACAAAGAAGGAAAACTTCAAAATTCTTCTTCTATGAAACTAGAAGGCGCAGAGCTTTGATATTTGGTATGTAGCATGTCCTAGTGGACCTCTACCAAGACTGTTCATATGATATCCCTGGGGTCAAAACTGGCCCTGCCCTGGGGGTCACAAGTTTGAAACTTTGGAACAAAGAAGGAAAACTTTGAAAATCTTCTCTGAAACTAGATGGTGCAGAGCTTTGATATTTAATATGTAGCATCTCCTAGTGGACCTTTACCAAGATTGTTCATATGATGTCCCTGGGGTCAAAACTGGCCCCTCCTGGGGGTCACAAATTTGAAACATAGGAACAAAGAAGGAAAACTTTGAAACTCTTCTTCTCTGAAACTAGAAAGTGCAGAGCTTTGATATTTGGTATGTAGCATCTCCCTAGTGGACTTCTACCAACATTTTTCATATGATGCCCCTGGGGTCAAAACTGGTCCCGCCCCGGGGGTCACAAGTGTGAAACATGCCCCGTGGGTCACAAGTTTGAAACCTTGGAACAAAGAAGGAAAACTTCAAAAGTCTACTTCTCTGAAACTAGAAGGCGTAGGGCTTTTATATTTAGTATGTAATATCTCCTAGGGGACATCTACCAAGATTGTTTATATGATGTCCCTGGGGTCAAAACTGGCCCCGCCCTGAGGGTCATAAGTTTGAAACATAGGAACAAAGATGGAAAACTTTAAAAATCTTCTCTGAAATTAGAAAGTGTAGAGCTTTGATATTTGGTATGTAGCATCTCCTAGTGGACCTTTACCACGATTGTTCATATGATGCCCCTGGGATCAAAACTTGCCCGCCCTTGGGTTACAAGTTTGAATCATAGGAACAAGGAAAGAAAACTTTAAAATTCTTCTTGTCTGAAACTAGGTGGTGCAGAGCTGTGATATTTGGTATGTAGCATCTCCTAGTGAACCTCTACCAAGATTGTTCATATGATGCCCATTGGGTCAAAACTGGCCCAAGCCCTGGGGGTCACAAGTTTAAAACATAGGAACAAAGAAGGAAAACTTTAAATTTCTTATTCTCTGAAACTAGAAGGCGTAGAGCTTTGATATTTGGTATTTAGCATCTTTTAGAGGAATTCTACAAAGTTTCTCCCTGGGGTCAAAACTTGCCCTGCCCCATGGGTCACAAGTTCTAAACATAGGAACAAAGAAGGAAAACTTTTAGAATTCTACTTCTCTGAAACTAGAAGGCGTAGAGCTTTGATATTTTGGAAATAGCATCTCCTAGTGGACCTCTACCAAGTTTTTTCTTAGGATGCCCCTGGGGTCAAAACTGGCCCAGGGGTCACAAGTTTGATTTTACAGCTTGGTACTCAGGTGAGCGATATAGGACCATCATGTTCCTCTTGTTTTATTACTTTTCAGTGGGACTCCTTGTTTCTCTCACCATGTGCCTCAATGAAGAGCAGAGGAACTATCATGAACATGTATTCTACTTTGACAATAGGGGACAACTGAAGGGAGTTTTACCTTTTCTAGCTAAGGGGCCAAGGTCATTTCATGTAGCATATCTCCATGACAACAGTGATCTAAATGCAGAACTTGGTTCAAAGGCTGGCTCGTATGTGTATATGAGAGATGGAAAAGGTGGGATACTGGGTGTTAAGTTAAGTGACTGAAAAGTAAAGGAAGTCTGTAGAAAGCATTCAGAGAAAAAGAGAAAGTCCTCCTTACTAGAGTTTTCTTTTATTAATAAAGTGTTTTCATCTCTTTCTCAAAAATAACCTTTTGTTTAGACATAATCATTTTCGTCTTGTATGTTGCTTTCAATGTAGAAAAGTCTGAAAGTTTGCTGTATGCTAAGAGTTAGTCCTCGCCTATAGTGTGCCTGTACTGTAATGTATGTTATTCTTTTATATGCTGATGTGACCCGGGTCCATATTCACCAACCAGTCTTTAGAATGTTCTTTGTCTTAATCTTCAAGATTTTCTGACTGTGAAAGTAACAGACCTTCTGATTGGCTAAACCAAATGGTTCAGCTAATCAGAAGTTCTGTTACTTTCTCATTGACAAAATTCTGAAGAATAAGACTCGGATTGTTCTTATGAATGGTTAGTTAATAAAGAATTTAACTCATTACCAAACAACAATATTTCAATAATAAATAAGAATGACTGAAAATTTGAAATTTGTTTTGTGAAGAGTAGAAAGCCATGTGGGAAAAGGAGAAAATGCTGGTTACCAGCATTTTCTCCTTTTCCCAAATTATTTTCTAAAGGCTTTTTTCTCAGGGTCATCAAAAGTAGGGTTTCGTTTGTGTGGTGTATGTGGTCGTGAGATAGAGCATCGGCCTCATAACCTAAGGGTCCTAAGTTCGATACCTGGGAGCGGGTGTCAAGTTTGGGATTTTTCATTGGCCCACACATTCGGCCTGAGTACTCAGGAAGCAGAATCGAGAGAGATTAGTATAAGTTGTAAGAACTTGTTTCTCAATCAATGTAAAATAAATATGTTTAAACTAAAAGTAGGGTAATGGGTTAAAGGGATAAGTCAGAGTACAATGCTGTATCTTTATATTGATAATCACTAACCTTTGAAAAAACCATGGCTCAAGTACTGTTTAATCCTTTACCATACCATTCCGAGTTTTTATGACCCTGTGAAAGAGGCTTTTGAAAACCATATGGGTAAAGGAGAAAATTTCTTTCTCCTTTTCCCACAGCATTTTCTCTTTTTCCCACAACAGTTTCTCCTCTATCAGAGAGCTTGAGCTTGTTTGTACCAATTTTGAATATTTCATCTGCAGATGTTTTTAATTTGATAGAATCTAAATTTTGTTGTTTCATTAGTAATCTGAGCGATTGGCATAAGTTGTAAGAATGTGATTCAAAATTGATGTAAAATAGATAGTGTTATAATATAACTGAAAATTTTAAGGCTCATATACATGCAATACATGTCACTTGTTACGAGACAGGCATAACGAGAAAGAAAAAACCAGCAACAAGCCTTTAACACTTAACAATATTTATTAGAGAATAAAGCCGTCCGAAGCCATTTCTCCACAATCCCTAGACCAAATTTTATGAAATTCCATATCTGAACTCCTTGGAACATTGCGAAAATACCTGTTTCCCGGTTTCTCAGTTTGAGACTGGGTCACGGATAAAGGGGGCTTCATGTAAAAAATTGTTTATCTCTAATATCTCCTACATTAGTGCTCAAAACCTCTTCCCCAGTTTCTCAATTTCAGGCTGCATCAAGGAAAAAGGGGGCTTCATATAAAAAATTGTCTTATGATACCTCTTTCCCGGTTTCTCAAATACAGGTTGTGTCATGGAAAAAGGAGCCACCTGGGATCATAATCTAGGTCTTTAGGTCAGATTAAAGAATTACCTTGTGGGCATTCTAGAGGCCACATTTATTGCTCAATTAATTTGAAAACTGTTCCGTGCGTTTTGAACAATTTGTGATGAGTTCTTTATTGGGTCACCCATGGTGATAAAGTAGGTCACTATGCCAACCTAGGAAATTCCATGTTGACCCTCTAGAGGCCACATTTCAAGCTTAATTGGCCTTGCAATTGAATTACACATGTGGAGTGAAATTTCGCCTATATTGACTCAGGTGAGCGATCCAGGGCCATCATGGCCCTCTTTTTTTGTTTGAAGAAATACACTACTTTTTTTCCCATTGCAATCGATGCTGTTGTCACTGATTACAACTGTCTGAACGAGACTATTCCAATGAATTACTACCCACAACGTAGGTACCAGTGAGAAGTAATGTCGTTAGAATTAAACCCACAGTTTCAGGAATTTCAAAATAACCACTCGGGGGTAGAAAGATTTTTCAGACATCGTGGAAATGGATACATTGCTGGTAGTTATCATTTTAATCTTTCTTCAAAGTGTTTCCCGCATTTTCTAGAACAGCTGCCCGCCCGGATGGCTCAGTGGTGAGCGTGTTGGACTCATGATCTGGTGGTTGTGAGTTTGATACCCGGTTGAGGCGAACTTTCTTTCCGGCGTATTTTCGTCTCTCACCTCTCCTGAAGCATGTGAGAAAAGTAGTTGGTGGCTTTGGAAAGAAAGTTGTGGTAGTACCGATGTGAGAAAGCCAGGAAACACATGTGCGTCACCGACCGCCATGATATGACCTTAGCTGTTAAAGTGGCGTTAAACCCCAATAGAACAACAACTAAATCATTTTGGCTACATTTAATTTATCGTCTGCAAACTTTTTTCTGGACGAGTCTAGTGTTTTTTATTTTGTAGACAATGAAATACCCCAATAACCTCTACCTCCAAGAGGATGACTTCAGAGAAATACAAACACTAGAAATCGATGTTGAAAGTATAATACTAGTTATTAATCTATAAGGAATTACACAGTTTAAGCTAAACCTTGTTGGGCCATTCGTTAACCGTCTGTAAGCGCCAAATATAGACGCGCATAAGCTCGAGTGCTTTCCTGGCTGAACATATGTCTGCCGATGTAATGCAGAGAGATCACCCCCCCCCCTACAAAATGACACGGTTTTTTTTTCTCTACGTAGAGTAATGACCCGGGTCATTTCTCTACATCGTGAAATGACCCATGGGTCATTTCTCTACGTAGTGAAATGACCCACGGGTCATTTTGTAGGGAAGGGTCATTTTTCTGCATTACACCGGCATTTTCTGCTTTTCCCAAAATTTTTCTCAAACGCCTTCTTATATACAGGATCGTATCACACAATCTCTACTTTTCACGACCCTGAAAGAGAAGCCTGTAGAAAACGTTGTGGGAAAAGGAGAAAAATGCTGGTAATCAGCATTTTCTCCTTTTCCCACAATGTTTTCTACCCTGCTGGAAACACATTTCAATGTTTGAGTTACGTTCATTCTGTCGTATGCAAGTGCTTTCAATTTGGACCAGTCTAAAATTTTGTCATTTGGCAAAGAGTTAATAAATTACTAAATACTGTGTTTTCTGAGCGCAACTCGAATTACGTGAGCTATGCTCTGGGCAAAGGGGGCTGAATACATTTGCGAAAAGTATCGAACCATGTCCGTCTGCGCAGTCCGCGCAGGGTGACATGCCTCGAAACCTTCCGCTATCTTAATTTTTCTGCATGTCAAATGATCATTCTAGCTCTTGATTCAATCGGTTGTTTATAAAAAAGGATTTTTAGGGATCCATAATCATGTGACGACTCGCCTGGTATAATGCTTCGCTGAGATCAATGCAATAAGCCCCATCGTATAGAAAACAAACTTATCTGTCACTGAAGTCAGAGTTGTGTATTACTTAACCCTTTCCCAAACGACAAATTTCAGGCTCTTCCAAACTGAAAGAGTTTGCAGACGACAATTTTAACTTTCATAACAATGGCAGAAAATTATCCTAACGGGCAGAAAACACTGTGGGAAAAGAAGTTGCTCGTTACGAGCAATTTCTCCTTTTCCCACAGTGTTTTTAAAAAACTTGAACTGCAGACACGTAAAACCAGGGCTTGTTTAGGAAAGGGTTAACCCATTACCAAACGACAACATTTTAGGCTTGTCCAAATCGAAAGCATTTACAGACGACAAAATAAAAGTGACTGAAAATTTTAAATTGGTTTTGTAAAGGGTAGAAAACATTGTGGGAAAAAGAGAAAATGCTGCTTACCAGAATGTTCTCCTTTTCCCATAATGTTTTCTACAGGCTTCTTTCTCAGGGTCGTCAAAAGTAGGGATTGTGTGGTATTGGGTTAATGGGTCCGAAGGTTATACTAAAGTGGATATGCTTTGTTGAACATATACCTAACACTACGGTCACAATGTGAAAATGCCGCCTGCCGATTTTTAGACATCGGTGGATTCTTAAAGTTACATGCCTCCGGCCGATTTTTCACAAATCGGTGCGAGTGGTCATAAATAACTGCCAGTAAAATGCTGCCTGACGGGTTCCGGGCCGCACCAGGCAGTATTTAAAGTAGGAGGGGTGTGTGACGTCATCAGGATATCGGTCGGTGGCAGTTAGGCGACAGGCCGGGAGCAGACAGATTTACCTGCCACCGGCCGGCGACCTGGCGAACACCGGCCATTTACATCTTACACCGGCCGGCGATCGGGCGTTCGAACTGCCACTGGCCGACACCCGCCCGATAATCTGACGGCGGCAGGCCGGTTTACGGGGATATATAAAGCTAGATTGCTCTCGTATCACTACAAAGTGTTTATCATTACTATCAACCACAAGATAAATAGACCTAATTTTTAGGATTTCTTTTCCTTCGAACAAGATGCCCACTAAAGGCAGCGACAAGGGGAAGGACAAGGCGCTAGCAGCGATGCGCCAGAGACCAGAGCCCCATTCCCAGCGATACGCCGCTCTAGTGCTCTTAGAATCGCCATGACTATTTTGTATGGTGAATGGCCTTAGATTTTGTATTTAGGGGCCTGGGAATCTGCATTCGGCAGATCGCCGTCCTGCCACATACCAACACCGCTTGCCGCCTCCTAGCTGTTTTTCAATTTCCGCCCTGCGGCCGGCAGATATTTTGAAATCGTACGGTGGCATGTCGGTAGCAGGTCGGATGCTGGAGAGTTGCAGTTAGTTCCTACCGATCGCCGGCCGAACTTTGAAGGCCATCGATCAGGTAAAAATCGCGCTGCATCCCGCCTGCCGCTTGATAGCCACCGCGCGACTGCGAAATGCCGCGCCCGGCCGGCGCCCTGACGATACAATTGGAAAATTGTACAATTGGAAAAAATCGGCCGGTGGCAGTCAGAATTTTAACTTTTTCTTAAAACTTCAGCGGCGTCCTAGCGGCGTCTAAAATGCCGCCTGCCGATTGTGCATGCCACCAAGCTGCCACCGGCCGAATTTGAGTAAAAACTGGCCACAAAACTGGCAGTAACCACGCCGGCAGGCGGCATTTACTGATTTGTGACCGTACTAACGTTATAAGCGGAATGCTTTTTCTTTATATATCACACCTTCACCCTCCCAAACACACTCACAGAGCAAAAATTCTACCAGATGATCCATCCGGGGGAAAAAAATGATTTAAACCGAGTCAACCGAAAAATTCCCCTATCTTGTTGCAGTATTTGGCTCCAAATCTATAACCATGGAGATCTGCTCCAAATCTCGCCCCGCTTGTAGTTTCCAATGTATTATATGTATTTTCCTTCACGGAACAATAGATAATTACATAAACAGTGCCTCCTGGTGTTGTGATATTTAGCGTTTCAATAAGACTTGTTTCTAACGACATGGAATTCAGACGAAGATCAGCTGTATACTCGTTTTGAATTACAATTCTGACGTAGCTGTTAAACGCATCCGGTACAAAGAAAGTATAAAAACTTCGATAACGTTCTGGGTATTGGCACTCTACCATTGATGAATCGCCCATATCGTTGTTGTCTTCCCAACTGCTTATAGCAAACATCACCGCCATTATTGGTTTTGTCGCCTGGACGAATACCGGGCTTTTCTCATCCTGAACTCTTTGATATTTTTCTGAACGACTCAATAAAACCGTAGTGGTTGAATTGATTGTAATGATATCAATTATTGTGTCATTGTCACTGGCAACGATTTTGAACTCGAATTGGTCCTGCGGTTGGAAGGGAGCTAGGATACATGTCTTTAACCAATCGGTAATGCCAATCATCTGCACAACACTCGTGTCTCGATTTCTATTACCAACAGACCACGGAATAGAGGCAAAGAAACCTCCCGAAATAACGGCTACATTTTTATCAGATGTGATGATAGTTCCGGTCAAATCTTGGTTTACGTTGTTCTTGACATCTTTGAAAAATGTAAATACTTCACTTTCGGAAATAGAAATATTGAAAGGAACATCCTGGTTCATGAGGTTGATTTCCACAGTTGTTTCATCCTCGGTTCCGATCACAAAAAACTGGGGAGTCATATCGGTTGTGACAAGAATGTACTCGCGTGCAAGTCTGTCCTCTGGTAGCACGAAAAAAGAGTCGCATGCTATTTCCGTTGTTGAGTTCTTTATGATCATTGTGTGAACATTGATTGACTGATCAGATGTTATCTTTACAACTTTAACCCCTGTTCCATTGCTCAGTTTAAATTCTGCTGAAAAATTCTGCACAATAACAGAATCTGATTGGACGTTACGCTGGGCTGACAGTATTCGGGATGTAAAATGTACATTTACTGGTGTCGACGATGTGACGAAAATTTGACGAAGGGATCCCTCTTCGTCATTTTCTTCATCTGTTCCCACTTTGGGAAATGTTGTGTAGAACCTACGTCCATTCAAAGCTTAAAAATGTAAAAAAAAAAAATATAACCCAACAACATTTGTTTATTTGAATAGTGTTTTTCACCGTATTGAATGTTCTAATAGTTACCTTTACCCGGCTGCAGCCAGTGCATCTAATTATACTCTCTAGATTTTCCTTTACCGGTACAATGTACAATGATCTTCTCTAGCAACTGGTTGCTTTCCGACATAACTTTTGTCGAAAGAATGATCACCTTGAGCGATGAATAAATCCTGTGGCAACGACTATCATCATCTAGGGAAAGGAATGATTCGAACTGGGTATTCCAACCTGTGACCTGTACTTTACCGATCGAGCTTTGCGGACGATGAACATTAAGATCAGACTGTAAAGAATGTACAGTCTGATATAGCATCGCCTTTTCATTAAAGCCTATGAGAATAAAACTTTCTTGATTTATAATGATTTTAACCGTTTCCCAAACAATCTCTGGTTTTTACGGGTCTGGAATAGTAACCTTTTGAAAACATCGTGGGAAAAGGAGAAAATGCTGGTAACCAGCATTTTTTCCTTTTCCCACAATGTTTTCTACCCTGTCATAGACAGAAACCATCTTTTCAGCAAGACTTGAATTGTCGCCTGCAAATGTTTTCAATTTGGTCCAGTCCAAAAGTTTGTCGTTTGGGAAAGGGTTAATTTATGCAGCAATTGAAACATGCTGATGTTTTAGGAGCCATGCTTTGGCAAAAAAGGGGGTTTAATGTATCTCTGTGATCTATTATATAGATCAAGTCATCACATAATTATGTATCCACAAAAATAAATTTTGCCCTACAACCGACGGTCGAAATCGTTAAGGTATACTTGTCCTTCGACTTTCAAAAAATTGACCAAAAGCAAAAGGTATCGACCCAGGTTACACTGAGCGTTCGATACTGTTCGCAGATGCATTAAACTTTTTCCTTTTACCGAGCTTTGCTCAATAATGGCTTGCAACACGCGAAAAGGGGTATTCGGACATTTCCGTAAAGTGTTCTCTCGGATCAGCCTGCGCAGTACGCACGGGCTAATCCGAGATGACACTCTATGACCACAGATTTTATGCTACAACACCCTTGCGTAAAACAGAAAATTGCACCAAAACGGAAAGTGTCATTTTGGATTAGCCTGTGCCTGTTGATCCGAGACGACACTTTCTGCAAATGTCCATATGGGCCTTTGCGTGTGTTACAGGCCATAATTATATTTGGCGCCGAAAGAAGATAGACATTTGCAAAGATTTGCATCATGGAGAAGTCTAAAATTTTAAAGACTCATTGAGAATTGAACAGACAACCAAACAAAAGGGAATTCAGCTTATTTTATGTTGTGTTTAAATTCGTTCACAATGTTATTTCAATTACTTATTGGCGGCCATGCACCGATACATGCTTGTCTCGAGTTTTTTTTCCCACTACATCGCACAGTATTCTTTCAAAGCTAAGAGCTACTTTCCCACTTGAAGACGCAATGATCAGCGTTGAAAAAAGAATGAAACCTGTCGCAATTACGATTACCAGTTCTCAGAAAAAACTGTGGCAGAGTTTGGGGTTTTAACCCTTTCCCAAACGACAAACTTTTGGACTAGACCGAATTGAAAGCATTTGCAGACGACAATTCAACTCTTGCTGAAAAGATGGTTTCTGTCTATGATAGGGTAGAAAACATAGTTGATGAATACGAATTTATACAGATAAAATACTTTTGCACATTTTTAACCGACCAGAAGTTCCTTTGATGTCTATCTTGAAATTATTTGTTGACGGTTTTGTTAGTTTCCAGAAAAGGGAGGTAATTATTATCTCCCTTTGTAATGAGAATATAGTGGTTTTAGACTTATAAATGCCAACGGAAATGAATGTCAGCGGAAATAGACTCGGAAACATTTTGAGAGAAAACTTAAGACACGTATTTTCTTTGTCTTACAATTATAAGAACGGTATAGCGGCTTATTTACGTAGGAGGATATCGTCGGTTTGCCTGAAAAACTTCGTAATCACAGCTTGAAACAAGCTGTAGTTATGAGGCTTTAGAGGTAATCCGACGATATCACCCATCGTAATACAGCTGAGGGATTGGATCAACTGACCACCCGAGATTTGCCGGATGGACATTAAGAAAGGCCAAAAAGGATGACATTGACATGAAGATTCAGTATCTGTCAGGTTCCTAAAAAGATAGTTTAACCCATTACCACACAATCCCTACTCTCAATACCCTGAGAAAGAAAGCGTTTGAAAATATTGTGGGAAAAGGAGAAAATATTGCTTACCAGTATTTTCTCCTTTTCCCACAATGTTTTCTACCGTTTCCAAATCAAATTCCAATTTTTGACTCACATTTATTTTGTCGTCTGCAAATGCTTTCATTTTGGGCCAGTCCAAAATTTTGTCCTTTGGTAATGAGTTAATACATTTGCAAAAGTATTGACCCATGTCAGACTGCACAGTTTTCTAAGTTTACAAGTAGCGTTCTACGTAATGATTCAGTCATGCTTCAGAGTTAATTGACTATGCCACGACTTATTTGGTTTTATGCATTTGGAAAACTTGTTTTCCATAGCGCTATTTACATCTGTTTACCTTTGGTTCTGCATACAGCGGCTGTCGAGGTCCATTGTCCATTTGGTAAGCAGCTAATATAAACATCTGTACCTTGCAGGTAAAATCCTTCGTCACAAACGAGCTGAAAGTTTCCTGCGCCACCTGACTTTAGTAAAAATGTGCCGTTTAACACTTTCGGTGGGTCACCACAGTCTGAAATAATATAGGTAAAAAAGGAAAATGACACAGTTGAAAATGAGCCATGTTCTGGTAAAAGAGTGTTTAGTGAATATCCATGATCCAATACGCCAAGTAAGATATGAAAAACTGTTGACTATTTAAGCCATTTTTCTATAAATTGTTTTATTCTGTGATAGGATAGTCCCTAGATATGTAGAAAGTTCACCAACAGCAAAAGGTCCCGTGTAATGCAGAGAAATGATCCTCCCCTACAAAATGACCATGGTTCATTATTCTACATAGAAAAATGAACCCACAGGGTTATTGCTCTACGTAGAATAATGACCGGGGTTACTCTTCCACGTAGAGAAATTACCCCAGAGGGTTATTTCTCTACGTAGAATACTGACCCGGGTCATTCTTCTACGTAGAGAGATGACCCATGGGCCAGTGTCATTTCCCTGCATTACACCCGCCATATGTCAGCCCATGCAGACTTCATAGGCTGACCTGGATCGATACTTTTTACAGATGCTTTAGGCCACTTTCGATAAAGTGTGATTGAAATTCCCAATAAAATGTATCTATAACAGTTTGCTTCTTTATCTTTTGGTTTTCCTGGGAGATTGAAATGATCATGTTCTGAATTAGTGTCATCGTCAAAGTAAGAAATCTTAATTACGGTACTAAGTATAAAATAATCTTGTAGTTCTCCACAACGGGCATTCAGATCATCCGTTATCGTCACGTGAGCGTTTGGATTATCTATAACGACTACTAGTTAGTTTACTTCAAAGATTTTCATTCAACCCTGTGCTGAAATCATAAGTTGGCGAGCCCTCGTGAAAGATATGTGTTCTTTTTGTTTCCTTTTGACCATGTAACATTTGATATTTTCTCGTCTGATATTTTCTGTCGGGATTGTGCTCAATAATTTCTCTTCACTTGATTGCATTTATTTTCTAATGTGGCTGTCTTGTTTTTAGTAAGATCTATTTTTTTTTTGTTCCACCTGGTTATTACTCTCAACTTATGCACTATTTGAAATCTTATGCTAGATTTATTTACCTACTCTATAGAATTATTATCCCCCGCCGTAGGCCACATGTACATGCAAAACACAATACCTCTTATACGTTTGTATCAAAAAAAGGTCTTTTTCGGCGGGGGATATCATTTCAACGAAATTGCTTGTTTATCTTCAATTCGATGAGATCGACCCTGCTCTTAACAGAAAACATCATACTTTTTAACACGGCAAACTCTTTACTCTCCATTTAGGATAATTATCTACCCATGTTTTTGTTCTGGTCAGTCCAGAATGTTGAATGACCGTTGGTTCGTAATATAAAGATTGGAAAACGGAAGGGAGATTATGATTTCCATAAAGTCTTGTTCTCCCGAAGAGACATTCAATTAGTCTCTATTTTGTGAAACCGAAGATGTCGCTGGTGTCTTTTGCAGATGTGGCTTTCTGACTACGAGTGGGTCCTAGATTTGTCTCGAAAGATTAGACAGAAATTAAGAGGAAAAGCCTCGTCGATAGCCGAAACATATTTCAAATTAAGTTTTCTTATTGTCTCTATTCTTCGAAGTAGCGGGAAGAGGCACTATATACGTTAACTCCAGCATGTAATGTCAATATCCATTCTACTATAAATGATGTGAACTTATTTTCTTATTATCTAAAGTAGAATAAAATACTACTGGGAGATCTTGACTTTACCATATATGCCCGGAGGAATAACAAGACCGTTAACATAAAGGCCTACTGTTCTGATCAAAAAAGTATGTTGCTAGACCTTACGAGCGTCAGTTTTCGCCAAGCTTTATCTTATGATATCAAACCTGTAACCCTTTACCAAATAATCCCAGGTTTTCACGTCCCCAAGAAAGAAGCCTTCTGATAACAGTCCAGTAACAAACATTTTCTCCTTTTCCCACAATTTTTTCTTCTCTTCCCGAAACAAATTTTAATTTTTTTAATCACATTTATTGCGTTGTCTGCAAATGCTTCCAATTTGAACTAGTCTAAAATCATGTTTTTTGGTAAAGAGTTAATACGGCAAGGTTGAACCAGGGATACGAGCTACATCGCCTAACTCTTTGCCAAAAGATAGACTTGTTCACGATAAAAACATTTCCAAACGATACATTACATGTGGCACAAATGCAGGGATTTGTACTTGAAAGTACAGAAGACAATACATCCAAAATCGACCGACATGTCTGTACGGTCTGATTTCTATCTACACTGTCTGCTATTTAAAGCTCACCGAGACTCGTTTCACAGCACAAAGGATTAATTACATTACCAAGTGGTTCTGGGAAAGTTGTAGCTCCTTCACTCTGTAAATCTGTAGTGTAAATTGGTGTGGTGGATGTAACTGGGACAGCTGTTGACACTTCAGTACTGACAGGTATCACTGTATCCACTTTTGTGGAAGGTCCATATTTGGCTGACGATAAAGGGATCGATGTTGATACTGATGATGCCGGATCTGATATTGTGGCTAGAGCTATGGTAGAAACTTCGCTTGTTGGTCCTTCTGCTAATCCAGTAGGTGTTGGTATCGAAAAGACTGAACACAATATACAGGTTAAAACATTTTCATCTGTGGTTTAAAATTAGCAAATATTTCGTGTAGCAAGCTTTTGAGTTTTGATGAATAAATATGTTTATAAAATTAAAAAAAACCTCACCCTTTATACGTCTGCAACGATAGCACTTAATCTACAATATACACGGAAGCACATGCCGAAAAACATGAGGAATGTCCCCCATTTTTTTTGTAAAATATCCTATCTCGTTTCGTCTCTGGGTGGCCATTTAGTTGCAAGAAATCAATATCCTAGTTCTTTCTCTGCTGATGGCGACTTTTAAAGCTTTTAAAGGATGGTGTTATTGAGATCAGACTGCATAGAATCTTTATCTATGATCATTACTGTCCGCTATCTATTACCAAACTATGACTAGAACTAAAACCCTTTACCTACAAAATATGCGTTATGCTCCGTGAAAAGGGGTTTAACTCTTTACCAAACGACGAAATTTCAGACTGGTCCAAATTGAAGGCACTTGCAGATGACAAAAATAATTAACATAACTCAAATATTTGAATTTGCTTTGGGAAGGGTAGAAAACATTGTGGTTACCAGCATTTTCTCCTTTTCCCACAGGGTTTTCAAAAGGCTTCTATCTCAGGGTCGTAAAAACCAGGGATTGTTTGGGAAAGGTACATCTGCAAAAAGTATCGACAAATGTAATCCTACCAAGTCCGCAGAGGATATGGGTCTGACCTTTTTGTTATTTGTTATTTTTCTTTGTGTCCAAGGACCATTTTATCACATGATTTAGGTGGTTTCTGACAAAATGAATCTTGTGGATCCATAGTTAAGTGATGAGTTGCTCATATAACACGTCAGAGTCATGCATAAAATTCCCATTTCCTGGAGCATGCCCAATTCATTTGGCATTCATCATATTTCATTTCTTTAATCGTTCACTTTCCTAAATGAAATCATAAAAGATTTAACCAGATACTCAGAACCAGAATTTTGCTATATCAAAGCCAGAATCATTTCACAGTTCCGAAGAGTATAGATCCAAGATCATACTGCACTTTCTGTGTAGTCTAATCGTGAACTGCTACTCAAACAATAAATGTCATGAGTGTAGTTATCATAATCAGGTAAATCATATACACGGAATAACTTTCAATCTTCCCACCATTTTCAGGCTCTCTTGTTCAGATACATGTATTTAAACATTGCATCGAATGCCAAAATATCAAACTAAGGGTTAAAGGTATCACAGACTTTGAAAATCTCACCCACAGTTGGTAAAGGTAATATTATCAACTATGCAGATTTTCAGTACATTAGCTAAAGCTTTTTCGATTTTTTTTTTTCAATTCAGGGGTAAGGGGTTCCCTCTGAACATCAAGCTACCTGTAAGGCAACTGAAAAAGACAGAGTTCTGCACTTTTCTTTTCATAATGGGAGGCCATTCGCGTTTTTTGTGGCTTTTGTGCAGATAACACAGTAATTCAGTGTGTTTTTTTCTATGTGTGGGTGTGTGTGAACTCATTTGCAGACTTTAATGATTGTTAAAGAACATATATTCATTTACGTAATGTGCATCGACTTACTCATCTATCCAAACACTGACCAGAATGTACATTGCGTAATCTGCACGCATCGTCTTTCACCAGCGGAGACATGAGTTAGTCCCATTTGTATGTACATAATAATGATTAGCTGCGTCAACAGCAGTGATCAATCTACTGAGACCTGATGTGGTTATTAAAAGACCCTCCGAATGGCTAACTCAACTGATATTGTTTGTGCAATGAAAGCAATCCTCAAAATAGCCTCTGTCAGTAATACATATATCTTTTTCTTATGCTGCACAGAAGTCACTCGCGATTTGATTGGATAATATGCCCTGTACATACATTCATGTAAAATGGCAAAATCCGTGTATAAGTGGGTTTCCTTTTGAAGGCCCCGTATGCATGACTTAACTTTCGACTCAACATCCAGAATGGCGGCGCTGACCGATACGAGCCAGCAACATAATCATAACGAGTAACCTGCACCTTATCATTCTAATTTCCCTTCACGGTTATCGGAAAGAATGGATTAAATTTTGAAAATAAATAAAAGAAATTTACGGGGTTAAAACGAACAATCCCTTTGTCAGGTAAGCAAATTATGAAGTGTCGAAACTCAATCATAGTAACTTTAAAAGGATATCCTAGTTGCCGTTCACTTTTTGACAACAAATCATCAAAACACATAGTGACTTACCCTGAAGTTGTTTAAACCAGTGCTGAAATAAAAATGTGACGAATATCTATGACAGTGACATAAAGTTCATCCTTCAAACTGAACGTTTTACTTAGGTTTCAGTAACGTCAGTTTCAGTGACGAAATTTCATTTAACTGGGACACTCAGAAGGGAAATTCTCTGTTGCCAGCGTACTCAAGTTGGGAGGACATTAAACGAAGAATACAAATTGGAATCGTAATACTTTGAAATATAATAAATTCGTTATACGGTCAAGTGGAAGGTGAAATGGAAACTTGTTCACGGCTGTAGTGAATCATACCTCATGCCGCCACCATGCCTTCGGCTCGAGGCGACATGATTCACCAAAGCAATGAAAAAGTGTCCAAGTCCAATACCACCTGACCTTACAACTAATAATTTACATTGGAGACCTGTTGTACTTTTTGCTTTAAAAAACCTCTTACCCATTTTCAAGCAGCTATATGAACAGTCAGCATTCCCCGATAAATGTCCAGGTATACAGATTTCATCGATGTTACATGGTCTGGCAAAGCAGTTGGGTTCAATCTATAAAATGAGTATATAATTGAGAGGCGCTCTTGCACCTTTCTTTCATTAAGAATCTTCTTGATATATGGAGTGCAACACGCGAAAAGGTGCATTCGGACATTTGCGTAAAGTGTCGTCCCGGATTAGCCTGCGCAGTCCGCGCAGGCTAATCCGAGACGGCACTTTACGACTACCTTAGATTTTGTGCTACAGTAGACTTCCGTAAAACAGAAAATCACATAAAATCGAAAAGTGTCGTTTCGGATTAGCCTGTAAGGACTGCACACGCTGATCCGAGACGACACTTTACGCAAATGTCCGAATGACCCTTTTCGCGTGTTGCACTCCAAGCAATTCGTAATCTCATTATGGGTCCATAACATCCCTTATGTCCAAAAAACCAACAGAACGTCGAGTTCAAATGTTTCTTGGACATGCAGAAAATTGGAAAAAGCAAAATGTCTCAACACAGGTCAGCCTACGCGGACTAGACAGGCTCACTAGAGTCTCAAACAATAAATGTCATGTTTGTAGTTATCATAATCAGGTAAATCATATACACGGAATAACTTTCAATCTTCCCACCATTTTCAGGCTCTCTTGTTCAGATACATGTATTTAAACATTGCATCGAATGCTAAAATATCAAGTCTCTCTGTGCATATGCAATAAATTCCTTTTCCACGTAGCATTCCTAAAATTGTATAAGATGCATAATAGGTGCTTGATATGAAATTGAGTTTTTTTAATGATTGGATATAAAGAGAAATAATGAAAATTACCTATACCATCGAGCACCATCATTGGTTTTCTCTTTAGATTTCTAGAGAGAACTATTTTTTGGAATCAGATATTAACCCAGTTGTTGCTAAGAATATAGTGTCTAAAAGGACACGTAGACAGTATAATAACGAGTTAAACTACGTAACACATAGATATATCAAATTACACAAAAGACGATGAACAGGACTATTCCTTTGATAATCATCCTTTTGCTCAGATGTGATTTAGCGCAGGTACTATGTAAGTAATTGAATTTCATTAATCTAACTTGCGTGACAATATAAACGGACTATTTAGTTCCAAGATCAGACTGTACAGACTGATCTTGATTTCATACCGTCAGAAAAAAGCCCTTAGTTTCATATTAGCTTAAACCTTCAGCATATATAATATCTGTCTAGGGTTTTCAAAGCTCCAAGAACATGGCTTTTGAGTATACTATTTAAAGAAGAGAAAATGCCTGTGACCAGTTTATTCTCCGTTCTCCAACTATTTTTACCTTTTCAAGAACAACTTGCATCATTTAGTGTAAATTCAATGAGTAATCTACAGAAGCGTTCTATATTAACTTGTCTGAAATTCGTTCATTGGTGAGTTACGCCTACCGCGAAATGTATGGAAGAGAATATAGAAGTAGGACTTCATTAATTTCTCTGTTCAATAAGATCTTTTACATTCTTACCTGGGCTGGCCATCGGTCGATATTTGAGTAGACAAGATTTTCGCTCGATCTAACCTCTTTTCCTTCGTCAAAGAATTCATTGTTCAGCTCGCACTGTCGTGTGTTTGTATCAAAATTGAACGATTTACAGAGTTTACGTTTTACACAAATCCTCGCGCATTCTACGACGTCAGCAGTTTTCGCGCTCCAAAACTGATGGTGCTGAAGGGCGACTCCTTTTGAAACTATTTTGTCTACGTCAATTCCACAACTGCTGTCGCCCATATATATTGGCGGTATGAATCCATACAACACTATGGAGACGATACAAAAACACTTAAATAGGTACATTTTTATTCGATGGATAGATCGGTTTTGCTCCTGAATTTTAATTGAGCAGATATGCAGTAGTACGCCAATATTCGAAGACCTGCGTCTCTAGCAAAGGAACAACTCATATTGCTTCCTCTAGAGCTTGGATACTGATTGTTGCAGGCGACAACTAAAATCCAATTAGCTATTCTAACAAGCATTTTTGTGATCATTATTTATTTATGGTTCAATTCCACTTATTATTGGCCAATATCTAGTGTTCTGTTGTTCGAGAAATTTCTCCTTCGAATTATGCAGAAGAGAAGCTAATTTTCTGAAACTATGGAAAACCAGTTATATACTAGAATATGTACGTCAGTCAGTGTCGGAAAATACAGGATGTCGTTTTGTCAGTTCTAATGATATACCCAAAATATTATCTCCATAGTTTACTTTGAAAGGAGCATGATTGGCAGGTCTTTATAATCTGTGTGAATTGCATGTCGGATACGAAATGGGTTTTTGTCATAAAGTGACAGGCCATTTGAAGTATGAGGTGTTTGGTGACAGTAGCAATAGTTTTATTCTTAATAAAAATCAGTAATTATAATAATAGTAATGAGAAGAAGAAAAAGAAGAAGAAGAAGAAGAAGAAAGAAGCACTGTTTGATACGATCCTCACTAACCATTCAAAACATTGTAAAATCAATGACAAGATCTATAGAATTGACAAAGGTTTTATTGTAATTAAGTATATAATTTTGATTTATATATTTGGAAATCATGTAATTTTACCTTTATTCATATGTGACTCATCATACAAAAAGGACCATCTGGGAATTCTGTACATCAATTAGATGAAGCCAGATCAACGATAGTGCAGATTATTATAAGTTGATAATTAGAAAAATGATTGAATGACCACTTGTCATACAGAAAATGTCCTTAAAGTGCAATTCGCGCAGGGTTGACACTTTTCGCACTTCCCATAAGTCCCTTTTTGCGTGATGGATCACATATATATATAATTTCTTCCCAAATGGCTAGGCAAGTAACTATGTCAGTTTCGAGTGAGAATCGACGTGTGAACAGTCTTGTCACAAATTCTATATCTTAACCTTTAAACAAACAATACCCTGTTTTAATTATCATAAGGAAGACGGCCTTTCTGCTATAACTAAGATCAAGGTCAACACAAATGTTTGGCAATAAAACAGGAGTAAATCTAGAATCTAGGTAAAAAAAGTCAGAGGTAAAAAAGCCATAGGTAAAAAGACCATAGGTAAAAAGGCCATAGGTAAAAAAGCCAGAAGTAAAACTGTAAAAAAGCCATAGGTAATATGGCCATAGGTAAAAAAGCCAGATCTAATTTAGTATTTATGGTTTATTAAGAAAATACCAGATATTTTTAATATATATAGATATTTAATAAAATGATTTATAATGATTTGTGTATTGATTTTAACATTTATTAGGTAAATTAAAAGAATTAACCATACTTTATGCAAGGCATTATGTGGTATCTAAATGAAGATAATTTTTTTTGTTATCAAAAAGGTAGGGCAATAATATATTTTTTTTTATTATTATTTCAGAAATTATATTGTTCGTTTATTACAAGTACTTCTTGATAAATAATTGAAACCAATAATAGGTCCAAGAAATGCCCTTATACATAATTTAACAGTATTATTTTAAACTGTTATTGACCGGTTGCATTATTATGATTAAAACTTTGACTTGTAAAATAACCGTTTGCACATGTTTGTAATTAGTTTGTTTTTGTATTGAAGGTTTTTCCATAGAATTAAACTTAAAGTATGAAAAAATGGTATGCAATGATTGCAATTAGTTTATTTGCTTCTTAATAATGATACCAATAATAAACATTAGGGACTCCCCAATATCAGTCAAAATTATGTTTGTGAAGAACTTTCATTTAAATGTTTTTAAAGTCATCAGCTGCTACTGTGAAAGTCTTAAGTATGACCAGTTTCACTTATCAAACAACTGATTTTAGATTCTTTTATGTTGAAAGAGCATGCATAAAACACATCAAGATAGGAAAAAACCTTGTTGGAAAAGTAGAAATTGTTTGTTATGTGCAAGAAAAGTAAAAGGAGACCCGTATAAAATTGCACTGTATGGGAAAGCTGTAAATAATGAAAGAATCTGCATACAACACATCAATATACGAAAGTGTGGGAAATGGAGAAATTGTCTGTTATCAGCAGTTTTTTATTTTCCTAATGTTTTCTAAAATCAGCAGCTGAAGACTGGAGAAGTATTATTTACGATTAGTTCCCCTTATCAAACAACTTATATCAGACTCTTACATATTGAAATAATCTGCATACAATACATCAACATAGGATATAAAACATTGTGGGAAAAGGAAAAATTGGCTTCTTCATTTCCCAAAATACTGCTAAAGATTTTGTGAAATAAAACGCTTTCTGTACATCATATAATACTACTAAATTAGCTCTGGCTTTTTTACCTATGGCCTTATTACCTATGGCCTTTTTACCTATGGTTTTCTTACCGTTTTACTTCTGGCTTTTTTACCTATGGCCTTTTTACCTATGGCTTTTTTACATCTGGCTTTTTTACCGCACACCGTAAATTCACGCATAAACATTTACAATTTTATACATAAAATGGTCATGGTATGGGCACTAGGAACAATACTCGTATATGTAATTCATATATAGCTACGGGTATTGTATAAAATTTTGCACTATTGAAGACATTTTTTGATTCACTTTTTGACGTTAATCACGGCATACTGAAATTCAAGGCAATACAAAAATAACTCACTACCAAACGGCAATATTTCAGGATTGTTCAAATTCAAAGCATTTGCAGACGACAAAATAAAAGTGACTGAAAATTTGAAATTTGTTTAGTGAAGGATAGAAAATATTCTGGGAAAAGGAGGACCTGCTGGTTACCAACATTTTCTCCTTTTCCCACAATGTTTTCTAGAGGCTTCCTTCTCAGGGTAGTCAATAGTAGGTATGGTAATGGTAATGGGTTGAAAACCTCATAGACGGTGTATTATGGCCTTCTTCATATATAGTTTGTGAAGAAAGGCCATACATATAAAGCTTTGATGTAAGACGTTAATGAATGTGTGTTTTCTATGTTGATAGACGATATTTCACTAGGATATAACACTATGATCCGGTTTTACTAAAAGCAAAGTGTCTTACTTTAGTCATTTCTACTTACGGTTTCAGGTTCTGACTTATGTTGCGTTTTTTATTTGAGACGGATTTCAGTAACATAAACAGACTGTAGTAACGTTCTCAAATCCCGAGATGTCACTGCGTTTTAGAGTCAACTATGCAAAATAAATGCACTTTAAAAGTCAGTCACAGACTTAAACCGATTTTTTCGATGAGTTGAATCTGAAATATTGTGTCAACACTCGACCTGAACACATTATAGAAGTCTGTTAATGCATGTGAAATACGTCTTGAATGACAAGCATAACTAGTGTCAAAAAATGAGTCTCATCTAAATGCCAAATGTTTTACTAACACCGAGTTTGGTACTATCACCTGAAAGTGTCTCCATGTAACCTCTTACGAATGCTTTAGGCTTTACATACAGACCTTAACCCTTTCCCAAACGACAAAATTCAGACTCTTCCAGACTCAAAGAGTTTGCTGACGACCATTTCAAATTTGATAAAAATGGCACAAAGTTCTCCGAATGGGTAGAAAACACTGTGGGAAAAGGAGAAATTGCTCGTTACGAGCAATTTCTCCTTTTCCCACAGTGTTTTCAAAAGACTTGTACTGCAGACACGTAAAAACAAGGGCTTGTTTGGAAAAGGGTTAAGCCAATGCACTTAAAAATTTCTCTTTTTTTTAAAAATTTCTTTCTTACAATTATCACAACAAACGTATTCAATAAATCTGAGACATGGTCCGACAAAAAAGAGGTTGAACGTATCTCATAGAAGATCCCTTTCACCACGTAAATCATCACATTAACCCTTTCCTAAACAATCCCTGGTTTTTACGGGTCTAGAATAATAGCCTTTATTAATAGTTGGTTTGAAAGACTAAACAGCTACAAATCTTGAACTGGCTTGAAACAAGCTGTAGTTACGAGGTTTTAGAGGTAAACCGACGATATCACCCATTGTAATATATCAGAGGTATTGGATCAACTGATCACCCGAGATTTGCCGGATGAGTTATAAGAAAGGTCACAAATTATTACATTGGCATTAAACTCCTGCATCTATCAGGCTCCCAAAAAGACCGTTT
The DNA here is from genome assembly GCA_943736015.1 of Tridacna crocea. NCBI lineage: Eukaryota > Metazoa > Mollusca > Bivalvia > Cardiida > Cardiidae > Tridacna > Tridacna crocea. The sequence goes on along the minus strand of OX031063.1, from coordinate 35,151,314 downwards.
AACCCTTTCCCAAACAATCCCTGGTTTTTGCGAGTCTGGAATAGAAGCCTTTTGAAAACATTGTGAGAAAAGGAGAAAATGCTGGTTACCATGTACATGTTTTCTACCCTTTCATAGACAGAGATCATCTTTTTAGCAAGAGATGAATCGTCGTCTGCAAATGCTTTCAATTTGGTCTAGTCCAAAAGTTTGTCGTTTGGGAAAGGGTTAATCATGGATCTGTATAATCCAAAATGTCTTTCACCTGACTAAATTCTGGAGTTGCCTGGTCTCTCGATATGAAAAAAAAGAGAAATAGCAAAAAGTTTCGACACATGTCAGCCTTTGCGAGTGTAATGCAGAGAAATGTCCCCCTTTACAAAATGGCCCATGGGTCATTTCTCTTCGTAGAATAATAATCTGGGTCATTTTTCTACGTAGTGAAATGACTTCTGGTGTCATTACTCTACGTAGAATAATGACCTGGGTGATTTTGTAGGGGAGGGTCAAATCTCTGCATTACACGGGTTGTGTAGGCTAACATATATCATACGTTTTGCAGGTAAATTTAGCCATCTGTACACAGACTATGGCTCATTTTATTTCGTAAACCTGCTTTGTGCATGTACAGAAATGTCTCAACAACTGGAAGATAATAAATATCTATTTCAATTTATGGAGGTTGATTTACGAACAATATCATCAAAACATTTCTAATTCCAACATGTGGTTCAGAAATATATAATCAGTAACAGTTTTTGATTTTAAGAGTTGTAATTTACCCTCAAATAAGTATAGATGGTGGTATGCTAGATGACCAGTGGTTGACAAGGTCATTTAGGTATAGACAGGCTCAGTCCCAGACTGGTGTTTGAGATCGTCGAATACCATTTTCTCTTGGGGTATCATTGGGTTCGACAATACTTAACGGCTGGTTTACTGGTGTCGAGGGTCTAGGTATCATAAGTGAACGGTTAGGTGTAAGTTGCCTTTTTGGCGCACCGAAGACTTTTGGTAACGGTGTCTGTGAGTTTGATATCGACAAAGTATCTGCATCATCGATGACAAACGAAGGTTTGTTGTGTCTAGTTCGTATTGGTGGAAGCATGTTCGTTTTCAGTTGACTTAGGCTTATAGTTGACACACTCGTGATACTTCGAGGTGTTTGTCCCGAAAATGTGGGAGATGGAGACCATGAGATGACGCCATCACCAAATATCGAATTTCCGTGTTCGACTGGAGCAGGGGATGCCGATAGTGGTCCCTTGTCTAACACGTGATGTCGGTGACTAATGGGAGCCGCCGCAGGGGTTAATTTCACCGGTGGAATTTTGAATTGTTCATTGCTAGTAGTTTCATCAGAATGGCTGATTTTGCTGCCCTTTGAGGAGTCTTTCGATTCTGTGTATGAAAATAACATATTGTCGATTTAAGTTTTGGAAATCTAGTTTCTATATAATTTCGGTTTAGCGTATATAAAGTGGAAAAAAAAGCCAAGATGTACTACACAGCATTTCATACGTTCAATATTATTTGGAAATGATTTACAATACGTGCGAATGTAGAAAATTTAGCATCGCTTGTTACATATGGCTATACTATCTATTCGTTTACTGTAATATGAAAAATGTCAAAGTAATTTAATTTTGATGAGTTCAATGTTCAATAGCATTTAAATTGAAATAAGGCAACCGGAGCAAATATCAATACACTAAAGCACAACACATTCAGCTATATACTTGCTGCTGTTTGACATAATCACAAGCAAACAAAGCTCTCTTCACAGATGCTTGATCTTAACTGTTTTCAACTCTTTACGAAACAAGCATTTGTAGACGCCAAAGTCTTAGGTACAGATATGTTCGCAACAAATGCATAACTGAAATACGAACCGCGCCTAGTTGGGTTCCAACCAGTGCGGAAAAGATCCCCGTTTTTTGACTGAGCAATTTAAAGCTATTTTTACGACACAGTTATTAGGTATTGATTTTATACGGAATGATGGTATGCAGTAAGGAAGGAATAATCTCTCGTAATACACGCCCTTTAAGTGTCACCAGTTTGATGACAGAAAATCATATCAGGAGGTCATTCTTTTTTGTACACAACAAATGACTCAATGTACAATCCTAGACAGATTTGCCAACATTTTACGAACAAGTTCACAACAAATGCATAGCTGAAATACAAACCGCACCTGGCGGGATTCGACCCTGTGCGGAAAAGATCCTCAATTTTCCGGGATGAATCTTTGCAGTTACGAATAGGTGATCCTTTATAAGACAAAGTAAATGTGACTAAACCTGAATTTTTGTGTTTTGGTCGGGTATGAATTATTGTTGGAAAAGGAAAAAGTGGCCATGTGATTGATAGGTTATTGCAATGACCTATGGAAATCGGTCTGCATTATAAACTTTGGATTCCGTGTAATTAGTTGGAATGGATTTCTTTTTTAAATCAGATTTTGTCTGATTGAACACAATGATTGCTATACCTGTCAAAGACGAACGAGGTGTGTAGACATGCCTATTGGTTCCTCGGAAGTACAGGTACACAAACCTAGCCAGTAAAATGGCCAACACTGTAATAATAAAGACGGAGACGATACTGACGCCAATTAAAGCTGGTAGCAGGGAATCTTTGTCGGTTGTAACATTTGTAGTTCTTTCTGGTAAAAAGAGAAAGTTAGGATATCAATAAAAATGCATGCTACGGTTTCATCTGAGAATATCAAATACTTGAACAGCCATGCACGGTTACTTACATTATTTCGTAAAAAATAAACTTCAACATTTTTACAGAGAGATGGACTTTATTTCAAAATTAATTTGTAAAGTTTGGATTCTTTTCCATTAATTGTAGTGCAGTTGGTCCACATGACGAAGGCTACGATGCACTTATTACTGCCTTGAATCGAACAACCATTAGATCTTCTTGTTCTTTTATAACAGCAGATCCAGCAAAAAAATATTTTGGTTGTTGTTGGTTATTTCAAACATCTGACTAAACTTGATTATATGGAAGCTATGTAGAATGACTCGAACGATCTTAGAAAGGAAGCAAGCAAACACGAATTCATGTACAATTAATTGCCTTTTTTACATTGATAAACAAAGCCTTATTAATAATAAATATTTCTAAAAGCATATTTGCACCTACCACATGTCAGGGTTCCTTGAATATTCCAGGTACCATCATTCTGACACGTTACCGACGTTGATCCAGTGGTTTCATATCCGGTATTGCACTGAAGATCAACAAAAGTTGTAACACCGTCTGTTGTGTAGGTATATTCCCCATGGGCTGGCTGGGACAGAGGCTCACATGTTACTGAAATTACAAAAAAAAAAAACATCGTTCTTCTTTTGGAAATAAAGGTGCGGACCTTGTCAAATCACCGTACGTGTCGTGATCTTATTAGCATACAAATCCCGTCCTTTATGGCATCATTCAGTATTAGATTGATATTTATACTTGCTTAAAATTGAACTGTCCGTCTATGCATAAGGGACGTTTGCATATAGCTGATAAGTTACTTCTACATTAACGACGTCAATCCAAGATCAAACTAATTGAATATCAGGTTGGTATATTTATTATTTGTTGTATTTGGTTAATTTTCTGTAAAGTTATGAACTTTTCACATCATTCGCTGAACACTGTTTGGCTTTCCGCACCAACTGACCAAGGCTTGGAATTCATTGTTTTTCATATATTAAAATAGATTTGACTCTTCGTCATACATATATCAAACGGAAGTTAATCATTTAGTATTCCATAGAAACATGAAAATAATTACCACAGAATGGGCTTGTTGCATCCCAGGACCCATCAGGAAAACATACTAATGTGTCAGTTCCGTTTAAACTTGTTCCTATGTCACATCGAAATGTTGAAATAGAATTGGTACTATTGGTGCTTATTACATAGCTTCCGTTCTGGGGACTGTTCAATCCCTGACACCGAGCTACGAGAAAAAAGTAGACAATAAATTAACGCAGGAGCCATATATACAAATTTGTTAAAAAAGACAGTAGACTTTGTATTTAAAGGAGTTGACTTAATTACCTATGTGCTGAAGCTTTCTTCCGAACAATCCTGCGTTTTAAAGATCATACGGGTCTTGTGTAGCTCAATGGTAAATTGCAGGCAATGGGGTTCGAGCCTGACTAGAAGCAGTGTGCATTTGGTCGTAGTGTCCTAAGGTGGCATATTTCAGAGCCTAACACTGACGAAATCTAGGACATAAAGAAACCTTGAGCTGTCACCGTGATACGATTGAACTGGTGTTGAAACTTTGTTGTCTTTAATAAATGCCAGCTGTATCACGAGTTTTCTGGAGATAACACGTGGAAAAAAGGTGTTTCACGAATTAAAAGGTGTAAAATTGAAACGAAACTAAGGAATAACATAATGATCTGGGGAGCGTTACATTATACTGCGTATATTTAAGCAAAATAGTTGGGACTGTATACGATCTCTGCTTTGCCTAAACGTGTAAGCTGGTCCAAAACATTGAACTACTTACTAAAATCGTTAAATATTGCAGCAAAGTGATACTTCTTTTCAGAGTTGATGCTTTCTTCCCTAAACTGCATGCATACGTAGATTTCATGCGTACAAATTTTAGTGTGAGATAGGCCAGTAGTATTCGTTTCCTTTCTTTAAATCTTGAGGGAAAATTGTCCTTAAAGTAAACGTCTATTGCCACAAGGTGTTTATCATCTATATGTAACACAACAAAATAAATTACTACAAGTTGGGTCCGTGCCTGCCCATCCACTGCCATCATTCTTACATGACCGCAATCGGTCTCCTGTTATAGAATATCCTACGTCACAACTGTAGGAAACTGTGATGCCATCTGAGGTAATTGACCCATTATTTGGTACAACTGGATCTTCACACACTATAATGATAATAGTAATGATGATAAAAGTGATAACAATAATAATAGTAATATTCAAAATAGATGTAACCATAACAGCTATGAAACTACAACAGGCAAAGATAAATATATAGACGACAATGAAACATTTACTTGATTGTTTTGTCTTATTCACCTCACATTTCCTGTCCTACATCTTCTTGTATTCTCTAAGTGACAAAGAGGATCCTGCCATCTCTCCAGTGGATGTTTTCCTGCTTTGCTATACTCCATGTGAAATGAATAGTCGCATTTATGCCATATGCTAACATGATTAGTTTGGACCATGGATGAACATTAAGTACTATTGAAAAAAAAAAAATCTGTTTTTCTATGCCATAGGTGATCATCGTATCAACTGTATAGCTCTTTACCACAGAAGGAAATACTTCAGTAGTCCACATTGGAAACATTTGCTAAATACAAATTAAATTATCAAATTTGACTCAAATGATAGAAGTTCTCTTTATTGAGTAGAAACGATTGCGGAAAAAAGGAGAAAATGCTGGTCACAAGCATTTTCTCCTTTTTAGCTTTCAAAATGCTCCTTCTTTCGGATTTGGTAAAACTTATTGTGGTAAGGGATTAATTAAGCTTTCCAATAAATTGCGTAGGGACAAACGTCAAAATTAGAAGCAGATAAGAACAAATTCAACCAGACTTACAGCATGTAGGAAATGCAGCGTCCCACAATGAGTCTGACAGACACGTGATGCTGCCACTTCCAGACAAGCGGTAATGGGTTGCACATAAGTAAGTGACCGCTGTATTTAATCCATTTGTAGACAAAGTAAAGTTTCCATTGTCGACATCTACAGGTGGCGAACACACAACTTAAAAAGAAAAAAAAAGTGCATATAGTTTGATTATCACTAATACCACGGTACCAACTTTATGGTATGTCAGAATTTTCATCAGCCTTTACCTAACAGTAATAACCCCATTTATACCATATGTTCGGATACATTTTTATTTCAGAAAACTAGACTAACAAGACAGCTTTTACTATAACCACAACACCTTAACTTGAAACACTACTCGTATGTAACTTAAACTTTCTTGCACCTCCTTTGAAATTAGAAACCGATAAAATAGCCACTTTTCACTAACTATCTAGTGAGGTTTTCTTTAAAAAAAATATATAATCAGCAAATCAGATGATATTTTTGTTCAAAGATTGTGTGCATATTTTTGCCATGGAAAAAAGAGTAAGCATGGTCTTTAGTGGCAAATAGGAGTAAGTAGTTAAGTTGTCCTTGATCCGTATTTAACAACCGTCCTTAATTGCATTCTACCTCTCATTCTAGGTTTAAAAAGCATAGCGTTTTCTGCTTGCCTAAAGCAGTTGTTTTAGTCAATCAAAAGTTGCGTTACTTTCATATTTAGAATATTTTTGAGAATAAGACATAACATGCTCTTACTAAATATTATACAGACTAGGTCTGTGCAAGAAGAAAAAAATCATATTTTCTCTTTTTCAACAAATCTTAGTTTAAAAATAATCGACCTTATGCTTCGTTGACATATGACACAAAATACCAACTTGTCATGTCAATGTGCTTGGCAATTTTGCATGTACAGTACTTCTGTGTTAGTTTACAACCGTACTGTCCTACACAAAAAGAGAACATATGTTGACTTACTACATTCTGGCATTGCATTATTCCACTGACCATCTACATTGCATATACTTATGCTTTGACCTTGCAGTGATGTTCCAATGTCACACCTAAACACTGCAGTTGATTGTATTCCATTCGATGTAATATTGACAGTGCCATTCACTGGAGGAAAGAGCACAGGACAACCAACTGAAATCATATATATTGTTGAACACCATTAACTGATCCCTGGACTGACATTTTTACATACAATTTGAGTTCAAAGAAAAAGGGGTTATCATTATCAAAGGAGTGTTTTTACGTTTTATTCCCTACGTATGAATATGACTAAAAACTGGATAAAAGTTTCTCCTGTAATTGCAAGTGTAAAGTTTAATTTGAAACATACAAGGACTTTTTTTTTTGATAAATGACTACTTAATCAAGGTTATATGAAATCTAGGTACAAACCGCAGACGGGTTCTGTGCCATTCCAACCAGTTCCATCCTGCATACAGGACCTGCTTTGAGAACCCGACAATGTGTAGTACGCATCACAAATATACGTCACCAGCGTATTGTTGGCGCCCAAAATCACTTGTCCATGACTAATGTTTTGTGGAGAGTCACAAACTAAATAATTTAACAAAAAATGATTTCCATCTACATAGAACCGGTATACATATCGAACAATTACTTAATAGTGACTACTTTAATAACTGAGATACAGTTACTCTGGCGTCAGATACCTTTACAGCAGTATCTCATTTTCATGTTATCAGAGAAACAAGTCCAACCATCGATGCTTCTCGGAGTTTCTTTTCCAATACTTTGTGACGTAACTCTCTTCCAGTCATTATCAGCGTTTTACTAATGTTTTAGAGATGTTGTGGTTACGTTTTTAAACCCTTTCATCTCTGTTCGAGTATAATCTTCGGTTTTATGTTGCGTACAAATTCCCCACCCCTCCTATTTTTATTTTACCTGCTTTTGAGCTTCAAGAATTATTCGACACTTATAGTTGTCAGGTGCAAAAGTCCATCATGAAATAAACAAAAGTGATTTTTGCATGAAGCCCAGGGGTGCAGCATACTTTAGGACATAACAAAATTGGTACAAAATGTTGCTAGAAAGAGCATTAACATTGAAAACACAGAAGAAAATCAATCTTTGTGAAATGATAGGAAAACTTAGTTCGAGAAAGAAGCAATTTGCCATTACAAACAACTTATCCTTTTTCATATACTGTGTTCTAAGCTGACGACAACAGTGAATGTAACTGTAGTAATAGAAAAACATACTGCAATAGGAGTTAAAACCGGACCAATATCCTTCAGTTTGACACGAACGGGACGCTTGGCCGACTAAACTGTAGCCATGGAAACATCTGTAATTTGCAGTGCTTACTTTTCCATTTGTTGTTATTGTCACATTGCCGTTGGCGATTTCACCCAGCAATGGACACTCGACTGTATTTAAGAGAAAGTCATACAAAATGAAAAATGAGGAAAAAATGGCAGTCTCTTTATTTTTTTAAATATTCAGAAATAGAATATCTCTATAGTAAGGGTACTTTTTGTGACAAGCAAATGACCACATTTATTATGTTACAACATATAACGTTTGTCTTTGCCTTTTGTTTCCATAGTAACATGCATTATTTCCTTTTACCATGATATTTCCAACGATGTTAAAAGCTATATCAAATATCTGGTCTCTATTTTATTTATGGACTTTAAACGCTTTCATTCTGGATAAATTTTTAATTTTGTCGTCAGGTAAATAGTCAATGGAAGTCTGAGCGGAAACTTTTAATAGAGTACAATAACGATTGGTATGCACGACGACGCTGTAAAACATGGCAGTATAAAAAAAAATATCAAGTGTTATTCAATGTTCCTCTTGCTCTGATTGAAATACCTATAGTCCTTTCCAGCAAAGAACCCTGATTAAAATAAATGCCTGCTGCAAAATATTATCTGAAAAAAGAAAGTAAAAATGGAATTATCAGCACAAGTTAGGGTTTTCTAAATGCTGACAAATAAAAACTTTGGGTGAAAAAGTATGTCTTATTGTCACACTGTTTTTGAAATTTGACGTTTGTGAGACAAACAAAAAAATTACAGGAAGTACTAACTGTTATAGGCATTTACCTACACTAACGTCCCTGTACTAATTGATAAGAATTTTAGACTTGTACAAAAAGAAAGCATTTGCAGGAGACGTAATGAAAATGACTCAGAAATTGAAAATACTTCTTCTCATTTTTCCACAATGTTTTTGAAAACCTTTCCAAATGTTCTTCGTCGATGTCTTTCAAAATCGGGATTGTGTGGTGAAGGGTAAAAAGTAGTAAAACAAATTGCTATATTTTTACCACATGCTGATTCAGAAGTGCTCCAAGTTCCATCACTGAGACAAAGTATCGTGGAGGATCCATTCAGGGAAGAGCCAGCGTTACACGTGTATTGAATAGTGGAGACTGTACCGTTTGTCACAAGTTGGGAAAGACCGTTGGCAAGGGCGGTAACATTCGGGCATGCCGCTATTGGTGGTAAGGAAATAATCTTAAAAATCATTGCATAGGAAGTTAAATGATGTTGATGACATACATAAATGTTTTTTATTTACATAGAATAGTAACAACTAAGGTTTATGGTTTAGTGTGTTTCTTTTGCCCCTAAACAATTTTTCGGGGCATATACATGGTCATATTCTACGAAGATTCGACGTCTTCTATGACGCATCCAATGTACTTGGGAAAAGTAGGGATTATACTGAAGCTATTTGTTATAAATAGCCGGTGCATGGGTTACATGATGGCTGATCGTGCAGCTGAATGAACCGCACCAGGTGTCATTTTGTTGTAATTCAAAGTAATGGTTGTCCTTTTTGAAAAGTAGTCTTGTTCTGTACCTAGAATGCCCCCAATCAGGTATATGTGTATTTGTAGCATGCCATCTGGCGGAAGAAAATGAAGGCATAAGATTTTTATTTGGTCTGTTTGTCTGTCTCTCAGTCCGTCCGTTTTCGTGTCCGAGTCATTATGTTTTTCCTTAGTTTTTAATTTCAAAATAAATTTTCACAAATGTTAACCACATCTAGATGATGTGTCATGCATAATCGTTATGCCTACAGATCAAATGTCACGGTCTCAACTATGCCAAATATTTCGGTTGAGAGGAGGAACCTAGTTTTCGTTTCTGTCCTGTAACCTTTTATTTTAGGAATGAATTTCTGTCAAATATTGCAGAATTGTTAACTGCATATTAATGGGTAAAAGGTCAAAGCCCTGGTGAGGTCAAATATCGCTAAAAGACTTGACTGTTATTTTCATGTCAAACCTTTTACTTTTAATATTATTGAATTAGTCTAAATACAGAGTACAACTGTCAATTTTTGTCATATACATGAAGAAAATAAGTCCCGCACAAGAATAATGTTATAAACAAAAGGTGAAGTTCACAACAAGGCCGAACAATCGCAAGGCAAATACTGCAACCGTTTGTTTCCTCTTCTTTCATGCAGTTTCTGTACTTCAACGCCACTGTAAAGTTATGTTATGATTTCGAAATATATATCAATTACTATTTTATTGCAGTATACAATGGATATTGGAAACACAATTAAAGATGATAGTGAAGAGTATACGGTTTTATATGCCCCCCTTAAAAAATTCTTTTGTCTATTTTTGTGTTGGTATCTTAAGTTTTGCGCACGAGTCATGTGTGTTGGTTGAGGGTCAAGATCACAGTAATGTCAAATATATGTGTGCGGGTGGGGGTATTGTATTGATGCCCCGCCTGTAACTTTTATAGTTATGAATGAAATTCCGTGAAATTTCGTAGAATTGTCAACCACTTATAAAATATTGTCGTATCTTAGATCCATGTCAATTGGTCAAAAGCCAAGGTCAATGTCAGATCATTTATTTTAGAAAGAGAATATCTTTGCGTTATGATTGTGTCCAACCTCTAACTTTTTTTTAATCATCAATGAATTTCAGTATATATTAATTTTGTCCACCACGTCTGAACAATGTTGCGGACCAAAAGAATAACTTATCTGATCAAAAGTCAAGCTCTCAGGCAATGTCAAAAATCATTTTAAATGCATTTTTTTTTTTTGTGGGAGGGTATGTTCGTGTTCAGCTTGTATTATTTTTTCTTTTTCCAATTATGAATGAATTTTGAATGCAATTGTGCAGAATGGTAAACTACACAATGATAACATGTTGTGCACAAGTAACATATCCATAGATCAAGGGTAAATGTCATGGCAAGGTCAAGGATACGTTTTCGTGTCCGGGCCACAAATCATTTTCTTTTGACCTATACCAAGATAACTTGGCACACGTGTTAACCACAAGGAGCCTTATCTGTGAGTCAAAAGTCAATGACAATGCAAGATAAGATGTGTTATGTCGATAGCCAATGTTCATGTTCACAGCTGACAGGAAAGGGCTAATTAATATCCTTGGGAGCATAAACAACTTCTCAATGACACGTCTTGATCATATTTTGATTCAAAGATCCGATGGACATTAAATTATTGAGAGAGAATGTTTTGTGTAGAAAGAGGTAAGATAAACTGTCCATACCACATGTTGGGCTAATATCGGACCATCCCGTTCCATCTGCTCCGCATGTGATTGTAGAGACTCCACTTATGGAATATCCAATATAACAGGAAAAACTTGCCGTCATAAAGTCTACTGAAATATTTACTTGTCCATTCTCTGGAATGTGTGGGGTACTACAAACTGAAAATATCATTCTTTTATATTTGACGCTATCTTCTTTTGTATGTTTAAGACAGTAAAAGGCCTGCAAAACATGTCCAAGAAACCAGCCAGGTAACGAAGACTACGGGAACAAAAGCACTTAATTGCATCCGAAATTTCAACAGATTTTTTTTCTATCTAGCTTAACACTTATATATAGACTCACTCGAATACCACCATAACTCCCTTACATATTATGGACCATACATTAAAGGGCGATGATAGCTTGGCCACAACATAACTCCACATCAAATACTTGGAAAATTTTGGTCTTACAGAGATCTAGAGCTTCAAAGTACCCATCCGAATTATTATGGACCCGTACAAATAAATGAAACATTTTGTAGAAATATAGAGCCTATGTTCTTTACCATGATAAACAGTATAGTAATGTAAGGTTATAGAGTTACCACATTTTGGTTGAGCATCGCTCCAGTAACCGAGAGAGTTGCAAGTCAAATTCTCTGCACCAGCAAGGTAATAGTCATCCATACAAGTGAATTGAGCGCGCGTATTTAATCCGTCTGTGGTCAGTGTTACATTGCCGCTATTTGGGGATGTTACCGCTAGGCATTTCGCTAGAAACAAACAAAATGTCAGAGGAAAGAAATGTTATTCTCTTAATTAATCTGTTATAAACCTTATGAATAACAATAAAAATGAAAAATTCTTGAAATCAAAGATATAGGTGATCTGTCATCGTTTGTCTGTACTTAAACTTATGTTACTTTAAAGCATGTAAACCTATATTACCTTAAAGAATGTAAAGTTGAGAATTCTTTAAAGAGATACACAAGTTCCTATGGTGGGCGGAGGTGAATTTTCAACACAATCCTCAAGACTGAACTATTAACCGAAAAAGAAAAGAGAATTGACGTTAAAAAAATCCATTTCACATGTCAATTTAAATAATGATACATGTTGAGGCATTTTCTTTCATAATTAGTCCGCTATTAATCGACTTGTTTTAAAACTCTTAGGAGGGAGCCTGTTTTAGAACACTGTAGGAGAAAAAAAAAATGTTGGTAATCAGCTTTCCCCCCTTTTTTCCCCACAGTGCTATGTATCCTTTTATAGACAATTATTAGCATTAGAGACGCATTTAATTTATCGCCAGAATATGGATAAGTCTATTTTTTGCAAAGACTTAATTAAAGTCATCCCTAACAAATTTATGTACATTTGCAATGTGGTAGGCTGGCTAAATTCTTTCGTAAGACATCTTTTACAATGAACCATTTTACGATCCAATACCTGTTTTTTAAAGTTTTATTTTCGTTTTCTTTTTTTTTCAAGTAAAACCTTACACAAAACATATTCATTTCTTATTATGAACTGACTCGGAAATATTTTGCGAAAATAAACCATATTTATACACCTATGTTTTAAACATATCAAGAGTAAGCGCCTGAATATTTTTTAAACGATGTAATCAAGAGTGTCAAGGTATGCATTTGTTTTTCAGAATTATATATAAATGAGGACTTACCACATGATGGAGGGCTTTGTGACCATGTGCCGTCATCAAGGCAACTAAGCACCACGGTACCATTCAGTGCATGCCCAAGTGAACACGAAAACTGTGCTGTTGTGACCTCTCCATTTGTCGTCAAAGTATAGGTTCCTCCAGAAGGTGCAGTTAAACTGTCGCAAGAATCTTAAAATGGTGGAGAAAAATGACATTTGTTGCTCTTGACATAGTTGAGTAAATTTAATAGTGACATGTTTTAAAACCAATTCAATTCAAATACATATTTCAATTAACGCAGATATTAGTACTAAAATATATATGATCATTTCCAACCATTCATAAAAAATGACGTGGCGATGGGGGTTTTCTTTTCAATAGTAGAGGAGTCTATATAAATAAATACTGTTGAGGTTTTTCCAAGAGACGCCATAATTACGTAATTAAAGCATTTTAAATCTTTACTCCTCATCCCAAACAGGGAGAGAGACTGAAGGTACCAAATGCTCTTTACAAAATTCCTTATCATTGTCAGCAGCCGACTTGTCGCTTATATCTTTATTCATTTAAGGTTATTAACACAGACACCGGTTGACGTGATTTGAGATACCTTACTCAAATTTTGTGAAAAAGGAGTGATTTGTGTGCAATAGTTGCATTAGATCTACATGAAAAACATAAAAAGAGTATTTCTAAAAGTTAGTTATTACGCTATCAAAAGTTTAAACACTTGAAAGATTTCAGCAACCGATTTCTGTGCTTCTGATCTGGTCTCATCTGTAAGGTGTATTTTCTTTGTTTAAATCCGCCGGAATTAACCATGCTGAATTAATAACAATGTTAGGTTTGTATGGACAACCATGTTATTTTACTTCTCTTCTTCAAACTTTTAATACCACTGTATTTTAACAGATTTTTATCTCTGTCGATCATAGTGCTGGTCAGGAATCGACAGCAGAATAAGTGTTGTTTGATCCTGAACTGCAATGTAAGATAATGAAAAAGTAGTACTTAGTTTTTAAAATAACTTGTTACTGTTTTTATCAACTTATAAAAATTTCTTCAATTGGTTAACTAATTTGCAGGTCATTCATTGCTCGAACATAATCATTTTAACCTTGATTAGATCTACTTTTGTTTTTAGTGAAGCTCGACTTGTGTTAAAGAAGGGACATTCGTAAGCCATGGTTAGTACCTTCACCAGACTTTTCTATATTGTTATACCAATGTTGTTGATAATGATCAATAGATTTTTTTACTATTTTGATGGGTGCATCATCATTTATATTTGTAGAACAATTTATCCAAATTTCTGGCTTTCCTATTCCATTTAGTATACTTATTATATGTTCTGTCCATTTGGACTTACAAATCAGCAGTATGAATCATGATTTTATATGAATTTTATGCAATTTTGCTTTGATTTCCTGTCGCTAATCTACTCCAATAAGCTATTATTTTTGTTTATACCATTTTTTTCCAAAGGGAACCTCCCTGTTTCTGCATATAGCATATGTTCGTGGATAGTCTGTTTGAAGTGTAAAATTTCCTAAGGATTGCACAATGTATTTTTTCAAAAGAATTATGATCGTCATATCCCCGTACTTCCGAGGAGAACGTTAGAATTTGTTAAATAACTTAAACGCAAGATCAACACTTTAGTTAAAGTTGTTATTTCTTCGGTAAAAGAAACAAATTATAACTGTTGCTTGTTGTAAGAGATATGTCCTATTTATGAAGAAAAGTAAACACCCAGATATTTGTATAATTTAACCCATTACCACACAATCCCTACTTTTGACGCCCCTGAGAAAGAAGCTTTTAGAAAACATTGTGGGAAAAGGAGAAAATGCTGGTAACCACCAGCATTTTCTCCTTTTCCCACAATGTTTTCTACCCTTCACAAAACAAATTTCAGATTTTCAGTCATCTTTATTTTGTCGTCTGCAAATGCTTTCAATTTGGACCAATCTAAAATATTGTCGTTTGGTAATGAGTTAACTGTTTCAAAATTCCTGTTTCCAAGTTTAGATAAATGTCTATTTTTTATCCTACCGCCAAATATCTAACATCTAACATCTAACATTTATTCAGCATAAAACAGCACTTGCATGTTTATAGCTTACAACATATCAAACAAATTTATACCCACATGCGCAGAAAGCAAAGACATAAATAGAATGTTATTATCTGAGAAGTATGAAATAATTTACACCGCCATTTTTAAAGATTTTCCATAATACATCTGTTTGTTTGTTCTAGATCAGACCACTCCCCAAGAGTAGTCTGATCCCGAACAAAACTCCCTATAGGAATGTCAAATTAATTGATTGGCGTTAAAGGACTGTATTGGTAATGATACATCATTTTGTTTTGTTCAAGATCAGACCACTCGTAAGGAGTAGTCTGATCTCGAGCAAAACTCTCTGTGAGAATGCCAAAATGCTTCATCGGCGCTAATGGCTTGCATTGTTAATGATTGCACAATTTCTTATGAAATATATTTTTGAAACTATATTAAATAAAAGCGATTTTCGTTATAGATTAGAACTCTGTATTTTGTCTTGTTGCAGCAAAAATAAAACGAGCGACGTTATTTATTGTTTTTGTCGACTTTGAACTCATTAAGGATTCAAATTTATTAATAGTTGGCCATTGATAATAATATTTTTTCAGATATTGTTTACGGAGTTCATAATATTTTGTGCAGGTGAGAAGAAAATGGTATTCATTTTCAACCATATTTTGATTACAGTGCGGACAAAGTCTATTTTCTCTTGGGATGTTTAGGTGTCTACCTAATTCTATAGCCAAATGATGTGAAGATAATCTGAATTTGGACAGGGCTATTCTAAATTTGTCATTAGTTATACATTCCAGATATTTTTCTCTTTCAAAACTATGTTTATAGATACTGTATGATTCCAATCTAGCTGAATTATTTATATTTGAATACCATTTTTGCTTAAATATATCAGTTATTCGTTGCTCAATGTATTTAGCAAAAAAATTACTTCCATTTTGACTAAGCCACAGATTTGTCATGCCAATTTGATTGAGTGTTTGTTTTACATGATAAGCCCAATTTAGATTGTTATAATTGTTATCGGCATCTGCATCTCTTTTTAACATAAGATAAATCTTTTTAACCATTGAGCTTTCTGGTTTTTCCATGATTTTCATCCAAAATTTCATGATAAGTAATTTTCTGTTTATTTCCATAGGATATCTTCCTAACTCTCCATAAAGACCATCTAAATTAGTTGACTTTTTAACCCCAAGAATTTTTCTCATAAATTTACAATGAATTAATTCAATATTTTTACAGGGATGATTTCCCCATATACTTGCACTGTAATTTAGGACTGAGCCGACTAAACTGTCAAAGAGATTGCATTTGTCATCGATATTTAAGGAAAGCTGGTTGAAAACAATAAACAAATTATGTAGTGCTGATTGGGAGTGTTTTGCGATATATTTTTGCGTTCTAGACCAACTCCCATTTTTGAAAAAGTATATTCCCAAATATTTAAAATTATCAACGACGTCCAAAACTGTGTCATTATATACAAAATCAAAGGTAGAATGTCTTCCTCTCTCAAATATCATTATTTTAGTTTTGTTAGTATTGACTGTTAGATTCCAAGTCGTACAATATATATGTAAATCGTCAAGTAATGATTGTAATGCTTGTGGTGAATGTGCAAACAGTGCAGCATCATCAGCAAATAATAACAGAAATACCTTTAGATCATCAATGGTAAAAAGATCATCAATATCACTTTTCATATTTAAAAGTATATCGTTCACAAAGAAAAGAAACAGTAAACTAGAACTAGGATCACCTTGTTTTACACCTATATTGGATTTAATAAAGGGAGATAATTCATTATTGATTCTGACACAAGATTTTATAGTGGTATACATGTTTCTCATTGCGTTTACATATTTTGAACTTACATTTTCTTTCAACAGTTTTTGAAAAAGATAAGATCGATCAATTTTATCAAAACATTTTTCAAAATCTATAAATGCGCAATAAAGTTTTTTGTTAACACTTAATGTTTTTGCTATTATAGCGTGTAAAATGAATATACAATCGGTCGTGGATTTTCCTTTTTGAAATCCGAATTGATTTTCAATAATTTTAGATCGTTTTTCTGTCCACTTTGTTAAACGATTTAGGAGTAACTGTGAATAGATTTTTGAGATACTGTTTATTAATGTTATGCCTCTATAATTCTCTGGGTTGCCTGTCTCACCCCCTTTAAAAATTGGAAATATTATCCCATTTCCCCATGACTTTGGGTATTCACCATTCAAAAATAGCCTATTAAATAAAGAAAGAATAAAAGGGGCCGTAACTTCGAAAGAGTGTTTGTATACTTCGGCCGCAATATTATCTATCCCACAACTTTTGTTATCGTTTTGCTTGAATGTGGCTGTTCGTAATTCTTCCAGAGTGATTTCACTGTCTAATTCCTCATCAAATTGAAGTTCGTATGTTGTATTAGAATTTTCATTATTTACTGTATCGGCTTGATACAAGTAGTTGAAATGATTATACAGTTCCTCGATATTGATATCTGTATTTTCAGATTTTGGTTTTTTGTACTGCTCTCTTACTTTTTTCCAGAACTCTCTTGGTTTAGTCTTACCAAGTGTTGCCATTTTCTTTCTTTCTGTTTTAGCATAATCTTGTTTGCATTTTTTCTTTATTTTGTTGTATTCCGATTTTGCTTCGATGAGAGCATTTTTATTTAACTGTGATTTATCTTTCATATATTTATTTCTAGTCTTATTAAATAGCTTTCTTGCAATGTAGCATTCATGATTGAACCAAGGTTTATTATTTCTTTTTTTGCCAGGAATCGATTTTGAACTTGGGAAATTTTTAGAAAATACTTCTTTGATACAATATTGTATAACTTTTGTAAATGTATCTGTAATGTCTTCTATATTTTCATGTGTTAATACACGATCTTTTAAATCGTATATTTCAGTATTTCTGCTTTGCACTGATTGTTTAAACTCTGAAACTTTTTCATCACTCCAATCATATACTACACGACTTTTGATATTATTTTGTTGCTCTGTACTCATAGAACAATATTTACTATGAAAGCTAAAATGTACCGGTGAATGATCAGAAAATTCCGTTGGTGGTAAAACATTAAAAAAAGAGATGCAATTGAAGTCATTGCTACCAAGCAAAAAATAGTCTACAACGCTTGCTCCGTTGCTTGAGTGAAAGGTGTATTGGCCAATACCTGAATCATTATGCAGACGACCGTTACCTATAATAAACGACGTAGATAAACAAAGTTCAATCAGCCGTCTACCATAGATATCGGTCACGTGATCCTCGCTAGCACGTGGTGGTATATAAACATCATGTGACAGGTAGCTGTCATTGTCTATGTACATGTCAAAATCTAGTATATTATTCTCTGTAGAGCATCTTGCATTAAAATCACCTGTAAGAAAGACTTTTCCTAAACCCTTATAACGTTCTAAACCCATTTCCAAAAATTCAAAAAAATCAAAATCATTATATAATATCACGATCTTAGTGTTGTTAGTATCTACCTGTAATTTCCAAGTTCTGCAATATTCTGAGAAGCTGTTCAGTCATAAATGTAAATATTTAGGTCGTGGAACTCATATATTTATGTTCGGTGTATTAAAAAATAACATGCATACCACATGTTGGAGCAGAATCACTCCAACCGGTGCTATCATTTTGACAAGTTCGATTGACAACGCCCTTCAATATGTACCCAGAGTCACAGCTGTATGTGGCCACAGATCTGTCTGCCGACACAGTCACTATACCGTTTGTCGGGGAGGATGGAACGCTGCAGTCTGGTTAGGAAATAAATATAGTCATGAATGAATGTGATGAAAACATGATACTTGTATTTCGAAAGATACATGTACTTATATTAATGATTTATAACGACCAAACTGGTTATTGTGCAGTGAATGATAATTGAAAATGGCTTGCCTGTTATTGAAGATGAAACTGTCATTATACGGTACATAAAATTAACAAATAATCTAATGAAGAGAGGAAATTATGAAAAAGCTACTAACAAGCAGAAGAGAAAGTTTTTTAAAAATAGCTATATTAAACAGATTCATTTACAACAATTGGAAATAAGATGTTTGACAAGGTATTTGAAAAAAAGTATTTTTAAGTCATTACTTGTGACGATCTATAAAAATACTTTGCGACTAATAGAATCTATAGCGTGAATGACAGACAACAATTTGAAAATTATCATGACGCAACAGCTTCAATTGTCCGGAGAATTTAAGTCATTAAACAATTAAATGTCGGTTTGAAATCGATTAAACCGACAACAAGGAGCAGCGGTATTAAAATTACAACAAAACATTAAAATAATAATAAAAAAAAAAGATTACATACAGAGATCCAATTTCTGGGAATGGATAAAGTCACTTTTCTAAAGTAAGAAAGTAAATTTAATTTCGACTCCAAAACATAACTTTTATACTAGCCACAACTTTTGCATTCAAGTGTATTTGATATATTTCCATGACATGGCTTTTAGTACTCACAGCAGACTGGTACGTTATTGTCATAAAGACCTGTTGGCAGACAAGTTAAATTGATGGCCCCTTCAAGATTGTATCCAGCACTACAACTATACGTGACGACTGTTCTGTGACCATCAGAAATCTGTAGAGCATTACCATTTGTCAAACTCAAAACATCAGACGGACATTCCACTGTAAAATTTGGGAGACACATTGATTAATTCCTGAATGACGTAAAGAGTTAATTTTCAATACCAGCCTTCGAAGAGATGATTTCGTTTTTGGGAAAGCTGTGTTATCGTAAGAGTTTAAAATTGATAAGGTATTGTAGTAGATCATTATTCCAAGAGCTTTATGGTTTTGTATAAATAGAATAAGCCGTGCTCTGTAAAAAAGGGATTTAAGGCATTGACAAAAAGTATTGCCTGCGGAGGCTCATAATGGTCTAAACTTTTTGTTATCAGATAAACGGTCTGTCTACTTTTGGATTCAGTTGGTTGTTAAACAGAAAAGATCTTATGGATCCACAAATGGAGTGCAACACGCGAAAAGGTGCATTCGGACATTTGCGTAAAGTGTCGTCTCGGATTAGCCTGCGCAGTCCGCGCAGGCTAATCCGAGACGGCACTTTACGACTACATTAGATTTTGTGTTACAGTAGACTTGCGTAAAACAGAAAATCACATAAAATCGGAAAGTATCGTTTTGGATTAGCCTGTGCGGACTGCAAACGCTGATTAGAGACGACACTTTACGCAAATGTCCGAATGACCCTTTTCGCGTGTTGCACTGCATTAATTTAATATGCATTATGGAGATACATTATTTTAACCTCTGCCTTGGAGCACGACTCAAATGTATTTTTCACCAAACTTTAACCTCGAAAACCTGAGTATGTACTTTCTGTGACAGTAGAGGCGGATAAAAAATGCAACAGAAGTTACTTCTTGCGAATATCGAATTAATCATGTATAGAAGGAAGCAGTTTGGCATTAAAAGACATTTTTGTGTAATTCTATTGAAGGAACTATAGAGAAGTAATAGGAATGCACACTGTTATAAGTAAAAAAATGTATTCAAAATTATTGGCCCACCAAAGTATGAAAACAAACAAAAAAAACAAAAATGTATAAATCTTGTACTTTTTTGCACTGTTTGCATTGCCTCGTATCAGTTATTTATTTCTAATTATTTCAAAGCTACAAAATACGACCTTTAACGGCACATGGACTCTGATTAATGTAAAATTTGTTTCTAAGGGAGTGACTGCTTGCAACATTTCCATTAGATTTCCTTTTCTCAAATGTTTTCTTCCTTGCGAAATTTGTAACATGTTTCCTCGTCCCAAGAACAACGTATATTTTAGGTCTATCAGCAGGTCATTGGTAAAATTTAATCGCTAATTTAACAAAACATACCACATGTTGAATTGACATAATCCCATGTGCCATCAGATTGACAGCTTGGTTGCTGGATTAGTCCAGATAAAGTGGATCCAATACTGCAGTTATATACAGCAACTGTTTGAGTACCATTCGATGAAAATGATATTTGTACCCCACTGGGATTTGTCAGGTTATCACATTTGGCTGAAAGATATTAGAAAATGCAATATTCTTTTCTGTGGCGAAAACTGGCATATCTATTTCTCGCACTGATTTAAGCATATTTTTCTCTGGCCAGTCACTTTAACAAGCGAAAAAAAGAAATTGCCATAAGGAAGCACCAATTTCATTTGAAAACAAAAGTAACGATATCAGATTTGCAGGGAAGTTTTACATCCAAAATTGTCCATTCAGCAGCTTTTTTTTCACCATTATTGCCTGAAGGTTTTTTTTTCGTTGGTATCTTGATGCTGTGTGGGATTCATCGGTTGCTGTTATGTCACTGAGCTTCGTATCGGTTTTGAAAAAATAAGGGAAATAAGAAGAAACGCAGTTTTTGTTCAACCTAGACATATCACTAAACGTGAATATACCAACACCGGCTCCTAATCACAAAAACAGGTCTTTGTCATAGAATGCAGAATGGTTTAGTACAAAAGTGAGAGTTGAAAAAAGTTTAAGGGGATAGTATCACAGCAGGGTCATGAAAATTGCACATGCACAACTACATATATATAGGAACCCTGTGTTTAAATTTGAGTTCAGTGCGTGAAAAACTGTGGGAGTATTGCTCCGGACAAATTTGTGTCTACGGAGAGACGTACAGAAAGCCATAGCGATTCCAGTATACCCCCCTCTACTACGTTGTTGGGGGTTTAATAATTTTACAAAACTTCTTGAATTAAATAGTGATCTCTTGAAAGTGTAACCATTAGATTCTCAATCATTGTTAAGAACTTTTCATTTGTTCTTCTTCTATAAAATTTAATCTTTGTTTTTTCTCTGCGACATTATTTCTACATCAATAATGCTCTGAGAGAAGGGGTTTAATGCATTTGCAAAAAAAAAACCCACATCTATTCATGTGTCGAAACGTTTTGCCATTTGTAAACTTTCTGAATTTCAAAAAAAAAAAGAAAAAAAAATCATTCTATGGCATGATTCGGCTGGTTGTAAAACGATGTGGATTTTATGGATCCGTAGTTTTGTGATGACATGCTTTCTATATAGCATCATAGAGATTCACAGTGCGCCACTCTTTTAATGGAGAAATGTTCAACAATATTTTTATTTCTATATTTTCAGAGTATAAGTATTCATGCTGATTAATATTTTTTCATACTTTTAAATTAATGGTATAGTTGGATTTATTTACAAGTTCGTTGCCTTGTTGTCCAAGTAAATTGATAGTCATTCGTTTTTTTTGTAAAACCTGGGTTTTATTTTACTCACTACAGCTAGGCTCTTCCACAGTCCATCCACTTCCATTACTTGCACACGAAATCTTTACATCGCCGTTTATCGTGTAGCCTGTGTCACAACCAAAGCTTGCGCTCATTCCATCGTCTGATATATTGACAGACCCGCCAGGTGGGGCTGACAATGGGTCACAAGCTGTTTGGAAGAATATTTAGCCTCAGAAAACTGATCTCAAATTATTTGTCTTTGTGTGTCGTTTCCATCAAGAACTTTTCAGAAGAGAACAGCCGAATAAATAAAGAGAAAACTGCATATTTGTAAATCAAGATTTATGAATTTACCACATTTTATATGCAAGATTCTGTTAATTTGCATATAAGAACAATTTCAAATCAAGCTTAACAAACATTTGTTGCTAAAATGGTGTTTTGGGGAAGTAAAAATTAATCTATTTCACCTCCTTTACCCTGTGGGTCACAAATAAGGGACAAACAAAATTTGCAACGCATGAAGTGTGTTAAAACAATTAAGAATTTTAATTTACAACATATTGGCTCGGTCTCGTCCCATACTCCGTCTACAGTGCAGGTCAGAATAGAGGCACCATTTACATAATAGCCATCGACACATGTATATGTTGCTATGGTCATGGATCCATTTGTTGTTAGGTCAACATTTCCACTGTCCACTGATTGTGACAATGTCGGACAGGTAACTGAAAAAGAAAAAAAACAAAGTTACTACAAGAACAATAGCTGAAACAATAAGAAACTATAAAGTAGCAGAAATTTCTATGAATATTGCTCCGATTTATATGAAAAAAAAAGACATTTTTTTACGGTGAAAGATTGAGAGAGTGAACATCATCGGTAATATTTTCACGGATGGCGCAGCTACGAGATGAATTAAATTTCCATTGTTCACCGCAAAAAAATATAATATCATAATCTATGAATTGCATACGTTTTATCTTTTATTAGAGGAACTTACAGCAGAATCCAGTACTGTTCATTTCGGTTATTCCTTATGGCGCCCCCGCACGCCCCCCCTCCTCCATAGCAACGTTTTACAATATTACATAAAGCGTAAATATGTCTAAATTGTGTTATAGTTCCATCTGGTCAGAGGCACACGCATTTTACCTAGGTAACTAATGCGCGGGAACTGTTGTTTCCACTTGTTTCCACCTTCAGTTGAAGAGTTAGAATACAAAATCGGTATTTTCACTGGTCGGAAGGTTCCATGGAATATCGAAAAATAGTTTACAATTATTTCTCGGAAAGTATGAAAATAACAATACAAAGAAACGACTTTTTCTCACAGGAAATATCTCATACGCCCTTTCAGGTGTCTTTTGATGTCTTGTAAAGAAGTTAAAAATAATATGTATTAAAATTCAAAAGAGAGAAAACAATTTATAATGATAACAGTAAACTCTGAAGCTAATAGTGATAATCTAATGTATAATGTAACTTTGTGAAATATACTTCATCATAATGAGTGCATTTTCTTTGTCTATTATCTTGAACTATTTGAGCAATCAATTAATACTGTAACACTGGATCTTACCGCACTTTGGCTGGAAATCTGACCATGCGCCATCTGGGTTACACATGACAGTTTGTGTTCCATTGATACTTGCGCCAAGAGGGCATGTATAGACAGCTTGTGTAGTTATACCATCTGTGAATAATGTGAGGTTTCTGCCAGAACCGTTCGATAGCGAGTCGCAGGATACTGTAAATGATACAGAATCATCTGTATATTATTATACGAAAAACACGAAAGAACTAAACATTCGACATTTTCGACAACTGTTGATTATAGATCTTCTCTATGAATCCTACTGAAGAATGAGTGATAGTGAGGATTTTTATCTATGGTAGCCAAACTATAATAGTTAAAACGATTATATTGTCGCTGTTTAACACATACAACTCAGAAAAAATTTAGACTTGCTCATTTTAGTAGCTTCTGCAGGCACCCTGTTAACTTTGACGCAATGATAGTTTTATGAAGGGTAGAATACCTTCTAAAAATAGGGAAAATGCAATTTACCAGCAGTTTCTCATTTCCAAACCATATTTGTCTTTTTCTGCAGGGTCGTAAAAAACGCGGGATTGTATGGTAAAGAGTATAAGCATTACTAAGTTTGATGTGTATTTTGAGAAGCAAACTCTTTCGTCCAAAGATTTTGCAAACTCTACCTTATTTTCGAATTCATTTGTAGTACTCTTGTTTTGAAGTTATAAGATACTTTACTTTTAACCTTTATCCTGCTTATCGCGACTTGCTGACCATTTGCGGACAGCGTAGATCAAGATCAGACTGCACAGAACGTGCAGTCTGATCTTGGATCTACACTGTCCGATATGAAGATGTTTTTCTTTTACAAAATCCATTTGAAATAGCATCGTTAGGGTTTTTACTATTGGCTTGAAAAGTTTCAATTAATTTATTCAGCAGGAGAAGTGATAGTTGCATTTCTACCAATACAGGATGTATATGTGAATATATATGCATGTCGAAAAAAAATGCGAATTACCAATTACGGACATTTTGCATACGGAAATATTTGCCAACTCAAGGCGGTCCTTATCTGTAAGTATACTTGCAGTAAATTACGCGAACAGAAAATGTTGCGAATGTTCTAAATTCGAGAAATCGCATAAATTTCCACGTATACAGTACTTACCGCATGTTGGAGTTGGAATACTCCAACCGGTCCCGTCCGTCTTGCATGTCCCGGTGGCAGAACCAGACATAGTGAAGTTCACATTGCAGCTGAAAGTGATTTCATCGCCAGATACTTGGACATCACCGTTCAGTGGTGCCGCCGGTGAATCACAATCTGTTCAAGAACGTTTCAAATGATAAATTGCTGATGCCTTTGATAAAAATCATCATGACTGTTACCAGTAAATCATAATCTGCTATGAGATCCAATATCATTTCAAGACATTTATTTGATAGCAATCTTTGAATTGTACGGGGGTACAGAGGACATTTAATGTTCGAAAATGGCAAATTCATTGCCAAATACAATATAAACCACAGAAATATTAAACTTATATAGGTCTAAACACGTAGAATATATACTATATACATACACACTATCTATAAAGATGGAAAAAAGGGAATTAATAGCGCTCTAGGAAAAAGAAGTTTAATGTGGTTTTGAAATGAATCATACTAAGGCTATTGTCGTATACTATGAAACTAACTTGTCTTCAAACATTCCTAAATATGAAGTAGAATGGTCCGTTGGCACACAGAAAATATACTCATAGCAACAATTATCGATTAGGACTGCGTAGGCTGATATAGTTTGATACGTTTTGCAGGTGTTATAAGTTCATTTGTATAATCTGGCGCATACTTACCACAAGTGGGTTCCGGAAAGTTCCAGTTTCCGTCTGGAAGACACGTCACGGCTGTCTGTCCACTTAAAGTATAACCTGATGCACACGTGTATGTGGCCACACTAACCTTTCCATCAGTCGACATGTTGATAAAACCGCTTAATGGGGCTTGTCTATCAGGACATTCGACTGCGAAAGGATAACAAGGTTGATAGAAACTATACTGGTAACCCAAAATGCTACAGTTCTAGCTTTTCTGAGATTTATGTACTTGAAGATATGTCTTTAATGCACTTTACGTGGCCTTGGAAACAACGAATGTTTCTTGCCTCTTGTAGAATAAGTCGCTTATACATTTTCCCTGCTGAATTTACTAATTCTGAAAATTGCATGGTTCGAGTAACAATGCACTGTGTGAAATGAAATCCAGGAAAGCATGTGACCATGTACTGGTCGAAACATTTAGCTGAAACAATGTTGAAAACCGCATTAAACACATAAAAACAAACAGGGGTGTTGAACCTTGTCTCGAAAAGCGTCATATGGGTTTTTCAGATCCAAGTGCTGGAATAACAATATCAAAAATACATGTGTTGATACAATTTACTCTTTAATACGGTTCGTGAATAGTTTTCAAATGGTATCCAACAAAAGGAAAAACGAAAATAAACAGGGCCAAATTGTCAGCCTTTGCACTGGAATTATCAATACAGACCACAAGTTGGTGCAATGAAGTCCCAGTCTCCATTCTCATCACATGTCAGCAATGCTGTTCCACTAATTGTAGACCCAGCTTCACAGGTAAACAGGACCTGTGTCACAGTTCCTGATGTTGACCGTGTTACATTGCCCCCTGTCGGTGTAGACAGATTGGCGCACCTTGCTGTATGAGAAAAGAAATTCAATAAATGATAACTAAGTAAGAATTCACTGTGAAAGATCTTTAGCTGCATAAATAATGTCCGAAAAATATGTATGCTATGTATGGTATCACATGCTTGTTACTACATGTATCCATGACTTGTCTAATCTGCAATGTATGTTCAATAAGCAGTGATTTATACAGAATCAATGATCGACAACTTAAATGTGACTTAAATAATGAAATTTTCTATGACGCGGTGGTAAATAGCATAGGACAAGGAGAAAATTAGCAAATTCTCTTTTCCCCTTGTTTTTAATTGTTTGGTAACGTGTAAAAATTAAACTGTGGTGACTTAATGGGCAACAACACTGCAACAATGAAATCGTAAAACAATAACAGAGGAGAGAATTATAAATGTATAAAGGTTAGACCGTGTACCGAAAACGGTCTATCAAATTTTACTCCTTAGCCGGAATGAAATTGGTTATTTTTTTATAACAGAATTATTGACTATTCATTACTTACTGCAGGTTGGCTGTGTAAAATCCCACGAACCGTCAGATTGGCAAGTCAGTCTTGTCGTTCCATTGATCGTGTAACCAACATCACATGTAAAGTCGGCCATAGTGTTAACGGTATTTGTAGAAAGACTGTAATTGCCTCCTGTTATGATGTTTAATACGGCACAGGTTTCTGAAGTTGAATATGAAATACTGTTATACTGATATTCTGATAATTATTTGTACCGTGAAGTTTTCTATTCTGGAAAAAATGATAATTCCTGTTCTTTACCTATTTTCTTCAAAGAGCACCATTCTGTTACATATCTGTTTTATAATCTATAACAGTGTCGTTATATATCTTATTGGAGCAGTTACATATATATTTTTACTGTGTTTTTATGCTCATTCTCTCTTTTACCAATAGGTCTTGTCTGTTTGTCACTGGTAGTTCTTCCACTTGCTGTCTATCCTTCTTGAATTCTTGCATTTCTTTGCTTATACTCTTTAATACAGTAAGGTTAAGACTGGGTACAAAAGTGATATTTTTACCACAAGATCTTTCGACTCCAGACCACCCTGATCCGTCGGTCTCACAAGTTCGTACCGAGGACCCGCTCAAAGAGTATCCAAGGGAACAAGAATAGTACGCTGTGGTGTTTCCAGAATCGTAAATCACATTCCCATTGTACGGCACTGTCACGTGATCGCAAACTGTAGATTGAAATACAAATACATTATAACAAAATTTGTATTAAGAGTTTTCTGCCATGTTGCAACTCATAAATTCTAAAGAAATTAAATAAGCTTAATTACGTTGGAAAGTAGAAGTGACTGTTATATTCTTGGACTATTCGTCACCTCAAAACGTGCGTCGATCGTATTTAAACTACTCTTATTCTCATAATGCACGACCCCCATTAAATTCTGTGTCATTTTTGTTTGAGATTGTTTTTTTCATTAATGATGCACAAATGAGAACAGTCAAGAAATCTGAAAGAGACACAGAAAGTTGTTTAGCAAAGATAAATGTTGTTCAGGTGAGTGTTGGTAGAATGTTAGTAAAGAGTCCTCCCTTTCTTCTCACGTTCATCGGTACTTACGACAGGTGGGTGTTGCAGCTGACCAAGTGCCGGTTGAATTGCAAGTACTTGTGTTTTCACCAAGGAGTGTGTAGCTAGGGGCACATGTATAAACTGCCTGACTTGTTACACCTTTACTGGTTACAGAGACATTTCCACTGGATGGTACTTCAATAGTTGAACAAATAACTGTATAAAAGAAAAAAAAACTGCCCTTCACCGCCCAGCTGGACGCTTACTTGTTGAGTAATTTGTTTGTCAGCTTACCCGCCTGGTGAAAAAACTATTGATGGACGTAATGTTGATCTGACCAGCTGAGCGGCAATGAGAATTAAAAGTGTGGTGCTCGACGTTTACAGACGATCGCTAAGTAAGTTTTACCATTTTTGTCAAAACTTTCAGACTTTAGTGAAACTTTGTATAGTGATAGCTTATCATGTGATCTTCAAAAATAGGAGATAAAAAAGAAGGGGTCACCAGCTTTGGGAAAATTCTATGAATAATTCCTTTAGTACATCCTGCATTGCAGCAGTTTTTGATGTAATTTCACCCATGAAAACTAAGTCTTTGTATTTTTTAAATGACAACAATTACAGTTTTAGTTCATTGTATTGGAGAAACATAAAATTCAATGAAAGAAATATAAAGTATACCGTGTATCATTTTAAAAAAAAACTTAACTTATGGCTAAAATACATTTAGTTTGGGGAAAACAAGAACAAGAACAACAACAACAAATAAGAGTATCTTTTAAAGTTATTTTTTTTAAATGTTCTATCATTCAGATTTTTCTTATTTTTACTGTAGATAATATTCAGGTACTAAACTAAAAGAATCCGGCTTAAAACATATAGCTCACCAGCCTTATTTTTCAAGAAAATGCATTTTAATTTTGTGGGTTGGGCACTAACTAATTGATAAATGTACAGTTTGTCAAAAACAAAGACATTATGTGAAGTAAATTATCTCATTTTTTTCAATAGTACATCGATATTTATAAGAATCAAGTTTATTGGTCATAATAAACCCAATCATAGCATATAAATGTAATACTGATGTTAGCATTTAGCCCATTTTAAAAGACTAAGTTTAGAATCTTCTAAATTGGACGCATTTGCAGACGCTAAACCAAAACCTGGTATTCAAGTATCATAGTTTTATGATTGGTCAGAAATTACTTTGCAAAAAAGAGGAATCAATCATTATGGGCAGTTTCTCTTTTTGACATCAATGTTTTCTAATGTTGTCTGCTGCAAACTCATCAAAATAAGGGCAACCTGTTAAAGGCCCTGGTTTTGTGCAAGTCTTTACCAAGTAACATAATTTTGGACTAGATCCAACTGAAAGCATATTTATGTAAAGGGATGTTTCAGCTCGACGATATGTCTGCTAGATAAAGCGCTGGTAGTAGCATCTGTGTACATATTCCGTTGTTAGGTGACGTGGTTAAGTGATTCACTTTGACTTCCAGTTCGATCTTTTGAAAGCATAATTTTGGATTATTGCCTTACGTATAATCATTTGGCTTGATTAAATACTTTTTTCATAATTTTGCTGACATTAAACGACCCATTTTCGTTCTTAGTTTATCTATTCTGCAGGCACTGACAAGTGTGGCAGGATAAATTGTGTTAGGTGCTCACCGATTTTTGAGTAAAAGGTGAATGTGATAGTGTCGCGAACGTCTACTCACCTGACCAATAATATTCTGTTTAGAGACATTCAATTTTCGATGGGGCAAAAGTTGGTTAATTGATCAAAATCTTTTTTTTTTTTAAGCCCAAGGTGGTGTTTACTTATTTTTTACGAACAGACTTCGAACTTATGAAATTACCTCGGAAAGGTATATTGCATCTCATTGCTTAGAAACTTGGAAAAAACTTAATGTAGGAATAAATAACGTTACCACAGCTTGGAGCCGATGTATTCCATGAACCATCCGCTTGGCAGTATGAAGTGCGACTGCCGTCAAGAGAATAGCCGGCTGAACATGAATGGGTAGCTATGCTGACGTAACCGTCTGTTGATATACTGACATCGCCACCGACAGGATCCGTTAGAGGTTGACAGGCAACTGTAATGTTTTAACCCTTTACCTTTTTACCAAATGTCAAAGGTTTAGATTTTTCCAAATCAAAGAATTTGGGGCCGACAACTCAAATATCAACACAGAATGTGATTTCTTTTTATAATGTTGGAAGACATTAAGGGAAAAAGAGAAAATGCTGGTTGTCATCACTTTTCTTCCTTTCCAACAATGTCTGCAAAAGGCAATGTTCACAAGGTCGTTTAAACCTGGGATTGTTGTGTAGAGGGTGAAGCGCAATGAATAAAATGGACTTTCTAAATCAAGGAAACCGAAAACAGTATCGCAGTATATACTGAGGTCTATTTAGTCGTTTTTTTTGTCAGAAGTACAGGTGACATTTTTCGTTGTACTAGAAGGCGACATTTTATCATTAATCTAAGGAATAAAATCTTACAAACTCAGTGAGCCATTTGTAAAGTTGATTCTATATTTATTGAATCAAAGCAATGTAGTTTTGAAGCCCCATCCGATATTGATTAGATAATCTTTATCTGTAATAAGTAATTCAAGAAACTCTCCCTAGATTCTAGCCAAACATGTTTCTCAAGAAAATAATAGCATCAACACTCGATAGTATACGTAAGCATTTTATAAAAAAAGGGGAAAAATCTACACTTCTTCTATTCTGTTGATAATTTGAAATTTTGTTCTTCAAGTCATGTTTGTACAATACGCAAAAGAGGAAAATGCGTAATTAAATTCTTAGTATCGGAGGATTGGTGTCTCCACCTAATGACATTAAGAAATTTAAAAAGAAATACTAATAACATAATTGACACAATACTGCATGATGGTGTTGTTCCGGTCCATCCACTGCCGTCGGTTGCACATGTTTGCTCACTGCTACCAGTCAGTGTAAAGCCTGTGTCGCACATATACATCACAGTACTTCCGTTTGCAACTAAAGATCCATTTTGAGGCGTAGCGGGGTCATCACAGACTTGAAAAGAATAGATTGTTTGTATTGTAATAGTTTATGAAAGAATTTTCCTCTTTCACTTTTTTTTCAATTTCTCAGTGGTCTGTCGACAAGTCATGGATCTCCCTGAGTGTAACCCATCTCAAAACAACATGCAATAATGATTGAGCAATGTGAAAAACGACTTTTGAAGTTCATGCTGCATTTAAGATCGATATTCTAAGGTAATCAATCCACTTTATTTAGCCGGTTATGATATTACCTATCCCAGTTCTATGACCAGTTTTTATCATAGTGAAAAAGAAAAAAAAAGGCCTTGAAATGAAATAATGCAAATACCAATTTTTTCATGACAACTTTATCATATTTAATTTTATAGTTTATTAGCATAAATGAGCTCACACATTTGCCGCAAGTAAAATTTTCAAACCTATTACGTGCAATCGTACCCTGAACTTGATAACAACAACTGTTAAACATATCCAAAGAAACACAGCACATAGCCCATTTGATCGGTCGAGATTCTAAAAAGGTCACTTATTATCCTTTTTGCAGTGCGGAACACTATCTAATAAGTGTTTTCGTGTGTTCTTTATAATAGTTAGTAGACTTTTACAGAGTGGCGGTATGGTATCTTGAAACATTTTAGACCAATAGAAAAACACCATTATTCGCCTAAATGATAAAAATAAATATATACAATGTATATATAACCGAAGTGAAACAAAAATGATAACTAACAACAAACAGGAATCGACCCATTCCAGACACCTAATACATCGCATGTCAAACTGTCTCGCCCAACTAGATGGTACCCAGTTGCACAATGAAAAGCAACAGTTGTAAAGGAACCGTCTGTTAGAAATGTAGCTGTCCCGCTACCAGGTGAGGCGATAGCATCACATTGTACTGAAAGTAATAAAGGTAATTAATGAAATTAACATCTTCACAAGCTAAAACCATAAAGGTAAAAAGAATCAAGGCCTGTATTCATCACAATGCTCAGGTATATTCCAAGTCTTATTTTCTAGGAGTTTATAAATTTGAGATACTACTCCTGCTCGACCACAATAAATCTTCTAGCCAATCAGAAGATGAGTCAATTATAATTCAGAAAACTCTGGAGAATAAGACTGATAGCATACTTAAGAAATGGTGTTGAATACGGACCTAGATATACTTACTCGTAATGAAATAATAGAAAAGTAGACATTATGGTCCAATATATAACATACGAGAAAATATATATGGCCTGCAAAAATGATAACTAACAAGAAACAGGAATCGACCGATTCCAGACACCTAATGTATCGCATGTCACATTATTTCACCCAACTAGTTGGTACCCAGTTGCACACTAAAAAGCTACAGTTATAAAGGAACCGTCTGTTAAAAATGTAGCTGATCCACTACCTGGTGAGGCAATAACATCACAATGTGCTGAAAGTAATAAAGGCAATCAATGAAATAGCCTGCAGCACGCGACACTTTCTGTTTTTATGTAATTTCCTGTTTTGCGCAAGTCTTATGGGGGACAAAATATAATGAAGTCGTAAAGTTCCGTCTCGAATCAGCCTGCACACTCCGAATGTCCGAATGATCCTTTTCGCGCACTGCAGGTCATATCATTACGGTTCGATGTCAGACATACAAAACATTGTATAACACACTGGATTTACACTTGGAAAAAATGCAGACGCAAATGTCCTGATTTCTTAGCACAGTTGGAATGTCCTTTGCCGCGCATGTTTTTTTTTTTAACGCGACAAGGTTTAGTTAGACATGAGAGAGTTTGATTTTGTAATCTGATAACATACATCTGAGTTCTTCAAAGGTTTAACTCGTTTTTGCTCCGATTCTCATGAAACTTGGTCAGAGTGTTTGTCTCAATAAAATCTTTGAAAATGGGTCATGTCGGATCATATCTAGGTCACTTCGTTTAATCTTAGAAAAATCATCTTTTTTCAAAGCTATAGAATCCATATTTTCTGTCCAATACTCCTGAAAATGGTCAGAATATTTACCTTGATGATCTCTCGGAAGAGTTCGAAATGGGTTATGATGGGTCAAAAACTAGGTCACCAGATCAAATCTTAGTAAAATCCTTGTATTCGCTATAGAGACGACATTTTCAGTCCAACACTCTTGAAAGTTGGTCAGAATATTTGTCTTAATAATATTTCGGATGAGTTTGAAAATGGTTCATGTGGGGTAAAAAACTGGGTCACTGTGTCAAAAGTTAGAAACAAGTTGTGTACGCTCTAGAGGCCACATATTCAGTCCAAAACTCTCGAAACTTTGGCAGAATGTTTGTCTTGATAATATCTCGGACTTGTTCGAAATTGGACATGTTGGGTCAAAAACTAGGCCACAAGGTCAAATCTTAGAAAAACCTTGTGTACACTCTGAAGGCCATATTTTCAGTCCAACACTCTTTAAAATTGATCAGAATGTTTGTATTTATGATTTCGTGGACGAGTTTGAAAATGGATCATGTCGGGTCAAAAACTAGATCGTCAGGTCAAACCTTGGAAAAAACATTATATACGCACTCAAGGCCACATATTCAAACCAAAACTCTTGAAACTTAGTCAGAGTGTTTGCTTTGATGATATCTTGTACGAGTTCGAAAATTGGTCTTGTTGTTCAAACCTAGGTCACCGGGTCAAATCTTACAAGCAAGTCATGTACGCTCTGGATGACACATTTTTAGCCCGATATTCCTGAAATTTGGTCAGAATGTTTGTCTTGATGATACCTTGAATGAGTTTGAAATGTAGGGTCAAAAACTTGGTCACTGGGTAAAAAATTAGAAAAACCTTGTGTGCGCTGTAGCGGCCACATTTCCAGTCTGATACTCTTCAAACTTAGTCAGAATTTCTGTTATGGTTACATTTAAAAAAGATTGATAATTGGTTATGTCGGGTCAAAAACTAGGTCACTTGGTCATTTTTTTGAAAAACATTTTGTACGCGCTAGAGGCCACATTTTCAGTCCAATATCATGAAATTTGGTCAGAATGTCTTAATAATATCGCAAAAGCGTTTGATAATGGGTAATGTTTGATAAAAAACTAGGTCATAAGGTTAAATCTTAAAAAAACATTGTGTATGTTCTAGAGACCACATTTGTCGCCCAAAACTCTTTAAAGTTGTTCCGAATGTTTGTCTTGATAATATCTTAAAATATTTGAAAAATTGATAATGTCGGATCAAAAACTAGGTCACTAGGTCATCTCTTCTAAAACCTTGGTTACTTTCTCATTTTCAAATATGAAACTCGATCAGAATTGTGGTCTTGCACCAGTTTGTATGTGAGTCATTTCGGGTCAATAACTCATGAAAATCTTGGTAGAATGTTTGTCATAAAATCTCAATAGACATCGAAAATATGTCATGTTTGGTCAAAAGACGTAGGTGAGCGATTTCAGGGACATCATGGCCCTCTTTCTCTTTAATTATTATCATCTAAAGCATAGGCATAATTAAATTACTTTCCTTCACTTATTCTTGGAAATCGTTATTTCCAGAGGCAATGTACTTACCACAAGTCGGTGTAGTATTGTTCCAAGTTCCGTTTGTTAAGCATTTACTCTCAAGAGAGCCATTCAGCGTATAGTTTGTCTGGCACATAAAGTGTGCTCTAGTTGTTGTACCTTCTACGGCTAATGTCCAATTCAGCCCAATACCAGGACTAAAGGTATCGCACGGTACTACAATGTTTGTAAAATGTTCAGCAGGTAATCTTTCAAAAAACATGAAAGTACAAATATGGAAACGTTTTCACTGCTAGATTTGGTGTAGTTGGATTGACACGAAACCAAAATTTCAACCGATCTTAAAAAATATCTAAGAAAGTCAAGTTATTCCTATTTTACGCAAAATCTAATAAAGAAAATTAAGCTAATTATTCCTACCAATTTATTCACGAATAAATGAAATCGACCAGTTCGGTTAAAAAAAATATAAAAAGACGTAATAATAGTATTAATGATACTCCAAATTCAGCAACGAACAGTTTACTTCACAGCAAAAATAATAGATATCACCTGGTCAGAATTTCTGCTCATACAAAAATACTTACACTTATTCGTTCACATAGCAATTTAAAATGAGCTATGGTAAATATAATGAAACAAAATTCTTAAGCCAATCACCTATCTATGATAATTAATGTAGAAATAAATCCCAAATAGATCATAGATAGAATCATCTGTGGTCCAGATGTTTGAACCTATTTGACAAGTTCTTTTACTACAAAACCATTAATTGATCTATGGCGAAATAATGTAGAACATAACTCCTGAACATACCACATAAAGGATCACTTCCGGTCCAGCTGTTCGAACCTGTTTGACAAGTTCTGTTTGCGTCACCATCCAGAACGAAACCGACATCACATAAGTAGATTAATGATATTCCATCACTGGTAACGTTCACACTGCCGTTGTCAGGAGGACTTGGTAGAATACAAGCTAAAATAGGGATGATGCAGCGGCTGAATTGAGGTATTGATAGAGAAAACTTGCGTAAAAAAAAAGTCATACTCCGTGACAAGAAGGTTGAAAGCATTGGCAAAAAGTATTGGCCCATGTCAGTCTGCGCAGTCAGCGCAGACTGACAGGGGTCGAAACTACATGTATTTGTTAATGGTAAATCCTCTGCATTTCGAAGGACACTACTCTAATGATTTAGGCGGGATGTTAGACAAAATTGATCCAAATAAAGAAATCATTTGCTTGGAAAGTGCATTACGAAGGCTCAGTTAACCTCTTTTTGTCAGAAATAAAGCTCAAACGTATAAGCTTGTACGAAGAGAATAACTCCTTTTTAATCTTTATGAGCATTACCTCTCATGGTAAAAGTTTAATGCGAATACAATATTTATAAGATATTCATTTTTCTACCGTTGAAGTAGCTCTGCCCTCAAGAGTATAAATACATTATATAAAGCAGTTTAATAGCAAAGCAAAGCTTTTACTAGACTACCAATCGGTTAAACAGCATTGCTCCGGTAGGGAAGCTTTCCTTCTAATTTTACTTACAAAAACATGGTTAAAAATAAGCAGACCATTATATCAGCAAACAATTCTTGTTTGGGTGTTTATTTTAAAATACTTGAAAACGTGAAAGAATGAATAAGAATCTTTGTTTTGTTACTCTAGCATTTAGCCTAAGAATGCTGTTGGGGTCAAGCCAAATCTTAAATTCATTTCCTATTTTAGCAGAATATCCCATTTCATAGAACTCAAAGCTGGCACTATTTTCGTCTGATTTGAAATTTGAATTAATTCACTTTGATAAACTTACTACATGTTGGAGGTGCTGATGACCATGTCATATCGCTTTGACAGGTCCGAGTTGCATCGCCAGCAAGTGAATACCGTGCATCACACTCGTAGTTAGCTGTTGTAACAGCACCGTTGGTTATATAGGTTAGTGACCCGCTTTGTGGCGCAGACAGTACTGGACATGAAACTATAAACGTTAATACATGATACTAAGATGATAAGATTTGAGACAATTCCAAATAGAGAGGAGTTGCAGGCGATGAATGTCATGTGCTTACACTAATGAGATGTGTAGAAAAATTTCCAGTAATTCCTCTTCTTGCGAAAAAAAAGTTCTCTAATTCATTCTTCAAACAAGGAGTGAATCAGTGTTTCGTTGATGTGATTTCACCCACCTTGAAACTTATTGAACACACAAAAATCCTCAATAATTAAAAGGTGACAAAAATTTTATTGATTCTTTCTGATCACCAAATGTATGAGAATGAGCTTTTTCCTATTCGCATCAAATGTTTGGTATAAGGTCTTAGCTTCTACGGAGTACTATTCATAGGTTTAACCACAGTATCTTTGAAAACCGTTATAGTCAACTCTTTTGCTCTTTGCCTTACAATTTCTGCACTGTTTTTCTGAAAACTTTACACTCGAGATATGATTGTATAATTCTGAAGGTTGACCCAACCAATCACAGAACACGACCCCGATGTACTGGTAAGAAAGGCAACCGCTCCGTTTCAAACCGTCTGGTTCCAAAGGACATGACACATGGAATTAAGTATACATACCACACGTTTCTGCAAAAAAGATAGAATACAACTGTTAACATACAGTCATAATACAACCTTAAGAAGATTAGTTTTGTTTAACGTAATTCGCATGTTTGAAATAATTTCATAATGATGATCTAGTAAATTGTTCAGAGTTTTTCATTCCAAATCTTTGTAACGCAGACTGTTTTGCAAGTGAAGTTCTAGGTAGCTAAATATGCTTCTCTATGCAAACTTGTGTTTCATAATCCTGCTGTAGTCTTTTTTCCAGAATTACAAACATTTCTTATTATGGATCGGAAAGCCATTGTTTTCAGAGGCCGTAAGTTAATCTGTGTGATTCTTTGAAGGCGACCTACGCATTATTGTTTGCTTCATCAGTTCTTCGATAGCCGATTGAATAAATCAAAATCTATTGTTTTTCCTCTCATTGAAAACGAGGAGCGCAACAGAAACAGAAATATTTGCCACGTTTTATGCCTTGTAAAGTACTTTATGCTTAGCTATTATTTACTTAAATATGTATTTACCAACTCTTGCTAGTTGTAACAACGCTCCATCAGCACGATTTGTTTGAACATTTGTAGGTATAGCACTTGGAACTTGATCTCTCTTGCAGCTGTTTGGGGTTATAGAGGCAAGAGTTCCGTCACCCGATATTACCTAGGAAATGAAAAATTAAGAGAAAATAGTTGCCTAACTGATTTCCTTAAGTTCGGTAGTTCAATGGCGTATATAACCTTTTATTTCTTTCTCCGCGATTAATTTTTGGAAACTTTTGGAGCGAACAAAAAAGACAGTGAAACTTTGTGACAGATTTAAATACATGTGATAAAAGGCATTTTATGTCTGATTTATGAAAAGAAACTGTGAAGATCAAAGACCACAGCGACGTCAAGAATAGTAAGATCTTATTCTACACTGTTTTCGAAAGCATTTCACATTGTTGCGTTTAGCAGATGGGCTGGGCTTACTTCATTAATAGTATCTAATATTTCTTCTTCTACCACTGCTTAAATAGTTCGTGTTGATAATAGCAAGGGTTCGTCTTTAATTCTGCAAAGTGCAATATAGAGGACATCTGGTAAAGCCAAACATACAGAAAATTATTTTATGATTTTACCATGCAAGAGAATCTATAAACTGTTACGTCGTTAATCAGTAGGTCAGCATCATTTCCGTTATACAACGTGACGTAATTGCTGTTGCCGTGTTCCAAGCTGTCGACACACCAGACCGTATCAGATACTGTAAAAAAGATTAATTTACTCTGTGTCAGGCAGTGAAATGGAAGTTTGCTAAATGTCCAGAAAGAGGGGTCAAAACAGTAAAATCTTATCTGAGCTATCAAAAAGTATAATGTAAACAATGGAAGCAGGATAGCGAGATAAACGACAATAGTTTTCATCAGATATGCTGGCTTTGCATTAGTTAGAACCTATCTAAATAAATTATCGTCGGATGTCCTAACTACACCACTGTCCATACTCCACCACCTGCCTTGTTTTTGGTTGGAAATGTTTACATCTTGCGAATAAAATTTACGTGAGAAAACGAATTTCTTTAAGGCCAAGTGACCTTTAGGTTTTGGTCCTGCGGTCATTAACTAAAATTTGCTTTCTACATTTTAATTCAAGCCCAATTCATGAAAGATCAGAAGAATAAGCGAACAATATTCCCATGATACACTTCAAAAGGCTTACCAAGAAAAAGCAAAGAACATGCCGATAAACAAGTGCTGCTAAATATTAAAAGTACTAGGGAAGGTGCAACCTTATACTTTAACCACTCGTAAACCACCTTTAATTACTCTACTGGAACTAGTGGATCACATAAAAGAACGACAAACCCTTGCCATTATTTCTTTCAAAACAGTTCAATATTGACGTCACATTTTCAAAAGAATATAACATTAATAAGTTTGCCTTAATTTAGAGCCTTGGGGGAATTTGTTACGTCACTCCGGGGGCGTAGTTAGTCACACAAAACATGACAGTTGCTAGATGACTTGCAGTCTTATTTCATTAAATTATGGGTTTCATACTATTGTAGGCATGAATTTTGATAGAGGTGGAAATAGAAGATATTTGACTTGTGCATTTATTTTTTTCTTTTTGTATATCATCTAAGTATGGTTCTGTTCCCAGATAAAGCTCAGAGGTGCGCAGTTTGGACTTCCAAGGATATGTGAAGGTAAATTAGATCTGAAATTCGAAGTTTTACTTTTTAATCGATTGTGGTAGTAAGAAGTTCGGCCTTGGGTCCGTATTCACCAATCATTCTTAACAACGTTCTCTGTCTTATTCTTCAGAATTTTGTCAATGTGAAAGTAACAGGACTTCTGATTGGCTAAACCAAATGGTTTAGCCAATCAGAAGTCTTGTTACTGTCACGGTCAGGAAATCTTGAAGAATAAGACCAGGAATACTTTTAAGAATGGTTGGTGATTACAGACCTAGATGTTGAAAAGACCGACCTGGAAGACAGGTAAAATAGTTTTTGATCCATGTTAAAAGGAAAATAGGGCGACACTCTTGCAAAAGGCGCTTAGTGCATCTCTGTGGTGCATTATACCAAGTAAGATATCACATAATTATGGACCCCCTAAAATCCAGTTTGTTTCACAGCCGACTGAATCAGGACGTGCAGTGGCCCTTTGCCAAGCAGAAAATTTCAAGATATCGAAAACGCCTGGTCAATGTCAGCCTAGTCCGAGCAGACCGACTTTGGTCGATGCTTTATATGAAAGATCCATTAAGGTAAGACCTGTGTAATGCAACACAGCTATTTCCACTAAAATATCATCCTGCAAAATAAGCTATAATTGAAAGTGAGTATTATTGAACTACTTTCACCGATTCATTTTTTCCATTATTTCCTTCTTTGAATTATCATTTATAAATCTAAAACCACTATATTCTCTGATCAATGTCAGCCTAGTCCGAGCAGATCGACTTGGGTGGACACTTTTTATGAAAGATCTATTAATCCCCTTTTCACAGCACATGCTTCAAGTATAAGTGATGGCAGATATAGGAAATATAAGTACTCGAAAAATAAAGCCTCTTAACCCTTACGCTGTTAAGCGCGACTCACTTAACCTATTATGGACAGTCTGGATCAAGATCAGATTGCACAACAGGTGCAGTCTGATCTTGGATCTACACTGTCCGAAAAGGAGATATTATTCCCCAAAACATGACTTTGAAACTGCAGTAATTGGGTTTTCGGAATGAAATTTCATTTTAGTTAATTAGCAAGATAAGCGTTAAAGGCTTGTAAAAGCAGATTCACCTGAATAAGCTATCCTTGTTGAACATGTTGTGTAGTTGAATGTTATTTGCGTGTTATCATTGCACACATCAGCAAGGTCATTTGATGTGTCGCAGGAGACTGTGCCAGTTGAATCTGTGTGAGTATAGTCGTATCGTCCAAGAAAGACATATGGACACTGGACTTTAGCGGACGAAGCCTCTCCTGGATAACATAGTTTAGATACGGTGAGTCATATACATATCTTTTGTATAACATGAACATTTGAACATAGTTTCTTTGTGAGCGAGGGAAGCCCAGAATGTGCTGATGCATGTGAGTTGAATGCAGCGCTTCAAAGCCTAAAGTTTACAGTCGGATACTAAATTTTAGGTGGAGAAGGCTTATGCTTTATCATGAAGAACTTGATTTGCTACTCGTACTTCGAGTTTAAATGGATATTGTTTGCTTCTTAGGCGAGTAATTTTATGACTAATTTATTCGAGACCTATCAGACCCTCAGATTTGCTGGCTGAAGATATGGATTTGCCTATTTTCTTCGAAAATGATATAAGCGGTCATTTTACGTAGGACAGATTATTTAGGCAAAAATACTATCGCCACTTAAGTCGTCACTTTATCATTCTGACAATTAAAGGCATAGAAGGTTCTCTGAATCCAAAATTGAATTATTCAACTTATAATATTATTCATGAATTAATAACAAGCAAAGGATATTGGATTTAGGATCGCAAAGGGTGGATGTGTCTAGGTAAAACACAGGGAAAAACCTACCTGAGCGTATCAATACTTTATATTCCGAATCACTTGGTCGAAAAGCCGTCAGTGATTCTAGACAGAGGGAGTCCTTTTCCATAAGGGTGCTACTAGGTGACATGTAAACACGTTCGTTGTAAAGTGCAGTTTGTTCAGCTGTAAAGGCAAAATATTTGTCGTTTGACGTCAAACATAAATTAATTTCAGGACAATAATTGTTTAACTTACTACTTAATTATTAAGCCTTACAAAGGCCAGATTTTTTGAGGCGGGAATATGTGTAATACCATTGCATTCTTCCTTAATATGATGCAGATATATTTGTTACACTGCCAAGAAACTTTTCGTGATCTGATTGGATAATAATATCTTGCCCCCAACATATATATCATGTACACTGGCAAAACTAACATAAAGGCTGTTTCCCTTTCGAAAGCCCAGTATACACCACTACACTATCAACACAACATCCAAAATGGCGGCGTCGAGAAAGATTAACATGAAGATTATGCGCCAAGCTGCACGTTTTAGCATGTATTACCAAGGTTTCAGTGACGTCAGTTCCCAGTGACGTCACTTTTCATTGAATTGGGGCACTCAGAAGGGAAATTCTACTTCGTCAGCGTTCGCAATTTACGAAAAAAAAAGAAATCTGTTAATAAACGTGGGAATGGTAAATCTTTTAAGTATAATAAATTCGCTGTACGGTCAGGTGGCATGGTACTTGGAAACTTGTTTACGGCTGTGGTGTATTGTATCACCCCCTTCGGCGATTCACCACAGCCGTGAGCAGATATCCAAGTCACATGCCACTGACCCTATAACTATTAATGTCCATGGATACAGAAAATATCGTTGGAAACCATTAACGTTGTCTTAATTGCGATACATCTACTCACGGTTGTATTGGTAATATCTGTAGGATTGGTCCGTGATTTTTATCAGCTTCAAACATAAGTAACCGTAGAAATCTGAACCAAAAGGATCGAAAACATCTGCTGTTCTGGAAAAGGATGAAAGTGCAATATAACTATGGTGGATGTTTGTAGGGACTGAGTAATATCTCTAGGTGACGCCTAGAAAAAGTACAGATTTACATTTAGGCTATTTTTGATGAGAGAATCACTATATGGGTACAGGATTGTTTATTGTAGATACTATCCTAGTAATAAAAATAAAAACATTGGAGAAGGACAATAATCATCATTTTATGCTTTATCGAGAAATAACGGTATAGACCGTTATGATTATTATAGAGGATTTCATCTCGTAAACCGAAATTTGGGACAGGAAGCAGTACAAGATCGGAAGTATGCTTACGTCACCCTATACATCAGTATGATAACAATGAGGGCCTGGTTAGTCCGCAACCAGGCGACTCAAAAATGGATATTTTCACCGGTCGTAACCATGAAATATCAAAAAAATATTTCACCGATAAATCTCGATAACCTACCCGAAAGCATGAAATAAAGTTTAATATTTTGTAACCCTTCGATTGAAGGCGGGAACAAGAGATTCCATAAACTAGTTACCTAAACAGGGCGTGCCATTCAACCATGATGCAATTTATAACTCAAACATATTGACATGAAATAAATTAATTCTATTACCGTATATCTTAAATTATTGTCCAAACTTACCTGTAGCTTCGGCTAATGTCGTCTGAATGCGGAACTATGCAAACGATTTTCAACTCTTAATACCGCTTAAAGATCTTTCAAATCTTTTGAAATACGTGAAATAAACACGGTTTTGTTGGTTTAGATTGGTAATAGATCTACGATGCACTTTCCGTACAGGTTGATCTTGATCAATATCATGTGTAAAAAGCACAGATATTTTGACTATGACACTGTATGTGTCTAACCTGACATTTATCGTTAACAGACTTTTTGTGCCGCACAATTATAACCAATGATATAGACATTCACTAATTCATTGTTACTGCATAGAGGTCAATTTTAAGTCAATTTGTTCGTGTAATACCGTACAAAATATATATATTACAATAATTTAAGCGTGTAATACGATATTATACAACAATATTAAGCGTGTAATATACGACATTCACTAATTAATTATTATTTGCATAGAGGTCAATATTAAGTCAATTTGTTCGAGTATACAATACCGTACATTTCTCGGATTTCACGTATATTGTAATGCGTGTTATGCGGAAGGCGTATGTCACAAATTAAACAAGTGTACTGGATTTCGATGTAAGTTCCCTCAAAAAAGGGTTAGAAGCATGATATAAAAAACATTTATTGTCTTATTTTTTCCGGTGAAAGATCGAAATTTATTTTATCTTGTAAACATAATCGATAATATAGCCACGAGTGGCTGCGTTGAAAAAATCTTCAATTACTTTTTACATTGGAGAAAATGAAGATAACTTTTGCATTTCTGGGTTTTTTTTCGATCAAAAGTTCCTAGTTCAAGCGGGGCATAAGCAGAACAAAAATATGTCAAGTAATTTAGAAAATACTTAAGTAAAAATATATTACATCAAAATGAGAAAGCCATCTGATGCCAGCCAGTCTGTCGAATGGCATCGCCAAGTATCTAATGTTGGGCCGGATTGAACCTGAAAACTCCATCCTGTCATCTCATTGGTTGTAAAGGTCACGTGTCCTTTGCTGTTGTCTTCCCATTGGGTATCAACGAAATAGTCAGGCCATGTGCAAGATGCTGCAAAATTTGTCAAAAGCCAGATACTTTTCAGATAATACTTGCAATTTAGGATAGTTTTCTCTGATAAATATCAATTAACTAAATTGGGAAAATGCTACTCATATTTTGCGAAGCATTTAATATTTTGCAAAGCAATTTTAGCCAATATAGATTTGTGATAAGCAGACTGTGAGAAACTAGCCGTTTTAGAGCCAGCAACACAGTTACGCACAATGATATTTAATTTTGAAGACATACATTTACACATATCGGCACAAGACCGTATGTACACATATATACTATTCTAGGAAACACTGGCGGCTATCCCAGAAACGTTGCTTTTTCAAAAAGAGATTGTTTAAGATTGTTTAAGCACATGCAAAAAAAAAAAACATTTACCGATGTCAGCCTGTGCTGTGCGCGGAAGCTGACATGGGTCAAACATTCTTTTTTTTTTTCAATTTTACATTTTTTACATGGCCTAGGGCCATTCATAATTCAAACAGTGTTAGACAAAATGGATCCAAGTGATGTCTTGCGTGGTACTCCCAGGAGATGCATATCCCTCATTTGCCGTAAATCATCGATAATTTCGTCAGTTTACTTCAAAAACCACGGAACTACAGCTTGTTCCAAACTATAGT
Organism: Tridacna crocea; assembly: GCA_943736015.1. Classification (NCBI taxonomy): domain Eukaryota; kingdom Metazoa; phylum Mollusca; class Bivalvia; order Cardiida; family Cardiidae; genus Tridacna; species Tridacna crocea. Next base: position 35,106,965 of record OX031063.1, on the reverse strand, counting down.
TACGAGGTTTTTGAAGCAAACCGACGATTTGCTTTGGTCGTGGTCGAAATTTCAGACTGGTCCAAATTGAAAGCATTTGCAGACGACAAAATAAATGTGACTGAAAAATGGAAGTTTGTTTCCCTTGGGAAGGGAAGAAAAACATTGTCGGAAAAGGAGAAAATGCTGGTTACCAGCATTTTCTCCTTTTCCAACAATGTTTTCAAAAGGGTTCTTTTTCAGGGTCGTAAAAACCAGGGATCGTTTGGGAAAAGGATTAAAAGATTAGTAAGAAACACAGGGCATCGACTATATAGATAGACTTGCTTAGATATTGTAAAGGTCAGGGAAGAAGTTCAATGAACCTAACATTGCTGATCATAATCGCTATGGAGATGATGCACAATTGTTTGAGAGGACGTAAATAAATAGCCCTCTTTTTCCTGGTCAGAGTACCGTAATTGCTCACCTATAAAGTACTGACGTTTTGATACCCAGATGAGAATTTATACCAGTACATGTACATTGGGCCACTTCACTACTCATTTTGTTCATAAGTATTTGCAAATGCAGGGTATTGCACGTCTGGCCTAGCCATACCGATTCCCTGACCCCAGTCTGATCGAGCATACACGTACGTAACATGAGTTGCTATCTCGAATTTCTGCATATAAAACATTTTATGCATAGTACATGTATTATACTTCAGTTAATGTTGATTATTCGTATATATTTGACTGTTCTTAAATTCTCTAACTTCAAGATAAAGTTACGGAGTTAAGTGGTTAAAAGAAATTTAAACGCAATACATACCTAGTATAATTGGAACCTCAAATATGCATAAGGTAATTATAGTTGCAATTCCGTTTCGTTTTCCCAATATGCAATCCATTTTCTTTTAAGTACACGCACTAATTGGTTAAAAATATTTTAATGTTTATCTTTTTTTTTTCACCACAAATTCCTGAGATTCAAAGACCTTTTATGAAAAAAAAAAGCTTTCGAAAAACATCATGGGAAAAGGAGAAAATAGTGTTATCAACATTCTTTTACTTTTCCTACAGTGTTTTTTTTCTCGTTTCTAACAGTGACTTCTTTCACTTTCCTGCAATATTTTTTTATTGCTTTCACAGAGAAATCCTACAATTTACACACAATTAATATGTCGTCTGCAAATGTTTTCGATTTCGACAACATTTTGTCGTCTGGTTAAACGTTTATTTCTTGATAATCCTTCGAGCTGTATCTCTGACTCAATATAATACAGTACTTAATACAAGACACCACAGAACAGTCTAACAGAAAGCCTAAACCACTGTGTAGGAAAAGTAATGTTTTTGATGCTTTTCCCTATGTAAAGGATACTTGAAATGCTGTAGATTTCATGACCGTTTGTCCCAGTCAGTCATAAAAATAGTAACGGAAGGGTCAAATTTCTTCTTTTCTTGTTTTTTGAAAGGAATCGCCTAGCTGTGAAATATTTTTCCAATAGAGATTTTTTGTTTTGTTTTTGTTTTCATTTATGGCTTATTCGTTTTATCCCTTTGGCGACTAAACATGACTTTTTTTTCGGCCAGTGTTAACCAAGATTAGACTAAACATATAGTGCCGTCCAATCTTGGATCTACATTGTCCGATAATTATTTTCCTCGTTATATATATATATTTGAAATTGCAATATTTCGGCTTTTTAGTACAAGGTGGGAAGTTTCTCTTACCATATTTAACAAGATTAACCGCGTAAAATTTCAACAGAGGACGAAAATTTATGCTGTTCCAAATTCACATCATATTTTTAACCCTTTACCATACGACAAAATTTTAGACTGGACTAAATTGAAAGCACTTCCAGACGACAACATAAACGTAACTCGAAAATTGAAATTTGTTTTCAGCAGGGTATAAAAAAAAACATTGTGCGCAAAGGATAAAATGCTGGTTACCAGCATTTTGTCCTTTTCTCACAATATTTTCAAAAGCCTTCCATTTTAGGGTAGTTAGAACCAGGATTTGTTAGGTAAAGGGTTAATTGACAAGAGAAATGTGGCTAAGATAATGTATGTTGCTCTCACAAAAAAGTTGAAAACAATTTAAATATTGCATAAATAATGACAATTTTCTTTCAAAGGGTAGAAAACATTGTGGAAAAAAGGAGAAAATGCTGGTTAACATGATTGAAGATGGAGTAATAGCTAGTTTTAACAGAGTGCGAATTTTCCAACATTGTTTTCAAAAACCATATTTTGTTATACCGTAAAAGAATCATGTATCAAACAATTAGTATTAACTAGTCAACTCTTTAGTACACAAGTATGTTGAAAACAATTCAAATATTGCGTAAACAATGATTTATTGACTGTACTGTACAGGATTAAGGTCCATTAGACAAAACGTCGTCAAAAACCATGTGGCGTAGGAAGCGTAAAAAGTGGTATTTTATGATAGTGGGTTGAATATTTCTTGTTTTTTTTAAGTTGAAATTAAACATTAGATTTGAGTTTCGATCTTTTATTCGACGAAATAATGGTTAAAGGTTTAGGTTTAAAAAAGTCATTTCAGTAATATCAAAGTAAAAGTCACGTATTTCTAAGAACAGAAAATCGCTTTCTCATAATGAAATTTGCATGTTAATACTAAACATAAATTAGAAATCAGTACAATCATGCGTTGGTATGTCAATTTTTTTCATAACAGTTGAATGACGTGACCAGATTAAACGAGGGGATCGCCCCCTTGGTAATCCGAGCCTCTGATTGTTTTAGTCACCCGCAAGTATCATGCTGAGCCATGCCCTGTGTAAAGAGGGCTTAGTGTACATAAGTATAATTTAATATCAGTTGTTTTCATGAACATTGGTGAGTTCTGATTGGCTGAACTTTTTTTCATAGCTCCATGAAAAAAAAAAAATCACCTTGTGCCGGAACTACTTTTGCTGAAGGTTACTTCTGCGGGTCCTACACACTGCTTTGCTCCTTTACCGTCATTCCATTAGTTAATTTTCAGTAATGTGGATCTGAAACTGCTTTCTTGTTATATTCTTGCACCATACAAATATGAGTGGAAGGAACTTTAAAAACTCCAACATTAGATTTAAAACTAAAGAAAATGGATGCAGTTTGAATTGTTTCTTTGTGGTGGGGGAGGGAAGGGGGGGGGGGGGTTGTCTGTAACAATAAATTACAAGGAATGAGGAGAATTCTCTTCTTTTTTTCATGAAAAAAAAAAATATCTTCATTCCTTATAATTCGCGGTTTTATATAGTGTGATTAGGGTTTTTTTCATACCTCCATGAAAAAAATAGAATTCTCTTCATTCCTTAAATGAAAAAAAAAAAAATAAATAAAAAGTACTGACCCAGGTCAGCCTGCGCGGACTGCACAGGCTGACCTAGGTCGATACTTTTTGCTACTTGTCAATGTTCTGCATATCTAAGGATCCTTCTTAATATTACAGGATGCAGTTGGTTGTTTGACATAATTGCTTTTATTTTGTTGTTTATTGTATGTCTGAAGTTATACAGCAACCGGATCGCATTCAGTTTATATTTCTCTATGAAAACAAAATAATGCCTCAAGATTAGTTTAAATATTATTATTATCATTCATCAGTATAGATCTATAACAAATATTAACAAACGTTAGTCATATTAAACATGTACTGAAGAAATGGATCAGAACGGAAGCTACAGCTTATAAAGTTCTTCTCCAATTCCCAGACAACGGTTATGGTACATGTATTTTTTAGTCAATGCGATAAAAATAATTTCAGAGTAGAAAGAAGTAGAAAGAAAACAATATTAACAAGAACAAAAAAAAAAAAAAAACATTAGAAGTAGATTGAGACAGAATGGTCTGGAGCGTTAATGGTAGAGATTTGTCAATCTATACAGATTAAGAACTCGTAGTAACTTCCAACTTGACCAACACCTCTATATTGACATTCTAAATTACTACATAAATTATGATAAATGGGAAAAGTACAAGATTATCTGATAATGGTCATAAAAGACAATACACAAAAATGGCTTCGCAATAAATACAAAGAAAGACAGTAAACTTCCAACTTAAATGCGAAACCAAGTAGTTATATATTAACTATACATTGCCAGAAAATCTTCCACTGTTACGGATATATGTATGCACCGCACTAAATATTCTTTGATTATCAGAAAGACTAAGATTTTCATCCCCGAAAAGAATGGTTTGAAGATTAAATGTTGAAATATCATATATGCTATGACTTAGACTATGTCTGAAGTCACGATAAAAAAAAACACTCTAAAAAGTAGTGGTGCGTCGATTCGACATAACCACATCTACAGAGAGGTGAATCTACTAAATTTTTCAAGTACAGATGCTCATTAAGACTGCTACATCGGTTACGTAACCTAGCATGAATGACTTGCATTTTCCTGTCTCCAAAAAAGTACAGCTTACGTGGAACAGGTTTATCTACATTTAAATAGTATTTAAAAGATGACAGTGACTCCACATTCTTTATTTCATCTGGTAGATTATTCCATTCATTGATTACAGCTGGCAAAAATGAATTGCTATAGAGACTGGTTCTACATGCAATGGTCCTAAGATTATTCGGTCTTCGAAGATTATAATCTGAAGAATTGCCAATCGTTGTCGGAACAAGATGATTGAGATAATTTGCAGCAAGCCCATTTACCATTTTATAGAAGAGAATGAGTTTCTGCTTACGCCGTCTTTGACTTAAAGTTTCCCAACCAGCCTCCCGATAAAGATCAGCGATGGCAACAAGTTTAGTGCAACCGGTAACTATCCGAGCAGCTTCGTTTTGCACTTTATCTAGTTGATCTTTTAACCCCTGAGAAAGATTATCCGTATAACATCGCCAAATTCAAGAATGGGTCTGATAAATGAGAAATAAATTATTTGAAGTGAAAGTCGATCAAGTCGCAATTTTAAAGATCGCATGACTCCTATTCTCTTTCAAACCTTTTCAGTAGCATTGTTAATGTGTAAGTCCCAGGAGCCATCGTTACTTAGATGTATACCTAAGTTTTTATGATTATTAACGGACGGAATCTCAGTATTTAACCTAAAAAGACTGGGATGGACGGGTTTGACGCGTTTCCGCGTTATTACCAACGATTCAGATTTCGATGGATTAAACGTGACTTACCACTTTTGTATCCATCGAGAAATTTTATCTATATCAGATTGTAAAATAGTTCCAGCACAAATCGGGTCACCAACAACCACAGATAAACTAGTGTCATCGGCGAAAAGATTAATGTTCGTTTGAATATCATCGACGGTATCATTGATGTAGTTCAAAAATAAAAGCGGTCCTAATATAGATCCCTGAGGCACACCGGCTTGTACATTGCATAAATTTGAAAAACCACCCGGCAGAACAACTCTTTTGAAACGATCAGAGAGATAATTAGAAAACCAGTCCAACAGCTTTCCACTGATCCCTGCTCTTCTCAGCTTAAACAATAACCCTTTATGCCAGACTTTGTCAAATGCTTTGCTGATATCGAAAAACACAACTCTAAATTCCAAACCATTATCCAAAGCCTTACATATATTGTTATATAAGCTAGTTACTTGATTAACAGTAGAATCACCAAGCATTAAACCTGACTGATAAGATGTAAAGAAATTGTTATCCTTTAGATGATTATAAACGTGCTTGAGTATAATACGTTCTAAACTTTTTCAATATTATTCAATAATGAAACGGGTCTGTAATTAGAAGGAAGTGAAGGGTCACCTGACTTAAATATCGGACATACATTAGTTATTTTCCATGATTTCGGAACAGAACTGGTATTTAATGAGAAATTGAATAGTTTGGACAAATGTGGTGCTAATTGATGAGCTGATTCGATAAGAATTGTACTGTTTATGCCGTCAGGGCCAGATGCTTTACCAATTTTGAGTGTTTTGAGAACATCCAGTACCTCAGATGGCATGATATTGATTGTATCTAAAGTATCGTGTATGAAATGAAAACAGTCATCAGGTATGTTTCTAAAAGAATCATCAATACATGACTGATTTGCGAAATAAGTGTTCAGTATGTTTGCTTTCTCGTGGTCATCAACAATCAACGAATCAGTGGACACATCAAACAGGGGAGGAATACATGTAGATATTGCGGTATGCGGTGATATCATAGACTTGAGAGTTTTCCACCAATCGCGCGAAGATAGATTACGAGATTTCAACTTCATAGACAACCGTTCATAATAACTTTCTTTTCTCTGTCAAATCAATGAAATCACTTTATTCCTAACAGACTTAAATTTTGTCCAGTGACTGACATTATTTGATTTCTTAGCTTTTCTATATAGCCCTTTACGACGACGGATTTCCTTTTTAATAGTACAATTCATCCAGGTCGGCTCTTGCGGGTAAACAATAATTTTCTTGTTAGGAATAAACTTAAGTGCGTTTTCAGAAATGGTATCCGCTAGGTTTTCCGCATAAATGTTAATGTTATTGTCATGTATTGAATCCCAATCAAAATTAGCGAAACTATTTCTTAATTCATTATAATTTCCTAGATCATACTTCCAAATAATTCGATTGATATTTTTAATTTTGGGTTTGAGGAAATTGAAAACGCCAAAAACGGGACAGTGATAACGCGTTGTAAGACCGAGACAGGGCTCTCCAACGCCAGTTGTAAGGACTGAATCTTTATTAGTAACGAAAAAAAGGTCAATGGTCGATAAAGAATTTTCTGTGAAATGGGTGGGTTCATCAATACATTGAATCATGTTGTATTCATTGCATAGGGACTCAATTTTACGGAACTCGTATTGTTTCATAACATTCAAGTTGAAATCTCCTGTTATAATGACATCAGAATTATTACAGTCCATTGCAAGACCAATGGATTCTTCGATAAGTGAGTAACAATTAGAATCAGAGTTCGGTGGTCTATAGAATACACCGAACAAAATATTCCTATTGTTGCTAGATTGTATTTGAACCCAAATACATTCTAGTCCGATAGGTTCAAGATCATTTCTTCGAATATAAGACAGGTTATTTTTGACATACAAAATAACACCTCCATATCTGTCTCTAACTCTGTCTTTTCGCTCGGATGGATGGAAAGATGGGAAGATTGATTCATTTGATGGGTATTCATTGTGCAACAGGAATAACAGGTAGCAGCACAACGCATGTCCACATCCACATAGATTGTATTTGAACCCAAATACATTCTAGTCCGATAGGTTCAAGATCATTTCTTCGAATATAAGACAGGTTATTTTTGACATACAAAATAACACCTCCATATCTGTCTCTAACTCTGTCTTTTCGCTCGGATGGATTGAAAGATGGGAAGATTGATTCATTTGATGGGTATTCATTGTGCAACAGGAATAACAGGTAGCAGCACAACGCATGTCCACATCCACATAGATTGTATTTGAACCCAAATACATTCTAGTCCGATAGGTTCAAGATCATTTCTTCGAATATAAGACAGGTTATTTTTGACATACAAAATAACACCTCCATATCTGTCTCTGTCTTTTCGCTCGGATGGATTGAAAGATGGGAAGATTAATTCATTTGATGGGTATTCATTGTGCAACCAAGTCTCGGAGAAAGACACAATGTCAAAGAAGAAAAACTCCGCAATCAATGTATCTAGCTTATTAGCTTTTCTTTGAACATTATAATGGACAGTTGAGAGGTGATTTGGAAGGTTCAGAAAGTTATACAAATCCGTACTATACAAACTACTTGAGGACTCGCTAATTTGTGGGCCTGGATTTGGATGAACATCACCCGCTAGCAGTATCATAAGAAGAACGACTACTGACAAAAGTAACGAGGTGAAAACATTTGAATATAACATATTTCTACAAAATTTAATATTCTTTTCCAAGCGAATACCCACTACTAGCCTTCTTTTATTGTGCCTTTGTATAAACTTGGTCAAATATGCACAATCTTTTATGTTCACTAGAGCTGAATATGAATGAGCGACAAAACTTAGAATTGGTACAATAAAAAATAGTGTTATGGTCAAGTGGAATTGATTGAAGATGAGGACGGTGAGTGGGCTGGCTACACAAATCAATATAAAATCTACGGTTCCTCATGTAATAGCGCTTAGAAGGTACAGGAATAACAGGTAGCAGCACAACGCATGTCCACATCCACATAGTTTGTGATACCTCACAATTTTACGGCAAATTGAACTTATCAAAATCATTACACCCTCCAGACCTTTGAGAAAAGGAAATAAGAACATTGATAGAAGAAAATCTACACAAAAATTAAAATAATAGTTGAAAAACTGGTTAACTATACAAAACATGCATTTATAGTCATTGAGTGGGAGTGGTCGACTTAAATGACCACTGGATCGAAAACACAACTAGTCGCCCATAACCGGAACCGGAAAGATCTCAATATTGACCTGAAACGATTCGTTGTTCTAAAGTAAATTATCAATAACAAATTTGGTCTATTTTTTGTTTTGTAAATAAGATTAAAAGTGAAATTAAGAACATTTAAACTTCTTTTTTATTCATATGCTAATCGGTGGTGGGATATTAAATGAACAATGTCGCTGGGAATAGGTAAATCCGAAGGATACTGAAATGCTCTATTTCCCAACCCTTCAACTACATGTACTACACCACAGAGCTACCGAGCGACCAAAAGAGCCCAAGGTTTCGAATATAGAGAGCAGTAGGATTACATAATTTACGGCCAGATTCTAGCCAGCAATCTGAACAGTTAAAGATGTTTGAAATATGTCAGAGTTTAAAAATGTAATTTCAGTGAGAAATTATTGCTTAATGTCCTTGTTTATTTCTACAGCGGACGACACGATTTGTAAATGAACATTTCTTGAATGAAAATGGGGCAGTTGGTGTAAACAATGTTCATACGCATATGACAATATTTAATGAAAAAAAAAAGAACAAACTTTGTTTAAGTCATTCGCGTATTTCAAAATGACAATTTTTGTAGTTTTTACGAAATTTCGATAAAGAAGTCAAACATAATTTGTTCAAAGTCAGTGCTGAATATTTGTAGATTTATGTAGTTCCTTCCTACGCCAGCTATGCAAAACTTAAAGTGAGCGCGCATGCGTCGTTACACGTGATGTATTAAATTTCGGTGTAATGCAGAGAAATGACCCTCCCTACAAAATGTCCCATGGGTCATTTCACTACGTAGAGGAATGACCCGGGTCATTATTCTGCGTACAGAAATGATCCCAGAGGATTCTTTCCCTACGGAGTATAATGACCCGTGTCATTTCTCTGTGTTGTGAAATGACCCGCGGGTCATACATGTACCTCTACGTAGTGAAAAGATTCATGGGTCATTTTGTAGGGGAGGGTTATTTCTCTGCATTACACCGGCCAAAACGATCACTGTAAGTTGATTTGCTATATAGCAAATCCGCTAAAAAGGGTGGTAAAATGCATTTAGATATAAATCACATAAATCATGTCATTAAAAATTATGGAAATTATTGTGAAGATGACATACTATCACTGAACGATCGGTTCGTCCAAGTGTTAGTCACTGGAAAGAAAATGAATTTTAAAACTAGGTAAAAAAAACCCAAACTGCCAGTGTTGCTATTTCTGTTGAAATTTTGTTTAGCATTGTCTAACATTAATACTACAAAAAGGAAATTAGCATGTGAGAATTACTTAAAATACACCAGCTCTTACAAAAGTTCGTAATACCTTTTCAGCTTATCAAGAGATTTTAATCTTCAAATAAAGCTCAAAGTATTGTTAAGTTACTGCTTGAGTACATTTTATACAACACGTTTTTGTTTATCCAATTGATAAAATAAGTACAACAAGAAAAGTAAAACTATATTACGTAGTAGGAGAAACAAAAACTAGACTTATGTAGTTAATTGCAAAATCAAACAGGAGCCTTGTTCAAGTATCATACAGTATAAAATTTACTGAACTGTTGAAATAGTATTTGATCGAGGTGTTATACAACTCTGTGGATCATTGACCTGTAATGAGTGTTTAACAGGCGTTGATGCTCTGGAGTTTGAGGATGAGCTATGCTTTTTCGTTCGTCTGTGTCGTTCAGTTATCTCCGTGTCTTTAGCGTTTCCTTCTCTGTCTCTCCCGAGTGAATCTTTTTGTAGAACACTGTATAACGTGTCCTCTTGCTTCTGTAACAGCTCATATACCGATTCATAGAGACGTCTAGATGAGTTAAGCTCATCGTTGATATCGATTGAAGGAACATCAGTATCTTCGTTCTCTATATTTTTGTCTTTCATTTTATCCTTAAGGGAATTTGCTTTGACTAAAATACTTTTCTTCTTTTTCCTTCTTTTGCTGTCAGTTTTGTTGTTATTATTATCATGCGGTTGCATAGTTTTATTTGGCTCTGCTTTTCCGTCGGAGGACTCTTCAAGCGATTGTGAAGTTGTCGCTGTGTTGATGTTCTGTGGTTTTCTTGGCGAGCTTTTCGGCTTCCTAGGCGTTCTTGGGTTGGAAAAAGAATCGGGAGATTTTCTTGGAGTTGAAACTACGGTGTCAGTGTGTTTCCATGGCGCTGGTGGCTGTTCATTGATAGAACTAGTGGTTGCTTCTCTAACTAAGTGAAGAGGGAGTGTCAAAGAAGATATTGCAGATCGTGAAGTTATCGAGCCTGAGCCACTGAAATACAGGGAAGTTTAAAAAAGGAATACTATACGAGTTAAATGGGCGAAAATAATCATTCAACATCGTATAAATGACATTACATTTTGAGCTGTTTAGCAGCTGATATCATACTTTTTTGCAATAGCCTCAAAGCCATAAAAAAAGGAAAAATCAAGTTGCAAAGGTATAAGGCAAGCGAAAGAGAAATCTACATTTACATGACCGTGCAAGGTTCCTTCAGAATGTTAAGTTATATCTCAATGTGAAGGAAATCGCTTGTAAAAGTGTAATAAAAGTGATCATTTGATGTGAATAAGAGCGCTCCATAATGATCAGTTACACTCACAGGTTCGCCTAGTATGAAATAATAAAGGAATTTGCTGATTTGTTGGTTGATAGTTGGAGGGGTGGTTGGCTGGCTGGCTAATTGGATGTATGAATGAATGAATATACCTAAAGGAGTCTTTAAATCCAAAACTAGTTGGAGCACGTGATCCGGTCAAGCGATCTGATGTCAAAACATGTTTCTGATGGTCAATAGGAGGATGCGATGATGGAATCCCTCTAGAAGTCTTTATCTGTTTCCGATCGCTGTTTATTACATCATAGTGTTGGGCATAATTTGAGTAAGCTGTATGTAATAAAAAGAAACGCAAGAGATTTGTCTTCGGTTCAAATCAGAAACTGTGGTTGTGATGTCATCCATTGACTAAACGGATAGCCCGCAGAGAAAGAAATGCATTTTCTAACCGTTGTCATCTGTGTACCTTGCAACAGTCACATGCAACATTTGGCACGAAGACAAACACGTGACTATAGTTTCACAAAATAAAGATACAATTACTTAGAAACTGGATGAAAACGAATAAAGATATATTTTTAATATGGCGCAAATCTTCGAAAAAGAAACGTTCTAGATACATCGAATATATGAGCTACATGTACATGAAACTAACTTACCGACGGACTTTGAGTCATTCTCTCTCTTAGATTTGCAGTAGAGATATAGGAAAATGCCAAAAGCAACGGCGAAACCAGTAGTCAAAACAGCCAATACGATAAGAGCTGGTAGTAAACTGTTGGCTTCAGATGTTGATTCTGATGTGAGTGTAGATACTGTGAACAAATGAGGTAGAAATAATAAAGAAAACTTTCATTTCCTAAATTGAAAAAAAAAGGCAGTGCATTTTGCGTAAGAATATCTCTGATGACATAAAAACTTCCATAATACATGTTTCATTTGTTTTTTATTACTATTATGTGCTTTGTTAGAGGAGCTAAGGGAGGGGGTCATGGTGTTATCACGAATTTCATATTTAAATGTAAGTAAGTTGTTAATCATTCTGATGAAGAAAAAAGAATTAGTCAAAAAAATTAGCCATGTACTGTAATGCATCTCCCAAAGCAAGTCATCATGTATCTATGGATCCACAGAATCATGTTTGTCTAACAACCTACTTGTTTACGAGGAACATGTTTAATCAACACAGGTCAGGCTGCGTGTGCAGGCTGACCTCGGTCACTACATTTTACAGATAAATAAAGTCCGCTTTTCATAAAAGCATGGCTCATTTTTTACCACAAGTAGGTGTTGCACTCGACCAGGTTCCGTTCGGCTGACACGTGGATGTAGAGTCACCTACGATACCATAACCCTGGGCACACTGAAACTGGGCTGTTGTTGATGAACCGTTTGAAGATAGAGTACTTAATCCAGCAGATATGGAAGTCAATGTGGGACATGATACTGAAAGAAAAATACAAGATTTTCTTATAGATTAACGGGGAAAAGAAAATAGATTCTCACAGAGAAAAACGTAGAAGTAGTCTTTGCAACCTTTACAACATTTGGCATGAAGATACGGAAATGATTATAGAGTAATAAAAGAAGGATAGAATGGGTTAATATAAACTGGATGATAACAAGTATGTATCTTTACATTACGTCTTCTTAAGTTCAGGTCTTGTCTTCCCGATGCACTGATAGGGACCTCTATTGTGAATGTTTTGAAGAGGATAATTAATTAATTAACTTGGAAATATTTACTGCTCTAATTCTACCGTTCTCATGACACACTTTAATTAACCTATTTTAAGCTTTTCTTAACACATCGCCCTTTAATAGCCAGAATCCTATGCAAGTACAGCAAAGTTGATAGACAATAGATGATTTAAAAGGTTCATTTCTGCTACAAAATAATTCAATTATAGTTTCATGGATATTGGCGATCTCTAATTGGCTGAAAAAATCATAACTTCATGAAAAAAATTAGCAGTGCCGGAAGTACTTTTGCAAACAAACTTATTTAGACAAACATGCATAGGATGATCCTCTATGGCACCGCGTACTTAATTTCGCCGAAAATTTAAAACAAGAGAGAGAACTCAGGCGTATTATTTTCCAACACTGTAATAAACTGTTGCATGTAAAGAAATAATAAATGTTGCTATCAAAGCTCGAGTCGTATTTTTCAGACAAAGATATCTAGGTCAAGCTACCATGTTAACTACTGATGCTGATGCTCTGATGGGAGTCTACTATTGAATCCCATCAACTCCTGTAACTTGGAAAATCGTCAAAAACATAACTCATTAAAAAAAAAAAAAAAAACGATTTTAATGCCGTAGTTTTTGTTTCCGGCAAGGATTATGACGCCAAAGCAGACGACCTTCACATGTCAAACATAATTAGCGTTTTTATATCGATAAGGGAGGAAAACATTTTCACAACGTGGAGGGTAACTGAGCTTTATTATTGCAATATGTGAATATTGAAAGTTACTTATAATTTATTAAGATACATCCATAATTTTTAACCGATTCCATTCAAAAACACCCCTTCTTTCGTGATAGTGTTTAGGTGGCGCTTTGTATGCAAATTAGGTTTTTTTTTCCGGTTTCCGCGGTATCATAGATAATGCGGTACTGGCATACGAAAGTTCATAGTGTTTTTTTTTTTTGTCCGATTTTAGTCTATTTCCAGTCTAAAATTTAAGTTGATAGATACAATTTTTTCTGAAAACTGAGAAAAGTATCCAACAGCAAATTTAAAGATAAAGAGCTTAAAACTTATTGTCACTTTGCTGGGTTCTAACAATCTTTTTTTTCAACTTATCTCTAGCGTATTGAACTTCTAACAATAGATCTACTATGAAATAATATATGAAATGGACATTAAAGGAAAACGCAATATTGGTTTTAATGAAAATAATAAAAGAAAATAGAGCTTAGTATTTTTAAGTGCATATTTATTCTTACCTTCATGAAAACTTAAAAATTCTCCTCATGTCTTGAATAAATCAGTTATTAAGTTCATTAGTAAGTTGATTAACATGACAGTGGTTCATTATGGGGGCTGAAATTTATTGTTAAATGAGCAACACGCAAAAGGGATACATGTTTAAAAACAATGAAAGCGGCTTCATACAACTTAGGCACCTAGTGCGATTAAAAAGACTTGGGAATTCGTCATTTCAATAAAAACACTCCAACCTTAATTTATATACCTACAACACGTTGCCCTGACTATCTCATTAGTATTAATTACAGGGAGGTAAGTATGCTTCCCATAACACGCATAACGCATATCGAACTGGCCTAATATTCTTCCGTATACAAGTCAATCTCCATGAAAAAGTGAGTTGACAGCATTCGCAAAAAGTTTCGAACTGTCTCAGTTTTTGCAGTCCGTGTCGGCTGACCTGGATCGAAGCATTTGCTACAAGTAAATTTCCTACACGCCCACCCAATAATGCAGTTGGTTGTAAGATAAAATTGGTTTCATGGGTAAGAAGTAAGTGATGACGTAGGTCTACTTGGCACAATAGATCTAGAGATGCATTTAAACCGCTTTTCAACAGAGCAACACTCACTGATCAAAGCACATGTCTTAACTTCTCACGATAGTTCTTTGATTTCATACAAATTCTGAGCCAACGACTACCAGATCAATGAGGTTTAATGGCCTTACCACAAGTTACGTTTGTACTAGAAGTCGACCATGTCCCGTTCTCAAGGCAAGATAATGTGATATCACCAGATAGCGTTGTTCCTATGTCACATGTAACACTGGCTGTTGTGGTCATACCATTTGTAGTAAATGTGAAGTTTCCAGAAGATGGCTCCTCGATCATCTGACATTGTACTGGAACATTGTATTTCAGAATGAATCACTTATTCATTCATTCATTGAATTCATTCAAGACCATAAGAAATGATACATTTTAACTCTTAGGCTTCAAAGCCTGACTCCCGGGCCTTATGCGGACTAAAGTATAGATCAAGGTCACAGAACGTGCAGAATGATCTCGGATCTAAATTGTCCCATAAGGAGATATTGTTTTCGTGCAAATTCGACATGAAACTTTCATTTAATTGATTTAGCAAGATAATGGTTAAAATATCTAAAGAAGAAAATGAAAAAGAAAACGTCTCCAGTGAATAAAAGTTTAACATTATCAGAATAAACTTACTACAATTAGGACTGCTAGATGACCAAGTTCCATCATTTGAACAATAGACCACAGAATTCCCTGTCAAAGACGTTCCAACGTCACAGCTAAATGACGCCAAGGTAACTGTACCATTTGACGTCAAAGAAACTGTACCATTATCTGAAACTGGTATTTGAGGGCAGGCGACTGAAACAAATATCATTATCACAAATTGATATAACCAATGAAAGATGACAACAATCAAATACCAAGAAGTAACGTAATCAACATGCGACCAACCATGAGCAAGTGGGAGGATGTCTGAAACTTGACGCTTTTTGTCTGAAGTTTTGCATTTTTATTGTCTCTATAAGTAATAATGATAATAATAATAAAAAAAATAAAAAGATTTAGAAGTAGAACTTATCCATCTTGTCTATCTTTGGAGATGTTCTTTATCGACGACGAATATTGAGTCACCCTACCAGAGGTTAAATTTGAAACTTAATCTTCTTTTGCCCTCTATTTTGAGGTTTTCGAACAAGAACACAATGATTGATTTATGCCGACAAGACGTTTATCAACTTTAGGAAAAGGCTGCCAGTCTAGGATGGTATTTAATCTTGCAGCTATTAAAAGCTTAATTGCTATCGATAGATACCGAAGTATGTGGTAAGTTCGAAATCATACTGGCATTTAAAACGTAATATAAACAAAATAAAACATCATGGGCTGGGTGCATAACTGAAAATTTGTTTACACTTTTAAGGCCTTTTTTTGTAAACTGCATTGTAAACTATTATACGACTAGCGTTCTGGCAAAAAGGAGGTGGAGGGTGTACTGCATTTCTGTAAATTATACGAAGCAGGTCATCTCAGCCATTTGGTGTAACAAGTGCCTTTATCACGAAACGGAATAATCATTTCACGTACAGCAACACAATTTGACCCATGTCAGCCTGGGCCGACTTTACAGGCTGACCAGCGTGAATTCTTTTTAGCAAACGAATCAAAATCCCGTTTCACAGAGCATGGTTCATGTAATTTCAGGCAATTGAGAGTACCAGTGCGTTTCGGATTCAATGCTGTTTTGGTCAGAATTGCAATCCAAGCTCTGGAAATTGAAGATCTATGTTCTGACAGCATGATCTGTGCTATGAATCTTGTTCTACAATATCCTACGAACAATCTGTATGATAGGAGAAAATCAAGTACCACTTACCACAGACGGGGTCCGATAAAGACCAACCCGATCCATCTGTCTGACAAGTTCTAACAGATGATCCATTTAAACTTGTACCAATATCACATGTATAAGTTGCGGTAGCATAATCGTTTGATATCACAAGAGTTCCATTTAATGGTTCTAAGGGAGAATCACAGTCTGTAAATTAGATGAACATTGATATATTTTCATGCGATTCAAATCCCGAAGAAAGAAAGGTTTGTGTATAACCTGAGAGTTGCAGAGAGTATTACTATTTCTACCTGCTGTTTGATGAACCTTGGTCCAGATTTTAAGATCAGTAGGATATTACATGAAGCTACTCAAACACATACAATCATATTCAAATAATTGTATGGAATCTTATCTCCGACGAAAGTAAAATACACGAACAATTTAAGATAAAGGGATCTGATAATACCATAATCTAAAGGATCGTAAACCATTTGTAACAGAAAGTCTCCTGTCCCTTTCGGCGAAGTAGATTTCATATGCTTCTTATTCTCACTGTAATATTGCAAAATTTAATTAATCGGAACTTTGCAGTCTATTTGAACACGGTCATATCGGTAACCATCAATCGTCGCCATCAGTTGTTCTTTTCGAAGAAATTAATAAGATTGCAGCAAATAGACTATAATTTGGTAAATTGTTTAGTCTTCGATTTTGTAAAGCATTGCCCCCTCCCCCCTCCCCCTTAGAAAAATTACTGTCAACGACCGAAAAATAACTCTCTGTAAAATGTTATGATCTTACAACATGTTGGGGATGGTGTGTCCCATGTTCCAGTGGTGTCACAGAGTGAAATGTTGAATCCTTGTAGTGAGTATCCATCTACACAGACATAAGTTGCTACTGAATAGGAACCATTACTCGAAATTGTTACATTTCCGCTGCTTGGGTTGGTGAGAATTGCACAGAAAGCTGTAAATTGAATTATCATTTTCAGACCTAGAACAGACCGTTTTTGCGAAAGAAAAAAAACAACACGTTTTGCCCGCTATCTTTATGACAGACATTATGATAAGACAGGCATCGATGCAATTTTAATTGAAAGGAGTTCAACTACTATTGGAATTAAATCGAGATCCTCACAGTCTAATAGTGTTCTTATCCGAAAGGCCTTCGGTCAAAATACGATAATCAAGAATAAGAATTGGATTTCATCCGGTTTTTCAACAATTGCTACAACCTGAAAAAAAATGTAGGAGTTATATTTTCTTTTTACATTTTTGCTTTGTATCTGTATGCATGATAGCCTTCACAAGTCATGGAATACAATGGGCTTGACTTTAACATTTAAAAATGTAATGATCCTATAAGCAAACCAAAATTTTAAGAAATTGATCTTTCTAAAAAACTCTACTCACTGCAGACTGGCCCTGTACTGTTCCAAACACCATCGGCTTGACATGTGGCTGTCGGTTGTCCATTTAGCGTTGTTCCTGCGTCACATGTATAGGCGACAAAGGTGGTAAAACCGTCACTTGTTAGACTCAAACTTCCGTTTTCCGGTGTGATCAGCGTCTGACAGTTGTCTGAATGTTTTTTGTCAAAGTATATAATCAGGGTATAATCTTTAATTATAAAAAAGACCCCCCCCCACACGCACACAAAGGGCAAAAATATCGCCCTTTTTCCATAATCAACATTCACAATTTGCCGGCAAGGACCGCCCCTTGTCAGGGCGCCCATTAATGTTTATTAATAGCTAATGTTTTGTTATCAAATCTCAAACTGAGGTGATGTTGTTCTTTATTCAAGCTGGGCAAAACTATAGACCTTCATCTGGGAAAAGTATTGTGTTTCTGAGGGCATATAAAATATACACTAGCACAGCTTTAACAACTGGAGTTGTCGGTGTATCTTTATTGCCAAGATGATACAGACTTCGTTCTTTACCAGTTCAGTTGTGTCCTCGGTAAATGGAAAAATGATGAAAGAAAGATAAGGGTCACATTCGGCTTTTCATTGAATATTACGAAAAGATTTGTTTAGCACGTTACTCTATTCAAATATAGTTCATCGAAATGGTCTCACATTTCATATTATTATCATGCATGTTCGACACCAGAGACCTCTGCGGACGGCATAAATCAATATCGGACTGTAATGAACGAACAAGTAGTCCGATCTTTGACATATTCTGCTCTAATATAAAAAAATATTAAATTCTACAGAATTGTATTGTCAACCACCGAAAAGAGTGAGTTGTATATTTGTCGCTGAAAGAGACCAGCTGAAACTATTTTAAAGACCTTACGCCCACCATATTTTTCATTTATCTACGGCAGTTGCGGATTGTAAGTGGACTTCATTAGTTGAACCATGTGTTTGGGTTTTCTTACCGCATGTAGGGGGAGATGAATCCCAAGTATTAGTGACAACGTTGCAATTCAATATTACTGTTCCCACTAGTACAGTGCCCACGTCACAGCTGTATGTTGCTGTTAGACCGTCTTGGCTTGGGTTGACAGTACCATTTATCGGGTTAAATAAAATCGGGCATGCTGAAATCAAATATCAAACCACGTTTGCATGATTGCAGACAAAATATGTTATATGTCACCAGTTTTCAACTTCGGGGCTGGGCCTGTGGTTTTCAAAGGTCATTCACGGGAGACTAACGCTGCAGGAAACTGAACCAAGATTATTTGTTTATAAATCCCTGGCTAAGCCACTCAGCCAAGAAATAGGCTTGACAAGCGCTTTAGCTAGACTTCTTTATCAATTTCCTAATTTAAATATATCGATATAAAAACTTAAATTTTTACCGAAGATGCATTGTGTTCATTTCTTACTTCGATCAGTGGTATTATTTACATTTTCATGACAACCTCAAGGCCGTCAAAGAAAAGCACATTATCTTAGCCTGTATATTTTTCAGTACCATTATTTTTCTGAACGTTACGATGGTCGTTTCCATTCATACTGCAGCAACACTGGGAAACAAGCTTAACCCTTAAAAAGGCTTTCACAACTATAGTTGCTTTGATGCCAGAATAGATCAAGATCAGAAAGCACAAAATGAAGTTTCATCTTTGATTTATACAGTCCACCTAGCTTTAACACTGTAGACACAGGTTACTTGGAATTACAAAGTCGTTTTTGAAACGCCCACCTGTGAGTCTGCAGTTGAAAGCATGCATCCTCAATTTGTTGCAATGCTTTTTTACTGAACATTTAATTTTAATGGCGAGGGAAAAAGGAATGTCGTACCCTTACAAGCCCTTAGATAAAGAATCTCTGAAGAGTACCAGTCACATAACTGAGGTAACCATTTTATCCTTCTTTTGATCTTACAATTGTATCCTTACAAAGGTCAACAGTTGACACTTACTACATGATGGTGTCGATCCAGACCAGGTTCCGTTACCCTGGCATACTCGTGTACTGTCTCCAGAGAGAGTGTAAGTAGATTCACATGCATAAGTAGCCGTAGTAATAGCGCCAGATGTTGCTATGGTGACGTTTCCTCTAAATGGGTCAGGCAAAATAGGACAAGGCGCTTTTAAAAAAGAGTATGATATTATTAAGATTTACCAGAATGTAGACACAGATGTTTATGTAATTCGGTCAAATTAAATAAAGGGCTCGTCTCAAAATATTTGATATGCGTAGTTGCACAACGAGATGACTGGGCGTGGCAAAGTCGATTTATTTACTACACTGTTCAAAAAAATAAAGGATCGCATGTCCTCGACTTCGATCGCAAGAATTTTTTTCAGTACAGGACAATGCAAATAACTTTTTGCTAATACGTTCATTCGTTCCTAAAATCTCAGAACAAGCAAAAAGATTTGGTTGCACAAAAGACGTATGGGCTATTCCTATCAAAGCCGTTTTTTTTTTGTAAGCTACACAGGTTTTTTAAGGAATCGGGGGTATTATGTTTTCTTCTCGTTCTCTTAATTCAGTCGATTTTGATATGAATCTGAACAAAATATAAAAAAAAATATGAGCTTTTTAACAAAAGAACAAGGAAAACAAATTTCTTGGTTTTATACTTAACATTTCTTATCAGCATTTTTAGTGTTTCAAACAAGAAAACTTTTGAGCCATTTTATCTATCAAGAATGTAAGCTGATGGTTTTCCGAGCACAAAGACCGACTGTTTAACAAGATAAAAGCTTTCAATTTCAGTATTTGTGTGATCCTTTAATTCTTTTGATCAGTGTATATGTCGTCATCAATTCTTCCAAAAACTTTGTTTGTAATATCCGCATTTATTTCCTGAACTGTTTTTGTAGAATCTAACAAGAACACTTGTTCCACTAGTACTCAAATCCCGTCTGACGTAAATCAGTCCATGAAATGATCGCTTGGTGTCTTTTGGATATAACACCATGCCTTAAAGAAATATTACACAAAATAGCTTTGATATTTATCAGCCGTAAAATGCTTGAAAACATGGAAAAGGTCGAGTAGTCAGCAAATGGCAATGTATAATACGGAATGTAAACCAAGATACTCTAGATATTGGTAGAAAATAGTGGGTTTATATGTAAGTTAAATCAAAAGTATACATGTATGTATATTTGAAGACTAAGTGAATGATTCATCCATGGTCAATTGCATGTGAAAAGAGAAGGTGTAACTCACGACAGGCAGCTGAAACAGAAAGGTTTTACAGTTCAAATCAAGGCATTCATATGCTCACATATTGCGGATTTATGTTCCATGGTATACATAATTAACAAAAAATCCTCGCATGTTTCTGTTTTCTTATCATTAACGTAGTGGACCCGTAATAGAAAACAGCTATTTCCACTATATTATTATCCTACAAAATTTGCTAAGATTTGAAATGAGCATTATTATATTACTTTCACAGAGTCACTTTTTCCTTTTTTGTCCTTCCTGGAATTATCATTTATAAATCTAAAACTACCATATTCTCATTAAAAAGAAGTATGATAATTACCTCCCTTTCCTGAAAACTAACAAAAGTATCAACAAATAATTTGAAGATAGACATCAAAGGAATTTCTGGTCGGTTAATAATGTGAAAAGTATTATCTGTATAAATCTGTCTTTATCAACTTTCAAGAAAATTTATGTCATGCTGCATTTGTATTACGGGTCCACTACCTTAAACATATGTTGTACTTGTGAACGTAAGCTGATAAAAATGTTTTACCTTCCTTTTCTGTTAAGCACCACTATAACCATTGAAAGATTTAAAGTTCTTTTACAAATAAGTGTACGATAAAGAAGAAATGAACAAATAACTTACTATCTGTATTAATGATTGTCAAAACAGCTCCATCACTATTTCCAAGAACATCAACAGGTACTGCGGCAGTGGTCTGATCCGATTTACAACTGTTTGGAGTAACGGAGAGAGCAGATTTGTCTCCATTTATACCCTTGCGATGTAAAACAGAAGCAAGACTCAATATTTGTCACAAAAGTGATTGACGCACTGAATGAAATGAAACTTTCGCCTAGATTAATTATCAGTATATGACTTAACATATGTATTCAATTACAAAATAATGCCCACAGGCCCTAATCAAATTTGGAATTGTATCTTTTTGTTTTGTATCATACAAGTATCTTGGTGGATTTGTAAGTGTTATAGCCAACAAGTCTATGCCAATCTTACGAACATAAAAGTTTGCAATAAATGCATAGCTGATATACGAACTGCAGCTGATGAGATTCGAACCCATGTGGACAAGATCCTCGTTTTTTGAGGTTTAAAAGACGAACACCATAACCACTGAACTAAACAAAATTCCTACCGACGCAGTTGTTAGGTATTGATTTTATACGGTACGAAGCTACATGTATGTATAGTACTCACCATTTGATAGGGATCACTTACATATTTCAGTATGGGTGCATATGTTGCAGCAGTTTTGCAGAAACTGTTTACAACAATATTAAATTCTGGAATTGTCTAAGTTGAAAGCATATAATGACTAAAAACCAAATGCAACATACAAAGTGCTGTCTGTTATAGGGTAGAAAACAATGTTGGAAAAGGAGAAAATGCTGGTATCCAGCATTTTCTCCTTTTCCAACAATGTTTTCCAACGGCTTCTTTCTCTGTGTCTGTAACAGTCGGCATTATGAGGTAAAGGGTTAAAGATCCATTTCCACTGGTGATTTTATTAATCAGTGTGGCAATGTAACATATTATAAAACCATACATGATACATGCCACATATAGAACTACAGTGAATCTAATATGGTGATCCCAAGCAAATGTTAAGTAGTATAGTAAGGAAGGAGTGAACTTTTGTAATACACACCCCTCTTCAATGTCATCATTTTGATGACAAACAGCCTGTATAAGGCAATAAGTATATTATATAGACAAAAATGAGATGAAGCTTTGTGGTAAGGAATGAGTGATCTCCATGAAATGTTAAAATTCAGCATATCAAAGATTATTTTTTTACAATGCAAGAAAATGAAGTGTAAGTCGTGCCATCTAAAGTGCTTGCATCTTGTTGACCGTTATAGAGAGACACGAATATATCTGTATCAACAGGAACAACGTCTATACACCATACTGCAGCGGCGTCTGAAATACATACATGGCACTTTTATAGTTATTTTAGGGGAAAAAGTGTTATATTATATTTCATGTATCTATTTTTAGAAATGTTATTGGTAAAGAAATGTAATTTAGGCTTGGGGAAATTATTTCCCCGTCACAGTGAATAGTTTCCTCCTGCCGAAAATCTGGAAATACTTTTTTTAAAAAGAAATATCGGTTATCCGGTTAATTGACTTGAAATCACTAGTTTTAAAAGTTGACAAAATAATCAGAGGAAATATAATATATATACTTTATTTCATCAGCTTGTGGTTAATATGGGAAAATATTTGCCGAAAAAGGGAAAGGTCCGCGAAAAAAACTCGTGCCTTACGACACTCATTATTTTCGCATACCTTTCCCCTTGGCGGCAAATAGGTCCCCATATTAACCACAAGCTTATGAAATAAACTCTATATCTGTATCTTGTAGAATGATTGAATAACAGAAAAAACACAGTTATGTACGAGCTTACGTTAAGAAGAATAATTACGTTTCAAAAAACCTTTTTGATAACATGCTTAACGTCAAAATCCCATTAATTGTAGTACTACTAATATGAGTACAATATGCACAATGCTATGCTATGGGAAAATGGGGGAAAATGCAGAAGGTATCAACCCAAGTAAGCCTGTGCAGCTCAATTTTTTCCATAACAAAGGACAAGTATGCCTCGTAGTTCAGTTATTATATAGCATGGATTTTATGGACTCGTGATTATATGGTGACTTTCTCGGTATCATGCATCGCGGAAAAGCATTAGACGCCTTTCTTTCTAAAGCATGGCTTGTATACATGTGACAGTTTATTTTTCGAACAAGACGGAAGGTCGATTGATTTAATGACGACGAGATATTCTGCGCTGCTGATATACTAATGAAAAAGCGTAATTCATAAAGCAACCGTATCAACAAACTTTACCCGAGCTGTATGAAGTAAATAACAAACAAAAGGACAAACCAGAATAGAACGACGTGGTCACACATGATGGTGCTTTAAATCCTAGCTCTGTGTTGTTCGAACAGAGTTCAAAAGTACCAGTGTCTGTGACCGGATCACAAGTGTTGGCTGTGCTGGAGTCGGCATAGCTGAATGTGTGATTGGCAAGGAAACTGTATGGACAGAAGACTTTTGCTGCGGACTCAAAACCTGAAAATTTAAAAGCAGTACAATGCATAGCAATTGGTTGCAAATGATACAGGTCTAGTAGCTTAAAATGATGATAAATAAAATTCTGTTATAACAGAAGGTTTCAGTAAATATATGAAAATTACTTTTACCGAAAACGTTTGCTTGGAAGTCAGAGTGTTCAGATTCGTGTAGGTCCGTTTGGGCTTAAAAAACAAATGGGTCAAGAGAGAGATGATCAAGATCAGTAGCACAATAACTCTTTACAAAGGGTGTCAGAGCTAGAGAATGACAAGTTACGTGTTATGGCTGAGTTTAAAAAAATAAACTTTACCAGCTTTTATCATGACCTTAAACTCCGAACCACTGGCTTGAAACTGTCCAAAACACACATCTGATATACTGTCCAAATTTCTATTCTCACTGATGAACAATCTAACACCACCCAGATTGGTGTGAAGAGCTAATAAAGAAATTAACCAGAGTGAAGTCAAAAGTTGATGAAAGGGGTCTCTTAAGTTTTGATGCAATACAAGTCTGAAAATTGTATGATATGCTGTTAGAAGGTCCTGTTCAATTAACTCAAGTCAGCAAAATGAATTTTGTGGGTTCAGAGTTTTAAAATGCCAAGACTGGTATAACGCATTACGGAGATGCATCACGACCCTTTACTTGGGAATATCTCTAAAATACTGATCTCATGTTGCACCCTGTGCAATCTAGATTGACGCTAGATTTTAAAATTCACAAATTATGGATTCAAACAAGTGGTAGTATGACTTTGATTGCAAGCTAAGACAAAATATAAGAGAATACACATCTGTGACTTTTTGCTCGATAATTTGAGGCAGAGAAAGAATAAAAAAATGTGTCAATGTTCATTGAAAACTTTTCTGTTAAGAGATCAAATGTATTACAGAAAAACTGGTTGGATTAAGAAATTAGATGCTTTACGTAACCTGTGCGACATAATGAAAGTCATGAGATTTATATTCATATTTACGAGATATAGACAACTGAAATTCTTTTGGGTTAGATATTCATGATAGAATTGATATAATAAAATTTTTGATAATATCAATTTCAGTAAATAAGTAGCAACTTATCAATCTCTGACAATCGTACTTAGAGAAAGGTAAACCTAGTATTTTCATACTTACGAGTAATTTCGTAGTATCTGTAGGAATACTCCGTTAGTTTTGTGAGGCTTAAACAACGATAGCCTGTATACACGTTGGTTACAAACTGGATAAATGTCTCTGTCGTTCTGTGAAAAAAGAAGATAAGAAACTTGTCAGTGAAGTGGATGGTAACAGAATACTATGTATCTTTCCGGCAATACAAAAAGGACTTCTTCAATAATAGAATCTTGACGGTTTAGTTTTTAAAGAAAAAACAGTATAACTCGGGCTGGATTAATTTAGAGTTCATTTGGGTAGAAACTAATGAACTAATGGGCAGAGAGAGAGAGAGAGAGAGAGAGAGAGAGAGAGAGAGAGAGAGGCATTCATCACTCCCTTTTGGGATGATATATCGGAAAAAAAAACTTGACAGAGACAGACTGACACCATTATTTGAACCATGGTAAAAGCGGGCTTATGACATTGCCGTCATGCATCACATCAAGCAAGTCATCAGATAATTATGGATTCATATATTCCAT
Source organism: Tridacna crocea (assembly GCA_943736015.1). NCBI lineage: Eukaryota > Metazoa > Mollusca > Bivalvia > Cardiida > Cardiidae > Tridacna > Tridacna crocea. Next base: position 35,081,339 of record OX031063.1, on the reverse strand, counting down.
TTTGTTAAACGATCAGCTTGATTTGGATGTAAAAATGTTCCTTTTCCATGCAGATGGTTGAGCAGTGGCAAAATGTTTCGACCGATGTCAGCCTGCGCGGACTGGTCGGGCTGACATTGGTCTGTACTTTTTGCAGATGTATTAAGCCCGCTTTCAGAAGAGCCTGGCTAACTAACTTCATGACCAGATATGTCTCATTATGTGTGACACATTCCCATCTATTGAGTGTCTGCAGACTGGCCTCAGCTTGGACTTGAACATTAAATTCCCATCCAGTCATGGTAGAGGTCCCAAATATCATATCGCCTTTGTCGCTGTCCCGCCATGTACTACTCTGAAAGTCGGAGGGCCACGTACACTGGCAAGCTGCAAAACAGAATCTTTTGTCAGACGTTTTGTTCAGTATCTCTACCATTCACCAAATGATGTCGCAAATGATGAACCTAAATTATGTTGGTTTTTTGGGAGGTATCTGAGTGTGCTTGCTTTTGACCTGCTTTTTGGCAATGATAATAAGTGAATATACAGAAATGTGTAATTGGTTAAACATTCATACATGTTTATTGTAAGGGCCTGCCTATTTGCTGGCAATTTTTTGCCGTCTATCTGTTTTTCTACAGATAATTATTGTTTAGAGAAGTAATAATAAGGGTAAAAAGGTTTTAGTTTTTTATTTTTTTTAAAGACAGATACGGGCCACATTTAATATAACGTCTGCAACTACCTTCTAGTCGACAAGTCTGAACTTTGGTGTTTTGTCGTTTTTATACAGTAAGGCAAGGCTAAAAAATAAGTTTAGACAATTGGGTATATATTAATATGGCCTACAACACGCGAAAAAGGGACATTCGGACATTTTTCGTAAAGTGTCATTCCGGATCAAGCTGAGCAGGACGACACTTTACGCAGATGTCCGAATGCCCCTTTTCACAGCTCATATACGGATAGTTTTCCATCTGAAGAAAAATAGAATAGTGAATGCTATACTATCTTGATTAAAGACTTTGCTTCACTTTCCGTACAGTTTTAAGAAGATCTGTTAGGTCTGACTAACACTGTTTCCGCAGTCTGAGACACTGCAGTCTGAAGAAAATCTGTTTGAAGCCACCACAATGGACTCTAATAACGTTGAAAAAAAATATTAACATCAAAAGCAAACCTGAGAAAGAAATACTGCTCCCGAATAGCAACAAAAATAACCAAACTGACATTATTATTGAAACAAATCTCTAGCCATTTAAAATTTATAGAAACTTGTACTATGGTTTCAATTATTCATTTTTGAAGTCACTCTCTAATCTTTTTTTTTCTAATTTAAAGAGTGTTGAGTATCAGGTTACATTTAGCTTTTGTCTATGTATTGTTCGTTTTCAGGCAGGACAATGTAATAAGAAAGCATGACAATCTGTATCCTTCTCTTCACAATTTTATTTATAATGTCGTTGTGTTTGTTGGTATGATATTTTACATTGTTTAAATATTATATTTAATACCGTAATCCATACTGTGTCACCCGTTCATTCATTTGTTAGTTCGTTCATTCATTCTTCTTTCATTCAATGGTGTCCTTTTAACAAGTGTAGATAACAACTTGGCTGCCTTTTCATTATTGTTATTATTTTGTTATCTGTTAAATTCTTTGTTTCACTATGAGGAAATAAGTCTTGTCACCTTGACTAGTCAACCAAGTTTTTTGTCTTGACCAGAGATTAGATTTGCTACACTTAATGAAGCAAAGACCAGCCCGGCTGAAAGGGTATTAAATGTACCTAAAAGAAAAATCTATTGATCCGTGTAGAGGCAGAATCTCTTTTTCCTTTTATTGAGCAGCTCACTGAAAAAAGGGGGTTAATCTCCAGGATGCATGGGACGAATCACAACACAGGCTGACCTGGACCAAGAATCTTTGCTGTCGGTCAATTTACTTCATTTCAAAGGGCTAGTCTGTAGTCATTTTACGGACACGATGCGATTTGAAAAGGACGACCACATTGAGAGATTGAGAGACTGGATATATAGTAAACAACATTTATTCTTTTCCTACACTGTTTTCGATTTTTTTTTTCAGATCGTTAAAACACGGGGCGGGGGGGGGTTGGTAAAAAATTAATTTCTCCTTTTTGGGTCTCTTTAACATTATTATATGGTTTATTACAAAATCATATAATCCCTCGAACATTGGCAGTACATGTTTATTGAAATGTTTCTGCTTTTGTGTTTCAAAAGTTAAGATTGTTTGTGACCTTGTTAACGTTTTTGAAAAAGTCAACAACATCGCCTGGCATACGAAGTAACCGATGTCACTGGTTTCTTTTACATACACTTTCTCGCCAACTTAACTCTTTCGCAAACAAGCCCTGATTTTCATGACCCTAAGAAAGCTTTCGGAAACCTTCTAATATTTTCATGTGGATAGCAGCTAGTGTAATTGTAAAAGTATCGCGCTAAGTGGTTCAAAGACATATCTAGAAGGCGCATTTACGTGCAATACGTTTAAAAACCGTTCTGAAATCGTGTTGAATTGACAATTCGTTATTCTGAAATCATACGTTATATACGTTTGAACTGAAATTTAGTGAAAACTATATCAGTATGAGCACCCATGTAGAACCAGCTAAGCAGAATTAATAGCTTAGCCCTTAATGAACTGTCTCCGAGCGGTTGTTTTATTTATATCGGCCGGTAACTTTCTTTGTCGTATTGGTCATGCGACTTTTCAAGTAACTGTCATTTTTCCATTTTTTCCCTAAACCACTGAAGTCACATACAAGCCTTTTAACCAATAAAGTTGTTGGTGATATTTAGATATATAAGTAAGGAGTTCCTTTATTTTTGACCACAACTTTTTTCTTGTCATTTGATAGTTTTTCAAAAGATATAGTACAGTCAAACCCCTATACGTAAAGGTGATACTTAGTAAGGAATGTAACCTTTCTCATGGGTTAATCAGGATTAAAGACTTAAGAACTAAAGAAATCAGTTCATATTGATCGATCGAATGCTGTAATGAATTATTTCTTTTAACATAAATCAGTATAGCGGTTGTGTTGTTTAAATATAGAAGGCAATGTAAATTCTGTTCCCCACTCCCTTTCAAAGTCTGTGTTGTGGATATTTCTTTGAGTTTTCTCATCAAAATGATTCATATGAAGAAAAATAAATACTGGTGTTTGTAACGAACTAATGATTTTAGAATGATATTGTAACACTAGCCAAAATAAATGAATCGTCCGTATTTTTCTTTTAGCTGATGATAAGTATCACCTGTTAGTAAAAGCATACCTACCCCGAAACGGTTCTTCTTTGACCAGCCGACTTTTGTCGATTATAACATATTCATTTACGTTTCTGAAGACTGAATTACATGTAAAAAGGAAATAAATTGTCCAAGTGTGTAAGATAAATGGACTAACTGCTCTACTAGCAGAACAAATTACATCAACGCTCTGATCAAACTCATGAAGAACTTTACGACAGCTATTAATATGTCACAAGCGACAGAATTAGTATGGCACCATATTCTTCAACAACATGTATTCTACAATGCACCCAATTGTAAATATTAGAACCTGCCATCTATTGAGCAAGACAAATTGTCTTGTCAAAGCATACGGCTAGTCTTTTAAAATTCTAAAAATGAAAATGAGTTTTTAATGAATGGTTTTAAGACACATCTCCTTGTTGGATGCTTCTTTTAAATTAACATGTCCAGAAATTTACCAATGTTATTTTAGGTGATGTTCCTGATCAATTAACGTAATGATACATGTGTCAACACGTTGACAAATGTGGCCCATCGCGCAGTAAATGAAAATCTGGGAATTCAGATCAATTCATTGAAAACAGATCAACGATATTGCAGGTCTGTTTAAGTTAATAATTCAAAAATGATCGTATAACAAGGTACAATGACCACTTTTCTCACAGAAAATGTCATTAAAGCGAAAAGTGTCAACCAGCTGACCAGGGTTGACTCTTTTCGCAGTTCCAAGAAGATCATTTTCTGCGTGATGGGTCATAAATGGCTTTGTCATTAAAATCAGAATGGAGGAAAAAGAAGCTAAGAGGACTAGTTTTTACCAGTATCTTCTAGTCATCACTCTTATCCTATCACTCTTATCCTTCAAAATAAGTGAAATGAAACTTTCAAGCCGATGTTAGAAACCCAAGTTTTACTATTTCAAATGTATTTTGGGGAGGGGTAATTATCTCCTTGTCAGACGGTGTAGATCCAAGATTAGACTGCACGTTCTGTGCAGTCTGATCTTGATCTACACTTCCCGTAAAAGGTCAATGAGTTAAATATTTTATTTTCAAGATTCTGGGTCCTTGTTCACAAAGTAGTCTTACGAACAGTCTTTTTCTTCAGAATTTACTAAGTTTGAAAGTAACATGATTTCTGATTGGCCAATCCAAAAAGCGAAAGTTTATCCAGTTAGTTGATATATTTCAAATGTTTATCGATCAGTTTTTCATTTTCAAAGTACAATAAGGTTCCTTTCGTACGACAAAAAACAATACGATTGTTTCACGCTTTGTCATTCATTTGTTTTGTAAGAATAATGAATAAAACAATAAGTGAAATGACGTTTTAAAATCGTGCTTAAACTGATCCCAAGCATTGGTAAAATGGCGGAGTCAAAGCCTTTTTATTTGTAATCTTCTTTTAATGATCTCTTTTAATATAACATAGCTTTTGGAAATGACAAGAAAAGACACCGTTTGTCTAGTGAAAATATGTTTGATATCTGCATTTGGATTATTATCATTTAAAGATGGTGAGTGGTTTTGTTCCGTCTTTAAGTATATGTTTTAAGTATATGTTAATCTTTAAATTCATATAGCTTCCTTTTTACTTGATTAAACTCAATCAGTTACCGCTTTACACATCTTGGTCTTTTTTTTTCTTATTAGATTTTTATCTTGTTTCCTAGTTCCTGTTCTTCTTCTTTTTCTTCTTGTTCTTGTTCTTGTTCTTCTTCGCTCTCTCTCTCTCTCTCTCTCTCTCTATCTGTAACTCTTTGTCTCCCCATGTCTGTCTATCTGTGAGTCTGCCCCTCTCTCTCTCTCTATTTCTCTACCTCCCTCTCTCTCTTTTTCTCTCTCTCTCTCTCTATCATTCTGTCTTCCAGACTCTCTATCTCTCTGTGTCTCTCTTTTATTATGATTTTGTCAATGTTTATTTTTCTCCTTTTACAAAGAAACGCTGCCTGTTCTTTCAAAAGTTAAAATTACTTCATAGTCGATCAACTCTCTTTGAACAAGATCAGTCCTTACTTGAGATAAATCTTTTTGTTTTCGGTGGTTGTCTTTTGGAAATATACCTCTGAGCCCTTTCCTTCATTTAAGGGAAACCTAGGACACACATAAATAAATGAAATGTTGCTTGGAAATGACAAAAAATTGTAAAGCGGTATCACGCCCCATTTAAACACAGCAATCAATCTCATCCAGATTAACCCTTAATCAGGTTAATTATTTACTCTCTCTCTCTCTCTCTCTCTCTCAGGTTGATAATTAACTTATTACCAAATGACTATATTTTAGGCTTGTCCAAATCGAAACCATTTGCAAACGACAAAATAAAATTGACTTAAAATTTAAAACTGGTTTTGTAAAAGGTAGAAAAACATTGTGGGAAAAGGATAAAATGCTGGTTATCAGCATTTTCTCCTTTTCCCACAATGTTTTCTAAAAACTCCTTTCTCAGGGTCGTCAAAAGTAGGGATTGTGTGGTGATGGATTAAAATGCAGCTTTGAACTCGATAGTAAAAAGCCAATGTGCCATTTTAAATTTATTTTTTTGGGGGAAAATATCTCTTTATTTGACTAAGTGGATCAAAGCCCAGACTGCATATACTGTACAGTCTGGTCTAAATGTACGCTGTCTGCAAATAGACATTTCAGTCGCCCTTAGCTTTACCAAGGAGAAAGGAGGCTTAATGCCCTTTCGTGAACAAAGTAAACCAAGTACAGCTTGCTTAAAACGTGAAGTCTAATCTTACATCTACATTACCCGACACAATTTGATTTTTACATAACACTTTGTTTTTTCGAAATGGCATTGGTTTGTGTTTTTTTTCTTTTTTGGGGGTAAATTTTCATGTAATTCATTCAGCACTTTAATTTTTACCAACCGAAAAAGAAATGTTGACTGAACCAGTTTGAAATCATTTGCAGACAAAAATCTAAATGTCGGTCAAAAAATGGAGTTTGTCTTTGATATGGCGGAAAACATGGTAGGAAAATGAGAGCATGGTGTTTACCTGCATTTTCTGCTTTTCGAACAATATTTTGAAAAAGGGTAGTTTTTCTATTCCTCGGGATCTTTAAGATTCCGGATTGCTTTGGCAAGAAGCTAATTCACTCCGCAATTGAAGAGTTATTCAGAAATAACTTTCTCTTACATTTTTTTTCTTCGTGTTCTGTAATAGACTGTTTTGAAAACAGCATGGGAGAAGGGAGCAATTTCTCAAGACGAGCCATTTCTAAGTTCACTTCTATTTTTTTACATTTACATAAAGTTCAATCTCTAAAGTTTCTTGAAAACCGAGCTTTAACAATTATATTTTCATGGTCGACTTGAATGTTAATTGTGTACAATAAGATCAGATCGTACAGAACCGTGATTCGGTTGCATCTTATATTCACATCGTTCGCTAGCGGTTTGACAATCTTTTTTTTATGACAAAATAATCTTTAGCTGTAGTGAAAAGTCATTCTACTTTCAGAACCTGAAAAATAAAAACAAATCTATCGAATCAACGTGGAAAGGTTTTACTATTTACCAAACGACAAAGTTTTAGGCTGGTGCAAATTGAAAGCATTTGCAGGCGACAAAATAAAAGTGACTGAAATTTCAAGTTTGTATTGGGAAGGGTAGAAAACATTGTGGGAAAAGGAGAAAATGCTGGTTACCAGCATTTTCTCCTTTTCCCGCAATGTTTTCAAAAGGCTTCTACCTCAGGGTCGTAAAAAGTCGGGATTGTGTTGTAAAGGATTAGAAAAGAAATGAGTAAATCTTCGAGCGCAGTTTCAAATTCTTCACCTAAAGTAAAAATACAAACGTTTTCATAAAACATGAAGTACACAGCATAAATCATTGACTGCAATTAAATAATACCAATGCCTTATCCTATTACGGTATTTTTAACCCTTAAACTGTTAAAAGAATTAAATTCAGTTTTACAGTCTATTGGAAAAAGAAAATCAACAACGAACATACAAGTATTTGCGATTTCATAATTAATTTCACCAGGGAAAAAAATGCCGTATTGGATAATTTAGATCCAAATCAGACTGAACGTTACGTGCAGTATGACCTTGATCCATACTGTTCAAGAAAATGGAATTAATTTTGCTTCGCATCGTATGGGCTAAATTACACGTACGATATTCTGTGCACTAACAGGAAACCATCTTTGAAAACAATGTGAGAAATGAACTACTTGTTATAACAGGTGGATATCTCATTTCCCACTATAGTTTCTATGGTACCAACAATTACTTTTTCTCCAATTCATGTGCAGTGTTTCTCTTTTCATTTACTTTTGCAACATCCGTATAAGAATATATGAACAGGCCTTGAAGTGTTAAGTTTATCGTTTAATCCCCTCAAATCTGCGAGTATTTAATGGCATAAGTAAATCTTTCTTTACATAAACGAGATGAAATAACCTTTTTTTAGACTGCAGGGGAAACCTTCTAAAAAATGAACTTTTGGCTGCAGTTCAACAGAAGGAGGAGGACATTACAGCTATTCTGATGTAGGGTCGGACAGCGCAGTCTAATCCCTAGTCTAGTCTCATACACCGTGCACATAAAGTACTTAACCCTTGGCTGCTGATCGCGACTCAATGACCTTTTTCGGTTAGTGTAGATCAAGATCAGACTGCACAGAATATAGTCTGACATTGGATTTACTCTGTCTTTTAAGGATTTTTTTTCTCATGAAATAAGAGTGAAATGGCAGTATTCAGGTTGAATTATTGGCTTCGAACTTTCGCTTTGCAGTATAATGGTTAATTTAAGTGACTACTCTGAGGAAAAAGCAAACAGTTGTTTATATTATTAACGAAGGGGGGGGGGGCAAAGAACAAAAATCACTAGCTTTATTTCAATTGCAGCATGAAAAAAGGTGATACATATACTTAAAGAACATGCTCTGACAAAAGGGTGCTTACTGCATCTCCGTGATGTATTATGCCAATCAATTCGATATATTATGATTATGAATCCATAAAAAGCCATTTTGTTTGTAACAACCAGCTAGAATATGAGATAGAAGAGTCCTTTTGCATGCAGAAAATTGATCCAAAGCAGAATAGAATATTGAACCATCTTAGCCTTCGCAGGCCACGCAGGCTGACATAGGTTAATACTGTTTGGATATACATGCAGTCCCCCTTTTCACAGAGCATGCGTCAAATGTTAATGATAATAATCGAACCTGTGGCCTCCACGTCACAGAGCCATAGAGGACTCAGCGAATAAGATATACATGAAAAGAAATTAGGATATCTAATTTCTGAAAAAGAAAACAGCTAGCAACTAAATGAAATAATTTCGGGTGTCATTATTATTATTTTATAATAATTACAGTTACTGGCCCTAGGCATGTAGAAAATTTACAGTTTGCAAACTGTTTCGACCTATGTCAGCCTTCGCCTGTAGTTCGATACTTTTTGCAAATACATAAATCTCCCCTTTTCACAGATTTGAATTTTGCAAATACATTTATCCCCCCTTCCACGGAGCATTGCTCAATTTCTTTCCCTTTTTCTATGGTTTTAGTGGAAGGCGCTTGCGCTTGGCCAGCCGTGTTCCAGTCGTCGGCCTGGAGAGACAGCGGAAAAGGAGACATTTTCTTTGATATCTCGTCAATGACGGGCTGGTCGATATTCACCGTGGACACGTCAACAACAGTTCAGGAATGGGAGTGTTTGTCTTCGAGTACATTCGAAACGGATGGCCGACTAATAATGATGTGAGTACAAAAGTATTTAAAGCCCATATATCTGCCGAAAGTAAACAAAGTGGGTGTTAAAAACGCATTTTAACTTAATTAATACATTTGAAAAAGACATTCGGTTTTGACAGTCAGTAAAGCAGGTCCAACTGGTAGTCGCTGACAGAAAAATGAATTCTAAAATTAAGTAAAAAGGGAATATTAGATGGGGTGACCTGGCAACTTTTGACATTTATTTCCTTATTGACGCTTGGACCCACCATACAATTAGAGATTAACACATTCAAAGTCATTTTAACACCTTTAGATTGTTAGATTTGAATTTAAATGGACTGTAACAACGGCACTACTTTTGGCAGCTATGGGAACTTTAACTCTTATTTAATAACTTTTACATGTTTTTTTTGCATAGGTTGTAAAACAAGTTCTCAAAATCTGCATTAATCTTTATCTGGCCAAATGAAAATAGTCCATGATTACACAAATTGTTTTTGCTTAGTGCACTATGGGATATGAACCCGGAACTTTTCACGTAGGAGGCCACCATTGTAGCACCATTACCGCATAAAATAAATTTTTGTCAAAAACAAATTTTCTTTACATAAATATTTGAGCCAGGTTCTATGAAAAGGAGGCTTAATGTATCTACAAAAAGTATCGACCATGTCAGCCCGCCCAATCTGCGCAGGCTGACATGGGTCGAATCTTTTTGCTGTTGGTCATTTTTTACATGGCTATATGGATCCATAATTATGTGATGACGTAATATTACGTTACATTATGCATCACTGATAAGCAATATGCCCCCGTATGCCAGAGCCTGGCTCCCTTATATATTGGTTTATACAAGCTACTGTGATTTGATAGGTTTTGCAGTCTTAGGTTATGTTCCAAATGGGTACAGATCTAAAATATGTTACAAGCTATCGTTTTGTCGTTAAAGAATAAGATCAAAGAACTCGTTTTGTCTAGTTGGATGTTTGATACAGGCATTTGCAAGCAGCATATCGTCGGTTAACTTCAAATTCTCGTAACTACAGCTTGTGACAAGATGTAGTTACGAGGACTTTGAAGTGAACCGATCATATCAAGTTGCAAAAGATACAGACAAAAGTACAATGACTATTTCATTGATTTCAGCACAGCGTCATCGTTTCCATTGTTTGCGAATCAGTTTTATTACGCATACTTATGTATAACTTTGACGAAAATCACAGACTATTCCTATAGATACTACATCAATCACGGTATGTGATATATTTCCATCTGTTTGTCTGTCTCTCCTCGTGTGTGTGTGTCTGTATGTCAGTGTGTCTGTGTGTCTGTCTGTGTGTCTGTCTTTCTCTCTGTCAGTCTGTCTGTCTGTCTCCGCTCTCTCCCTCTCCCTCGTCCTCTGTCTGTCTCTCTCTGTCTCTCTCTCCTTTCCGAGCGAACAAAAACAATGAAAGATTTTAAATTTTTTATAAGCTCACTTGTAAGGCATTCAGCCTCTTTTCTGAATATTTTTCATACTTTTGTACTGTTTAAATTTTGAAATACTGGTCTTTTAATAGGCTTTGCCCAAACTCTCATACATTTACTTTCTTTATTCGGTTTCAGATTATCCCAAAATTGTTAAACAAAACGAATGAAAATTTCCAGTACTGGTATAAATTAACAGTCTATTCGAAAATATATAGCAATTTCACTACACCTTTACTCCGCAAAAAGCTCACTCTATCGCACGATGTAGATCAACGAACAAAACTGCACGTTCTTTGCATTTTAATCTCTATGTACATTTTTACTTAACAGCTTTATGTTCAACCTTTCAGATATCGTATCAATACTTCACCAGCAGAGAGTATTTGTCTACACGGTCAACACACTTTCCGATGTGGGTACAATATGTTCAGACGCAAACGGTGCAATGGGCTCCGAGTATCAGGTCTGGGTAAAAGGAAGTAAGTATATTTGAGTCCTGTTTTGTGAAAATGGGTTTTTAAGGCATCTGCAAAATGTTTCGATGCATGTCAGCCTGCGCAGTCCGCGCAGGCTGACATGCATAGAAACATTTTGCAACTTGTAAAATTTCTACAAGTCCGTGGTTTATTCTATTTCAGGATTCAGCGGGGTGTTGGAGGATATGATTTTATGGCTGTATAACCATGTGATAACCTGCTTGTTTTTTTTGTATCACAATTTTTTCAGCATCAAAACCCCATTTCACAGAGCATTGCTTATTTCTTTCTACATTTAACCTTTCCAGATTAACTCAGTTAAAATCACATCGATTATAGAACAAGTTCTTGTTGACTGCTCTCAGCGATTCCTTCCTCGAAATCTCAACCACTGCTCGCGTAAGTAAATCCAAAGGTTGGTCCTGCTAACGACGGGGTTTGAACCCACCATCTGTGATGCTGGTGACTGTTTGGCTTTTAAATTACATGACTGTAATTGACTGAACATATAGATCTATTAATTTCATGGGAGGTATAGTGTCTTTCATTAATCGGTTTTGACAACAATTAGATAAGTGTTTCTACGGCCAGGATGAAAAGGGTATATAGATAGAGTTTATATCATCAGCTTGTGGTTTATATGGGAAATATGTGCCGAAAAGGGAAAGGTATGCGAAAATAACGAGTGCCATTAGGCATGAGTTATTTTCGCGGACCTTTCCCTTTTGAGGTACATTTTTCCCCATATTAACCACAAGCTGAAGAAATATATTATATAACATATTTCCTCTGATTATTTTGTCGACGAATGCCACTTTTAAAACTAGTGATCTCAAGTCAATTAACCGATTAAGTCAATTTTCAGCAAAGTAGAACAAAAAAAAAAAAGTAGTTCCAGATTTTCGACAGGAGGAAAATATTTACTATGACGGGGAAATAACCCCCTCCCCCCAGCTTACATTACATTTCCTTACCTAAAAATAGACACATGAAATATAATTTAAGGTTTTTTTGCACGTGATGTCAGAATATCTCCAAAAGTACCAGGCAATGCTGAAAAAGGATCAGACTGCACTTTCCTGGAGTTCAACCAGATTTTCCTTTGTAGTCAGAAGAAATTACAGCAATGAAAAATGACTGTCAGATAGGCAATCCGGCTAAAAGCATTGTTTTAAAAGATTTCTTTTTTGTATTTTCACTTTTAATTGCCGGTCATGTTCTGTTTTGTCAAGGCAAATATTTACAAGGACACTTTTATAAAAAATGATTTTATATGTAACCAATATTATTTTTTTAAGACAGCGAATCTCTTGCAAAGATAGATTGCCCATGGTCATTCCTCGGTCGTTACCGATACGAGCACACAACCTATGATAACGTGCAGTCATGTGACATAAATACATCAGAACTCAGCACGTGCACGAATACAATGGAAATGCAGTTTGATTATACAGCATGTGCAACAAAAGTAGCTTATTCTAGTAAGTCGAACTCTTTTGTCTTTCCCTTTCGACTGTTCTTTTGTCTTTCTTTCTCTCCTTTGAGATACATGTAGTTGAAGATTCCAACGTAGTTAGAATTAGGTTAGAATTAAATTTTCTCCAAAGCTTTCTCATGCAAGTACTTAACTGTAGTAAAGATATGTGACCCATCGTGCAAAAGGGGAAAACCTGGGAATTCTGCGCATCAATTAGATGAAAAAAGATCAAAGATAGTATAGGTCAATGTAAGCTGATAGTTCAAAATTGATTGTATATTAAGGTAGAATGATCGCTTTCTATACAGAAAATATAAAAGCCAAGTGTCTACTGTGGTCAGCCTGTGCAATCTGCGCAGCAGCCTGCGCAATCTGAGCAGTCTGACGGGAATCAACACTTGTCGAAGTTCCCAGATGGTCCCTTTTTGCATGACGGGTCTACACTGTCCGATGAGAAGATATTTTCTCCCAAAGAATAACTTAGAAAAAGCCAGATTCATGCTGTGTTTATTGGCTTAAAGGTTTTATTTAAAGTACTTAAGGAGGATAAGGGATGATATCCATACTTTTAATTGGGATAAGTTTTGGCGATAGTTCGACTCCCGAACTGAGTTCATGCAGTAGCTTACTGTGTTTTTTTCAGAAATCAAAAATCAGTTTATATGTTGTGTCCGGCATCTAGTGCTGAAGCACTTTTCTAATTCACGGTGAGGAAACTACATAGACGGAGCCATTGGCTCTGTTAAGGAAATCTTGTGTGGGTTTTTCCGGTCACGTGCGGCGCCGTCAATATCGGCTGTTTCGGTGGACACGAAAACGTAAGTTTTCCATTTATTGTCAAAATTTGATTTTATACTGAACACTAGCGAGAAAAGGGGAATTGCATGAGGGGCCTATGACTTTCAACTTACTTCCTTGTCCGTAGGGAGTTCCAAGTCGGCGCGGTTTTGTCTGAAACACTTTTGCCGTGAGCCACGGCGAGGTAAACAAAGGTCATTTTCTATAATGACCACAGGCTTTCTATTGCTCTTTCTGCATAAATATTACTTATCTAAATGTTTACACCGTCCGAATGTATGAAGTGATTATCTAATCCTTCCCCACTCACGAAAAACAAAATTTGAATCAAAATAAAAAAATTGAGAAAAAATAAACAATGGCTCCGTCCATATCGGCCGGCTCTGTCTATATCGGCTGGCTCCGCTGTATGAGGGTGAGTTTTAGAAGCGACGTATATGCACAATTGAAACAAAACTCATACACACACACACCCACACACACACACACAATTCGCTTTATTTTCTTTCGCACGGGAACGCGGACGACCGAGGTGAGTACAATAGCTCTTCACACTTCGTGCAGTCAAGCTAAAAGTAAGTACTCAAGTCTGGAGTGTCAACTTCAGACATACCTGCAAAACTTTTACAAAGGTTATTCTCAAATATTGGTTTTATTCAGTTTTGCGTCCCCCAAGCTGTTAAACTGGTATTGTGACGAATGTATCGGTAAGTGGGAGGAAACGGGAGTACCCCGGGAGTATCCCGGGAAAAACACCCGACACACCCGCAAGCAGAACTTGGCTTGTCCACGTTGTCCGAGAGTGCCCTGTACCCACAGGGTGATATGGTCGAATGATCAAGAGCACTGAAGTCAACCACTTTAACCACTCAACCACGTGACCGCCCTTTTTGAAATGATAGATGGTTCGAGAAAAGCATCACCATTCCAAAAATAACTTTCAAAAAATCTAACTTTTGACTGGTAAACCCAATAGCGAAAAAAACCTATCGCTTCTAAAACTCGCCCTCATACAGCGGAGCCAGCCGATATAGACAGAGCCGGCCGATATGGACAGAGCCATTGTTTATTTTTTCTCAATTTTTTTTTATTTTGATTCAAATTTTGTTTTTCGTGAGTGGGGAAGGATTAGATAATCAATTCATACATTCGGACGGTGTAAACATTTAGATAAGTAATTTTTATGCAGAAAGAGCAATAGAAAGCCTGTGGTCATTATAGAAAATGACCTTTGTTTACCTCACCGTGGCTCACGGCAAAAGTGTTTCAGACAAAACCGCGCCGACTTGGAACTCGCAACGGACAAGGAAGTAAGTTGAAAGTCATAGGTCCCTCATAAAATTCCACTTTTCTCGCTAGTGTTCAGTATAAAATCAAATTTTGACAATAAATGGGAGACTTACGTTTTCGTGTCCACCGAAACAGCCGATATTGACGGCGCCGCACGTGACCGGAAAAACCCACACAAGATTTCCTTAACAGAGCCAATGGCTCCGTCTATGTAGTTTCCTCACCGTGTAATTGTAGCATTGCTATGAATGGATTATTATATCAAGAAGTACATTGTTTCTAATTTTAGATTCAGATACTGTTTGGTGTGTAGCAAATGTTGCTGAATCAGGAAATAACTACGTCACAGTATACAACGGAAATGACGCTGATAGTGATATAGACGATATAAATATATACAGATTCGCCTGTTTCGTAAGTTTGTTTACAGAGTATTAAATGTCGATAGCAACCATGATGAACTATTCTCGCCTGCTAATTTACAGCTTACTGTCACAATATTATGGCCGTTATCTATCCAAATTTCAAACATCTAAAATGAAGATGCTAAATAGGATCTAACGTCATGGTGATTTCTTCCAATAATAGGTCAATGCAGTTAGCGACAGTTCAGTCAGTTAATGGAATTAAACTCACATTAGCGGCCAAATGTAAACAATTAGTGAGTCAAAATGCAGACAATTTTATTTCATACCATTCAAAAGTATAGATACGTATCACTAAGTCTGATAGCGTGTTACAGTGCAATCTGACAAAAACCAAGACGTTGGCAGGAGAGAAAAAAAAAAGTATTTTAAAACTAGAACATAAGTTGCCAAGTTAGCTCTAGTATTGCAATACATTTTTTTTCAGACTTATAATGGTATCCATACTTTTGAACGGTATGAATTGAATTTGTCTGCAGTTTGACACCTTAAGTACTGGTGGTCCTTTTTAGCTTGCATTTTTCCCATTCAAATGGAGTTACAACAAGAGGTTAAACCTAGTAAAAACCCATTACAATTAAAGTGTTCTGAATGCAAGTCATCGCAGCAATACTTGAATAGTCTGAAGGAGGTAAAAGTGATCTCTGATAATAAAATGCTTTTTGTAACTAATCCCTTTCTTCTCCTACGCAGGCAATATTTGATAACGCATCGCAAGCCTCTGTCTCGCCGAGACACTGCCAAAGGGACCAGACTCCAAACCATATTCCTATTACGAATTCAGACGACGAAATCGGAGCCTTGTTACAGTTTTCATCTGCCATAGGTATAACATCTTTATGTCCATCCTATTTTTTTTCAATCCTAATTACTTTTTATTGATATCTTATTGGCTTGAGTCCTGAATGGCTCTGTGACGTGGAGGCCCCAGGTTCCACTCTTACATGAAGCACTGCATTTTTAATGGGGTGTCTTTGGACAATATACTTCAGAGATGTAGCCTAGTGCTGGTGGATCTCAGAAATATTAATATGTAAGCCGTATATAATTTTTGTCTACATTTAATATTCAAATTAAATCTTATTTGAATAGACTGAAATGAACAGAACAAATCTTATGACCATCTCTTTGATTATAAATTAGTAAAGTATGGTAGAACTATTAATCATTTCAGTTTCATAGGAGAAATCAGAGATTTTGTTGAGGGCATAGATCACAATCAGACTGTACAAAACGGCAGTCTGATCCTTGATCTATACAGTTGGCGTGTGTAGTCATGCCTGTAAGATGTAAATCTCTCCTTGTTTTTTCAATGGATTAAATTTTCCATCTTCAAAAAAGTTGAGTAAATGTACTAGGTTTTATAAATGATAAAGATTGACTTGATACAGAAGAATACTCGGATCGTACGGTCTTTGTTCTACACTCTTTGGCAAGGGTATCAATGAAGAAAAAAAAGAGTATGTTTGGATTTGTCACTGTATTTAAAATTTAATTCTATTTCATTTTTTTTCATTTTTATTTCAGAAAGTTGTCGTAAGTATGTCTTTTATTATAATAACTTAAGTAATTTCCAGCACGACTTGGAAAGCACGTATCGGAACAAACACGATTTTTCTTGTATATGATGATGCTTACACCTTTAAAGCCTGTCCCACACAATCCTGAAGTCTAACAACCCTGAGGAAGAGGCCTATTGAAAGTATTGTGGGGAAAAAGGAAAATGCTGTTGACCAGTATTTTGTCATTTTCTTACATTTTTTTTAACTCGTCTGTGTCGTTTAAAAAAACGAAATTGTGTGGTAAAGGGTCACTTAATGGTCACTTAGACATTCGCTATCGACAACATTGGCAGCTGACGAGATTTAAAACATGGAAAAGTTTGAATAAACAACACGAAAAGTTTTCATAAATTATATCAATTAAAAAAATGTCGAAAAACCAAATTGCTTGTTATTCCTTTTTTTCTTCAAAGCGGTCTGCTGCAAAACACAAAAAGTTGCCTGCTGTAAATAACGATTCAACTAATTCTTTCTTCGGTCATTAATACATCTTTTAACACAAAATAAGATTTTCCCTTGTTTAACCACAGCAACTGAAGCACTCGTACATAATACAAAAATTAATTACAGCAACATGTCCAGAGCTTGTCGATCCAAATCGAGGCAATGTTGCCATCGAAACGATTGATGCAAGTACAACAGCTACATACACATGTGATAGCCCGTACAGTTTAGTGGGTGCTTCATTACGGACATGCCAATCAAACGACACTTGGACAGGATCAAACCCCTACTGCGGTACGTGCAAAAATCTATCCTTGCAATATTATTGCTTTATCGGCAGACATTGCGGCCAAATTCAAACATGTTAGATCCGACTTGATCCATTTCTGTAAAGTTTTACCGTGTTTCTACTTCAGGTTGAAAAAAAAAAAAACAAACATAAAAAAGAAAAAAACTGGAGCCATTATTGACTTCCTCAAGTCCAAACATGTTTATTACATTGCAAAGAAATTTCTCGTGATCTGATTCTGTAATTTGCCCCGAACACGTATAATGTACACTGGCAAAATTCCACGTAAAAGCAGTTTCCCTTCCGGGAGCCCCGTATACATGACTACACTTTCAACATGACATCCAAAATGGTGGCGTCGATCGATCGATACGAGCTGTCCATCAGACAAACTAAGTAGTCTGCATCATGATATTACAGTTTCCCTGGATGGTTGTCTTTATTTAAAACCGAAATAATGGACTGTTTTTGAAAATAAATGAATACAGAACGTTTACATGTGTTATCGCTTTAAACGGGGTAAAAGGAGCCATCCCAACGTCACAGAAGCTAATTAATGGTGACGTGTCAAAACTCCTACAATATGCATAAAGGCAATTTACCTAATGGTCGCTTGAGGCAGTTAATAGTCGTTTACTTTTACCAACAAATCATTAGACTTTATAGAACTTACTTACATTGAAGTTGTCTAAATCCTCGGTTACTATAAAAATACGGCGAATGTCTATCGCATGACATCATCAAGATTATGCACTGAACTGCACATTTTACCATGGTTACAGTGACGTCAGTTCCCAGTGACGTCAGTTTTCATTCAATTGGGGCACTTAAAAGGGAAATTATATGGCGTCAGCGTACTCATTTTTTGAGACCATAAACCAGGGAAATTTCACTTAGCATGCGTTGGGATGGTTTAACTTTGCAGTATAATAAATTCGTTGTACAGTCAAGTGGCAGGAGACTCGGAAACTTGTTCATGGGTGTGGCGAATAAAGTCGCCATCTCGCCTTCGGCACGGGGTGACATAACTCACTACAACCGTAAACAAGTTTCCCAGGCCCCTTCCACCTGAACTTACCACTAATAATGTATAAACGGTTTCTTCTCATCTCTAGGACGACAATCAATAAATTTGATTACAAAAAAAGAAAACTTCACAGTGTAAGATCATAAAAGGAGGTTTAAACTAAGCACAGTATCACTTAAATATAGATCCATATACATATATATGTAGGTCTAATCCATTTTGTTTAACCCTTTACCAAAAAAAAAAAAAACAATTCTTTGACCTTTTCATTTGAGAGCATTTATAAATGATAAATTAGAATTTGCTTGAAAATTGAACTATGTTTTGGGAAGGACTGAAAACGTTGTTGGAAAAGCAGGGAATGATGGTGACCAGCATTTTCTCCTTTTCCACCAATGTTTTCAAGAGGCATTTTTTCCTTGATAGTTAAAAATTGATGGTGTGATAAAAGGTTAACACCCAGCAATCTGATGTAAAACGGTTCTTCAACATTCAGAAAATTGACCGATAGCAATAACATTTAACCTCTATCAGTCAGTGAGGATTGCACGGTCTGGCCCTGTTCGATATTTTCCGAGTTAAATACCCTTGTCACAGGGCATGAGTCATGTTTTTCTTAATTCAGGTAAGACCTGTGTAAGGGAAAACAGCTATTTTCACTGAAGTATCATCCTGCAAAATTAGCTATAGTTAAAGATAAATATTATTGAATTTCTTTCACAAATTATTTTTTTTTCCATTTTTTTTTTCTTTGAATTATCATTTATAAATCTAAAACTACTATATTCTCAATTCAAAAAGAGATAATAATTACCTCCCTTTTCAGAAAACTAACAAAAGTATCAAAAAATAATTTCAAGATAGACGTAAACGGAATTTCTGATCCGTTAGAAATGTGCAAAAATATCATTTCTGCATAAATCTTTATTTATCCTTATTTATCAACCAATTAGAATTTTTGCCACATCTTCACCGGAAGTGCATTACTCAGGTCTTACCTTAAATGTTTGTTATTTATTACATAGGCTGTGCAAGTCCTCCCTCACCAAGTAATGGTGCTTTGTTTGTAAATAGCGATGGAACCATAGCAACCTATACATGTGACATGGGCTATACCATCGATGGTTTATCTACAAGAAACTGCTTGATTTCAACAGCCACATGGGAAGGAAGTGATCCAGCGTGTGGTACCTTGTAACACCCTTATTTATCTTAGTTTCCCTAGGATCTCTTTTCTTATGATAGTCATGAAAAAGCTTCCTCTGCTTATAGATAGATGATACTCATGCAAAAGAGGTTTAAATAACAAGGTTTATAATGTATCTCCATGGTGCTTCCTCTGCTTATCGATAGATGATACTCTTGCAAAAGAGGTTTAAATAACGAGGTTTATAATGTATCTCCACGGTGTATTATACCTAGCAAGTCATCGTATAATCCTGGATCAACTTACCTTTTGCGGACGGTGTAGATCAAGATCAGACTGCACAGAACGTGCAGTCTGATCTTGAATCTACACCGTCCGATAGAGAAATATAATTTTCCAAAACATGGACTTGAAATACCACTTTTTGTCTACCAACCGGCTGAATCTGGACGTAGAATGGTCTTTTGACATACAGAAACTTTCAATAGACCAATAGCAAGAGGTTTTATCCCGCAAGCTGGCCTGAGTCGATACTTTTTTCAGTTAAATCCTTTATAACACAGCGTGGTTGGAAGTTTCTCATGCAACTGAAATCGACGATAAAGACCATCGGAAAGAAAGTATTGCAGAATTTGTCGAAATGTTTTAGGCCTACATGTAATTTCAAGACATGTGTAACGCAGACCGCTTTAATCTCGAGTAGGTTTCTTATTTACAAGTCATGAAATTATGTTAATGCCTGTTTCATCATGAACTGTAATCTTATACAGCGCTTAATTGTACATGAGCCACGTTCAGAGATATTGACACAGTGTAGCCGAATGTACTGATAAAATGTTAAAAGAACTGTCTTCAGAAAAGATAGACGTTGTGAATTTGCCAGCAAACAGACAGACCCTTAACATTAACATGTTCACATTTTTGACCATTACATATTCCTATTAATTCATGTGTTATCAAAACCAAAAAAGAAGGTCAAATGCCAGCCCATTCAGCCGCTCCGAAAAAGAAAAGCAGTACAAATGAAGAAATCTTTGTCACTTTGTAGAAAGAAATGATGCACATTTTTACATGCCAACCGAAAACTTTGCTAACCGCAAAAGGAAACGGCGTTTGTATATTTCTTTGAAAGAATTGACACCTGTATGATTTGTATTTAAATTTCATTTTTTTTCTTTTTGCCATACAGTTCAGTGTGAAGCGATACCAAATTTATCAGGGAGGTCTTACACTTTGTCGAGGACATCATCAGGTACAGTTACCATGGCAACCTTTACATGTCTTTCTGGATACACAATCAGCGGTACCTCTTCCCTTACCTGTCAGTCTGATGGAACGTGGAGTGATAGCTTACCGCTCTGTGGTAAGTTCAGTAACATTGTCGTCAACAATCATGACAATGATGATTTTCTCCTCAATCATTCAGCATTGAAACCACTCATGTTTATGGCACTAGATTGTTCAATGGTGTTTTTAGTCCGCTTTCAGCATTATTTTAATCAAATAACGGCGCTCACACTATTCATGTGAGTCATCATGGGCTGTTTACCAGTGCTAGAATAGGGCTCTTCAAAAGGACGCTCCTACAGAGCCAAGTGCCTCTAGAGTGGCTAGAATCAGGGCCTCTTGGTAACGAGTCCGATACTCTACCACTGAGCCACACAGGACCTCTGCTGCTAACTAATAAAGATGCGTCCAGGGCTGTACTATCCAAGCTAGATGTTTTAATAATATTTCTCTAAACCCATATGCTGCTTAGTGCGACTTACTGACCTTTTGAGGATAGTGAAGATCAAGATTAGACATCCTGTACAGTCTGAACTTTGATCTACACTGTTCGATAGAGAGTTATTATTCTCCACAACATGCCCTTGAAATAACACTATTTGGGTCTTAACTATCGAATTGAACATTTCATTTTAGTTATTTGGCAGAATAAGAGCTGATATTGTTATTGTTCAACCGACCCTGATTACCCACAAAACTGTTACATATAGCTAACGGACAGGAATTCTACTAATATGGAAAAGTTTTCTTATGAACAAGTTGATCTTCCTGGAAAAAAAAGCTCTCCTATCTTATCATCTTAAACCACGTTTACTGTTCTCCCCTTCAGCTGCATGCGAGGTTCTTACTAATCCACAAAGTGGTTTTGTTGTCATCTCGTCTACTAACAGCATCTCAACAGCTGCTTATACGTGCTCAGCAGGGTATTCATTGATTGGGGATCAAACAAGGACGTGCCAAACAGATGGCACATGGGATGGATCTCAACCCACCTGTCGTAAGTTTAATTTTCGTACTTGAGCATTTATTTGTTGTGAAGAGCGACATGAAGGTATTGAAATCATAAACGGAACCAAACATCATATTGGTGCCCAGGTTTTGGTCTTAATTGATACTTTACTAATGAAAAATCAGAGTTTGAACGCCTCCTCAGACGAAGATCATACCTTCGGATTTCCAGTCTGATCTATATTATATTTGAAAAGGAAAAAAAGGGGACGGAATATACAAGACATTGATAAATGTGGTATACCTGTTACACAATATATGAAAACCTCACCCGTTAGTCTTTTAAACTTAGTTTTATATCACATGTTATTATTTATATTTCAAAACACGGCTCTTTATAGCTTAACTCACGTGAAAGCTTTAAATAAGTTCTCGTGTGATTTCAGAGTGCAATACGCCTTCCACCCCTACTAATGGTAACGTGGTTTCTGACGGCGTGACAGCAACCTACACATGTTCCCTTAATTACACATTAAATGGAGATTCTACAAGAACCTGTGGGGCTGATGGAAGTGGATGGAGCGGATCTGACCCTACGTGTGGTAAGGGCATGGATGCACATACTAGTCCTCCTTGTTTAGTCGACTTATGTACTTCAGTGGCTTTTATTAAATTATCAAAACTGTCAATACTTAAAAAGAGTATCAACATTAAGAATTAATGCAAGCATGAAATTTAATGGGATGCTGCATTGGTCAAAATTATATTTTGAGACAAACAATGTACGTCGTATTAAGTCTCAGTGTAACATGAATAATACAGATAGCTATCTACAGGTGATAAAAAAACAGAACTTTGAGTTGGAAATAAGATTATGCATTTTCTTAGTTTGTTTGGTTTTTAATAATCTACGAACATTAGAACTGAAATGCTCAGAAGGTAAGTGTTTGCTTTTTCAGTGGCTTGTTTATCAATATCAACAGTGACGGGTGGAACTGTTACGCTCTTAACTTCCGGTACAGTGACAACTGCAAGATATACATGCGACCTCGGTTATTCATTGGACGGCTCTAGTACCATTACTTGTCAATCAACTGGATCATGGGATTTCCCAGAACCGCAATGTGGTATATATTGTTCTGTGTTATAGAAACAGTGACCGAAAATAATGTTTGTTTTTGGCGATCTTTTGATATAATTGAATAATTAGTCATATAAGCGTGCTGCCCATATTTCTTTTCTTTTTTAAACATGCAAAATAGCAAACTGCATTCGTTTTCCAAAATAAGAAGTTCGCACAAATAATCACCAGACAGAAAGTATCACAACGGTACCAGAGAATCTTTTGTTGACAGCATCTAGAGCAGTCACTGTGAGTTAAACGAAGTAAGTGATTTAGTAAGGACACTTCAAGTGCATTTTTACGTAAAGTGGAAATACGAATAACAAACCCTTCCAGCAGGGAGATAATTTCAGTGTTTAAGAGCGTCCACTTCAAAAATTGTGCCATTAGACAGTTCAGAGGAAAATCGTGATGCAAAGACAATTATTCTCTTTGATAAAAGACAGCTAATTGTTTTTTTTTTCTCAAAGTGGGTTTATCAAATCAAATTAGACTCTGACAGATATTATGGGAGGTAACTCAAATATTAATTTTCTAATTGATATGTAATTTCGTATCTTTCTGTATTCTATCTCTCAATCAATCAACTTTGTATAAATTCTATTAAACCAGCCCAGTGTCCTACCCTTACCGATCCAGCCAGTGGAACAGTTACAATATCTACTTCTGGTACATCAACATCGGCTACTTACGCATGCGCATCAGGCTACAATCTTAACGGATTTACAATACGGCTTTGTGATTCAAATGGCGACTGGAGTTTGACTGAACCAACTTGTAGTAAGTAGGAAATAACTGATACGTACAAATGTAAAACTGAAATGTGTCTTGCTATTTGAGAATTGTAAAGTGTATACTGAGTTTGAAAGAAAGAAAGAAAGAAAGAAAGAAAGAAAGAAAGAAAGAAAGAAATTGAAAATGATATGGCCTACAACACCTGAAAAAGGGGCCTTCTTTGTAGTTATAAATTGTTCATGGATCATTCTTATTACATTCTTATTTACAGCTTGCCAATCCCCGCCCCAAATAGCTAACGGCCTCCTGATAACTGACGGTCAAACTGCCACTTACACCTGCAACCTTCGTTATTCATTGAACGGTGTCAGGACACGTACCTGTAATACGGACGGAAGTGGATGGACGGACAGTGACCCAAGTTGCGGTAATTTTTCCTTGTCCAGTCTTAACTCTTGGAAAAACTTGAGACTCACGTTTGACATAAAATCGTAAGCATAGTAAATGATGCTCTGTTGCAAAAAGGAATCCAATGCACATCTTCCTGCATTATACCAAGCAAGTCATCATCCGATCGTAAAAATCCCTGATAGGTTTAATCATGAAGTAGAATGGTCCTTGGTTATGCAGATTTTGAAAAAACAACAACTAAGTATCTTCGACCAAGGTTAAATTTCCTAGACAGCGCAGGTAAAAATCACGGGTATGCAACTTCATATTCGGAGCCAATGGTTCTGACGAGAAAATGTTGTGTCGGTGTGCCGTTTCTGAAAGTATCTACTGAAAAACAACTAAAAACAGGCAAGCTTGTCATGATATGTAATCATATGTTCTCATGTCTTTGAAGTCCCCCTCCCCTTAAAAAACGGAGAATGCCAAGCAATGCTCTGGTTATTCATCGTGTTTTCTATATCATGGAAAGTTCTAATGAGTCTACGATGTTGTCTGAACAATTTGTAGCGTGGGTTGACTGTGGCACAAATAAATTGTCGTGGACCTAAATTTAGACAATTATTGCCAGTCATGCTGTCCCAAAAGTGCGAATAAATATTTTGAAATGTTTCATTCACTGCTAGTAAAGAAATGAAAAGGAATAACACAAAAATAATAAAAGATAAAGAAAGGCGCTGATTGTGTGGACCGGCTCTGAATGTGAGATGTCGACACCAATTGTTGAGGGTATCTCTTTAGCATTACACCGCCAACATAATATTGGAGCCATTCGTTATTCTTTTTATCATTTTTGTGCTATTTCTTTTCATTTCTTTACCAGTCATTGTAACATTTCAAAAAATTGATTCACGATTTTGGACCCTGCCAATTAGATGACAAAAATAGACTGAATTTAGGTCCACGATGTATTATTTCTGCTACAGTCGACCCAGCTTGCCTGTTTATTTTTGTCTTTTTTTTTCAGCCGATATTTTCAGAAACGGAAGACCAATATATTTTCTCGTGAGAGCCATCGGCTCCCAAAATGAAGTTTCCTACCCTTGACATGGGTTGATATGTTTTCATATGTTTCAAACAGCTGGTTTGTTGCAATTCATATCCTGCTTTGCTAAACCACTCTAAAGCCATGGATTTGATAGCGTTGATTATAATATATGTACGTAACGTTATATTTGAACTAAACCTAGGTCCAAGCAAAAGCAAATGATGCTTCTGTGCATTCCGTAACTAAAAACGCTACCAAACAATGCTCTATTCTATTGATAGAAATGTGTGAATCGATACACGCTCCAACCGGAGGAACAATAAACTTCTCAACAGACAATTACAATACAGTGGCAACATTTACCTGTGGAGTTGGTTATACTTTAAATGGTACAACACCGATCACTTGTCAAAGCGATGGAACGTGGGAATCTACCCAACCAATATGTGGTAAGATAATTGATTTTTTGTACGTATTACGGAACGTTTTTTCAAAATAAAATGAAAGATAATTCACAACACAAATTCTAAGATTATAGGATGAAGAAATCAGACGGTCAGAATCATTATATATGAAAAGCGTTGGTAAATGAATACCATGTACCGATTGTAGGAGTTGTTAAAGGCTTGTGCAAACATTAAAAAATTACATTCAATGAGCAACATGCAAAGATTATTTCAAGATTTTATAAACATAATATAGATGTTTTATGATATTGGAAAAGAGCTACACTCGTATTTAAACAGTTTCGGTTTGTTTTAATATAGCTAGATCCGTATCCTTTTAAGTAAGCAGAACTAATACACTTTTCTTTTATTTTAGCGATTTTAACAGTAAATGTTCCATCTGTAATATTCATTCAGAATGAATTGTTGGAGAAATATGTAATAATTTTGATTTCACTGTTTGTATTTCGCAGCCAACTGTCCAGATTTGTCAAATCCTTCCAGTGGAAGTGTTTCCCTGTCAACAGTAAATGACATTACAACAGTTGCGACGTTCACGTGTGCATCCGGATATTATTTGAGCGGAGACTTTCAGCTAACATGTCAGTCTGACGCCACGTGGAGCTCAATGGATCCTATGTGTAGTACGTGCACCACCATTGTTTTGTTTATTTCATAAAACAGCTCAACCCTGTTTGAGACGTTTAGTTTCTAGGTGTGTGTGTTTATCGGAGGTAAAACGACAATTTAAAGAAAATCTGTCTTGGCAAACAGGACAATACATTTAATCAATATTTGTACCCTGAGTTTCTTTGCAGAGTACCTTTACACAACTTTCTTTCAAATTTACATGCTGCCTTTTCGCATAAACAATAGTGAAACAGTTTTTAGAGGCAGGAGAGGTAAAAATCCTGTAGTTGTAACTGACCAAAAGTCATTCTCGACAAAAGTTAAGATATCTTCATATCAACTGCTTTATTCCGCACTACTGGCCCTGCGTGTTACAGACTGTGCAACAGGTTACTACTTTTCTTGTCTGAGACTCAAGATAACAGTTATGATTTTTCCCCATGTATATGTTTTCCCGTGGTAATTTATAAGATCTGGGACCATATTAATAAACCATTCCTAAGAACATTCTTAGTTCTATTCTGCAAGATCGTCTAACTTGAAAGTAATATAATATCTGACTATTTAGTTCAGCCAGTGGGAACTTGTTTTCCCTTCAAATTGGAAATTCTTGAAGAATAAGATTATGGGTGTTTAATACCGATCTTAATTGCAACTTAAACTGTCCCATAATTTGCAATACAAATTAATCATGAGGAAATTTATCTATATGTTGTCTGATTCGAAAAGAGAAAACTAAGTTTTTGTGGAATAGGGGTATTTCTCTTAGATTGAGCTACCACTGTACGTACATCTTGCTCACATGACTACTTAATGACTACAGAATGCTATTCTGTACATTAATCATTTGCTTTTTGCCTCTTGCAGAGTGTAATTTTCCGCCCACTCCATCAAATGGTGCTGTATCTGTGTCCGATGGATCATCCGGGACTTTAGCAACCTATACCTGCTCTGAGGGCTACACTTTAAGCGGTCTGTCTACTCGACAGTGTCTGACTGACGGCACAGGATGGGAAGGATCCGACCCTACGTGCGGTAGGCATCAAATTTGTTGACTTTAAATTAAAACGGTTATGACTTTCCACAGGTCGCTGATCAATTTGATTGAATCAGTATTGTTGGACTGAAGTTTTGTGTTAATTCTCTAAATTTCAGAGGTTTGTCAGGCCGTTGGGATAGTGACATTTGGGTCATTTACATTGACTAGTAATGACACGCATACACGAGTTACCTTCCAGTGTAACTTAGGAACAACCATAAACGGAGAGAGCGAAGCAGCTTGTTTGGAGGATGGAACTTGGGACAACCCTGAACCAACTTGTGGTAAGAAAGCTTCAAATTAGCATCTGAAATAGAAATTCAAAATCAATGAAGTTTATGTGAGATCTTGTCAAGTGAATTCACTGGAGGGTGATTTAATACTGTAGAGAGAAACTTTAGTTACGTATTCAAAGGACAATATACTTAATTAAGGTGTGTTGGTATAGAAGTACCTTATTCTTATTGACTGGGCACTGATCCAAAATTGATGTGTTAATTGATGTTGGTAGACAAATGCCATAAATCAACAACTACAGTAATACTTAATTAAGTAACTCTCCATTTCTTTTATCGCTATGTGTTGACATATCCACCTGGGCAATTATTTCACACAAAAATAATAATGAAAAAAAGTTGCAGTAATCGAGACGATTTTGAGTTCAGTTATTCTTATTCTACAGTTCCGTGTCCAAATCTTTCGAATCCTGACAGTGGTACAGTGTCACTATCGACAACGGGTCTTGTAACCACAGCAACGTACAGCTGCGCCTCTGGCTACTCCTTAACATCCGATGGAACATTACAATGTCAAACAGATGGAACATGGGATGACACCCCACCTACGTGTGGTAATAAACCTTTATTTTGTATTTCTTAGGTGTGATGGTTTGCAACTTAATCTGAGTGTTCCTTTATAAAGACATAAAGCGTCTGAACGCATTACATTGGGTTACAAACAGTGTCTGCTTTCTTTTCAAAATTCTTCCTATCCGTATTTCTTTTCTGCAATATCATGACATCATTGTCATTGCCATTTATTGCATCATCAGGAAATGTTATGTCATTGTCACTGTTATTGGGTAATTGCCTGAGAATTTTGTGAGTAACTGCCTAGGCTTCTGCAAGAGAATTGAAGTAACATTGATTTATTTTAATGGTTTTAATTCATTTATCAAGCCAAACATCGTATTTTATCAGCCTTTCTTTGAAATATAGAGTTGATACTTTAAAAACGCCATAAAATCTCATAAGTACGAACCTTTGTTTACTCGTTAATTCAACACTTCACTTGTTCCCTTTCACTGACACAGGGTTGACCATCTTTGTCGAAACACCGTATTTTGCGATTGAATACTTCATTGTCGTCTTTGGTGCTTTTGTTAAACTTAGTCTGACTTCGGAACTGTTAATAAATTGCAAGTGATCAGCATTCTGCTAAGTAACAAGAAGTAAAATATTTTGGTATAATTTCTTTTGATTTAGTTTGTACTACTGTCCCAATGGTACAGAATGGACAAGTGAACACTTCCTCAGATTTCAGCGAAGCTACCTACACGTGTGACACCGGATTCGTCTTGGTAGGTTCATCAGTCCGTTACTGTCAGAAGGACGGCACCGGTTGGAATGGAACGCAGCCAACATGCGGTAAGTAGTTGTAGGCAATTTTGAAGCTGCTTTGTTTCGCTGGGTCTTAGTTTGTTTTGTTCTGGTGCAATTCTGATATAGAAGTTCTTTTATTTTTAACAGGTTAAAAAAAACAATAGACACGTACAAGAGTTGACAGACTGTTTACGATATAAATTAATTTTACATGGGCGATTCCATGAATTCGCTTAGGACACTTCTCTGACTATTTAAGGTGTGCCGTACTACGAATCATGAACCCCCAAATACGTTCAACAAATCGTTTTTTCTTGTAGTAGATTCAACAGTTCTATTTTAAACTCTCAACAGATATGAGTGGCGCTCTGGCAAAAGGACGTTTAATATACCCCTATGATGCACGATATACCAGGAAAGTCATCACATAATCATGGATTGATTAAATACATTTTGCACGACAAAGGACTCACTGATGGGGCTGACTGCTCCCTTGAACTGCGGAAAAAAATGACCAATAGCAATGATATTAACCCATGTCAGGCTGCGTTAATTCCGTAGGCTCAGTAGATACTCTTTGCATATGCATTAAAAACCTCTTATCAAAGATCACATCAAAGTGGCTCATATCCTATAAAGCATAACTATCGCGTCTCATCTACTTTGCAAATTCACAACGACACTCTTACCCTTAAGTCAGAATTAGTACTTTTCTGTCAAAGTAAGTACATATTTGCGCTAATTAGGTTTACAAGTTTGCTGTGAACCTGTAAGTTTTCGGCATCGGAATCTGCTCTGGAATTTTTAATCCAGATTGAAGAAAGAAGAAGATGTCCATATTTTTATAAGGTATAGACTTTTTTCAAAGACCTGTGTGCCGAAACCTAATTAGCGCAAAATGTTACTCATTTGAATTCGAAAAAAATAGATACTGCTTTAAATTTGAATTGATCTTTTATGTATAATTTTGCGCTGGTCAGGTTGGCATGCACATTTACTTTGTTTTTTAAATCGCACATTTTCTCAATCATAGAATCGAAATGAACAACTGAATGCTAGTAGATAAGTCCTGAATAATAATGATTTATAATTACACTTATAACACATCCGTCTTCTTTTTTTCATATTTGCTACATTATCTTTACGAAAACAATTTTACTGAAACAAAAACAAAGAAATAAAACAAGATAAAATTGTGTAATTGTATAATATAACTGATTTGGTACTAGATGCTGTAATCATACACTAACCAATCCTTGTATGTATCTTGCAGATGCTACAGTGACAGCAGCGCCAAGCACGGAAAAAGAAAAAGAAACATTGTCTCTTCACATTGCAGTACTGATATCACTGATTTTGTTTGTCTTGTTGGTGCTGGCTTTGTTTATTGGATTGATGATTAAATATTTCTCACTGCGAAAAGAAGTCAAGATATCTTCTAAACCTGCAGGTTTGTGTGACCGTAGGCTTCAGCCATACTTAAGCAAAAGAAGATTTAACTCTTTGCCACACAATCTTTTTAACGATACTGAAAAAGAAAGTCTTCTGAAAACATTGTGGGAAAAGAGAAAATGCTGGAACCAGCATTTTCTCCAATGTTTCCTACCCTTCTGATATAATTTCCTTCTTTTGAGCCGAATCAAAATTGTCAGCTGCAACTGCATTTTGCTGTTTTGTAATGTTAATGCATCTTTGTGATTCATTATACCTGGTTAGTCGTACTTTGATTATGGATTCATAAAATCGATTTTGTTGAACAACCGGCTGACATCCTTTTAACATACAGAAAATTTACCAAAAGCAAAAAGTTTCCACGAAGTTTAGTCTGCGCGGACTGCTCAGGCTGACCCCGTTGGATAGTTATTTTTTTCAGATACAGTAAACCTCCTTTCACAAGGCATTGATCTTATAATTCTTTTGAATATTGCTGTTAAAACTATACGGTTGTGTAAATCGCATACATAACAGTGTCTGTCAGAATCTCTCAGATTGATTCCATGCAAATAATAATAATAATAATAATAATAATAATAATAATACATGAGTTACGGCGGTAAGCCACAGGTCAGTAAAGAATCATAGTCAACTTTTGCAAGATCTTTACTAGATAATCGACCTAGAATTTTTCGAACTGCTTTTGTGTACAGTGTAGACGTGCAGTCTGACCTTGATTCTACACGGTCTGACACGTTATTTTTCCCGTGAAATAAACTTTGAAATCATTATAATATTTGAGGTCTCTCCCGTCCAACATTTCTAGACTGCTAAATGTATATAAGTAAAATGGATGACGACCTCATCTGTAAAGACAAAATTGTCACACGATCAATGCTTTTTTTAGAATACTATCATATATTATCTGTAAAACTAGAATCATGCCAAAGTGTCTTTTAAATGCAACAGTTGAACAATTTTATTGCTTTCATTAACAGAAAAAGACCCTAAGAGTATTTCACGAGAACCTACTGTCGTATCGAGACCTGGAACCAGTAAATCAATACGGTTTGCTGATGGAACCAAGATGGAGAATGGCGAAATTAGACCCGAATCAAAAGCATCAGCATCAGACGTACTGATAGTAAACGGAACTATACCATCATCTTCGAAAGCAACAGCTTCAAACGGGGTAGCAGGACGCCTGACTCCCTTACCACCGACTGGACATCAGTTCAAATCTAAATCTAACCGAAAAAATAATGCCCTTAGAAATAACCCTAATAAAAAGAACAGTCCCCTTAAGCATATGACATCACCTAAAAGAAAGAAAGGAGGTCGTCCTATGACTCCGATTGAACAAAGAATGTCAGATGTAGGTGTAGACCGCGTGAAAACACCAGATTTACTCTCCAGTGCTCCGTTTGAATACATTAGGCCGGTGTTTTGCTATGAAGCTGAAACACCATTACCTGACATTGGAAATAGTAGAAATACAAATAGCAGAAATACAAGCTTTACTCAGAGCAAATAAGATACGTTTTATTCTCTCGGATAATAAAATCTTTCAAATTCTAGTATACTTTATACCAGAAGTTGCTAAGATACACGTATTATTACAAAAGGAACTCATAATGAACATGAAGTCCTTATCCCCCTTGAAGTTTTTTGTCGTTTTACTGCATTTTTCTATTTGTATATACATGTAGTTATTTAAAGACAGTGACTTTATTGACAGAGTGCCAGATATTTAATCGCAAACTATATGATCGTATTTGCATGTATTGAGAATCACTTTATATTTCATCAGAGAGAGAGAGAGAGAGAGAGAGAGAGAGAGAGAGAGGGTATTTATTGCAAATTAATAAATGACTGTGTTAAAATCGTTTCACATGTGTAATAAAGTGCTTCTTTTGTTGTACATCTTTATTTTCAATAGTCAACAACAAATTGTCAAACGTCTCCTCTACAGACATACTAGTATGGTACAAAGTCATTTCCTGTCAATAGTTAGGATTCTTGAATTCGATGTTGGTTTTTGAATGAATTCTTATATATTCTATCTAAGTTTCTAAGAGTGTGTCTTCAGCAATCACTCGAATCGGACCGATAGTTTTGAAATTTAAAATGGAATTTACAATTTTCATGAAAATGGCCTCTATCATAAAATACTATTTAAAAAATATAATAAATACAGATTTATTCTTACAGTGTTTAATTACAAATACTGCAACATGCAATACAAAGCACGTAATGGTCCGAACAACAGTCATGACTTTACCAAATTCGACGCATTTCTTTCTCTGTCTGTCCGTCTATCTGTCTGTTTGTTTATCTGTCTGCCTTAATGAAGGTAACAATTGCCACTTATCTGAACATACAAACATGAGCTTTTGTTGTCCTTAGTATAAGTGTCTTGATTTTTACAGTCTTCCACTGCTGTTTATTTGAAAAAAAAAAATACATGCCTTTCTTGGTGATTCACTGAAGGGAGACATATTAGCTCATCCCTCCTAATAAAGAATATAAAATAGCATTTCGATTGAAAATGTGAAAGCGAATAACGTTTCGAGTCGAGGAGCGCAACGTTGTGCAACCAATAGTAATTTAGAGGATAGCAAAAAAAAAACTATGTTTCTAAAGGTTTAAAAAAGCCAAATGATGAGGCACTCTGTGTCTGATGTATTTAGACCATGCAAACTCATTTGAAGTAACATTTTATTTTTTGTCAAATTCATGCTTACTACATGACGCTAGTTTATAAAGTCGTTCGGATGTGTTGAGAGTATATATCTAATTTTGATTTCCAATTAACAGAGGAGTGTCCAGCATTGCAGAATCCGACAGGCGGTTTTATCACCTTCATGTCAAACGGAGAGACGACAACGGCAAATTACACCTGCAGTTCTGGATACACACTGTCTGGGGACAGCTTTCTGACGTGTCAACAGGATCAGACGTGGAATTTTGCGATACCTACGTGTGGTAAGAAGCATCAAGTGTCCGGCCCGCAGATTTACTACGATTGGGAATAGACAAATAAAACAAACAAGCAACAGCAACGACCCAACCTTTGTTAGATTACCAGAGAAACCCTCAAAATCTATCAATCACATATCAATCAAATTATCTGAATAGAAGAATTTCCCGGAAAAAAGGTGTATAAAAATACATCCAAAAGTATTTTAGTCACAACGTAATATGTCCGTATAAAAATTCCTACAGTTTCTTTACTGCATAAGCTGATACATGTTAAGTATCAGACGGAGAAGTGAGAGATTGAATCCTAAGAATAGTATCTCCTTGTCTCCTTGAAGATAAGTTGCTTAGCATGTGTTCTTTCATTTTACTACGGTCTTTCAGTGCAATGTGAATCATTGGGCACTCCTTCAAGCACCATCGCTTCAACTAGGACGGATGGTTACGTTACAACAGCCCATTTTTCGTGTGTGGCCGGTTATACCTTGGTTGGTTCCGATTCCAGCACATGTCTTTCAGATGGATCTTGGAACTCGTCAACTCCTGAGTGTAGTAAGTAATTTTGACAATTACGGAGCCTTTCATCAATGTTAGTTTAAAGGAAGAAGCCAAGACAAAAGACAAAAGCTTGGGAACTTTGAAAGCATTAACGCACGGGACAGATTTATCGTGGGTGCTTAAGCTCACCTGTGAAGGACACTGCATTTTCTGGGTACTATTCTCTTTGTTTTTTTCAGTTGCACACGTTTCACCAAGCTTTGAAATAAGTTACGTGACACTTGTGAAGTCTTGTTTTAGATCATGTGTCTTTATATCGATACTTTAGTATCATTACTCTCTCCTACTGAATATGAAACAAAACAGGTATGTTCTCGGGAAAAAAGTATACTTTTGTTATCAAGGACTGATAAAATATACCCAGTTACCGTGATATTCTTTGTGTGGTTTTGATATTACCATATGTTTCTCTGTATAGCTTTCCTGTTGGTAACATACATGTACATGTAGGTGCGTAGTTTTCCACCTAGATATAGTTTTCCTCTTCTGTGTATCAGAACTCATTCAAATCTGCCATTGTTCTAGCGTCAGTGCAGTGCAACAAAATAAATGCGAGACTTTTTCGATTTCTGCCGACGAGAATTATTTCTTAGACGTACGTTTACTTTTTCCACAGACACACATTTCAGTGTTTGCCTGTTCTCATTTAGAAGACGTTTTGTCTAGGAATTTTAGCTGATAAATATTAACATTTATGTTTGATGAGGGCCAATTCAGAATATTTTATTACATGCAGAATGGGTCTTCCTCTTTATCGAATGACAGGTTGTTTGTTACATTCTGTTTGAACCACTACATTCTCTTAATTTCCATAATCTTTTCAGAATGCAATAATCCCTCTTTTGTACAAAATGGCGTTGTAATAGCAGATGGAAACACCGCCAGTTATACTTGTAGCCAAGGCTTTACTTTATCGGGGTCACAAACCCGGATATGTTTGGCTGATGGCTCTGGATGGAGCGACACAGACCCTTCTTGTGGTAAGTTTAACAGTTTTCTTTTGTCTTTTCAAATTTAAATCAGTGCTGCACATTTTCCTTCATTTATGATATTTGTTTGTTCATGTCATCTCTATGACATAATTATGGTTATTGCTCTTGTCGAGACCATAGATTCAAGTCCTTGCCCTATGTTAAAATCATTTTGGAATTGCCTCTCTTCAAATTGCTGTACTATAGCAGGTGGATAGCACCTGGATAGAACTCTACAATCAGGATTAGAATGTCATAACTGGTTCGTAACTGTTTAGTGATAGCGGATAGATGATGTCTTTGACATGACACTGGTGAAATAATGTTGACTCGTAAAATAACAAGATCGTTACCACCATAACTATTGTAAAAAAGTCTTTCTTTGAGATTTTACTTGATAATAATGTTTTATGGCATGGCTATACAAACGTGGTGAAATATGGTCGTATGTTTTTCAATATAATTTTCCTACATATTCAGTTCAGTGTGCTATATTGACTAGTCCTGTAGGAGGATCTTTTACCTTGACTACTTCCGGAACGACGACGTCAGCGACCTTCACATGTGAGAGCGGATATACGCTATCTGGTCACAGCGCCATTTCCTGCCAGTCTAATGGAACGTGGGATGCATTACCGAATTGCAGTAAATATTCCATTTTTAATTTCTATATCCTATCTGTAATCAACCATTTCAGGATAATAAATGAAGAATTAAACAAGGGTATTACAAACCATCTCTGGTTCACTTAGGTGGTTTTGGGTACCTCATGTTTTACGGACAAAGATCTGCATTTTTCGCAAAGTATCTATGGTACTATCTTATTTCTTTAAGCATATCATTTTATTCTTTGATGCCTATTGTATCATTTTGAAAGTTTACTGACTTGAGAGACAGAGAGAGAGAGAGAGAGAGAGAGAGAGAGAGAGAGGGGTGGGGGAAGGGGGGGATTTTTTTTCCCATTGAAAGATAATACTTTCATGCACCTAATCCTTTTTCTGTAGAGATGTAGAGAATTCGTCAAAATCCAACACATTTGTTTTCGTTTCCCATGGAGTACCTCCTTCACTTAAGAACGCATTAAAATCTTACATAAACTGCAATAAATTACTCCATAAATTATGCCTGTCTGGTTAAATGGCACACGTTGTTCATCTACATGTGCAGGAAGTACTGTTGGCGCCTTCAATTGAGCACACTGAAAATATGAAATCGGTACTTTTCACAGGTCGTAATCATGAAACATCGAACCACAATCTGCATAATTCTCTATGAACTACCGCATAGCATGAAATGAAATGAAATATTCATTGTTTCGTTCACAGCTAAGTGTCAGGAGATAGCAGTCCCAAATAATGCCGAGTTGTCCATCACAACGTCCAACACTGTCTCTATGGTAACTTACACTTGCGCAGCAGGCTATGACATTAATGGAGTCTCCATGAGAACTTGTTTCAGCGATGGTGTGTGGAATGGAACCGCTCCTACCTGTAGTAAGTTTTGTTTTTCTTGCTCTACAAAGACCTTTGTATGACATTCGAACCGGAATTTAGAACATGCATATTTTATTGTGGGAGGAAAAAAACAAAGAAATATGCAATTATGTATTATCTATTGTGTGTGGATAAGATTCTAGTGTTAATAAATATCTCTAAAAGTTCTGTTTTTTTGAATGTTAACTTATTGGGCCTAGTTACCTGGCTTAATTTTACCTTTAAAAGAACAAGGTCAAAAAACGAAAGGGGATGGGGGGCGTTGACTTACTTTTTACTTTTAAAAGAACTAGGTCTAAATATGAGGGAGGATTCACAGGACTAAATGATACAATATACATGTAAGTGTGAATATAAGTGTTGTAAAGCATGAAATCATTTTTGGGACTTTTCTTGGATAGTTTGCTCCTAGATATAGGACTCTATAACGTCGCATGCTGATGATATAGGCAGTCAAAAAGAACTGAACCACTGATTTTGTAAGTAAATCTATATATTCCTAACCTCTTTCTAAACTGGTTCTTGTGCTGCTAAAAGAAAAGCAGTCATTAAAAAACATGAAATACATACCCTTGAGATGAAACAAATCATATGTACATTTAAGCTTGTCAAGTTCCGAGCCAGCCTACCGATGGTCAAGTGTCTGCTGACGGACAGACGGCTTCATACTCGTGTAATACCGGCTACTCAATGGATGGGCAATCAGTCAGGATATGTGCTTCTGACGGAACTGGGTGGAACGGAACTGACCCTAACTGTAGTAAGCAAACACATCATTAGTCATAAATGATAAAAGTCTAAAAAATGGTGAGGACGGTAGTGAAAGATGATAATAATATCATGTTCAATTTTTCCTGAACGGAGTTTTCCCTCTTTTTTCATAGGCTTTTCGGTCATAGCAAGGTGGCAATTTGCATATCCACTACTCAGTTTCTTGTAAAAATGGCTGATACTTTATATCGTGAGTTCATAAGGGAACAGAAGTTATTAATGGAAAAATGAATAATAGTCGATTTGATTTTCTCGCCGGCCAGGCCTTGATAAAAATATGGTCTCAGTGGCCGAGTATGGACACTGCTTAATCCTATCTATAATGATCAGAATGCAAGCTATGCACTTTCATTGCTCACAGAATGTTCAAATTATACTATGTTTTTCTCTTTTACAAAAGTGAAAATACTGCACTTTATTCATATGTGAATAAAATTCATACCATTACCATTACTGTTTTTGTCAGTATTGTTGCTTATATTTATGTTTCGTTTTTTTTTTCTATTAAAAAATAATCCTTTAAGTAACGAAATCAATATATAGCGTTGATCAAAATGGCAATTGGATTGTATTTTTGCAAAATTTAAACTTTGATTTAAATAGAAAAAAATAATAATATGGAAATTTAAATGAATTTAACGTATGCAATTATCACATGTTATTATTGACTGGCATTAACTCTCTGTATATAAAGCAAAGTGTGCTGATTTGTCAACCATAGAGGGAGGAAGTTTTGAACTTGCGACGGATGGTTTACAGTCAACAGTGTCATACACTTGTAACATTGGGTACACATTAAACGGCACAAAGATTATAGCTTGTTTCCCAAACGGTTTTTGGAATGATACAGAGCCTGAATGTGGTGAGTATCTCCGTGCACTTTGAAGCATAATAGCTAGCCGCAGTTTTCATGAATTATTTCATCAGGTGCTGAAGTGTTTGTAATAACGTACGAAAAACTGTGCACTCTCATACTTAATGCTGAAACGGTTTAAAAAAAAAATACCTTAACTATTTGGACGATGCAAGACGTCAGCGATCTCAAAGAGTTTGTGCAAAATGTTTTATGACAGTGTTTTGTAAATCGACTCTAGGCAGACCTGTCCCTGTAGATAGATGGAAATTCAAATTGATTTTGATATTGAAACAAGTTGCTTACATCTATATTTACACTACACATAAAATTACCACGAAAGTGTCCATTACCCTTTACTTTTGTTTCAAAGTAAAGATTGTTCAGTTTTTAATTTGAACTGTAGTGTTGTGCCCAGCTCTTTCTGATCCGGACAGTGGCAGTGTGACCATTACAACTGACGGTTATACATCATCAGCGATATTCATGTGTGCCACCGGATACTACGTAAACGGATTTTCTACATTTGATTGTTTAGCTACCGGTCAGTGGGCTGAAAGTAGTCCAACTTGTAGTGAGTATATATTTAATCTTCAAGATTATGTCACCTTCAGGACATATATTTACCAACAGTTCTATATTTAACTCTTTCTCTAAAGGACTATTTATCAGATTGGATAAGAATAGCTAACAGTTTAGAATTAGACAAATATTTAGACAAGTTGGTAGAAACGGCTAACTGTGATATTTTTAAGACTATAAGAGCCGTAGATCGGAATTCCCAATAAACTTACAACCTAAATTTTCATTGATTCGTTCCAGAATATTCCAGGACTTTGGACTTGATGTCTTTAACTTAGATATTTTGGTCGTTTAGTATAATTTATCCGAGATTGAGATATATAGGGATAGTTTATTGGCCCACACATTCGGTGTGTTTACTGGTTTAGTTCTCAGGAAGCAGAATCGAGAGAGATTAGTATAGGTTATAACTTGTTTCTCAACCAATGTAAACTAAATATGCTTATCATATACAAGTAAATTTTCCTGCACAAAATACGTGCCTTGAATCGAATGAAATAACCAAAAACAAAAGAAAAATTAAAACGTATCTACACGTAATGAAATATGGTCCGAAATATGGCATGATTACTCATCTCACACACGGAGTAAGCATGCATTGAAATACGCTTTAATTGGTCAAAATGTTAATAATAGTATTAATCCGCCATTTATAAAAACATAGTTACTACCATCCTTGATATAAGTTGTCTCATTTTTTTGCTATTTTCGAATGGAATGACAATAAAATGTAAACTGTTTTCATTGAAAGTTGTAGGTATATAATAAAAGGGAACATTATGTTGTAATAACTTTCATGGTGCTTGATTTTTCCTCTCGCTGCATAAGAAAATTTTGACATCACGCTCGATCTTTGATCTTGAGCGATACCAAATTTTCTTACGTTGTTCGAATTAAATACAAGCATCAGGAAATTTATTATATAACATAATATTCCGTATTTACACCAAACTAAATTGAGACAACTTTCGCAGAGTTTATCTAGAACCCCCCAAAAAACAATTCAAAGTTTTAAATGATGGAAATGATATGTGGAAGAATACTACTAATAAATGGTTCAGACGATTTGAATTATATTCAAATTAATGTTAGATACGTTATCTTCAATTGTCGGCTTTAGATGGCATATTACAAAAAAGATGAGCAAAGAAAGGATGACAAAAACATTTTTTTTCTTTTCCTGACTATGCCTGGGATAGCTTGTGAGGATTACTGATTAATATTTAGAAACAGATAGAGAGCGCTGCGTAAGCACACAAGTAATTCTAGATTGACAACTCAACTGTATATGTTTCATTTGAATAGAGTGTAACCTACCCTCACAACCAGCAGACGGAGTCGTATCCGTTTCGGACACGGTGCATGGTCAGCAGGCCAATTATACTTGTAACACCGGATATACACTGTTTGGTTTGTCCTCGAGACTATGTTTATCAGACGGTACCGGATGGGAAGGAGATGATCCAACCTGCAGTAAGTACATTTATGTTTCTCTAAAAACACCCAACTTTGGTTTTAGCATGCTTTCTGGAAATATTCATGAGTCTAACAGTCAATGTCAATGACAATAAAACGTTTCATCTGATCATAACTGCTAGGATATCTGACGTAAATGGTAAGGTATGTATTAATGGAGAAATATTTTGTTTAATATGTTTCAGCTTCCTGCATATTGTCTACAACTGCACCTGAAATGTCTTCCGAGTTATCAACAAACGGAATCGTTACCATCATAACGTACACTTGCGCTTTGAATTATACACTTGCTGGTACCTCAGTGCAGATATGTCAGTCAGATGGCATCTGGAGTGATGTAGTACCATCATGTGGTAAGATTTTATGTTCCATGTCCTATCTTTTTAATGTATAATTGATGTGATGTCGAAATGTAATACCCTCCTCAGTATTTCTGATACCTGGTTAACGAGGATTAGATACGAAATCTTTTTTATACGTGTAAGTTTATTCTTGTACATAAGAATTCATTTCTCATCACCAGTGAGGAATATGAGATATGATTCGAGTGTCTATATGTTGAGGCACATTTCAATACATTTCTTCAAGTAACGATGCTATTTTATTTTTTTTAAACTTCACATAATCGACCTTTCAGCATTTCAACCAGAGTCTTTCTATTCTCTCTTCTTTCCCCTGATACAGTTTATTCTTGATTTGATTGTTTTTGTCAGTATTGTGTCCGACAGTTGTACCTGCTAGTGGTGGCAATGTTTCCATCGCAACAGATGGGTTAGTGACGTCTATTTTCTACAGCTGCGATGTAGGATATACTCTAAGTGGTGCGGCACAGCTCTCATGTACATTGAATGGAAACCTAAATGGAAGTGCACCATCTTGTGGTAAGAATTTGTTCATATATGCTGACGTGTGATTTCGAAAAAAAACGCGTATTCATGAGTATTGCGTCATGTACATTTGTGACAGAGAACCAAGTATTGATTGAAAGATAATGATAGAACAAAAGGACTTCTGTTGATTCTTTTGCACTCTGATCTTTTTTCTAAGATTTGCAACAAATAACTTTAGCTTTTGTTATTTATTGTTGTCCATAAAACCAAGATGGTGATATATGCATTTGTAATTGTGTTCATAGCGTTTTCAAGATTGGCTTGATATATTTCACACGAGTTGTTTACGCTATTTTCTAAGAAAAGCGCTTGCTAGACACGAATTTGTTTTCAAATATACATATTTGTCACAAAATGGTAATTAGAAATGGGGATTTGATGCATTTGAAAGGGCAAAGTAACCATATCAGCCTGTACAGTTTACATAGGCTGACCTGGGACAGAAACTTTAACTACTTGTGACTTTTCTTTATTTGAAGAACAATTCTATCAAATGATTTTGTTGGTTTTTAAACAGAAAGGATCTATTGTATGAAACCATTTGCGTTGTGTTGTGCTTTAAGAACAAGCATTAAGCCCAGTAAGCATAGAGCGCTACATGATTTAATTATGGCAGTCTCAACTATTACAAATTTACTATAGTACCCTGTATAGAACGCATCAAGTATCTTACGAATATGGATGTTCGCAACAAATGCAGAGCTGAAACACAAATTGCCTCTGGCGGGATTCGAACCCATGACGGGCACATTTCCTCGTTATTCGAGGTAAAAACGGCCAATACCATAACCACGGAGCTAAAGAGACATCTCGTTAACGCAGTTGTTAGATACTATATTTAGATCGAGACGAAGCCATGCATGATGGAGTGGTCTCCTTAACACACCCCTTGTTAAAGTCATCATTTATTGATAACTCAAAGCTTGATTAGGTATAGAGAGTTTGTTTTTGGACAACAAATGGGGTAAATGATCTAATGGCCAACCCCGGAAGAGCCCCAAACTAACGAAATTGAATGTTCACAACAACCTTATAGCTGAAATACAAACCGCCTCTGGCGTGATTCCAACCCATGACGGACAAATATCCTCCTTGTAAGGTTTAGGAGACAAATACCATAACCACCGAGCTAAAGAGAAATCCCTCTAACGCAGTTGTTAAGTATTCTCTTTAAATCGGGAAGAGGCTATGCATGAAAGAGTGGTCTACCTCAAGAAGTAGTATGTTAAAGGAACATGAACTACTAGTAGTTAGTGTCAAGATAACTAACTTATGAAGCTCTTTTTAATTTCAGTTTTATGCCCAGCACTGTCCCAGCCAGATAGTGGCAGCGTGTCGTTATCAACAGATGGCTACGTTACCATGGCAACGTTTACATGCCAAACAAGCTACTATTTGAGTGGACAAAGCTCACTTACTTGTTCTTCTGTTGGAGTATGGAATGGCGACACACCAACTTGTGGTAAGTATCATGATTGTAAAACTGTAACTCAAATGACGAAAAGTTGAATATTGATGCGATGCCTTCCTGTTCCATCTAAAAAATAAATCATGTATCACAGTCTGTTTTTTTTCTCTTTTCCTTTGTTGCAGTGTACAGCTTCTTCAAACATACAAGTTAAACTTTAAGAATCTGCGTCGTTAACATTACATACATTGTGTACAAAATGAATGTAACTGTGTCTCATTTTTCTACAAATCCAAATAATGATTTTGTTTAAGAATGCAACTTCCCGTTAAGCCCGGCGAATGGTGCAGTGTCTGTGAAGGATACAAATGAAGGCACAGTGGCCGAATACACCTGTATGATAAACTATACCCTATCTGGATCTTCAACACGGACCTGCCAGAATGACGGATCAGGCTGGACAGGCACTGAACCATCCTGTAGTAAGTTATTTTTTGTTAAAGCTGTTCCACAGCCTATGGATAGGATTAAATTATATAAATGTTTGAATACCGAAAATCGAAATAAAAGAGTCCATTTCTATAACTTGATTTCTCGTTCTTGAACATCATCAAAAATGGTTAATACATTGTTTCTAAATTTTGAAAAAAATTGTTTCTCTATGAAGAACACATGTACATGTATTTGCTTTAGCTTATTTCATAATACATTAATGTGATGCCGATATAAAATCGTATGCTGCTCTGAATATGCTTACTGAATTTTTTAGAGCCCAAAAAGTACAGATACATACCAAATTAGTAAATGTACAATGTCTTCCAACAAAAAAAGAACGTTTTGTCGCAATTTCGCTGGCTGTTTGTTCGATATCAGTCTGACTCGGGGCTTTATCAATAATGTCGAGAAAAATAAACTTACGTAGCCTTTGGCATCGCAAGAGTTAGCTGTAGGGCTAGGCAACTGGATCATTTTTTTCATATCCGTTGCACATCCAATTCTTTAAATTTTTGCTTTTCAATCCTTTATTATAATTCATGTGGATATGTGAATTTAAAATCATCTACTAAACAGCAAGATGAGATTCAGTAACACACTCTATGTGTAATCCTTGTTTCCACAATAAAAAAACGTAGAGTGCAAGCATGATAGCACTATCAACCATAACATAACTTCACCACAGCCTGAAACGTAAAAAACATCACGACACAAAAATATGCTGTAAAATCGTTTAATCACATTTCAGTCCTTATTTGATTTAAAAACATCTTTATTCACAGTGCCTTGCAACATGACTTCAGTACCGTCTGATACTAATGCTGCGTTTTCCTCCAATGGTACAGTCACTGTAGCCACGTATACCTGCTCTATAGGCTCCACCTTGTCCGGCACAACAATACAAACTTGCCAAACAGATGGTACTTGGACCGCTACTCCACCTACCTGTGGTAAAGTTCTGTCTTATTTTACAATCAAAATTCACAATCTAGTTTCAAAATTTTACAGCTAATTATTCAATTTGTTTTTGTTTTCTGGTAATCTAAGCATAGAATTCAATGAAAGAATAAGTTGAGCTATTCTCAGGGAGTAAGGTTTTGAAATATCTCCGCAACGCATTAGACCAAGCAAGACTCATGTGATGGTCATATATACATGAATTCCAGTTGGTCTAACAACTATCTGAAGTATGTAGCACGACCTTGTACAATCGTCACGAGCATGAGGAAAAAATGACTTTTATCAAAAAGGATGGACACAGATCAGCCTGCGCGGACTGCGCAGGGTGATCTGTTCAATTTTAAACACTCTTTTACTGAGCACAGCTCATTTCTGTATGAAAATTACGAAGAGGT
The DNA here is from genome assembly GCA_943736015.1 of Tridacna crocea. Taxonomy (NCBI): domain Eukaryota; kingdom Metazoa; phylum Mollusca; class Bivalvia; order Cardiida; family Cardiidae; genus Tridacna; species Tridacna crocea. The sequence goes on along the minus strand of OX031063.1, from coordinate 35,037,460 downwards.
TAATCAACTGTTGCCTGGATGTGGCCTAGATGTGTAGATTTCGTTTGTCTTAGACGTCTTATGTCTATCTATTTCTTATTCTTTTACATTACAAATCTACACCAAAGTAACAGACATGGAAACAGAAAACGAAAGAAAGAAGAAAATTCAATCTTCTCTGCAACGTGTAGGTAATTATTCACTCCAGAAAAATCACATACAACAAAACAACCGACTATGTGAATTATATCTTTTTAACTATTGTGCAAACTTCTGATAATTTTTTCCAGTTGCATGTCCCACTTTGTCCGATCCCTCAAGTGGTACTGTTTCTACATCAACAAACGGTTACATTACCACAGCTACGTTTACATGTGTGTCTGGATACTATTTAAGCGGACAAAGCTCCATTAGTTGTCAAACTAATGGTCTGTGGGATGCCAACTCTCCAACATGTGGTAATGTATCAAATAATGTTTCTTCAGTTCGAGTCATGATTTCGAAATCATCCCTGTGGTGCGTTATATCAAGCACCTCCATTTAACCCTTATCCTGCCGTTCGCGACCATGGATAACTTTTGCGGAGAGTGTACAGCAAGATCAGCCTGCACATACGTGCAGTCTGATCTTGCTCTACACCCACCGCTGCTTTATCTGTAGTTTGGGTCATATAAGTTCAACCCAATGGCCCTACATTTAGCAATATGGTTGTGTGTAATCGTCAACAATTTCTATTCGGCAGGATAAGGGTTAAATCTTTACGCGTGGCAACCCATTGAACCATGAGGTACAATGGTCCCCCGACATGCCGATAGTTGACAAATCATTTCGAGGGCTTAACGCAACACTGTCGTAACTGCATTTTTCAAAATTTTATAGGAGAGACAAAAAACTATTTCCTTTCTTAGAGAAAATCAATATTACCATTATTTCAATCTGAATAGAAGTTAATTTTAATGACTTTCAAGATATTAAAAAGGATTTTTGGAAAACATTTTGCAAAAAGATGATTTTACAAAAATTGTTACTTACAACAGTTTACCTTCTGAAAAAATAAAATATTGGGGAAAAATTTTCGTGCAAAACTGTAGTAACTGCACTTACGACAGTTTTCCACCTTGTAATAAGGGAAAACTGCATTAAATATTTTATGCAAAACAGTTGTAAGTGAATTTACATAGCTTTCAATCATATGTAATAAAGTTTTATTGACACTTTCAACAATTTTTGACTGATTATTGTATTGATAAGTATAAATTTCTGCCTTCTCTGGGGAAATTTGTTGTGGTTTATAGAAAAAAAAAAGCTGTTTATAAACCAGTAAATTGCCATGTTGAATAAACTTCTTTTGCTGTTTTCTTTTCATTTAAAGTAATTCAAGCTTGATTAGGATGGTAACATGAATGATGGCTTTCTAAGATGTACCTTTAAGATGAGTGCTTTGGGACCTTAGTGTGTGATTAAAGTAACATGCATTGTACCCCTATATATCATAGTCTGGAATAAACTGCTATAGTTTTGCACTGATTCTGAACCTAGTACTGATGAAAACCAGGGCATACATGAATTTGTGAGCTGTCCCCTTGATATGACTGAAATAATGTTGAAAGTGGCATAGAATACCACTCAATCACTTTTAGACTGATTTTACTGACACTTGACAAGAACAACAATAATGATTGGTTGTTGTGAAGAATTTTGCTTTTGAAACAATTATAACAACAAAGTCAGAGTTATCTTCCCTTAAAGGGCAAATCCTAAGATTTTTTGAGCATACTGTTTTTTTGCTCTAATCAGCTGCAAATGATGTTAGTAAACACGTGTCCATCAGTTTTCATAAATACCACTCTGTAACATGCCATAAATCACGCTCGAATTGTCACGCTGATATACTGCCCCAAAAATGGTGCATGGCTTACTTCCCCTGATTCGCTTATCTTCCGTACCTGTGTGACGTCATAGTCGCGTAAGCCTGTGTTTACAGTCAGTAGAAATAAGTAGGAACGCTGATGATTATACGCAGATATCTGAGTATTAACATAGAATTCAGCCGAAAAAATGGTAAATTGTGCAGCCTATGGCTTCAACGTCGAATCAGGAACACATAGAATTAGTATGTTCAAATTTCCGAAGGAATTAAAAAGGAGGAAACTATGGATTCAACGTTTAAACCGGGGCCGGACAGTAACGGAGGATTTTGTGCCATCAGGTCATTCCAAATTGTGTTTGAAACACTTCGAGGACAGTCAGTTCTTAATAAGTCCAAAACTCGTAAAAGAAGTTGGTTATAGGAATATTAGGCTGCGATTAAAACCTGATGCTATGCCGACATTGTTCGAAACTCCGAGTCGAAATAAGATAGGCCATAAGACAAACATTCCGCAATGGCAATCTCCAGAAAGAAAAACAAACATAAGGTCGGTAATTCCTTTAATTGTTTTTCGTAATATTTTATCCTTTTCTAGATCTACATTCTGGACAAAGTAGAAATTGGTGCCGTTTTCTCCCTTTTTTTCCCCAAATGTTTTCTACATTTAACCCTTTACCAAGAGACAAAATTTTAGAATGGTCCAAATTAAAAGCTCTTGCAAACAAAGTAAACCTAACTGAAATATTGAAATTTGTTTCCACCAGGCTAGAAAACATTGTAGGATAAGAAGAAAATGTTGGTTACCAGCATTCTCTCCTTTTCCCACAATGTTTTAAAAAGGCTTCCATTTCAGGGTTGTAAAAACCAGGGATTGTTTGGTAAAGGGTTAATTTGCACATGACAAAAAATGGTAATCAAAAAGTTGAAATGAAATTTGATTTGGAAAGGATGGAAAACATTATGGGAAAAGGAGAAAATCTTAGCATTTTCTCTTTTCCTCACAATGTTTTCAAAGGCAACAACATAACATATTCATCCAAATTCATAACATAGATTTTGGAAGTACCAAAGTCTGGATTGTTCAAATGATGTTAACTTTCAAGTGTTTCAGCTTTTTCTTCCTTTTCCACAATGTTTTCACCTTTCAAAAGGCTTCTGTGTCAGGGTTGTAAAAAACAAAGGGTCAAGTGACCATTCACCAAACACAAAAATTTTAGACTGGTTCAAATTGAAAGCATTTGCAGACAACAAAAGAATTGTGAACCAAAAATATTTGCAGCTGATTGGAGTAAAAAACAGTATGGTCAAAATATATTAACAGTAAACATCTTTTTCTTCCCACACTTTTTTTCAAACACTCTTTCTTTGGGTATTGGAAACTAGACCTAGGGTTTGCATGGTAAAGGGTGAAGTCAGTATCTGGCTACCCCTAGTAATGGTCATAAATGTTAATCCATCACCGGCCAGTTGAAACAATACAGGAAATGGTTACATAACATTTGCATATCTCACCCCTTTACTCTGTAATGTTTGTTTGTGACAGTAAACCTATGTTACAGCTTTTATCCCGTACACTTCTTCTCTTAGACATTTCACTCTTAAAAATGATTTGACAACTTACTATCATTTTGAGCAAATTTCGAATTGTATCTTTACATTTCTGATTTGTGGATATTTCCCTGTTCCTCTCCATACTCTGTCTTCTAGACAGGCTACTGAGAGAAATCTTTTGTTTTTACGACCCTTGTAAAGATAGAAAAAACTTTCGAAAACATTATAGGTAAAAGAGAAATGTTGCTGACCAGCATTTTCTCCTTTTTCTACAATGTTTTTTACCCATCAAAAACAAGTCCAAACATGCAAGTTAAATTTAATTTGTTGACTCTAATTGCTTTCAATTCGGTTGAGTCAATAAATTTGATGTTTCCCAGACGGCAAATTTTGGACCAGACCAAATTCAAAGCAAAATTCAAATTTGGATACTGCTCCCTGTGAACTTAACCAGAACTTGAGCCAAATGTGTGGGATTTATATTTAACCCTTTACCAATCAATCCATAATTTTTACGACCCCGAAGACAGCAGACTTTTAAAAACATTGTAAGAAAGTAACCAGCTACCTAGTAGAAAGTAACCTTGTAACCAGCATATTCTCCTGTTAACACAGTGTTTTACTCTGCTGGAAAAAAATTTCAATTTTTGAAATATAGAACTTTATTTTGTCGTCTGCAAGCTATTTCAGTTTGGACCTGTTTAATATTTTGTCGTATGGTAAAGAGTTAAAAGTAGAAAATATTGTGGATAAAGGATAAATTGATACAAACGTGGTTACCCAGAATATAAAATAATTTTGATGATTGTCTTAATGATCTCGGAACATATTATTTTCTCAAATTTCACGCTCGTTAACAGCATTTCAAACTATTCTTATTCTCACGAAAATCGCGATTTATTGTGTAACCCTTCACCCATGAGAGAACAAATCTTGTACCTTTCAATGTTTACAGAATTCTTTACAAGGTACAAATATAGAATCCATCAAAAAATAGTTAGAACTAACATCTCACGATTATCAATCGTAAAAGTCAAGAAATCGGTTATTTGACATGAAACTAAAGTGTAGGAGAAATGTCTGTAAAAGTGTCGGGGAACTGTGTAGTCGTGGAACTGTCTTGAAACCGTCTTTTTTATTATTATTATTATTAATGCCACCCGTAAATCTACTGAAAATACTTCAAGTGAAACAAAGCTTATGCCGTACACTTAATTTTATCATGTATCGAATAATATTTCTGTAAGCGACGTTCGCCCCGTAGCCTAATACATGTAGGCGTGATACTCATCACGCTGTTCAAAAGTCCGGCATAACATCGTTATTTTCGCCATTGGTGGACGAATTTTTACTTTTATCCTCATCATCAGAAACTATTAAGTTTCATTAAAAACTTGGTGGTACATGTACGGCCTTACCGGCCTAGAATCGTGTATTCCTTCGTCTTAAATATCGCTCATTTCACTATCTGAAACAAGGTCCATATTGAAACAAACGCTCCTATGACGTCACAGATCAAGGTGCGCTACAATAAGTAAGGGAGGTAAGGGATGCAAGAAAAACTAATAAGCAAAAATATAAATTGAAAAAAAGTACTTTTACTAATTTTTTTTTCAAATTACAATATTACCAGGTTGCCATTTGATAGATGTAGATTTCAAAATTAATCATATCACAAACTTGTTGATTTGCCTTTCCAAATTAACATACCTCTTAATCAGCAAACATTTTTTTTTGCGTGTCACATAACAATATCAACCACATATGAATGTTAAAAAAGAAGGATTGCTGAGTTTGACATGCATTTTCGCAAATGCACGACCTAGCACAACAGTTTTCCCTGAGGTTAGACCTATTGACACAGATTAAATCACTTGTATGATAAATATTATCAAGTAAACATGTTCCAATCTTCTCTGGACTTTATTTAAACCTGATGGCAATAGTACCAATGGACAGGAGACTTACAAGACAAAATGGAAGCATGTGCTCATGGACAGATCCCATTGTACTAACTTTTTTTAGGAGATCCAAATTTCTTGTACACTGATAACATTTGCATCATAGTTTCCTTTTAGATTTTATAGTTTTTCATAAACTTTTTATAGTTTTTAGACCTTTAACTTTGAAAATAAATCCATGCAGTGTGTTGATAGCACTGCCTTCTCTAAACCACTTTACCTACATGTAACTGTGTAAGCTTGTGAGCTATTATATTTGGGAATTTATTTCAAAACTGAATTTCATGTCAAAGTTCACCACCATGGTCTCTGTGTGATGTGATACTGTAGACAAGGGGTTTGAAAAAAAAAATGAACATGGATAAGTATTACGGTACATACTGCCATTATCATACTGTTTAGAACCCAAAATGAAGAAGGCATTTACTTAGCAAGAACAATGATATCTAAAAATCTTCACACAAAGCATTCTTTTACTGGCAGCTCTGGACGTGATTTATATCAAGTTCTTTTTATTTGATAAATTCCAATTTTCTAAATGTAATAAATTATGCATAATCTTAAATAAATAAGAGTCCAGTAGTCACAACCAACAGTACAGGAAACCTGCTTTGTTTTGTATTGAAAACATTGCAATTTTCTCTTCCCCATAAAATTATGCAGCTTCCTGTTTCATGAAATGGAAAACAACACCCTGCCTCACAAGTTCATGATGTCAAATGCATTTGATTGGATCAAAACAATGACCATTTTTAATTTCCACTTTGTCTATATAGAAAATACAATTTTAATCACTTTGGTAAGAGAGAATTTGTTCTCAAAACCCTTTGAAGTTCTTCTAGATCATAATGGGCACATGCCCAAATATCTTTAACTATAGATGTAGCTTTCTAATCTCGATTTCTCCTCATAATAAACTGTTTTGAATACTATGGTTTACTAACATGACACTCTTCATGAAATCTGTTAAATTTTGACAGCAATACAAGTCACAGGGCCCCACTGTTCTACAAAAGATTATTAAGAGAGTGGATACAAATGACAAATCTAAAAGAGACAATTTTAGTTCCACTTGTATGCATTGTGTAATTCAGAGGGAAGATATCTCAGAACCTCACCCTTGGTCTAACACTGGAAGCCTAACACTTAAGGTGGTGGTCTTTCCTGGGTTCCAGTAGTACAAGGTTAGGGGTCTCCAGAAACTAGCAGCAATTGTACAATAATCATTTGGATTGAAAATCCTGTGTCTTTTCTCATTAGGGATTTCCCAATGTATGTATAAACACGGTGAATGTTTAATGGCAAGGAACCTTGTGGTTCAAATCAAAGAATTGATTTGAATTGATATTTCTATTTTGTTGCTCCAAAACCTATGAGGTTCTTTCATACCTTGGTTTTGTAATCACAAGATTCTGGTTCAGTCCTCACCAGCAGTTGCTGCCTGGTCAATTGGTGGTATTCTTAAGTAAGATATTACAGGATCCAAAACTACTATTTGTGATACTTGGCTAACTTATTACTAAACAACAAAATTTTAAGTTTGTCCAAATCAAAAGCACTTGTAGATGACAAAATAACAGTGACTGAAAATTTGAAATTTGTTTTGTGAAGGGTAGAAAACATTTTGAGAAAAGGAGAAAATGCTGTTCCAACAAACAATGAGTAATGTCTTTTTGTTCTTTTTGAAAGGTGTGGTTTTGTTCAGTTGGAAAAACTAGTGAATATCTCCGAATTTGTTGAGTAATTTTGGCATTTAAGGTCAGAATGTTGGCGAAAAGTAAACAAAGGAGTTGATAAAATGATTCTAGATTAGAATCATATCATTTAAAAGTATGTAAATTATTGTGAAGATGACAATCTGTAATTGTAGTTTCATTTAAAGTGCAAGTCTCTGGTAGGAAAATGAATTTGAAAACCAGGTAAGAAGTAAACAAAGGACAGAGTGACCTTGCAAAAAATACTAGAGCTAACTGAAAATAACAGATTTTCATCTTCATAATTATTTCCATACTTTTGAATGGTATGGTTTGAATCTAATTGTATTTTTGCCATCCGCAATGAGTATTTAGGCCACTATTGAGCTTTTATTTCTATTATCTTTTTGATGATAGGTCTAAATATGTTCCATCTTGTCAGAACTAATGTGTTTAGATATACCTTTTTGAAATAGATACACATTTAATGTAACCAGCAGGCCTATTTTTTTTTTGTTTTGCTCTAGAAATTTCTTTGGAATGCCTTTGAAAAGGCATTTGTTTTTCTCAGACCTTACCAGTTATTAATCTTTTGCTTAAGTTTTGGAAATAAAAGATCTAAAGGGATTTTTACCTTTTAAAAAGTTGTCATGTTAGTACATTGCTTAAAATTGATGTCATTTTGATGATTTAAGTATTGTTAAAACTGTTATAAGTCTTCATTTGATCGAAGTAATTATGAAGTAAACACTCCATGTCAGTTACATACATTGTTGCACCATTTTCCATGTGACAAAGAGGAGGTTTTACAGTGCAACACTGTATGTATCTGAAGTTAACTACAGTGTTGCGTTGACAAAATTACCAATATTCACTTACGACATTTTGACCACTTTTGAATTTAAGTGCTTTATCTTGATTTTTTTTGCAAAATATTTTTACTGGACATGAAACAGGCACTCTAGATTACAAAAATGAAAAAAAAGTCATTTTGGAAAAAATGTTAGTTACGACAGTGTTGCGTTCAGCCCTCGATTTCGACCAAGGTCAACCAAGGACTTTGGAGGCTGACCTGGGTTGATACTCTTTGTAGATACATTGAACCAACTCGTCACTCATTTAGATTACAGTTACGCTTCATTCTTTTGTACTTTAAATCGAAATATATATAGTATATGACAAAACTTTGTAATCAGAACATAAATCTTAATCATCGTCTGTATACGCTAGAAATTCTACATTGCAAACTTAAAATAGTTGATGATATCATCATGTTCAGTTGCCCATGCGTATTGTCTATATTAGACACTTAACTCTAAAACAAGCGCTAGCAGACAACAATGGTTTAGATCAGCGTATATACAAACTATTCTCAGACCAAAAATGAAGTATATTTCAAATGCATGGATTTGTCCTGAAAAGTACAGAAATTATGAAGGAAAAGGCGAAGTAATCCCTTTTCCACTTTGTGTTCAAAGCCCTTCTTCCTTAGATACTTTAATCACGAGACTGCTTGTTAAAATTCTAACACCTAGTCAACTTCCAGTTTCTTTATGAGTTCTGTTCCTTACTAAAAGTCGAATAACTTTCAAGTTTACTTTAAATAGTACTAATCTAAATGAGTTGAGCTTTGGATAAGACTTTTAATTTTTGTAAAACATGCAAGCAACATTTTAGATATCGGTATGATTTTTGTGACGTTATTTTTGATTGCAAAAAGAAATGTTTTACGCTGTCATAGGCTTTCTTTTTATTATATTTTGTTTTCAATTTACATTTTAAAAGCACTTTTTTGCTAACGTGCCTTTAGATCAATCACGTTGTTTTTCTTTTCTATATTTATAGAGTGTAACTTCCCTGCAAGTCCAAGCAATGGCGATGTTTCTGTTAAAGACACAATATCCGGCACTGTGGCTGAATACACTTGTAACACTAATTACTCTTTGTCTGGCTCTTCGTCACGTGTGTGCCAGGACTACGGTACAGGATGGACGGGAACCGAGCCGATATGTGGTAAGTGGTGATCTACCAGTAAACCACTAGTCATGCAAATTTGTTATACGGAAAGGAACAGTGGATCTAAATGTAACCTCCTAGGGCTACAGTAGACTAAGAACAGACCATAAAAGATGCGGTTTTGATGTTTTTTCGATATTCTCAGGTCCGACATATTTTTTTTTTTTTTTGTTTGTGTTCATGTGTTACATAAAGTTCTATTGATTGATCATTCACACCAGCCAATGGAAATAGAAATATGAAGTAAATACTGTATGCATGAATATATAAAAGAGTAGACAAATTTGCGAATTACCGATTAGAAGCATTTTGAGTATGAAATTCTTTACGAATTATTGTTGGTGTACTTGTACTCAAATATACGAACAGAAAAAGTTAGCGAATTTTCAAATTCGCTAAATCACTAATTTCTTTTACGTCGCAAAACTTTTCGCCTATACAGTGACTAGTTAGTTATTCACAACATTTACTACAGGCAACGCTCCTCAATGCGTGGCACCGGATTACTTTTTTTTTTATTTTATTCGATTTTTCATTTGTCATAGTAATTGCACAAGTTCTCAATTTTGTAAAGCATTATATTCGTTTATCTTCTTTTAAAATCAAGTCCAATGCTCCATGATTGACCCTGTATTACCTCTCGGTGTGACAATTGCAACTTCTGGCACTGTGACGTCTTTAACGTATTCTTGCGCTGTGAATTACACCCTGGTTGGTATTTCTTCACAAATGTGTAACTCTAACGGAACGTGGACGAGTTCCCCTCCTATTTGCGGTAAGTATTTAGGTTATCAAGTGTAATGTTTCTCTCAAACTGTAATTTTCAACAGGATGTTCTTTCGGAAACCTAGTATCAAATATCTGGCTGAAACCATGATTGAGTGGCATGCCTCTGAAACTGTTTCTTCAGTACATTAATTGATGGTGAAAAGATGAAAGCTTTCCTTTATCAGGGAGGAGGGGGTATACAGGGAAAATAGCACACTTAGGGAAAAATATTAACATGTAGTCACCTTTGCTGTTACTTATTATTGTTTCTACTTTCAAAGATACATTTTTTTCATGCCCTTCGTAACCTCCGAAAAATTCTTCCATTTCTTCCATTTTTTCAGCATCGATCTCGGTGTTCTATCTTGCTTCAATAACTTACGATAAAATGCTAATTTGAAATAACTGAATGTGGAACTAAACCAGCAATTTTATCCTGTATTATTTCTTTTTCGTAGAACCATGTAATCCGAAATCCCCGTTACAAAGTGGGTCTATCTCTTTTTCGTCCAATGGGTCCGTAACACAAGCCAGTTACATGTGTGTTCAGGGATATTCTCTTAACTCTTCAAGCTCAACTCTCTGCCTTCCGAATGGAACATGGGACCTGGGAGACCCGGTATGCAGTAAGTATATTTTACTAAAAATCGTAAAAATCTGAAATGTTATAATAGCAGTGCTGAAGAGACAGCCGTATACATCAGTTGAAGCTTGAATCAAGCTAGAGACAATTATACTTGTTACATTGTTGCATAGTATTCTTTTTCCTTACTTTGCTATAAGCAGAGCAACTGTTTAACATCCTGCAAAATATGTTTTGACAGAATGATTTGAACGCATGTGCTCATATAGTTTCCAGTTTTAATATCTTCCCAAAACTGATCGATGATAAAACCAAAATCAAATTCGACTTACATAATTGGTTACTAGCATTCATAATTTATTATGTAACATACATCTTTTAGCAGTTAATCATTCATTTATAGTTTATTTGACCCTCGGCGTCATCGGCATGACCGTTGCCTTCATCATTTTTCCTTTGTATCCTGTGTAACAGCAACCTGTGACAACATCCTATAATGAATCACATTTTTTTGTAGTTTGTGATCCTCCTGTCGCACCATCTAATGGGGACATCAGTGTGTCCAGTGACGGACTTTACGCGAATTATAGTTGCGCGAAGGAGTACATGCTGGTTGGTACAATGGAGAGGTTTTGTCAAAATAACGGATCAGGGTGGAATGGAACAGATCCTACTTGTGGTAAATTGGTTCTTTCACCGCCAAATACATAAACCCGACATCTTTCGGCGCACGAAAATACAATGCACGAAACAGAAAAAAAAAGAGATAAATATGGTAGAAGATTGACTAAACAAGCAGTATATATATATATATATATATATATATATATATATATATATCAGTCTGCAGATCTGATCTCGATTTATGCCATCCGCACAAACCATTTCTTTTCTTCACTTTAAACGTCAATGTTCTTTGTATCTTCAGTATCAGTGGAAAGTTCTTTTCCATTGCCAGATTGATTTAATTGGTTATCTTGTATACCTTATCTTAGGGTATGAGAATACGTTAAATTACATCACTGACTGCTAAAACACTTTTGATAAGGAGTAAATCTACTAAAATATCATATTCGCCTTGTGTATCAGTATTTTTGTATTGTTTAGGTTGTTGCTGTCTAATCTCATATGAAGTTAGTACGGTAATAAACCCGATATCCTGCAATATCTAATTGGTTTTTAGCAAGTAGTCAAACAACTCTGGCATCCTTGTCTAGCAGCTGAAATCGCAGCTTTTAGTATTTGACTGCTTCGCAACATAGGAATGGACTATGGACTAGCTACAGTAGTGTCACGCTTAGTCACATATTCTGTATCACCTTGAAGCAAATCTAATCTTAGTCTGCTGAGTAATTTAATTAAACGGACAATTTCAGTTTTTCTTTTTCTTTCTCAAAATTTGTGAAAAGATACAGAGAAAAAGATTGATAAGGTCACAATATCTCAATATGTGAACTATTTTCTATTCAAGCGAAGCTTAATACATTTTCAAATTGTATCAAGCCATGTCAATCTGCACAGACCGCGCAGCCTATCTGGAGCAAAGAGAATTTTTCATTTATTAATTTTCTGCATGTTAAAGGATCAATTTCTCTCCATATTCTGTCGACAGTTAGACGATTAGATTTTAAGGATCTATGAAATACCATGTGATCACTTTCTCTTTACATGCATCACGGGTATGCATTAACTCCTTGCCCCCCCCCCCCCCCCCACCTCACCCCGACCCCCACTTCATTCTTGCAGAAGCATGCATATATTATATTCTTCTGAGTTCTCTATACTCAATGCTAAACTGTTATTCAATATATTTTGTAACAAAATGATCTTTTTTTTCATATACATACAGAGCTGATTGCTGCTGCCTCCGCCGCCTCCACTGAAGACAGTTCGACCTTCCCTATACATGTAGGGTTGTTCATCTTCCTGATGATAGCATTGGCGGTCCTGATTGGTCTTGTTGCATTTTGTGCCTACAGAAGATTTAAAGCAGAAAAACCACCTTCAAAGATAGGAGCAACGTATGACAAAAACAAAGTCATATCAGAGCAGGGTACGTTTTATGAATTATCTTTTGAAAATATTGAGGGTGAAAAAAAAAAAGGAAAAAGAGGCAACTCGTTACCAAAATAGCTCGAGTTTTAACGACCTCAAGTACAAGGCCCTTTGAAAACATTGCAGGAAAAGGAGAAAATGCTGGTAACCAGCATTTTCTCCTTTTCCTACAATGTTTTCTATTATAATATACAAATTACAATATGTGGGCCACACTTATTTTGTCTGCAAATGCTTTCGATTCGGACAGGACTAAAATTTGTTGTTTGGTACAGGGCATACTTTTATTTTTTTCAGCGTGTTGAACTCCCACAAGTTCTTTGTAATCGTCATTTATAGCCCATTTCAATTTCATTCTAGTGTTATTTTGATGCACAAACGACTGATTTTCAATGTAGAATTCTCTCTCCCTTTTTTATTGCCAGCTGCTATGTTTTTTTTTTCCATTTCTCAGCTTTATTATGTACAACTGCTTTTCATCAAACAGTAAATACTGACATCGAACAAAATAAAAGCATAACTACGACAACAGGATGAAAGGCTAAAGGTTTCAAGTTATTGTGGTTTTAAGCTGATCATATACCTATTATCTTATGTCTTTATTTTTTTTTGCATTGTCCTTCATTATTTCAGAGCGTGAGAAAAGTTTTGGAACAGATAAAATCTCAAAAGACATGGAAGAGGGTAAAACGTTTTTAATTTCAAAACCGTCGGATAAAAAACAAACATTTGACGTGAGAAACCTTACACCTACCCCACCGAATGAAGTTCCAAACGTAAAATTCGACTCGGACAGACCTACACAGATTAAGATACGAAATGGTAATGCAAACAAGCCTCCTGAACTTCCACCAAGATCAACTAAGCCAAACACAAATGTACCTTTAAGCTCTGTCAGACTTCCGAAGTTGAAATCTCAGCCACCACAGCGGCAAGAGCAACCACGACCGAAAAGGCGAAGGAAGAAAAAGCCACCGGCTCAAGAGAATTTGATAAGCGGGTCTTCCGAAAGTTCTACGCCAATAGATATTGTGATAGATCGCGGCAACACGCCAGATCTCCTCTCTACAGCAGATTTTGATTACATCCGTCCTGTATACCTACAGGGAGTTCCCACTCCAGAATCTAGTAGACCAAGTACCTCAAGTACCTTGAAAATCAGACCAAAAACTTAAATAAATAGAAAAAAAGAAGTTGCCGGTCCAAATAGCAAAATGAGAGAAAACTGATGATATTAATCAATTTCTATGAATCCATAGATGTATAGTGCTCTTGTAAAAGGATATTAAATGCATCTCTCGGATCTCCATTTTCGTGAGCCAAGGTTACGATCACTACGTCGATCTTACTTTGGCGGATCGAGCCCGATTTCGAGATTCCTGTAACACGGAGCGTATCGCAGGAATCTAATGGATGCTGCTTATTATCTCCCTTTACATCATATTTCTTGTAGCCAATGAAATGTCGTTTTACCAGCCGCTTACGAATACAATAATTCAACATGAAGCAATAACCACAAACGTACTTCGACATTCTATGGTCAGGTGCTGGGATATAGCCTAAAACATCTGATAATTGATTGGTCACATTGAAACTTTATGTAGATATTGTTCATCTATGTTTTCTATGGTAATAAATCATTGCAGATCCTGCACACATCCACGGAGGTATTCTTGTTTACCTTCTATTTTTATGGCGACCTTGTTCTATTTTTATCAAAGATGAAATGATACGAGCGATTTGATTTGATGCATTTAGAGCTAGCTGCAACCAATGAAAATGCTTATCGGGTGATTGTCAAAATCAAGCTCGATCTGCCAAGGGTAGAGTAGCGTAGTGGATCGTCACCCTTGACTTGCGAAGATGTCTGACCTCTTTCCAAGCAAATCACTAAAATCCAGTATATCTAACAACCGTCTTAATCATATTGTAGACTGCTCCATTGTGGCTTGATTAATGGGAGAATAACAAAAGGCTTCGATCCAAATTGGCCTTCGGAGTCTGCGCAGCCTGCGATAATTTTTGCCGAACCATTTAGCCCACTTTTCACAGAACACGGATCAAATCTGTATAACTTTAACAATATAAATGTCACAAATTTACTACCATGTTGGAACTTACTAAACAGTTTAGTTTGATAAAATATGTACGCTAGTTATATAGTATATCCTAGATATACGTACCATTTTAATCTTCATCAACACAAGTATGGGAGTGGCAGGCATCAATGCTTGGAATATATGTCCTTTCTTTAGGGGTAAGTAAATAGTGGCCGACACGTGATCCATCATAATAAAGATTCAACAACTTGTGTTGATTAAGCCTTATTTTGTCGCCCACAGAAGAAAATACTTTAAACTAAAAATTAAACAAGAACTATTTTGTACGGAGCAATCGTCCCCAGTCCTACCATGTTTTCCATATTATTCTGATTGAAGATACAATTTTATATTATGCCGCGCATACTGATTCAGTTGCTTTCAAAGTGGACATTTTTATCAAAGTGCAAAGGTAACAAAATATAATTGAGATGGATCTAGTTGTCCATTTATCATACAGTGATGATAGTATCGACACTTAAGATTTAAGTGATACAAATTCAATTTTTAATATGTTATTATCAAAATATATACTACTCAATATTTGTTAGGGATCACCCTATAAGATTCACCCTAAATCTATATGTGGCATGTATCAAGTATGATTTTACAATATGTTACATTGCAACACTGATCAATAAAAAAGACCAGTGGAAATGGATCTTTAAGCCAATACCTCACTATACCGACAGTTAAAGACACTGAGAAAGAAGCCTTTAGAAAACATTGTTGGAAAAGGAGAAAATGCTGGATACCAGCATATTCTCCTTTTCTAACGATGTTTTCTACCCCATGACAGACAGCGTAGTGCACGCTGCATATAGTTTTTGGCCAGCAAATGCTTTCAACTTGGACAGTTTGGTAAAGAGTTCATGCAAAACTGTTGTAACATATAAACCCGTACGGAAATATGTACAAGTAAGTGATTCTTGTCAAAGTGTGAGTGGTATATTATTCGCGCATTAAAGAAGCTATTAGGCTTCACACATCTCTTTATATATTTGGGTTGATTCCAGTGTTCTAGATAATCCTATATTGTGAAGCAGAAGTGTGAGTCAAAACGAAAATAGAAAATGAAAGAAGATTCTGGTGATTATAATTATTCCATCCAATTATTACATTCAATTCCTTACAAAACTACAAAATTTTACACATGTCCAAACTGTAAAGAAGTTGCCGGCCACTTATCCAGTGTGTCACAAAGGACGAACTTTGTTTTGAAAAAGGATAGAAAACATTGTTGGAAAAGGAGCAAATGCTGGTTTCCAGCATTTTCTCCTTTTCCAAGGATGTTTTCAAACACTTGGTTCCTTAGGGTTGTTTAAGCACGAGCTTGTTTTGGTAAAGATTTATAGATATAATTGGATAGAGTTACAAAGATTTTAATATGGCTGCATAGACTTTTCGCTTTTTGGTGATTATTCGTCCTTTAAATTTTAAAAGCAACCTCAGATTTTCAGGTAGAAAGTATAGATCCAAAGAATGTAAGCCTAAGCATATGGGTAAACTTGGATCTGCACGGTTAGATAGTCATCAGAATCTAATTCTAGATAGAGAACCAGAAAAAAAGTTAGCTAAATATAGTCTCAGGTTTAAGCTTAAATATTTTAACGCAAAAGGCGAAAATGGACTTTTGCTGTGGCATAGATTAAGATCAGACTGCAGAGAAGGTACATTTGATCTTGATCTGTACCATTCGCTTGTGTAGTCAAGCCTATACGATCAAAATCTTTGTAAGTTTTAAGGCTTATATTTAGAGCCGTCTAAAAAGGTCTACTTTTGATTTGTCGCTTAAAGAGTTAAAGGGAAAGGGAGTATGAATACTTACGAAATTCGTATCGGTATATTACTAGGATTTCACGGTAAAATAACACCTTCACTGATAATAAGCCCGCCCGGGTGGTTCAGTGGTGAGCGTGTCGGACTCCTGACCTGGTGGTTGTGAGTTCGATACCCGGTTGAGGCGAACTTTTTTTCCGGCGTATTTTCGCCTCTCACCACTGCTGAAGCATGTGAGAAAAGTAGTCGGTGGCTTTGGAAAGAAAGTAGTGTTAGTACCGGTGTGAGAAAGCCAGGAAACACACCGACCGCGTCACCGACCGCCATGATATGACCTTAGCTGTTAAAGTGGCGTTAAACCCCAACACAACCAACTTAACTGATAATAAATAAATAAATACATAAATAGATAAAATATCAGAAGTGACGACATAGTTCAAGAATATTTGCCGGAACTATTTATTCTTTCGCAAGTCTTTTGCAGCATAAAATCTAATGTAGTCATAAAGTCCTCTAAGGGATTAGCTAGTGTGGACTGCGCAGGCTGAACCGAGACGACACTTTACGCAAATGTCCCAATCCTCCTTTCTGCGTGTTGCAAGCCATTTTGTGGTAAGAAATGTACAACTCTTGCGCGACATATCATTAGAACACACGATTCTTGTAACGTAGCGCGTCTTATATGCATATGCTCATCACATTATCGATATTTTACATATAGGCCCTATAGTTGCCAAAGGTGAACAATGCAGATGCATTTAAGATCATACCTTTTTAGAGTGTGTAAATTATTGTTAAGATGACAACCCGCTAATGTACGAGGCGCCGATGGGTTAGTCGCTGACAGACAAATGAAATTACAAACAAAAAAGACTAAAATTTGATAGGTCGAGCTATCTTTTGTTTACTTTTTACCTGTTGTGAAAATTCATTTTCTGTTAGGGATAAGCAGCTGGACCACACAGCAAAAAAAAAAAACAGTAACAAAATTTTCATCCTCACAATAATGCCCATATTTTTGAAGAGTATGATTTAGATTGAAATACCTTGTATCATACAATTTTGGACAGCTTTTTATCGTCATTTAAAAGCAAATGGGAAACATACAGACGAAGATATCTGAAATTTGGCAACATTTAGACCACCTGGGTGTATGTTAAAGTTTTGGGGAACTCTAGTAGATGTTATCATTGTATATTGACGTAATGCTATCGACAGTATTTGGGACGATTAATGCGCTGCATGTTTTATGCGTATTGACCTAATTTATTTGCACAATCCGATATCCCATAGCCGATATAACTCACTCGTTACTTTAAACCGTTAACCGAATTCAATATTATATTGATCCAAAGTATTTGAAAACATTGTGGATGGAAGAAAATATCCTTGTTGCCAGAATTTTTCTCCTTTCCCACTCATGCTTTCTTCCCTTTCAAATACATACCGGTATTTTATCATTAACTAGAGACACATTTACGTTGTCTATTGTATGTCCTTTCAGCATGGACTACTCTGTCATTTTATCGTATGGTAAAGAGCTGATAGATATGTCCATTCCCTCTATACCCTAAGGTAGGATTTGATTTGCTGGTTTCGAATCGACAGTTCGGCCAGATTCTTTCCACCAAAAATTGATAGTACTTTTACAATACAATATCTTATTTAAGTATTTAGGCCACTGGACCATATACCGTAACATATCATATAAATTATTTACAGTGACGTTGGATATATGTAACAAATTTACAATCAAAGTTAAAGTTAACAGATATATAAAGATTTAGTTATCTGAAAATTAGAGGTCATATGTTGAATTGTATAAACTTTTGAAAACATTTGTTGGAAGACCTTATCTCATCTATAGATTATTACATTAACTTAGACAATTACCATAAAATAATATTAATTCCAAATTTCACGCTCATGTGGTTTAAGCTTTTGAAAACATTGTGCAAGATAATAATTGTTTATACATTTACCAATACATTTACTAAATATAATATCAATGCAACATTTTAATCTTTTGAAAACATTGTGCCAACACCTAACATTCATTCAAATTATGAAAACAGAAAAATTTGTTGGTTGGATTTATCTGTCAACCAATTATAATTACAATATGATATATAATTTTTTCTAACATATCCAAACATTTGATAAACATTGTGACAAACAATTGAATTGCTCCTGCAGTTAAAAGACTATAAAAACACTACTTAAAACAATCGTATATTTCAACGTCTCAATAGGGTACATTGAAAACATTGTAAGAAAAGATAGAACAGCGAAAAGAATGACATTTTGACAAACACAGTATATCAAAATAACTTCGACGGACATAGCACTAATAAAAGCGCAAATGAAAATTGAGAATGATTAGGTTTAATTGTCTACTAGTCATTTCAATAGGACCCATTCCTCTCTCACCGCATGTCACTATTTTACAGACGGTTATGAAGAAGGCACTCAGTGCCTTGAAAAAATGTTCTGCAAAATTTTGATGAAAGAAACCGGAGAAAAGCATAAACAACTAGCAGCCGTGATATATAAGAAATAATCTTTAACCCGTTACCTATATAACGATAAATTTTAGACTGGTCCAATTTGACAGCACTTGCAGACGACAAAATATATGCAACTCAAAAAATTGAAACTTGTTTTGTGAAGGGTAGAAAACATTGTGGGAAAAGGAGAAAATGCTGGTTACCAGCATTTTCTCCTTTTCCCACAATGTTTTCAAAAGGTTTCTATCTCAGGGTCCTAAAAACCAGGGATTGTTTGGGAAAAGGATAAAATGGCTTTAAACACGATAAAGCCGATGTAATGGAGAGAAATGACCCTCCCTACAAAATGACCCATGGGTCATTTCACTGCGTAGAGGAATGACCCGGGTCATTATTCTACGTAGAGAAATGACCCCAGAGGATTATTTCTTTACGTAGAATAATGACCCGGGTCATTTTCTACGTATTGAAATGACCCACGGTTCATTTCTCTACGTAATGAAAAAACCCATGGGTCATTTCTCCACGTAGTGAAGTGACCCATGGGTCACTTTATAGGGGAGGGTCATTTTTCTGCATTACACGGGATACAGATATATGATAAATTATGATGTGTTATGAAATAGTATACAGTTGGCATGCAACAAGCCAAATCGGGCATTCGGATATTTGCATAAAGTGTAGTCCTGGCCCAACCTGCATACTCCGCCTTGACAAATCCGAAACAACGCTATCCATTTTTAATGTTATTTTCTGTTTGGCGCAGGTCTACTGTGGAATAAACTCTACTGTTGTCGTAAAGTTCCGCAGCCTGATCCGAGAAGACACTGTACGTCATTTTCCGAATGCCTCTTTTCAGGTGTTGCAGGCCAATTATACAGAACGATACATATTGAATAATTCAATTGTATATTAACCTTGTTATGGCAAAAGGGACTGGACTACCTCTCTGTAATACACTATACCTAGCAGGCCACCCTTGCATTATTGATCTATAAAATCCATTCTGTATGATAACCAGCTCAATACTGCGGTAAAATGGTCATTAGACATGCAAATAATTGACAAATTGTAAAAAAAAGTTTGGACGCAGGAAAACCTACATAGACTTTACACTCTGGCATTGGTCGATACGTTCTGCACATGGATCAAACCCACTTTTTACAATGCAAAAATATAGATGCATACTGAAATTCTAACCTTAGATAACTACGAAAGCTGTAGAACTAGATCTTTTTCTACACCTTTTTTTTTCAACAGTTTTTGAAAGCCTCCTTTGCCTGGGTCGTTTAAACTCAAGATTGCTTGACGAAACCATTACCAAATAACTTTGTATTTGTGGAAAGCAATTCTGAAAACCATGCTGGGAGGTATGCTACTTCCTTCATTCATTTTTTAGTGCTCTTGAAAAGTTTGCTTGTATCATTTTGGAGGTGAAAGATCCACTTGGCCAGAGATACCAGGAAGAATGAGATAATCACTACACCAATCAATAGCATTTATATTTATCGCTGTAAATGATCGCGTTAACATGTGCCAAATAAGTCGACCTTTCGACTTCTGCTCTTGTTTATATGAATAGTCTGAAAGATATAAAATATGATACAGATAGCGTGAAAATCCCCATTTCTCTACGGTAGCCATATTCAATATTAATTTAATATCACTTAGTTCTAAATCTGGCGCTGAGGTCTTTGGGACATATTCATAAATTACCGGAGGAGGAAAAAAACTGGTAAGCTATATCTTTCTTGAAAAAGTAGGAAGAAAATATAACCATGTTCTAGCAAAAGGGATTCAGCGCATCAAAATGATTCATTATACCTAGCAAGGCATTATATTTGATAAAGGATCCATTGAGTCTGTTTCGTTGATTCAATTCTGAGGTAGAGTTTCTGTGAGAATTCAGAAAACTTACTCATAGTAAAAAGTTTCGACCAAGGTCAGCCTTCGTAGACTGCGCAAATTGAACTGGGTCCGTATTTACCAAACATTCTTCGGAACATTCTTAGTCTTATTCTTCAGATTTTCATCAAGGTAAAAGTAACAGAACTTCTGACTGGCTAAAGCATTTAGTTTAGCCAATAGTTTAACCAAGTAGAAGTTCTGTTACTTTCACAGTCAGAAAATATTGAAGGATAAGACTGAGAGCGTTCTTAACTTTTTACTACAGGACAAAATTTTAGACTGGTTCAGATTAAAAGCATTTGTAGATGACAAAATAAATATGACTGAAAAATTGAAATCTGATCTGGGAAGGGTAGAAAACACAGTGGGAAAAGGAGAAAATGCTGGTTACCAGCATTTTCTCCTTTTCCTACAGTGTTTTCAAAAGGCTTCTTTCTCAGGGGCGTCAAAAGTAGGGATTGTGTGGTAATGGGTTAAGAATGGTTGGTGAATACAGACCCTGGTTCAATACTTATCACAGGTGCATTAACACCTCTTTCACAAAGCATGCCTCGTATGAATCTTTCCACGTTTAGTTTTGTAAATACTTACAGCAATTTGCGATGCAAAAACCATCCAATCAGTTCATGATTCAAATCTCAGTTCGTACTCTACATTAAATTTTACTTGTATATTGTTCATTACTTCGTGTGCTCCTTACATGCACCTGTCTGTAAAACTTTAGGCTTGTTAGAAGTTTTCTGTGAAAAGGTAAAGGCACCGTGAGAAGAGAAAAGATGTGCTTGTTGTTCTACTTTTCCCACAATGTTTTCAAACCTCTGTTGGGTCTGTCTAGTAACCACATGAGCTGATTTCGGTAACATAAAATAACAAGATTTTTTTTAATTGTTGGAAACTTTTACGATAAGAATAGATAAATCTTTAGTAAAGCTGCACAATTATTACAATAACATTATTATTTTTTTTAATCATTATCATTATTATTATTATTATAGGCTTAGATCCCATAAACTAGAAAGTGAAACGGACGATTCAATTGTACACATATAGACAATAGATATTTAAATGGAACGCTCTTCACATGTTATTGAAGTAGAATGACTTTCTTGCTTTGCTGTCCAAAAAATAAACATTGAAGATGAAAACACATTGGATATTTATTAAGGCCAAATACTGATTATTTCGTTAAATCAATGTCATCACGAAAAAGAAACCATTTTTTTCTGTTTGCAAATATCTTTCAGAAAGGCATTCTATTCGTGATGAGGTCATTCAAAGTATTACTTTTTTATAAACCAATTCCTATAGTAGTCTATAAGAATTTTGTATTTATGTTGTTTTTGCATTTGTATATGTTTGCCTTTGTCATATTATTTCATTATGTAAATGACCATAGATAAATGTTGTTGATATTTGCCGATAAAGAATTGATTGAATGATTATTATTACTATATAACTCTAATTAATTTGACGATTACTAGAATTCTTGTTATTTATTCTCCTTCTTCTGTCTCCTTACTATTAGGAAATATGGAAGACCAACTTCGGGTAAAGTTCCGTCTAAACTGATCAAAATTGAAGGAAGAGTTGTCCGTTAGATGGGCACTGATACTGGACCTTTCATTACAGAAAGGAATCATCGGCTTTGACGACATGGAAGGTATTCGAGCTTTACCGATTGACAGTGATAAGATACAGGCCGTTTTGCTTAAAGTTGTCAGACTTCGTCAATGTGAGCAATTCATCAACCTGTTGGAGGAAAAGGGATTTGCGGCACTCTGCAAACATATCAGAGAAACTGGTAAGCTCCTACCTTCCGCGATATTGGTTGCTTGGCCAATTAGTATATCAGTTTAACCCTTTACCCCATAAGGCATTTCTGCGGTATCTCTAATTAACCCTAAATAACAGCAAGGATGAAGCTGTTCCTTATGTGTATAGGACACCTTTTGATAGCATAGAAAACATTGTGGCAAAAGGTGAAATTGCTCGTCACGAGCAATTTCACCTTTTGCCACAATGTTTTCCAAAGGCTCCTACAAGCAATGTGTAGAAATGAGTATCTATGGAGTAAAGGGCTAAACAATCTATTTCGTCAGTTTATTGGATGGACGGATGGATGGATGGATTAGGAAATGATTGATTGATTGACAGATTAATTGGTTGGTTGGTTGGGTAAGTTGGTTGGGTTGATCGGTATGTTTGTTGCTTGGTTGTTTCGGTGGATGGATGGAAATGTTGCTTTGAAATACTATTTTTTACAGCATCCATTAGGAAACAGATAATGGGAATTATTACATACTTTGATATTGTCCCCATATATCTGCTTTGGATGAAAGTATGCAATATTTTTTTCTTATTATATACTTTGACAATGTCCCCTTACATTTGCACTGGATGAAAGTATGCAATATCTTTTTCATATTGCACACTTTCATATTACATAATTTAGAGCTTTTTTCACGCGCGTTGCTAAGAACGGAACTATTTTAAAAGCCTCCATTTCTTTAAAAATCAAAATATGAACGTCCTCCATTATAAAAATCAAAGTACTGATAGTACTGAAGGCCAGGAAATTGAGGATACAAAACAATACAAGAGGTCAAGGCATGTGCTCACAGTTATGGGGTGCTTGATAATGGCTTAGAATACTTAGTTATTTGCGTGCTTGTAAACAATCCCAAGTCAAAATTGAACTATTCAATTGGTGCAATACCAACTTTGATTGTTTAAATTTTCTGAGACATGTTATGTCTTGTAGTCCTGAATGACGTTAATTTTTACATTTATGACGCAAGAACATATTTATTTTTATTGATTTCAATGAAAATACATGTAAGATAGATATCAATGTAAAATGTAATGAATATTAAAGATTGGAGTGATATGGCAGTTGGTCATGTTGTCTCTTCCTTCCACAAGTCGACGAAATTTCTAACTGGTCATATTTGAAGGAAGTTGTAGATGAAAATCCAAAGTAGTTATATAAGTAGTGTATATTGAAAAGTAAGATTTTGGGGAAATTGAGAGGAATTGCTTGTTACAAGCAAATTCTCTTTTTGCCAAAATATTTTCTCAATAAAATACTGTGAAAAGGTTGGATTGTTTTGGGAAAACGATTAGGATCGGTTTACCTAATTTACTTGCCTATTTTACGGACAAGTCACGGTGACTTGAGCTCGATACTTATATCTACATAATATAAAAAGACGCTAATTCATAATCGTTGTCCAAGTACAACTTGTGTCAAGCCCGCGAACACTTGACTCTCAAGCTTGACCTAGACCCTGGACATGAATAAATGTTTCAAAGGGAACTTCTGCTCATGATGGAGAACAATGCATTATGCTAATTTATAACGGAATCTATCCAAAAATGTAGGAGTTATGGTTCAGACGAAAAATTGGCCTTCAATGTGGCCTTGATCTTCAACCTACTTCAACAGATATTTCAAATGGCACATTTATTCGTGATGGAGGTCAATTGTGCCAAATTATTTTGAAATCCATCCACAATTGTAGAAGTTACGGACCGGAAATATTCGGATGCACACAAGCCCTAGTGAACACTAGAAATATGTGTGTCAGAGACACTGGTGCCCCTGCTAAATGGTATTGGTCACAGGTATGTCATATGACACTTGTAGAGAGAGAGATAAAAAAAAAATACATTAAATGACAAGCGAACGACTACAGAAAAAAATTGTAAGCATTTATTTGGTTTCAAATCAAAGTCAATCAAAGACATTTTTCAGAATCACACAGGTGTAATCTATTTGTGACAGGTGTAAAAGGTGTGAAATACATCCTATCAGTGTGAAATAGGCAGTATAAACAATGACAAAACTACCAAATAACTCATGGATAAAAGTAACTAATACACATAATGTACAAACTAAAGACAACGAACTTTCAAAAATATTCTTATAGACAACTTGATTAACGATATTGATGAAATTTGATGTTGGGGTCGATTTTTCTAAAATTTTATTTGGGGACGATTTCACCAAAGAAATCGTTTCCAGGGGACGATTTCTCCGGAGTGATAAACATAACACGGGCCAAGCAGTTTGGGGACGATTTCTCCAGGGGCCGATTTCTCCAACATTCCGCTGAAGTACCCTAGATTTAGTCGATATACATAAGAAAAAGTGATAAACATAACACAGGCCAATATTCTATATGTAGTTTGCTTTATTTACAATCGCATTTTAGCGGAGACGCGTTTTGTGACACATATGTTCAAATGTCAACACAACGTTATAGACAAATTCCGAGCAGAGTTGTCGTTCTTTACTCTCACCATACATGAATGTGAATGATCCGGAGTGCAAGAGAGAGCGTTATAGATATTAACCGTATATAGCGCGTAGGAATACACAACTGTCGGATAAAGCTAAGTTTATTAGGTTACGCCTTTATTAGGTCAGTGTTAATGACAAAAACGGGATAAAAAACACATACTCGTCAGTTATAAAAGTGTCGTAATACCCTTGCAATTCCATGGCATTTTGCAGATGAAAGCTTTGAGGATAGGAAAGCATTTACACCGTGTGATAAGCAATCTCTGTATATACTTGGGAAACTAGTTGTTTTGGCGGACTCAGCGATATAGAGTGGACACACCGTCCAACATTTTTGTCTGAATAGGCAGCTTACGATCCCTATAGGCAAGGGAATCCCTTGAGAGGGATTCCCTGGCCTAATAAAATCAGCGTCAGGCATCAAAAGTTACAGACTTTTCAAAGCATTGTTCGTATTAAAAATATGAACAATAAACAGAATATTTGTTTCCCGAATGAATGACAGTCACTTCAAATTATGAAAAAATGTCTATCGAACATGCATAACGACGATGAAATATTCAAGCGACGAAAAAGGATCCTCGGTCGCCATCTTATTTGTTTACACACTTTAGCAACGGAGACGTCATCAAAAACCAAAACTGAAAAATTCCGCCAAAGCACAGTGTGGCGACGAAACATGTTTCTCCTTGCTTTTTGAATATATAAGGCTGTTTTTAAAACAATAAATCAACGGATTCGATAATTGTTTTTCTCTTTTTTGTTAAATCTCAATAAATTATGTAAACAATATCAAAGTATACAATAAAAAGGTAAGTGTACTTGTATGGGAATATATTGTGTTGAACTCGTTCTTTTGGCGTAGTTGCCCTCAAACTTTTCAAAGTATTGTTCTCATTAGAAATATGAAAAATAAACAGAATACTTGTTTCCCGACAGGCAGTCACTACAAAATTATGAAAACAATTGTCTATCGAACATACATATAGACGATGAAATCTTTAAGCGATGAAAAAGGATCCTCGGTCGCCATCTTGTTTGTTTTAATATTAAACAACAGTGACAGCATCAAAAGCCTAAATTAAAAATTCCACAAAAGCACGTTGTGGCGACGAAAGAAATTTCTCTTCGCTTTTAGGCTGTTTTTAAAAAGATAAATCAACGAACTCGATCAAATTATAATGTTCAATCAGGGGATATTATATAAAAAATATCAAAGCATATAATAAAAAGGTTATTGCACTTGTATGGTAATATATTGTTTTGAACTCGTTCATTTGGCGTAGTTGCCCTCGCAAGCTCGGGCAACTGTGCCAAAAGAACTCTTCGAACATAAAATATTCCCATACAAATGCTATAACTTATAATATCATAGTGGATTCATGACATTCACACCGAACACGACTTTTTTCGTCGAAGTGACACTTGGCCGTACTATGTCCAATACTATGATGGCAAATTCCGACGAAAACAGGCTGCCTATACCTATGATTGACGACGAGAACACTTCAATAAAACTTTACAATATAAATCTAGCACTGTAACATTTTACTTCGTTCTGATAATCCAGAGTTGGTCAGATTGTGTCCGATCTATATGGTTAATACAGAAGAAACAATATTCAGCTAGGCATTTGATGAAGCTACAAATCTATTCAGCCGACATACTGTTTAAACAACAAATAGGTCGGCTAATACTGTATTATCATCATGCATTCTACATGAGACATCACAGTTTGTTTTTCTTCAATCTAGTAGCAGAACTTATAAGCAGTTCCCTACAAATACTCTATTGCCGACAAATGACGCGTAAATAAATGCACACAATAAATCACGCAAAATATAATGATCAATTCCTAATATATGAGGGGAAAAAGTCAATTGATTAAGACATTTTACGTTAAGATTAAAATTTTGGTCAGTTTAGGCGAAACTTCGCTTACGCAAGATAGCGTCTTGGCTATAATGATTTTCAACAAAATATTGCGCAGCGAGTCATGTCCATGAAAATAACACTTGCCTGTAACAAACGTCTTTTATATTTTCCAGTGATCAACATGGAAGAAGCTGACAGATGCTTTGTAAGCTCAGACGAATGTCCAAAAATGCCAAACAGCACTTATGAAAATGTGTTGAACCAAGCTGTAGATGATCTAAAACAAGATCTACAAATACGAGACGAAAAGTTAATTAAACAGCTGAGAGATAGAGATACATCTCTAAACAACCAATTGAAAGAGAGAGACGAAATGCTGCACGAAGAATTTCGTCAGTATATTGACGAAAAATTGCATGCGGTCGCCATTGAAAACAAGAAGGCAATCGATCTGTACGACAAGTGTCTGGATTGGGAAGAAAAGTACATTAAACTCCAGTCTTCACATCAGAGTGCCCGAGAGAAAATCAATGACCTGACGATACTGGCCCAGGAAAAAACATTAGAAAATTCAAAACTGAGAGAGCAAGTACAGAAACTGAGAGAAACAATCGAAGAACTAGAAATGATCGGACATGTACATGAAGAGGCTGAGGTTGACCAAGAAGCGCTAGAAAATCAAAAGGAGCTTTTAAGTCAGCTTGAATTTGCATACAACGAAAAGGTAGAAGAAATAGAGCGCCTGCAGAAGACTGTGGGAGAGCAGACCTCATTGATAACAACACAAGAGAAAGAACTGCATGAAGCTAAAGAGAATTTTGAATTGCTTCGCATTGAAAAAGAGAACTTACAGAAGCAGCAAGACCACGAAGTCGCTGACAGGGCCAGTATTATCATGAATAGGCTGGAAAAGCTGATTCAGGAACATGACATGGCGTCCGGAATTACAGGACGAGCGTTCATGACGCCTTTTAAACAGAGGGGTACCTTCTTTTCTCGACGTCAATGAACCATGACCGGAACTATATTTTGCATAAAAATTCTCCACGTTCGTTCGTTTCTCTTTGTTTTTCAGCATAATGTAGTAGCAAAACTGCTTTGTTTTCAGAGCTGACACTACAATATTTAAATTACATAGCATAAAACTGGGAAATTTTTTAACATCTTCCCGTTTGTTTTTGCATACATTTCTCAAAGTCAAACGTAACGAAAGGATTATCTACATTAAATGTTTGGATAACTTTTTTCAAAATTGACCAGTTCTGATGTTTGCTATTGATCTTTATGCATTTGTGATACACTTGTGTTAAAGAATCTTTATCATACACGTCGTAAATATTTCGGTTACGGTTTAGCTCATTGTTTCTTAAATAGGTGGCATACCTATTTAACCCTTTCCCAAACAAGCCCTGGTTTTTACGTGTCTGTAGTAAAAGTCTTTTGAAAACACTGTGGGAAAAGGAGAAATTGCTCGTAACGAGCAACTTCTCCTTTTCCCACAGTGTTTTCTACCCTTTTTAGGAACTTTCTGCAATTTTCTCCAAATCTAAAGTTGTTGTCTGCAAACTCTTTTGGTTTGGAAGGGTCCAAAATTTGTTGTTTGGGAAAGGGTTAAACAACATGTTAGTGGATTCCTCGCTCCTGTCTTTTCCTTTTCCAACATTTTGTACGTGCATTCATAATACACGTGTGTTAAAGAATCTTTATCATACACGTCGTAAATATTTAGGTTCCGATTTGGCTCATTGTTTCTTGAATAGGACGTGTGCTTATTTAAACAGCATGTTAGTGGATTCCTCGCTTATGTCTTTTCCCATTTCCAACATTTTCTGATAATTTTGACATTCTTTTTCTTCATATTTTCCATGAATATGCTGCTGACATTAAGACGTAGACCACAAACGGTCTTTCTTTTAATGTATAGAAATGTTTAAAATTGCAGTTAACAGTTCTTTTATGTCATGTGATGCCTCTCCGTCTTACAGAAGTGCAACTACTGTATATACTATAATTCGTCCTTATAAACGCCTTGATGATGCATGCAAAATTATATTTTTGAAATGTACGTTATATATGTATAAATGAATATTACGAGTGTATACCAATATGTTACCTGATGCTAAACCGTTGATTTAGATCGTTTTCAGGGCATTTTTATATCTACATGTAGGTAAATTTAAAGCACAAATTGACAAAAAGTATAACATTGGAAGAACGGAAACTTATCAATTTCTCAAAATAGAAATAAAATTATTTATGTTAAACTTCTGGGTATGAAAGATTTAAAGCAATGTTTTGTTCGATTTCTCACGTCATTTTCAACTTTATTTTAGATATGTCACCTCAAACACTGCACAGAATCTATACTTTCTTATAGATTCAATTACCGCTACTTCACATAATAGTTTTCTAAATCCACAAGCTGGTTTTTATGTAACCATCGTCAAAACGATAGTCAGGGTGCTCAAAAGAATTCATCATGTCGACTATCGTCAATTCTTGGACGGGAAGGAAATTTACCGAGCTGGGGAATCGAAAACACAAACGCCTGTTTTCAAGCTCTGTGCGTAACCGGCGGAGTTACCAGACTCGGTATCAAGGCAAGACACCACCTCTACATGCTTACAACTTTGGCAAACAAGCATTTTATCATTGACCCTAAGAAGAAAAGGCCAAAGACGCAGTATCATCTCTTCATAGAAATCTGACAAACGATATGATATACCAATTAACAAAGAAAAGATGGTATTTATATTCGTGCAATTTCATATTCATACGGACCTATTAGATAACAGGACGGTACAGATCAAGATTAGTTTGTACAAGACTTTTCTGAAACAAAAAAATGATTGTTTAAATTTCTAGAAATTCAACTGTTCTAAGCAGCTGAAAATGTCTTATTCATGTGGATCTTTGTAGCAGGCGAAATGGTGAAGCAGTTAACAGGATATATTAATCATATATTATAAGCAATAGTCTGGTAATTGGGCTTGGGAGTACGGCATGCTCGGACTGTGCAAAATACATTTATACATATTCCATTTTTTATATTTTATTCTTTGGTTATATTTGCCTCTAATCGGTAAAAATAACAATTCAAACGATAACACTACTATGTAATATAGAATAAAATTACTTTCATTCATGGTGTCCGTTTTTTTTTTTTTTTTTTTTGTTCTTTTTTTATGAAACATTTAAACTGCTACGTATTTCTTATTTGTCCCTCATACACATTTTACGATCCTGTGTGCTTATCACTTTTGTTTGTTAAAATAAATCATTGTCAGCATTTACAATCTCATATAAATAAATTGCTATGTTGCAATTCAAAATTTAGACGAAATGTGAACATACCCTCTAAAACCCTTTCCCAAACAATGCCTGGTTTTCACAACCCTGGTAAAAAAAGGCTTTTGAAAACATTAAGGGAAAAGACGGAAATGCTGGTAAGCAGCATTTTCTCCTTTTTCCACAATGTTTATTTACATTATCAAAGACCTTGAGATTGTTTGTACTCATTCTACCTTTGTTTTCTATAGATGCTGTCCATTCGGAAGAGTCTAAAATTTGTTTTTTGGGAAAGGGCTAAATGATCAACAAGGTGACTGTGGTATTTATGTTCGTGCAGACATAGTTGATAATTGAAAAACGAAAAATGATTTGATCGATAACTTGAGAATGATCTAGTCGATTTTGGTGTCATTTAGTATTGTGGCATATTTCTGCCACGAGATACGGGACAAACTGTCGGGATGATTTTAGAAAACTTACGATAGATCAACTTTTCCTGGAAATTTTATCTAGATAGTGAATCGATTTTTGTTTAAAAATGTGTTATGGTTGCCACGGAAAGTGTACTTTTGTTGAAAAAAAAAGAAAGCTGAACATGTCAACAGATTCTTTTAGTTTAAACATATTTTATTCATCAATTATATATAAATACAAAGATCTACAGACAAATCAACAAATTAACAAACAATAACTGACGAAATGGATCAGAACGAAAGCTAAGCTTATATTGTTCTTCTCCAAAGTTTCAGGTACACAGTTACAGGTTGATAACGTAATAAAAAATCATAATGGTATTTTGATTGCTATTGAAAGAAAACCGTTGGAAAGAAAAACAGAACAGGAAAAAAAGCTAAAAAATAAGCTGAATTATAAGCTGAATTGGTGTGGAGTGTTTCACTGTGGGAGCGGGGAGGAATTTTTCGCAAACAAATGACCTCCTCCATGACCATCACATATCAATATATATTGGATGCTATCAATAACAGAACATGCAGTTACTTATTTAAATATAAGCATTTAAAATAAGTTTTGGAAGCAGGATTTACACATCCAAAGAATGAAAAAGCCATAATTATTCTAAGTAAATCTTCTGCTTTGACTAATATAAGAATGAACTGCTGCGAATATTTTTTCGTTATCAGGTTGATCAAGATCTTCATCACCATATAAGATGACTTGAAGAGTAATTCTCGTAATTGAACTTATGTCATCCTTTAGACTGATTCTTAATTCTCTGTAGAATGGGCATTCAAAGAAGTAATGATGTGTTGATTCAACAGAGCCGCATCTACAAAGGGGTGACTGGACTATATTTTTCAAATACAAATGCTCATTAAGACAACTACACTTGTTACGTAACCTAGCATGTATGATCTGAGTTTTTCTATCTCCAAAGAAATAAAGCTTATTTGGCCTCGGTTTATCAATGTTTAAGCGATATTTAAAGGAAAACAACGTTCCGGCATTTTTTGTTTCATCTGATAAACAATTCCAATCATTTATCACTGATGGCAAGAATGAATTTTTGTACAAAGTGGTTCTGCAAGCTATGGTTCGCAAGTTATTTGGTCTTCGAAGATTGTAAGATGACGACTCTCCAACTGTCTGAGGAACAAGAGCATTAAGATAGTTAGGAGACAGTCCGTTGAACATTTTGTAAAAGAGAATCAGTTTGTGTTTTCGCCTCCTTTGGCTTAAAGTTTCCCATCCAGTTTCTTGGTATAAATCACGGATAGCAGTTAGTTTGGTGCAGCCTGTTACTATGCGAGCCGCTTCATTTTGAACTTTATCCATTTGATCTTTCAGACCCTGAGAAAAGTTGTCCCATACAACATCACCATATTCCAGAATAGGCCTGATAAATGAAAAGTAAATAGTTTGAAGAGAAAGACGATCGAGACGCGTTTTAAGATGCCGCATGATCCCAATCCTTTTCCAGGCCTTTTCAATAGATTTACTAACGTGAATATCCCAAGAACCGTCATTAGAGAGAAAGAATCCCAAGTGTTTATGGCTGGTAACAGAGGGTATTTCTATATTTGACATAAACAGATCTGGGTGATTTGGCTTGGAACGTTTACGAGAAATTACTAAAGATTCAGACTTTGATGGATTAAACTTGACCAACCACTTCTGAGCCCACTGATTAATTTTGTCGATATCTGATTGTAAAACTCTTCCTACTTCGTCCGGATTGTCTACAATCATTGATCAGCTGGTATCGTCTGCAAACAGGTTAATATTAGCCTGAATATCATCTACTATATCATTGATGTAAACTAAAAATAAGAGAGGTCCGAGTATAGAACCTTTGGGGACTCCGGCTTGCACAAGACTTAAAGTTGAGGCACCGCCAGGCAAAATAACCCTTTGATAACGAGCAGAAAGGTAACTGGAAAACCAAGATAATAACTTCCCACGAATCCTTGCTCTCTTAAGCTTAAAGAGTAAACCGTCATGCCAAACTTTGTCAAATGCTTTACTTATATCGAAAAATAAAACTCTGAATTCCAAACCATCATCCAAAGCTTTACAAATATGGTTATAGAGACAAGCTACTTGGTTAACAGTTGAGTCACCTGGCATAAAACCAGATTGCCAAGGTGTAAAGAAATCGGTGTCCTTTAGATAGTTGTAAACATGTTTAAATATAATTCTTTCTAAAACCTTTTCAATATTACTCAACAGTGAAACGGGCCTATAATTGGAAGGAAGGGATGCATCACCTGATTTATATATTGGACACACATTGGATATTTTCCATGATGATGGAACAGAACTTGTATTTAAAGATTGATTAAATAGATCACACAGGTGAGGTGCTAGCTGACCAGCAGCCTCGATAAGAATTCTGTTATTTATGCCGGCAGGTCCAGATGCCTTACCAAGCTTAAATGTTTTGAGAACATCTAGTACTTCAGACGGCGTGACATTAATAGAATCTAAAGAATTGTTTGTAAATTCCTGATTATCAGCTGGAATGAAACTTAAGGAATCGTCTATACACGACTGGCTGGCAAAGTATGAATTAAGTAAGTTTGCTTTCTCGTCCTCTTTGATAATCATAGAGTCATTGGCAATATCATACAAAGGAGGGATAGATGTTGACGAATGAGGACACATGAGCGACTTTAGAGTTTTCCACCAACCACGCGAAGACAGAGTTCCAGATTTCAATTGTAAAGCCAACCGTTCGAAATATTGTGCTTTATTTTGTCGGATCAATGCAATGACTTCATTTCTAGCCGACCTAAAATTTGACCAGTGGCTGACATCGTTTGACTTCTTTGCTTTTCTATATAATCTTTTACGGCGACGTATTTTCTTTTTAATCTCACAGGTCAACCACGGAGGTTCTCTGTGGTTGACATAAACTTTTTTGCTGGGGATAAACTTACACGCGTTTTCTGTAATGACATCCGCTAAACTGTCAGCATAAATGTCAATATTAGAATTGTGTACAGAGCTCCAATCAAAAGTTGAGAAGTTATGTCTGAGCTGATTATAATTACCTTGGTCATACTTCCAAATTGTTCGCTGTATATTCTTAACCTTGGGTTTAAGAAAATTAAAGACACCAAAGACAGGACAGTGATACCGCATTGTAAGATCCAGACAAGGTTCACCAACGCCCGTTGTTAATATTGAGTCTTTATTTGTAACAAATAGAAGATCAATTATAGAGTGAGAATTTTCTGTAAAATGTGTTGGTTCGTCTATACATTGAATCATATTAAATTGGTTACAGAGGGCCTCTACTTTACGAAACTGGGTTTGATTCATTATGTTTAAGTTAAAGTCCCCTGTAATAATAACATCAGAGATATTTGAATCAATAGCAAGACCAATAGAGTCCTCTATCAGTGAGGTGTAGACTGAATCAGAGGTTGGCGGTCTATAGAATACTCCATACAGGATATTCCTTTTATCACTAGACTTAATCTGAATCCAAATACATTCAAGACGATTAAGTTCGAGATCGTGCCTTCGGATGTAAGACAAATTATTCTTGACATATAGAATAACTCCTCCGTATCTGTTATCAGCTCGATCTTTACGTTCGGGTGGATGGAAAGACGGAAAAAGTAATTCATTTGAAGAAACTTCATTATGTAACCAAGTCTCAGAAAAAGACATAATATCAAAATATGAGAACTCAGCAATCAAAGTATCAAGCTTATTTGCGATACTTTGGACATTATAATGGATAGTTGAGAGATGATTAGGAAGGTTGAGAAAATTGTAGAGATCAAATGAACTAGAACAACTATCTGAGCTCTCGCTAGGTGGTGGACCAGGATTCGGATGGACATCGCCTGATTTTAATATCAAAAGTATAATCACGACTGACGAAGGCAACAAACAAGAAAAAGTACAGTAAAACATCAGCCTGGAAAATTCTACATTCTTTTTACAACGATTGCTAGTCACTAAGCGCTTCGCGTTCAAGTGTATTATGTATCCGGTCAAAGTTTCTGACCGTTTAATGTTTGTGAAAACTGAGTATGAAAGAACATTACTACCTAATAATGGGAATAGAAAAAATAGCGTAATAGTCATGTGGAAGTGAAGAAGTGAACAGTGTGTTGGCTGGCTACAAGTAAACCTTTGAAAACTACATTGTATCATGTTACCGCACATACTAGGTACAGGAACAGCATGTAGCCATACAACACATGTCCAGATCCACGTTTCTTACACGATTCCACAGGTACACTATCTATTAATTCAACAATTATCACCAGACACTCCACACCAATGAAAAGAAAAAATAAAGATGTACAAGAAAAAAATGATAAACACAGCTGATAAATGTAGGAAAAATGGCAAAACACACAAAACATAATCTGTAAAACAAACTGAAATGGTCTAAATCAGAAGACAGTTAATGAGTTGGTTACAAGTATGCAGACAATGCATATCTATGAACGAGCAAACAATGGAATGTATGACATAACGCTATTACAAGTGTTACAATAAGGATGAGATTATCAAAGTTCTAGAGGAAATATATCTTCATCATTATATGTACTTCGAAAAACAAAGTAGCAAGAAATAGTATCAAATCAGCTGTTCAGATGACATATATTTCCAAATAGACTGATAGAATAGATCGAACACATACCAAACCTAACCAAGCTTACAGACATGCAGACAGACGGACGGACGGACAATCAGATGGACAATGTTCTCGTAATACACACAAACAAAACTATGGTAATTGGTAATCAGTGTAAAAACTAGACAAAATAGCATGATAAATCAACTGATCAATCTATAAACATGCAGATAGACTGATAGGATAGGTCAAATACATATCTAAACTATTAACCCAACCTGAAAGACAGACAAACTGACAGATGGTCAGACGAACGGACGGACAGACAGACAAACAGATAGTCAGACGATTAATGTTCTCATGATACACACCCACAAAGCCATGGTAACAGTTGAAAGCTAACTATGAAAAAGAACAGAAAGATAAATCAAAGTACTGCTAGTTTGAATTAAAAAAAAAAAAAACATCACAAAAGGAATCTACGATCGAAGATCGGAATGATTGCTCTGCACAATCCGATTTCGATTTACACTTATCTAATCAATAATATGGCCAAACCACCCCAAGGTTATTTCGAGTAAATGCTTCTCAAGGTAACATATAGAGTAGATCCAAAATCAGACCAAACGCTAAGCACAACCAAATTTCTATATATGTACTATCCGAAAAATTCAGTTTTCTTGCGATAGATACAAAACCAAGCCATGGCAAGCGATCTAAGAATTAGCAAATATCACAGTTGCTAGTCAACAGTCTATAAGTACTTTTGCCGCACAATGCCGAAAGTTAACGACACTGGAAAAGACGCCTTTTGATTACATTATGATAACATTGAGGGAGAAGGAGAAAATACTAGTAATAGCATTTTCACCTTTTTCCAAAATACTCACAACCCAAACAAAGAAAAATTGCACCATATGAGCCATAAAACATTGACATCTACAAATACTCTCAAGCCGAAAAAAAGTGAAATTTTGTCATCTGGTAAAGCGTTAAACGATTACAAGATTACAAAGATTTCGCCTTGGAGTTTGTATATAATGAAGCAGCAACACATGCCACCAATACATATCATTATTATAAAATGGTTCAGTACTACAAACCTCTGATTTACAAACAATACCAACATGAAACAGTAAGTAATGATATTGGGTAGATCAAGATTGCAAACATAAATAAAGACAAAATTCGATTAACTCCCCTGCCATAAAAGCATTCATGCATTCCATACTCGTATACCATAATAAGGAGTTATCTTTGCCCTTCTATTATAAGAAGCATGTGGGTGTATTAAGTAGAGTACAGAAGAGTGATCAGACTGCACTCGTGAGCCATATGATCCCAGATGGTACAAATGCTGATGTCAGTAAAACATTACCGACCCAATGGAAATGAATAAAATCCATGCTAGTGATTGTTTGAAATATGCATTTCACTGGACAAGAATTGGTTCGATTATATATATAAATAGTTACACTGATGACAAAAGAAAACATGTCATGTAATAACACGATAATAATCCAAATATCTCTGTTTAAAAGTTATGTCTCGGGGAATAATATCTCCTAATCGGACAGTATAGTTCGAAGATCAGACCGCACGTTCTGTGCAGTCTGATCTTGATCTGCACTGTCTGCAAAAGGTCAGCGACCCGCACTTAGCAGCTAAAGGGTTTAAAAGAAAATAACCCTTATGACTCCTTAACAAACAATGAAATATTAAACTTGTTCAATTTGAGAGCGTTTGCAGACAGTACAATAAGTGCATCTAGGTTTAATTTATTGATCTGATCATTCAACAAAAAAAAACCCCTCAATTTCTCCCTTTGTCATAATGTTGTAAAATGTTGTGTTACGTAAGATGAAAAAGTCATCTACATAAAATAAATAGCGAGGACAGTTAGACGTCTTTATTCAAAATCATGAACTCCTATTTTGTCCCGCAACATGCGAAGAGGGGCATTCGGACATTTGCGTAAAGTGTCGTCACGGATCAGCCCGCGCACTCCGCGTAGTCTGATCCTGGACGACACCTCACGACTATATTCGATTTTGTCTTGCAATGAACTTGCACAAAACAGAAAATTACATACGAACGGAAAGTGCCGTCCCGGATCAGCCCGCGCGAATTGATCAGGCTGATCCGAGATGACACTCCACGTACCTACACAGCAATTTCAAATGAATATACTACCGAGAAAGGTAATAGCTTGTTCATGCTTGAATCATGGGTTGTATAATTCCAAGATCAGACCGCATATTATGTGCGCTCCGATCCGGTATCTACACACCATATACGTTCACCGAAGTAAAAACTGTAAAAACTGTAATGACTGAAGTTCTGAGTTAATAGAGACTTTTAACATACAAGACAATCACCACTAGCTCAATAAAGTTATGCAGAAATAAGCACTGAAGACTTGAACCGTTCAAGGTCTCTGTGTGACTCCAGACGATAAATTTTCAATTGTTTGTCTTTCACAATAATAGTTCCGTCACTTGTCCAAGTGCTGTGAATAAGTTTGTCTTTCACTAGTTTTCTCGTTTGAAGAAAATATTGTCTCTTGTAGCTGTTAAGTTCTCATTCACATACACGTTCGTAAAGCCACTAGCTCTCAACTTTGACTTGTTCTTCAACACTTTCTGTCTAGCCCTGAAGCTCGTGAACTTGATGATGATATCCCGCGGCCTGGACATCTGGTTACCACTCGTAGTTGCTCTTGGTCTACCCAATCTATGACAGCGATCTATATCACATAATGCGATGTCACTTCCAATCGCAGTGGTCACCTGCATCACTTTCTCGTCCACAGACTCGTTGTCAGTCTCGGAAATGCCCGACATGCGGAGACAGTTGCGCCTGCTATATTGTTCAGCCCTCTCAACTTTCAACTCCAGCTCCTCAACCCGGCGCCTCAGATTAGCATTTTCATCCGAAAGAGAAGCAATTTTCTCTTTAAGGCTCTTGACAACACCTTCCACAATGTCCGATACTAATGCTGGTAGTTGATTTTCAAAAGAGCTCCTTAATCAACCACTTATTTGTGTCAAATTTTCCTCACTAAGAGTGATCTGTGTAGGAGCACTGCCAGCTTCGGGTTCCTCGGCAATAGGTAAGCTCGAACCATCAGCCTCAATTACCGGTTTTGTTTTCTTAAGATCACTTTGATCCGCTGGTGAAGATAGTGGGCGTTTCTTTTTCGGATTGGTCTGTGGGGTCGATTTACCACTCATTGTGCCCTTTACAACTTTGAACAGTATACTTTGAAATTTTTTCGACAGGCCCTGCGGCAATACAGTCTCGTGCACAGGTAGTACAAAGCAATGTAAAAGGTTCACTGACGCGGAACAATCGGAGTCAATAGAAAAAATCGTAAACTGACCAAAAAATCAAGAATCCAACTTCAAGTCCGCCCTCACAGTTCTTACATTCAAACCACCAATATTAATAAGCAATCTTTTACGTTTGTAGCACACAACTCACAAGATCACCTCCATAAATCAACATTCAAGACCACTCGATGTAAACAAAGCTAATCTTCCATAACCGGAACAGATTCTTTTATTTTGCTAAATTCTAATAAGATACTTCAAGGATTCTATAAAAAAAAAGTGGACAAAATTTACGGATTTGTATTTTGAGAACTCTTTGTTTTATTGGGCTTATAGTACAGACAAAGTTGTCATAAAATGACCTTTTCTATAAAAATGTGATGCGAAAATAAAACTTCCTGAATGCAAGAGAAAGATAAAGATCTACAGCTATTTATTTCTAATTTAATATGAATTTAAAAACCAAAGCTGTCTGATAATGTTTATGTCATTATCAAGCAAAAGTGGCTTGTTTTTAGACTTTTGGCAGTATATCGATACTCTTATCACGAAAACAAGCATTTAACAAATACACGACTAGATTTATGTCAACATATCATTTTTTTTTTTTCATTTTTGCATTCAGCATAAAATTTTACAAAAGAAAATCAGAAAAGAAAGAGAAGTCTATTTAAGAATTAAACTAACGATACACATGTACATGTTTAGAACGTTTGTATGGAAATACGTTTGAACTACGATTTTGTGAAGTCAATGGAGTATTATTTGACGTCATTCCTTGAAACATTATATTTTTACCTTGTATTTCCAAAGTTAAACAAAAATTTCTCTCTGTCATTTCACTCTAAGATTTAAGAACAAGTAAATAATTGTCAGCTTTACTGCCATAAAGGGAATCGAACTCAATCATGACTACTTTGGTTCCTAATTAAGGTCTCAATCACTGGCTAAAATTGTCCTTTCTTTTCCTTCCTCCATCAGTCCGACCCTTTTCCTTCACAGAAAAAAAACGTACCATGCATTGTTCTGGGCTCTGCCAGTAGTCGATCTGCAGTCTCTATGAAAAAAATACGTCATCGTAAGAACGACGGCCTAACAACCCCCAGGAATAAATTTAAACTAAAGAAAAGAAGCTCGATGGCCATAGAAGATTCTATTTCTTTTAAAATCTATGAAACCATTTACATATAATGTTATGGCAAAACTTAACATGATTAAGTTATATTTATCTAAGCCATTACAAATATAAAAATGACAAACAGTGAAATCTACGAAGGAAAGAAGAAAAATGAGGCAAAGAAACAAACTTTAAAATTGGGAAGATGGAAACTTGCTTTTTTATTGTTTTCGTTCCCTCAAAAATTCTGTCCACTTTAAGGGTACATAAAACATTTTACATGGTCACAGTTTGATCTAACGTAATATCTAAATAAACAAGGAAGTTTTGCATTCCATTTATGTTCAAACAGAACTTATCAAAACCTTAATCCTTTGAGCGCTGGAATCGGCTTGTTCTGCAGATACTTTAGATCAAGATCAGACTCAACAAAATTTGCAATTTGCTCTTGATTCTACACTATCTGGTACTTTGAGACATATCGAGGCAAAAACAACCAGTAAATGCATGTTGCAATATGTTTTGTGGCCTAACTGAAAGCGACCAGTTAATAAATCCAGCATTCTGAGGGAAAAGTGGTGAATATTTATGCAAGCGTAAATTCTTATCAGTTAAAATGACACTTGAGGTCAAAGAATGATTAGATTAAAACGAGTTTAGCTATGTGCTCGTGTATTACTTTCGTCGACTTTTCAAATCAGTCACCGATCATCACGGGTTTCGTCTCGAAATGTGTTTAATGACATATTGATATCACAGAAATATGACAAAGCAACGCCTACTCAGTATACGAGCGACGTGAAAAAAAATGTGGAACAAATATCCAGTAATTCGAATGACGACTAGATCTTGAATTTATTTTTTTGTATTCGAATTTTGAGTTCGAACCGGCTTTGAAAAATAATTTTTAGCGTTGTCAAAATCAGAATACATTCTTCTTTCGTAGACGTATGTATACACACAAAACTGGAGAACGGTCCTGGATTCTCTTAAGAAAATAAAGACAGTTTCCCCGTGATTTTTTAACAATTTTTGTTAATTTATGTTCAGAGTAAAATAAATTGGAACGAAATCAAAACTATATGATTTTAAATCTAGCTCGTCATTGGAATTATCACGTATTTGTTCCACAAATCATTGAGATCACTCGTCTTTTTCATATTGGGGTTGACGATGTGCGACCAACGGAAAACACACGTCTTTTTATCTACCCCAACTAGATCAAGACTAAAGCCGAGAACGAAGTCAGAAATTTGTTTTTGAAAATCTAGAACGGTGCTACTACGAAACGAGCTTCGCTCGTCATGATTTAGGCCTACTGAGTTTGGTTATTCTTGTCACTCATTTCTTAGGAAAAGTCGGAACCAGTTATTTGTAACTTTTACTTTGATTTAACCTTTTTATCCAAAATATCGCCTGGACGATTATGGAAATTTTCATTTTGTTGTAATGCACTGCATCGAGAAAGGGATAATCCGAACGGATGGTATCAGCGTTTTCAGGAAGGAGTAATGACAGTTCTGCAAGTATGAGGAAAAAACACTATATAGACTGGACAACACGAAATGAAAGCTTTCCTTGAAGGCAATTTTCCCCATTTGAGAGTGAATAATAAATCGCATATAGCGAAGTGTTAACTTTGTATGATAAGGCATTTTGTGTCTGCGATGTATTCTATCGAATAAATGACATCCAATGGTTATAAGTCGCCGCGCAGAAGCGCGCGACTATTTATTTTTGACAGTTTTTCGAGTTAAGACATGGACAATGGGAATTTCTTTTTATAGTGGTGTTGAGGTTAACAAGGAATCTATCTACTTCGCCAGTTTGATATACTATATTAAATACAGTATAGTATATTATACAATACGATACTGTTTTTGTTCTGTTAATAGATCTACTTACAACATCAAAACATCCGCCCATTCATTACTTTTATTTTAGCTATTCGTGAGAAATGGACTCATCCAAATAAATGCCTTGTTTCCATTGGTCAAGGCTGTACAGGTTTCCAGACATTTCGTACCTAGTTAATTTCGTACCTAGGTCATTTCGTAGGAATTGGGTCATTTCGTACCTTCCTGTACTTTCTAATTTGGTCATTTCGTACCCAGTTGGTCATTTCGTACCCACTCTGGTCATTTCTTACGCAGGTTTAATTATCAGTTTGATTATTTATTACCTAGTTTTCCTACTATTTGTGTGTGTGTGTGTGTGTGTGGTTTTTTTTTGTGTTGTTGAATGACCACTGCTAAAATTGTATACTGCTGAAATTGTGTTAAATTCC
Organism: Tridacna crocea; assembly: GCA_943736015.1. NCBI lineage: Eukaryota > Metazoa > Mollusca > Bivalvia > Cardiida > Cardiidae > Tridacna > Tridacna crocea. The sequence goes on along the minus strand of OX031063.1, from coordinate 34,995,426 downwards.
GACGAAGAACGAGTATAATGGTTATGGTTGTATCTGACCATTATTGGTTACTTCTTTCTAAGTTTAGTTTTTAAAACAAGGATTGTTTAGAACTCCTTTGTTTATTTCTCACCAAGCTCTGCATAAATTTAATTTGTGTAAAAAAAATCTGGAGACAGGCCAGTTTTTCGCTGTGGTGTTCATAAAGCACGATGCAAAACCATGATTCTTTATTAACACTGGTCACCAAACAGTATAGTTTTAGGCTTGTTTAAATTGAAAGTATGCCTTGCAAACTTACGTCCTCTAGAATCATACTTTCCCGGGACAGCAACTTAGCCCTCTTTTCAACACTTTCCCAAACAAACTCGGGTTATCACAAGTGTGCTGTCAAATTCTTTTGGAAAAACATGTTGGATAAAGAGAAATTGCTCGTTAAAAGCAATTTCTCCTTTATCAAATACCTTTTCCCCACTACAAGCGAGTTTTCCACCATTTTTGCAGCTTTTTAAATTGTTGACTGCCAACTCTTTAAATTTGTCGTTTGGAAAAGAGCTAAGAGAGCGCTGTGCGAGGTATTAGATACTGTAACAAAGACAAGTTTTGATATAGATTCACAGTCACATCAATTTCATAATGTGTTAAAAATCTGCTGATGAAATCTGACAATTACTTTCTTACCCTGGCTTTCTTGAAGCATTAAACAATTTTTTTTTTGCGGCGACTTTGATGCTTTGCACCAACTTTTTCTTGTAAATACATGTATTATTTTGTTTTAGATATTTGTATAATGATGTAGTGAGTACCGTGCGCAATGGCAATCAGGTTCACTTGAGCGTTTAACCCTTTACCGAACATCCCCTGGTTTTTACGACCTTGATATAGAAGGCTTTCGTAAACAGTGTAAGAAAATGCTGGAAACCAGCAGTTTCTCCTTATCCCACGTTTTCTACCCTTCTGGAAACAAATCTTAATTTTTGAATTACATTTATTTTGTCATTTGCAAGTGCTTCCAATATCGACCAGTCTAAAATTTTGTAGTTCGGTAAAGAATTAAAGCCTGAATATATAATAGACGTGAAAAGATTTAGGCCGCGACATCCATGAATCAAATTTAAAACCTTATAATGTAAATGTATATCTGCAGAAAAGTAAAGGTTTCATATTTGTTGGCAACAGTAGACATAAGTGACTAAAGAATCTTTTATATGGAGTCATTCGGTCATTTTAAAGTTGAGCTGTATTACACACGTAGCCAATGGTCGTGAAGTAGAACGTCGGCCTCATAGCCTAAATATCTTGAGTACAATACCCGGGAGCGGGTGTCAACTTTGGGATTTTTCATTGGCCCATACATTCAGCGCGAGTACTGGTGTAGTTCCCAGGAAGCAGAATCGAGAGAGATTAGTATAAGTTGTAAGAACTTGTTTCTCAATCGATATAAAATAAATATCTTTAAAATAAAACTAAATTAAACACACGTAGCAAAGACAGCTAGTCAATGTAGTTAGACGTTTACCGTGATTCGTTTAATACCTAGTCATTTACTGTACAAGCCCATCGTAAATTTACCGGTAGCAAAGCTACGTACAGCGCCCTTACGACTTTCTTTTTCGTCGGTTTAATCTGTATTGCAACGGAATGGAAATAAATGTTAGTGCCACACCCGACCAATGACGTTTTATTAAACCTTCAGTTACCAAAAGCGCTTGTAGAACAGGTAAATCTCGAAAAAGAAACCTAACGGAATTTATCGTGTTTTATTGCTATTGTTTGTTTCTGCGTTGGGGATCGCAAACATGTAAACTGAACATATAAACTGAATTGGTTTATTTTTCTTATAATTAGCGTTAGATTGTTTATAATTGTATTGGAAAGGGAGGGTTATCAATATGCGAGTAGCAGGTATGATCAAACTTTACATTTTGTCGTCAATTTGTGAAATTATGAGAGTTTAAAGATGCGCATAAAATGTGTTTGGAAATTGCAACTATTTCCAGTACCCGAACACAACCTGTCAAAAACTAAACTGGCCCTCAGGGACATCATCTTTACTACAAAGAAAGCATAATTTACAAACTCAAAATTCTCTGACGAAATTTAAGAAATGTTGTAATGTAACTGCGAATAGAAAAAGAAAATAAAAGTTAAAATAGAAGCATGCTTCGCATCATATTTATAAACAAGAAATCAGAACCTAGAAAATAACTGAATTTACTTTGCGTGGCATATTGCAAACAAGAGCGGCAAATTGTCGCAAGATACGCCCGTCTTACCCCAAGTTGTAAAGCTGGGGCATGCACCGGACAAAATTCAAGTATGAAAAACAACAAAGGGCGATAACTCAAAAATTAAGCAAGCAAGAGTTGTGATTTCTGTGCACTGCACTCCCCATCGATGAGATCTATCCACCCATGAAATTTCATAACCCTAGCTAGTATAGTTTTAGAGATATGCTTCGGACAAAAATCAAGTATGAAAAACGACAAAGGGCAATAACTCAAAAATTAAGCAAGCAAGATTTATGATTCCTGTGCACTGCACTCCGCCTCGGTGAGATCTATCCACCCATGAAATTTCATAACCCTAGCTAGTATAGATTTGGAGATATTCACCGGACAAAATTCAAGTATAAAAAAACAACAAAGGGCAATAACTGAAAAATTACGAAAGCAAGAGTTATGATTCTTGTGCACTGCACTCCCCCTCAGTGAGATCTATCCACCCATGAAATTTCATAACCCTAGCTACTATAGTTCTGAAGATATGCTCCGGACAAAATTCAAGTATGAAAAACAACAAAGGGCAATAACTCAAAAATTAAGCAAGCAAGAGTTGTGATTTCTGTGCACTGCACTCCCCATCGATGAGATCTATCCACCCATGAAATTTCATAACCCTAGCTAGTATAGTTTTGGAGATATGCTTCGGACAAAAATCAAGTATGAAAAACGACAAAGGGCAATAATTCAAAAATTAAGGAAGCAAGAGTTATGATTCCTGTGCACTGCACTCCGCCTCGGTGAGATCTATCCACCCATGAAATTTCATAACCCTAGCTAGTAAAGTTTTGGAGATATTCACCGGACAAAATTCAAGTATAAAAAACAACAAAGGGCAATAACTGAAAAAATAAGAAAGCAAGAGTTATGATTCTTGTGTAGTGCACTCTCCCTCGATGAGATCTATCCACCAATAAAATTTCATAACCGTAGCTAGTATAGTTTTGGAGATATGCTCCGGACAAAATTCAAGTATGAAAAACAACAAAGGGCAATAACTCAAAAATTAAGCAAGCAAGAGTTATGAATCCTGTGCACTGCACTCCCCCTCAATGAGATCTATTTACCTATGAAATTTCATAACCCTAGCTAGTATAGTTTTGGAGATATGCTCCAGACAAAATTCAAGTATGAAAAACAACAAAGGGCAATAACTCAAAAATTAAGCAAGCAAGAGTTATGATTCCTGTGCACTGCACTCTGCCTCGGTGAGATCTATCCACCCATGAAATTTCATAACCCTAGCTTGTATAGTTTTGGAGATATGCTCCGGACAAAGAACTGGACGCCGCCCGCCCGCCACGGGTGATCCCATAATACGTCCCGTCTTCGACGGGCGTATAAAAATCACTTTAGAAGCACAACATGCTATAAATGTGATTATGGTTTATCATAGGCTATATTATTTAAGCACACATAATTTCGAAGATATAAATGAGTCCAAAGGGACGGTTAGCTCGCATTTAATTCATCGAAATTTTACTTAAAGGACTAAAATATCAGTGTAACTTTTTCACGTGTAGTGTTTTGGTTATTTTGGTTTAAGCAGAAATTGAAAACCTATATTGGCTTGAACGCCCGTGCATCTAAGTTTATAGATCTGGGAATTCATGTACAGCATCTATACAGAAGTAGAAAGTGGATTGAACGCCATGATTGTTTTCTTTTTTTTTTTTCTCTAATACAGCTGAGCAGGATTAAGATTAGCATATTCTGTACATGCTAATTCAAACCAATATGGCAGATTTCCAAAGGTGGCTTTAAAACATTTAAAACCAGAAAAAGAAGAACAGAACGATGGAAGACGAGTTGCAGCGTAAACTTCATTTGAACTCCAGACTTTTAAAGGAGGAATTTAAAGGAAGCTGGGAAAAGATGGCTGGAATTTTAAAGCAATACGAATTCATTAAGAATGAGGACATTCAAAAAGTTATTACCTTACCTGATGATCGGGAAAAGATAGACTTATTGCTGAAAATATTATCAAAGTCTAAACAATGTGAAAGGTTCGTAGAAGTTCTGGAGCAAACTGGATTTTCAGATGTCTGCAAGAAAATAAAGGAAACAGGAATCTTCTTTACAAATCGGCCCATGGAATCGGGTATTACTGTTTGAGACATTTACATATTCCATGGACTTACTTCGGCACATTAGTTACAACAACATACATTTACTAGTATACCATACGAATTCGCGGGCACAACAAAATACCATTAGTATTTATCTATAAAAATAGCATTACTGCTTATAAAAGACAAGTTTCGATTAAAAAAATAATAAATACAAGTTTACTTCACTGTAGTTTAGATTTTTCTAGGAGCTAAATACATTTGGTAAAATGATAGTCTTTAATCATTTAATAGAAACACGTTTCTTCACGCCGTGCCAGTCAGGCTTCTTACCAGGTGACTCTACTATTAATCAGCTATTTTTTCTTTATAACAAAATATGTAAAGCTTTAGATGAAGGCTTAGAAATAAGATTTATATTTTTTGACATAAGTAAGGCCTTTGACAAGGTTTGGCATAAAGGCCTTATTTTTAAATTAAAACGGGCAGGAATAGAAGGAAAACTCTTGGCATGGTTCTCTGACTATCTTTCTAATAGATGCCAAAGAGTTGTATTGCCTGGCTGCCAGTCAAATACTAAGCATTTAAATGCCGGTGTCCCTCAGGGCTCTATTCTTGGTCCTCTTTTATTTCTTGCATACATTAATGACATTGTCGAAAATATCGAATCCGGTATCAATCTTTTTGCGGACGACACTAGCTTGTCACTGGTTGTTAGAAATCCTGCGGAAGCGGGTAATACTCTTCAAGACGATGTCAATAAAATCAATTCTTGGGCGGAATCGTGGCTTGTTAAATTTAATCCAACAAAATCGGAATCTCTTGTCATCTCACGCAAAAGTTTAAAAGCTACTCACCCGGACCTAAACATGTCTAACATTCCTATTCCAAATGTACAAACACATAAACATTTAGGAATACACCTTTCCAGCGATGGCTTATGGGATTATCATATTAATAGTATAGCACAAAAGGCTTGGAAAAGAATAAATGTTATGCGCCAATTAAAAAATCGTCTTGATAGAAAGTCTCTCCAAGTGATATACTTCTCATTTGTTCGACCAATTTTAGAATATGGTGATGTGGTTTGGAACAATATGCCTCAATATTTGAAAGATGATTTGGATAAAATTCAGAATGAAGCTGCCAGGATAGTTACAGGTTGTAGTAAACTAGTCTCTTTGTCTGATCTACGAAAGGAGTGCGGTTGGGAATCACTTAGTGAGCGTAGGCGTAACCATAAACTTATACTTTTCTTTAAAATGATGAAAGGCTTTCCACCAACATATTTAAGTTCTCTTGTTCCTCAACTAAATAGTAGCATCAGTAACTATAATCTTCGGAATTCTAATAACCTTTACAGCATTGCATGCAGGACAAACTTGTATAAAAATTCATTTCTTCCATCTGTCGTTGATGAATGGAATTCAATTCCACAAGATATTAGAAATTTAGCGTCTGTTTCGAGTTTTAAGAATTATTTGAATATTGATAGACCAATTCCAAATCAGTTATTCTTTGTCGGTAAAAGACGTTTCCAAATTATTCATGCCAGATTAAGAAATGAATGTAGTTCTCTCAAGCACCATTTATTTATGCGAAATATAGTTGAGTCGCCTCTCTGCGTCTGTGGTGCAATAGAAACTAATCAACATTATTTTTTTGAATGCCCAGTATATCGAAATGAAAGAAGCGTTTTACTTCGTTCTCTTTCACACCTTTCATGTGTGGTAGATCTAAATACACTCTTCTTTGGAAGTGATGCTCTAAGTTTTTGGGATAACAAAGAATTATTTCTTCAAATTCATTTATACATAAAAGAAAGTAAAAGATTTGACTAGTACTGTATGAACCTCCATTCTCTCTCTCTCTCTCTCTGTCTCTATCTCTCTCTCTCTCCTCTGTCTGTCTGTCTGTCTGTCTCTCTCTCTGTTAGACAGTAGACTATTAAGGTATGTGTGTGGCTGTGGGTGCGCGCGCGTGTGTGTGTATGCTTTCTGTTGTAAATATGGATTTATTGTATGAACCATTTGTATTTCGGAGAGGGACTTCATAAGCTTTCGTTAGCTTTCGTCCCAATCCTTTTGTAATTCATTATTACAATTAAATATGTTTAAACTAAAATGATAGACATAAACCTTTTGTTAAGTCTTACCCTGGTTTACTTTATCTAACCAGCATCTTTTCAGCCATTGGTGGCTTTGCCATGTATCATGAGCAAAATGCATCGCTTCATTTCAGTCTGCGCAATCGTCGCAGCCGACATTAATCGAAACTCTTTTGCCTTTCATTAATATTTTGAATGTGAGTTACCTTTCCTTTGAAAGATGAGAAATGAGTTTCTTTTTACAAATTGGATTCATAATATGCGACTTCTGGCTTCCTATAATGCATTACGAAGATATGTTAAACTTTCTTTTCCATGAGCACCAAATATGAATAATAATCGCTACGAAGCTCAGCTGATTTAAGGTTCATGTAAAGTGTTTATTTTGCTTAATTTCATACGTCAATAATTCTGTAATTATTAAAATTTGTTCAGGAAAACCATATATCAAATTAAAGCTCTGGATGAGTACAAGCTGTTTTACATAATTATACCTACTGGCCTTGCATAATAAAACTAAAACATTGCAGAAAAAGATGACATCGTTTAAAACCTACAAAATAATAATGACATAACAAAATTGCTTAAGTTTTGGAGAAAACATAGGCTATGGTACATACCAGGTACTGCTACTACCAAAAATCCTATAGTTTCTTTAAAAAGGCACATATTTAAGTCAGAAAGTTTGACATTTTTCCCTTATTGAATTGTCAACCATGTTTGACCTACTTTGTTTTAGTAACAGGTATGGTGTCTCCACAGGATCAAAATGTACAAGTGGTTGTGTGTAATAAACTTTCATTAGTATTACCTGAACAAATTGTCATGAAATAAATGACCTCAATTACCATATATTACACGCTTGATTTATTGTTCTAACTTGGCTCCGGCTAATGTCGTCTGCATGCGGAACTATGTGCATGTTTCTAAACTCTTTATGCTGCTAATAGATTTATAGTGTTTTCAAAGAATACTTGAAATACCTGAAATAACCATTATATTGTTGGTTTAAATTGGTAATACATGGTGGGTGACTTAGATCTATGATGCACTTTCTATGCAGCCTGATCTTAATCTATGCCATCCGCAAAACCGTTTTATTTTTACTAAGGCGCAGTAAGGGTCAAACCCGACATTTACCGATAACAGTTTCCGTACAGTCCGATTATACCAGATGGTTTAAATATTCACGTTTTAATTACTCTTTGCATAAAGGTCAATTTCAGGTCAATTTATTCCAGTAATAATTTTAGAATAAAAATGACCTGTACAAGTGAAATTTCCATGTCCACTTACAAACCCTTTCTCAAAAACAGCACCCCACTACCCCATCACACACACAAAAAGAACAATGAAAAAAATGCTTTTGTCAAAAATTGATTCTAAATCCTATCTACCAGACTGGTGACACCTTAATCCTATCTACCAGACTGGTGACACCTTTTGTAACTGCTGTTTTTGAGAAAGGGTTTGGACGTAGACATGGACATTTCACTTGTACAGGTCATTTTTATTTGTTTTATTATCTAAAATTACTAATGAAAGTTTATCATGCACAACCACTTGTACATTTTGATCCTGTGGAGACACCATACCTGTTACTAAAACAAAGTAGGTCAAACATGGTTGACAATTCAATAAGGGAAAAATGTCAAACTTTCTGACTTAAATATGTGCCTTTTTAAAGAAACTATAGGATTTTTGGTAGTAGCAGTACCTGGTATGTACCATAGCCTATGTTTTCTCCAAAACTTAAGCAATTTTGTTATGTCATTATTATTTTGTAGGTTTTAAACGATGTCATCTTTTTCTGCAATGTTTTAGTTTTATTATGTAAGGCCAGTAGGTATAATTATGTAAAACAGCTTGTACTCATCCAGAGCTTTAATTTGATATATGGTTTTCCCGGACAAATTTTAATAATTACAGAATTATTGACGTATGAAATTAAGCAAAATAAACACTTTACATGAACCTTAATAGCCGAAAATCTTAAATGTGTTTCTACTTTCTAATTTTAAAGCAAGCCAACTGCTTTAATGGAACAGATTGTCTCGGCCAAATGAATGGATAGTCTTGTTACGAGCCAAACGTAACGTGACAGAAAATCAGCAACAAGCCTTTAACAATTAACAATATTTATAAATGAACGACAAAAGAGTACAATAAGAGTTAAGTTTGAATGAACTTTTGTCAATTGTAATCTTAGAGCAAGAAATAGAATAAATCCCTCAAAATTAAGAATAATGTTTAGACTGCAAGCAAGTATGAAGTGTTTGGTTCCTAAAACCTAAATAAACAATAGTTTTAACTAGCAGATAGACATGTGCAACCTGTTTAGATAAAAGATAATTCCAATGTACAGATGAATATCCAAAGAAAAACCCAACACTTTTCACTAATTCTGTATCCACATAGCTACAAGTCTAACTTTAAAAACCAAAATCACCAAGTAAGTCACTTCCATTTATATCAGCTTGGAAAATTCTAGATTAGTCCTTACTAGAAAGATGAAATCATCGATTAGTAATCAGCTTGTTTACTTACAACCTGTTTCTAAAAATTACCCCAATGGAATGATAATAATAATAATAAATGTTCCTCGTGTCTCTAGAAAATTCTGAAAACAGGGCACTGCATATCTTATTTACATAATAGGTCTGTAAAAGGAGAAGAAGATCGGAATTCAGAATGTAATCAGATATGCCCACAAGCCTGACTCATTAGTGTTTAAAAATCTTGACACATTTCATTTTATATGATCTACACACCTTTCAGATTTTAGTGTTTATTTACCCTTAAATACAAAATGAGAACAAATCTTCATAGTCACAGATGCCTATCGCTTAAAACGATACCACAAAATCTGGAAACCAACATATATTTCCCTATACTATATCTACTTATTAAATTTGCTCACTTATTTCAGATTCTCAGACGGAAAAAGAAAAAACTGTTACAGATAAGACCTTTGTCATTGAATCAAAACCCACTGAAGCTAATACAGCAACACAAACCTTAGAACAGACCATTGAAAGGAATTTGGCAATTTTTAAGGGAAAAATGGACAAAAAAAATGAGGAGTTAATGACACAAATTCAGGATAGCCTCATAGCATGGAATAAGAAGTTTGAAGAAAAGGATAAGAAGTACACCCAGTTACAGGTTGCATACACAAATTCCCGTAAAAAGGTTGATTCTCTGACAAATAAACTGCAAGAGAAAAATTTTGAAAACCATGACCTGAAGAAAGAAAATGAAAGTTTAAGAAATATTATCAAAGAATTAGAGAAGCAATTAGAAGTATCGAAAAGCTCCGAGGAAGGCTGTACTTTGACGGAGAGTCAGCAGTCTCGGATAGAAGATAGTGGTGACAATTGTATGGACAAGACAGAAGTAGTTAGGTTCGAAAGAAGGGAAAGTCATTTTGAAATGAAAGTACAGATGACTGAAGCAATATCAAGGCAGCGTGGAGCCCGCACAAATGTCTTGAGAAAAAAAGTGTCTTCAAAGGTAAAGAAAAAAGATGTACTTAAGAAGTAAGCGCAAAAGGTCTTTTAATGGAAACGGAAAATACCTAGTTCAAAATATCATTGTTTATTAATAACCTTTGCCCTGAACTGGTAACGAACATTCTCTTTTTTGCTCAAATGCTTTGTACATCTGTAAAGAGCTGTTGATTTGTGCATAATGTGATTAACAAGTGGATTTGTCGTTTGATTTTCTAATATGTAATCTGCGTTCTTTCTCCCTTTTTTGACGAGTCTGACTTTTGTAATGTGGTAAAGGGTCAGCCTTTTAAAACTTTTAAATAACAATTTTGTACAGTTTATAGCAAATGGATGATGCGAGAGTGAGGTGTGTTACCCTAGACAGAACACAGAACGCGTGTATATTAGAGTTCATGTATTTTGTTGCTGTCAAAAGGATCACTTTGTCCGTGTTTGTAAGGCTATGTGCTTCAAAGAAACTGGTTCAGTGTTAGAAATATTTGCAAAAGCTGTTACGGGCACCACAAAAAAGGTGTGTTTGTTTCTTAAATGCGTTAGATAAATAGAGTTTATTTTATCAGCTTGTGGACAATATGGGAAATATTTGCCGAAAAACGGAAAGGTGTGCCAAAATAACGAGCGTCGTAAGGCACGGGTTATTTTCGCGGACCTTTCCCTTTCGAGGCAAATATTTCCCCATATTAACCACAAGCTCATGAAATAAGTTATATATTATATTTCCCCCCTGATTTTTGGTCAACGAAGTCCACTTTTTAAATTAGAAGTTTTAAAAAGTAGTACCAGATTTTTGGCAGAAGGAAAATATTCACTGTGACGGGGAAATAATTCCCCCACCTCAACATAGTTGACCCCAAATAGAAAACAGCTATTTGCACAATAATATTATCCTACAAAGTTTGCTATGATTAAAAAAGAGTGTTATTTTACTGCTTTAACCAAGCCACTTTTCCCTTTTTTGTCTTTTCTAGAATTATCATCTATAAATCTAAAACCACTATATTTTCATTATAAAGAGAGACAGTAATTACCTCCCTTTTCTGAAAATTAACAAAAGTATCTACAAATAATTACAAAATAGGCATAAGGAAATTTCTGGTCGGTTAAAAATGTGCAAAAGTATGATACCTGTATAAATCCGTATAAAACAACTATCAAGAAAACTTTATGCAATGCAGCACTGGAGGTAGTAAGGTCCTACTTCCTTAAATTACGACATTTCTTTACCCGTAACATTTCTAAAAGTAGACACATGAATTATAATATATACTTATCAAAAAAGAGAGCTGTTTAATTTTACAGATATTAAAGGATAACTCCGTGATTCTAGGCTTTTATACCAATGTCCTATGTTCAATGTCATTTTCACGTCGATTACTATTTTATCTTACAAGGACTTTAGAACAAAACTATAAATGACTGTAAAGTGCTCTCTGGGGATCTAATGCTATTAGTGTGCAAGTAACTATTTTTGAGGCACAAGCTGCGTCCAGTCTCGTGTGTTTGAGTCTCCAGTATTCATCTGTATCTATAAACTTTCTTTTTATCAAAACTAAAATGTGTGTGTGTGTGTGTGTGTGTGTGTGTGTGCATGTTTTTTTTTTTTTTCAATATTGACATGCATGTTTGTGTGATCTGATGATTAAATGTATACATGTGTGTGTGTATTGTTTTTTGTGGATGTTTTTGTTCTTATTTCTTGTTTTATTTTGTTGCTGTTGTTTTTGTTTAAAATATATAATTCATATTAGATTCGATAAATGGCTTATTTGTTGCTATGTTAGAAAGAAAAATATTGGTATTTGAGATTAGAAAATGTTTACCCATAGTATAAAGTTCTTTGGTTTTACGTCAGTTGAAAAATATTACATGCAGCGACAGTTTTCAACAGGGAAAAGGAAGAGGTCAGATAAATTGTATTGTCATCTTATCTGAACGTTTTACAGTGAACACTCTAGGTCCGTCGTGCATATCAAGGGAGAACACTGTTACTTTAATCACTCATCACTTATGAGAGTTATGCTTCCTTGCTTAATAAATGTATTGAGGCCAAATGCACTTCAACATTCCGGTAGAATATTAAAGTAAACAAACGTTTCTGATTTTTGAGATTCCATTTAATTTTACATTTAAAAATAAAGATATTTACTTTGGCAAATTTACTGCTGGTGCTGCGTGTACTTATGGAAGTACAGTACTCTTTAGTAACTTGATTCCAGTAAATCAGCGTTGAGGGTGTTTCATAATACTAATATATGTCTGTACATTAAACATTGATATCACAGTAATCGGTTGATCGAAAATTGTTTTCTTTACAATCGATCATTCACTACTTAAAGTACTTGTATGAAATACAAGTTTTAAATGTCCACTACCACGCTTTAAAAAAAAAAAATTGGTTTCAATGCGATGACATGTACATGAGAGTTACTCTGGAAATAGGAGTGTGTCTTGATGATGCATCACACCATGCGAGTCATTACATGATCATGGATCCATGAAATCCCTTCTATCTAAGAAAGGATTTATTTATATTATATGGCTTGCTTCACGCGAAAAGGGGAGCAGGCGCAGGCTGATCCGAGATGGTACTTTACGAATACGTTAGATTTTGTGTTACCGCAGCCTTGCGCATAATTGAAAATTACGAGTACATAAAAACGTAAAATGCCGTTTCGGTTTAGCCTGGGCAGACTGCGCAGACTGATTCCAGACAACACTTTACGCAAAAGTCCGAATGCACCTTTTCGTGTTTTGCAAGCCATGTGACATAGGATGGTCCTTGAAAATACTGAAAATTTATATATGGGGGAAAAGTTTCCACCCATGTCAGCCCTAGAGAACTGTGCGTGATGACACAAATCGATACTTGTTGGAAATGCACTAAAACCCCTTCTCAGAGTATGGCGAATGTGCATTTGTCGACAAGCTCCGTATCTTGCGTGTATCAAGATATCGGGTGTCTCGCATTAAGGCTATAGACAAAGATCAGCCAGCACGTCTATTTGTCTGTCGTACAAGCTAATCATTAACTTTTATCTCACAGTGCATAAATAAAACTTATTTAAAGCCGCACTAACGCCAAAAATAGGTAATTTTCACCGTTTATAACTCAAAAATATATTGGATAACCCATCACTACACACATACAAAGATAGAAATATAAACGTTCCAGTTACTGGATTGGTTGCCATAATGTATATGCGAGTGAAAATGCATGGAAAAGCATGCCGATTTTACGGACAACCTTCGTTACCGTTCGTGTATATTCGAGAAAATCACGTGATAACATTGCATCTCATTAGTGCTATATGATGTAGTACACAGGACTATTGCATTGCTCACTCTGAACCTGTTTTCTTGTTTAGATATAGTAAACTCTTCTTATATTGATAATAAATGAATAAGCGATGATCAGCCTGTGTCGTTATTTCTGTTTACGATGTCGACAAACTTACGTTTTTCAAGCCTAGAATGGGGACAAAACGATCAAACGAATGAAGGGTTTGTTTCCATGCACTGAATTATCACGTGATGTTTACTTCCTTAACACGTCACTACTGACATTTACGACGAAAAGTCGGCTAATTGTAGGCGATCATTGATGTAAACAAACAGATAATGCGGCATCATGGAAAGCTATGGCTGTCTGATCATTATTTACAGTTCAATGCAGCGTTGTTGTAATATATGGTTTCATTACAACTATTATATTAAATGAAAACATGTTTATATGGAACCAAACTGTGTTTGTATTTATGCATTTGTCAATACATTGAACCAAAGAAGCATAGTGTTGCTTGTGTTCATTGATATTATTGACCCAATTGTGTTTGCATTAATGCATTCATCCATATATTGAACCAAAGAAGCATGGTATTGCTTGGGAACATCAATATATTGAACCAAACTGTGTTTATATTGATGCATTCGTCCATATATTGAGCCAAAGAAGCATGGTATTGTTTCGATCATCAATATACTGAACCAATTTGTATATCTATTGTTTCGGTTCGTCTTTGTATCATTATCCGCACGGGCGTTTTTTATGCCAATACCGGATTAAAGACGCTCTTGATCGATAACTATGCATCTTACCTGATACCGTAGAGCACTAATAAATAAACAGGCCCTTTTCATTTAGGAAAAAAACAATCCAAAATACTTTCATTTCAATATTGCTATTGCCGAAAAGTGAAATAAAGTCATAGACAGGGAAGATTCAAGATCAGACTGCACAGAAGATTTCTGGCTTGCTAAATTGTTCTTGGCCAACTAGTTCTGTCCGAAACATCGGCTGGCCAATTTCTTCTACATTACTTCAAGTCAGAGAATATAAAATCTACCTAACCTTCATCCTTGTACCAAATAAGGTAATTTTAGACTTGTCCAAATGGAAAGCGTTCGCACATGACTTTTTAAAGGTAGACCAATTGCTGATCTGAATCGTAGAAAGGGTAAAAAGTAAACATTTTGAGAAAAGGAGAAATGATGGTTTCCTTTTCCTACAATGTTTTTAACAACTTTTTTTCTTGGGGGTCATCAAAGACGGGTTAGTTTGGTTAATACTTAAAAAGACTCAGTTTTGGTCCCTGCTCAGAGAAACGATGTCCAAACAATACAGTTTTGTGGTCGGTTATTATTATTATTTTTATTATACGCCCGTCGAAGACGGGGCGTTTTATGAGATCACCCGTGGCGGGCGGGCGAGCGGCTTCAAGTTCTTTGCACGGAGCATATCTCCAAAACTATTCTACCCATGGTTATGAAATTTCATGGGTGGATACATCTCATTAAGGGGGGGGGGGGTGCATTGCAAACGAACCATAACTCTTGCTTGCTTAATGGTTTAGTTATTGCCCTTTGTTTATTTTCATACTTGAATTTCGTCCGGAGCATATCTCCAGAACTATACTACCTATGGTTATGAAATTTTGTAGGTGGATAGATCTCATCAAGGAGGGGTGCAGTGCACATGAACCATAACTCTTGCTTGCTTGATTTTGAGTTATTGTCTTTTGTTTCTTTTCATACTTGAATTTTATCCGGAGCATATCTCCAAAACTATTCTAAATACGGTTATGAAATTTCGTAGGTGGATAGATCTCATCAAGGGGGAGTGCAGTGCAGTGCACATGAACCATAATTTTTGCTTGCTTATTTTTAGAGGTATTGCCCTTTCGTAGGTGGATAGATCTCATCAAGGGGGAGTGCAGTGCAGTGCACATGAACCATAATTTTTGCTTGCTTATTTTTAGAGTTATTGCCCTTTGTTTGTTTTCATACTTGAACATTCGGTGCATATCTTCAAAACTACATGTATACCAGCTATGGATATGAAATTTCATGTGTGGATACATTCCATCAAGGGGAAGTGCTCTGCATATAAATTTCAACTCTTTCCTTCTGAATTTTTTAGTTATTGCCCTGTCTTGTATTTTTCAAACTTGAATTTTGTATGATGCATATCTCCCATATTATACTAGCTGGGGTTATGAAATTTCAACACAAATACACTGCCATTATTTTCGATCAATGGCAACAATTTCTGCACTACTATTTTTCTATATCTCCCCTTTATGATTATATAAAGAGTAAAGCGGCTACAGAAGCCTGGCTGGTACACGGACGAAGTAACACAGGCTAGAATTACAAGGGATATGTAAAGATCGCATAAAAATTGGGATCAGTATAAAATCTGGAGAAATAAGTGCGTTTTGATCATAAAAAAGACTAAAAAGATCTTTCTTTAATAATTCGGTCTCTATTTTGCCAACGTTGTCTAAAATATTCGAAAAACACGTTGCTAATCAATCCAATAAATATCTACAAAATACCAACTTTCTCAATGAACGCCAATCTGGTTTTAGACAACATCATTCGTGCCAAACTGCTGTGATAAGATTATTTAATTCATGGTTAACGAGCATTGATGAAGGTAACATTATAGGTCCTGTATTCTTAGATTTCAAGAAAGCTTTTGATCTTGTAGATCATAAAGTATTACTTAATAAATTAAAACTGTATCATTTCTCTAGCAATGCCTTAAAACTCTTTGAATCCTACTTGGCAAATAGAACTCAAGCGATCAGAACTGCTGTCGCATGCTCAAATTATCTTCCCATAACGTCTGGAGTTCCGCAGGGATCTATACTTGGACCACTGTTGTTTTTGTTTTATGTAAATGACTTGCCTCTTGAAATCAATTCCGAAACGCATATGTATGCAGACGATACAACATTTCACTGTAAAGGTAAAAACATTAATGAAATTCAATTAACACTTCAGTCAGATATCAACAAAACACAACGCTGGTGTGTGAAAAATAACATGGCCATCAATCCTACCAAAACAAATTGTACGATCGTAGGATCAAAGCAAAAGTTATGCTTTGAAGATCTAAATCTGTATGTTAATAATAACAGGATAACTAATGTTGAATCACAAAAGCTTCTTGGGGTTTTCATAGATAAAAACATGGAAATTACACATCGACAAAACATGTAAGAAACTTGTTTCAAAGTTATTTCTTTTGAAAAGGATTCAGTATTTTCTTACACCTGATTTTATGCATTTGTTCTACTACGCATACATTACACCAATATTTGACTACGGTTGTGTAATATGGAGTAAAGCAAACACGGTTGATATTCATAGATATACCAAATTACAAACACGAGCAGCTAGAATGATGTTAAATGAACACAGGGATAAATCTTCATACGAAACGCTCAGAACTCGGAATTGGTTAGTATTTCCAGTCCGATGCAAATATTTTATAGGCTTATTAATTTTTAAAGCCATAAATAACCTAACACCTTCCTATATTTCTGACCTTATTACATTCTCATCAAATAATACATATGTTTTACGGTCAATAGCTAAAAGAGATATTTCACACAATAAACCCAATACAAACTCTCTCAAAAAGACTTTTAGCTATTCCGGTATGGAAATATGGAATCGAATACCAACAGAAATTAGAAACTCTCAAAATATCAACACATTCAAAAGTAAATTCAAATCATTTCTTTTTGAAAATAGCTTAAGTTTGAAGCAAAAATATCTATAGATGTTCGAACAGATTGCAGATACCCACTTCCGGTTATGTCTGTCTTTGAGGTAGAACTTTTATTACATATAACTACATTATTTGTTTCATACTGATTAATTATATGAATATTGTTAAAGAAGGCATCATTGGAAATAATATTGCTGTAATTAATGTATCATTTTTACATTGATGTGTAATATTAATGATACCTTCTGAAAATAAAGAATTTATTATTATTATTATGCCCCAACTGGGGTAAGACGGGCGTATCTTGCGACAATTTGCCGCTCTTATTATTATTATTATTATATAAATAAACAATTAAGATATAAGACTAGGCGTTTCACTGGCTGCTATCTTATTGCACATTCTAGCAAAAACAACATTGGAATGAAAATATTTTGGATGTTTTTTTTTTCTAAATGAAAGTGACCTATGCATTTTTCTAAAAGGGAAAAATGCTTTGTCATCATTATTGATCAAGCCCGGGTTTTCTCCGGTGTTAGTATACACCGGTTTTTGTATAAACAGGTCTTTGTACATTTGGACTTTACTGTGACTTTAATCTACTTATCGTGGATTTGTGTGTATACAATATATGTGTGGGGTCGGAGGGTTTGCCCCCCCCCCCATCTATTTAAGAAATGCTGGAAAGATTATAAACTGTTGAGGCTTGATGGTAGGATGATATTTTCTTCTTCCATTATTTAACCCATTACTACATAGTCCCTACTTTTGAAGACCATGAGACAGAAGCCTTTGGAAAACATTGTGGGAAAAGGAGAAAATGCTGGTAACCTGCATTTTCTCCTTGTTTTCTACCCTCTTCAAATCAAATTTCAATTTTTGATTCACATTTATTTTGTTGTCTGCAAATGCTTCCAATTTGGACTAGTCCAAATTATGTCATTTGGTACAGAGTTAGGACAGAGGAGGAACTAATAAATGCAATATTTAAACGACTTGTAAAGGATGCAACCGTCAGACGGAAGGGATAAGCACGTAGTATTCACAACTGTTTGTGTTTTTTTTTTCTGACCGTCTTCCCACCAAATCATCTCCTTAGCCCCTTATTAATGTCAAGACTAGCACATAGGGAGGAAAAAATCGAGAAATTGTTTTTTACATTGCTCCTATTACAATGTTTAGATTTTCCTTGATGCGTTCAGCGATCACAGAAAGATTGATTAACATATAATTCTAGGCCAGGTAGTATTAAAAGACTTTGATAGAAATTTAATATTGTTTTGGTATACATACATTGCTCTCTTAAGTAAATGTGTCCATTTTAAATCATTACTATAATATAAACACACCTCGAAGCACGCGAAGTGGTGAACCTCTGATAAAATTTAGACGGATGAAGAACTTGATGAAAAGGGGGGCTGTTCTGCATATATAACTATGATTTCCAGGGTGTCCCCTCAGCCGAATATGAGCCATGCATTTGACAAAATGGGGCTAAATGTATTTCCGATATCTATTTCACCGAGCATTTAAAACATGATAATAGACCAATAACGTTCATTTTATCTAACAGCCGACTGAGTCCTGAAGTGTGTAGAATGGTCATTTGACATGCAGAAATTTAACCCTTAACCCCAGAGATACCCATTTTGACGTATCAACGACAGACAGCTTTTGAAACATTGTGGGAAAAGGAGCAATTTCTCCTTCTTCACAATGTTTTCCACTTAATCAGATATTTGTATCCTCATTTTTCCATATTTTTGACATCATATCTTTATTTGGTGCTGAAATGGAAGAGCCTCACATTGGCATATCAGGTAAAGGGTTAACCATTAACGAAATGTTACGTACTAGGTCAGACTGGGCGGCCTAGCAGACTGACTTCGGTAGATACATTTTGCATCAAACCACCATTTCAGAGAGCATCACTAATATCTATTTATCAAAGGGTATAGTTTGGACTAGTCCATATTAAAAGCCTTAGCTAGCACGTTATTGAATGTGGTTCAAGTAATTGGAACGGAAGAAAGTGCTGGCTACCAGCGTTTTCTCCTTTCTTCACATTGTTTTCGAAAGCCTTTTTCCTCAGGCTTGATGAACCCGGGCTAGTTTAATGAAGTATATTGTAAATAACTTTGTCCTTACGTTTTAATTTTACGCCAACAATGATTGGGACTTCCTTTCCTTCATGAAGAAATACAACAGCACCTTTCAGATTTCACAGACAAAGGTGAATCACATTTTTGTCTTTAGGGCAAATTTCTAAATCTTAAAGGCAGATTCAAGCCTGCAGCCGCTGTGTTAAAGTTTCCTGTGACCAATCCATTGACTATTGGAAGGAGGAGATAGTTTGTTAGCGGTATTCATGGTTGAACAACATTCCAAACTGTGTAGGTCCACTTCGTATCTACGCATAATACTTAAGTACAAGCAGAATGTCTACCCCCTTACAGATTTCATATAATTGGCCCGCAACGCGCACAAAAGGGACATTCGGACATTTGCGTGAAATGTAGTCTCGGATCAGCCTGCGCAATCCTCTCTGGTTATTCTGGAACAGCATTTACCGATTTTATGTTATTTTATGTTGGTGTAAGGCTACTGTAGCACAAAATCTAATGTAGTCGTAAAGTGCCTTCTCGGATTAGCCTGCGAGTACTGCACAAGCTAATCCGAAACGACACTTTACGCAAAGGCCCAAGTGTCCCTTTTTGCGTGTTGTAGTCTAAATAAATAGGAAGCAAAACAAAGAGATAAAACTTTGCGGGAGTAGTTGATGTGTATATATAGATACATGTGCGTATATTTCAAGTTTAGATCGCTTTGTATGAAGATTTCGAAAACACTAACAGTATAACAAATTTACAGTAACACCGGTATGTTTCACTTCTCTTTTTAATTTTTATCTCTCATCAGTCGTAGTCTATCATCATCACCATCGTCTTCATCATCATCATCGTCATTATCATCATCATCTCCATAATCCTCATCATTGTGGTCGTCGATAGCTACCGCGACCATCACTACCAGTGTTATAGTTGTCATTGATATCAATATTATTTCTATTATTATTAGACAGCGTGGAAGTATTGGTAAATATATACAACTGTTAATATTTAAATCCTACTTAATTCTCTCTCCATCATTTATCAAAATTTACTATTTTGATAGTCATTTAGGGCTGTTCCTATTTTGATATAAACAGAAATGTTTCTGTAAGGTACCAAATACATGTAGGTCTCCCTTTGCCACAACGCTTTCAACAGTGATCCCTTACAAGAAGAAAAGCTTGTCTTTCGGGAGTTAATCAAAAAACTTAACAAACAAACTTCACAAACAAACCTAACCTAGAGTGCTCCTATAGAAATTAACATATCTCTAAAGGCACTGCAAAACCATATTTATTACAGGGAGGACTACACTTTCCAGTTTCCAGGTGAGAACTTGATTTACACTGTGTTATATCACTTGTTTGTGCCCTATGCATATTAAAAATTCACAACACAATCTTTTCACACAGATAACTCCGTAATGATGAATGAAGAGGAACTCAGTTTAAAAGTACAGAAAAACTGGGTCAGGATCAAACGTGAAACCCAGACCATAAGGGAGAAACTAATGGACAAATTACTGGAAGACCGGGCCCTCACTCTGGACGAAATGAAGGAAATAAAATCGCAAAAAAGAGACGACCAATTCGACTTTTTCCTGATAAGGCTTATAGAGTCCCGAAAGTGTACACTACTCTTGCGGCATCTTGAAGCATACGGCCGCCGACAACTCTGTATTGCGATCAGAAAAACGGAGATAAGTATGTAACCTTGTTTGTATTTCATTAGTCTGATTGTTTGTGTAATATCTTCATACCTTTTTCTAGGAATGTTTTAATTGTCTTGATCAAACATGATGTTATTGATTCAAGGTCAGTTAAAAGAGCATCTTCACGCTAGAAAATGGTCGACAATGAAAGTCACTTCAGTATATCTTTATACCTTATCTTAACATTCAGAAACCTCAACTCTAAAGGAAAACATGCATGGGGTCATTTCATAACCTGTCGGTTTCACAGTACAATTACTTTTCAGATACCTGACCTTCGAACACAGAAACTGGAACAAAAAGAACTTAAAAAAAAAAAAAGATGTGAACAGTAAAACTAGATGAATTAAATATTTAGCAAGATCTGTGCATGTTTATGCAAGAAAGCAACTGAGACGCATACATACATATAACATATTCCCATTGTTTTTAAAATGTAGTTAACGTACTTTATATAACATTTCATAGCGAAGTTCTGCTCAATCAGAAAGATGCGTCAGTAAATGTAAACCTACATTGGTACCAGTGCTGGTAGCACATTTATTACACACCACATCCAAATCGAAACTTAGCACAAAAAAATATGAACACTAATATGCAGGAAAGGTATCTGACTTTCATGCCCTTGTCTGCATTTATCATTATGGGTTTTCTAAAACCAACATACTAAGTCTGTGAAATGTTGATATTATTTTCAACAGGAACAGAGTTTATAGATATACATGTAGCAACAAAACCTTGTGTCTCAACATTTAAAAAATGTTATGCATGTTTTTCTATGGTTGAATATTTGCAACAATGATTAAATAGTTATTTACGGTTGGGGTTGGAGATAAAGATATGGGTTGTATTTCCAAAATCCAAAATCATCTCGACAAAAAAAAAAAAAAGGATTAAACGTCAAACTCATTTTACGCGAAATGGTCAATTTTGGCAGGTTTTCACCATTTTTAGCGATCAGCTACATTTTGTTACCATCCAAGTCAATGTTCCCATTCAGATATTGGTCAATCCGATTTGTCTTGACATAAAGTTGTTTGATTATGATTAAAACCATATGCGTTTTAGAGAGAAGACTCAGAGAAACGACTGCGACACAGAAAATACGAAAATGCCAAAATAATTCACTTTGAATATACTATCTATACCATGTCTTTATTTTAAATTTTATTACCGCGACATGTTACTTTCAGCAGGTGACATATTTGAATAACACATGGGTACTTTTTCACTTTTCATACTTTTATTTCAGTACAGAAGAAAGATATCATAAATAGATTCTCCCTGGCTGTTAAATTTTAGTAGATAGTCCATAGCTTAAAACCTTTAAATAAAAGTTATGAACTCCTTGTCTTAGCTACAAATGTAATATAAATTATTTTGCCAGATGTGGGCGAATAGGAGAAGTTTATTACAAACGTGACTAGTTTATCTTGCGACCTGTACTAAAACTGTCTCTGTCTCTCTCAAAAGGCGCAGAAGACTTCAACACAAGCACAGAGTCAAGACTACACGAATTAAAACAAAAGCCTGTAGATCATCATTTTCAAAGTCTAAGCAAGGAGCTTAAAGATTTCCATACAGAAATTGGCGACACAGTCAGTAGCATGAATCAGTCTATTGACGAAATTGGACAAAGAATGGAAGCAATGGATACCAAAATGTGCACAATGGTTGTGAAAAAGAAAGATTCGAAAAAGAAAAGTAAAGGCAATCCAAATACTCAAAGTTGCGAATCACAAAAGGCAAATGAAGGTAACGAACGTCTTAAAAAATTAGTGAGGACACAAAGTGATGAAGTAGTCAAATTGAAAATACAATTACAGGCTAAATGTGAAGAAATAAAATGGTTAAAGAAACAGCTGGAGGACAAGGAGAGTTCAAATAAAAATTTGGTCCATCTGTTGCAGAAATCAAACGATGAAAAAATAGATATACAGAAAAAACTATATGATTCCAAACAAGAGCAACTTGATCTTGGACACAGGTTATTGGCAAATGAAGCTGAAACAAAGCAATTGCGTGAACAGCTTCTTGTGTCCCTAGACACGTATTCAGACGGAAAACAGACTGGTGCGAAAGATAATGACAGCAAAACTAGTTCGGTCAAACAGCCAAAACAGGTTACTTTCATTGAAGACCAGTACATCGAACCAACAATTAGAAGTAGGGAAATTCAGGAATTAAAGAAAGCACTGGATAATGCCTTGGAAGAAAAAGAGTGTGTCAACAAGCTGATAAAGTTGAAAAATGCAGAGATGCTAAAACTAACAAGTAATCTTCGGGCGAAAACTGAAGAGAGCGAGAACTTGCAAAGGCAACATCAGAAAGCAGGAAATGCAAGTTATACACTTAAGGATCAAATTAGAATGTCCGACAAGGAAATGTCAGAGGCTAAAAAGAAACTTGCAAACAACATGAAGGAGATGGAGGATTTAACTGAAAAGTTGAAACCAATGGCCTTAAAAATAAATGAAATTTCTGAGCGATTGAACGAACTTGGAAACTAACTATGATCAATGAAATAATTATACGCTTTTCGAAGACACTTCTTGAATGAGTTTGGATCATCAGTTTATTTGAGCCGCGCCCTATGATTGAAAAGGGGTCAATGCATCTTCGTGATGCTTTTTCATAATTATGGATTCATCGATCCTCACTTATAATCAATTGAGTGTGGTGGTAGAATGGTCCGTGGACATGCAGAAAATAAAATGTACTACTTAGAAAAGGTTTCTTCTCATTTCAGCTTGCGCGGAATGTAAAGGTAAAAAAGACATGTTTGCAAAATAAACGTAAATTTCATTTTTACCACATTATTATCTCCCACTAGATGGCATTCTACAAATACACATCTATCTTATTTAGGCATCCTAGGTACAGAATTGGACTACTTTTCTTCACGACAACCATTACTTTAGATTTCAAATTTAAATAAACGTTCACTCAGTAAAACACTACCCGCTGTGATTAATTCATCTATGATCAGCAGTTTAGGGAAATGTGGAGCTAAAACAGGCCTGATTTTTCCTAAAAAAAATTGATAAAAACCATGTTCTCCATTCCTACTTTATAGCGCGTATTATTACAATTTTACAATTCCCCAATTCCCCAATCAATACCATACAATACAGTCCCGGGGGGGGGGGGGGGGGGGGTGAAAGGGGCAAGTCATACGTCATATAAGACAGGTCGAATCTTCAAAGAATATGACCTGCCCAGACAACTATTTTTATCATGTAAAAATATGGCGATTGAAAATGGCTTAAACGATGCGTAAAGGTGCTGCTCCTAAAAGTTCCAGTCAATGGCAGAAACAAGAATTTTGAAACTAGAACAGATCCAGCATGTCGCATTATCTGTTTGTGTACATCGATGATCGCTAACGATTAGCTGAGTTTTCGCCGTAAATCTCCGCAGTGACGTAAACACCACAAGATAATTCAATGCCATTATCTCCCGGTAGATGGCATTTCATCAATACTCATCTGTCTAATTTTGGGCATCCTGGCTACAGAATCGAACCACTTTCCTTGGCGACAACCGTTACTTTGAATCTAAAACTAAAATAAAGGTTTACTCAATAAAACACTACCTCTTGCAATTCACTCAGCTATGATCAGCAGTTCAGAGAAATCTGGAGCTAAAGCAGGTCTCATTTCTCCTCAAACGTATTGACAAAAGCTGTTTTTAATATTGCTACTTTATAGAGCGTAATATTAGAGTCAGCCCGCTTTCGGGGCTACTGATGCGTCATATAAGACAGTCGAATCTTCGAAGAATATGACATGCGCAGACAACAAATTCAATGCGTCAAAAGAAAACGATCATTCACTTGATCGTTTTGTCCAAATCCTAGGCTTGAAAGACTAAGTTATTCGTCGGTCTGTGTGTGCGTTAACTTTTATTTCAAACATCTTCTCTGAAACTACTTTTCCAATTTAATGAAACTCCACAGAAATGATCCTGCCATGGTTCTCTACAGAATTTTATGAAAGAATTCTATTCCATAGAAATCTCTGGTTGCCATGGTAAAAAAAAAAAAACTGAAAAAAAAAAATGAAAATATTTGATTTTTTTTTTGTCTGAAACCGTAAGGCCTATGGCTACCAAATTTGGCCAGTAGCTTAATCGACTGGACCTCTACCAAGTTTCTTAAAATTATAGCCATGGGGTCAAAATTGACCAGGCCCCGGGTGTCACAAGTATTACATGGGCTTATATTAGGGGATTCTCCTTCTACCTAGCAATAGGGTCTAGCGCTACCAAATTGTGCATTTAGCTTTATCTAGTGGATCTCTACCTAGTTTCTTCAAATTATAGCCATAGGGTCAAATTTGTCCCCACCCCGGGTAGTCACTAGTTTTACATGGGCCTATATAGGGAAAAATTCAAAATCTTCTCGCATCTAGCTGTAAGGCCTAGGGCTATCCAATATGGCATGTAGCTTTATCTAGTGGATTTCTACCAAGGATTCTTATTGCTCTAGGGTCAAATTTGGCCCTGCCACGGGAGGTCACAAGTTTTATATGGGCTTATGAAGAGAAACTTTATAATCTACCCGTGCATAGCCATAAGGCCTAGGGCTACAAAACTTTGCATGCTATTGCTTTATCTAGTGGGTCTCTACCAAGAGGGCCCAAATTATAACCTTGGAGGTCGAGTTTGGCCCCATCCCAGGGGTCACAAGTTTTACATGGGCTTTTACAGTGAAAACTTTATAAATTTTCTTGTGACTAAGACATAGGGCTTACCTATCTCATGAGTCTCATGTTTTAAAGGGTCTTTCATTTATCAAATTTCCTTTACAGGGCCATTTATAGAGCAAACTTCGAAAATCTTCTTGTTTTTAACCATACGTTCTAGACCTGTTTTATTTGGTATGGGGCTGTATCTTGTGGACCTCTATCAGGATTCAAATAATTGTAGCTTTCTGGCCAAAAATGGCTTTGCCGGGGGTCATAACTTTCTCGTGGGATTTTATAGAAGAAAAGTCTGTATGTCTTCTAGTTTAAAGCCAACTGGCCAAGTATTGTATTGTTTGGCTTGGAAATTTTTAACTTTTTAGCCAGTGGGGCGATACAGGACCATCATGGCCCTCTTGTTTCTACACGAGAGGAAAAGTTTATATATGACAGACGGCACATAAACTGTACCAGGAAAGTTTGAAAATGTACTTTGTCAAATGATATATTTTGCTGTGTCATCAGAAACTACATGAATGTTCATTTGATCAAATGATGCGTCCTTAGTGTATGAGGGCTATTGAAGTCTTGTATCTCTTTTGGGCCTAGATTATGTCAGATTCAGACAAAGTATTGCAAAGATTCTACTATAGCAATGGTTTGAAATTATGGCCTAGTCTTAGATAACTGATGGAGCAGTAAACCAGGCATTCATAAGGAAGACTGGCTTGTAAGCATCATAAGGTTGAGCCAGACAAAATGTTAATCAAACTGACCTTTAACCCCAAAACAAGACTTTAATACACCTAGATACTGCCAATAGTGATGATGTATCAAATATAAAAGTTATTTTGTTTCATTGCTTTTGGCTATACACAGGCTTATTACAAAAGTTGGTATCAAGAAGACACAGTGATAATGGATGAAAAGTTTTAAAAAAGTATCAAAAAATTTGTCACCCGCCTGACCAAATATTTTTTGATAATAGATACTGGACAATAGAGCCGTCTAATAACAAGAAAGATGTTGTAAACAAGAGGGCCAAGATGGCCCTGGTTCGCTCACTTGAATTTTTGAGAGGACCAAAGGCAATTTTTTCACAATCTAAACAACCATTTCAGAGAAGAAAATTTTTTAAGAATTTCTTCATGTCTGTGTAGTGTAAATAGCCCACAGCTATCAGAGCCATGTTTCTAGATGGATAAAAATATTTCGAGCAATTTTTGAAAAGGGTCATCCAAGGAACATCTCTGTGAAATAATTTCAAAATCTGACCTGCCGTTTCAGAGAAGAGGAATTTTTAAGAATTCTTTTATTTCTGTATAGTGCAAGAAGCCCCCATTCACCAGAGCCATGTTTCTTCACGTATCAAAATTTCACGAACAACTTTTGAAAAGGGTCACCAAAGGAACATCTCTGTGAAATAATTTCAAAATCTGACCAGCGGTTTCAAAGAAGGAGAGTTTTTTGAGAATTTCTTCATTTCCCTATAGTGCAAGTAGCCCTCATTCACCAGAGCCACATTTTTTGACGTATCAAAATTTCGCGTACAATTTTTGAAAAGGGTCATCCAAGGAACATCTCTATGAAATTATTTCAAATTCTGACTAACGGTTTCAGAGAAGAAGAATTTATAAGAATTTCTGTATAGCGCAAGTAGCCCCCATTCACCGGAGCAATGATTCTTGACGGATCAAAATTTCGCGAACAATTTTGAAAAGGGTCATCCAAGGAACATCTGTGTGAAATTATTTCAAAATCTGACCAGCCGTTTCAGAGAAGAAGAATTTCTAAGAATTCCTTTATTTCTGTATAGTGCAAGAAGCCCCCATTCCGTATCAAAATTTCACGAACACTTTTTGAAAAAGGTAACGCAAGGAACTTCTCTGTGAAATTATTTTAAAATCTGACCAGCGGTTTCAGAGGAGAACATTTTCAAAGAATTTCCTAGAAAATTCCATTTCGTTGCCATGGCAACCAGAGTTTATGACGGAATCAAATTCTGTGAACAATTTTTAAAGAGGACCTCCCAAGGAACATTCCAGCCAAGTTTGGTCCAAATTGGCCCAGTGGTTTAGGAGGAGTTGATGTTTAAAGAATTGTTGACGACGCACGACGCACGACGGACACCGAGTGACCCTAAAAGCTCCCCTTGAGCACGTTGTGCTCAGGTGAGCTAAAAAGATATACTAAGCACTTGAAGATGACATCTAGTATTACCCAAAATATATGTATTTCCACGTTTTCATCATGATTTAAATGAGAATCATGTTGATACAACATTGCTAGCCTGGGTTCCATTACTTCAACTGCTATTTTCTTTTATCTCTTTGAAGTGTATTAGCTTACCCATAATCATTTTCAACCACCACAATGGTGTCTCTGTTCATTATTAGGATGTATTTGATTGTCAGAACCTTGTTTCATTGATTGTCATGAAATAATACATTGACTGTTCAAATAAATTGAGTACTAATGGTTTAATTTGGTGCAGTGCTCCAGATAGCATCGACACAGCCGTAATTTACGGACTGCATTTCGACAAATATGGCTGAAGTTGAAATTTTGTCAGTACCAAATACGGAAACTTTTTGTGCGATACAGTTCGGTTACACCAGTATTCCGTAAACACGAACAGATTTCGTTCCATACTCATGTTGACTGGTTTTGTAAACTTGCCTTTTATACGCTGTGGAATGTGACTCGTAAACGAGTCAATGCTGAATCAAAACTGAAAGTAGAAACCACAATGGCTAAGCAATCATCTCCAGAGCTTTTTTCGGTTAGAAAATGAGCCCAAACACATGATCGAGGCATTTTTCAACAATAATATTGACAAAGTCATAACAGTAAGCGATCAAGAAACAGAAGAGGCACACTGGTTAGTGCCGGTCAAACCGTCTACCAGTCTATAAATAGAACCTTCGCTTTCCCTATCGAGTCTTTGTCCAAGATATTGATACAGTGTTCTCACGTAAGTTATTGCATAAATCACGTAATAGACTTTCAAGAAATTCACGTAACAAATTTTGGTTACATGGGACCAGAGGAACATCGTGCGCTAATCTTGTGTAAAATGAAAGGTTTTGAAGTTACTTCTTTTCCTTAATTACAAATTTATATCAAATCATGTGGGAATACCTATCAAGAAGTAATAACGAATATGAAAAATTGATTCGTGATAAAAAAAAAAAAAAAAAAAAGCCATGACACAAAAAAAAATGTGTCTTTAGAAATTGTCCCATCAGAATCCTTTTAGACTGCCATTTCAGCTTTTTAAACATTTTAAGTTGTACATTTACATATATATCTCAGTAAAAAGCTTTTCTGTGTTGCAAATCATCAATATTGATTGGTTGACCTCTAGTTGGCAACCATTAATGTCATACCGTCAAATACGAAATCATACCCTGGGCAGATTTTAAGACTAGGGGGTAAGTGTATCCTTGAAATAAAAAGCTAATGGGAATACTGTGATAGCTGAAAAGTATGAAAGAATTAATGCGAGGGGTGGGGAGAGATGGGGAAGGAATTGTCAAAAGATGGAAGTCGAAAACTTCGTCCTTACAATTTTTATTTTTTTATATATATATTTTGCATGGCTTTGACGTCCATAGAGCTGATACTCAAGCTAAAATCTCGATACTGACGTGCTTTAATTTTGACCAGTACTGGTACTGACTGAGACAAATATTATCTGGAGCACTGATCTGGTGCATATTACGGGTCTGAAGTGCCCTATCTATGTACACTGGTTGAAAAGAGATCAATTGGTTACTTAACTATATTGTGCTACATTTAAATTGCCCAGCATACATGCGGTACATTTCTCTATAATCCCAGGATCATATAGATGAAACGGGGCTTAGAAATGCTGTCTTCAGTACCAATATTTTAGTAGTTTCTCAAGTGCATATGCCTAACACTTTAGAAACATGAGTTACAAACCTTATACGTCCAGAGGCCTTATTAACTGAAGAGTATTTGACCTAAAATGACTTATACTTTAAGTTGCCTTGGGTACTTTTATTTAGCACCCTAAATTCTTACAACAAGAGGCTTGTATCATTCCATATATAGCCAAGAAACTCATTTGCAGGTTATTTTTGAAAATTTAGAACTAAATTTATTCTAAGAAAAAAGGGGAAAAAACGTTTTTCTGCGACTGGACTGAGTGTGGAAAGCTGAACAAGAGGGCTGTGATGAGTTTTGTGGCTAACATGAAAACCATACATGTAGGAGTAAGTTTTATTCTTTTTTTCTATACTATGAACAAACACTCATTAACCCAGTTTAACCCAGTGAAAATAGTACAATTCATTGGCACAAAATTTATTTTTGTATCATACTTTGCTTTGATATGACATAGATTTTACTATGAAAGTAAAGGTTTGTTTACAATGTTTTCACATGCTAATAGAGTGCATGGAAGCATTTATGCCTTTTAAATGCCCATGTCTGACAGCAGACATGTATAGTAAACAATAGTAAATATTCGATTTAATGAAGGAAACTGTAGAAGTTTGCCTGTTTAGGATAAGAGCCATGTAGCAGGCTTCCTTTTTTTTCTCATATGAAAAAGAAAAGGTCTCGACTCCAGGCCAGACTCGCCTTGCATCAAAAGCAGTAGTCTAGCTGTCAGTCTCATTCTGAAGCTTATGTAATATTAACGGCTTAATTTATTTCCAATGTTCTTCATAAGCCATACATCACAAAGAGCAGTAATAAGCTTATCTTTTAATGCTAACTCTGTAGTATAATCTCGTTTCACTATATTGAAAACTTCTTCTTCAGTTTTGAAGAACCATTGCTGCTATATCTCCCTTCAACACTTTCGACTGCAAATTGACTAAATTCTTTCCTCTTGTTTCTTTCGCCTTCTTAGCACAGAACTGTACATGTTTAGTAAAGTTTTCAAGCACAAGCCACTCGTCACAGTCAGGACAAGGGCCATACGCTTTGACATCAAATTTCTTGTTTGCTGTTCTCCTAGGCAGTAAAAGTTCTCCTTCTTTGAAATGCAAAACTTTCCTACTATGCTGACTGTTTCCCTTATTTCTCTACAGATTGTGTTTCCTAAGTAGGTGATTTTTCAGAAAATCACTCTCATTTTCATCAGCATCATCTAATTTTTTTTCATGTCGAAAATTTCGCTTACATTTGTCTCTTTTTTGTGCTTATTCTCCAAATGAGTTTATATGTTTGTAAACAATTGACAGCAATACACACATGCATGGACTCTATCATACATGTATGTTCTTCCCTGTGTTGATTTCCTATTATCCTGATACGTTAAGCTTTTTGTAAAAGTTTTTTTGGGTAATTAACATTAAAATGCATACATCATTACTTGGTAATGTTTTTTCTGGAAGCTGTTTTATCGTCAATAGATCTACTGGTTGAAATATCAGATCCCTCTGTACCTGAAACATTATTTGCTGATGATGATATCTCAACTGCTAGAAAGTCTTGGTAATTGTGATCTCTTGCTGCGCTTTTAGTAATATGCATACCCTTGTTTGTTTGAATTTTTCAACATCAAGACAATGTCCTTTCAATGTCCTTCCTATGGTCAGCTAGGTTAATTGTGTTATCAGTTTCAGAATCTTCGTCGCAAGAATCCGGTACATAGTCTTCGTCACAAAGGTCCTCAAAGTCCTCATCTAAATTAGTCACACCAAAGTCCATTTCAGAATCTTCAGAATAATATGGTACAATTTCTTTTACCTTGAATTCAATTATTTTGTCAGGTTGATCACAACCGTCCTGAAGTTCAGTGTCTACGCGAGTAGCAAGTAACCTTATTTCAGAATCTTCAAAAGTATGTGGTATACCCTCTTTTTCATCGAATTCGACAATTATATCGGGTTGATCACTAATGTCTTTCATTTCCTTGTATACATTAGTAGGGCTTAAGGAAATTTCAGAATCTTCACAAAAATGTATTGTATTCTCTTTTCCATCAAAATCCACAATTTTGTCAGTCTGATCACATAGGTATTTGATTTCTTGATCTACATTCCTAACACTTCAGTCAACTTCAGAATCTTCCCAACAATGTGGAACATTCTCCTTGTCAATTGGATTATAAGGGTCTTCAATTTCCTCTAGTTCAGTAATACATGTAGCTTTTAAGAGGTCATCCTCTTTTTCACTAAAATCTTCAATTCTGTCAGGTTGATCACAAGATTCTTCAATTTTCTCTTTCACATTAGTGCTGTATGAGTCAACTTCAGAATATTTACAAGAATGTGGAACATCCTCTTTGTCAATTTAATTACAAGGGTCTTCAATTTCCTCCTCTAGTTCAGCACTACTCTGGTTTCAGAGAAGAATATTTTCAAAGATTTTCCTATTTTTTCCTTTTGGTTGCCATGGCAAGCAGAGTTATGGGTGGAATTCTATCTATTGAACAACTTTGGAAGAGCTTCACCCTAGGAACATCCCTCAATGCGCCATGTACATGAAACCTTCGAGAGTGGAGTCGACCAGAAGAACGGAGACATCCTGTATTTTTTATGTAAGAAATACCTCTTCACAGAGGATAGAGAAGATTACGATAAGAGATCAGACAAGACATTTAGTCTACAGTCTGATCTTGATCTTCAGAGGCCATTGCAGCATATTATGTCCTCAAAGAAGCGTAAAGGTTACATCTTTCCCGACTTTTCGATGTTATGTAAGCAGTTTTTGCCATATTTCACAACGTTTTCGAAATGCATCTGCTGCAATTCAAGTACGAAAAAATGTTCGTTACGGGGAAATGTTTGAAGCCCTCTGTTATCCCTACGATTACCAAAATACAGCATTGTTGAATACAAAACATTGTTTTTCTTCTTCATATTTATCGGTAACTATATATTTAACTTTAGCATCATATTATGCATTCTGTATCTCGGTCACAACAATTTTTTAAAGAAAATAGCCGAATGACTGTCCTTCTACTGACTACACAACATACATATGACATAACTGGGGTATTCTTGCAATAATCATTATGATACGCAGAAAGGTTTTATCAGAACGTATGAGGCAGACGAGATACTGACTTATTGCGTGTTCGTTTAATAGTTCGTACTAGTTCGTTTATATTTAAAGTGCAAGTAGCACTTGTACGTTTTAGCCATATGTTTTTTTAACATACATGTAGAGAAAATGGAATAAACAAACTTTCTATGCTTTTTGGTTTATCATTTTAGATAATGCAGTCAATGCAGTTTATACTATTAATCAACATTGAAAAAAAAATAATCTTTTTGATTTGCATTCTACTAAAGCCAGATGCATACATTTTTCAGACTTTAACTGCAAACTTTCAGTGCAAGCAGCCAGTTCAAGTTATTGTTCAGTTAATTGATATTCTGCAGTTAAATAAATCATCAAAGCAATTCATAATAGAGTGTTAGAACAAAATAAGGCTTGAAAGTAACTATTTGTAACACCAATCAATTCAGAACGGAATAAGTTTATCATCTGTACATAACTGCAATAAAGTAAAAAAAAAAATAATAATCATGATATGAAACATAATTTTATGGCTCAAAATCACGATTTAAGCTCTCGAAAAAAATTGGCCAAAACGTCTTATTTTGTACTTCCAGCTGGCCAAAGCATCTGTGGCCAAAACGTCCTACATTCGTTTGCATACACGAGTGATATGATTTCTTTACGGATGGAAAGTTACATGTTGATGTTATGATTCACTGCAGGATGACATTGTTGAACTCTATACCAAAATACAGAATTTTAGACATGTACAAATTCAAACCATTTGCAGACAACGAAAACAGTTGGCCAACTTTGAAATACATTCTTCTATGGATATAAACAGAGTGGTGAAAGGAGGAAAAGGGGTTCAAGACTTTGCAGACGGTGTATATAAATATCAGACTTCAAAGAACTAAACTAATTTGGAATCACTTGGGTTTTGTGTGCAAAAGAATCTAAATTGTTTAATGTCCGATGAATAAATGTTTAAACATAAATTCGCATGTCTTAGTTTAAGTATTTGGAACACTACTATTTCATTTTTGTCGGAATACATTGGCGAAAAACTGTAATTGATAAACTGTAATAGATAAGCCATAGTTCTGGAAATCGTTGTTGAATGGCCGCGGGTAGTGTGGGGGTGATCAAAGACCGTTCTTACACAAAACAACATCAATCATCAACTCAAAAGTTGAATGCAAGTGAAGGCTACCCAAAGAATTGAAGAGAGCAAAAATTAATCCTACTAATGATTTTTTAGTTGAATACAATTTATTGATGGTTCATAAATGTTTTCCTTACGATTTTTACATCGAATACAACATGTATACACTGCATGAGAAAACACACGGGCATCTTAACTTTATTTGTCTTTTCAACACATGTACAAGCAAAAAAAAAATCATCAAATCTGCATCACAATAACGGCATAGAAATAAAAGTTGACATTTTATTTATTTGTGGGGGTACGAGTTCTCCAGAGAACTCGTACCCAGGGTACGACTTCTCTGGAGAACTCGTACCCTTGAGATTGGGGTACGAGTTCTCCAGGGTACGAGTTCTCCTGATACCAAAATTCATACCCAGGTATCTAGATCTATAGATGTGTGATGAAAGGTTATACGTTAGGGAACAAGACAATTCCCAGACAAGACAGTTCCCCGACACAGCTTTTCGAGACAGTTCCCCGACAAAATTGAAGACAGTTTCCCGACACTATTGAAGACAGTTCCCCGACACTTGTATTATTAGTATCGGTATATTGAATAGGTTTGGTTGTTTAGAATAATTTTTGTAGACATTTATTTGAAATGGATGAAGCAAATTTCAATGTTGGTGGTTATTAAATTGCTTTTTTGACCAATTAAGGGGGGCAATATATTGTGGTTGGACTGTTTGTTGCCACATTAATAAGAAGTCTGCGACGTGAGTATGGGGTTCTGAAATGCATTTTTAACATCACTCGTTGAAAGTATGTTCTATAAATTTCTTAATTAAAGTTTATGAATATTTTATACTTTTTTGTTCATTCTCGCTGGACTATATATAACAGTCAAATTACTACTGTCCATAAAGGCACAATTTAAAGGGGATCTAAATTTATATTATCCATAACATTACTTGCTGGCTATTTCAATTTCTCCGGAAGTAAGAGACAATTGGACAAATGTAAAAAAAATACGCTAAACCAAGGCCTATATGTATTTCAAATCCAACTCTGGGATAAGGATTTGTTTTAATAATCAAATAGATCTACACGTATTCATTTACTATAGTAATAATATTCTGATCTGCACAACGACGAAGGTATCATTTCCGAACTGAGTGATCATCAATAATCAACTAAAAAAGATAAAATATATACTCTCAAATATTCACAATTGCTTACAAGTACAAAAAAAAAAACCCAACATTACCTTTCCTTAAAATATATAGATATCAATGATAGTTGCCGATGAAAATCAAGTTTGCTAATAATAAATGTGTCGGGGAACTGTCTTTAAAAGTGCGGGGAACTGTCTTCAATTTTGTCGGGGAACTGTCTTGTCGGGGAACTGTCTTGAAACCATACGTTATATTTTCGAGTTCTAAATCGAGAAAATTACCCTTTTTTTACTCTACTTGGGGCTTTAATGGTCAACCATTGAAAATAAACCTCATACAAAACTTCCAAAATTTTTTTTGATAACTGACAGGGAAACTATGACACACTTTGCAGAAACGTCTGATTTATTACATATATAAATCATTGACAAGCTCTAGGAAAAAAACATGTCAAACATCGAGAATTTTATTCTAAATGTATTTGGGACGATGTATTTGTTTTAAACGAAAGCTACCAGCCAAAATATCACGGACACAGAATTTTACCGAAGATACAACAACAACAACCCTCGTGCAGTTTGATGTTTGGCTTTAATTCTGACGAAAAATCTGGGTCGACAGTCGGGACAGACGCCAAAATGCCAAATATAAAAGTCTTCAGCGGTAGCTCACACACAGATCTTGCCAATAAAATATGTGAGCGGCTGGGGATTGAGCCAGGGAAAGTAACAACGAAGAAATTCAGCAACGGAGAATGCTGGTAAGGAAGAATTGACGAATATTAATCACTCGTAATTTGTCATTCATCTAGATCTAGTTAAAAATTGCTATGGAATTCCATGAATAGCATATAATCTCGTGACTTGTGGGCATAATACCGTAAAACGCCCCGCCATAAATCACGAAAACCCATGAAAATCAAAATTATGTGTCAAAAAATTGCAACTGGTTTATGGATTCATTTCGTATACATCAAATACAATATTTTTTCAACGGAATGAAGTTGAAAATTTCATTAAATTTCTTCTTTTAACTGAAAAAACAATGCCACATGTAAGCAATGGCTGTATTATAGCAGAGGGGCGTTTTACGGTATTATGGCGACTTGTGTTAGTTTTGGCACCAGAGAAGTTTGGTACTTTGGGTTTGTATAAATTGATCAGATGTTCGAAACTAATTGAGGGTAAGGTACAGATAATCAGATATCTTTAGTCAGAACTGTCTCTTCTGATGCAATTTTTGTGAATGGTTTTTGCAGACACCTTCATATATCAGCCCACTATTGAACATGTCTGGAATAAATACAATTTTGTCCGCATCTTTCAAACGGCTCTTTCCGGCAAAATTTCCAATGATGGCTAATAAAATGGGCACATATCACTAAGATAACTGTCCCCAAAGGCGATGTTACTTTTCGACTGGTCGCCTCTGGGCACAGAGACAATCCGGACAAAATCAGTTGAAAGTTCCGCGCAGATTTTTTGTGCGCAAGTTTGATAAAAGGTTTATACCATTGTCATATTAAGAATAACAATAGGGTAAAACATGTGAAAAAAATGTCTAACAGGTAATAGACCATGGTCCTCAACATTCTGAATAACTGCAAAATTCCATACAGGGAGTCACATCTTCACAAGCCAAGGCTGACGATTCACTAAGCTACTGTACACTTGGCAGATGGAGCTTGACTTTTACATTCCCCCAATCCGCTTTTTTATTGGATGCAGCCAGCTCTAACTGCAATGAATGAAATCACTCGTAGCATTTCATCTTTGATAAAAATAGAATAAGGTTGTGAACTTTTGAATAACAGGTAAACATGGAAACCCATGTGCATATCTGCTTATCGCGTCATGTTGAATAATTGTATTCGTAAGCGGTTTGTAAAATGATATTTCATTGGCTTTTAGAAATATTATGTAGAGGGGGTTAATAACCAGCATCCAATAGAAGATGCATTGCAGGAATCTTGATATCGGGCTCAATCAGCCAAGGTAAGATCCACCTAGTGATCGTAACCTTGGTTCGCGAAGATGAGGGATTCACAGATGACCCTGAAAACACACAAAAATGAAAAATGTCATTTTGTATAACTTTGCTTGGCTGATCAAGACAACACCTTTTACAAATTTCTGGATGTCCCTTTTCGGGTGTTGCAGGCCATATAACATGTATATTTGTTGTACTTTCAGTGTAGAGATAGGGGAGTCAGTGCGGGGAGAGGATGTTTATATTGTACAGACAGGCTGCTCTGAAGTGAATGATATGCTCATGGAACTACTGATCATGATAAATGCCTGTAAGATTGCATCAGCATGTCGTGTAACTGCAGTCATACCTTGTTTTCCATATGCCAGGCAGGATAAAAAAGACAAAGTAAAATATTATTTAAATCATATTTACTGATTAACAAGATAATGGTCTTTCAATCATGTATACTTCTTCTCTTTTCTGATTATGTTTTTTTTTCCAAGGAGACTTCACAGAGAGTCTAGGCCTACACTGTAAGACACCTTTTAGAAATGGTTCTAAGGGAGCTGTTGCAGTAAAGGTGTAGTAACATAGAACCGCTTACCAAACAATCTTGTACTTAAGGTAAGACCTGTGTAATGCACTTCCGGTGAACATGGGGCAAAAATTCTAATTGGTTGATAAATAAGGATAAATAAGGATTTATGCAGAAATAATATTTTTTCACATTTCTAACGGATCAGAAATTCCGTTTATGTCTATCTTGAAATTATTTTTTGATACATACCTTTGTTAGTTTTCTGAGAGTATAATGGTTTTAGATTTATAAATGATAATTCAAAAAAGGAAAAAAATGGAAAAAATGAATTGGTGAAAGTTGTTCAATTATACTCATTTTAATTATAGCTAATTTTGCAGGATGATATTTTAGTAGAAATAGCTGTTTTCCATTACACGGATCTTACCTAAACTCATTACCAAACAACAATATTTTAGGGTTGCCCAAATCAAAAGCATTTGCAGATGACAAAAAAAAAGTGACTGAAAATTTGAAATTTGTTTTGTGAAGTGTAGAAAACACTATGGGAAAAGGAGAAGATGCTGGTTACCAGCATTTTCTCCCCTTTCCCACAATGCTTTCTAAAGGCTTCTTTCTCAAGGTCATAAAAAGTAAGGATTGTGTGGTTATGGGTTAAATGATGGTGGAGCAGAAGATTTCTGAACCAGTGTTTGAAAAGGAAAAAATGCAGGTCACCAGTTATTTTCCTCTTTTCGCCAAGTTTTCTACCCTTTAAAAAACAAATCTCAGCATTATGATATTTTTGAATTGTCATCTGCGAAGTGTTTTTGTATGCATCGAGTCGCATCTTACAATTTTATCAAAACTTATGAAGGCCTAGTCAGCTGTGTTGTGAAGATGTAGATCTTTTCATATCCTCATTATTGAAGGGGAATGACCTATTTAGTATTAGAGGATGTCGAAAACATACAATTACAAGTGTGGCCAGCTTGCACACATTGTTTCAATAGTTCTAGTGTACTTTCATATAGCAAGCAATTGCGCCTTCTTTGACACATTGCACAGATTGATCTATATTGTCTAGAAAATGCTTTTAATGTTGCCCTCTGGCCAAAGGTAAGCATTTAGAAGGTTCTAACAATTGTATGTGAAATTTATTTCTTGTTATAGAGCAGGGCACCGATATCAGCCAAGCTGGTAGCCAACATGTTATCTACAGCTGGTGCAGACCACATTATTACCATGGACTTGCATGCTTCACAGATTCAGGTACAGTATATACTTAACCCTTTCCCAAACAAACCCTGGTTTTTACATGTCTGCAGTAAAAGTCTTTTGAAAACACTACGGGAAAAGGAGAAATTGCTCGTAACGAGCAATTTCTCCTTTTCCCACAGTGTTTTCTACCCTTTTTAAGAACATTTTGCCATTTTATCCAAATCTAAAATTGTCGTCTGCAAACTCTTTCGGTTTGGAAGAGTTGAAATTGAGGCGTTTGGGAAAGGGTTAAGGATTTAACCCTTTTTAAACTGTGCAATCATGAATTTTAATGATCTTGAGGTAGAAACTATTTGAAAATACTGTGGGAAAAGTAGAACATTCTGGTAATCAGCATTTTCTACTTTGTCCCCAATGTTTTGTACCCTGTCTTAGATAGTCAGCTTAAATATACCACTTTTTGTTGTCTGCAGACGCTTTCAGCTGAAAAGAATCTAAACTTTGAAATTCGGGAAAGAGTGAAATACAAATTTAAGCCTTTTCCAAACAAGATTTAGACTCTTCCAAAGTGAAAAAGTTTTCAGACCACAATGTTTAATTTAATGAAAGTGGGATAAAGTTCCCCAGTAGCAAAGAAAACATTGCTTGTTACAGAGAATTTCTCCGTTCCTCACAGTGTTTCCAAAAGATATGTACTGAGGACCCATGAAGACATGGGTTTGTTTGGGTAAGGGTTAACTAAAATAATAGTGATGATCAATGCATAAGTAAGCTGAAATCTTGTATATGCACACTTGGCTCCTTTTTTCCACATTACACAGGGCACGGTGTAGTATGTACAATTCAAATTCCCAAGAGGCCCTGGGTAAAATTCTAAATCAAGGCCCTGCATTATGAAAGTGTCATAAGGCAAGATATCTGATTACCCATTATTAGCAAAGTTGAAATTCAGGATCTTACCTGAATCAAGGAACTGTTGCAGTGACATGACTGAAACTATGTTGAAAGTGATGTAACATATTGAGTTATATTGCATTACTATCATTATACATGTAATTATTAATTCTATAATATGTGCAAATTCCATCATTTGAGAAATGTTTTGTCATTGGATGTTAATGTTTTTTATCATGAGAAGACAAACTTGTTTTTGTCTGGTAAAGATTCAAACAATTTCAGAGCTTCAGCCTCGAGATAAAGGGAGTGATTTTGATTTTAAAAAGTTGAAAATATTGATTATTGTACACTAAACCCTATGTTTTGGGTGCACATTAGATTTTTCTCATCGCGATGATTCTAATGAGTACCCCCAAGATACGGTTTGGAAAGGAAATAATGGGTTAAGAATACCGTCTCTCCCATACATCTGGAGCTATAAATTTTCTTTTTCAGGGATTTTTTGATATACCAGTGGATAATCTCTATGCAGAACCAGCAGTATTGCAATGGATCAAAGACAACATTCAGGAATGGAGAAACTCTTGTATTGTCTCCCCTGATGCAGGTGGTGCCAAAAGGTATAGAAAAGCAGGTTTGCAAGTTGTGGTGACAAGTTCAGAATAGTGTGCATCTCCAATTTCAGCTCTAGCCAAACAACAAATTCAGATTTTCAAATGCAGAACATCAGCAGACAACAAATTCAAACTAGTTACAAATGAGCTGAAGCTCACTGATATGATAGTATGCCAGATTTATGTCATTTTTCCCTCGCTATTTTCAAAAGCATTCTCTTCCTGGATTGTGAGACCCTGCAATGCTAGGCATATTGTTAAACATTTACCAAACAATCCCTGGTTTTTACGACCCCAAGGAAGAAGCTATTGGAAAATATTGTTGGAAAAGGAGAAAATGCTGTTAACCAGCACTTTGTCCTTTTCCCGCTATGTTTTCTATTCTTCATAAGTCAAGTTTCATTTCTTGAGTCCCATTTATTTAGTTGTCTGCATGTGCTTTTGATATGAGGAAGTCTAAAATTTTGTCACTTGGTGAAGAGCTAAAACATTATAGCCTTGATTTTCTTCGTTTTAGCTCACCTTAGCACAGATTGCCCAAGGATGACCTATTGTGATTGATCTTCATCTGTTTTCTTTTGTTTATTGGTTTGTTTAGCCACTGTCAACATGTCAGACTTTATACTTACAGCGTGATCTTGGTTTACACTGTCAGGAATGCTGAAAGCTGTTCTGGCCAAAAAACTTTTTCAAGTAACAGTAAATGAATCTTTTTATACAATATAAATTTGGCCATGCCATGTGAAAAGGGGGCTTAATGCATATGCAAAAAGTATTGATCTAGGCTGGCCCACACTTTTAGTGCAGGCTGAGCTTGGTTGAACACTTTTGTTACTGGTCAATTTCTGCATGCCAAAGAATGGTTCATACTCATGGTTCAGTTGGGTAATTGACAAAATTGATTTTATGGATCCATTATTTGATAGGTGACTGCAACACTATTCTAAGTGCCTGTACATTGTACAGGCACTTAGAATAGTGTTGCAATCACCTATCGTATTATGTGATACCTTTGTGGTATAATGCATCATGGAGATGTATAAAACCCCTTAGTTATGTGCTTGACTTAGTTGGTTTGTTTTGTACTCTGCAGATCAACTCTTTTATTTTCTTGTTAGGGTGACTTCTATTGCTGATCGACTGAATGTAGATTTTGCTCTTATTCACAAAGAGCGCAAGAAGGCAAATGAAGTGTCCTCAATGGTC
Source organism: Tridacna crocea (assembly GCA_943736015.1). Lineage (NCBI taxonomy): Eukaryota > Metazoa > Mollusca > Bivalvia > Cardiida > Cardiidae > Tridacna > Tridacna crocea. The sequence continues at coordinate 34,954,214 of OX031063.1, read as the reverse complement.
CTGGTAGGAGATGTAAAAGATAAGGTGGCCATTCTAGTGGATGATATGGCGGACACTTGTGGAACAGTTTGTCATGCTGCAGACAAGTGAGTAGAAAGCTGCATACATGGATACTAACCTCTCTATGTACAAATTTAGCCTGTAAACATCAGGGTTCATATTTTGAACTATTGAAAGAGGCACTTAGCAGGAAGAGCAGGTGTAGTGAATCTTACAATTTGGCAGAGGATTGATAAAGAATTTTTCAGAAAGAAATTGGTGTTGACAGTTATGTTTATTTGGTGTTTTAGCATCCATATGTAAGTGCTTAAGGCATGGAATAATTAATAAGGAAATCTTTGTTTTACCTCTCTACTGATAGCTCTGGTTACAAGGGATATCCTCTGCCAAGGTACTGGAGAGCTTTAGTAATAATGAAGGAAAGGAATGAAATAGCTGAACTGTAATTCTAATATGACTCAAAATTACATATTGTTTAACTCTTTAGTAAATGACAAGACTTTAGACTTGTCCAAATTAAAACTGTTTGTAGGTGACATACTAACTCTTACTGTGGCGCCTGTGTAAAGCTTATTGGTTCTCCCAGTGCTGGGAATTTTACTATGTACAGGCTAAAATAGCCACTTGACTGATACACTATCTCACTTTAATGAGCTGATAGCATCCAACATGTTTATTGGGGATGTGGTTATATTGATAGAAAGGGCAGGAAATAATTTTTACAGTGATTTTAGTTTTTTGTCTTCAGTTGGATTACAGACAAATTTCTGACAATTTAATGTCCGATAAAGGTATCAAAAGAAAGTGGTGTCAGCCAGGATTTATCAATTATTATATCATAAGACCTAGTCAACATCCTTGTTCATAAAAACCCTTACCATTACATAACTTACATATTTATAAGACAACTTTGGAACAATGACAATACAGCCTTTTTTCCAGCAAATTATTTTACAATTTGAACAGTATTCCAAGTTCCAAATTCTACAATACATTATTCAAAAGAGTATGGCACTTTTCAAAACCTGTTTACTCTAAGAATTTTGTTTGCCTATTTGTGTTGAAACTTGCAAAATAGATCAATCAAAATGGTTCTGAGAGCCGTCAATCACCAGGTAAATCATGTTTGCCTCAAGTTAGTGCCAAGCAGCACATTAAATGGCAGGGCATTGTTATTTCTCCTCCCACTCACAGTGTCTGGGGAAAAAAGTTTATATCATTCACAGATTGCTTCAAATCCTCATTGTGTAACATGGCAACTTAATGGAAATGTACATAATTGGCCAGGTTACGGTTTTAATATTTTAATGGGATATAATTGGATAGAAAAGGAGAAAATGCTGGTTTTCAGCATTTTGTCCTTTTCAAACAATATTTCTAAAAGTATTTTGTGTTATGGTTGTTAACAGCGAGAATTGTATAGTAAGGAGTTCAACCTAATTTTTTTCAAGGAAGCAGTTTATTGAGTTTGATTGATCTGTTTGTGGTGCTGCTATGAACATAAAAAATGGAGAAGGGGAAATAAAATATAAATTGAAATTTTCCTGCCGAGGGAAAAGAAATTGTACATGTACTGTTTTACAGATTCTATGTACGCAGAATTTGCACAAAATTAAGCAGAAATTAACAAAAGGCTCCTTTTTAATTTATGGTTTAAATTTGTGTGATAGATAGTCATTTCATTTATCGAATTATGTGCATTATCTTGTGAATGTATGTTGGAGTTTTACACCGTTTTGATTTATTATACAAAATTCTAAATGAAGACGGTAATTTAGGATAAAATGTTCTTTAGTTGTGGTTTGGAAAGTAGACTAAACAGGAATATAATGTAGCTTTTGTGAGTTTGAAATTGGCAGGATGTGAGAAAAAATTTGGTTACATGATGTATTAGATCAAAGCACTCACTTACATTGTCTTCCCCTTTTCTTTTACTAGATTACTTGAAGCTGGAGCAGTCAAAGTTTATGCGATTTGTACACATGGTATTCTGTCTGGTCCTGCAATCTCTCGTATCAATAACTCTGCCTTTGAAGCAGTTGTCGTCACTAATACCATTCCGCAGCAAGAGAGAATGAAAAATGCCCCCAAAATACAGGTATGTGTAACTCGGTGCTTTAACTATTGATTTCTTTTATAGCTAAATATCATACCATTTCGAATATGCAGTATAAAGCATGCTATATATATTCTAGTTATTTCTATATTTGGGAAAATTGTTCAGTAATTTGGGAAGAAATCTTCTTCCTTTTTACTTGTTACCAAATAACATTTTAAACTTGTATAAATGAAAAGCTTGACGAATGAGACCCATTTGATTGAAAACAGCTATATACATGTAGGTTTACCAGCTAATTGTCTTCTTGTACAATATTTCTGCCCTTTCAGAATCAATCCCATGTTATGAACTATGTTTGATACTACATCAGCAAAAGCTTCTAATTTGAATAAGTCTGAATTGGTTTCATCTAGTAAAAAGTGAAATTGATATAAAAGAACAGTGCATTAAAGGACCGACTGATGTAAGAGATCACCTTTATTACTTCTCTTGAGTGGCCCTTTGGATTCAGGATTGACTGTTCACTGTATTGAGCAGTACTTTGGGATGAGGGAGTTAGTTGCATTATTTTTTTAGATCACCTGAGCACAACATGCTCAAGGGGAGCTTTTAGGATCACGCTGTTTGTTGTCTGTCGTCATTAATTTCTTTAAACATCTTCTCCGACGAAACCAGTAGGCCAATTTGGACCAAACTTTCCTGGAATGTTCTTTGGGAGGTCCTGTTTAGAAATTATTCTCAAAATTTAATTTCATCAATAGCTCTGGTTGCCATGGTAATCAAATGGAATTATCAAACAAAATTTTTAAAAACTTCTCTATCAGTTGGTCAGATTTTGAAATAATTTCACAGAAATGTTCCTTGGATGTCTCTTTTCAAAAGTTGTTTGCAAAATTTTGATCCATCAAGACACATGACTCTGGTGAATGTGGGCTACTTGCACTATGTGTCAATGAAGAATTTCTACTTGGTCAGATTTTGAAATAATTTCGCAGAGATATTCCTTGGGTGATCCTTTTCATAAAGATTGTTCGCGACTTTTGATCCATCAAGAAACATGGCTCTGGTGAATGGGAGCTATTTCCAGCCAGTCACCAGAGCCAAATCTTAAAAATACTTCTTCTCAGAAACAGCTGGTCAGATTTTGAAATAATTTTACAGAGATGTCCCTAGGGTAGTCCTTTTAAAAGACTGTTCCTGAAATTTTGATCTATCAAGAAACATGGCTCTGGTGAATGTGGACTACTTGCACTATACAGAAATGAAGAAATTCTTAAGAAATTTTCTTGTCTGAAACAGCTTGTCAGATTTTGAAATAATTTCACTGACAAGTTTTTTGGGTGGCCCTTTTCAGAAATTGATGGAGAAATTTTGATCCATCAAGAAACATAGCTCAAGAGAATGGGGGCTACTTGCACAGTACAGAAATGAAGCATTTCTCAAAAATTCTTATTCTCAGAAAAGGCTGGTCAGATTTTGAAATAATTTCACTGAGATGTTCCTTGGGTGACCCTTTTCAAAAAGAGTTTATGAAATTTTGATCCACCAAGAAACATGGCTCTGATAACTGTGGGCTACTTGCACTAGACAGATTTGAAGAAATTCTCTGAAACTGCTGGTCAGATTTTAGAACAATTTCACAGAAATGTTCCTTTGATGACCCTTTTCAAAAAGTGTTTACTAAATGCTAAATTTATAGAAACATTGGTCTGACGGGGGTGGGGGAGGGCCACTTAACCTAAGTGGACATAAAGAAATTCTTAAAACTTCTACTTCTCTGAAAATGCTGGTCAGATATTTAGTTCGCATGAGCACAACCTGCACAAGGGGAGCTTTTAGAATCACCCAGTGTCCATTGTGCGTCATCTGTCGTGTGTCCGTTGTGCAACATGTGTCGTCAACAATTCTTTAAACATCAAATCCTCCTAACTGATGGGCCAATTTAGACCAAACTTGGCTGGAATGTTCCTTGGGAGGTTATCTTAAAAAAGTGTTCACAAAATTTGATTCTATCAAAAACTCTGGTTGCCATGGCAACCAAATGGAATTTTCTAGGAAATTATTGAAAAAGCTTCTCCTCTAAAACCGCTGCTCAGACTTTGGAATAACTTCACAGAGATGTTCCTTGGGTGACCCTTTCCAGTTTCCAGAAAACTTTGTGAAATTTTGATCCTTCAAGGAACATGGCTCTGGTGAATAGGGGCTACTTGCAGTGTACGAAAATGAAGAAATTCTAAAAAAAAATTCTTCTCTGAAAGGGCTGGTCAGAGTTTGGAATAATTTAACAGAGATGTTCCTTGAGTGACCCTTTTCAAAAGCTGTTCCTGAAACTTTGAATCATCAAGAAACATGGCTTTGGTGAATGGGGGCTACTTGAACAGTACAGAAATGAAGAAACTCGTAAAAAATCTTTTGTGACCCTTTTCAAAAATTGTATGCAAAATTTTGGCCCTTTTTGCAATTTCGAAATTGTTCAAGAAATTTTGATCCATCAAGAAACATGACTCTGACGGCTGTGGGTGTTTACACTACGATGTATTATTGACATGAAGAATTTCTAAAAAATTCCTTTCTGTGAAACAGTAAATCAGATTTTGAAATAATTTCACAGAAATGTTCCTTGGGTGACACTTATCAAAAATTATTCCCAAAGTTGTGATCTGTCAAGAAACATGACTCTGGTGGGGGGGAGGTTCTATTTGCACTATAGGGACATGAAGAATAATTTCTTAATTCTTCTTCTTTGGATTGGCTGGTCAGATTTTGAAACAATTTCACAGAGATGTTTCTAGGGTGACCCTTTTCAAAAATTGATTGGGAAATTTTCATCCGCTTAAAAACAACAGCCAATTGTTGGCAGCTGCTTGTGGTGCTTTTGTTCGACTTGCGTTTTAAGTCACTATTGAGCATGTGCTCTTCTTCAAAAAATTGTCCTTGGGTGATTTTTCCCAAAATTTATTTGCAGAATTCTGATTCACCAAAATCATTGCTGTGAAAATGATTGTAGGGGTGGTGACAGATTTTGAAATGACATTTACAGGTGACCTTTTCAAAATTGCTTGGCAAAATAATGATTTTGTTTCCAAAGTTTCAATACCTCCAAAAAAAAATTGGCCATGATCCTTTTAAAAAATTCAAGTGAGCAATCCAGGGCCATCTTGGCCCTCTGGTTTTATACCTTGTACCGAGTAAGTTGCCTCATGATATGGATCCATTTTGGAACATCTGAAATATGAGATAGACTTGTCTTCTGACATGTAGAAAATTTATCAATTTCTATCAAACATTTTGACGCTTGTCAGCCTTCTCAGATTTACATGGATCAGTGCTTTGTAAATGCATGAACCTTTTCCATGACATGTAAACCTGACTTCTAAAGACTCGGAGGAAGAAGACTTTTGAGAACACTGTAGAAAAAAGACAATATACTGATAATCAGCATTTTCTCCATTTTTCCACAATGTTTTTTACCCTATGAAGGACAAATCGAATATTTTTTACCTTATTGAATTGTTTTCTGCAAATGCTTTCAATTTGGACAAGTATTGAAATTTTGTTAACTCTTTAACAGATCATAAGATTTTAGACTGGTCCAAATTTAAAGTATTTGCAGACGACAGAATTTAATATGTGACTCCAAATTAAAATTTGAATTTGTTACAGGAGGGTAGAATTTGGTAAAGAGTTAACAAAATCTCAATACTTGTCCAAATTTCCATGGAAAAGGAGAAAATGCTGGTAACAAAGAAAACGCTTGTTACCAGCATTTTCTCCTTTTCCCATGATGTTCTCAAAAAGTTTCTTTTTCAGGGATTGTTTGGGAAAGGGTTAAAGCACATTTTTTCAGAGCATGACTCATAATGTATGTGTGATTTATCTTGTTCATTACAGTGTATGGACATATCTATGATCATGGCAGAAGCCATCAGACGTACACACAATGGGGAATCTGTATCGTATCTCTTTAGTCATGTGCCTATGTGAGAAGTCTACACAACTTTTAGTCTGGACAAACTATAGTGCTGATATTATATAATATTGACCTTAATCTATTCAGGTTCTTGTATCAAATTTGATACCATGTATCATTGAACTTAAAACTGTAATCTAAGTTTGTTCTACAGCCTCAGTACACAGTCGTAAACCCAAATATTAAGTTTATTTTGGTAATCAGGATCATTGAATTCATTCACTTGTGACACAAAATTGCTGTATTTAAATTTTGAAATGTCCCTGTGCTGTAGTGACAATCCTCAAAATTAAAAAAAAAAAAACCTGATTGCTACTTTTTTGAAAAATGTTCAAAACAATTTTAAACGACAAATTAAAGATGGCTTCTTATAGTGAAAATTATCATTGGTAGGAGAAAACAGATAATAGGAAGCAGAGAAAATGACGGATAAAAGAAGTTTTTGAAAACATTTTGGGAAAATAATAAAGAAAATTAAGATGATCTGAGGAACCAGGGTAAATATCTAAAAAACTGTCTCAATGTCTATTCATTTAGAAGTGCACTTTATGACTTGTAAAATTCAAGTGATTTCATTGAAATAACCATGAATTGTTGAACATTTATTTTTTGAGACATGCCATTATCGCAGTTATGAAAATCTTATAGAGTTAGCTCACTCCTATTCATCTGTTGTAGTCCAAATAAAATGAAACAGGTAGTGTTAGTGAATACTGAAGTTGTTTTTGTTAGAATATCTGTGAAAGAGGCAGACAGAAAAGATTCAAGATCAGACTGCACATTCTGCAATGTCTGATCTTGATTTTACTGTGTGCATGAGTGAACAAATGCGGGTTCAATACTGCAAGGGCTAAATTAATAGACTTTTTTTTTCAGAATGGTTTTATTAAAAATGAATGTAGCTGATGTGCATGTAGTCACAATAATGATACACTATGGTGATTGTTTTTTCATATTTGGACATTGATTGTGAGCTGTACCATCTCTCGCCCATCATAAATTTTCTGCTAGCAAAGATAGAGTGCCATACTTACATGTACTTTCTGTTATGTTTGTGTTATCTATCTTACAGCAAAGTGCAATTAACTTTGAGTAACAAACGTGGCTAAGACAAATTATCAAACCTTTCTATTTACAGAAAGAGCTTGTAGATATAGTTTTAAAAATGTAAATCATGGGAAAAAAGCTGACAAAATCGTTCATGTGGCTATCTTGCGTGGTTTTGGGAGCGTAAATTACTTCAGTAACAGATGAAATGAACTGTTTTTTTGTATGTTCAGCATTTAAAATGACAATATTTGTTTCAAACAAAGGACTTCTGAATATGCAAGCAACAGTTATGTTCAGTTCCTAGTTTTGCCCTCTATGTGAATTATGTGAGTTCACAGTTGTGCACGAAATCTGTGCAGAAATTTCAACTGTTTTTGACCTGATTGTTACTGTACCCAGACATCAGTTAAGAGCAACGTTGCCTTAGGGGACCTTTATCTATGCTAAAGTGCATGATGAATCAAGTCTTATTGTAACCAGATTTTTATCATGTTTTGGGAAAAGTAATCTTTGTCTATTTAATGGCCAGTAGTTTCTGCTTTATACCTTCTGTAAAATTTTAAAACTCAGGTTTTTCTCATGGAAATTACTGCATGTGCATTAGTGGTTTTGGATATTATGATGCTTAATTTGTGACATGTTTTAATTCAATAAAAAGAATCTGACAGTTCTTGGCTTTGGAAATGTAATTGATATTTTTTTTTTTTGAAAAAAAAAAATGTTATGAAGCTCACCAGAGGCTGCCCATTAACGTAGACGTGTCTGCAAATTTCAAAGTCAGGTCCAACATGTACATGTATATGTAAAAGAAAAACAGATATACATATACATTAGACATGCTTTGGGAAAAAGGGACATTATACAAAGCAAGTCATTATGCATTTATGGTATATTAAACCATTACCACACAATCCCTGCTTTTGATGCCCCCGAGAAAGAAGCCTTTTGAAAACACTGTAGGAAAAGGAGAAAATGCTGGTTACCAGCCCTTTTCCCACGGTGTTTTCTACCCTTCCCAGAACAAATTTCAATTTTTCAGTCACCTTTATTTTGTTGTCTGCAAATGCTTTCAATTTAAACCAGTCTAAAATATTGTCGTTTGGTAATGAGTTAAATCCATTTTATCTAACAGTTGACTGAATCATGGGATATGTTTATCAATGAGATGCAGATATTTATCAAAAGCAAAAAGTTCCAATCCAGGTTCGCTGGTGCATACTGCACAGGCTGATCATGGTCCATATTTTTTGCAGATGCATTATATATAGCCCCCTTTCCATAGAGCATGGTCCATATATTGCCGATTTAAGTCTTTCTGCCAGATTATCTAATAAATGAATAATAAACACACAGGTCCAAGATCTTGATCTATACTTTAGCAATTGTTGGTAAGTGTGGTACTTAAAATAGTCATGAACATTGCTCAATAAAGGCTTAAATATATACAGTAGATATTTCTATCCTGGTTTAGATTTAAGAAGTGCTATTCCATGACATACATGTACATGTATATTGAAGTTGTCTTTTTTCCGAAATAGTAAAACGTGTATTGGACTGCTTACCATACAGTCCCTAGTGTTAAAGACCCGGAGGGAAAAGGTATTTGAAAATAATCTAGGTAAAAGAGAAAATGCTGATGATTAACGTTTTCTCCTTTTTCCACAATGCTTTCAATATGGATACTTCTGAAATTTCATTGTGTGGTAAAGGGTTAAGAAGGAGAAATGTTTGTATTCCATGAGATAAGTAATGAAGATTTAGAGTTAAGAAGAAAATGTGATTGTAAATCCATGAGATAAGTAATGTAGAATGAGAGTTAAGAAGAAAACGTGATTGTAAATCCATGAGATAAGTAATGAAGAATGAGGGTGGAGAAGGAAACGTGATTATAAATCCATCAGCTCATTAATGAAGCGTGAGGGTTAAGGAAGAAACGTGATTGTAAATCCATGAGATACTAGTATGTAATTAAAATGATTTTCAAACACTGTGTTGGAAACTTTTTTTCCTAGAAGACTGACATGTTACATGTTTAAGTTGTTTTTAATCTTTCACCAGAATAGAATTGTTATATTTTCACTTATGCAATTTGAAAGCATTTTTGGTAAGATTTTAGACTTTTGCTGGTTTACAAGATTAGCTTTGCATTTAAAGGTAAGAAAAATATTTGAGAATTGGAGAAATTGTTGAATATTAGTGTTTGCACCATTATCAAGTAGTTCTGAGCTCACATGTGCCCATAATTCTCAAGGTGAGCGTTTGTGATCGTGCTACAGTTTGATACCCGGTAGAGCTACACAATCTCTCTAGCGATGTTTCGCCTTTCACATCTGATGCATGTGAGAAATGTAGTCAATGGTTTGCAAGAAAGTTTTTTCAGTGCCGATGTAAGAAAGTCAGGAAACGCCTGCATTGCTGTTATCGCCCCCATGATATAACCTTAGCAAATAAAACGGCGTTACAATCCATTAGGGACAAACTACTCCGGCTCCAACAAAGGCTTGGAATCAATCAGTTACTAAATGACAAAATTTTAGAATAGGTTATATTGAAAACATAACATTTTGCAGACGTCGAACGTGTGGCTCAAATGGTGGACCGCTGATTTTGTGTCGATGGTGCTTATGTGGAGAAATATTTGCATTGGCATGGGAAGAATACTGTGCAAAGTACGCGATACAATTGTGATAATGTTGAAAACGGCATTTATTACAATACACGCCAATAAAAAGTATCATATTTATATCGGAAACGTTTTTGATATGCTGGAAAACTTATATCTGTATGTCATCCATATGAAATTTACCAATTACATCTATATGAGAAATAACAACTACAGTTACCTTTTTAATCCCAGGCTTCATCGCAGGCATTTAGGGGCAAACATAGGATTTCAAACTGGTTCCCGTATAACGGGTACCTGTTCAGAAATGCTAGTTGCTTTATATCGTGTAGTCTTTCAAATTCCAACGTTGAAATTAAATAGTAGTTGACTGATGTTTCTAATGTCACTTGTCACGTGTCGATGAAGAGAGAGAGAGGGAGAGTATTGGCCATCAACGTTTGTCTTATTTTCAAGAAAGCATCAGAAAGAGAAATGATAAGGTTGAGGGCCTACTGTGAAACCTCGCGTTTTGATAGTTTGCTTTTTTTTTCTGTGTGTGTGTGTGTGTGTGTGTGTGTGGATTTTGCTAGTTATCAGCAGTTTTCGTAAGTCCCCTAACCCCACCTCACACAGACACTCACACATTTTTTGTTAATTGTTTAATTACCGTAAAATCTTTTTTTTTTTTAATACTTTACCCCAAGGATGGGGAGGGGGGGATTTTCTCCGGTTTCAAGACAGTTTTGGAGACAGTTCCCCGACAAGACAGTTCCCCGACACAGGTTTTGGAGACAGTTCTCCGACACTCTTGAAGACAGTCCCCCGACACTTTTGTTCCATGTCAAACAACAAAATAGATATTATCGTATATAAAAAGAAATTTTTGATAAGAGATTATATGGATAAATGATCTTTTGTGACTAATTGAAGTCTTTGTTCATTCATGTATGTGATTGGCGAGTACATTTGATCATCGTGGTAACGTGTAATAACTTAGTTTGACGGAACAATTTGACAGCCTATCGTCACAAAATTATTAAGACATTATTGAAATACATGTGCATTCTCCCAAGTGATCTACATATAAAGAGAGAACTGTAATATACATGTATGTAAAATTGTTCGAGTGTACAAGATAAACAGAAAAGGTATTTCACTCAGTAAACCCCCCTCCCCCCCACACACTCACACTTCCCGACTCTACCTGTCAAAATGGGTCATAATTCCCGGCCCTTGCGGCCCCCATGCTTAATCTTTTATTTTTCGTTGTACTGTGCTCAGATATGAAAATGAAGCCTAGATTTCAGACTTTTATATGATGTGAAATACAATATGGTCATTGCAAAACTTTTTGAAATATCGTCAATCAAAAGTAGGAAAGATTTTCATATTTCCTTCCAGGTATTTGGTGAGTTACACAAATCCGGCCCCTATGCTAAATCTCTTATTTTTCGTTGTATTATACTCTTAAAAAGTATTAAATTGAAGCCTAGATTTCAGACTTTCATATGATATGAAATACAAAATGGTCATTGCAAACCTTTTTGAAATATTGTCAATCAAAAGCAGATAAGATTTTCGTATTTTCTTCCAGGTATTTGATGAGTAACACGAATCCGGCCCCTATGCTAAATCTTTTATTTTTCGTTGTATTGTGCTCAAAATAGTATTAAATTAAAGCCTAGATATCAGGCTCTCATATGAACTTTGAAATTATATCATAATTTTTTATATTGTTTGAAAAGTTTAATTTCTGATAGCATAGGGGCCGGATAGGTTGTTGAATTCACACATAGAAATACAGTGTATTCCCTTTTAAAAATTTATAAAGTTAAAAATCTAATTACCCAATTATGCATGGGTCAATTTTTATTTTCTTAATATCATTCAAGAGCTTAATTTAAAGATTTTATAACGATAGAATTTTTCTTAGAATCAAGGGGAAAACAAGTTTTAAATATAGGGGCCGGGTTTTTATCTCTAAATAATTACAACACATTTTAGTAGTAAAAAAGGACGAATTTCAAACGCTACACATGCATGAAAAGTCAAGTTTCTACCATTAGAAAGGTTATTACCTAAGCTTTAATTTTGTGCTAATCTTATTAAATTTGACAAATAAATGAAATATTTAGCAAGTGGGGCCGGATTTTATCACTAGCAAATTACGACGCATTTCAGCAAAAAAAAAAAACGAAGAATTTCAAACGCTTTTATCATAACTACACATGTATGAAAAATCAAGTTTCTATATACCATCAGAAAGGTTATTACCTAAGCTTTAATTTGGTGCTAATTTTATTAAAATTTACCGACAAATAAAATATTTAGCTGGGGGCGGGGGCGTTAGGACCGGGAATTATGACCTATTTTTTATTGGCGCCGGGTAGTACACATACCCTTCAGAGACAGAGTAAGATGTGCGGCGAAGTTTTGTGTTGAAAGTCAGTTTCTGTCGACACCTGTTTGGGGAATAACGTATCGATAATACCCTATACAGAATAATCAGTTACATGTGTTTGTTCGATTTCTCTAGTCAGTTGTAAAAAATAATGGGACTAAAATCAAGTAAGCCACTTTTCGTCAAAGTCGCCGAAACGCATTTAATCTCGACGCTCCACTGTCTTCAATTTCAGGCCAAACCGAACAAGTGAAAAAAGAAACATATCAAAATGATGCGCTTACCTCCTAGAGATGATACGAGTGCCGAGGAAGAAAAGACGATGGCAAGCCGACTTGTGAAACAAACTGTTGCAGCATATGTAATTACATGTGGAATATTGCGAGCGCGTAAGCAACCCGTTGCATCTCTTCGTACTCAGCAACATTCGAACCTTAAGTTTGCTCTTCCTCGCTCGTAGAGCGTTTATTTTATGATTTTTTTTTCAGTATTGTCACCTAGAGCTTAGAAGACGTGACTGTGATAGCGATACATTAGGAAAGATATTACATGGTCTTTATGAACAGATGTGTGAATTTTAGATGGAGAATAGTCAATTTACTCAACACAAGAGAGCAATCTCTTCCCAAATTATGAACATTTTAAAAACTGATGAGCAGACTGCAAGTGTATCATATAGGGTAAAACGGAACAGCTTGTACAAATAAAATGCGATAGGCGCTGAACATTACGATTTGACCAGAAAGGGAACCAGCAACAAACCTTTAACAATTGATAATATTTAACAAAAGACAAAAATTTGAACAAAGACAAAAGAATACAATAAAAGAGTTGAATGAAATTCGACAATTTTTATCTTAGTTAAGAACTATAGAATAAGTCCCTCGAAATAAAAAATAATGTTTAGACTGCATAAAGAATGAAGTTTCTGGTTCCTAAAACCTAAATTAACAATAGTTTAACTTGTAAGTACATGTAGATATGAGCAACCTGTTTGATTAAAAGGAAATTCCAACTTACAGATGTATATTCCAAGTTAAATCCATCACTTTTCACTAATTTTGTATCCAAAAAGCAACAAGTCTAACTTCTATATCCAAAATCACCAAATAAGTCATTTCTATTTATATCACTTGGAAAGTTCTAGATTTGTCGTTTCTAGAAAGATGACATAATCGATTAGTAAACAGCCTGTTTACTAACAGTCTGTTTCTAAAAATAAGCTCAAGGGAAAAACCAATAAATGTTCCTCATGTTCCTAGAATATTCTGGAAACAGGTCACAGTATATCCTATCTACATGACAGCAGTCACGTACTGTTTTGAGTGAAATGTAAATGCTTTTGGTACTTCATGTGTTTTCAAAATCCAAGGTTTCTAAACTCGTCCTCAGCACGAACATGTTCACTCGTAGTTCATTTATTCATTTTGTTTTTCTCTTGTAGTGCCATTTATCGTGGATGCCCTTAGATCCTGATGTTATTCAAGACTGCGCAAAAAAGATGGAACTGTTCAACAAACACATTTACAGATTCTTTGCTGTTAGGATTTTTTTCTTTAAAGATCGGCGTTTTGTAAAGAAAAAAAAAAAGGACAATGGAATTCAAAATCTTTCTTATCTTAATGCATAGTAGCTGTAAAACCATTTTTCTGAGATGTTTTATTTCATTTTGTATTGAAAAGATAAATAAATCAAAGATTTTAATAATAATTACCAATGACTTTTGTTAATATTGATTCATCCTAAACTTAACGACGTATATGACAAATGTTGGTGCGCATCCTACTGTGCGTGTATTTTTGTCGTGGATATTGTTGTACACAGTTGCACCTATGTACATGTATTTTTGCACTTAATGGAATTACTATTTGTGCACTGAAACAAGTAACACTTTGTTCGGGAAGTATTTGTGAAGAGGTAAAAGGATCTTTGAACTGTCACCTTGAAGTAATATATTAAGATGCTGCTGACACGGTGTTACACAAAACAGGGAGACAAAGGCAAGGATTTTAAAGCTTTGGAAGTACAGCTGTTTCCACTTCGAAGATTAATGTTGGAAAAGAAGAATTTTTTTTCTATTGAGCAATATCACCTTTTCACACTATGTCTTAGAACTGAGCGTTTATCCATTTTTTTTTTCCTTTTGAAAAATTATCTTCCAAAGAGACTTTCAACCTTTTATTCTGACGAAATAAACACGGGTAGTTAGCATTTTTGTTTTTAACAATTGTGTAGAATAATATATACCATGAGTGTGGAAAGGATTAGAAAAATACATCCTTAAGAAAGTTTTTTTTTTTTAACCCTTTCCCAAACGATAAATTTTAGACTCTTCCTAACTCAAAGAGTTTACAGACGACAATTTCAAATTTGATATAAATGGCAGACAGTTTTCTAAATAGGTAGAAAACACTGTGGGAAAAAGAGAAATTGCTTGTTACGAGCACTTTCTCCTTGTCCCACAGTGTTTTCAAAAGACTTGTACTACAGACACGTAAAAACAAGGGCTTGTTTGGGAGAGGGTTAGTTAACTCTTAAAATTCCATCTAATAATCTCACTTTTTAACTCGATGAGCTGTATATAACGTGCATGTCTATACATTTACCCTGCTTAAAACCAGGCCTTTATATACTTTTTGTGCAAAAATATATGAATTTTCATTTTAGAGATGTAGGCCATATTAGTATATTTTTCCCTTGTGATTTCCCAGCTCCTCTAATAAAGAACGGCCCTTTTAATCCAGTTTAAGTTGAATTTTTGAAGTGTGTATACCTTTTCAAAGACAAATTTCTCAGAAACGTGCTGGGTGACCCACAATTTTTTCATTGTAATCTAGAGATATGATAACCTTTGTATGTGAAAAGATTTAAAAAGAAAATGCCCGTTATTTTATTTTTTGTCATATACGTCGTTGAGCCTGCTGTTATAAAGGTCCAGAATCCCAATATAGTGAATAACTGAGTGAATGAAATTAATTAAAAATTAAAAGAGTGAATTTTAGGGATCTATAAACGTGTCTTTCTTGCTATATACTTGTACATGTCTTTATTTCTGTCTATAACCTGACATTTTTTTCCATCATTAAAGGGTATCAACAATTCATTTTGTGCAGCAAATACATTCAATTAAGTGTTGACAATGACAATGTTTTAGACTGGTGCAAATAGTTTAGACCACATATTTTATGTGGTTCAAAAGATTTGTATTTTAAAAGGCTAGAAAACATTGTGGGACTAAATAACTCGCTGAACCAAAAATGGCTTTACCACTTTCAGGGGAAGCACGAACCATTGCTTCATGGTTCGCACAGGTCTTGAAAAACCCTTGAATTCGATCTCTGCCTTATAAAATCCTTAAAAATGATTGACAGCTTTATAAAACCCTTAAAAACTACAGAAAGTCCTTAAAAAACATTAAAATTATTTCCCGAGTGAGCTGTACATAGTTTTATTGCTGACCGGTCTTAAATATTAGGTCTTTCAAGTACACAAAGATAATGGGTCTATTATGACCTGGGTATACCTTGTACCCGTCCTCGTGGTAGCAGAAATACTTGAAAAAGGAAAGCGGGATACCACACAATGATGCGGCATAAAACACGGATCCTTTACTATGTCGTCTTTGGGAAAAATCGTGTGTATTAAAACAAAATCACGACCATATCTACAACAAAATTATCATTTGAATTTAAATTATTTTGAATACGAGAAAAAAATGGATATTTAGATGCTTCATCCAGACAAATGGAATAAAAGTTGAATTCGGCTTTTTTCCGCGACGAGCGGAACTAATGTTGTAGTTTTATACATGACCAAAGAACGTAGACGCTTTACTATTCATGATTAATAAGCGTTTCAAAAATGTTGAGCAGCTGTTTTGAATACGTAATCGGCGATCGTCTGGGAGGGGAAAATCTTCAAACATGGGAAAGTGTGTTTTCAATAAAAAGTGGCTTACAGGCCAGAAATACAAATCATGGGTCAGAGAATTGAAGTTCGACAAACACAGCGTAATTTGTTGTATTTGAAATAAGGTAATAGAGGTAGGAGAGTAAGCCCTGAAGCACATCCAATGTAGATCTACTGCCGCTACTGTGACGACACGTATTGCAGCAGCTTTTAAAAATGCACAAGAGACAAGTATATACCCAGTACGTAGTAGTGGTACCAAATTAACAATCCCCTTACGTACAGATGATACCCATTTGGGTAGTATTGTTACACAAGCAAACATTGCGACATTAGACTTGTTTGTTACACAGAGTGGCACATTGAAAGCCGAAACTTTTTGGACTTTACACACTATTACCCAACACTGTTCAATCAAGTACATCATTTATAATGTATCAAAACTGCGGAAATAAAGGATCAAACATTAGTTGTTAAACACTCAAATTGTTTGAGAAAATGTTTAAAAGGAAGAGGAACTTAAAAAGGATGAAGAAGACATCATCACGATGGTGGATTCATTAAAGCAATAGGTAATGAAGATAATTATTTGGTATTGCCATTGTTATAGATATAGAGGATATTTGTTTTTTGGTGTAAGATCGAAATTTATTTCATCGAGTGGACACCATCGGTAATATTTTCACGAGTGGCGCAGCCACTCGTGAAAATATTACCGACGGTGTTCACGAGATGAAATAAATTTCGATCTTTCACCGAAAAAAAACAAATATTCTATTTATTTTATGCTTTTAACCCTTCTTAGAACTGGGAGGAGCTTTATCAAAATTCAGTACAATTCTTTTCCCTCATTCCCCTTGGCATACCCCTCCCGCATAGCAACGTGACGTCAAGCGCGAGAAATGTAAGGTATATGACGTCATATTTCCCATCTGGTTGTTAGGCACGCGCAATTTACCTAGGCAACAAGAACGTGAAAATCGGTATTTTCACTGGTAGCACCAGTGTAAGATCGAACAATATTTTCACTGCTATTTCTCGATATCCCACCGGAAAGCATGAAATAAAGTTACAGTATTATAAACTGTATGAAACCAATATTTGTGCATATATTTAAAGTGTTTTGTCGGCCTTAAATTTCAAGTTTGTGTCCTTAAAAGATCCTTAAAAAAGCTTTATTTTTTTCTATCAATATTTTGTATGAACCATGTGCTTGTATTAAGTAACTGTTGATGATGTTGTACATATGTGGTTCATTTAATATTCAAGAGGGTAGAATTCCTTTGAAATTTTCAACCTTTGTTTTCATCTCATTATGGTGCTCAGTATGTCTAAATTTAGCAACTCCCTACTTTTGATGACCCTGAGAAAGAAGCCTTTAGAAAATTTTGTAGGGAAAGGAGAAAATGCTGGTAACCAGCATTTGCGTCTTTTCCCCAAACGTTTTCTTCAATTCACAAAACAAATTTCAAATTTTCTGACACTTTTATTTTGTCGTCTGCAAATGCTTTCCATTTGGACAAGCCTAAAATACTGTCGTGTGGTAACGAGTTCAGCCTTATTTTGCCAGAGCATGGCTCGTGTATTACAGGAAAGCTTGTTAGAGAAAGGAGCATTTTCTTCATGGTTACCATCAGCTTTCATTTCTTATCAACGTATTTCAATTTGGCCTGCAACACACGAAAACTGGAATTAGGACATTTGCGTAAAGTTTCTTCTCGAATCAGTCTGAGCAGGCTGATCCCAAACGATAATTTTCTTCTTCTACGTAATGTTCTGCTTTACGCAAGTCTACTGTAGCACAGAATCGTGAGAAAATTGTGGTGAAGTGCCGTCTAGGATTAGCCTGCGCGGACTGCGCAGGCTGATCCGAGACGACGTTATAATTATGCAAATGTCCTAATGCCCTTTTCGCATGTTGCAAGCCAATTTGTAAGTCTATTATATATTTCAACGCACCTGAACGGGAAGGCTTCTGAAAACATTGTGGGAAAAGGAAAAAATGCTTGGTTACCAGCATTTTCTCCTTTTCCTGCAATGTTTTCTGTCCTATCAAAGAAAAATCATTACATATGGGCTACATTGAAACTATCATCTGCAAATGCTTTCCATTCGGACAGGTCTAAAATTTTGTTGTGCAGTAAAGGGGTAATTAATATTAATACTTTATTAAAATTTCTAATTCTTATCAAAAGCGGAAAACAAGGTAAGAAAAAGGCAAACGCTGACACGATGAACTTTCATTATTCTTTTACTATAGAACCACAAAATATTCGTATTGCAGAAGTTAATCCTTATCCTGATAAATGACAAGAATTTAATTTTTATTTCTATAGTGAAATTGCAGGCAACTGCAGCGTTCTCGTTTCAACTATCTATCCAATATTGATATTCAAAAATCTTATATCAAGGAATAAATTGATATTCATTCGATGAAATAAATTTCGTTCTTTCACCGTAAAAGAAAAATAATACCCGCTATATCTTCATGTGTCGAAAGAGGCCGAGTCTATACTTTTGGTCCTAAAAGATTCAAATCAAACCAAAAAGCCCTCAGATTAAAGGTAACCCCGGGCTAGTGTTGACAACCACACACGCAGTACCTTTCGGCGAATGGAACGAACTATTTATGGAAAACCCGCTAAACAAACGCAATTACGTACGTTCCTTGATTTACCGCGACGTCATTGGCTAGCCAACGTTGCCGTTGTTGTTTTTTTTTGACACAGGAGGGCGTAAGGAAGGTCATTCGTCATCTGTCAAACGTTTAGTTTTACCTATATATAGCGGTAAATATGCGACATAGTTCAGTATTTAGCTGTTGGTATTTTACGGAAAACCTTAATTGTAACATTAATAGAGTTCATTAATAATTGTTAATTATTTCACTTCCTCGGACGCTTGCTTTAGTGGTATTCTCGGGAATAGCATACAATACAACATTTCATGAATATATATATATGTTGCTTGAACGAAAAACAGGAAAATACAGGTAAGGTTATATTTATGTACGCCTTAGACTATGTCTTACCTATTAATCACTATTTGATTATTAGGCTTACTTACATCTGAATCTTGACCAAACCACGACAATCCATGTTTGCTTTACCAAGACGTTTCTCAAAATGTCCACCATATACATTTAGGTACGAGATCAAACTGGATAAGGGTTGAGTGGTTTGATGGTTAATATGTGTGCGGAGTACGCCAAAGTCTGAGCCTGATCCTGACTTGACTTGGATGGTTTTTGCGGGAGTGTTCTTCGGGATTGATAATTCAAAGCCCTAATATTGTACAGATGAAACCCGTAAAATGTGTAAAATGAGGTGGCTGTCGCTGTAATACGACGATAATAATGTACTGTGCGCATTAAAGACACCATCGGTCACAAAATTGCAGGTTCTTGGTACATTTTCAGAGAGAGGCAAATCAAATGAATATCATTATGATGGTGAAATCACTGTTTTTAACATATTATCTAATTCTTTAGTATAAAAAAAAGCTAATATCGATACATGAACACTGATAAATAAATTCTTTATCTCATGAATAATTTTAATATATCATGAATAATTTTAAAATTTTGGGTACTAAACGCTTTTTCAGACGAGAAATCCTGTCTTCAAATGATACAATTTGTTTTTGCAGGTCTAGAAAACATTTCCACTTTGTGTGATGTTTGATCTTGATCTAGTCTAACTGCCCGAAAATGTTCAAGTCGTCAATGGCAGTGAGACAGTAAAGGAGATAGTCAAGGATCTCCATTTGCCTCAAATAGCATCATTTAGGTTTTCAAACTACACCATTTCATTTATTTTTGTTGTTTTAATTCATCCACTGTAAATTGAGGTGAAGTTCACTAATTTTGTTCCCTTATTTAGAAACAAGATACTATCCCTGTCACATAGCAGTAACCCAGCCATAAATATTAACTGTAAACACACTTACAAACATTCTTATGCATTAAGTGTTAAAGGTTCACCTTCCACTTTGACAAATTATCACCCGAGGGCTTTTGTACGTGACTGTAAATTATTACTTGGCCATTCATACATGATTATTCTTTTTAAAAAAATCACATCTTTTAATATTTACTCAGGGCTAGTTTTATTTCTTCTATCGTATTTTTAGTGAGAGATCTTTAAAAAGCTTATTACAACTTCCTAGTCTATATAATGTTGACTTTACCTACATTATACTCAGGGTTTGTATTCACAAAACATTTTTATGAATATTCTCGGTCTAGTTTTCTAAAATGTTCTTGATCTGAAAATTGCACAGTTTCTGAATGGCTAAACCATTTGGTTTAGCCAATCAGAAATTGCGTTACTTTCCGATTAAGAAAATCTTGAAGAGAAAGGCAAAGGATACTATCGAGAATGGTTAATAAATACGCCCTATAGTTGTGATTTTCCTCCTCCCAGAGGATTTTCTCCTTGTGAAGAAAAAGCCGAACATTCAAAATTTTTTCAGCTCATGTGGATCTGGTCAGAAATGATGTATTTCCTTAAGCACGTGAGAGGAATTGAGGCATTTGACTCTCCTGTCATATTTTAACAATAACACCTCTGTATATCGGATACAGCATTTGCTGAAAAGGTTTCGGGACACGAGTCGCCCCTATTTCAGCGACAAAAAAAAAAAAATCAGAAAACACTACATTTATCATTAGTAGTACTAGAAAAAATTAGCACTGCCGGTAAAGACGCTCACTTTCACATGGTATCATACACCGCTTTCGATAATGTTCAGTTAAATGGTATCGGCTTGTGCAGATTAAGCATTAGTTTGATGTCAATATTATCTATAGTACAATCACATTTCATTAACATAGGCTGTTCATTCGACTCATACTACTCGCATAGAATCATCTTCTCATTTTCAAGGAAAAATTGATTGAAAGCGCAGCAGACTCAGAGGGAAAAGGAGAAATTGCTCATTAGGAGCGATCTATCCTATTCCAAACAGTATTTTTCAAAGTGGAAAAAGCTATACTTCCACAGTTTTAAATTTCCTGCTTTCGTTTGCTAGTTTGGTGTTTCACGCCGTGTCAACAGAATTTTAAGTACATATATTTTACAATGAGATTAATTTCTGTCACTTTATTACTACTACCCGGAGAAAGTGTTATTTGTGTCAGTGTACCTATGGTATTGCGATATGTGCAAAAATAAATAAGTGCACTTTTGATCCACTATCCATGACAAAAACAAATGAGCAACACGGATGGGCACAAACATTTGTGATATATAGGGGATATTTGTTTTTTTCGGTGTAAGATCGAAATTTATTTCATCGAGTGGACACCATCGGTAATATATTCACGAGTGGCGCAGCCACGAGTGAAAATATTACCGATGGTGTTCACGAGATGAAATAAATTTCGATCTTTCACCGAAAAAAACAAATATTCTATTTATTTTATGCTTTTAACCCTTTCAGGGAGGAGATTTATCAGAATTCAGTACAATTCTTTTCCCTCATTCCCCGTGGCGTACCCCTCCCGCATAGCAACGTTACGTCAAGCGCGAGAAATGTAAGGTATATGACGTCATATTTCCCATCTAGTTGTTAGGCACGCGCAATTTACCTAGGCAACAAGAGCGTGAAAATCGGTATTTTCACTGGTGGTGCCAGTGTAAGATCGAACAATATTTTCACTGCTATTTCTCGATATCCTACCGGAAAGCATAAAATAAACATCATTAATTCATCGTCGGCAACACGGGTGTAAAATGATATTGTCGTTTGGTACAGGGTTCGAGGTCAGCCAGAACACGGCTCATTTATAGTACACAAGTGGGAATATTATAAATCTCAATGCGACGGCGCTCATATCCAGCCGCTATCCTGCCATTCCATCGACAGCATAGCCGTTGACTTACAAGTCTGGGTTCTTGCAACGCAAAAATATAAAAATACAGCGTCACCACTGAGTTAGCTAGCCTAAACAAAAACAGTAATGCCCGTGCAAACATTTCAAGTTTGTCATCAGCTTCAAGATTACCTACTTGTATACCAATCACTAGAGCGAATAAATAGGTAGCAGAAAACATGATAAATACTGTCACATGAAGCATAGTGCGTAAAGCAGATACTTTGGGATTTATCCTCGCAGATGGATATTGAGAACATAACCTAGAGGAATGTTTAATTGACACTTTGAAAACGTACACACAAAAACATACCACAGTAATATCAGCCAGAACGAAGAGTTACTGATATGGCGTTAGAGTATCGAAAAACAGCGTCCATGTCCGTGCTGCATTTCTCCAGCCTGCCCCTGCAACCCACCACAACAGATACACTAATGTCCGCAATGCACACGGCGACAGAGAGGTACACGATAATTACCGAACGTTTTACAGTTGAAGGTGACAATATATTGTAATATGCGTTAGGAAGTCTTACTGCTATTAAACATTCGAATACAGTGAAAAGAACAAGCGAACAATACATTAACATGAAGCCACAGATTAATAAAATTTTTATATTCCAAATGATCCCCCGGCCATCAGGGCCCATATTCACCAACCATTCTTGAGAATATTCTTAGTCTTATTCTCCAGAATTTTCTACATTTGTAAGTAACACAACTTCTGATTGGCTAAACCGAATGGTTTAGCCAATCAGAAGTTGTGTTTCTTACAAATGTAGAAAATCTTGGAGAATAAGACAAAGAACGACCTTAAGAATGGTTGGTGAATACGTGCCCTGGTTCGTTTATTATCATTACATGCAAGCTATTGGATGAAGCTGCAAAGTGTACCAGTGAATCACAAAACAAAAGGTTTTGAGCCAATGTGTTGTATTGGCTGGACATTTGGATACATTTAGATAACACTACAATTGAAACTAAATCTAAGACTGACACTACAAGCGGTACGACAACCGGTAATATGAACAGTGCAAAAGAAGGGCGTGATAAATTATTTTCGAAACTCATGGCAGCACTTAGGCATGTTAGGCAGTAGCCCTTTTAATAACAAACTACAATCATTCCTTGTTGTTGTAGAAACGCATTTTTTTTCTCATGTCTTTACAGGGTATTGAATGACGCCAACTGGCTCACAGGTCGTTCGTTGCAGTATTCTAAGATAAACCAACTAGAAAAAAAATGTGTCTTGTTAATAAACCACAAGCAAGGAAATTAAGTTAATGTCACTTTCTCTCAATATTTCAGCTCCAGTTAACAAAGTGAAATTTGAAAAAAAAAAACACACATACTCGTGAATACTCATTTCTTTTTCAGACTCATCTTCAGTAGGTTTTTCTCTCTTGTTTCTCCTTCTCCAATAACGGCTTTTAAATAATAATCCTTTGAACTGCGCATTGTATATCTATTACATTTTCAGAGTCCTTATGCTGCTCATCAAGCAAAAGTCTAAAACGCCAATAGCCTTTTCAAAACTCGGAATCTCTGCTCGAAATTCCACTAATAACTATGTAGACATACATTTCCACTGAAAATAAAAAGAATTCATGTTCAGGGTTTGGAATGAAGCAGCCGACTGTATTATCTAAGATCAGATTGCAAACAACATGTAGTGCGATCTCGATGTATGATGCCTGTAAGAGGTACGGATGTTGCATGTGTCAACAAACTCAAGGGATACCAGCAATCTACTCATTATTGAGACATGCTCCGTGACGAATGCGTCTACAAACAAGCAAAAAATCAAAAAACCAAAACTATAACGACGCATGTCAACCTGCGAAGTCGACAAAAGTTTGCATGGGTCAAGACTTCAAGCTATATTCAAATCTATGTATGTCCAAGGCCCATTCTAGCTCAATATTCAGTCAATTATCAGACTGAATGGGTATTAAAGATCCCTAATTATGTGATATCTTGCTTGGTATGTAATGATGCTTGCAATACGCGAAAAGGGACATTCGGACATTCGTGTAAAGTGTCGTCTCGGATCAGCCCGCGCGGGCTAATCCGAGATTGCACTTTACTACTACATTAGATTTTGCGCTACGGTAAACTTGCGCAAGACAGAAAATTTCATAGACACGGAAAGTGTCGTTTCGGATTAATCTGAGTGGACTGCGCAGGCTGACAAGAGACACCACTTTACGCAGAAGTCAAAATGCCCCTTTTCGCGTGATGCAAGCCATATAATATGAAAATGCATTAAACACCCCTTTACCAGAGCGTTGCTCAATTGTAAATGCTCTATAAGGCATTAAAAGCTTTAAACTGCTAAAGCAAAATTAAGCCCAATGGCAACCATCTTCGCAAACCAAGGATACTAACTCCACTTTGTTCGTTACGTACCTTGGCCGCTCGCCTCTTTAAAAATCGAAGCTCCCGCTGCGCCACCTGTCGAATATCACGAGTTGCGTAACCTTTGCTGATGTTATTTCTGACAATCAAAATGCTCGTAATAAAATTTGTTGGTTATGCATCAAATATGGCTGCGCTTTCGGATTCATCACACCAAAACAAGACGAACAGACGCAATCATTTGGCTATGGAACCCGTCCTAATACTTCACATAATTGATCGTAAATAAAAAAAAAAAAAACTCATTAGATATCGATCGTCTACTCTTTTTTGGCAAATTTCGTCACAAACACGACAACTTTCGTTTTCGATGGGCGCCGCCATTATTGTTTTCTGTTTTGCGAAGGATTTCTTTTTACGGATGGTTTGATTGGACGCGATGGGTTTTGATCGCATCCAATGAAAAGGCGCAGCGGGAGCTTCGAGTTTTAAAGAGGCGAGCGGCCAAGGGTACTACCCTAGTATCCTTGGCTTGCGAAGATGGTGGACTTCCCTCCTAAAAGAGCGAATCTTCTGTTAATGTTTAACTTTGCTTGTAGGCCTATAGTATCATTTGCTTTATCATTTCTAATGTTTTGGAATGGTTTGCCGCACCTATAAATGAGTATAATAAGTCTTATTTCCTCTGACAAAATAAGCGGTAATTACTACCATATCAACAGTGTCGTATTCCGCATCTTCGGTCGTAGATTTAAAACAAGGACTTTGATTTCATCTTTAGTCCTTATCTTGCTAAATAGTTAATACTAAATTTTCAGTTCGATTTTCATAACCGAATATTTCTGTTTCAAAATTATGCTTTGCGGGACAGTGTCTCCTTATCGGACAGTGTAGATCAAAGATCAGACTGCACGTTCTGTCGTGTGTCTGCTCGTAGAAAAGACCAACACATGGCAGTAACAACAGTAACAAATCTTAAGCAATTACTAAGCAATCCCTGCTTTTTAAGACTCAAAGGAAGAAGCCTCCTGAAAACATTGTGCGAAAAGTAGAAAGTGCTGTTAACCAACATTTTGTATTTTTCCACAATTATTCCTACTCCTCTCAAGTCAAGTTAAAAATTTCTGAGACATATTTATTTTGTCATCTGCACTGAGATGATTTCAATTTGGACCAGTCTAAAGTTTTGTCGTTTTGCCATGAGTTAACTCTTTACCACCCGAGCAAATTATAGACTTACCCAAACTGGAAGCATTTACAGACAACAATTCCAATATTTCTCGAAAGATGGTATTATTCTTTGATAGAACAGAAAACATTGTGAAAAAGGAGAAAATGCTGGTTACCAGCATTTTCTCCTTTTCCAACAATGTTTTCCAAAGGCTGCTTTCTTGAGGTCGTTAAAACTCGTCCTTGTGCGGTAAAGGGTTCAGCTATTCTGTTACATAAACGTCAGAACAGAACAGAACAGCATTTTATTTTTGAGTTGTACAAAGTACATCGTCAGTTACACTACAATATACAAAAACAACGAGGTACATGGAGATACTATTTAGTGCTATCAAGATATTACAAAAAAAGACGCATAGGAAAGAAAATAAGTTGAAAAGTATCATGATTAGAAATAAACAGTAAATAAATAGTAGAGAGTGAACATTTAAGATCTATGTATTATAATATTTCCAGTTGTTTTGCGATGGCATGTTTGACGTAGACCGCGGTTTTTATAATAATGTTTTTGTCTTGGGATTTTAGCAGTTTAGTAAATTTAAACACAGAAGTTGGCTTGGTTAACGCTAGTAATTCGATATCGTTTCTTGTTTGCCGAGCTGTATTTTGATTAATCTAATATCGGCCTGCATGATAATAAGTAAAAAACTGACTAAATTTTAGTCATCTGATTTAATAGAAAATGCAATGTCCAAACACAATTTTTCCGTAGCTGGAACTCAATTTGGGACCCCTGCACAAAAACTGATGTTACCCTGATAATATCAAATGTTAAATTTCTTTTACAGAGAAGAGTCAAAAGCAGCAAGTATGGCACGGGTGGCTACACTGTGTGTCACTTTGTTATCTGTGATTTCTTACACAGTTGCAGAGAAGTAAGTAAATGAATAAATCGTTCATTTTTGTAAA
Source organism: Tridacna crocea (assembly GCA_943736015.1). Taxonomy (NCBI): domain Eukaryota; kingdom Metazoa; phylum Mollusca; class Bivalvia; order Cardiida; family Cardiidae; genus Tridacna; species Tridacna crocea. The sequence continues at coordinate 34,927,848 of OX031063.1, read as the reverse complement.
TTTTTTGTGCGTGTGCCGAATTCATTATGCAATATTTCAATCTGCCAGAGCTTAATCGCTTCTTGGCATGTTATGTAATTGTTAGGTTGAGAAAATCAGAATCCTTTGCTGATAAAAAATATCTCTCTGCCGTGGCGCCCCCCTTTACAATGAGAATCATATTGCCTTTTTAAGAAGAGCAGCCAATTAAACTGAGATACACTTTCGATTTCTATAGAACTACGGGTGCGCATGGTCACATGTAGGTTTACTGGCTATCCTTAATTCTACTAAAACGAAGTACACAACAAGTTAATCGATTATTAACCTTGCACACTAGGTTGTATATATTTCTAATTGGTAAAGAAAAAAAAAGCTCATACAGTCAACGATGTTTTCTAAATCTTGCAGTACTCTGAGAAAGCCGAATAGTAATTTCTCATTCCAAAGTTCATTCTTCTGGTTCTCATTTCCCAGTGCATACTTCATAATTCATATTTCCCAGTGAAATTCTTAATCGATGATCAATAAATGAATATGTTCTTACCATGACCAAACTGTATTTTTGGTAAGGAAAGTGACATTGGCACAATAGCATTTGTTCAAATCGAAATGAAAATGTTACATTTGTATTATGGGCCAGAGGCCTTTTTAAATTTACTAGGAACATTTTATTGTATCATTTTATATTGTAGTGTTAGTTGAGTTTAGCCAGAATGACCTGCTTGGCAATATCTTTCATTTAAAACGCATTTTGTCAAAATATATACAAGTGTAATAGAGGGGATTAATAGATTGAATGATTTATTTCAATTGTTTGACATTTCAGTTCTTACCTCTTCGTTTCTCCGAAGGTCATCCGACCTGGCGTACCCTTGACTATACAGGGTTCACTCTTAAAGGACGTGACGTCCCCTGTTTTTGTAACAGTAACACTTGAAAAAGCTGAACGTAAACACAGGTTTCCGGATTTCGGTCCACGTTTACCAATGATACAAGAACCTGTTGCAGTTCTAGACGAAGTTGTACCAATACCAATCAATAGCAACGGAATGTCGTTGACGGAACAGACCACAACAACAACCACTACTACTACACCTGCTCCGACAACAACCCCAACCCGTCCAGAACCAATTACAACATCACAACTGTCTATATCAGACAAAACTATGCAAACTTTTTATCTTGAGGTAAGCCTGTTGCTAACGTAATCCAAGGAAACGAGAGTAAATGGTGTTTATCTTTCAAGTCTAGTTTGTCGAAACAAATTTAAATACTGTTACTGTCACAGTCAGAATATCTTGAAGAATAAGACAAAGAATATTCTTAAGAATGGTTGGTGAATATGTACCCAGATTTTTTTTTTTTTTCAAATTGGATATTTAATCAATATGGTCATTGAAGTACCTTTTATACTAGTGAAGTATCTTGCTCGTCGGTATTTTCACGCCCAGTAAACTCAATGATTTTATATGGTTGAAATTGCATGTGATCAATACTTGCATGCACAAGCGCTATAGGTTTTGAAAATAATTAATTGTTTTTTTGTTTCTTTTTCAGATTCCCACAGCGTTACTCGAAGGAGACTATCAGTTAAGAATTAAAGGAAGAGGCGGCTTGACCTTTGAAAATACTACAACTCTCCAGTATGAGAGTAAAACAGCGTTTGTTGTGGTGCAGACTGACAAAGCTATCTACAAACCTGGACAAACCGGTAAACTGTCAGCTGTTCATCAATTCATGTCTTTTCGCGTGAAAATTTTAACCCTTTCATTAAAACCATCATTGTTGGATTTTGTAATGATGAAATCAAGCTCATATGGTTCAATAATTTATTTCATCCAGTTATTTTCAGACTGCAAACTGACAGCTTGACCACCAGTATACATCAAGCTATTGTTCAACGCAATATTAGTACATTATTACAAGTTCTTTTTAAGTGACACAAATAATATTATTGGAAAATGACCATTGCTTTTAATCAATATCTGAGACACACTCCTTGATGCACGATATTAACCAAATCATCACATTGTGTTGTATCCATTAAATCCATTCTGAATTATGAGGTAAACTGCTCCTTTGTCATGCATAAAATTGACCGATAGCCAAAAGAGATAGGCCAAAGCGGACTGCGCAGGCTGACTTGCGTCGACACCTTTTGAAAATGCATTTAAACCTCTTACTCACAAGGTATATTATATTAGTTGTACGGTCAGGTGGCAGGGGACTTGGAAACTTGTTCACGGCTGTGGTTAATCGTGTCGCCCCGAGCCGAAGGCGAGGTGGCGACATGATTCACCACAGCCGTGAAGAAGTTTTCAAGTCCCCTGCTACCTGACCGTACAACGAATTTATTATACTGCAAAGTTGTACCCTTTCAAAGCACGTAAAGCGAAATTTTCCTGTTTTATAATTTCACGAATCGAGTATGCTGACGAAATAGAAATTCCCTTCTGAGTGCCCCAATTCAATGAAAACTGACGTCACTGGAAACTGACGTCACTAAAACGTGCAGTTTTGTGCATAAATGTGCAGTCTGGTGATCGATCGACGCCGCCATTTTGGATGTTGTGTTGCACGTGTAGTGATGTGTACGGGGCACTCAAAAGGGAAACTGGTTTTACGTGGTTTTTGCCAGGGAACATGATATTATGATCCCGACATGTTAACCAATCAGATCACGAGAAATTTCTTTGCAGTATAATAATATTTCTCTGTACCTTTGAAAAGGTGTGTACTTCACAAGTGCATGAAAGCGTATCTGTTTATCATTTTATTAACCTTTTGGCTGCAGAGCATGCTAATTGACCTTTTAGTGACAGTATAAATCAAGATCAGACTTCACAGATCGTGCACTCTGATCTTGCATTTACGCTGTCCGATAAGGAGATATTACACATTAAAAGAACCTTTGAAATAGTAACATTTGTTTTTTTCACAATGGAATATAATTTTTTATTTCAGTTACATATTTTGTTGAATGTCTCTTGAATGTATAGAGAGTGAGCCTAACTCTATTCATTATTTACTTGTGGTATGTAATTACCTGTTTGCTGGATACATCTTATCTAATTGCTTGAGTGGTAACTTAACCCATTACCTCACACAATCCCTACTTTTGACGCCCCTGAGAAAGACGCCTGTAGAAAACATTGTGGGAAAAGGAGAAGATGCTGGTAACCAGCATTTTCTCTTTTTCCCACAATGTTTTCTACCCGTCACAAGACAAATTTAGATTTTTCTGTCAGTTTTTTTTTTGCCGTCTACAAATGCTTTTGATTTGGACAATCCTAAAATGTTGTCGTTTGGTAATGAGTTAAGTCTAAAATTCATCATATTCATCAGAAGTGTTTACCTTCATTTCAGTGCACTTTAGAGTATTTGGAGCTACTCCTGACTTGAGAATAATGTTTGACAAGCTTGACTTAGACCTTTTCGTAAGTAACAGTTGAACGATACCACTTTTGCAATGGAAATGCATCTGATTATGTTACGTATCTAATAAAAAAAGGCAAAGCTCAGGGTCTCATTTTTTAGCGTTTTCTTTTGATTTTCATAGTGTGCTTGGCATGCTCAATATTTTGCAATCAGTTTAATAATTAGTCATTATATTTGGGTGGGTGTTACTTTTAAAATAAGTCATGTAGTTTTCTGTGTTGTTTGAATATACTTTACTTTACTTTGTATGTTGGTAACTCTGCAGACCTTAATCGATGTGAGATTGTACACATAGGGATTTCAAAACTGTCTTAGAGTTTATGGTACCTGTGGCAAATACTCTCAAGGCCAAAATGCAACAAATAAATAAATGAATAGTAGTAAAATATAAGTAATTTGTGTACGGGAACCTGACTTCTGCTTGACATCATTTGAACCGCTGTGCATAACTTCTCATTCTTTATAGGACCCGAATGGTAACAAGATAAATCAGTGGCGTATATCGAAAAAAGACATGACAGATCTTGCTGGAGTGTACGTGGGCAAGATGTTGATGTCAGAATCACCAGTGCTCGGAGACTGGAAGTTTAAAGCGACAGTCGGGGTAGGTGTTAATATAAGGTTTAGTTTTTCTAAAGGCTTCTTTCTCATGGTCGTCAAATGTAGGAATTGTATGGTAATGGGTTAAACCGGAAATGATTAGACACTGCCAAGCTTTTACGTTAGTTTTCAAAAGGTTTAGTTACTTGATTTTTACATAATAATAATATCTTTATTTAACGAAGGTAGCTTATTAAGCCATCATTACACATCATAAAAACAGCATAATGAATTACCTATTTACAATAAGGCCTTCGATAACATGCCCTTGCACGCATCGTTTTTCCACACATACTCCACGCAACATTTTTGTCCACAAACACTCACTCACTCACACCCCCCACACACATGAACATACATTTTGATTAAACTTAGAAAAATGGTGGTTTAATCATGCATATGTAGCAACATCACGAAAAATCATTAACAGACATCAAAAAACTTTTTAGATTTCTTTTGAAGGATTTGATGTTAGTAATTGACTTGATATGCAGTGGAATCGAATTCCAATACGTCATTCCGCGCATAGAAAAAGATTTTTTCTTAAACTCTGTTTTGGGAATGCGCTGATGGGAGATATCATGGTTTGTTTCTGATCTAAGTTTATAAAACTGATTGTTACTTAGATTTATAAGACTTGACATGTAAGAAGGTGTTAGGCCATTTACTGTTTTATAAACCATCAAAGTAGTAAAGTATGTGCAACGAGTTTTAAAAGTTAGCCAATTTAAGGAGGCAAAATTTTCCTTTGAACAGGATCTCCTAGGTTTGTTTAGAATTAACCTTGCAGCTCTTTTTTGAATTTTCGTTATTCTTCTTATAAATGCAGATTTGCAGTGACTCCATGTTATACACCCACCGTCAAAATATGGGGTTATATATGAATTGTAAAAGATTTGACGCATTTCTGGAGTCAGAAAGCAGTTAATTCGTTTTAGCAGATGTCATTTTGTAGATAATTTTGCACTAATGTTTTGTCTATATGATTCTTCCAGGACAGTGCACTGTCAATATATATTCCCAAAAGTTTCTGTGAATTTACATTTTCTATTCTATTGCCAAGTGCTTTTAAATTAAGAATATGCGTCTGTTCGAGTCTTTTCTAGGTTCCTATCAGCATACAAGTTGTCTTATTAGGATTTAAAATCATATTATTATGTTGGCACCACTTCTCGACTTTGAGTAGATCATCTTGTAAGATCATATTAATATGACTTATAGACGAGCTAGAATTATGCAGAGTTGCATCATCAGCATACATGTCCATGCTTGGAGAAAGATTTAAAGGCAAGTCATTGACATACAATAAAAATAAAGTAGGTCCAATAATAGAGCCCTGTGGAACTCCTGATAAAACGGGTTTCAAGTCAGACACCGAAGTTCCATTTTTTACCATCTGAAGTCTGCTATTCAAATATGACCCAAATAATTTGCTTGCAATATCCGAAAAATGGTACAATTTTAACTTATGTAGAAGTATGCCATGCTCAACGAGATGAAAAGCTTTTCTGAAATCAAGGAATACAGATCCAATTACATTTCCTTTATCAATGTCTGTTAACCATGTATCTATCAAATGAATAAAAGCTGTTTGGCAAGAGTGGTTTTCTCTAAAACCAGATTGATGTGAATATAGGACATCAGTTTTCTTTAAGAAATGTTTAAGCTGGTTGGCTATATGTCTCTCAAATATTTTTGATAACGTTGGTAAAATTGAAATGGGTCTATAATTGTTTGGATCACTTTTGTCACCGCTTTTGAAAAGAGGCGTAACCTGTGCTATTTTGAATTTTGTCGGAAAAATGCCCTTTGAAATATAGTTATTGAAAATGCACGAAATTGCTGTTGAAATAAAGTCTTTACATAATTTTAATATCTTTGCTCCGATACTATCATAACCTGACGACTTTTTAAGGTCTAAATTTTCAATTATGTGTTTTACCTCTAGTGCTGTTATGAATTTTATGTCAAAATTGTTACCTACTAATTTATCATCCAGATGAAATTCTAAGTTTTTAAAAGTTTCTGTATCCAGAGGAACCCTGTTTACAATGTTTGATAAATTTGTGAAATGTTTATTAAGTTCAATTTAGCACATTGTCAGTTCCCTCTACCACTGTGTCATTAATGCATAATTTAGATGGTATTTGTTGAACAGGTACATCATTGGCCATAATTGCTGTTAATTCACATTAACTGTTGAACACTTGTCATGATTTTATGAAGTACCACTGCATAGTACAAAATATGGCTATAGAAAAAGCGAAATATATTTGTGAATGGTAAACATTCTTATTATCATAATTTGGGGGAAAAAAGAGAAAAATAATCATTAAAAATCAAGGAGAAAAGATTTTAATGTAGCTTAGCTAGTTTCCGTTCAATCTTTGTTATACATTATAGCAAATATCTTTTATTTTTTATTTCTTTCAGAAAGAGAAAGTAGAAAAGTTGATCACAATAGACGAATATGGTATGCATTCATAATGTCATCTTTTATTGAAGATCTTAATAAACTTTTACACCAAAACAAAAGCTACAGACAATTCCCCTAGACACTCTTATTCATGTTTCCTATTTAGTGTAATGTTGGTGAAATATTTAGAGAATCTTTGCCAGAAACATCTGAAAAAAGAGAAAAGACGTAAATCTCGGTTGTAACCCTTAACCGTATGACACAATTTTAGACCCATCCAATTGAACACTATTGCAATCAACAATTTCAGTGTGGCTCAATAAATTTGACTTTTCTTCAGAAGGGTAGAAAATATTGTGGTAACCAGCATTTTCTCCTTTTCCCACTCGTCGATCCTGATTGTGTCCATGTTTAACCCTTTCCCAAAATTTTGGTTACCAGCATTTTCTCCTTTTCCCACGATGTTTTCAAAAGGCTTCTATTCCTGACCCGTAAAAACCAGGGATTGTTTGGGAAAGGGTTAAATTAATCGCAGGAGTGATAACGTATTAAAAAAGATTTTATTGCTACAATGCAACGAAAGAACGAAATCATACTCGGTGAAAAAAGGGACTTTATGCATCTTCGAACAGTATCTGACCTGGACCAACATGTTTTCGCTACTAATGGTGAATCATATACGTATGTGATGGATGGATTGGCACAATGCACCTCGGATATACATAAGTACTCTTTTTGCCAGTGCATATCTCAGTCGCAAAAGACATCAGGGCCTGTATTCACCAACCATTCTTGAGAATATTCTTAGTGTTATTCTCCAAGACTTTCTACATCTGTAAGTAACACAACTTCTGATTGGCTAAACCGAATGGTTTAGCCAATCAGGAGTTGTGTTACTTACTGATGTAGAAGACAAATAATGTTCACTATAATGGTTGGTGAATATGGACCCAGGCTGACATCATTTGTCGGTTTATCAGTTAGATTAACACTTTTGTTTCAGTTTTACCAAAGTTTGAAGTTTCATTTGACTTGCCAAGTTTTGGTCGTATAATGGACACAGATTTTACCGGCAAAGTGACTGCAAAGTAAGTTCCTTTTCATCAGCATACTTCGATGGACGTGTTCTGTTTCGGATTTTTGACTCGGCTGTTTTCTTTATAATAGTAAAACCTTGCAGCATAATAAATTCGTTTGGCGGTCTAGTGGCAGGAGACTTGGAAACTGGCTTGGGATGACACATCTTCGCTAGCCAAATTGATGACCACTTCTTGGATCCTATAGGATCTACTTAGTGATCGTCACCATGGATAGCGAAGATGGGGATGACGTGATTCGCCACAGCCGTGAACAAGTTTCAAAGTCCCCTGCCACCTGACCGTACAATTTATGACGCTCAATGGTGGGTATACTTACAACAATATAGACCACAAGCATTTTTACCGAACTCAAATTTCAGATACACCTACGGAAAGCCTGTGAAGGGGGTTGTTAGTATGAGAGTCCGAGCCAAATGGCCTAACTATAGCTGGACGAATGGTACACGTGTCAAGGTTAGCAAAGATGTCGAAATGAAATTTCCGGTACGTACTGCATTTCTTATGATAGATTTAATTTGTGTTACCCTGAAAAATAATGTGTGATGTATAAGATAATGATACTTGATGAAAAGACTTGGCCAATCTGAAAAATAATCTTAATGGTATATTGTCATCTAGATGTTTATATCTTAATACCATCATTATCTTATTTGTTATTCAGGAAGACATGATAGCTTTGCTCAGTTAACCTTAGGCTAATAGTTATGATTCTTTATGATTCAGAATACTGACGTCAATAGCCAGCCGTAGAAACGCCTTACAGAAAGGGTAAAGAGTTTTCAGAACCTTTAACATCAGCAATAAATGCATTGGAAAACTTTTTTTATGCATCTCGGTTATGAATTATACTGGGCAAGTTGTCACAGAAATATGTACCCATAAAATCTCTATAATAAATTTGGCTTGCAACACACGAAAAGGGACATTCGGACATCTGCGTAAAGTGTCGTCTCGGATCAGCCTGCGCAGTCCGTGCAGGCTAATCCGAGACGGCACTTTCCGTTTTAATGCCATTTTCTGTTTTGCGCATGTCTACTGTAGCACAAAATCTAATGTAGTCGTAAAGTGCCGTCTCGGATTAGCCTGCGCGGACTGCGCAGGCTGATCCGAGACGACACTTTACGCAGATGTCCGAATGTCCCTTTTCGTGTGTTGCAAGCCATATCTAACAACCTACTAAATCTGTAGGAAGATAGCTCCTTTCACATACAGAAAATTTACCAGGCTTACATGGTCGATGTGTTTTGCAGATACAATATACCCCCTTTTCACAGAGAATGACTCGTGTTAATTGATATTCCTATAATTCTGTTATCCTATAGATTGACGGAACGGAGTCGTTCACTGTTTCCATGGATCGGCTACGCAAAGTCCAGAAGTATCTTGACAGATCTTTCCTGATTTTTGAAGCCAATGTGACAGAAACCCTAACAGGAGCAAAGATGTCGGCCAGTGAAGAGTTGCAATTCTTTGAAAATCCAATAAAGCTGGAATTTCCAGATTCTTTGCCAAGAAACTTTAAACCCGGCATGGCTTATACTGCTGTGGTAAGTGGGTTTTCATACTGTCAAGAACAATTACTTAACATTTATTAGATTACAAATTATATTGTCAACTTACAGACAGTTTTGAGCTTTCATCCCCGATATGACAATTATTAAGTCCAAGATCGAAACAAAAATATGGATGAATATTCTTTCGCAGTGATGTGCCTCAAGTACTGCTAAACAAGTTGGAAATCTCAACTTTGAATTATAAGGAAACCAGTGCTTTCTGCCTCTGATTTCTTGTTCTGGGGGCCAATACCACCACTTATCTCCCAAACCCTGTCTACTTTAATTGTACCGCGATTCATCTGTATATTGTATTTATTATTCATCATTAATTTGATGTATAGTAATCGTTGAAACAAGATATACATGTACACATGTATATTAAATAAAATAGAGGGCGTAAGCCGCGTAAAAGGTGCTGGGATATGAATATTGAAACTCTGCTGTCTTTCAAATGAAGGGAAACTTTGAACACGCCAGCAAATTGTATCTTTTATCTCGTTTTGTATTTGTTTATTTTTGACGACTGAAATTTTCAAATGGATAACTGTTAAAGTTAAATTATCAATGCAGCTCACTCGTTTAAAAAGGGGGCAGTTTCTGCTAAAAATGGTATGGTTTTGAATTACACGTAGACTGTACAGTAAGGGGGTTATAGGGTATTTCAGCAAAGGCCGTCTGAGAACTACAAAATATAAACTTGTCCACATTTTTAACCCAACTACAAGTTATGATTTATTTAGTGAAGACTATTATGGAGCAGTAAGTCAAAAGTCAAGTGGGAAAGGTAAGCCGAAAAAACAATTAAATTACGTTTAAGCTAGAGAGTGGAGGGAAATTAGTATAAATTGTAAAAACTTATTTTTCAGTCAATATAAAATAAATATGGTTAAGCTTTACTGTTTTACTTTTAAAGCTGAAAGTTGCAGAACAAGACGACACTCCTGCCTACATTCCATCCGGAGAGGTCACAGTAAAGGTTTCATTCTACAAACCAGAGATCAGAACAACAACCACAACAACAACAACACCGTCGACCACTCCTCAACAGATTATGATTGATGGTAAATAAGGGTTATCTTGTAAGCCATGCTTTGGCTAAAGATGTTTTAATGCACTTCCTGTGGAGGATACGAAACAGCTCATAATACATTTATTTTAAGAACTGGTTAAATCCTGAGGTGGACTGGTCTTTGAACATCCAGGAAATTTACTAAAATTTAAATGTTTCGACATAGGTCAGCCAACCCAGACTGTGCGCGCTGACTCGAGTAGATACTTTTTGGCAAATGCACAAAACCGCCTTTTCACAGAGGATAACTCATATAATTATATTTAGCCATATTTGCGTCAGTCCCTTAGAATATTTAGTTAACATGTCTATACAATCTGCTTGTTTAGAAATTCCTGTCTAATAAAAATCTTACTGAGTTCCAGCAGATTCCATTTTCAGCCGTCGAGAGAGAGAGCAAGTTTCACACTTTTGGCCAATAAAGAATTAAAAATACTTTTTGTTTTTTATAATTAAGATTTTTTATTTTTTTTTTTACAGGTGAGTTGATAACCATTGAAAAGCCAATCAAACCTATCAGAATCATTGAACCAGGATGGTGGTGGCCACGTGATGAGGAAATCAAGCAGCCTCCAATGAGCTTTAGCATTCCTCCTGATGGTTTAATCGAGATACCTATAGCCATACCGGAAGACATTACGAGAGTATCCTTAGACGTAAGTTATCTTTAACTCTTTATCTCATAATCCTATTTTGTCAACCATGGAAAATGACTTTTAAAAACATGGTGGGAAAAGGAAAAATGTTGGTGGCCAGCACTTCTCCTTTTCTCATCATGTTTTCTACCTTTCAAAGATTATCTATATTACTTATGCAACATTGCTTTTGTCGTCAGTGCATAATTGATGTCGACCAGTTTCTGACCCATTCACAGTGAAATCATTCACATACGAGAAATTAAAAGGTGGTTTAGAAACAGAACAGCATGATATTATCTACAAAAAGCTGATATGAACAATTCAAAAACATCAGAGCAAACAGAATTAAGTGGTGTCATATCTTTATAGAAGCTTTGTACAAAGATGAAGCATGTCATCATTCTAAAATGTGTACAGATCGCCGAACTCAGCAGCGACATTACCAGAGTTGTTCCTTAATATGACTAACACCGTTATGATAACAAATACAATGAAACTATAGAAGCATCGGAAGATGCTGAAGATGTATTATCATTGTTATAGATAATTATAATGATAATTGTTGTGACGATGCAGCTATTCCCGAATATATGATACTCATTTCAATTCAATTCAAAATACTTTATTTGGCTTAAATCTTCAGGTTAAAAGATATATGAGCAATTAACATTTTACAATATTTCATTACAGCGAGAAGTTTCTTTTCGACTGTAGGGGAAGTTTGAATGTGCAAACAAAATAAAGTTCTTCTAAGAGACACTAATTTTTAAAACATTTTAAATCTTTAAAACATTTTAAATCTTTAATCATCATCCCATATTACATAGGGTGGACCAAAGATGCAAAATGCTCTTGAGAAAGTCCCTCTTTACATGGCCTTGACATTGTCAGCAGCCGATTTGTCGCTTATGTCTTTTTAGTAAGATAATTAACACCGGTACACGTGAATTTGGATACCTTGATCAGGATTTGCGAAAAAAGAGTGACTTGTGTGCAATAATTGCGTTATATCTCCATGAAAAACATAAAATAAATATTATATATTTACCGGAAACAATGTAATAGATTGGCAAAAAATTAGGTTTGTTTGAACAATAGTGTTTTTCTGCTTCATATCTGCAAATGTTTATAATCACCAACTGGTGTTTTATCAGATTTAGATCGCTAATAATGATGGTGGCAAATAGGATGACAACAATAACGAACGAACGAACGAACGTAATCATCACCATATTCATTATTATCGTCGTTATCACAGTCATTGCAAATCATTACCATATCCATTATTATCGTTGTTAATACAGTCATCGTAATCACTGCCATATTCATTATTATCGTCGTTATCACAGTCATTGCAGATACTTTCCATTCTGATTTCAATATACATTTTTACGTGTTTAATTTCTACTGTTTTTTTTTAGGCGGAGTTCAAGAAAAGCAGCGCTTACATGTCTCTATCCAAGGCCCAATCACCAAGTAGCAATTTTATACAACTAAAGTTACTAACAGAAACACCGAAGGTAAGCTTACATTTCGGTCTTTCTATAAAATGTTCATCTTTGTTTTCTGTTCGTAGATATTCAAGGCATTTCAACGCTTTTCTTGGCATGGACAAGGTGCATGTCTTTTGCGGACAGTGTAGGTCAAGATCAGTCTGGACAGAGGGCACAGTCTGGTCTTTGATGTACACCATCCGCTATAATGATTGAACCATGTTTCAAAATGTCTCTTCGTTTCAAATGTATTGGCACTTAATTTACAGGCTTAATAATTTTGAATGATTTGATATTGCAGACAAAAAATGTTGATATTGGTTAACGCTTTACCAGAGAAAAGAAGGGGTAGAATATATTCTGGGAATAAGGAGAAAATGCTTGTTACCAGCATTGTCTTTTTCTTCCACAGTGTTTTCAGAAAGCTTTTTTCAGGGTCGATAGAGCACGGTGTTGAGTGATAAAAAGGCTTAATTTTTATACTGCTGAAGAAAGGAAGAAATCTCACATATTGTACGTTGTAAATCCAATATTAGATTGTACGCTCTGTGCTACTCAGTGTTTTTCAACTTAAAATGGGGAGAAAAGTTAGGTTTTTGGGGTATAGTATTAAGATTGTCTGCGAGATATTCAACATAAGACCTAATATTCCAATGGTTATGAAGTATATTTTGCTTTATCTGGTTCTTTGTAACTGTAATTCCCTGAAATCATTACGAAAAAAAATCCCATTTTTTGTGCACTGTTCACGTTATTTGATTACAAATAATGGTAAAACGTGTTGTCTCACAATATAATATGTTTAAACTTTCAATGATACATTGTCAAAGTGCCAGTCCAGTTGAAACTCCGATTTCTTAGAATTAAAAGGGGAAATGGTAGAATTGATTTTATGTAGATGACATTTCAATTATTGCATACCGGTTGAATACCATTTTTAAAATTGTTTCTAGACTGGCAGTATGGCAGAAATTGAAGTTCGATCGACAGAGAAGTCGGGAATGGCTTTGTTCCAGGTAAGATGCGATAAGAATTTAATTATTCTTTGGTCACAGCAGAAGTGAAATGTCAAACGAGTATTCTTAATGAGAGAAAGAGAGAGAGAGAGAGAGAGAGAAAGGGGGAAGGGAGAGAGAGAGCACTATTTAGTAAAAAATAGACATCAGTTGTATTTTCGGTTCACCTATTTCGCACTTTATTATTTAAACAAGTCAAACAAATACACTAACAGAACAAACCCAGTAAGCTACATAGTGCAGTTAGTCTTCTTACTTGACATCAATGACGTTATCGAAAAGTTCAGTCACAAAGGACAACTGGGTCTGCCTTTTAACAAGCAGTGGATTCCAATCTTAAGTGTTCTTTCAAACTTTAAAGAGTTCTGGACTATTCATATATTGTATCTGCATTATACTTACATATATATTGTATAGTGTTTTTTCAGGTGATTTCAAAAGGGTTTGTAGTAGAATCAGGCCAATTTGATTTGGCTACTGGAGTATTGCGTTTTCCAGTGACGTCAAAGATGGCGCCGAAGGCCAAAGTCATGGTTTATTACGTGCGTCAAGATGGCGAAGTGGTGGCCGACGGTTTATCTTTCAATATAGATGACATTTTCGACAACCAGGTAGATACTGCGTATTATTAAGTATGATTTATTTGTAAGAATAAGTGTTATGAAAACATGGTGCATATTATTTTATGTACATAGTTTAACAGGCAGATACCTTTAGATATTTAACCAAGGAAGAAAATACCTATCTATGCATTGCAGTTTAAGGCCTGTGTAAGTGAGATAGTTCATACAAAATAGCAGGTGGTATAGACTCAGGACAGGACTGACTGTTCTCTGAAGTTTTACCTTGATCAGTGCCGCCAGCGACACAGTTTATAATTTATCTATACTGAAAGTATTTGCCAAAGGCAAAATTATCAATTTTCATATGACACAATAGGTACGTGAAAGATTGGACAATATTGTAGGAATAGGAGACAATGCTAGTTGCTATTTGTGAAGAGTTTAACGAGTTGAGAGTTCCGTGTGTATACGACATTTATAGTTGCCTTTGATGACAGATTGTTGCAAAAGTAAAGTTGAACAAGAAACGATTGCCTTATCTATATATAATCGATCTCGTCCAATATTCACAGGTATCCATAGAATTCAGTAGATCCATGGCAGAGCCGTCAAAGAAAATAAGTCTAACAGTGAAAGCTGATCCAGGGTCAAAAATCAATATTTTGGCCGTTGACAAAAGCGTTCTTCTCCTAAAGTCAGGCAATGATATAACAAAAGATCAGGTATTTGTTGATTTTTTTCTCCAAAAGGCTTCATGCCACAACAAGGTTCGAAGAAAATTTTCTTAGTATCAACTCTTTGAAAGTTTATTTGCCGAATTAAGGGGTTTTATGATTTTACAACTTAACAAAACTTTTAAAAAAGTTTTTGATGACAACTTTTCTTAATGGATTTATTTTTTGTTAATGAAATTCATGAACATCATTGCATCAGTGTGTTATTAAAGTAGTGATAGTAAACAAAATTCATTGCTGCGACTAGTACAAAAAAAAACTGATACGTGCGATACGCGCTATAAATGAAGTAAACCATCTACGTGTGCCTTTGATATTCAGCATAATTAGCTGTTGTACATGTAATTGTTTGTAAGAAGAATTCCGCAGTTCTTGTGAAAAGTAGATAGTTTGTCTCATATGGATCAAAATGGTTGATATTTTTGCAAAATCAGTCTACATGTCTCATGACAACTGCATTCTCTTGATTTGAGCATCGTATACTAACGTGTACAATGTCATTAAAATGTTATAGGTGCGCTCCGAACTTCAGTCTTTCGACAGTAGAGGTGGCTCGCCGTTTTTATGTGATTGGTTTTGCTGGAGATGGCCCATGCCGACAGGTGGTGTCGACGCAGAGGATGTGTTCGAGGTTTGTGTCTTTCACTGTTTCAGTATTCCTGTCTTTAATACTTGTGTATACTGCTTCACCGAAACCATATTATAAAGGAGCTGAAAGCTCCTGTGGGTACAGTAGGGTCATAAATGAAACGTTAATCTCTATATATGTTAGTATAATGTTATATAAAACTTAACAGAACGATAGTTCCTAAAGCACTTTACCTCTTCAATGCATGATTTCTGAAAAGAGTCGCATTTTGAAAATAGGATTTTTAGTTGGAAAAGGGGAAAGATTTCCTTTGAAACCTTTTTCCATACAAGCTACATGTATTATTCTTTTGAAAAAACAAAAGATATGGTGAAAAACGAATTTTACCGAATGCAACTTCTTAGAACAGTAATTTTACAATTGTCAGCTTAATTTGTTTGTAATATCTACGATTACGTACTAGCTAATTTCTTTATTACATTGATAAGATTTACATTGATGTCAACACCTGTTTCATTTTTCCACACTAACTCCACTTTGATCTGCTAAAAGTCATAATTATATGTTGCGTTTTACTGTGCCAATTTAAGAAAACATGCACGCTGTACTCGACTATGAAAAATATGTATATGTATCTGTTGTTTTTGAGGTTTTAAACTTTGTATGAAATATACCATTCTGTAATTGCAGAACGCTGGAGTTGCATATTTAACAGATGCTCTTGTATACAACCACAGGGAAAGTAAGTATTACTGTACTTGACTTCTTCTAACCGGCAAGTAACTTGCGAAACTGTTTGAGAGTTATTGCATGAAGGTATATCAATTGTCACATCGTGTCGACAATATCTAGGCTACACCAGGATAGCAAAGTTAATCCGTCAATTGAAATAGTAAGCCATAGTGATCTTATGAAGATTGCAAAGAACGTACATTGCAGACGCACGTGTTTGACTTTCCGAATATTTCATGACATACAGTATTTTAAAGTGAAATCGTTATCGCTAACATCTCGCTTTAAATGTGGCTATATTTTGGAAAGGTAAGGCAACACGATATTAAATGACAATGTTTCAACCTTCTATGTCAACATAATTGTTCCATCTTTCTTTACCTTTAATATGTATGTCTTAGTACTGTCTTTGTTAAGATGCTTCAGCTTAACTATCAGCTATTATTTTAAGAATGCAGGTCACTTTCAATACGAGTTACCTATACAACAGTATTTTGTACGAAAGATTCTTAGGCCTAATCGATAACATTAAGTCAGTAGAGTTATTCTTTCAAAAATAATTCTTTGACCAGCGATTCAAAGTTATATTGGTTTTTTAAGTTCGACGACGCAGCAGACGTCTATTTGCGTCTCAAACAGCTGCTTTCGAATCAGCGTCAGGTCCTGTAAGAAAGACCAAAGGTGCGGTTGACAAGGGGCGACGAAAATCTCAACTGAAGTCTCCAAGCCATATACGAACATTTTTTCCCGAAACCTGGCTATGGAAAACCTTGGATACCACGTAATATTAAGATTTACATGTACTCTAGGTTATGGCCTGTACCAAATACAAGTGTATATCTGCAAATATTAGTAGTGTGCACGCTTTCATTTGACTTGGTGCAACGTGTTTATGGTTGGAGTACTAACTCGAGTATTTGACATAAGTGGTAAGACTGGTTTGGCTAGGTTTCAGACTATCTAGAATGAATTAAGTATCTGTCAAAATAATAATAATAATAATAACAATAATTAAGATTTGACAGTCATACTCGCAGTAAATATAATCTTTGATAACATGCAAACAAACTTATATTGTCTTAATATTGATTTTTTATTTCCATCCCATTGCCAAACAAAAAACTGTACTTTTTTGTTCTGATATGTTCCGATCTTTTTGCTTTGATATGAAACGGAGCGGTCTTTGTAATCCTTTTGTTTACTCGGAGACATAACAAAATGTATTTCTATAGAACCTGCATAAATAAGTTTTTTATCCTATAACTATTTTGTCCTAGTGCTGTTAAAAGCGACCTCGCGTTTTCTATCCTTAATACATTTTCAACAAGCGACAGGGATAATGGATGTTGACATTGGCAAGCACAAGAAACCTGTAAAGGGGCTATGTTTTGACATAAGGGATTTAAGGAATCTCCCTGGGTCTGTATTCACCAACCATTCTTGAGAATATTCTTAGTCTTTTTCTTCAGAATTTTGTCACTGTGAAAGTAACAGAACTTTTGATTGGCTAAACCATCCGGTTTAGCCAATCAAAAGTTCTGTTACTTTCACAAACAGGAAATCTTGAAGAATAAGACCAAGATCATTCTTGAGAATGGTTGGTGAATACGGGCCCTGGTGTATTATATCAAGCAGTTCGACATGTAATTGTACATCAATGAATTCTATTTGTCTTACAACAGACTAAATCAGGAGAAATAGAGGATAATCAACTGGTTGTTTTTGATATGAAAAATATCTCACGAGGATGCGTTGTTAGGCGTTGAAAAAACGAGTGCGCAGCACGAGCTTTTTTAACGCCTTACGACGCGTCCGAGTGAGATATTTTTCATATCAAAAATAACCAGTTGATTATCCTCTATTTATTATATACCTTATCAACATCATTATTTGTAATTTTGCGTTTGAAAGTCGAAAAAATGTAGTCGAAAAAAAAACGTAGTTCCCAAATGACGTCAGGAACTAAAAGTTGATAACGTCACTAGTGATGATATCAAAATTTATTACACTGGGAAATTCCAGGATTTCACTACTAGGTATATAATAAAGACCATTTCATTGCCATGCAGAAAATACATAAATAACAAAAAGTTTCGACCCAGGCTGACATGGGCTGATACTTTTTGCCGAATCATTAAACCACGTATTTCATAGCGCATGTTTGACATAGTTTTACTTACTTTATATACCGGGCTTTACTTCGTTTCTACCGTAAGCGGCAAACTTGTATATGGATTTTTTCATGCAGCCTGACTTAAGTCATGCTGCGCAGAGCGTGGATTTTGAACGAAATCCTCAAATTGATTCCAAACGCAATCTATGAAAAAAAATCATCAGGACTACACATTAACCCTTTCCCAAGCAAGCCCTGGTTTTTACGTGTCTGCAGTAAAAGTCTTTTGAAAACGCTATGGGAAAAGGAGAAATTGCTCGTAACCAGTTCTCAAAATCTAAAGTCGTCGTCTGCAAACTCTTTCGGTTTGGAAGAGATCAAAATTTGTCGTTTGGGAAAGGGTTAATGTGTTTTCCGTTCCCATCCATCTTTGCAGTTTTCGAGTTTTATAAAAAAAAAAAATATTCATTGTAACATCTTGCACAGAAACCTTTTCTAAATCAAATACATCAATGCAAAAACTTATGGTTACATAATTAACTTGAACCGAACAAAACCCTATTTTGACAGACTTTTCTTTGAATTACTCTACGCCAGATTGGAGAGGTCCTGTTGCAATGCCAATGATGAGAGGCGGGATGGTTATGGACGATGTTGCATTGATGTCTTTCTCCGCCCCAGCCGCAATGGCCTTTCGTGAAAAAGGTGGTGCCACTGCTCGTAAAAGTGAATTGAAACCTGTTCAAAGGGTTAGAAAATTATTCCCAGAAACCTGGCTCTGGAAATCAGCCACAACGTATGTTAACTATACTTTACAATCCATATACAGTTTGTATACACAAAATTTGTAAGAAGCAACCATGAAATCTAAAGTATGTACTGAAGTGCGCTGGTCATAGCAGCTTCGAGTAACCTTCTAATAGATAGATAGAGAAAGAAGACATTTAGGTATAGATGCATTTAAATGTTTCAATCATCAAAGATACACAGTAATTGGTGTAACCTTTGTTTGTTAAACTTATACTCGCATCATTTTTTAAAAGAAGCAAAAAAAAAATTGGTGGTTTATAAACTGCACGTTGGTAGTCTATTACATACATGTAGCTTTCACTTGGTTGTAGACAATTTGTAACTTGTGTTTGGTATTGCATGCAATTATGGTATAGTTCTAGAAATATATCGAGCACTGAACTTGTATTATTAATGTTTCATGCAGTTATATATGAGACATACTTCGTGAAAATGGGGTTTAATTAACCTGCAATAAAGTAGCGATCTAGGTTTATATCTTGGTAAAAAAAGCTTTTTAGTGAATTATGTATTGTTGTGAATTACGTTTATGTATTCAGTAAAAATGATCACGGGCAACTGTAATTCAGTTTAAAAAAAAATGTTTCACAATCTATATCAAGTCTAATGTGCTATTAACCTGTCTTTGAATGAATTTATTTATATTGATAATTTCACTTTCTCTCTGCCACTAGGCTTTGCTTTAAAAATATTGGCTAATTTTAATATCGTTATAATTCTCTAGACACCAGAGTAGTTATTTATGTTAAATTAGAATCATTGTCCATTCAAAAAGGGTGACCGAACTCTACTCACAGTTATTTTTTTACTATTCTAGCAGACTCTTCCCATTCTCATATGACATTTTGTACTTCGTCTCCTTGTATGGACTTTTGGCTCAGTTACGATAACATTTTATAAACGTAAATACATTTTACTTGTAATGGAAATTGTGTGTTTTACCTCTACGCGTCATTTTTCCGTTCGGTCCTAAATATAAGTAAACATATTTTAAAATAATTAATCATATTGCTGTAAATAGTTATTGTGATTTCAGCCAGCACATACATGTGACTTCCATTTAATTCTGCACTTATTTATTACCCATCTAGAACGAATGGAACAGTCGTTTTTGAAGACAAGGTGCCTGATACCATTACATCATGGGTAGCTACAGCTTTTGCAGTTCATCCTAAATCTGGACTTGGGCTGTCTGACTCTGCGAATGTGAGTTATACATGTTTGTTTGACTATTGTACTGTTTGTCAGTCTTTGCAGTCATGTCAGGGTCGCAGAGGTTTCTTGGATGACTTTTGATATCTATAATTTGATGACAGGCAATGCACTTATGTTTCTTAGAGCAATAAATTCCATTTCTGACGAAAATATTGAAGACATGTCAAAAGGGAAGCAATAATTGATATCTGATTGAATTATAATGAAACTGATGTCAATGAATGATTAAAACAGCTAGAGGTATTGGAAAGAAGCAAATACTCTTCAAAATTGGCTGTTGAAGACTCATAGAAACATGTATCTATTATTGTTATTTGTACCGCAGTAGGAATTTTCTGTAACAGTACTATCATATTTGGTATATCCCTGCATTTGTGAGCAAGCCTGATAAACCCCGTTTTTTATATCCACGAAATCATCAGATTTTCTGTTTCTTAGTACTGTGTTTCTCATGCTCTATTTTTCTCAAATTATTCGATGTATCATTTTAAGGAGAAAACTGAGCCTGTTTTTGCATCAGTAATAGCTCTGATTTATATTATATTACAGCTGAAGACGTTTTTGCCGTTTTTCGTTCGTCTACATCTGCCTTACTCTGTCGTAAGAGGGGAAAAAGTTATAGTTCAAGCGAACGTATTCAACTATTTTCAACAGCCCATCTACGTAAGTCCATCTTCTGTATGTGTGTGTGTGTTAAGGGGGGGAGTGAAGAGAGCACATTAATTTACTTTTACTAATTTACTAGTAAACTATTACAGCATTTTCATATAAAGGTTAAGTCAGGAGATTATTTTTCTAAATTTTGAAGTACGCATTTTATTTTCAGAATATTTACAAAAGGTTTAATGCACGGTGTTGACTGGAGATTTTGAATACAAATTTGTAAAAATATTTCCACAAAATATACAGATAGATAAGTTGGTGAATAAGTAAATTAATGAAATTTAAAATTATATAAAGGAAAAAGAAAACAGCATTCACTTTAATAATAATTTAACGATAATTATTAGATTTATTATTTTCAAATATACTTTGTTGTAGATATAAAAATCTCATAGTTGTTGACATCTGAGATAGAAAAATATTCTAAACGGGTCTAGAAAAAATGTTACTAAGCAAGACTTTGGCGAGCTTGATAACATTTTTTTAAATACGTTTATTGAATTTTACCTAAAAAAATCATTTAAGATTCTTTTTATCACATAATTGTGTATGAAAAAATGTATTTCATGATGTGTTAATACACACGCCCACTCGCCTATGTATATTCTTCATAATGTACATGAAGCCTATTCATTGTTTTACAGACGCATTACGGACAAAAAACGTTCCAAAGAAACTTTCATATAAGGGCAGCAACACGCGAAAAGGGGCATTCGGAGAATTGCGTAAAGTGTCGTATCGGATCAGCCTGCGCAGTCCGCGCAAGCTAATCCGAGACGGCACTTTTCGTTTTTATGCAGTTTTTCTGTTTTGTGCAAGTCTACTGTAGCACAAAATCTAATGTAGTCGTAAAGTGCCGTCTCGGATTAGCCTGCGCGGACTGCGCAGGCTAATCCGGGACGACACTTTACGCAAATGTCCGAATGCCCCTTTTCGCGTGTTGCAAGCCATAAAGATTTTGTCTAGAATCTTCAGATGAAAAAAAAATTAAACTTTGTCACAATCACTTATATTGACAGTTAACTTCGCAGAGAAATCCGGGTCAGTAATGGGTCAGAAAGTAGGCGTATGAATACAGATCGTTGATCAAATACGGCACTATTTGCTTGTATAAAACGAGTGTGACAAAGGGAAAAAACTCGCTGTATCACACTCAAACCTTAGGCTGCTAATCTCAACTAAATGACCGTCTTCGGACAGTGTAGATCAAGATCAGACTGAATACAACGTGCAACGTGGCTCTAAACTGTCCGTTAAGGAGATATTATTCCCCAAAACACTTTGAAATAACGAAATTTGGGTTTTTACGAACGAATTTATAATTTCATTCCAGTTATCGAGCAGGATAAGGGTCAAAACAAGGGAAGTTATGTGATAAGATTGTATCACAGCCTTTTGTTATTTCAGGCTTACGTTCTGTTGTCGGCAAATCCAGACTACGATAATATACACATCACATCATGGTGGACAAGCGCATACCCCGCAGACGTCGCGAGATTTGTTAAGGTAAAGAGTAAAACAGTCATGCTCTGTGAAAAGTTGACACCATGCCTTTGCACACAAAAATCGATCCAGATCTGCGCAGGCTGACATAGGTCGAAACATTTTTTTCATATTAGTGAATAGTTTGCAGGTCCAAGGAACATTTTACCTCATTGTTGCAAGAAAAAATGTGTGTCACTGATCCATAACACACATTGCTAAAATGAATGGGTCCGTGAAGTTGGCTCAACGCTCAGTAATCGACGTTCAAGTCAAAACCAGCCTTGTTGAGCCAGTTCGACATTCCAGCTAAATGGCCAGCTCAACAGCAAAAATACATATGCATGTCAAAATCAAAGTCCGTTGAGCCAGCTTGACATTCTAGCTCAAAGGCCAGCTCAACAGCAAAAACACTACATCCATGTCCGTTGCGCCAGCTCGACATTCCAGCTCAACGGCCAGCTCAAAAGCAAGAAATACATATATCAAAATCAAAGTCAGTTGGGCCAGCTCGACATTCCAGCTCGACCGCCAGCTGAATAGTAAAAATACTTATACATATGTTTCGATCAATGTCCGTTGATCCAGCTCGACATTCCAGCTCAAAGGCCAGCTCAACAGCAAAAATACACACATATATATATATATATATATATATATATATATATATATATATATATATAAATCGAAGTCCGTTAAGCCAGCTTGACATTCCAGCTCGACCTCCAGCTCAGCAGTCAAAATACATATATATATCAAAATCAAAGTCCGTTTAGCCAGCTCGACATTCCAGCTCAACCACCAGCTCAACTGCAAAAATACATATGTATATATCAAAATCAAAATCCGTTGAGCAAGCTCGACATTCTAGGTCAACCATCAGCTCAACAGTAAAAATACTTATACATACGTTTCGATCAATGTCCGTTGAGCCAGCTAGACATTCCAGCTCAAAGGCCAGTTCAACAGCAAAAGTACATATATTTGTCAAAATCAAAGTCCGATGAGCCAGCTCGACATTTCAGCTCAACCGCCAGCTCAACAGCAAAAATACATATATATGTCAAAATCAAAGTCCATTGAGCCAGCTCAACATTGCAGCTCAACCGCCAGCTCACCCGCCAACTCAACAGCAATATATATATCAAAGTCCGTTGAGCCAGCTCAACATTCCAGCTCGCCCACCAACGGGCTTTTATTTTGACATATGTATGTATTTTTGCTGTTGAGCCGGCTGTTGAGCTTGAATGTTGAGCTGGCTCAACGGACATTGATCGAAACATATTTATAAGTATTTTACTGTTGAGCCGGCGGTTGAGCTGGAATGTCGAGCTGGCTCAGCGGAAATTGATCGAAACATAAGTATAAGTATTTTTTCTGTTGAGCTAGCGCTTTAGCTGATATGTCGAGCTGGCTCAATGGACATGGATCTAGTATTTTTGCTGTTGAGCTGGAATGTGGAGCTGGCTCTACGAACTTTGATTTTGACATACATATGTATTTTTGCTGTTGAGCTGGCCGTTGAGCTGGAATGTCGAGCTGCCTCAATGGACTTCGATTTTGATAAATATAATTATGTATAATTACTGTCCACCTGGCGGTTGAGCTCGAATGTCAAACTGGCTTAACGGGCTTTGATTTTGACATATATATGTAGTTTTTCTGTTGAGCTGGCCTTTGAGCTAAAATGTCGAGCTGGCTGAACGGACATTGATTGAAACATTTGTATAAGTATTTTTACTGTTGAGCTGGCGGTTGAGCTGGAATGTCGAGCTGGCCCAACTGACTTTGATTTTGATAAATATATGTGTGTATATTTAATGTTGAGCTGGCCGTTGAGATGGAATGTCGAGCTTGCTCAACGGACATTGATCGAAACATATGTATAAGCAATTTTGCTGTTGAATTGTCAGTTGAGCTGGATTGTCGAGCTGGCTCAACGGACTTTGATTTCGACATGTATATGTATTTTTGCTGTTTAGCAGGCCGTTCAGCTGGATTTTCGAGCTGGCTAAACGGACATTGATCGAAACATATGTATAAGCATTTTTACTGTTGAGCTGGCGGTTGAGCTGGAATGTCGAGATGGCTCAACGGACTTTGATTTTGATATATATATATGCATTTTTGCTGTTGAGCTGACCATTGACGTAGAATGTCGACCTGGCTCAAGCGACATTGATCAACACATAATTATAAATATTTTGACTGTTGAGCTGGCGATTGAGCTGGAATGTCGAACAGGCTCAACGGACATTGATCGAAACACATATATATGTATTTTTACTGTTAAGCTGGCTGGAATGACCTGGAATGTTGAACTGGCTCAACGGACTTTAATTTTGACGTATATATGTATTTTTGCTGTTGAGATGGTATGTCGAGCTGGCCCATTAGACATTAATCGAACATATGTATAAGTATTTATACTGTTTAGCTGGCAGTTGAGTTTGATGTTGAGCTGGCTCTACGGACTTTGATTTTGACATATACATGTATTTTTGCTGTTAAGCTGGCCGTTGAGCTGGAATTTCGAGCTGGCTCAACAGACATTGATCGAAACATATGTATAAGTATTTTTATTGTTGTGCTGGTGGTTGAGCTTGAATATCGAGCTGGCTCAACGGACTTTGATTTTGACACACATATATATATATATATATATATATTTGCTGTTGAGCTGGCCGTTGAGCTGGAATGTCGAGTTGGCTCAACGGACATTGATCGAAACATATGTATAAGAACAATTGTTGATGTATACTGTCTATTAAACAGCTATTGGACCCTTTTGCAGATAGTCTTAACCCTTTATCCCATAGGCATTTCTATGGAACATGTATCTGTCATTGACCCTAATTGGGATGAAGCTGTTTCTTATGTGTATATGACACCTTTTCATAGCATAGAAAACATTGTGGCAAAAGGTGAAATTGCCCGTCACGAGTAATTTCACCTTTTGCCACAATGTTTTCCAAAGGCTCCTACAAGCAATGCGTAGAAATGAGTATCTATGGAGTAAAGGGTTAAGGACCCTAAAGAAGAACACTTTTGAAAACATAAGGGAAAAAAACATCATTGGAGCCATATTTAAATCGGTGATTTTTTAATTTGACAAGTCTGAAATTGTGTTATGTGGTACAGGCTTGAAGCAATACTTAGGATTTAATAAATTACTGTACTAGCTTGGTTAACCCATCACCACACAATCCCTACTTTTGACACCCATGAGAAAGAAGACTTTTGAAAACACTGTGGGAAAAGGAGAAAATGCTGGTAACCAGCATTTTCTCCTTTTCCCTCAGTGTTTTCTACCCTTCCCAGAACAAATTTCTATTTTTCAGTCACCTTTATTTTGTCGTCTGCAAATGCTTTCAATTTGGACCAGTCTAAAATTTTCTCGTGTGGTAAAGAGTTAAATCAATTTAGATTGGTCACAGTGACACTTAAAAACGAATCATGTCATAATTAAATGGAAAATATTGTGAGAAAAAAAGCAATTGCTTGTTTCTAGCGGGTGCTATTTTTTCCCTGCAAAATTAAAAAAAAAAAATATTTTCGCACAACAAAAAGAAAGGAGGATTTTTGCAACAATTGAATTATGATTAACATCTCAAACATGTACTTACATCTGATCATTCTCTTGTCATGTTTTACACAGATAGAACCTAATTCTGCCACAGCCGTCTATTTCCCAATTATTCCAAGGCGTATCGGTAAGATAGACCTACATGTCCAAGCCCAATCTTTATTTGCGGCAGATGCCATGAAGAAACAGCTAATAGTCGAGGTAGGACAGCACCAAACTTCTATTTTAGTTCTTGTAGTAGCAACCTATTTTGAAGTTAAATCATTGAAGTTTGCAGCTTCATTTCAGAGAGGTGAGATAACTCACTTTTCTTGAAGCGAACAGACACTGTATAGTTAACCAGTAATGCCATTTGTTCGAATTTGCGGGTCATGCAACTAGTAGTGATTAATCTGAGCATAACAAACACCTTTTAGGTATTTACTGCACTCGATAAAACTGAGAGCAATCTAACTGCCATTTATAAAATCGCCGTTTATAACTTAGGTCTATCCAGATTTATAAATGGAGTACATAATACTATTTCATACATAGAATACATACTGACAAGTGGAAAAATTATGAGGATTTTATGTTTATTTTGGCCATACCTTAGCATACTAACAATATTGAGTCAAGAACTGAATATTTCATGCGTTTTCAAGGTAAAAGATTGACAATTTATTCTAAGAAATTTTACGGTCTCTTGTAGTTTTCTGTGACGCCCGTTAGCACAGATTTCTTACTTTTTTATGCGAATAAAGAGGGATATTTTCATAACCGCAGTAAACTTTCCCATAGTTTCCTATTGTTTTTGTTCATTATTCATGTTACAACTCACCGCGATTTTGATTGTGAAAAATCAAAAGAAACTAGATTATAACAAACAGTCAGACTTCCGTACCGAAGAGTGCACGTAAAATTATGTCATGGGAAAAGATTATTTCTTTTTTATTATATCTTTTTTTGAATAATTATTTACGTACTTATTTATACATTTTTTAAACATTATTCAGCCCGAAGGTACCCCGAAAGAATACAACTTCCCTGTGTTATTAGATCTGAGCCAGCAGTCAGAGTACAGTACCACAGTACCAATATCTTTTCCACCAAGTACCGTGAGTGGCTCCGAACAGGTGACGGTATCAGTTATTGGTAGGTATCACTATGGTTTTTGTAAAAAAATAGATTAACCCTTTCCCACACAATCCAGAGTTTTGACTCTTGATTGGAGAGGCTTTTGAAAACATCGTGGGAAAAGGTGAAAGTGCTGGTTGCCAGCATTCTCTCCTTTCCCTACAAGGTTTGCTACCATGTCGAAGAACCTAGACCTTGTGTCACTTACGAATTCCTTGTCTGCGAAATTGTCTTTGTCTGGTAATCAGCATTTTCTCCTTTTTCCCACAATGTTTGCTACCCTTCACAAAACAAATTTCAAATTTTCAGTCACTTTTGTTTTGTCGTCTACAAATGCTTTCGATCGTTTGGTAATGAGTTATACCATGCAAGTCGTCACACATAGTTATATTTTCATTGCCTAACAGTTGGATGAATTAAGATGAAGAACTGTCCTTGGGCACGGAGAAAATTCGGTGAAAGCTTAAAGCAAAGGCAGCCAGCCCGAACTGCGCATATTGATATGTCAATGCATGCTGCAAATGCAACAAGGCCCCTATTTCCAGAGCAATTCATTAGTTATCGGGGTGATCGGATTAATAATTAAAAAGAAAAATACCTTAAACTTCAGGGGACTTGATGGGACCTAGTATACATGGGTTGGACAGTTTGTTAAAGATGCCATATGGATGCGGCGAACAAAACATGCTAAACTTTGCACCAAACATCTTCATTACGAAGTACCTCGAAATTACCAACAACTTGGACGATGCCACCTTCCAGAAATCCAAGGGTTACATGGTTAAAGGTTAGAAAATCTGCATTACGAACTTTTATTTTATTTAGATCAGCTTTTGTCGCAGTCATTACTTACCTTGGTGGTTAATTTGCGGCAGGCGTACATGTATTTTCAACTTTAGCTGTAGACTTTAGACTTTCAAAATTAAGTGATTTGCAGATAGTATACCTTTTGTAACAAAGTGAAAGTTGGTCTTGAAAGATCATCATGAAACTCAACATATCTTATCCAGCTACTGGTTGTAAGAAACTTAATATAGGTGCAAATAAACGGGTAACGTGTTAGCCCTAAGGCTGCTAAGAGCAACTTGGATCGCTTTTTGCGGCCAGTGTAGATAAAGATCAGACTGCACAAAATGTGCAGTCTGATCTTTGACCTACAGTGTCCGATACAGTAATTTGTTTTTTTAAAAAAATTATGGAACTGCAAAATTTAGGTTTTTGTTATTGAGTGGACATTTTCGCTTAACTTTTCAGCAGTTTAAGGATCAGATAGCCTACTTTTCTTCTTTGACGCTGGAAGGGATAAACTGGGTTCAGGAAGGGGATAATGTGCTGGACCACTATTATTAATTCGATATCTAGATGCTCAGCTATAGTAGCTTCTTTTTCGACATAAAAAAAGCAGAGTTTACGAGGAAAGGTTACAAATACATGTAAAATAAAAACAAAAAAACTCTGTCGATTGAGAGAAAGCTACATTTTTTCACCTTAATATCAAAATGATTTTACGAGTATGTACCCATTGCAAATAACAATTTTTTACTCTAAGTGACATTCGACTTCCCTTGACCCAAAATCGCTTTTATATTCGAACTTACATACTCTAACTATAACAGGCCGTAGAATTTACAATACCAAGTGTTCTTTGACTTTGTGATCAATAAAAAGTGTGATGTTTTTTCTTTAATTCAAGGATACCAAAAAGAGTTGACATATCAACATAATGACGGTTCTTTTAGTGCTTTTGGGAATAGCGATCCGTCCGGAAGTATGTGGTGAGTAGTAGTAGTCAATAGATGAGCTCTTGATTTTTTCGGTGTTGCTGAATCAAAGTCCGTTGAACCAGCTCGACATTCCAGCCCAAGGGCCAGCTCAACAGCAAAAACACAATATGTATGTCAAAATCCGTTGAGCCAGCTCGACATTCCAGCTTGGCCGCCAGCTCAACAGTAAAAATACTTATATTTCGATCAATGTCCATTGAGCCAGCTCGACATTCCAGCTCAAAAGCCAGCTCAACAGCAAAATTACATATATATATATGTCAAAATCAAAGTCTGTTGAGGCAGCTGGAAATTGCAGCTCATCCACCAGCTCAACAGCAGAAATACTAGATCCTTGTCCGTTGAGACACTCGACCAGCTCATCCCTGCTAGCTCAACAGTAAAAATAATTATACATATATCATTGTCCACTGAGCTAGCTCGACATTCCGGCTCAATCGCCTGCTCAGTAGTTAAACTGTTTATACATATGTTTCGATCAATGTCTGCTTAGCCAGCTCGTCATTCCAGCTCAAACGCCATCTCAACAGCGAAAATACATATATCTGTCAAAATCAAAGTCCGTAGACCCAGCTCGAATTTCAAGCTCAACTGCCAGCTCAACAGCAAAAATAAAAAAAAAAACATGTCAAAATAAAAGTCCGTTGAGCCAGCCGGACATTCCAGTCCAACGGCCGGCTCAACAGCAGAAATACTAGATCCATGTCCGTTGAGCCAGCTCGACATTCCAGCTCAACAGCCAGCTCAACGGTAAAGATACTTATACATATGTTTCGATCAATGTCCGTTGAGCCAGCTCGACATTCCAGCTTAAAAGCCAGCTCAAAAGCAAAAATACATATATATGTCAAAATCAAAGCCCGTGGAGCCAGCTCGACATTCCAGCTCAACGGCCAGCTAAATGTTTAGTCAAGCAGGCTCAACGGACATTGATTGATACCTATGTATAAGTATTTTTACTGTTGGGCTCGAGGTTGAGCTGGAATGTCGAGTTGGCTCAACGGATATTGATTAAAACATAGATAGAAGTATTTTTTGCGGTTGAGCTAGGATGTTGAGCTGGCTCAACGGACATTGATTGAAACATATAAGTATTTATACTATTGAGCTGGCGATTTGAGTTCGAATGTCGAGCTGGCTCAACGGACATAGACCTAGTATTTTTGCTGTTTAGCTAGAGTGTCGAACTGGCTCAACGGACTTCGATTTTGACATGTATATGTATTTTTGCTATTAAGCTGGCCGTTGAGCTGGAATGTCGAGCTGGCTCAGCAGACTTTGATTTTGACATAATCATATATATATATATTTGCTGTTGAGCTGTAATGTCGAGCTGGCTCAACGGACATTGATCGAAACATACGCATAAGTATTTTTACTGTTGAGCTGGCGGTTGAGCTGGAATGTCGAGATGGCTCAACAGACTTTGATTTTGACATACATGTAAATATGTATTTCGCTGTCGAGCTTGCCGTTGACATGGAATTTCGAGCGGACATTGATCGAAGCATATGTATTAAGATTTTTACTGTTGAGCTGGCAGTTGAGCTGGAATGTTGAGATTGCTCAGCGGACTTTGATTTTGACATATATGTGTATTTTTGCTGTTAACATGGCCGTTGAGCTGGAATGTCGAGCTGGCCCAATGGACATTGATCAAAGCATATGTATAAGTATTTTTACTGTTGAGATGGTTGTTGAGCTGTAATGTCGAGCTGGCTCAACGGACATTTATCTAAACATACGCGTAAGTATTTTTACTTTTGAGCTGGCGGTTGAGCGGGGATGTCGAGATGGCTCAACAGACTTTGATTTTGACATACATGTACATATGTATTTCGCTGTCGAGCTTGTCGTTGACCTGGAATTTGGAGCGGACATTGACCGAAGCATATGTATTAAGATTTTTACTGTTGAGCTGGCAGTTGAGCTAGAATGTTGAGATTGCTCAGCGGACTTTGATTTTGACATATATGTGTATTTTTGCTATTAACATGGCCGTTGAGCTGGAATGTCGAGCTGGCCCAATGGACATTGATCAAAGCATTTGTATAAGTATTTTTACTTTTGAGCTGGCGGTTGAGCTGGAATGTCGAGCTGATTCAACGGACATTGATCGAAACACATGTATAAGTATTTTTACTGTTGAGCTGGCAGTTGAGTTGGGATGTCGAGATGGCTCAACGGACTATATATGTATTTTGCTGTTGAGCTTGCCGTTGAGCTGGAATTTCGAGCGGACATTGATCGAAGCATATGTATACGAATTTTTACTATTGAGCTGGCGGTTGAGTTGGAATGTTGAGATGGCTCAGCGGACTTTGATTTTGACATAGATATGTATTTTTGCTGTTAACCTGGCCGTTGAGTTGGAATGTCGAGCTGGCTCAACGGACGTCGATCGAAACATATGTATATTTTTTTTTGTTGAGCTGCCGGTTGAGGTGGAATGTCAAGCTGGCTTAAGGGACTTTGATTTTGATATTATGTTTTTTTTTTTTCTGTTGAGCTGGTGGTTAAGCCGGAAAGTCGAGCTGGCTCAACGAACATTGATTGAAACATGTATAAGTATTTTTACTGTTGGGCTGGCGGTTGAGCTGGAATGTCGAGCCGGTTCAACGGACCTTGATTTTGACATATATATGTAATTTTGCTGTTGAGCTGGCCGTTGAGCTGAAATGTCGAGCCGGCTCAACAAGGCTGGTGTTGAGCTGAATATCGATTACTGAGCGATTACTGAGCCAACCTCACGGGCGACCTTTAACCTGCTATATAACTAAAATCAAACGTTCCAGTCGATCGTAAAACCCAAATGTTGGATTTCAAAATTACTTTTGTAGGGAAAAATATCTCCTTATCGGAAAGTGTAGATCCAAGAACGGACTGCACGTACTGTGCAGTTTGAGTTTGATTTACACTGTCCGCAAAAGGTCGGAGAGTCGCGATTAGCAGCCTGAGGGTTAAACAGTGCACATACTTAGATGACGGACCCTGCTGTCATATTTGCTATCGCATTTATGATACCACTATTTTCGAATTTTGCGACCTTTAATCGATACCCCGGCGCCTAAATTCATACAGTAGCAGATTTATGTAATACAGAATCCTGCTTTTCTTGTTCTAAATGGAATCTGTTTATAAACGTCACCCACTGACCAAATACTAGTTTTCAACAAAATGAAAAACGGTGAGGAAAAAAGACAATTTCTCTGAAGACTACTTTTCATTATTTTACATCATAAAGAGCCAAAGAGAGTTTCAATATTTATATTCTAGTATCTTTTTTGCTGTTTATCTTTTATTGAGATTTTTATTGTTTCTGTGTTTGTCTAGTTTTGTTTATGACCTTCATGCACCGTCATGATGGGATGCTATTGCACCATAAGCCCTGCAGCAGGTTATACGCAGACAACATTTCTTTTTTAGCCATTTATGCTATAAGGTGGTCAATGGCATTTAAAGAATGACAGAAGTAAGACTGGATTGGTAAAGCGTTTGGTCATATTAACCCAAGCTTTCAAATTCTAAATTCTAAATCTGGACGGATTTATTGTTTAACCCCATTTTCTCCTTTTCCCACAATGTTTGCTACCCTATCAAAGAATGAAATCATCATTTTGGTCACATTTATTTTCTTGTCTGCAAATTTGGAGAAGTCTAAAATACTACTGCGGACTGCGCAGGCTGATCCTAGACGATACTTTACGCAAATATTCGAATGTCCCTTTTCGCGTGTTGCAGGCCATATAGGAACCATTCAACCCTTATCATGATGAATAAGTTTTATTAAACTATGAAGCCGATCAAAAGAAAAAAAAATGTTATTTCCAAAGTATTTTCTTTCGGGGAGGGGGGGGGGGGGAGGCGATATCTCTATAGGACAGTGTAGATCCAAATCAGAATGCATCTTCTGTGCCGTCTGATCTTGATCTAGATGATCTGCAAAAGGTCTTTGACTTTGAGTGGCGCTTAACAGCCTAAGAATTAAAGTTTGTTTCAGTTTTATTTTTAGTGTTTGCTCTTTAAATCGGCATACTCATATTCTCATGAGAACTTCAATATCTTCAAAATTTTATGAACTTGTATTATCATCCTGACTCAAAATGGCAAAACATAAAATCTACATTATAGCATATTCGCGAGCCAAGGTTACGATAACTACGCGGATTTTACCTTGGCGGATCGAGCCCGATTTCCAGATTTCCGCGATACGCCCCCTATTGGATGCTGCTTATTATCGCTCTCTACATCATATTTCTTATGGCCAATGAAATATCGTTTTACAAACCGCCTACGAATACAATAATTCAACATGAAGCAATGACCACTAACGTACTTCGACATTCCATGGTCAGGTGTTGGGATATAGCTTAAAACTTCTGATAATTGATTGGTCACACTGAAACTTTCCGTAAATATTGTTCGTCTATGGTTTTTTTTTTTTTGGTAATAATTCATTACAGATCCTGCACAAATCCACGGAGTTATTCATGGTTACCTTCTATTTTTATCCGAAAGTTCGCGACCTTGTTCTATTTTTATCAAATATGAAATGCTACGAGCTATTTGATACGGTGCAGTTAGAGCTAGCTGCAACCAATGAAAATGCGTATCGGGGGAATGTAGAAATCAAGCTAAATCCGCCAAGGGTAGAGTAGCGTAGTGGATCGTCACCCTTGGCTTGCAAAGATATAGAGGATATTTGTTTTTTTCGGTGTAAGATCGAAATTTATTTCATCGAGTGGACACCATCGGTAATATTTTCACGAGTGGCGCAGCCACGAGTGAAAATATTACCGATGGTGTTCACGAGATGAAATAAATTTCGATCTATCACCGAAAAAAACAAATATTCTATTTATTTTATGCTTTTAATCCTTTCTGGGAGGAGCTTTATCAAAATTCAGTACAGTTCTTTTCCCTTATTCCCCGTGGCGTACCCCTCCCGCATAGCAACGTTACGTCAAGCGCGTGAAATGTAAGGTATGTGACGTCATATTTCCCATCTGGTTGTTAGGCACGCACAATTTACCTAGACAACAAGAACGTGAAAATCGGTATTTTCACTGGTGGTACCAGTGTAAGATCGAAAAATATTTTCACTGCTATTTCTCGATATCCTACCGGAAAGCATGAAATAAGAAATAATAGCTGCATTTTTACTTTCGACAGGTTGACTGCATTTGTCCTTAAGTCATTTGTCCAAGCAAAACCGTACATATTCGTCGATGATGACATCATAAATAAAACCATAACATGGATTCTGAGATACCAAAACGACAATGGAACGTTCCAGGAACCAGGAAAGGTGTTGCACAAGGAAATGCAGGTACAATTTTCCGTTACTTAGCAATTCTATCAATGGAAATGACTTTGAAACTCAATCTTGGCAAAGAAGACCACATGGAGATAAATGAAAAATACTCGCATGGAACATCACAAAATTTGAGAGGAATTCGCATGAATGAATTTAATACGGCAGTCGTGCGACCGGACTTGCATTGCGCAGGCACTCCTTGGTTACCAAAATGTTTCAATAGCGCTGTTTCGAATGTTTAAAACTTTAAACGTTACTATATTTTTACAATGTAAATTGAATAGATAAAGGTTTTTTAAAGTGCACATAAAAATAGTTGAAATATATTCCTTAAAAATGCCACACGTACAGCCCTCTTGGTACATACGTTAACGTGGCACAAGTTACCTTGAAAATACCAAATGCACGGCCATTGTTCTACTGACGTGTAGTGTCCGTGGTTTTTGGATAGAGCGTCGACCGTGTAACCATAAGGTCCCGAGTTCGATACCCGTTTGGGATTTTTCAATGGCCCACGCATGCAGCTCGAGTGCTGGTGTAGTTCCCAGGAAACAGAATTGAGAGAAATTAGTATAAGTTATAAGAACGTGTTTCTCAATCTATGTAAAATAAATATGTTTAAACTACTGGCATTTACAAGCCTACGACAAGACTAGGTACTTTTTAGTTAAATGATCTATACGCCTTGCAGTGACTCCCGACAACGTAGTTTTTCCGATGCTCTTTTAAATTTCTAATACTTTCACATTTTTCTTTTCGTTTCCCCAGGGCGGATCGACAGCCGGTGAGAGATCATTAACATCGTTTGTATTGGCAGCTCTTCTGGAAGCCAGATCGATTGAAGGGGTAATACCATTTATCTATTTTCTTTAAGTTACGTTGCTAGCGGTTTTAAAAATACATGCACCAATGCTTGTGTAGCATAATGCATCACGTGCATGCAGTAAGCCTCCTCTTGCAAGAGCATTTCTCATTCGTTTGTTTTTTTTTTTAGAAAAGGGAGCTGTTGCTTTTAAAATTTCTTTTAAATTTTACCTCATGATACAGTCAGAGATCCTACCTTGCCTTTTGATCTCCGATCTAACATTCTAGCCTATTTGTCGTGAAGCTTGATAAGAAACAGCAAGATAATATCAAACAATTCAAATTTGCAATAAAAGAAATCCTAGAAAATTAGGAGATGTTAGCTAAGTAGTGTGCATGCACTTTTTTGCAAAAGAGGTTGAAGTAGAGGGATTGTTTGTGATAGTGCTAGACTGATCATAATTGAATTCATTGTACAGGTAAACGAGAAGATAGCTGGTGCAGTTACTAAATCGGTCCAGTATTTAGAAAACGAAATATCAAACATGACAGATCCCTACGAGCTAGCAATTGCAGGGTACGTTTTGACTTTAGCCGGGAGCAGCAAGGCAGTGGACATTATGAACAAACTGCAGGCACAAGCCACCGTTAAAGGTATGTACAAATTTTAAAACTAAAGGACAATGATGGAAGTTTTTGTTTTGCTCTCTAAGTATCACGGGCTAAAATATAGGCTTTGTGCAGACAGTACAGATCGAGATTAGCTTCACAGGACGTGAAGTCTGACCTTGATCTATATAGTCCGATTGTTTAATCAAACGTATATGATGAAAATCTGCCTGATTCTCAGTACATTGTATTTTACTCGGTCGAAAGAGGTCGAATTATATATTAAACTTTGAAAGACTTGCGAAAGATAGCAAACAGTAAGAATATCAAACTTAAAATCTGCTAGGTTGTATCTTTGAAAGCTTTCAGCTTGTAAACTATTGTTGAAGCCATACATGTAATTCACTAAATTATCAAATGATTGTAACAGCAATCATTTAATTGAAAAATTCATTTTTGATTACATTTCTTGCTGTTGTTATTGGCATAATATCTTACCATGGATTAAATCAAGACTTCCTTCTTGTCATTTTTCCGGATTGTAATACTTCTCATCTTCATCGTTTTCTTTCTCAGTTCTTCCTTTTATTATTTCGTTTCTCTATCATATTGTTTTATATCCATAATATATATATGCTGAAAAGATTTATTTCAATTATAGACAGATAATTATAAACACCTTCATCTTATAGATGGTATGAAATACTGGACCAAGTCGGTTGCCACTGATTCGAACCTGACTCCTTGGGAAAAACGTAAAGGAAACGCTATCAATATAGAACTGACAGGATACGTTCTTCTTACACTGGCGGCAAATGATAACAGGCAAGACGGACTCATGGTCTTAAAATGGCTGACATCTCAAAGAAATCCAGATGGTGGATATTCCTCTACACAGGTACATGTTTTGACACGAAAATTATGTAACGAGATATGCTCCAGGAAAAAGGGTTTTAATGTGATATTATGTTGCGTAACTATATTTCATAAACTAATAGCATTTAGGTGAAAACTGCAAGCGTTGCTAAACTTTCTTACAGGATATATATAAGTGATGTCCTGGCCTGAGGATGCATTATACCAGCAAGTACACAACAAACTAAGAACCCACAAAATCAATTTATTCAGAAAATTCACTTGATCATGATGTAGAATGGTCCTTGGACAAGAAGACAATTCATAAAATACAAAAAGGTTTCCACGCATGTCAGCACACGCGGACTGTCCAGGCTGATAGAAGTCTTCTTTTTACAAATGCATTAATCCTCCTTGGTCACCAAGCATGGCTCATTTCTTTTTCAATTTTCAGGACACAATTGTCGCACTGCAAGCTTTAGCAGAGATGGCCTCGAGGGTGTATTCGAAGACCTTTGATATGAACATTGTGGTCAAAGGACCAGTTGATTCCTCTGTATCTGAATCGTTCTCTGTCAATGCATACAACGCTTTGACATTGCAAACAAGACAGGTAAGATTTTATATACACATTTTGATAACCTTGACCTTCAAAATCAAAACACAGCAATGTTCCAGATTTCTACATGAAATGCGAATCTACACTGTCCGGTAATTTATAATCCTGTAATTCCGTCTATTCTACAAAAGATGCTAGTTTCAAGAAGCCTTAGGTCTAACGTAAGGATGGTTTTGCTCCGTTTAATCTTGTCTTAAACAAGGCAAGGTGTGCACATTTAGATTCTTTGTCGTTTGGTGCAAAATATGTTATTTTTAGTTTTGAGTGATAACTTCATCCAGTTTTTACTACAAGTAACAGTGCCACATACAATGTCTACAATATGGACCTTTGCAAATACAATCAGATAGAGTTTCACTGGAATCTGGATATTTTTCTGTACCACGTGGTAAATATCTCACTTCTAAAAGAAATATAATTCCCTCTGAATGACTTAAGGTAATGCCCAACTAACGAGAAACAGCTGTTTCCACTATGATTTTTTTCCTACAAAATTAGTTGAAAATGAGTTATTTTACTACTTTCACAGGGCCACTTTTTCCCATTCTTCGTTGTTATTTATATCTATAAAACCACTATTTTCTCATTATAAAGGGATATAATGATTAACCCCACCCCTTTCAGGAAATTAACAGAAGTATCAACAAATAATTTTAAGATAGACATCAAAGGAATTTATGGTCGATTAGAAATGTACAAAAATATTATGTCAGAATTAATTCTTATTTATCAACTAATAAGAAATTTTATTCTATGTTTCACTAGAACCGTAAAGCATCGTCCGATCTCAGAAAAAGTAAAATTATATTGTAGAGTCTAAAGCAGGTGAAAAGTAGAAAAAAAGTTTCAGACCTTTTTGACGATAGTGTTTTTACTTTCTTTAATCAACTCAAAGTCTTAAATCATTTAAAGTATACCAATAATAGGGATTATAGAGAAATAAAAAAAACTGCCTAAGTAAGTTATAGTCTGTAATTCTCATTTTCAGCTACCGAGTAATATTGGGGAAGTTAACATCAACGCCGTTGGACGAGGGCTTAGTCTTGTTGAGGTAGACCTTGCTGTTATCATTAATGTCTTCTAGATCTTATTTTTTCAACTTCCACTTCTTCTTCTCGTTCTCCTGCTATTGACACTTTAGAAATATCGAGTACAAATTCTATTATTTTTGTAGTCAGGTTTGGTACCAGTGAACCTTTTGAAGTTTTGTGTATTATTCATCTCCTCTTCCTCTGAATAGACCCCTGTATTCTGTTCTGAGTTCGAATATATCATAGCCAAAACAATGTCACATTTTTACTATTGTTTAACTGTCACTTTCATTCAACTAGGTTGCAGTTTTCTACAACATCCAGGAAGACGATATGACCAAAAGTTTTTATGTGAAAGTTGCATTATCAAAAGAATCACTTAATGAATTCCAAGTAGAAGTATGCACACGGTAGGTTTCATTTATTTATGAAAATTAGATTTTCCATGTTTTTTATCAAAAATATGAGAAAAATACTTGTATTTTTGTAAGCGAATTGTAAGAAATAACCCCCTGGTGTCTTATAAAATAGCCAACGAAAACACTGTGACAAAAGGAAAAATGTTTGTAACTTGCATTTTATCTCTAAAGAATATAAAGAAATCCAAAGTTTTGCGGTCTGAGGAAATATTTCTTAGGTAAAAGATCATACATTCGTATCTTTCAGTTGTTCATTGTCTATCTAAACTCTTTTGAAATCGTATGTTCGCACAAGTCTCTGATTATTAAACGTTCATTTATCTATTTGATGTCTGCGTCTTGCGTGGCTCAAAAGTGAAGTGTAGGACTCGTGACCAACAGACAGGTTCGAGCATCCACTGGAAGCAGTTGGCCTTTCTTTGTAGTGTCCATTTGCAAAATATTACAGAGCCCCACCATAGGTACAAATGAAACCAGGACAGGTATGAATATGTGAACTGTAAGCGACTGTGAAATGGCTAAAATGATGTTGAAAGTGGCATAACACACCATTTAATCAATCAGTCTATTTGAGTGGGCGTTTTCTATCTGTACGGGTGAAGTATTTTGTGAGCTGCTTTTAAAGAATCTTGGTATTTTTCAGATGGCTGAAGGAAGGCACCAGTGGAATGGCAGTCGTTGAAGTTGGAGCGCCATCAGGATTTTCAGCTGATAAACAAAGTGTAAAGATGGAAGGAACACTTAAAAGAGTGGAAGAAGGAAACAAAAAACTAATATTATATCTTGATGAGGTACACAGTATACAGTGAATTATCTAAACTTTTCTTGGCAATCTGCATAGTCATGTGATGAACCATAATCACGGAAAAAAAGTAATTTTTTGTCAACCATCCAGTTGAATCCTGATATTAAATGGTCCTGTGATATGTAGCAGAGTTACCAAAAGCAAAAGGTTTCGACGCAGGTCAACCTACCTGGACTGTGCAGGCTGATCTAGGTAGATAGTTTTTGTGGAAACAGTGAACCCTCACTAAACAAGGCTCAGATAACCTGAGACCATGCTGGTCTTTGCGATCGATATTGTTTTGGTGTCAAAATTTAGGGAAATGTTTTGTAGTTGTGTACAAATTGATGAACAGTTCCTGTTCATTTCTAGTCTCCATCTTCCGCTCTGCTTCACCGACAACGATTCCAGTCTTCTATGTTAAAGACCTTTACTGCCATTATTTTGCAGGTTGGTAATATTGAGCAGTGTTATAAAATTGATATGCAAAGGACAGAGTTAGTGGCTGGAGCGCAACCTGTACCAGTTAAGGTGTACGATTACTATGAACCAAGTAAGTGAATGATTCGGGTCTAATTCAACAAAACTTTCGTGATTGACTGTTTCTGATTTTACATGTAAGTTTCAGGACTAACCATCTGATTTAAC
This sequence comes from Tridacna crocea, assembly GCA_943736015.1. Classification (NCBI taxonomy): domain Eukaryota; kingdom Metazoa; phylum Mollusca; class Bivalvia; order Cardiida; family Cardiidae; genus Tridacna; species Tridacna crocea. The sequence continues at coordinate 34,888,067 of OX031063.1, read as the reverse complement.
ATGTTAGAACCTCTGGGTCAATTATGGGGGTTAATTCTTTCATTCTGAATGAGAAGCCCGCCCGAGAATCCCAGTGGTTAGCTTATCAGACTCATGACCTTGTCGTTGCGAGTTCGATATCCGTTTGAGATAAACATTCTTTCATAACAATATTACGTTAATTGCGAGACATATGGGGTCAATTACGTCATATTTCCATCTGGTTTCAAAAACAAGCGTTGTCTACCTAGGTACTAGTCTGCGGAGATTACTATTTCCGCTTTCAATTGAAGGGTTAAAAAATGTGTATTTTCCACGGGATTTGTATTTATCAAACATCCTTGATTTCCTTTTTTTGTCCTAGTCTATTCCTTTCTATTTCATTTTTTGTCTATTCTATTTTATGTTATGATTTATAAAGTTACACAACTTCTGATTGGCTTAACCATTTGGTTTAGCAAATCAGAGGTTGTGTTCCTTTCAGATCTAAAAACGTCTTGAGAATAAGACTACGTAAAAACGTACCCAGACTTGTTATCTGTGATTACGATCAAATTCATGTCCAGTAGAATGTCAGTTGTTATTTGAGTAATGCTCAAGACACAACTTTATTCTTTTACAAACAATTATAAAAAATGCTGTAAACAAAAGAAAAAGGCAGACTTTAGACTTCAGTTTATCACCTTCACTAGTCCTACTCTGTTTAAATGTGCAAAAAATTTACGCTTTTCCGACAAGGTACGCAGGTGAGCGACCGGTAGTTGATTGTCTCTGTACTAACTACTCAACTATAGAAATCGTTCAGACTTTCCAGGGATATTAATGTTACTGTATAATCTCCAAAAATAACAACTACAGAAGTCGATTATGAAAATGTTTTAGAAAAATAAAGTTGTCATTCTGCTTTACTATACAATCAGTTTTAAACACTCAACTTGAATTGACATGCACTATTTTTTATATGTTTTCATGTGATTGATATTCGGAATTCCCAGATTGTCCTTTTTTCAAGTGACGGGTCACATTATGAAAAGAAAGTGTTCAGATTTATTTATTGATAAGCATATTAAAAGCACTTTGACTTTATAGAATTAAAACAATCGGAAACCAGTAACAACCACCAAGGGGATTTGTTTATATTTTCAGCCAATCAAGAAACGGTATTTTATGTACCGAAAGCTGTCCGAGACTCCGATGTTTGTGATGTATGTGGAAAGGAATGTGAGTTTTGTGAAAATAATCGTGGTCCGAAAGTAAGTAATTTGATGTACCCGTTTTACTTCCTCCCTCTCTCTAGTGGCCATTTTTAACCCTTTACCAAACGACAAATTTTGGACACTTCCGAACCAAAAGAGTTTACAGACGACAATTTTAGATTTGGACAAAATGGCAAAATGTTCATTCATAGCTTCGTCCCGATTTAAATATCACATCTAACAACTGCGTTAGAGAGATACCTCTTTGGTTTAGTGGTTATGGTAGTGGTCCTTCAAACCTCGTAAAACGAAGATATTTGCCGGATAATGGCTCGAATTCCTCCAGAGGCCTTTTGTATTTAAGCTATGCATTTGTTGCAAACTTTCATGTTCGTTAGATATTTCTATATGTAGAAAACATACGGGCAGATAAAAACTGTGGAAGAGCAAAACGGCTTTGCAAAATTGATCTTACACAGTGTGTCATGGAATATTTCAATTATGATGTAGGCCTAACTTCTTTTTACAGATTGCAGATCTTTGACCTACACTGTCCTATAAGGCAATATTATTCCCCAAAACATAACTTTGAGGCAGCAATAGTTTGGTTATTAATATCTAAGTTAAAATTTACTTTCAGTTTTATAGCAGGATAAGGTTTGATACGGATCCAGTTTCGATATGGAGTCCAACACGCGAAATGGTACATTCGGACATTTGCGTAAAGTGTCGTCCCGGATTAGCCTGCGCAGTCCGCGCAGGCTAATCCGAGACGGCACTTTACGACTACATTAGATTTTGTGTTACAGTAGACTTGCGTAAAACAGAAAATCACATAAAATCGGAAAGTGTCGTTTCGGATTAGCCTGTGCGGACTGCACACGCTGATCAGAGACGACACTTTACGCAAATGTCCGAATGACCCTTTTCGCGTGTTGCACTCCATATGTGACCCATCATGCAAAAAGGGACCTTCTTGGAACTGCGAAAAGTGTCAGCCCTGGTCAGACTGTACGAATCGCGCAGGCTGACCAAGGTTGACACTTTTCGCTTTAATGACATTTTCTGTGTAAAAAATAGTCATTGTACCTTGTTATACAATTATTGTTGAAATATCAACTTAAACTGACTTGCACTATCGTTGATCTGTTTTCATCAAATAGATTCACAGAATTCCCTTTTTTTGCGTGATGGATCACATATGTATAAGCTTTACAATCAACTTGCACGCCTTTCTAAGTAGCCTATCATAATTAATGGTATTATCATTTCAGATTGTGTAATAAATCCAACAGTGTCACTGGAGAGCTAAACCATTTAACAGAGAGGTGGACAGTTCGAAAAGTTGTAAATTATATACATATGAACGTACACAACAGTTCACAATTTTGAACGCCATGTTTTTTTTTGTCATTTCTTTCTCGGAGAACAAAATTTTAGACTTGTAAATATTTATAACATTTTCAAGACGACAAACTGAATTTTGATAAGTGAATTGTAGTTGTCCTTTGTATAAAAATATACACTGCATTTTCTCCTTTTCGTCAAAGGGTACGAAAGCTGTCTAAGCTTTCTTCCTGAAATGGATATTGAAATACAGGATTGCATAGTTTAGTTAAATGTTATGATGCATGAATTCCGTTTTTTTTTTCTTCCGTTTCTGAACATTTTGTTTGAGTTTATTCTCAACCCAGAATTTTCACGAAAGTTTGCAGGCGATGACTTTGGTAATGCCTTTGTTAGGGGTAGTCAACAGTAAATGGGATTATGTACAAGATTAAGTATGTAAAAATAGGAGCAATTTCCTTTTTTTGTCACATTCTCAGATGTGAGTTACTGTAAAAATAAACAATCTCCTGCAACAAGATGAAATAACAAATCCATACATTTGTATCAAATAAACATATAATCTATCATGACATGGGAATTTTCTACGAACACACTCCCCCAACCTTGCACTCTAGTTTTGACATTCGTGGTTCACAAAAGCATTTCAATGTATCCCCTTGGTGAGGTGTCATACATGTGTTTAGCATAAAACGTTAAGCCAGTGTCGTCAACATCTGCTTCTTGTGCAAATTAAACTTTTTGATTTTGCAAAATAAAATATACAAGAGAGCGCATCATCAAGAGCAGTCGGTAGTAGATTAATCTGAGGCCGTATTCACCAACCGTTCAAGATTAAGAACTTTCTTTGCCTTATTCTCCAAAATTTCCTACATTTGTAAGTAACACAACTTCTGATTGGCTATACCATTCGGTTTAGCAAATTAGAAGTTGTATGAATTACAATTTTAGAATAAGACTAAGAATATTCTCAAGAATGGTTGTTGAATACAAGCCCCGGTTCCTGGCGGTAATAACTGTTTGATCACATATTTCGGTCTCTTTTCACGATCTCTACAGATCTTTGGCTTAACGGTTTATCAATTCGGAAATGATTATCTTTTCTGTCAAAGTGAAGTTCGAATATATATATAAAAGACCAAGTGATTGGACTGGAACCAAGGTTGGTTGTAGACTTGTATAAAGAATATTTTATATATTTTTTGTATGGTGTTTTATGAAAGGTGTTTTATTATATGTAAAATATGTGCGTAAATAAAACAATTAAAAATAAATGAAAAATGAGGCCAGACAGTCTTTATTTGTTATTTATTTGGTATATCCTATGCTCTCCCACCGCCCTATTAGGAGAAAACAGCAATTTCGGATGGGTATAGATCATGATCATACAATGTATCTGCAAGTGTTTATACTTCCTTAGCATCTGCTGTCGGTATCATGTGACTACCTTCCCTATATAAAAAAGTAAATATCACTATTCTTTTAACTTGTTCAGTGCCATAGGTGAAAACAGGAGTTTATGCAGATGGTGTAGATCGAGATCACACTGCATCGAACGTGCAGTCTGATCTTTGAACCATGCTGTCGGCTTGTGTTGTTAAGCTTATAGAATTAAGATATCTTTAAGTAGCTGTGGATTGCATTTGCAGCCATCAAAAAAAGTCAAATTAACCCTTTACCTAACGATCCCTATTTTTACGACCTTGAGGGAGAAGCCTTTTGAAAATATTGTGGGAAAAGGAGAAAATGCTGGTAACCAGCATTTTCTCCTTTTTCCCAAAATGTTTTCTTCCCTATCAAAGGAAAAGAAAAAAAAATTCATCTTTTGAACCATATTTAAATTGTCGTCTGCAAATGCTTTCAATTTGGACAAGTCTAAATTTCGTCGTTTGGTAAAGCATTAATAAACTCAGCAGTGAAAGAGTTTAAAGCTCTACTGCTCTTACATTCAGCAAAACAAAATACTTTGTTGTAAGATTCTAGCAAGTATATTAATGGCCTACACAAGAAAGGGGAAAACAATGGCACCCAACCGTTGTTTTCTAATTCGGCACCGAAAACTCTCAATTCTTCCCTCGGAAAATCTGGTGAAAAAACTCTCACTGGCTTATGGCCATTTAGATTTAGCATTGACCGCTTAAATTGAAAGTGTAACTTGGCGTCTATCAAGAGGTGTCACAAGCTTATATATGAACTGACAAACATTTTTTTTTTCTTTTCTTACACTCATTTTTATTGCATACTGATATATTTGTATGTGTACAACATAAACTTTTATCTATATATATATAACAAAAAGGTTAAAATGAGTAATTTTTTTTTCTTTCTATGTATAGAAAAATATATATATACACATTCTGTATGAAAACACGTTAACATTATACCCAGTACCAAATCATTAAAAAAAAGAACACACATATAGAAAAAAAGCTATCACCTTGTTGATGGCGTATCCCATTGTCTAACACAAATTTGTTGGGATGTTAGCCATTTCAAAAAAGTACGAGCTTCCAGGACCCCCAACTGAAGAAAGGGTTTTTTTTTAATACTTTTGGAAGAGCAGAAATGTTTTCATCTTTTCCCACGGCGTTTTCTACATTTCACAGATAAATTTCGTCAAAGATTAAATGCTACGAGCGATTTGATTCGTGCAGTAAGAGTTAGCTGCAAGAAGGCATTTGAGAAAAATTCCAGTGGTGTCCGTGGTCGTGAGGTAGAGCGTCTGCCTCATTACATCGAAGTCTTGAGTTCGATACCCGGGAAGGCCCAAAACATTCGGCGCGAGTACTAGTGCGAGTACTGGTGTAGTTTTCATGAAGTAGAATCGAGAGAAATAAGTATAAGTTGTAAGAACTTGTTTCTCAATTGATGTAAAATAAATATGTTTAAAACCAAAAGAGAAAAATTCAAAGGAGACAAACCTGGTTACCTCATTTTTGTCCTTTTCACAAGGTCTTCTACCCTTTTCAAATCCAAAATCCATCAATGAAGCCACATCTTTTTTTGTCTACAAAAACTTATTTCTCTTATTCCCAGAATGTTTCTACCACTGTATAAGAAGAATGTTTCTTCCATTGTAAAAGTCCCGCATTTGAGAAAAACAATATCATTTTTCTTTGATCATGTACAGATGTAAAAGAAGAAAAAAGTATTATACAATGACACGACTTTATACAAAGAATGTTGGTCGTAAAGTAATCTAAGTTTTTCCTCCGTTTTGTACCTTACCCTGTGTTTCTTCTGCCGCCAATTGCAGTTTGATTTTCTTTCGCATTGTTCCATTATAAAGAAATATCAAAATATTCAATCCATAAAGTCTGAACTACGAAATAACTTTCACAGAAAGTCTGATACAAAGCAAGCCATTACATAATGACGGACCCAAAATAGCCACTTTTTCAACAGCCTGCTTTCTAGTGATCGTGAGATAGATTGGTCATCGGACAAACACAAATCGGCCAAAAGCGAAAAGGTTCGGCCCGGGTCAGTCTGCGTGGACTGCGCAGGATGACCTGTAAATTACTTTTCGCGGATGCATTGAGCCATCTTGTCACGAACAATGACTCTTTTATGTTTGTGTTATCATTTAAACTCTAGATAGACCTATATGGAGAGCAATGGTAGAAAACATAGCCAATGTTGAGTTTACAACAGTCTAAATATTGTCATTTGGGAAAGGGTTAAGCGTTAAAGTCTTGTGCTGTCCGGATTTGTTGATTTCATCCCTGGGTTTATGTATGCCTGCGACACCTGAAATATTGAATAAGATAACCATTAGGGCCATAGGCGAAAATGGCACTTTTTCGGACGACGTGGATCAAGACCAGAATTCACAGAACGTGCAGTCTGATCTTTGATCAATACACTATATAAAACTTCTAAACGAAAACATTTTTGTAATTCTATGATTCCTAATTATTGATGATATGTATTGCTTTTTTCATATAGATTTCAGTGTTATATTATGTTTTTAGTGAGATGTGAAAAATCTAAATACCCAACAAAGGGTAAACCTTTTGCCACATAGTTATTTCCGACCTTTCACGACCTTGAGAAAAAAAAGACTTTTGAAAACATTTTGAGAAAAGGAGCATTTTGTCTTTTTTCCTACAATGTTTTTTACTCTTTCGCCGACAGAAAACATTATTTCAATGTGGGAAAGGAAGAAAATGCTGGAAAACAGCATATTGTCAGTGTCCCTAAACATTCTGTACTACCATCAAGACAATATTAGTTGTACGGTCAGGTGGCAGGGGACTTGGAAACTTGTTCACGGCTGTGGTTAATCATGTCGCCCCGAGCCGAAGGCGAGGTGGCGACATGATTCACCACAGCCGTGAACAAGTTTCCAAGTCCCCTGCCACCTGACCGTACAACGAATTTATTATACTGCAAAGTTTTACCCCTTCAAAGCGCGTTAAGCGAAATTTGTCCGTGTTATAATTTCACAAATCGAGTATGCTGAAGAAACAGAATTTCCCTTCTGTGTGCCCCAATTCAATGAAAACTGACGTCACTAGAAAGTGACGTCACTAAAACGTGCAGTTTGGTGCATAAATGTGCAGTCTGCATTCGGAACACCTCGGCCAATCTTTCGATCCAGCCTCGGATGTATGCCGACGGAATAATATGTTAAAAAACTTGACATGCATCGCCGGAAGCGGTTATTCGACAGATACTCCCCACTAAATAGTTCTCGGGGTGTTCCAAATGACGTCAACTAGTAACCATTTCGAATGACAACGAATCCTGTAGAATGACGGTAGCAGCATAAATGGCTGAATTTAAGACTTGCATTGATTATGCATTTGAAAAATTGGGCTGGATTGAAAGATTGGCCGAGATTTTCCGAATGTTTGCGCGATAATGACGTCATTGTATTTCTTGTTATGAAGGTGTTGTTGTTCCTTCCGGAAGTAGTTTGTCGGCATACATCCGAGGCTTGATTCGTAGAAATGACCGAGGTGTTCCGAATGGTGCAGTCTCGTGATCGACCGACGCCGCCATTTTGGATGTTGTGTTGCACGTAAAGTGATGTTTACGGGGCACTCAAAAGGGAAACTGGTTTTACGTGGTTTTTGCCAGGGAACATGATATATGTTCCCGGCATGTTAACCAATCAGATCACAAGAAATTTCTTTGCAGTATAATAATATCAACATGTTAACCCTTTTTTGCCATAGTATGATGTAAATCATTTCAATTTGGAGTAGTCCAAAGACTGTGTCGTCTGATCACATTTCAAAAAATGATCCCATGCTTTAACGATTCTGAGGTGGAGGCCTTTTGAAAACAGTGTGGGAAAAGGAAAAAGTGCTGGTAACCAGCATTTTTTTCCTTTCCCACATGTTATCAAAGAAAGAAACCATCATTTTTAAAAGCAGCATTTGATTTGTCATCTGGAACGCTTCCAATTTAGTCTAGTCAAAAACCGTGTCGTTTGTTAAAGAGCATCTTTGCAAGCCAAGGGTGACGATCCACTGTGCTACTCTACCCTTAGTAGCTTGATTTCGACATTCCCTCGATTCAATGGTTGCAGCTAGCTCTAACTGCACGAATCAAATCTCTCGTATCATTTCATCTTTGATAACAATAGAACAAGGCCGTGACCTTTCGAATAAAGATAGAAGGTAAACACAGATACCTCAGTGGATGTGTGTAAGATCTGTAATAATTTATAACCGAAAAAACATTGACGAAAATAATTACAGAAAGTTACAGTGTGACCAATTAACAATCGGAGGTTTTAGGCTATATTCCACCACCTGTCGATGGAATGTCGAAGTACGTTTGTGGTTATTGCTTCATATTGAATTATTGTATTCGTATATGGCTTGTAAAACGATATTTCATTGGCTATCAGAAATACTATTTAAAGGGGGACAATAACCAGCATCCAATAGGGTGTTTATCGCAGGAATTTCGAAATCGGGCTCGATCCGCCAAGGTAATATCCACGTAGTGATCGTAACCTTGGCTCGCAAAGATGGTTAAAGAATACTTGGGTTTAATTTTGTAAAGCCTCGAGATTAAAGCGTACCGAGTAGGCAGGCGGGGGTAGGCCAACATCTTTCCTTTGACGTAGACCAGAATCAACATCCGGTTTTCTGTACAGCTGTGCGGGTTCGTCCAAGCTAGCCAATGTCCTCTCGCCGCGATCCTGTGGTCGTAACTGATGTTCCTTTAATCCCAATGGTCGGAAACAAAGCTTGAATGTCTGAAAAATAAACAAATAAAAGACATTAAAACAGCCTTTTGACGATTACACTGAAATCGTATTCGAGTTGGTAAAACTCCATTTGAAGCCAATGCAAGGGTCTTTTAATCAAATTATCTGTCATAATGGCAAGTGGTATTCATTGAAGGGAAGACGGCACGTTTTATGGAGTTGATCTTAAGCTATACTGTCTGCCTGACTGCAAATGTTTCCCTCAGAGTTGAATTCTTAAACTCTTTAATACAAAAAAATCCTTTTTCTTTGATCAGCGTTTGTAACAAACTTCCTTGATTGACTGCGTAAAATTTGATATAATATTAAAACATTATTCATTATACGCGGATAAGATCCGACACGCAAAAATAAATCTGTACCTGCATTATGGTCCTAAATGTGGTATGGTAATGCAACCTGCGTGCGGACTACTTTCATCTTTGTTTCGCAGTTAATAGGTAAAATACTACTCTAAACTTCTCATCCGCGTTAATTTCTAAACGTTTTCTTACAAAACTGTTACTAATTGCAATATTTTCTCGTTGGAATTTCTGGACATGTAAAAATGAAATATTACGTTATGTTTAGTATTACGGGTTAAATATGCAAAAAAAGAGATATATATCACAGTGTCTATTAGAACAGGAAAATCTCACGTCCAATCCTTTCTCTAGGAATTGATAAGTTTGGATTAACGGTGACAAACCTTTTTAATTTGTGTCGTTACTTATAGAACTTAGTTTCACAAAAGATGAATAAAAAGTAAGTTGAGACTGAAACAAGATAACATACCGACCAGCTCTTGCCATATTTGATGATATGGTAAATCCACCCTACAGGGATCCACACGGCGGCAAACGCGGCCATCGACCAACCTACACCCACGGCCCACTTCGGATAGATATACAGACCTTTTGGTCGTCTATAATCTAGCTCCGAATAGTCAATGGTGCTAAGTATGAATATGGTCTGGAAAGTAAAATGTACGTAAACTTTCAGAAACAAAGGAGCAAATGCTTCGTACAAAAGGCGTTTAATAACCCTTTTCCCAAACAGTTCCTGGTTTTTACGACCACGAAATAGAAGCCTTTTGCAAACATTGTAGCGAAAGGAGAAAATGCTGGTTTCCCCTTTTCCAACAATGTTTTCTACGGATTTCCGAGAAGTATCGCGGACTGCGGCAGGCTGACCTGGGTCGAAACGTTTTTGCTATCGGTCTCCTTTCTGTGTGTCATTAGACTAGTCTACGTAATAATTCAATTGGCTGATGGACAAAAATAGATATTACTGATCAATAGTTATAATTGGAGTGCAACACGCGAAAAGGGTCATTCGGACATTTGCGTAAAGTGTCGTCTCGGATCCGCCTGCGCAGTCCGCAGAGGCTAATCCGAAACGACATTTTCCAATTTTATGTGATTTTCTGTTTTACGCAAGACTACTGTAGCACAAAATCTAATGTAGTCGTAAAGTGCCGTCTCGGATTAGCCTGCGCGGACTGCGCAGGCTAATCCGGGACGACACTTTATGCAAATGTCCGAATGCACCTTTTCGCGTGTTGCACTCCAATTATGATAACTTACTTCGTATAATATATCTCGTAGATGCAACATACAATCTTTTGCCAAATGCCGCCCATAATAAATGATACATGTAAGAACACTCCAGACCATGGAAAAGATAGAGGGGGTGTTGTTCCAATAAGCACATTAAATCTCTTTCTTTTTTAGAATTCAAGGGCTAATCATCTCATTGGCTGGAAGTGTTCCGTATCAGTCAATATTATGGCTACCCCTTGAATCAGGAAGCAATGACGTTAGTCTAAATGATTGTGAAAATACCAGCCGTTATTTTGCATTTTCATAACGTTTGCCGATTAGAAAGTTACACGGATTGTTGGAGAGATCAAAATCAGACGGCACCGGATATTAGAATTTATCTTCTGTACTTTCTGATCTTAAATTGTTCCGTTCGGCATCAGTAAAATCACAGTGGTAGATAGTGATCATTATTAACTAACACTACTCCAAAATTACTTTTATTCTCTTTGAAATTCGTATCTTTGTATGACTTAAATCGTTATAGTAAAGCAAAACAATGTTATTTTAAATATTGTATACTCGAAGACCCGTCTTTAGTAAAAGTGCTGGCACATAACAAATGAAATGCGGATCAAATACTGGGAATTGTCTTTAAAGAAAAGAACCATTACGGGAAAAAGAGAAAACGTTCGTTAGAATTATATTTTGTTTCTTTTGTTATATTGCCTATATAGGCCTACTTCTCCAGGGTCGTTAAAACTTGTAACTGTTGGGAAAAGGTTTAATTAGTGTATTGAAAGGTTTAGCTTGGACATAAAAGCTGTGTTGTGGTGGGTTAAATACTAAGTTTGTTTGTTTGCTGTTTGCACAGCCGTTTTTAACATAATTTTAGTTCTATTGCGGTGACCAGTGCACATATCCATGCTCTCCTGTGTACCAGTACTTAGCAGAAAGTTCTTATCAAACCTCTTCACACAGCCACCGTCAAAGCTATATCGGAGTGCAACACGCGAAAAGGTGCATTCGGACATTGCGTAAAGTGTCGTCCCGGATTAGCCTGCGCAGTCCGCGCAGGCTAATCCGAGACGGCACTTTACGACTGCATTAGATTTTGTTCTACAGTAGACATGTGCAAAACAGAAAATACCATAAAAACGTAAAGTGCCGTCTCGGATTAGCCTGCGCGGACTGCGCAGGCTGATCCGAGACGACACTTTACGCAAATGTCCGAATGCCCCTTTTCGCGTGTTGCATGCCAATTCTAGTGGTAAGAAAAAATTAAATGCAGTCGCAAATCATTATAATCAATCCTCGGAAAGATACTGCCAGAGATGTGAATTTGAACAAGACACCGGCTAGATTGATGCCATTTAAGTTACTGACCGAGCGTCCGGTCTTGACAAAATGTTACGTACCATGCAGAATACTGGGGACAACACCACCCAGCCTACCATCATGTAAGGGTTGATTCTAAATCCATACATCATCTCCATGTTGTCGTAGAATCGGTTTACCCCTGTGAATGAATGAATGAATGAATGAATGAATGAATGAATGAACGAAAGAACGAACGAACGAACGAACGAACGAATGGATGAATGAATTAATTAAGTAATTAATTAATTAATGAAGGAATGAATGAACGGGTTGTATATTACGTATTTAGAGAAAAGGTAATTTAGTTTCTTGGTTTTCTCGATTAAAAAAATGGTTGGTAGATCAATGCATATAAATAATTCTGCGTTTTATGTCAAAATTGAGAATGCACACTAAATGATTATCGTCGGTTTACATCAAAAACCTCGTAACTACAGCTTATTTCAAGCTGTAGTTACGAGGTTTTTGAAGTAAACCGACGTTATCACGATTAACAGCAGGAGCAGGATTAATTTGGTATAGATTTATTTGACAAATCACATCAAGAAATCCTTTCAGACCGTATGTTGCCAGGCCCAACTCAGAGATCTTTTGCAGACCGTATGGATGAAGATCTAATTGCACAAAACGTGCAGTCTGAACTGAGATCCACACTCAAAAATAAACTTGAAACACAAAATTTGGGTTTATACAACGGCTTGAAATTTTCTGTACACTTATTCAGCAGGATAAGGGTTAACAGTGCAGATAAGAGTCTCAATCAAATTAAGGGCAAATAACTGACCCCATTTCATGTCCGAAACACGGACTTTCTGCTTGGTATAAGGCTTCGAGTTATCCATAAATGATGAGTTTAAGTAGGGTTGTGTTACGGGAGACCACTGCTTCATGTATGGCTTCTTATAATACCCAACAAATGCGTTGTGGAGGTATCACAGTATCTCAAAGGTTATTTTATAAACGAGGATATTTGCCCGTCATGGTTTCGAATTCCGCCAAAAGAGGTTTGTATTTCACGTATGCATTTTTTTGTTCGTAAGAGCTGGCACAATGTGAAAAGCAAAGAAAAAAAATGCTTCGCCCCCCCCCCCCCCCCCAAAAAAAAAAATCATCGTTAATGGCCATACCTTGTAACTCCTGCCCTGTAGTCATCACAACTACTGACAATAGTCTTGCAATAAATACAACAAGAAAATAAAAGTCAACAACAACAATTGTAGATTACCGTAACACCAGGCTACTGCTACACACATAAAGGCTGCAACAAACAGAATAATTCTGCTTCCAGAGTAATAATCAAACAGTTGAAACACATACATTCCGCCCTGTAAAAAGAGACAGAAAATAATTAGTGGCATCAGCTTTTGTATGACGATGTAGCCCACGTGAGGACTTCTTTCGTCTTACTTTCAAATTGGATAGATCAAACGTTAAGATATTTATACACTACTTAAAAACGAATTTATCACCCATTTAACCAGTTTTCGTCTTGAATTCTTACCGCCTTCAAAACTTTGTTGCCAACAAGTACAATAGTGCTGAGTTTTGTGAATTCATAATACATGTATGTGAAATATTTGAATATCAAACATTGATCAGAAATAGAAAAAAAAGTAGTAGTTGTAAACTTATAGTCAAATATGTTTTGTGAAATGCTATCTTAACACCAACTCTTATTTCGTTTGAAAGGTATGAGTTGTATACTTACTGGACAAACCATTGGAATCCCCACAAGGAACTGTAGTATACACACACAACCTATAAATATCTCACGTCGATTGCCCCGCCTGAGGAAACCTGGAAACTGGTCCACGATAGCTGTTACCACTCCTTCCACCCCAACAAACTGTTGAAAAGTGGATGAAATTTTTAGAAAAGTGAGTAGAAGCTCTTTGTCTCTTAATCATTAGGGTGTTAAGCGCGACGCAAGAAACTTTTGCCGACAGTGTAGATCAGGCTGCACAGAACGTACAGTCTGATATCTGATCTACACTGTCCGATATACATTGCAGGGTTTTACCATTGCTTGAAAAGTTTCATTTCACTTAACTAGCAAAACGAGAGAGAGAGAGAGAGAGAGAGAGAGAGAGAGAGAGAGAGCGACAGAGAGAGAGAAAGGCAGGCAAATACAGATAGAAGTACAAAGTCAGAGAGATAGACAAAGAGACGTAGAGACTAAAAGAGAAAGAGAGACAGAGAGAGATTTACTCTTTGCCTCGAGTGTTTACATAAATCACCTGACTTCTAAGCACAAGACTAGGCTTTTAATCATCTCATAACAAAAAAGATAGTTTCATTACACAAATGCTTGTTTTCTTTTTCGATCTGCGTAAACCAAGGTTACACCGCATAGAATGCATAGAATGTGCAATTTGATGTACAGTCTAAACTGTCATGTGGTCAGATTCATTCCACCGAAAGAAATCTTTTTTCACGACAGTTTTGATTCCTCTGCTGGCTGAACAGTTTCAGGGTTACGTTTGTTCAGTTATGTAAAAGTAACGGTATCCGTGATCAAGTCTACTATACCTGGCTATCCAATCCGAGTAAAATAACCATCAAGAAAAACATGATGGACCAAAACGGTGCTCCAGGTAGTAAGGTCAGTGCTTTTGGATATGCAATAAAAGCTAAACCAGGACCTGTAAAATAGATTCATATGCTTCATTGAATTTGCGTTTATTTATCGTCGCTACCGGTTGCCCATGTCCCTTTGAAGGCTGATAGTACTGTTAGGGGGGGGGGGGGGGGGGGGGGGGGGGTTAGTGCAGACACAGGACGAAACCCATCTTAACCCTTTACCCCATAAGGCATTTTAATGGTATCTCTAATTGACCCTAAATAACAGCAAGGATGAAGCCGTTTCTTATGTGTATATGACACCTTTTGATAGCATAGAAAACATTGTGACAAAAGGTGAAATTGCTCGTCACGAGCAATTTCACCTTTTGCCACAATGTTTTCCAAAGGCTGTAACAAGCAATGCGTAGAAATGAGTATCTATGGAGTAAAGGGTTAAGCTACGCCTGGTTCTTTTACGTGCACGGTGTATAGCACCGTCACACGGCACCTCGGTTTAACGTCTAATACGAAAGACTATTAATACTTTTAATTGACCAGCCGTGGGAATCGAACCCACAATTCACGTGGTGATGGCGTGTTACCTCTCTACCAGACAGACACCTTGGTACACATCTAAAACTTAAAAGGACTTCTGAATGACTAAACCACTTCAGCCAATCAGAAGTTTTATTACTTTCACATCGATGAAATTCTGAAGAATTAGACCAAGAATGTTTTTCGGAATGGTTGGTGAATAGGGACCCAGGTCTTCTTTTTGTCTTTCTTAACTGATGAGGTGGCATTTCGACCCGTCCATGTTGATATTTTGGAGTACAGGAAAAAAGTGGAGACAATGGTGAAAGTTCATACGCTAATCAGCAAGGTTGTGGGGTACAAAAATATATCATCGGCCTGGCTCATCGCCAACAGCATAGCAGAAGCACTGAGGAAACGCGAACAAAGGTAACAAGTACGGAATCCTGTCTCCGCCATCCACTTTTCGACCTACGAGGAACTCGAAAAGTTGAAATTAAGCACACTAACTTCCACTTTTCCAGCAAAAAAGTTACCTCGAAAAGTCGAAAAGTTGAAGTTTTTGACCTGACAATTGTCATAAAACTTTCCACTTTTCGACCTCACGTTTGTCTAGAAAAGTAAGAAATTAGGAAGCACTAACTTCCACTTTTCGCGTTAAAATGCTAGGTCGAAAAGTAGAAAAGTGGAAGTTTTTCACATGACAATTGTCAATAAAACTTCCACTTTTCGACCTAGAAAAGACAAAGTCGAAAAGTTGAAAAGTCGAAAAGTTGAAAAGTAGAAGTTAGCGTTAAAACTTCCACTTTTCTAGTTAGGACTGATTATCACGGGATGTTTGTTTATCCGCACCGAATAATGTTGGAGCCGGTGTAGGGGTAAAAATTCCTGTGTCACCGGTCCTTCGTATTTGGACTCGGTGAAAGTTAAACCTCCACCGAATAAATATACATGTACACTGTTTAAGTCTGACGTCTATATCTTTTTATTATAAACCTAGCAGTGAAATCCTGGAATTTCCCAGTGTAATAAATTTTGATATTATCACTAGTGACGTTATCAACTTTCACTTTCACTTCCTGACGTAATTTGGGAACTACTTTTTTTTCGACTACATTTTTTTTCGACTTTCAAATGCAAAATTACAAATATTGATAATAATAAGGTATATAATAAATAGAATAATCAACTGGTTATTTTTTATATGAAAAATATCTCACGAGGATGCGTTGTTAGGCGTTGAAAAAACGAGTGCGCAGCACGAGTTTTTTTAACGCCTTATACGACGCGTCCGAGTTGAGAGATATCTTTATCCAATACCGCCTATGGGCTGAGTTTATAGTTACACAAATCTAGTCAGGAACTGCGCATCAAGACATTTTCAAACCACGTTTAACCCATTACGAGATGACAAAAAATAAAAGACTGTCCGAATTTAAAGAAACTGAATACGACATTTCAAAGTGTGCATTGAAATCTGTGTAGTATAGAGTAGACAACATTGTGAGAGAAATAGTTTTTAAAAAGTTATTTCTCCTTTTCTAACAATGTTTTCCCAAATGATTTTTTGCAAAAGTGTCAAAAACAGGAATCGTGTGGCAATGGGTTAAAATGTGTGACTTGTCAACATCTGGGTCGCTGGTTCGAACACTGGCTCGGCGTGGGCACCGGGATCCTTCATAATCTTTGCAAGGTTAATGAAAATGTCGATGTAGGCCTATCTATGATGCTGATCGGAGTCGATTGTGGATCTATAAATGTCCTCCGAACTCGATTACGGATTTCTGTCCTCGGAACTCGATATTTTCCCCATTGTTACATTAAAATCAATATGACCTCCCCGAATCTGCCGCGTTGGTATTTCGGTTGAGTAATGTCTAGTAGTATCATTTCATGATATGCAACCCGTCACAGGAAAAGGGACCATCTCGATCTGGTCAGACTGCAGGAATTGTGCCATGTTGAAACTTTTCGCCTATAGCAGGTTTTCTCAAAGTAAATCCGAGTTGGATAAGGTCCCTTAAAAAATGGTTTAACGGACGATCTTTCGGCAATCTATCTGAGATTTTCCAGATCGCACAGGTCGCAGCTTAGTTTTTTGACATGTCAAAAACCTAGTTTCGATCTTTCTTTGGGTGGGGGGGGGGTGGGGGGGGGTGGGGAATACTTTCCCTCGACCTTGTGCGACTACAGAAGACCAAGGTGTGTTCAACCGCCGATTACTTGCAATCAGCGGCGATCAAGCCACATTTTGAGATCGCAACTCAATCTTCAGGGAATATTTTTCGGTGAAATGGGTCCTTTAAACTTTAAAGACTAATCAGTGTCCAAAGTATCAACTATATATGGCTTGCAATATGCGAAAAAGGGCATTCCGACATTTCCATAATGTGCCGCCTAGGATCAGCCTGCGCAGACCGTACAGGCTGATCCGACACGACACTGTAAGACCACATTAGATTTTGTGCCACGGTAGACTTGCGCTAAATTGAAAATTACATAAAACGGAAAGTGTCGAACTGCGAGGGCTGATCCGAAGCGACACTTTACGCAAATGTCCGTATGCCCCTTTTCGCGTGTTGCAGGCCACATGATTTCAATACATCTAATAATGTGTACACTGTTAAAGCCTGAAGGACGTAGTGCTCAATGCGATAAGGGCGGGTTTAAAATGAAAATTAGGGAGTTGCCGTATTATGGCTGACATCAGACTTATTCGGTGTACATTTAACCTCTACCATTCGCTCCCGCCATCTTCCTTTGTCCGGTGTACATTCAAAATAATAACGCGACCAATTTATCCTGCGAACAATTAGTCCTAACTAGAAATGTGGAAGTTTTAATCGGCTAACTTCCACTTTTCGACTTTTCGACTTTTCAACTTTTCGACTTTTCAACTTTTCGACTTTGTCTTTTCCAGGTCGAAAAGTGGAAGTTTTATTGACAATTGTCATGTGAAAAAACTTCCACTTTTCTACTTTTCGACCTAGCATTTTAAGGCGAAAAGTGGAAGTTAGTGCTTTCTAATTTCTACTTTTCTAGGCGAACGTGAAGTCGAAAAGTGGAAAGTTTGATGACAATTGTCAGGTCAAAAACTTCAATTTTTCGACTTTTCGAGGTAACTTTTTGGCTAGAAAAGTGGAAGTTAGTGTGCCTAATTTCTACTTTTCGAGTTCCTCGTAGGTCGAAAAGTGGATGGCGGAAACAGGATTCCGTAAACAAGAGCGAAATGAAATCGTTTATTCTAGTGTGAAATAAAAACATTTGGGTTTTTACTATCAAGCTTGAAAGTTTTATTTAACTTATATAGCAGGTTAAAGGTTTTACTGAGTTAGAATTGATGTAGTAGTACATACCTGCTTCGGCAACATCAGCAATGTCCTTTGACTGAATGTGCGCCATATGTCCAAGAATAGAGAAAATGATGAAACCAGCAAAGATACTGGTTCCACTGTTTGTCAGAGCAAAAATAATAGCATCTCTGCAAAGAAAGAAAAGATTTTGAATTAGTTGGAAACCTTCAGCAGTCAACCTTTCTCATCCTGTAGATGACCATGTTAGTAGCATTTTTTACAAATTACTGGTTTATCTTTTAATCACAATCTGGCATTACGGTAATTATGTTATAGGACAATTTTTACAAATCTTACATTTACAATTATTTAGACTATAATTTTCTAATAATGGGCAACCTATTGGTGACTTGCTTTGTGCTTGAAAATGTTCAGATATATCGCTCTAGTCTTTACTGGATGACGAAAAATATAGACTTGAAAGTATTTACAGACCAAATATTCATGTGACTCAAATAATGTTTCTATCTAACAAAAGACAAAGTTTTGCTGATAAGACAGAAAATACTGGATACATTTTGATGCTTTTGAACTGCTTCATACTCGATGTTGGTCAGACACGGGGCTGTTGGGTAAGATAGTAAATGACGATGACCACTTTACTTTGTTTTTGTCATCTTTATTGTACATATACAAGGGCTAGAGATATATTTAAAGTACTTAATGCCGTATATCAACAAAACTATAATTATTACAGAGTGTTGTGATATAAATCATAACAAAGTCTGTGCTGTCAGAAGTAAAAAATATTAAGGACTGAAACTGTGTCAGATGTTATCGATGATGATATTGATAATGATGATATTAATGATTATAGAGTGAATGAGGAGAAGGATATAGAGGACAGTGAGAGATATGGCGCATACGTTTAATGGTAACTAACCTGTATGAATTGTGATTGAACTTGTTATAGCTTCCGAGGGCTGTCAAAGCTCCTAAAGATATGGAATATGAGAAGAAAATCTGCGTACCGGCATCCACCCAAACCTAGAAGAGAGATTTGTTTTTTCAAAGGAAATTCACAAGGATCTTCTTCATGGGTATAGTGCACAACTGTAATATCAAGTCTTCCATAACCAATCAACATTATAATTGGCTTGCAACACGCGAAAAGGGTCATTCGGACATTTGCGTAAAGTGTCGTCTCTAATCAGCGTTTGCAGTCCGCACAGGCTAATCCGAAACGAAACTTTCCGATTTTATGTGATTTTCTGTTTTATGCAAGTCTGCTGTAGCACAAAATCTAATGTAGTCGTAAAGTGTCGTCTCGGATTAGCCTGCGCGGACTGCGCAGGCTAATCCGGGACGACACTTTACGCAAATGTCCGAATGCACCTTTTCGTGTGTTGCGCTCCATATTCTTTTTATTTTATTTTTTCTATATATTTAGCCTGAAAATGGTTAATACAAATAACGTTACCAGATTGCACGTTCTCTTCCATGTTTTTTAATTCCATTCATGTACAGGTTTCTGTTAAAATAAAGTAGATGTAAAATGGCCTGCTATTCGGACATTAACGTAAAGTGCCGTCTCGGATCAGCCTGCGCAGTCCACAGAGGCTAATCTGAGACGACACTTTACGACTATATTAGATCTTGTCATACAGTAGACTTTCACACAACAGAAAATTACATAAAGTGTCATTTCGGATTAGTCTGTGCGGACTCTTAAGGGAGACAAATTTACCTGTGTGTCATTTAATCTGGAAAGGTCTGGCTTTACGTAGAACTCAATTCCCTCCCTTGCCCCGTCCAGCAAACAGTTTCTGACGAGTAGAACTGTCATGAAGATGTAAGGTGAGGTTGCTGTAACATACATTACCTATAAAATGGAAAGATTTTTTTTTCAAAGATGGTTTAGACAACTTTTAACCTTTACCAGATGACAATATTTAACCCTTTGCCACACAATCCCTACTATTGACGACCCTGAGAAAAAAGCCTATAGAAAACATCGGGGGGAAAGGAGAAAAAGCTGGAAATCAGCATTTTCACCTTTTCCCACAATGTTTTCTACCTTTCACAAAAAAAAATCAAATTTTCAGTCACTTTTATTTTGTCGTATGCAAATGCTTTCGATGTGGACCAACTTAAAATTTTGTCGTTTGGTAATGAGTTAAGCCTTGTCCAAACTGAAAGTATTTGCTGACGACAATTTCAGTCTGGTTACCAGCATGTTTTTCCTTATCCTATAATATTTTTTTTCAAAAGGCTTCTGCTCAGGCAAAATGGGCATAACGGAACTTAATGTGTCTTTGTGATGCACGATACCAAGCAGATCACACATAGTTATGAGACCGTGAAATTCAATTTTTGCCGGACAAACAGCTACACCGTGAGGTAGAATGGTCCTTTAACATGCAGAAAATTAACCTTTTACCCCGTAAGGCATTTCTAAGGTATCTCAAATTGACCCTAAATAACAGCAAGGATGAAGCCGTTTCTTATGTGTATGTGACACCTTTGGATAGCATAGAAAACATTGTGGCAAAAGGTGAAATTGCTCGTCACCTTTTGCCACATTTTTTTCAAAAGGCTCCTGCAAGCAATGCGTAGAAATGAGTATCTATGGAGTAAAGGATTAATGCATCGACAAAAACAATCGAAAGAAGATCAGCCTGCACAGACTGCGCTGGCTGACCAGGTTCAATACTCTATGCAGACATTGCGTTAAGCCACTGGAGAATAGTTTATTAAGGTACGTTCTTTATATACGGACTCATTCAGTACTTGCCAAAAGGCTCTGCAGTGATTTGGTCCAGTTTGGATCGAACCTAGAACCCCATCTAGTTACTATACAACTATATTTTTAATTCTAGGTGAAAATAAAAAAAAAAAAATGAGATGTTTAAAACAAATCATCGAGTAGGAAGGAAAAAAAATAGACTTTTTTTCTTAAAGAAATCAAGCAGTATGGAAAAAAGAATCCACTTTTTTTTTTTGAAAAAGAAGTCTTGAGGTCTGATTTAGCACTATCTTTGCCAATGCACATCTGGAACGTAAATGGTTTTGGCAATAATTTCATTCTATCTTCCATCTCTATAAGTGTTTATTTCTTCTTTTTTTTAAACTCATTACCAAACGACAATATTTTAGGCTTATCCAAATTGAAAGCATTTGCAGACGACAAAATAAAAGTGACTGAAAATTAATTTTGAAATTTGTTTTGTGAAGGGTAGAAAACATTGTGGGAAAAGGAGAAAATGCTGGTGACCAGCATTTTCTCCTTTTCCCACAATGTTTTCGAAAGGATTCTTTCTCAGGGGCGTCAAAAGTAGGGATTGTGTGGTAATGGGTTAATCCACTCTGAATTTAGTTTATCTATTAAACCGTGGAGATTTACCCAAATTTTCCGATCACGATAGTACATAAAAAAAGAATGTCCAGGTATTCAGGTCAACCTGCTTTTGTGTCAGATTTGGTTCAATGTATTATCTGAATAATAGTACAGTATCTAACCGTGAAATGTCAGCGTGGTTCATGTTCTTAACTCATTATCAAACGACAAAATTTTAGATTTGTCTAAATCGAAAGCATTTGCAGACGACGAAATAAAAATGATTAAAAATTTGAAATTAGTTTTTTGAAAGGTAGAACACATTGCGGAAAAAGGAGAAAATGCTGGTTACCAGCATTTTCTCCTTTTCCCACAATGTTTTCTAAAGGCTTCTTTCTCAGGATCATCAAAGGTAGGGAATTGTGTGGTAATAGGTTTACCACTAGTCTAGTAAACGCGAATCGCTGACCCTTTGCAGAAAGTGTAGACCAAGATCAGACTGCACAAAACATGCAATCTGATCTTTGATCTACACTGGCCGACAAGGGCATGATTTTCCTCGCCCAGCCCCACCCCCCCTAAAAATCTTTAAAACAAAAAGCAATTACGTCTGTACTATCACCCTACAAGTTAAATTTCACCAATTCATTAGGACGTATGTTAGTCTTTTTCCAAGCATCCCGGAGTCTTGACTACCCTGAGAAAGAACGGTTTTGAAAACATTGCGGGAAAAGGAAAAGATGCTGGTGAACAGCATTTTCTCCACTTCCCACATTATTTTCTATCCTTAAAAGACAAATTTCATGTTGTACGTAACCTTTATTCGTCGTTTGTAATGTAAAATTGTGTCATATGGTAAAGAGTTAAAATATTCATTTTAAACCTTTTGATTAACTTACCCTTACTTGCTAGATTGTGAAATAACAAAGTATATTTTAGGGAAAGAAAATTCAATTAACCCATTACCACACAATCCCTATTTCTGGCGACCCTGAAAAAGAAAAGAAGCTTTAGAAAACATTGTGGGAAAAGGAGAAAATGCTGGTAACCAGCATTTTCTCCTTTTCCCACAATGTTTTCTAATCCATGTTCACAAAACAAATTTCAAATTTTCAGTAACTTTTATTTTGTTGTCTGCAAAATGCTTTCGATTCGGACAAACCTAAAATTTTGTCGTCTGGTAATGACTTAAAACGATTAACTCCATTCTTTTCTCTGGAGACATCTTATCGTATCGAACACAATTTTAGCAAAGATATTAAAACACATTGTAGGCAGGCTGATCCTGACCTGCACTAAACGTAAAAGCGCGACAAGTCGCACACATTTAGCAGCATTTAGATGAGTTAACCAAAAGTAGTTTTGGTGAGCAGAAAAAACTGCAATACATATGATTTAAAGAAGCCGGCTTGGCTAAACTGTCTCAAGAATATTCGGTAAAGCAGATCTTTTGAGGTTAAATGGGATGTACACTTGTATCAAAACTGAATAGAACTACTCTTGGTATGTTTTGTAGTTAGAAGAGACATTTCTTTGGAAACAAGAGCTGAATGGAAATAACCTAAGATGTTTTGTCTTACCCAACTAAACAACTACATGACTAGTACTAAAAAATGCCCTATAACCACTTACTAAATCATGGGTTTGAACTAGCACCGGGAGAAGGGTCTACAAAAATTATTGTCTGATGAAAAGACAGTAGTATAATTACATACAACGCACCTTGCCAGAAGATCGAATACCTTTACAAATACATAAGTATACGACAATCCATGCGAACAGTAGACAGAGAACCAAGTCCCATTTCGGTCGGCCCATTTCGTCGATACCTTCAGATATGTCCAGGACCTTGTTCCTGCAATGCATTTTAAGATACAAATATGATGTTTCATGCAGAAGCTATAGATAGAAACTCGACTCTGTTTCGGCCTTTCACTAGAAAGGTTCGGATAACAATAAGAAAAGGAGTTATGGTTCTTGAAAAGCATCAATTACCTCTTCCCCTGTCTTGCCCCCCACGACCTCACCTCCCCCGCCTCTAATTTCTGAGCTACCCTTGCAAAAAAGAGTTTGGCTTATGTGTTAATTTCTGATATGTTCTGTAAGGCCAAAAAGCAGTGATTTGCCGTAATAAGTCAAAAGCTATGGTCCATGTATTTGGAGATTGTCGAGGTATCTCAAAACGGCATCAATCTTGCTCAAATTAGGGAATTTACATGTATCTTTATGAGTATAGAAAGCATTATGGAAAAAGGAGAAAATGCTGGTTTCCAGAATTTTCTCCTTTTCCCAAAAATCTTTTCCATAAGGTATTTTCCTCGGAGTCAAAAACAAAAACAAAAAAATAAGAAATCTTTTGATCTTTGTGGTTGATTGAATAATTTTGTTGCAGGAATTTAAGAAAGACAACTTACTCCCAGTACTCAGTCACTGGCTCTACCAGATAAGCAACGTCTTGCCCTGTACCGTTGGAATAGGTGATGTTTAGCATATTTGCGGTTTCCATGGATTCGCATGTGTTGTTGATCAAAACTCCCAGAGTTATACTGTCACAGAAAGGAACAATGTAAACTCTTTACCACACAATCACGATATTTAACACCCCTGTATAAGAAGCCTTTTGAAAACATTGTTGGAAAAGGAGAAAATGCTGGTAACCAGCATTTTCACCTTTTCCCACAATGTTTTCTTCCCCATCCAAAACAAAAATCACTATTTCATTTACAGTTAATTTTGTTGTCTGCAAATTCTTTCAATTTGCGTCAGTCTAATTTTTTGTCGTTCGGTAAAGAGTTAAGTCCGTTTTGCATATTAGTATACACTGATTAAAATGATCTTGAGTACTCAACTAAGTTAACATTTTACGAGAAACTAAAGTTTACGATAGTACAAACTGAATGGATTAAAAGACGACAAATTAAATCTGGTGCATAAAGTGATTGCTATCTTTGAAATGAAAGGTCATTAAAACACGGAAATGTGTGACAAAGGGTTGAAATAAAACATGTTAAAAAAGATGGTAACACATCTCTCGTGTATACAGTATACTTGTATTGCCTTTCAACCGTTAAATACAATAAAAAGTCAACGGCACCAGACAGGGCTTATTTTCAACATTTTTGGTCTTATTTTCCAGAACTTCCTAAATCTGAAAACAACACAACGTCCGATCAGCTGAAACAAATAACAATGATACTGACACTTCAAAAGCAAAAAAAGCAACACTCTTTTGCTATTTTAAAATTTGTAGAATTCGATGTACCTTAATGGCATTTGGTATGTTACCATTACTTCCAAAAGAAACAAAATCCCGTGTGAGTATAGGATACAATTCTGAAGCCATTTACCGATTTCGTACAACAAATCACATATAGGAAAGTCAAGATATAAGATGATAGTTCATGGGCCTTGATGTCTTATCTTGATCTACATTGTCCTGCAAACAACTTATACCACCCAAAGCGTTTCATTGTCCGATACCAAACTAAATACAGGAAGAGTTCTCGTACATTGTTGGCTTACCTCAAAAGCCTCGTAACTTTAGTTTGTTTCAAGCTGTAGTTACGAGGTTTTTGAAATAAACCGACGATATGTAATCATAAAAGCCGGGGCTCGTATCAACCACCTATTCCAAATTTCATTATTAGTCTAATTCTCTCTCATTTTCTTTTAATTTCAAGGTAATATAATTTTTGATTTCAATCAGAAAGTTTGTCACATTCTAAATTTACATTGAAACTGAGGGTGCAATTCAGGGTCTTTGGTAAATAAAGACCAACGTTTTGTATAGCTAATCAAGCACTCACTTTCTAGATGATGTGTCGTTATAGTCGCATGTCTCGTTAAGTGGAGGCGCTTCGTCAAACTTGCTACAGTGTTTTGTCGCCCAGTCGTCATAATCGCAGTCGGTCCACGGTAACTTGGATGTGAACGAGGCGAAGAAATATCGGAAGGCCCAGGCGAGGATCACATTGTAATAGCAGTTCAAGAAAAATACGATAATCAGTGTCGAAAGTCCAATACCTGGAATTGTCAAATAAAAATATTTCACTCTTTATCAGACGACAAAATTTTGGACTTGTCCAAATCGAAAGCATTTGCAGACGACAAAGTAATAGTAGATTAAACAGGGTTTAAATCAAGGTTTTTAGCATTAAAGGCATTGAAAAAGGGAAAGTTTTTGTGGTACTTGTCGACGAAAATACCACTATGAGTTCAATATTGAATTTTGAACACCATGTACTGTATCTATTTTGTGCAATGCCGAAGGAAACAGAATTTAACGCAGTTTTTCTGAGGCAAATAAAGTTTTCTTTAGCACTCAGATATATTATTTTAAATGGCATGTTAAAATAAATTGGGTTAGGCCATTTATCGTGGAAAAAAAAACTAATTTTTGATTAAAATCAGCTTCACTCGCCCACAGCCCATAGCCTTCTACTTACGCAGTGATACAAAATTTAAATCTAAATTTGTCTACCGATGGCTTGGTCCTGTTTTATACTTCGTTCCATAACCAGTTCGATCCATGCCTTGTTCATCCAGTTATTGTGCGCTACTCCATTTGATTGGGGATGAATGTTTATATATGTAAATAATTAAATGTTTACTATCAAAGATATTTCAAAATCATATTTTTCAGATACAAACTTAATTTTATAAGATATATTCACATGGCTTCTCTCTCTATCCATTATGAATCCTATTGTCAAGGGACGTTACTCCTGACTTCTCCTAATGATTAAAGGGAGACCACCAATACACAAATAATCCTAACTTTGTCATGAGTACTCTCCCTTCGACCCAAAAATTTATTCATTTGCTTAATAGGTATACTTTCAATCCAATATTTGAATAACATTTCTCTCTTTCTTTCAAATAATCTATTTCACACAATGACAAATACTTGGCAAATACCACTACAGCGTTTTCAACGTTTTGATTTCTTTACACTGTCCGTGGTTTTGAGGTATACTGTAACGTCATATGCTCGCGGGCTTCATATCCTCGCGTTAACGGTATTTCCCGATTTAAACAAACACTGGCGGCACGTAACGGTTGTTCATGGATGCAAAACCGTCACGGGAGACTGTCAAACAAAAAAAGAAAACCCAATAATGTTTCATTTATTGGTAACTAAACAATAAAAAAAATCAATGTAGATATGCTAATTCAGTACCTTACAAACCCCATTTTCCCTCTGAAAAAAATACAAGTCCCATCGAAGTTTGACCGATATACGGTTCGGCTGCAAAAAACTGTAAACAAATAAGTCACATGAACTGCCTTGAAGTAAATATATGATACATTCAGGCCACCATTCACAAGTTTTCTCATTTACTGCGAATACATGACGTCATCATCAAAGATGGCTGTTGTTGGAGTACACACGTCCAGACGCCGAAAAAGACTGGAATGCCCTTTCAAAACCGCTGTATGACGACTTATTTGAACAAACTGAATAAAATAGTCAGTTAATTCATGATAATAATAAGTGCCTTCTGTTCTCTGTAGTTGATATTGTTCGCGTAAGCGTAAGTACAGCGAGCATACGACGAGGCAGTCTACATATATTTCAGGTCATTTAACCGTTAGAGTGCAACTTGAAGGAAATAAACAACTTTGGTGGCCAAAAAACCTAAATATCGCAATAATTTTATAAATTACGTTCAGGTCAGTATATAAAACAAATTAGTTATGCTTTCCGATAGGTGAAATATTGTTCGATATTACATAGTTACGAACCGTGAAAAATACCGATCGATTACATCCTCTTATTCTTCAATTTGACGGCGACTACAGTAGTTCCCGCGCACTAGTAGCAAGATTGCTTCAATAAATCTTTCAGCCGCTTTCGGCGACTGGAATTTCAATGTTTTAAAACTCAGAACGATTCTTATCTTATAGGTTTGACTAAATACATGGATAGTATAGATCAAAGATCAGATTTCATATTCTGTGTAGTCTGATCTTGATTTACGTCTTGGACAAAAGCCTATGGCTCTGAAGGATTCATTAACATAACAAAAAACTTTGTTGCTGCAATCGTTGTTTGTGTGAGGTCTGGACTATCTAAGCTTCTGACAATATTACAGAGATTGCAAAGTCAGAAGCTGTACTATCATTCAATATAATTTGAGCCAACAGAAAGTTAAATAAACTATCTCCAACATACCTCTAAAGAAAGGACAGATGTTCCATGCATTGATGCCTGCAACACCCATAAATTGTCCAACAGCAACTTCCAGGAAAAACAGGGGAATACCTCCGACAACGACGCATATTAGGTATGGGATGAGAAAAGCACCTGTAATATACAGCATACACCACAGATTTACAATCATTTCTTACCAAACGACAAAATTTTTGACTTGTCCAAATTGAAAGCGTTTGCAGACGACAATTTCAATGTGAATCAAAAATTGTAAATTGATTTGGAAAGGGTAGAAAACGTTGTGGTAAAAAGAGAAAATGCTAGCTACCAGGATTTTCTTCTTTTCCCACAAGGTTTGGAAGGCTTTCTTTCTCAGGGTCGTCAAAGGTAGGGATTTGTAGTAAAGGGTTAAAGACTGATACTTTAAATACTAAATACCTACGACAAAAATACAGAATTCGTTTATCGGAATAACTACATACATACATACATACATACATACATACATGCATACATAAATGCATACATACATACATACATACATACATATGTAGATCTATACAACAACATTAAAACATACATTCAATGGGGCGGGGGAAATAAACGAGTCTCTGTATACATATATATATTTCTATACTTGAATACACATATGCTTTGCAAGTGTATAAATATGTGCACATGTGCTTAGTAACATATATGTGGGTAATTAAATGCATTCTCGTAGCCATGTTTATTATCAGTCTATCACCGAGTAGACAATGCATACGTTATACTAATGAACTGTAACACTACTACTGTATCTGCTATAATTGACTTGCAACACACGAAAAGGGGTATAGGAACATTTGCGTAAAGTGTCGTCACGGATAAGCCTGCGCAGTCCGCGCAGGCTAATCCGAAACGACACTTTACGATTACATTATTAGTTGTACGGTCAGGTGGCAGGGGACTTGGAAACTTGTTCAGGGCTGTGGTTAATCATGTCGCCCCGAGCCGAAGGCGAGGTGGCGACATGATTCACCACAGCCCTGAACAAGTTTCCAAGTCCCCTGCCACCTGACCGTACAACGAATTTATTATACTGCAAAGTTTTACCCTTTCAAAGCGCGTTAAGCGAAATTTTCCTGTTTTATAATTTCACGAATCGAGTATGCTGACGAAATAGTAATTCCCTTCTGTGTGCCCCAATTCAATGAAAACTGACGTCACTGGAAACTGACGTCACTCAAACGTGCAGTTTGGTGAATAAATGTGCAGTCTGGTGATCGATCGACGCCACCATTTTGGATGATGTATTGCACGTGTAGTGATGTTTACGGGGCACCCAAAAGGGAAACTGGTTTTTGCCAGGGAACATGATATTATGTTCCCGGCATGTTAACCAATCAGATCACGAGAAATTTCTTTGCAGTATAATAATAGATTTTATCCTACAGTAGACTTGTGCGAAACAGAAAATTTCATTAAAACGGAAAGTGTGGTTTCGAATCAGCCTGCGTGGACTGCGCAGGTTAAACAGAAACGACATATTACGCAAATGTTCGAATGCCCGCCTTTTCGCATATCGCAGGCCATACAATGACGATGACCGCGATGATGATGACGACGATGATGATGATGATGATGATGATTAGCCAAAAAAACATTTAGTTCAACTATCTACTTTAATTTATTTCGTTCTTGAGCAGCTTTATCTTGTCAGAATGCAATCTACAATGTCCAAAAAAAGCAACAGATCTAGTTGTCAAATGCGACCAAAAATTTATTTAAAATCATAAACATCAAGATTTTTTAGAATTTCAATAAAGGCTAAATATGATCTTTGTAAATTCAACACAAAACCTCTAGATTATCTTGTTTTGAAAGGACAAAATGAGTGCTATATAGAGTTTCTATTCAGCTTAATATCCTGTTATAACATGAAGTGGCATATCTATTGAACTTTTTTCAGACCGTTTTATATATCCATATGTCATGTATATTACGAGGCCGTATCTTATGAATTGTTTCAAAAGCTTGTTGGTATTTCAATATTTGTGTACTACGTAGTCTTCTATAGCTTTGGAAAAGTAATAACTTTGTGTGTGATTTCGGTTGGCAAAGGTAATGGCCAAATCTTAGAGCTGAACCAGATCTTATTTCAATCCTTTCTCTGAAATGAACAATAATTTCAGTTCGAACAATCGCTGATTCAACGACCATGAAGAATAGAAAAAAACGTTTGATTTCGATTAATTTTAGAGCTGAACCAGATCTTATTGCAGTCCCTTCTCTGAAGTAAACAATAACTCCAGTTCGGACAATCGCTGATCAAACAGTCATAAAGAATAGAGAAAACGTTCGAAAACATTTGAAAACATCGTGTGAAAAGTAGAAAATGTTGGTAATTTCAGCATTTTCTGCTTTTTTCTCACACTGGTTTCGATCCTTTCAGAGACAAATTCCATTATTTAAACAACCTCGTATTGTTTGTCTCCTGCAAATGCCTTAGTATTTTCTAGCCTGTGTTTTTCTTTTATCAGTGTTTTCAGTGTAATATATAGAGGATATTTGTTTTTTTCGATGAAAGATCGAAATTTATTTCATCGAGTGAACACCATCGGTAATATTTTCACGAGTGGCGGATCCAAAGGCTCGGTTAATTACATTTCCTTGGACTCGTTTAATAAAATCTTATCTCAAAAGCCACCTATATGTGGGTTTAAAGTAATGGCAAATAGCAAACAATATAATTATTATGTTAATTATCAGTTTGAAAAAAAATGGAATGACAATAACAAGTTATGTCAAAGAAGAATTTGTTCCATGTTTTTCATCCCTTCATTCGCAGGTAGATCTACGATGTTTTTCTTTTTTTTAAAAAAACATCGACGGTTGTATGTATATCAACCCTTAACAAAACACACTTTTGAACCTTTATTCTGCAAAGTAAAATAAACGAAACTTTCATGCCTTCAGTAAAAATCCGAATAATGCTAATCTAGACTTATTTTTTTTTAGAAAAGTGTCTCTTGATCGGACAGTGTAGATCTAAGATCAGACTGCACGTTCAGTGCAGTCTGATCTTAGATCTACACTGCCCACGAAAGGTCAATGAGTCGCGCTTAGCAGTCAAAGAGTTGAGGGTTTATTTAGAAGAAATAACGTTACATAACACTAGAGCATGACATGTAATATCGACACCCTATATAACAGTACAACACGGTTGTAGGACGAATGACCAAGACATATTCGTATGGTTGAAATATCATCCATTTATTACAGTAACATGTCTAATGTTGGCAGAAGATCTGGAATAACAAAGGATTATCCCCCATCTTATCCTTTTACTGAAAGCCCCCTTCATACCAAACCAGATCTTAGAAGGTCTAGCCCGTCCTGACATGATCGGAAAACGGATTGCGGTCGAGGTAGAACCTATAATTTAGGCCTGATGATGCCTGAAACCCCTGTCTCACTAAACCTGTTCTTAGAAAGTCTTAACCCGGTCAACAAAATCGTAAAGCGGGCTGTGGTCGGGATAGGACGTTTGATTTTAGTCGTTAACATGCAAACGCATTCCAAAATTGATGCACGACTGCACCGTGTTTAATGGATCGAAGTACGACAGTTCTGTTTCTAGTACGTCCATCTCGTTTTAAGTTCGTTGTCACTCCGTCTAATTACAGGACGGGATGGACGGCAAGAAATTTCGGGCAAGCTCCAAGTTCTGGAGGACTCTTCCCGTCCTAACCCGTCTATTAAGTACTAAAGCAGATCATGGGTGGTTGCTGATACGTCCACTCCGTCTAAACACCGTTTAAATCCGTTTGGCAACGGAACGGAGCGAGAACGAATTTGTTGTGAAGGTGGTAAGGACACCCTCAACTTGTCATCTACAAAAGTTGTTTTTATGTATGTCTGATTTGAGAGACCCTTCATTCCTTATCGATCAGCACACAGATTTGTTTTATATAGTTGCTAAAACCGGACTCCACAATACGGTGACTTACGTACGTAATGAGAGTTGACTTCCCATTTTATTTTTTTATCATTATTTTATCTCTTTAATAATTGAGAAAAGTATTGATCCTGTCGAAACCGAAAGCACTTTAGACGTCGAATTAAATGTGGCTGAAACTACGGCCCTTTTCTGTAAAACGAATTAAAAAAAATATGTGGGAAAAAGAGAAAACGCTGTTCGTTTTTTATAATGCTTTTCAAAGCTTTCTTTCTCAGGGTCGATTAAGCACGAGGTTGTTTTGTTAAGGGTTCAGTCAGAATATAGCTCAATTTGTAGTTTTTATTGTTTTGTATTGAATTACCTTGATTTGCTCTATTTCCTTTCGTGCAGAAGAAAAAAATGCGTAGTCCTAATGTATAGCTGGTATGAAGTCCAACGCGCTTGAAAAAAAAAAAACATATACAATCCATGCCCTGTGAAATGGGAGCTTTATATATCTGAAACAAGTACCATCTAGGTCAGCCAATTCTGTCAGCTCAGGCTAAACTATTATTTTTTGCTATTGCCAATTTACTATAGGGTTGAGTGCACATTTTTGTGTTTTCATCGAGATATAAAATGCAATTGCCTTATTACATGGCAAATAACGCCCGAAGGGCGTTATGTTAAGCCATGTAATATGGCAATTGCATTTTATATCTCGATGAAAACACAAAAATGTGCACTCAACCCTTATAATTGCACTCGCTGTTCACTTAAATCACTTTTCGAAGATGATAATGAGAAAAAATCACGGACAAATACGACGGTAAATACGAGTTAATTTCCTTTGCGGATACTTGGTAGAACGGGCATGAATACACAATCTATTTTTAGCTTTTCAATATTTTTTTTTGTCGAAGGTGGCCATTTTGCTGGCTTTGAAATCATACTTTCGATGATTCATCGAACAAAATTTAAGAATAAAACAATTATGTAGATCTATATGAACAATACAATCAACTACACAAACTTGAGGCTAAGCGGACGATTTGTTCTTTCGAGTGACCTTTTCGTAGATAATTTGTAAAGAATATGCGTACGTACCGTCGGCAGATCTGTCCTCGATGAGTAGGCCTATCTATCTGTTGCCGATATAAGTTTTGGTCTATTCTATGTTTCTTGTGAGACATGAATGACGCCAACGTTTTGTGACCCACATATTAGAACATAAAAAACGGTGTCGCAGCTGTTAATTTTTCAATATGTATTTTTGGTTTCCCAGTTCTAAGTTTGTTTCTGATATCGTTCCTATCACGCCAACATTTCAAAAATTCTTAACACAGTGTATTCACTTCTGTCGATCCTTTCTCCATCAGTTCTTTCACTAAATATATTCCATCAAATCCGCGATAACTTTTTTCTGGTCAATAGCATTTTTTTAACCTAATCCCCACAATAAAAAAGTTTAACTCCGTCATGAAACAAATCAAAATGCCAGAGTGATTTTTCCGTTTACCACCCCTCACAACGTACGTCAGTGTGACGTCACAGGTGGTGATATCGGACCCTTGTTATAAAGTAAGTGTGCGTGTTTGGTAAGACTGTTTTTATTTTTTGTAGTCGTTCCTTTAAATGATCTGAAAAAGTCTTTAGACCTCCAAAGCGTACAATACCTAGGGACTTTGTTTTTTGTCAAAGCTTTTGTTAACTACTTATACTAATGGAATAGACTTCGACCAACTATTAAAACCCAATCACTTTTTGATATTTGGTCAAAGTGTTTAAGCATATAGACATCTGCTTCCTGTCTAAAACATCAGAATATTAAATGTATTCATCTAATGTCTTTGATAAATTCATGAGAGTCTTTGTAGTCCGTTTGTATCCACCCAAGCTAGCCTCATTCTATCTTCATATCGAGCTTACTTTTCAATATGGCGGACATAAGTTACGAAAATGCGCAGGTCCGATATTACTTTCTGTGACGTAGGTTGTTACCCTTGGTTTACGCAGTGTACTAAATTTAACTCCGTGACCCTGGCTTCATAGAAATCGATCGCTGACGTATTGAATGATGTAACTGATGACGTCGACCATTCAGACTCTTTATTCACAGTTGGCATAGTGTATTTTTTTTAGGGTGCAAATAAAGTTAAACACGCATCATTTTGTCAAGGTTTATTTTGTTAGTTTCCTTTTTAGCAAGTTTTTTACAGAAAAAGAAATCTGTCTTTTTGCATGTGACTGATTCAGCGATGGAACTCTAAATATAGCCCATAAACAGTTTGCATGATATCTAAAATTAGATTCCAACAACAATTTGGAAAAACCGAAAGTAGTGCTATTGCGTTTCATCGAAAAATAACATGCAGGTTTTTTTCATCACATGACCCGATTCTGACCAATCAAAAAACGATTTTACAACATGAGTGCTATTATTACATGTCAAAGACATACTGAACCTCTGGATTTGGTTGGCTGTTAGACTAAATTCATTTTATGGATCCATAATTATGTGATGACTCGTTTCATACACACCATAATAAAGATATATATTAAACCTCCTTTTGCTAGATGATGGCTAATTTATGTTTGTTTCCCGCGATTTTTTTTTTAAAAGTCCTCCTCTGCAAGGTCTTGAAAGCCGGAGATTGTTTGGTAAAGACCAACTGGTACAGAAAGGACCATCGTGGCATCGCAGTTTTATGTTATTAGAAACCGGTAACAAGAGAATTCGTGTCCGGGTAATTAGTATGAAGTCAATCTGTATTTGACAATGTGTACAGAGGATAGCTTCTTCATTGATACCCCAAACATGGGACAATTCACATCAGGGTATTTGCCTGGGACAATTTGTACCAGAGAAAACAGGTGGACGCTTTGTACCCAGGACAACTTGTATCCAATCGTTTTTTGCTCGCTGCCATCATTATTGATTCCATGATTTGAAATATCCTAGCCATCTTGTTTTCTAATGGGAAAACACTATCTGTCCCTAAACTGCTTTCAGTCTGAACTTTTTATGTCCAAAGTAAACTGTAAACCAATGATTGCTTGACTCTTTATTACAAAATTCCAAATTTTAATCAGCCTGAAAGAGATAGCTTTTGAAAAAAAGAAAAGAAGTCGGAAACAGGAGAAAATTTTGGTACTAGCATTTCCTCCCTAGATACCGGTTGTCCTTAGTGCGATATGCTATCTGATCCAGGTAAGAGGCCACAATAAACAAGAGTAACCTCCCCTGTGTACAGTAAGCAAGAGTGATCTCCCATTATTCTAAATCTAGACCGGTCCTATACACTCTCACGGTATTAGGGGAGGAACCAATCTTGGGGAAAACCTGCACTTTGGTTTCAAAAATGGAATTTAGGATTTGAGAAAAAAGTTGGTTGTGAAGTTTGTTCATGCTTAGATGGCAAAAGAACAGGGAAAATATTACAGCAGTTGGACAAATTTCTCTCTTTTAAAAATGTTTCAATCTGTCGAAGTTCTAAGATTACTTTCATAGTGCTTACTCCATAGGGCTTAAAAAGTTCATGTAGATTGCAAAAGAACAGGGAAAATATTACAACAGTTGGACAAATTTTTTAAAAATGTTTCAATCTGTCGAAGTTCTAAGATTACTGTCATAGTGCTGATTGCATAGGGCTTAAAAAGTTTCATGTTTAAGAAGACAGTATAAATTATAACATTATATAAGTCTAGAAATGAGGCCTCAGCTTATTGAAATTTCATAGTTTATTATATAGCATTTGACATTGTGTCCTCCATTTTGTGGTATAAATTTCATAGTTTTTGTTAAACGTTATTCGATCTTATATTTCACGTATGAAGTGCATGTACAGGTATTTGTGGCAAGTGGTGTAACCCTTTCCCAAACAATCCCTGGCTTTTACGGGTCTGGAATAGTAGCCTTTTGAAAACATTGTGAGAAAAGGAGAAAATGCTGGTAACCAGCATTTTCTCCTTTTCCCACAATGTTTTCTACCCTATCATAGGCAGAAATCATCTTTTCAGCAAGAGTTGAATTGTCGTCTGCAAATGCTTTCAATTTGGTGTAGTCCAAGAGTTTGTTGTTTGGGAAAGGGTTAATGCAGGTGCAAAATGTAATTAAAACCTGGTTAAACATATATATGAGCCATACCCTGTGAAACTGTCGCTTTAGCTCAGACATATTTTATTCTACAGAGGTACAATAACATAAGCAATGCAATACAACCAATTAACAAATAAAATCCTTCAGAAATGGAAAGGAGAAAAAGCACAGCTGAATGGCTTGCAAAATGCGAAAGGGGGCATTCCAACATTTGCGTAAAGAGTAGTCTCTGATCAACCTGCCCTGTCCGCGCAGGCTGATCCGAAACGACACTTTCCGCTTTTATGCAGTTTTCTGTTTTGCAAATTATTACAAATTTCTTTTCCAAAAGGTGGATTTATGTGTCAGTAAAAAGTATTGAACTGTGTGAGCCAGCCCGGTCCGTTAAGGCTGACCTGAGTCGATTTTATTTATTCGAAATTTTATGCGTGTCAAAGGACCAATGTACCTCATGATTAGTTGATTGTTACACATAATGGATTTTATTGGGCTATGATTATGTGATGGCTTTTTTGACGAGATGAATTGAGAGCCATTTTGCCAGGGCGTGGATTATACATAAACTGCAGAAAACGCTGAAAGACACAAAAATCTAGTAAACTATGGTGGCGTATTTTTGCCGCGAGATACTAGAGAGCTTTTGCGATAATTTATGAGAACTATGGTGATAAAACAAAATTTTATGGTAATATTATCTAGATAGTAAAAATCTTCACGATAAAAATAAATGCAACTATTCTAATATCACAATTATTTCGCTTTCTTACCCATAAATGGCATCCACAGTATTTATAAAAAAAGTTGCAGTTTCGGAACATCGTCTACAATCTTATGGGCTTTACTTTTCCCTGAATGATTTTGAAGTTATTCGTAGGAGGAATTTCGAGTCAT
Source organism: Tridacna crocea (assembly GCA_943736015.1). Classification (NCBI taxonomy): domain Eukaryota; kingdom Metazoa; phylum Mollusca; class Bivalvia; order Cardiida; family Cardiidae; genus Tridacna; species Tridacna crocea. The sequence goes on along the minus strand of OX031063.1, from coordinate 34,851,624 downwards.
CTTTGTGATCTTACAGACTTCTTTCAAGTATTGTCAGAATTTATTAGTTAAGCTACAATTGTTAATGATTCGAAACATTACTTACTGCAATCTTGTAAAGTCAAAAACTACGGAGATCATCCAAATGATTGATTTTCTATTTATAGATGTCGAGAAACTGATGGAACTTTCACTACGATTATATCTTAAATGTCACTTTCATGCTAGATCGAGAAATTTTGAGTTAAAATGTTAAGCTTATCTTAATATCATTTCAGGGAACGTTTCACCATCTCGATAAAATTTCCAGGAACTTTAATTTATCGCCAAAGCTTTCTAAAATCATTATGTTGTCTATCTCGTATCTCGTGAAATATGCCATGATAATAAACTTCGGGTAATCAACATTATTATTATACTTCAAAGTTTTACTATTCCAACCAATGCGTTGAGCGAATTTTACCCGTTTTTTTTTTTACTTAAAATGTTGAGTATGCTGACGAACTAGAAAAATCCCTTCACAGTGCCTCAATTCAATGAAAACTGACGTCACTGGAAACTGACGTCACTGAAATCTTAGTAATACGTTCTAAAAGGTGTAGTTTGGCGTATAATCATTATTTTAATCTTGATCGATGCCGCCATTTTTTATGTTGTGTTGATAGAGTAGTCATGTATACGGGGCTCCCGAAAGGGAAACTGCTTTTACGTTAATTTTTGCCAGTGTACGTGATATAAATGTTCCGGGCATATTATCCAATCAGATCACGAGAAATCTCTTTGCAGTATATAGAGGATAATCAACTGGTTGTTTTTGATATGAAAAATATCTCACGAGGATGCGTTGTCAGGCGTTGAAAAAACGAGTGCGCAGCACGAGTTTTTTTAACGCCTTACGACGCGTCCGAGTGAGATATTTTTCATATCAAAAATAACCAGTTGATTATCCTATATATTGTATACCTTATTAACATCATTATTTGTAATTTTGCGTTTGAAAGTCGAAAAAAATGTAGTCGAAAAAAAGGGTAGCTCCCAAATGAGGTCAGGAAGTGAAAGTTGATAACGTCACTAGTGATGATATCAAAGTTTATTACACTGGGAAATTCCAGGATTTCACTGCTAGGTATATACTAAAATTATAAACATTGTTTTGAACTGCGAATACAAAAGATATATGAGAGCATGCACTGGTGAAAAGGGGGCTTTATGGATCTCCTTATCCATGATATAGAGGATATTTGTCTTTTTCGGTGAAAGATCGAAATTTATTTCATCGAGTAGACATCATCGGTAATATTTTCACGAGTGGCGCAGCCACGAGTGAAAATTTTACCGATGGTGTTCACGAGATGAAATAAATTTCGATCTTTCACCGAAAAAACAAATATTCTATTTATTGCATGTTTTTTACCCTTTCTGGGAGGAGCTTTATCAAAATTCGGTACAGTTCTTTTCCCTTATTCCCCGTGGCGAACCCCTCCCGCATAGCAACGTTACGTTAAGCGCGAGAAATGTAAGGTACATGTATATGACGTCATATTTCCCATCTGGTTGTTAGGCACGCGCAATTTACCTAGGCAACAAGAACGTGAAAATCGGGTATTTTCACTGGTGGTACCAGTGTAAGATCGAAAAATATTTTCACTGCTTTTTCTCGATATCCTACTGGAAAGCATGAAATAAATCAAGATAGTCATCACATGATCATTTGTCTTACAGAATTATTAGGAATAGTAATCCTTTGACGTATACAAAATTGACCAATAGCGATAAGTTTCAGCCCAGGTTGATCTGAGTCGATACTTTTCGTAGATGAAATAAACCCTCTTTTCACAGAGCATTGCTTCTGTTTTCAATATGAGCCACCTTTAAATTGCCATCTACAAATACTCTAAATAAGGACAGATTTAGAGCAAAATTTTGTAGTTAATTGAAGAGGAAAATGGATACTGCACATTATGTATTTATTACACAATGGCAGATCCGTGGGAAAACGTTTTCACTAGTTATTTTGACGCCCATCCATCCGTGCCGAAAAGGTTTGACTTGTCGACCTCTAAATGACACGAAATGGCTCATTTGAATTAACTTTGAATACTTATTCATTTCAGGTGTGAAATTAAGAGGTGGTATGACTCCATTCAATTTACAATGTACCTTAGCAAAACGAAATGGTCTTAAGTTATGTTAACATTGATTGATTGATTGATTGATTGATTGATTGAGTGAGTGAGTGAGTGATTGAGTGTGATTGATTGTTTGTTTGATTGATTGATTGATTGATTGATTGATTTATTTATTTATTTCCGTTAAAAAGTTTTTACGTTTTAGAATTGATTTAAGTTTACAATACATCGAGCACGTAAAAGAACCAAGTGTAACTTTAGATCGGTTTTCTCCTGTATCTGCACTATCGCCGTAACAATACTAAAAGGGGCGTCGCCCATATGTGCAAACGATGGCGACGGCAAATAAGCGCAAATTCAAATAATCTTATAATTATGATAATATCTACTTATCTTCAAAGCGAAATTGTCTAATGTTTAAAACTTGCTATATGCTAAAAGCAGATGTCGATAGGAACTTTACTTATAGAGGAAATAATTGGGCATTCTATGTAAAACAGACTTTAGAAACGATAGGCATGAGAAATATATGGGACAATCAATGTAATAAGGAGATACAATTTAAACCTATAAAAGAGCGTACAATGGACATATTCAAACAGAACTGGCATTCTTCAATTAATAATTTCTCTCGCCTTTCCACTTTATATAGCCGTTTTAAACATGTTTTTGAATATGAAAAGTATCTTGACATTATACATGAATCTAGATACAGAATATCTTTAATTAGTTTAAGATTATCGTTACATGAATTAGCTATTGAAAGTGGTTGCACGCACACTATGCTGGAAAATGGGAGAACATGTATAAAATTGCAACCTTGGCTTAAAAGAAAATGAATACCATTTCTGGCTAGTTTGTCCAAAATTTTCCGATATCAGATCAAAATAATCAAGAACAACTATTACACTTCGTCAACGATTCAAAAGTTCGAAAATCTCTTATCGTCTCCTTCTAAAAACCCTATTCTTAATTTTGGAAAGTTATATTTTTTGCAAATAAAATCCGAACTCAATTTGTGCACTATAACATCACGTGCTCTTCAGTTAACGAATGTGTTCATTTTTCTGCTTTGATATATTTGTATTTGTACTTGCTTTATACATGTTATGTTTTCAAGCAATAAAATGTATGTGTGTATTTATGTATGTATGTATGTATGTATGTATGTATGTATGTATATATACTTACGCAAGCATAAATATTCCTGCTGTTGATTTGATGTATACTATTACCTGATTTTGTTCGCTGATGTAAAATTCATACAAATTATCTTTTTCATATAGCTACAATGGGCTTGTGGCCCGGTAAGATTGTTGTGCATTTCGACTATTGACGTTTTCATAGACATTGGCGACATCAAGGATTTTCACGGATGGCATAGACTAGACAGTGTATATCATTATACTGCAAAGACATTTTTCGTGACCTTATTGGATAATATATACCCCAACATATACAAGTATATATTTGTACACTGGCTAAACCAACGTGAAATCAGTTTCCCTTTCGGAAGCCCCGTTTACATGACTATACTAAAAAAAATTATCCCAAATGGCGTGGTGGATCAAGAGTAAAATCAAAATTATGCACCAAGCTGCACGTTTTAGCACGTGTTACCGAATTTTCAGTGACGTTAGTTCCCAGTGACGTCGGTTTTCATTGAATTGGGGCACTGAGAAGGGAAATTTCATCAGCGTACTCAATTTTTAACACCCCCCCCACCCCCGAGAGAAAAAAAAAAAAAAAAAAAAACAGGCAAATTCGCTAAACAAACGGTGGACTCGTAAATCTTTGCAGTATAATAAATCCTTTGTGCGGTCAGGTAGCAGGAGACTTGGAAACTTGTTCATGGTTGTGGTTAATCATGTCGCCACCTCGCCTTCGGTTCATGGCGACATGATTCACCACAGCCCTGAACAAGTTTCCGAGTCTCCTGCCACCTGACCGTACAATTAATAATGTAGTATCTGATCTTGGATCATTCCCTTAATCTTACAAGCTTATAACCAAAAATCGCTCGGAGATTTAAGTGGATTGTATCATTAAGCGTCTACAGAGGTTCAGGTTGTACATTTAGCGCTGCTAACCCTTGATAAACGATACGAAACTCTTCAAACCGACATTTTTTACCCAAATTCTAGGTAATATATAACACTGTTACCTGTAATAATAGTTAAACTGATGATGACAACGAACATTTATCATTTTATGGTCAGTGTTTTCTTTGGCGTGGCTTTAACATATTAATATGTAAGAAGCTGTCTTTTTATTATGTGGTGGATGCATTACATGATCTTCAAATTTCACCAAACATTATATGGCCTGCAGCACGCAAAAAAGGTCATTCGGACATTTGCGTAAAGTGTCGTTTCGGATCAGCCTGCGCAGTCCGCGCAGGCTAATCCAAAACGACACTTTCCGTTTTTATGAATTTTTCTGTTTTACGCAAGTCTACTGTTGTACAAAACCTAAACTGCGCAGGCTGATCCGAGACGACATTTTACGCAAATGTCCGAACGCCCCTTTTCGTGTGTTGCAGGCCATACGGTATGTTATAATGGATACAACCTATGGACAAACATGACCAACCTTCACCAAACAAAAGTTTGCTATTGTGGACGGGCCGTAAAGCCGGAGTAGAGCCAAAAATACATGTATGTAATTTTCACCGTTTATAACGTGAAAATATATCGGATAACCCATCATCGATGTAAACAAATAGATAATGCAGCATGGCAGGATCTGTTCTGGTTTAAAAATTCTTTTTGCTGTCAATGACTTGAAATTTTGCGAGCTGCACCTTTATATGTTTTGAAAGTCATAATATTCGCCATATTTTTACATTGTAAAGATGAAATTTACTTTGATTTTATAAACAGCTTGTTTATTCAGTTGGACGATACTGAGACTTTAATTTGATCTCCCACAAACCCAGTATACAAAAAAAAAGTGTACCTTATGACGCACTTTATGTAAGAGTTAGATTTCTGCTTGCACTTATATCAGTTAATCAAACCGTTACGCAATCCATTAAAAAGATCTCTGCACAAAACCTGCTACGAAACCCGGAAAAATCTCTGACCTCAAGCAAACAACCGAAACTTAGGTTTATCTGATTTCATAATACTTGCAGTCGACAAAACGAACGTGGCTTAAATGATGAATTTTGTCTAATTTTCTAGTGCGGATAGAAATTTAGTTACCTGCATTTTATCTCATTTTCCTGCGATAGTTTCAAAATTCAAATTCCTTAAAATTGCAAAAAGAAAGGGTTTGTCATCGAAAGGACTAAATTTCTGTCACTTGTAAGTTATTTCCCACGCAAGTGATGCATGAAGCTTAAAGTCATAACGCGGGACCAGACTTCCGAAAAAACGATCTATTTTTGGTTATTTTTAGTTTTACAACACGGCGTGTTTATACGGTTTCTATCGCAGTCCTTCGGCGTATGAGCAGGTTCCTTTCCAGTCCACAGTGCATTATAATAGTGCATACGTAAACGTATATAAAGAAAACTGTTTATGGTGACATATTTCTGCTGCGAGATAGGAGATAGCTATTGCAATAATTTAAAAGAACTATCTTGTTAACACAAAGCTTCATGGAAATATTATCTAGATATTGACAGGGCCTGTATTCACCAACAGTTCTTAAGAACGCTCTTTGTCATATTCTCCAGAATTTTCTACATTTGTAAGTAACACAACTTCTGATTGGCTAAACCATTCGGTTTAGCCAATCAGATGTTGTATTACTTACAAATTAAAAAAAAAATAACCTTGGAGAGTAAGACTAAGAATATTCTCAAGAATCGTTGGTATATACGGGCCAGAAATCACGAAAAAAGAAATTCTTTTATATCTTTATTTTTGCTCGTAACTGACATTCAAGGTATAAGATTCGGTTTCGGAACATCTTCGTCTATACAACCCTATGAAATCTCCTTTTCCCTGAATGGTTTTAAAGTTGTAGGAGGCATTCGGAGTCGCTCTGTGATTGTACATACTTCTGTTCATTTCGACAGTTGTGAAAAAATTCCAATTCAGCTAGAATTATTAATAATATGAATTTTATTTACTGCTTGTTTGTGAAGTAAAAAACTACCGAGTTCTTCCAAATGATAGATTTTCTTTTCATAGATATCAAGAAACAGATAAAACTCACAAGATAATTTTGTCTTGAATGTCAGCTTCTTGCACAGTTGTTAAAATATTGCGTTAAAAACGTTAAAGATATCGTGATATTTTTTCAGGAACCTGTTCACTATCTCGATAAATTGTCCAAAAAACTTTATTTTATCCCGATAGCTTTATAGAATTATCATGTTAGGTCTTTCTTATCTAGTGGCAGAAATATGCTACCTTACATGGCAGAAAAAGGAAATCATAAATGGGCGGCAACACGGAAAAAGGGACATTCGGACAGTTGCGTAATAAGTCGGTTCGGATCAGCCTGCGCAGTCCGTGCAGGCTAATTCGAAACGACACTTTTCGTTTCTTTATAATATTCTGTTATGTAAAAGTCTACTGTAGCAAGAGATGTATTGTAGTCGTAAAGTGCCGTCTCGGATTAGCCTGCGCGGACTGCGCAGGCTGATCCGAGACGACACTTTACGCAAATGTCCGAATGCCCCTTTTCGCGTGTTGCAAGCCATTAATAGTAATAATTGGTTAGTTGCTAGTTTTTTTTTCTCTCTCTCTTTTGAGGTCAGTGAATTCCTCAGCAAAAACAAAAACACAGATTCATGCTTTCATTTTTATATATAAATCAACAAAATACGTATCGATCATTGTCTACCATTACATGTATAACTTTCGAAATAGTTCGATTTAGTTCCACCCGGGATGGTAAATTTGCTTTTCTGTGTTCATTACTTCATTAATATTAGTTACAAGTTTCGTTCAATCTATTGACAAGAGGACCAAAGTTTCTACATGACCATAAAAATAATTATCCGATATTTGGAGCATCACAACAAGTTTACGACCTATTTCATATCGTAATTATCATCATCAAGAAGTGAAAAAAAAAACACCTTTATTCACCATAGTAAATGGTCTTCTGTATTAACTCTACCGAACGACAAAAATGTAGACTTATTTCCCAATCGAAAGCACTTGCAAGCGACTTTTTATATTTTGTTCAAATGAATGAATTTTTCTTTAATTGGGTAGAAAATATTGCGAGAAATGGCGAAAATGTTTGTTACCAGCTTTTCTCATTTTCTCACTATGTTTTCTACAGGTTTTTTCCCGGGTTTGTGAAACCGCAAGACTTTGGTTAACCCATAACCACTCAATCCATACTTTTGACGACCCTGAGAAAGAAGCCTTTAGAAAACATTGTGGGAAAAGGAGAACTTTTATTTTCTTGTCTGCAAATGCTCTTGATTTGTACAAGCCTAAAACATTGTCGTTTGGTAATGAGTTAAAACAGACTAGAACATTTTACTTGACTGAGCCATCAGGGGAATTTCTATTGGTCCGTGTTCATAATGTAGGTATTCCTTATTATCAACGAAAAACAAAACGTTTTTCAGGAAAAGGGGGGGTCTCACCCTATATGAAATTTACATAGGGACCTGCCCACGCCCAGAATTTTATGAAAATTTATGTGAAGGTAGTGTATTACATGAGGATTATATTACTAAAAAGAAATTTCTTCCATCTACCACAGTTTTTGATTTTTTGAATTTTTTAGAATTTTTGATAAAAAATGGGTGTGCCTCAATTAAAGGAGCCCACAGTCCTTCTGATTTTTGATTTGCTGACCAAATTTGTTCCTAAAATAATGCTTATTAATCTCCAATCATGTATGAACCTTTAGTTTATATTGTTATATTGAACAAAATTGACCATATCAATTTTTGATTGAAGTGACCCCCAAATTTCACATTTGTAAAATATTTTGAACAAATTGAATTGTTATTTTCACCATGTTACAGTTCTTGTCAACCTATGAAATTGATATTGAATTTGACCACAAATATGCTTGTTCTTATCCTAAAATATCAAGAAAAAATAAAACCGGTAACATAGTCTTTTTTTAATTTTAGTCTTAATGGTCAAATTTTCTCAAAATGTAAAATTCACATTTTTTTTTTTTGTTTTGTTTTAGGGTTTTTATTATTGTTTATTTACACATGTTTATGATTTGTGCGATGTTCTGGTATAAGAAACTTCGCATACAATCAAAAGATAATGCTTTATTTACCAAAAAGAGTTTTTGCAGAAATAATAGCACCTTGTTGAACACCATAAAGAAAATCAAAAATAGCAATATTAAAACTCAATTGAAAGTCTGATAATGAAAATAGATCAGATGTTATCTATTAAAACTGCTCCTATGCGGACTTCTGAGGAGTTTACTATTACTCAGTGCAAACAGATAATTTAACACTACTTATTAATGATTTTTATTTTGTTTCACTCTCATTAAGCCAATTCTATACATCTTTTCCATATGATACCATATGATGTCCTATGAACAACCTACTAAGGTGTAAATAATTAGACTTCTTGTCCTAAGTTTTACAAATAGTAAAATGTGTGAAAACCACAATGGAATTACCCAATTGATGTATAAATAATACAAAGTGTAAATTGATATGAAAAAGAAACACTGATATAAACAAGAGGAGAATAACCAAAGCTCAGAGAACCAAAGAGAGTGGAATACAGCTAAATAATGCTTAATCTTTTCTGTCACCCTTTTGTGAACTTCAGCCTTGACTGCAAATTGCTGAAGTCAAAAATGTATAAACAACTTTTAATAGAATTAAGTCTGTATTAATGTAGCTATGTTTTTTCAATTATTGGCAACTACAAAAGCTAGTATCAAATATGACAAAACATAGACTAAAATACATGTAATAAGTAAACTACTCTCTTAGCTGATGAAGTGCAACAAGGCAGAATGAAATGTTTCAATTAGAAAGTAGTTTAGGCATGAGTGTTACACTAGCGTTTAAAATGTGACTTTTGGAGTTACAGAAGAAAGCAGTTTCAATGAAATACCAGTATGAGTACATGTACTTTTTGAAAAGCTATACAGTCAGACTTTGTTCAAAGAAATGAATTGTGTATGACAGCAGAAAACGGTTAACAAATATAGGAGTATTGTATAATGATGTAGAAGTGTTTTCTTGTTCTTTTCTGTTTAGTGGAAAGTGAATGTAATTGATAATCACTTTTTGTCTTTGTAGCCAGTATCAACCTCAAGGAAAAACAATTTGTTGATATCACGATGACTCTTGTTAAAACCATTCATATGTATAAAGAAAATCATCATTAAGGATGTTCAAATATATAAAAAAATATAAAATATGTTTTCAGACACAAGTATGTTTTGCTGACAGTTTTTTAATTCAAACTTCAAAGTTGTTGATATAGGTAACCTTACTAATTGCCAGGTACTGCCAGACCATTAACGTATGCACGAGTTGCATCTAGATGGTGTTAACAATATTGCTATTAGTATAATAATTGATTTACTGGTTGTCATCTGAATGTCTTTGTTAAGACATGCATATATCTATGGTAAAAGTGGAGCACCCTGTCTAAAACTCTTTTAATGATAAGCCACTTTCTTCAGATGATTGTCCTATTGAAAATTAGAAGTGTAGAATATATTTTGGGATGAAAGGAATATTTATTAAATAAAAATAATTTGTGAATTGGTGTTTTTTGGGGTTTATTTTCATACATGCTACTTTCTTAGGAAAATATCTGTATAATTACTGCTATACCTTTACAGAAGTCTGTTTCTGTATGTGAATCTTTCATTTATCATAGTTAGTTATGCAAAAATATCGATATTATTGCATTAGAAAGTGTTTTGGTAACCATAACACAATTTAGATGGACATTAGATTTTTGTCCAAAACACCACCTTTGCTCATATCATGCATAATATGAGATTGTTACCGGTTTTCAAATTTTATAAAATTTTGTGTGTATTATGTAGACATACAGGGCCTACTTTCCTAGCAATTTCATAGGTTGACAAAGACTAGAACTACCATAAATGTTTTGTTGAACTTTGTGTTTGGAAAATTTCAGTGTCAATTTTATCCATACTTTTTACATTCAAGTTTTTAAAAAACAGTCAAGTCAATACCTATAATAGCACAATTTGTATCTAATATCTCTATAAGGTGTACCTTTACTATTCATGTTAAAGTTTTAGGAAAATAATGAATTTTGATAACTTTGGACTTAGTTTTTTATACGCCCGAAGGGTCGTATTATGTTATACCCCCGGTCGTCCGTCCGTCCGTCCGTCCGTCCGTCCGTCTGTCCGTCCGTCCGTCCGTCCGTCCGTCCGTTAGCAATTTCTTGTGTGCGCAACTCCTCCTACAGTTTTCATCGGAATTATTTGAAACTTGCCACAATGAATCTCCATGATGTCTAGTTGTGCACCTGGGTCTTAGAATTTTGATCGCTGTTTCCGTTCCAAAATTATCTGCCCTTGATTTCTGAAATGACCAACTTTTCACTTTGAATTTTTGTTCAGGCCATAAGTTCCATACCATAAAAGGTATTAAATTGAAACTACATACACTGATAGAACACATTATGGACAAGTGCAGTGCACAAGAACCATAACTCTGCCACTTTTATTTTTTGAGTTACAGCCCTTTGTTAATTTTCAGTTTGAATTTTTGTCCAGGCCATAACTTCTAAACTATAGAAGCTATTAACTTTGAACTTCATACACTGATAGATAACATTGTGGAGAAGTGCATCGCATATGAACCATAACTCTGCCACTTTTATTTTTTGAGTTATTGCCCTTTGTTAATTTTCAGTTTGAATTTGTGTTCAGGCCATAACTTCCAAACTATAAAAGCTAATAACTTGCAACTTCATACACCGATAGAACACATTATGGAGAAGTGCAGTGCACATGAACCGTAACTCTGCGACTTTTATTTTTTTAGTTATTGCCCTCTGTTAATTTTTTAGTTTGAATTTTTGTCCAGGCAATAACTCCCAAACTTTAAAACCTATCATCTTGAAACTTCAAAGACTTATAGAACACATTATAAAGAAGTGCACTACACAAGAACCATAACTCTGCCATCCTTCTTTTTTTAGTTATTGCCCTTTGTTAGTTTTCTCTTTGAATTTTCGTCTGGGCCATAATTTCTAAAATATAAAAGCTATGATCTTGAACCTTTCAAAACTGATAGAACACCTTGTGGAGAACAGCAATTTACAAAATTTGTAACTGTGCCACCCTTTCTTTTTTTAGTTATTGCCCTTTAATATTTTTCACATATCATGGAGATTAACTACTCTTCATTCATGGCCCTTCCGTCATTTCAACTCATTTCACTGACAAGCCCCTTCGGGCGTATATGCGCCGCTTTGCGAAGCTCTTGTTCAAGGCAGGTATCAGCCAAAACTAGGAGTACCCCAAGGTGCCCTCCTGAGACCTACATGTCTTATTTGAAGTAGATAAATACATTTTTGCAGTTCATAGGCCAAAGGCAATTCGCTTGCAAAGTATCAAGAAAATCCATGCGTGGGCGCAAATGAGACCCCCCCCCCCCCCTTATTATAAATAGCTGGGTAACTTCTCGTGCTTTCTATGCGTATTCCTATCTCAAAGTCATCATTGCACCTAAATATAAACTACAAGTCTTCTTAGAAAAACTGAAAGAAAAATATGAAACGATATCCGGTTGGATGTCCCTATAAAAAAAGTTATTGAAAAAAAAAACAACACTTTCATATCCTTAAGTGAATCGTCAAGTGTTTAATGTATTTCTAACTGTCATACAGCAGATATTTTTTGGGAATCAAAATCAATCATTTGCCAAAAAGCTAAATGACTGGAAAAAAACCGTTGAAAAAGGAGATAATCAGCATTTCCTCCATTTTCCATTTCGATCTCTTCGAAAGCAAATTCCGTTAAATGAGACTCGTCGAATTTGTGGTCTATAAATGTTTGCATTTTCGACAAGTCTACAAATGTTTGCATTTTCGACAAGTCTACACATTTTCTTCTGGTAAAAGATTTCAATAGAAGAAACTGCTGGCAATGAGAAATAGTGATCTATTTATTGTAACATGTCCAGGTATCAACTCGGTAAGGAGGCCTGTCAAAACCCTTAGCTTGCTCTGCGTGACTCGGGGCGCCTTTTGTGACAGTGTAGATAAAGATCAGACAGCACGAAACGTGACTGTATTTTCTTTCTGTTGAAATTACCATTGACTATTGAATAGATAGTGTTTGAGTTTTTACTGATGAATGGAAATTTTCGTTCATTTATTCACCAGTTTTGGGGTTGACATTAATGTTTTCGATGGATGACCTCTACTGCTTTGTTATCAAGAAAACGTTGAGCAGTCACAAAAGAAAGAGAATCTTATTTGAAAGTTGAGTGTCCTTTGAAAGTCAATTATTTTGTTAAATTACTCTGATACCATCTCTGTTTGCTATAAATTATATGACAATTTTACGATTTGGCCGTAATAGACTTGAGCCATTCTCTGACAAAAAGGGGTTTCCATGCTCTGGCAAAAGTTTGCATTGTGTATCTCCATAATGTATTACACCGAGCAAGTCAACACACAATTAACAATTATGGATCCATGGAGCTAATTTTGTCGGACAAGTTCTAACTGAATCTTTGACAAGCAGAGAACATACTAAAATCAAAAAGTTTCGATCCAGGTCAGCCTGCGCGGTCTGCGCAGGCTGATCTGGGTCGATACTTTTTGCAGATGCATTAAACCTTCTTTTCACAGAACATGGTTTATTTATTTATGGTAAAAAGTATTGAGAAGGGGAATAAATGATGACCTATTTGTAACTGTAAGATACGTTGAACTAATACCCATTTTGAAAATTCGATGTTTGTGGAAATCATTTTTATATTAAATGCTGATGGTCATTTTGTTTCTTACCAAAAAAAATAAACATTTTACTGAATGATGACAATAGCATCGGCCAAATAGAAGGTAAGTCTTTGAATAAGGATCTTTACCGGCCCTAAAGCGGCCAAAAAATCAATACAGGTATGAAATTGGAACTAAAATTAGATCATATCATTTAAATGTATATGGTAAATATTGTGAAAATGATATAGAGAATATTTGTGGGGGTTTTTTTTTCGGTTACAGATCGAAATTAAAGCCTCGAGTGTCCGTATTCCAGCATGATGAAATTAAGAACTGAGATCTGAATATGAACTAAAAATTACTTGCCTTCAAAAAAAAGTCATTTTTGATCATTTTCATATGAAAAGAATAAATTAGGTAACAATTTTCATGTTCAATGTGCACAAATAAAGAACAAATAAAGAACATGTCGTCGGCCTTCTTGTGAAAACATGGCGTGACCTTATTCCGGTAGCTCGGTAGTATTTACAGCGGAAAGTCGAAGATCTTTTTGCATTTTTTGAGACAGAACAATATTTAGATTAAGAAAAAAAGTAAACTTCCTTTACAAACGATTAATAGTTGAATTTCACATGTATTTGTCTTGTATTTGTATGAAATTCAAGGGCAATAAAACGTTCGAATATTGGTAAGGGTTACGAGCAGATATACCGTTTGACGTCATTAAACTATATGCTTTACAAGGTGTGTTCCACAAAAACACCGGTTCAAGGACACTCACGGAATAAGGACACTCGACGATATTTCATCGCGTGAACATCATTGGTAATATCTTCACCAGTGGCGCAGTAAATGTATAGGCTACTTTTGCATGGCATAGATTAATAAGACATTGTACGACTCAAATCAGTCCAGGGCCCGTATTCACCAACCATTCTTAAGAACGTTCTTTGTCTTATTCTCCAGAATTTTCTGCATTTGTAAGCAACACAACTTCTGATTGGCTAAACCATTCGGTTTAGCCAATCAGAAGTTGTGTTACTTACAAACGTAGAAATTCTTGGAGAATAAGACTAAGAATATTCTTAAGAATGGTTGGTGAATACGGGCCCAGGTGTCTCTCTGTCTAAAAGACTTACATGTATTTACACACATACAGGTGGATCTTGGTCTTTACTTTTTGCGAAGGAAATAGGTCTTTATCCTCAGGCTGTATACTATGCGCGACTCTATGACCTTTTTCAGACGATGCAGATTAAGATAAGACTGCACAGAACGTGCAGCCTAATCTTTGATCTACACTGTCTGAGAAGAAGGTATCTTTCCAAAAAAAAAAAAATCCGATTGAAATGTAAAACTTAGATTTTTACTTTGGGCATGAAAGTTTCATTTGAATTTATGCGGCAGTATAAGGGTTGGGCAAGATATGGTTCTCTCTTCCCCTTCCCCCCCCCACACACACACACACTTTCTTTTATAAACAAACATAAAACTTAATGTGTTTTAGAGGGTTTTATTTACGTGTGTGATACTACCTCGAACAAGATAAAAAGAAGATGAAATTTATGGTTCAATTTTGTTTCACAATCTCTTATTTGCACAAGGTAAATATACTCCATGACGATGTTTACGTCCTTTTTAGAACTGAATAACAACAACTCTTAACTCGCGTCCAGGTAGACACCGAGTATAAAAACGGGCCATTAGCACGTGAACATATGTAAGAGAGAGATAGTTAGAGGAGAGAAAAGAAAAGAGACAGACATACAGACAGACACACGGCACGCAAACGGGTAAGCGGGCGGGCCGGCGGGCAGACAACCAGACAGACAGTTGGATATAAGGGCGGTCAGACGGAAAAGATAGGCAGTAGCTTACGAAGCACCACAGTTCTGTTCGTGTTTCAGATATATTTTGTAATTGGCAAGTACATATAATGTTTGGTAAATTTTACAAAACCATTTAGAAAATTTGCAAAAAATAAAAGATGTGAATAAAAATATCACTTAAGGAACTCCGTACGATAAGATTATGTAAATGGATATTTCAAAATTTCAAGGTTTATTGCGTCGTATTGGCTTTAGCGGGGATAAAGCCATTTTCCTTTCTATCTACTAAAACCCAGACAATCGGATGAAGCCATACATGTAGATCTAATTATTGTTTGGCTTTTCATTGACAATTTTGTAGGCAATATATGATAGGACTGCATAGAACACGCTGCTTGATGTTGGTCTATAACGTCAGGATATTCAGCCAAGACTGTAGGATAGAAAATATGTCAGAGTTTCAAGGCGATATGGTTTGAACCTTTTTGCTTTTCGTAAATTTTGTATGTTCATGGACCATTCTATCCCAGGATTAAGCCAGCTAAAAGAAAATTGGTTTTACGAATCCGTAATGACATGAATTTGACGTTTTGCTTGGTATTATGCATCAGAGAAGTACACTTAACTCCCTTTTTTGCCAGAGCAACGCTAACGTATTCGACACTGAAAAAAAGATAAGTTTCAAATCCACCCACATGTACGTTTATGTCTACAGCAGTTTTGTAGATACATAATTGATATGAGTTGCGGTCCTGGCAAAAGGCGGCATCTGCGAAAAGTATCGACCCAGGTCAGCCTCCTTTTTGCAACGCTAACGTATTCGACACTGAAAAAAAGATAAGTTTCAAATCCACCCACATGTACGTTTATGTCAACAGCTGTTTTGTAGATACATAATTGATATGAGTTGCGGTTCTGGCAAAAGGCGGCATCTGCGAAAAGTATCGACCCAGGTCAGCCTGCGCAATCCGCGCAGGCTGACCTGGGTCGAAACTTTTCGATATTGGTCAATTTTCTGTGTGTCCAAGGACATATCTACCTTTTGATGTAGTCGGTTTAAAAAACAGTTACTTATGCGATGACTTGGGCCGGTATCTTGAGATGCATTAAGCCCCCTTTTATAATTTTATATAATTATAATAACTCTGTCAACGTCTATGTATCTGTCCTTTACGAATCAATCCCAGGTTTGAAAAAGTGCTCTAGAAAACATTTTGGGGAAAGGAAATGAAGCTGATAATAAGCATTTTGTTCTGTTTTCAAAAAAAAAAACAAATTGCTCTCAACACTTTCAAATATAGTTTGAGTAACTTTTACAGTCAACTTCAAAAACTTTCGAATCAGAGCAAGGTTGAAATTTTATCGTTATGTAAAGATCTAAGTTTTTATTTTCCCCTTTTAAAGGGGTCGTGGGAAAATCGCATCTGTATCAATTTACAGCAAGCGACTTATCCTTTACCCAATATTTTTCCCCTCATATGACCGTACATACTCTTGTATCAAAAACCAATTTAACCCTTTACTCCATAGATACTCATTTTGACGCAAAGAAAGACAGCTTTTGCAAACATTGTTGGAAAAGGAGAAATTGCTCGTAACGAGCAATTTCTCCTTTTCCCACAATGTTTTCCACTCAATCAGGTATTTGTATCCTCATTTGTCGGATATTTCTGACATCATATCTTTATTTGCTGCTGAAATGGAAGAGCCTCAAATTGGCATTTCGGGTAAAGGGTTAACATTGCCTATGGTCGTTTGTGGCAAGGTAATTGTACCGGCCTGATAAAAGTCATCGAGACAGGATTCATTCTCCCTCATCGCTGATTGCAGTTACTTGAGAAAGCAGCCAGTGGCTTGGTAGGAAACTGTGTAGAGCCCTGTGTCTGTATTCACTTCTACAACTAATCTTAAAGTCTCAGTAAAATCCAAATGTAAAGAAGACTTGTCTTTAAAACCAAATTGCCAACAATTAGTCGACTATTCGTCGTTAATATCCACAGTGACGTAATAGTGATGTAAACACCACGTGATAATTCAACTTTCATTCTGTTGATCGTTTTATTCCTATTCCCAAGGCTTCAAAAACAAAGTTTATCGACATTGTAAACAGAAACGATGACACAGGCTGATCTTCGCTTATTTAGTTTATCACCAATACAGGATGAGATTACTACATCGAAATTAAAAAGAAAAAATGGGTTCAGAATGAGCGATCTTAATCTTCGATGACATAGATCTACATAGTAGTCTACAGAAGTGTAAAAAGTAGATATGTGTACAACATCTACTTCTACAAATCATCAAAATCCATTTAAAGTTCAAAACATCTACAAATTTCACCTTTTATAACATGGCATCTCATAAGAGATGCCATGTTATAAAAGGTGAAATTTGCTTATGAGATGCCATGTTATTAAAGGTGAAATTTGCCTACTTTTGGACTTTAAATGGACTTCAAGAATATTCTTAGTCTTTTGCTCAAGAATTTCATCAATTTGCAATCAAAAATAAACACAAATTATGATTGGCTGAATCTTTTGGTTTAGCCAAATTAGAATTTGTGTTACTTTAGGATATAGAAAATCATTGAGAGTAAGAAAAAAAAATCTTCAGAATGTTTGGTGAATACGGTCAATGGTAAAAGAGAATCTCTATAAAAGCTCGGAAAGTGCACTGGTAGCTGTTATATAACACTAATGATGGTATCAAGGCGTTTACCAGCATGTAAATACATTTCACTAGTCTGAGACACTATTAGATCTACCATATATCGTCCGTTTTGCTTCCAAAACCTCGTAACTACAGCTTGTTACAAGCTGTAGTTACGAGGTTTTGGAAGCAAACCGAAAGATAACATAAAGTCGATAGGGTATTTATAATTAAAATGTATGATGAGGACCAAGCTACATTAACTACATTAATAAGAGATCGTATCTTCAATTTGAACTTCACAAAGCAAGATTGAAAGGGTGCCAATGCACAAAGACTTTTCGAGAGAGGTGAAGATTTTCACCGGTGAAATTTACCTTTATTTTGTTTAATTAAAACAAACAATCATAGAACATGCAGATGATGACGCTTATTCTTCAACTGTATATGTGAAAAAAAAAAAACTTGCTCAATTTCAAGAAGTTGATGTATGGGCCAGATTAAGCTATGAGACTACTCAGATGTGAAGACTGACTTCCTGATTTAGTCTTTTTCGTCGAAGATATCAACGGTCGCCAGTCAAGATAAAAGGGTTTCACCATTCACAAAAGATCCCCTGATTTAACAACCCTTCGAAAACGTTGAAAGAAAAAAATGGGAAAAGAAGAAAATACCACTGACCGGCATTTTCTCCTTTTCCCACATTTTTTCTATCCTTGCTATAACAAGTTTTTCTTTTTTCAGAAAAAAATATTTTGAACTCTGTAATTGCTTTCAACCTGAGTATGTTTGAAACGATGTTGGCCGGTAAAGAGATAAAACGAAGGTGTCCAAGTGAAACGTTCAACAGTGAATCAATCGAGGGCAGATTAAAATACAAGATAAACAGTCGGGAACTTCGCTTTCAATCTCGCCAAAATGGGTGTGCTTACAAACTAAAGTTTCATCCATGTTCGTACATACGTATAAATTGAGATCCTATCATGTAGACTTATGTTCGCTTACGAATATACGTTCTTCTAGAAATCCCAGTAACTTCGTATTCAAGATATATTGGCTCATCCCTATTGACTCTATGAGGGGAGTTGCGCATTTTGCAAGTTCGGTGCTTTGAGTTCCAATAACTGACTTGGTTTTTATTGATAACTAAATTCTATTTCATATAACACATCGTCATTTGAGGGTTCGAAATTATAAGCTAGATAGAATGTCGCATTCCAAAATTAAGACGGTAATTCACGTTATTCCAGGACTCACAGGGGTCCTAACCGGGTCAGTAAAAACGGTGTTATAGAGTCGGGCTTCAGCACGGATCAATGCACAGTTTAGAACAGCTTAAAACAGTCATACGCGGGAACAAACAAATGCACCATCTACATACAAGTTGCTACTTTACAATACTCTTCAGATCTGAATAAAAGCACTGGGCCAGACTCTGTGAAAAGGGACCTTCTTACAAATCCGTGATGTCTTATATCCAGCAAGTTATCAGAAGTTGCTTGCATCACGCGAAAAGGGGCATTCGGACAATTGCGTAAAGTGTCGACACTGACCAGCTTGCGCAATCTGCACAGGCTAATCGGAATTGGCAGTTTACGACTATATTAGAGTATGGGCTACATAAGACATGCGTAAAACAGAAAATTACATAAAAAACGGAAAGCGTCGTACTGAATTAGCTTGCGCGGACTGCGCAGACCTATCCGAAACGGCACTTTAGGCAAATGTCCGAAAACCCAAGTTCGCGTGATGCAAGCTATATAATAAGGGTTCTTTAGTTAGTGTTCTATAAATCTATTCTGTGACCAATGACTGACTCTTTACCAGACGAGAAAATTTTAGACCGGACCAAATTGAAAGCACTTGTAGGAGAGATTTTTTGAAAAAATGAATTTTGTTGGGGTAGGGTAGAAAACATTGTGGGAAAAGGAGAAAATGCTGGTTACCAGCATTTTCTCCTCTTCCCGCAATATTTTCAAAGGCTTCTTTCTCAGGTTCGTTAAAAGTTGTGGTAGTGTAGTAAAGAGTTAAGGAAGTGTGGTCCTTCATCATGCAGAAAATGTACAAGTAGTATCATGTATATGCGTCCATCCACGGACTGCTCAGGCTAACATGGGCATATTTGTTGCAGATGCATTTAGCGCCCTTCTCACAGATCAAGTCTCAAATGATACATTTACTTTGAGAACTGTAAATTGCCTTTGCATAATACAAATTGTCTAAACTTGGTAGAGCCATTACGTTATAGTTAGTAATACCTTCAGCCAACACCGAAATTGAAACGATATAAATTAGCCG
The DNA here is from genome assembly GCA_943736015.1 of Tridacna crocea. Taxonomy (NCBI): domain Eukaryota; kingdom Metazoa; phylum Mollusca; class Bivalvia; order Cardiida; family Cardiidae; genus Tridacna; species Tridacna crocea. The sequence continues at coordinate 34,831,887 of OX031063.1, read as the reverse complement.
AGAATTCATTCATTCATTCATTCATTCAAAACTCACCTCCTCCATTTTTGTAACACAAGTACGGAAATCTCCAAACGTTTCCAAGTCCGACAGAAAATCCGACACAAGCTAGAAGAAAATCGAACTTGGAACCCCAGGTTTCTCTCTCCTTGTAGTCAGGGTCGTTCTTGTCTGTATCGCCGTTTGGCACCGCTTTTTCTCCGTCTTTTTCTCCCATTTTCTTTTCTTTCAAAGTTTTTATTATTTTCAAACCGTAACAATTTTCAAAGAAAATCTGAGTTCAAAATCTGTTTAAAACAATCAATTTCAAAGTCTAAAACTCTTTCCCGAGAAAAGAAAATTCATTAATATGTTAATGATTAAAGCTTTCGAAACTTTTGGATATAAAGAAGAAGAAGAAAAAAAAAAGAGTAAATAAAGAAAGCACTGCCACAAAAATTGAACTTGATCCTGGACCAAAGTTTTTTTTTGTTTGTTAAACCAAGAGTAAATAATCAAACATACAGCTCAAAGATATTGAGTAAAAATATATATCTAACTTCAAAACTGGTCAAATAAAATCACTAGAGCATGCAGAAGTCTTAAACCCTACACCCTTTACCTCACGGCAAAATTTTCCGTTCGTCCATTTGTTTGAATTTACAGACAAGGATAAATAAGAAGGATACTTTTTGTCTTCAAATAGATAGGAAATATTGTTTGAAAACGTGAAAATGCTGTTTACCAGCATTTTCTCTTTTTTTCCTTTTCTCACGTTTTAAAAAGCATTCCTTTTTTTCAGGACAGTTAAAACTCGTGATTATGGCTTTAAAGGTTAAAGTATTAACCCATTACCACACAATCCCTACCTTTGTCGCCCCTGAGAAAGAAGCCTTTAGAAAACATTGTGGGAAAAGGAGAAAATGCTGGTAACCAGCATTTTCTCCTTTTCCCACAATGTTTTCTACCCTTCACAAAACAAATTTCAAATTTTCAGTCACTTTTATTTTGTCGTCTGCAAATGCTTTCCATTTGGACAAACGTAAAATTTTGTCGTTTTTTAATGAGTTAAAAGGTTAAAGTATTAAGAGCGACTATTTCTATTCTGTGATAGGAAGCGGAGACAAAAAAAAAAGACTGGACACCATAAAAACTCCAAGATCATTTTTGCATTTGCACTTAAACTAGTCGACATATTGATTAAATTTCTCACAAACACATGCACACACATACAAAACCCACTTCGAAGAGAAAATTTTGATGATACTCTTACTATTTTTAAGGGTGAGTGAACCCCTTTATTAAAATCAACAGGCTCGTCGACAGATTGACAGTTCACAAATTTGATCCGTTTTCAGTGACTATTGAAAACGGACATAAATTATATACATGTACTTTCTATGCAGGATTTTTTTTTTTATTTCATGCTTTCCGGTAGGATATCGAGAAATAGCAGTGAAAATATTTTTCGATCTTACACTGGTAACACCAGTGAAAATACCGATTTTCACGTTCTTGTTGCCTAGGTAAATTGCGCGTGCCTAACAACTAGATGGGAAATATGACGTCATATACCTTACATTTCACGCGCTTGACGTAACGTTGCTATGCGGGAGAGGTACGCCACGGGGAATACGGGAAAAGAACTGTACTGAATTTTGATAAAGCTCCTCCCAGAAAGGGTTAAAAGCATAAAATAAATAGAATATTTGTTTTTTTTTTCGGTGTAAGATCGAAATTTATTTCATCTCGTGAACACCATCGGTAATATTTTCACTCGTGGCTGCGCCACTCGTGAAAATATTACCGATGGTGTCCACTCGATGAAATAAATTTCGATCTTACACCGAAAAAAACAAATATCCTCTATTTCTTTTACAAATTCAGAGTCTTCAAACCCAAATAGAAATCATACGTAATCAAACCATTCTCCGGCACCTTTTTGCCGGAGAATGTCTCATATATATATATATATTTGTATGTTTTTATAGGAAAATGTTTTTTTTTTCTTTCTTCATTATTATACTAACAGATTATGTAAGGTATGCTGGGGGATGACCACGACCCCCGCATACCTATTGACGTGGTAAATAAAGCTTAAAAAAAAATATATTGATATAAAGATATTAAGAAATACAATAAAATAACGGAAGATAAAAAAAAAATAAAGTCGAATTTAAATAATGTCTATTTAAAGTATTGAATTTATTGTGAAGTCATGTTATTGTGCAGAAGGACCGAGTGTTATTTCCTGGCAGAAAATGAATTTCAAATCCAGCTGAAAAAAGTAAACAGAGGATAGAACGACCATGCACTTTTTGGGTTAAAAAATTCTACCAGACATTTTGACTGACAACACGATAACAGATTATCATTTTCATAATAATTCCCATAATTTAAATGGTATGATCTGGATTTAAAGACATCTAAACTCCTGCGTTAATTGCTTCGGGTCTCTGTTCGGGATTTAACCCATTACCACACAATCCCTTCTTTTGACGACGCTGAGAAAGAAGCCTTTTGAAAACATTGTGGGAACAGGAGAAAAAAATGCTGATAACCAGCATTTTCGCCTTTTCCCACAATATTTTCTACAAACAAATCTCAAGTTTTCAGTCACTTTTATTTTGTCTTCTGCAAATACTTTCGATTTGGACAAACCTAAAATATTGTCGTTTGGTAAGGAGTTCCGTTAAAAAAAGGATAAAATCGAAAACGTTTTTTTTCTAAATTCCTAACATAAAATGACAAATCGATCTACAAAAGCTTAAAATCATCTTTGAGTTGAAGCAGCACAGTCCATGCACACTGTGTTTTAATCACAACTGTGCAGAATAACCCATAAGTAAATATTAAACACGTATACATACTGCTGCGTTTTATGGGGTTTATCCTCATAAAAATAGAATTTGTTCATGCATTTACCAAATGACCAAAATTAACAACCGTCTCATTTATTTACCCTTTGCCAAATAATCTCTGGTTTAACGACCCTGAGATAGAAGCCTTTTAAAAACATTGTGGGAAAACGATAAAATGCTGGTAGCCATCGTTTTCTCGTTTTCCGACAACATTTTTGGAATCTTTATTATTAATAAGTGTCGAAAAAAAAACATGGGAGTCTTAAAAAAAGAATAAAACACATTTGCATCAAAACGGGATTTTCTACCGGGAAGGCATTCACCTTGAAGAGTATGTTGTACTGCAAGATCAGACTTCATGCTTTTGCAGCCTAACCTTGGTCTGAAAAGATTGGCATGTTATAATGTTGGTATTCTTAAAGTTGTCTTCTTCTTCTTCTTCTTCTTCTTCTTCTTTCCCATTTTTTTTCTCTTCTTCTTTCCTTTTTTTATTTTTCCTCTTCTTTCCCTTTTTTCTTTTTCTTCTTCTTTTTTTTTTTGCTCTTTTTTCTTTTTCTTCTTTTTGTTCTCCGTCTTCTTCTTCCTTTTCTTCTTCTTCTTCTTCTTCTTTTTCTTCTTTTTCTTCTTCTATAACAGGTTAGGGCTCTGAAAGTTTTTGTTCAAGGTCACTCCAGCAAAACATTTTGTTTAAAGGTTAATAACAAGTGTAATGTGTATTGAAAAAAAACCCAACAACTCTCTACCAGAGGACGAGCAAAAAAATGTCAAGTGCATTTTCCAAACGACAAAACATTTTGGGTTCAAATTTAGCCTAATAAAGGAAATCATTGTGAGGAAAAGGAAAATAATGTTTGTCACCAGCACTATCTATTTTTCCCCCACAATGTTTTCATAAAGCATTTTAGCTAAATGTGATCGTTTAGTACTATTTGCCAAATAAGGATCATGCATGAGCAAACGTATGGTTTATTGTCGTGCTTAACTCTTTATCAAACAATCCCTGGTTTTTACGACCCTGAGATACAAGCCTTTTGAAAATATTGTGGGAAAAGGAGAAAATGCTGGTAACCAGCATTTTCTCCTTTTCACACAATATTTTCTACCCTGCTGGAAACTAATTTCAATTTTTGAATTATATTCATTTTGTAGTCTGCAACTGCTTTAAACATGGACCAGACTGGCATTTTTTCGTTTGGTAAAGATTTAAAACCCTTTACTACACGACAAAATTTTAGACTGGTCCAACTTGAAAGCACTTGCAGACGACAAATTACACTTTACTCCAAAAATAGAAAATTCTTTCCAGCAGGGTAGAAAATATTGTGGGAAAAGGAGAAAATGCTGGTCACCAGCATTTTATCCTTTTCCCACAATGTTTTCCAAAGGCTTCTATTTCGAGATCATAAAAAGCATGATTGTTTGGTAAAGGTTTAATCCCTTTACCACTCATTCGCGAGTTTTACCGTCCCTGAGAAAGAACCTTTTTGAGAAAAAAGTATGAGAAAAGGAGACAGTGCTGAAAAATAGCATTTTCTCCTTTCCCTTATTGTGTTTTCAACCCCATCAAAAGACAAATTCAATAATTAGAGCCAAATTACATATTGTTGTTAGCAAATGCTTTCATTTTTGACATGTTTTGTCGTATGGTAAAGACTAACGAGTTAACAGTGAAGTTTTATTATCGTCATGATCTGTAACCCTTTTTTTCAAATTTGACTCTTTCAAAGTTAATATTTCGGGTAAAATATCTGCATATCGGATAGCGTTGATCCAAGGTTAGACTGTGCAGTCTAATCTTGATTTACATTTTCCGCAATAGGCCATTGAGTCGCTCCTAAGGGTTAAAACATACCGTTAGTATGTTTGTATCGGTACACATTCATCTTAGTTGGACATGAAATATGGAGATTTTTAACAAGATTGGTGGGTGCATATCTTCCCTTTTTCAGACATTGATCAAAACATGCATCAAAACAAAAGGATTGTGGTCTTGCAACAGTGGTCTGTAATTCAAACGCAGAGTTTAAAGAAAATGCAGGTGTCACAAAATGTCTACTGGGCTGAATCAAACTGTTTAGCAAAACAGAAATCGTGTTACTTTTTCAGTTTTATTTTGGACGTAGACGTAGAATGAGATGGAAATCAAAGCGTTGAGAAAGCTGAGGTGGTATTCAATGGCTTCCATTGTGTGAAATTAATAATTTGAAAAAAGGAGATATGTTATTCAAATATTTGCTCGAATGTCGACCTACTAAGCAAATAATTACCTTTTTGGTTAAAGGGAGAGTACTCATGACAAAGTTAGGATATTTTGCATATTGGTGGTCACCCTTTAATCACTAGGAGGAGTCAGGAGTAACATTCCTGGACAGTAGGCTGCATGATGAATAGAGAGAGAGAGAGAAAAATTGTGAAAATATCGAATACAATTAATTTTGCGCCTGAAAACTATGACTTTGAAAAATCTTTGGTCGTTAAAATTAATTCCCAGGATTTATATTACAATCAAACATTTCGATCCATAAAGTCTTACCCAATCGAATGGAATAGCGTGCAGTCATGGAATGAACAAGCCATGGGACAAATTTGTATTGGAACGAAAAAGCCCAGCACCCAGCGATCGGTAGACAAATTTTGTATCGTTGCGCCAAAAGGAGGCTATGTGCGAGTAAAGCTATTTTCAATCAAAAATTAGTATTTCCACGACCGCCCAGTGAATTTTTACATGCCATTTCCAATTACATATCCGAGTGCTACCGGAAAACACATTTGCCTGGGAAAAATTGAGTTTAATTGGGTTTACTTCCTTCGGCTTTGCGCAAAATACCATACATGGTCTTCAGAATTCAATAGTGAACTCATAGTGGTATTGTCTTCGACAAATACCGCAAAAAAAGTTTGGTGAATTTGGACACTTATATCTTTGATACGTAAGTAGTTGTACACCTCGTTATTATGCCTATTGAAGACTTCAGCTAATGTTGTAAATTACTTTTCTTTTCTTTTATAAGCCCTGCGCCAGAAGTTTTAGGCTGCTTCTAAATGGCATATTAAAAGAGTAGTAAACATTGTCGGAAAAAGGAGAAATGCAGGTTACCAGCATTCCACTTTTTTCAGAAAGTTTGGCAGCACATGGGTAAATAAAACATGGGATGATTTGGTGAAGTGTTACAAGAAGGTTAAACGTCGACATAATCTTTTATGTTTGCACCGAAACCGGATTCAAACTGATCTAAGGTCAGAAAACAATCATTGCTTCTTGTGTATTGTCCCTGTCCAACATAAATGTGCGATTTAACGACCCTCGAGGACAGAGTTAAAAAAAAAACAAGATAGTAGTAGAAAATACTAGCAACCCTATTTCAGCGACTTCGATAAATCAATCTAATTTTGGTGGATATATTTGGGTGATTTTGATCCAAAATCACCCATATATATATATATATATATATCCATTTTGAAGTAGATGAATGAATACTAAAGGATTATAGCGAGGTCGAAAAATTTATTTCAAATATAGATTTTATTTCAAAAATGGTTCTAACAGGTCGCTCTTTTGATTTCCTACTTATTGCAAATGTTCTCCCAAAGACTTTTTAAAGTTATTGCGACAGGATCCACTTCCTTCTCTACTGCAGAATTCTTTTGTGGTGCTCTTGTTGGTAAGCAGCCTTTTGATGATCTTTTTTGAAAGCTTTCTTTTCAGGGTTTGTGAACACGGTATTGTTCGGTAAAATGTTTTACTCTTACGCAGCTAAGCGCGAATTAAGGCGCTTCAACTGCGGAGAATTTAGATCAAAATCAGACCGCACATAACGTGCAGTCTGATCGTTGATCTACACTGTCCGATAAAGAGAGATTTCTTCCCCCAAAATAACTTTAAAGCTGCAAAATTTGGAGTATTACTATCTGTTCAAAGGAATCAACTTATTCAGCAGGATATAATACATTCCATAATAAGGGCTAATACATAAAGCTTCCTTTTTGTCTAGGACTATGAGATCATAATATCAAGGGTATGTGTAATATTTCAACTACTTTCAATTACACTACTTCACGATGCACTCCATCTTCGCAAGTCAAGGGCGATGATCCACCACATTACTCTCGCTTTGGCGGATCGAGCTTGATTTTTACATTCCCGCAATACGCATTTTCATTGGTTGCACCCAGCTGTAACTGTACAAATCAAATCGCTTGTAGCATTTAATCATTGATAAAGACAGATCAAGGTCGCAACCTATCGAATAAAAATAGAAGGTAAACATTGGTAACTCCGTGGATGTGTGCACGATATGTAATAATTCATTACCGAAAAAACAAAGACGAACAATATTTACTGAAAGCTTCAGTATGATCAATCAATTATGAGAGGTTTTAGGCTATATCCCAGCACCTAAAGATGGAATGTCGAAACGAGTTTGCGGTTATTGCTTCATGTTGAATGATTGTATTCGTAAGCGGTATGTAAAACGATATCTTATTGGCTATCAGAAATGAGATGTAAAGGGGGATAATAAGAAACATCCAATAAAGGGCGTATTCCGAGAATATCGAAATCAGGCATGATCCGCCAAGGTAAGATCCACGTAGTGATCGTAACCTTGGCTCGCGAAGATGGATGCACTCGGGATAGTAAAGATAATGAAGTAAGGAGTATATATAAATTGCACAAGCACTGCTTCAGTGAATTTGTAGATATTTATTCTAAATCAGTAAAGAAACTTTGCAGACACTGTAAATAACGATATCATTCATATACGGTACATAGGTATTGGCACATTCCAGATCCTGCTTCATAATACAAATTATAAGATAAGGGATTTGATCACCAAGGCTAGTTTGTAGACAATTAATTGCATTCACAGAAATATGTGACGAAAAATGATTGTAAGTACATGTATAACCAAAAAAAAAAAATCTTCTTTTTATGAATATCACATAAATACCGTTGATTATTCTTTTAACTCATTACCAAACGACTAAATTTTAGGTTTGCCCTCAAGGTAAATTTTAAATGATAAACCTTTATATTATATTTCATGTGTCTATTTTTAGAAATGTTATGGATAAAGAAAGGTCGTAATTTAAGCTGAGGGAATTATTTCCCCATTACATGAATATGCTCCTCCTGCCGAAAATCTGGAACTACTTTTTTGTTCTACTTTGCTAAAGATTGACTCAATCGGTTAATTGACTTGAGATCATTAGTTTTAAAAGTGACATTTGTTGACAAAATAATCAGAGGAAATATAATGTATAATTTGATATAATAATATATAATTTATTTCTTCAGCTTGTGGCTAATATGGGGACATATTTGCCTTAAATGGGAAAGGTTCGCGTTACGGCACTCGTTATTTTCACATATCTTTTGCCTTTTGCGGCAAATATTTCCTGATATTAACCACAGGCTGATGAAATACACTCATCTGACTGTAAACAGTTTGAATGTTCTACAACTGTTCGTGAAAATACATTCACTTGTGATTTGCTTAATGGTAATATATGAAAATCCATGCTTTTTACAGTTTATATCTCAGTGTTGTAAAGAAAACTATTCCGGAAATGATGATATCATCATTATAAGAGTGATATCATTACCAGTGGTAATATCAATAAAGAATCTCTACATTTGAGTCATCCAGTCAATCCCTTAAACGATGTATGGATATTTTGTACATCATGGGTGGGTTTCATGGGTGGGTTACATACTTGTCCATTTAACAATGCGAACCAGGTCTTGCAACAAATTATTCTTTGTCCAAATCCGGACCTATACAAATCGAAAGCATTTGCAAATGACAAACATAATGTGACTCAATTGGTAGAGCTTATTTGTTCGACGGGTATATATAGAGGGATTGTATGATACCAGAAATGTCAGGCACCTGTGGTATGATTAGCTGATCAAATTTTGGTTTTGCTTTTTGATAGATCTAACGCTGGGTTGTCAAAACCATCTTGAACTGGCTCCTTGTCACCCTGAAATTATAAAAGCCATGGTTTAAAATGATAAATGAACGTATTTGCCGGAAAGATTCGACAAAAATAATGTGTCTTAACTCCACTCTTCCATTTTATATAGTCTAAACATAATTCATGAATAATAAAAGAAATGAACCCTTCCGTCGTAAGACAAAAACTAATTACCCAAATATTTCCATGGTCTTGCACACTGAACCAGACTGTTTAGAGTCTGAAGCATTCAATGCCTATACTTACAAATGCTTTCCTTCTATAAACAGCATACACAGCACTAGGTGAGACAGGATCGTTCAGATTAGCGAGAGTTCTCTCCCCTTTGTCTTGAGGTCTTAACTGGTGATCCTTTAGCCCCAGAGGTTTAAAACACAGCTTAAACGTCTGTAAGTTAAAAATAAAAGAATTAAGGTATGATACATTTGTCATTTTAGTAAATTATTCAGATGACCCTTTTCCTCGTGCAGGAGATATATTTTAAAATGGTTTTGAAAAACACTTGCGAAAGTGGAAACTGTTCAAAAGGTGTCTGCCTTTGACAAGAAGTAAAAACGTTAACCAAACCACACAATTCTACACAAATTCAAATTCCTTTTCTTTAGGGTCGTTGAAACCCAGAATTTTACGATGAAGGGTTGGCTATTAGCACCGTTATGATACACTAGCACAATTCAGTAAATTTTCGCTGTTCTTTTACAGACAGTACCTTGATTTTACTGAGTACACTACATGTTTGTTCCGTGGGTTATTTGATTAGTAAATAAAACTTTAGGTTATGTTTCTTTGGCTACTCGATGACGCTATTCCGGAACTTCTGATCAATCATGTGACATTTTACGAGTTAATATTACGACATCTTAACGATGTAATTCTAGTTACAACGTTTTAAATTTGAAGTCATAGACAACCTCCTTGTTGAAGATTTTTTAATTGCTGTTAATTGATAGGTTAAACTGCTGCTTTTTCAGATTATGAAACACAGCTTTAAAGAAACAAGATTCTGTCATCAAATTTTCGACATATAGGAATGGAATGAGACGGAATGAATGGAGAAAGTACACGTCTGTTTAGAGCCCCTCGAGGTAATGTAACAGACAATATAAGTCAAGATAGTACTGCAAGTGCTCAGCAGTCTGGTCTTGTATCTACCTACAAGACTGGAAAAGGGTACTTAAATATGGAATTTTGAAGTTCATCTAGCAATATAGATTTTTAAAGAAGGGGCCGAGGCTGGTGACTATCTTACCTCCCAACTCTGTCCATATCGGACCACGTGGTAAATCCAGACAATTGGTATCCATATAGCCGAAAAAATGGCCAGCATCCAACCGAGCCCGACCCCCCATGTGGGATAATGGTATGTGCCCTTGGGTCTCTTATAGTCCAGTTCCGAGTATGTTATAGCACTCATTATAAATATTGTCTGAAATAACAGAGACTTAAGACTTAACTTTTTAACAAAACGACAAAATTTGAAACTAGTCCAGATTGAAAGCACTTGCAGATGACAAAATAAAAGTAACTAAGAAAATGAAAATTGTTTCCAATAGGGTAGAAAACATTGTGGGAAAAGGAGAAAATGAGGGTTACCAGCATGTTCTCCTTTTCCCACAATGTTTTCAAAAGGCTTCATTCTCATGGTCGTAAAAACAGGGATTGTTTGGGAAAGGGTTAAGTTGACTCTTTATTGAACAAACTCTAGATCAACCTTTATCATGCTAAATAAGTAAAATCACATTTTCATTTCGATAGTAAAAACTCAAGTATTGCTATTTCAAAATTAAGTTTTAGGGAATAATTACTCCTTCTCGGACAGTGTAGATCAGAGTTCAGACTGCACGTTCTGTGCAGTCTGGTCATGATATACATTGCCCACAAAAGGCCAAGAAGTCTTGCATAGCAGCCAAATCGTTATTCAATGGGTTTAAAATCGTTCTTCTGTATTATACAAAATTCAAAACAAATGTAAGAGGCGATTACATAGAGTTTATTTCATCAGCTTGCAGTTAATATGGGGAAATATCTGCCGAAAAAGGGAAAAGTATGCGAAAATAACTCGTGCCGGAGGGCACGAGTTATTTTCGTGGACCTTTCCCTTTTGAGGCAAATATTTTCCCATATTAACCACAAGCTGGTGAAATGAATTATATATTTCCTCTGATTATTTTGTCAACGAATGCTACTTTTGAAACTAGTGATCTCAAGTCAATTGACCAGGTTTTCGGCCGGAGGAAAATATTCACTCTGACGGGGAAATAATTCCCCCCCCCCCCAGCTTGAATGACGTCATTTCTTTACCCATACCATTTCTAAAAAATAGGAACATGAAATATAATATATGTAGTTAATATGGTAACAGGGAACAGAACTCATTACGTACTATACAGAAGATAGGTGAAGCTGCTGCCCATCCAATTTTCATGTATGGGTTGATGGTCCAACCTAGCATCATTTCTAAGTTGTCATAAAAACGGTTAACGCCTGTAAGTAAAGTATTTTTGAAACAGTGTGACAATTTCATTTTTTTACTGAAAATTTCCATATTTTTACAACCACGATGAAAGAGTTCTGTAGGAATACATATTCTGAAAATGAGAAAGTGCTAGTTATGAGCATTTTCTCCCATTCTCCTTTAACAACATTCCCTTTAAAGAAAAAAAACTCATAACTTGAGAGGGTCTATTAACTTGGCTCAACGCTCAGTTATCGACATTCAGCTCAACACCAGCCTTGTTAAACCAGCTCGACATTCCAGCTAAACGGTCAGCTCAGCAGCAAAAGTACAAATATATGTCATGATCAAAGTCCGTTGAGCCAACTCGACATTCAAGCTCAACCGCCAGCTCAACAGTAAAAATACCTATACATATGTTTCGATCAATGTCTTTTGAGCCAGCTGGACATTCCGCCTGAACGGCCAGCTCATCAGCAAAAATACATGTATATATCAAATTCAAAGTCCATTGAGCCAGGTCGACATTCCAGCTGAAAAATTCTTATACATATGTTTCGATCAAAATCCGTTTGGCCAGCTCAACATTTCAGGTCTACCACCAGCTCAAAAGTAAAAAATACTTATACATACGTTTCGATCAATGTCCGTTCAACCAGCTTGACATTCCAGCTCAAACGCCAGCTGAACAGTAAAAATACTTATACATACGTTTCGATTAATGTCTGTTGAGCCAGCTCGACATTACAGCTCAACTGCCAGGTCAGCAGAAAAAATACACATATATGTCAAAATCAAAGTCCGTAGAGCACACTCGACATTCCAGCTCAACAGTAAAAATATATATGTGAAAATCAAAGTCCGTTGAGCCAGCTCGAAATTCCAGCTCAACTGCCTGCTCAACAGTAAAAATACTTATACATATATTTCGATGAATGCCCTTTGAGCCAGCTCGACATTATAGCTCAATAGCCGGTTTAACAGCAAAAATACTTATACATATGTTTCGATTAATGTCGGTTGAGCCAGCTCGACATTTAGCTGAACGGCCAGCTCATCAGCAAAAATACATATATAATTATGTCACAATTAAAATCCGTTGAGCCAACTAGACATTCCAGGTCGACCGACAGCTCGAACGTAAAAATGCTTATTACATATGTTTCGATCAAAGTCCGCTAAGCCAGCTCGACATTCCAGCTCAACGGCCAACTCAAAAGCAAAAATACACATATATGTCGAAATCAAAGTCGGTTGAGGCCGCTCAACATTCCAGCTCAACCACCAGCTCGATAGTAAAGTTATTTATACATAATTATGTTTCGATCAATATCGGCTGAGCCAGCCCGATATTCCAGCTCAACAGCCAGCTCAACAGCCAAAATACATAGGTCAAAATCAAAGTCTGCTCGCTCGACCTTCCAGCTCAACCACCAGCTCAACAGCAAAAATACATATATATGTTAAAATTAAAGTCCGTTGAGCCAGCTCAACACTCCAGCTCAACGGCAAGCTCAACAGTAAATATACTCGATCAATGTCCGTTTAGCCAGCTGGACAATTCAGCTCAACCGCCCGCCCACTGTAAAAATATTTATACATATTTTTCGATCAATGTCCGTTGGGCCTGCTCGACATTCCAGCTCAAGTGCCAGTTGAACAGTAAAAATACTTATATATTTGTTTCGATCAATGTCTGTTGAGCCAGCTCGTCATTCCAGCTCAACTGCCAGCTCAACAGCAAAAATACATATATATGTCAAAATCAAAGTCCGTTAAGCCAAGTCGACATTCCAGCTCAACCACCAGCCTAACAGTAAAAATACTAAGTCTTATACATATATTTCTATCAATGTCCTTTGAGCCAGCTTGATATCTTACAGCTCAAACGCCAGCTCAACAGCAAAGATATATATTTATATCAATCAAAATCAAAGTCTGTTGAGCCACTCTCAAAATTCCAGCTGAACGGCCAGCTCAAAAGCAAAAATACTAGATCCATGTCCATTGAGCCAGCTCGACATTCCAGCTCAACTGCTAGCGATACAGTAAAAATACTTATACATAAGTTTCGACTAATGTCCGGTTAGACAGCTCGACATACCAGCTAAACGGCCAGCTCAAAAGCCAAAATACATATATACATATCAAAATCAAAGTCCATTGAGCCAGCTCGACATTCCAGCTCAACCGCCAGCTCAACAGCAAAATTACTAGATTCATTTCCGTTGATCCAGCTCGACATTCTAGCTCAACCGCCAGCTCAACATTCAATAGATATAGATCTGTCAAAATCAGTCTGTTGATCCAGCTCGACATTCCAGCTCAACTGCTAGCTCTACAGTAAAAATACTTATACATATGTTTCGATCAATGTCCGTTTAGACAGCTCGACATTCCAGCTCAACCACCAGCTAAACAGTAAAAGTAATTACACATATGTTTCGATAAATGTTGGGCCAGCTCGACATTCCAGTTCAACAGCCAGCTCAACCGCAAAAAAATACATATATATAGCACCTCTTCAAAATTTTCATTTTTTAGGAAGCACGCGGACTAAGCCTACACAGTCCTTTAAATCTTAAAATTATTTATACTGCTGAAAAGATCAATCGAAAGAATACTTCTATTCATTCAGGTAATCGCAAAAAAAACAATTCCAGTGGCATCAATGGTCCATGCAGCTCTTGCGGTGACAAAAGTCTTCCCAAAACAAATTTATTCATGAATCATTTTATAATAGGTCACAATCTCATCTTTAGGATGATAAAAAACGCTTAAATTCATATCTCAGCATAAGGTGAATTAAAACGTATTTTTGTTTCATTGTTGTATCACTTCGGTCTAATTGTTAATCGACAAAGACCGTGAAACATAAGGCATCGGTTTAATGAAGCTGTTGAGCTGGCCATTGAGCTGGAATGTCGAGCTGGTTCAACGGACATTGATTTTGACATATATATATATGTATTTAGCTGTTGAGCTGGTGGTTGAGCTGGAATGACGAGCTGACTCAACGGACATTGATTTTGACATGTATATCTATTGTAGGTGTTGAGCTGGTAGTTGCGCTGGTATGTCGAGCTAGGGCAACGGATATTGATCGAAATATATGTATAAGTATTTTTACTGTTGAGCTGGTGGTTGAGCTGGTATGTCGAGCTGGCTCAACGATAATTGATCGAAACATATGTATAAGTATGTTTACTGTTGACCTGGTGGTTGAGCTGGAATAGCGAGGTGGCTCAACGGACTTTGATTTTGATATATAAATGTATTTTTGATATTGAGCTGGACATGGAGATGGAATTTCGAGCTGACTCAACGGACATTCATCGAAGCATATGTATAAGTATTTTTACTGTTGAGCTGGAATGTAGGGCTGGCTCAACAGACTTTGATTTTGACATATATATGTATTTTTGCTGTTGAGCTGGTGCTTGAGCTGGAATGTCGAGCTGGCTCAACAGACATTGATTGAAACATTTTTTTAAGTATTTTTACTGCAGAGCTGGCGGTTTATCTGGACTTTGATTTCGACATATACATGTTTATGTATTTTTGCTGTTGAGCTGGTGGTTGAGCTGGAATGACGAGCTTGCTCAGCGGACATTGATTGAAACTTATGTAAAATATCTTTATTATTGAGCTGACGCTTGAGCTGGAATGTAGAGCCGGCTCGACGGACATGGATCTAGTAGTTTTGCTTTTGAGCTGGTGCTTGAGCTGGAATGTCGAGCTGGCTCAACAGACATTGATTGAAACATTTGTATAAGTATTTTTACTGCTAAGCTGGCGGTTGATCTGGAACGTCGAACTGGCTCAACGGACTTTGATTTTGACACATATATGTATTTTTGCTGTTGAGCTGGTGGTTGAGCTGGAATGTCGAGCTTGCTCAACGGACATTGATTTAAACATATGTAAAATATTTTTATAGTTGAGCTGGCGGTTGAGCTGGAATGTAGAGCCGGCTCGACGGACATGGATCTCGTGGTTTTGCTTTTGAGCTGGCCGTTGAGATGGAATGTCGAGCTGGCTCAACGGACTTTGATTTTGACATGTATATGTACTTTTGCTGTTGAGCTGGGCGTTTAGCTGGAAGGTCGAGCTGGCTCAACAAGGCTTGTGTTGAGCTGAAGGTCGATTACTGAGTGTTTGGCCAACTTACGAACCCAAATTGAGACACGGTTTATGTGGTAACTGCGAAGATTTTCAATATGAAAGATCTAGAATTTTGTCATCTAACAAATGCGATATATTATGTTCTGGTAACTTTCCTGTCGCATTTATTTGTCTCGAGCTGCTTGGCAGATGTCGGTTTCTCGCGGGACCTAAGGCTAATCATAATTTATGTAAAATCAAAGAAATATTTTCAAACGATGGTAATGAAGCCTTAATTTTATCATAATGAAGTAGAAGCTTTGTATCAGACGAGGACTCTTCAAAATTCGCAACATGGTCTAGCATCTGTCCTGTCCCCTACTTCATTTCTATTAACAAAATGTCAATTAGTTTCTGTGGAACATGTTCTACATGCCTCATAGAAATATCGTTATTTTTTTAATGGAAGAATAAGGTTTTTGTTCAAGAAAAAAAATGAATGAATAAATAAATTTCTAACAATTTTAAAAGGACCCTCTTGCTACAAATCAAAATTGGTGAAATTGAAAACAATGAAACTGTAATGTTGCTGGACAGAAAACAGGTTTTGAAAATGGGTAAATGCTTGTTACCAGCATTGTCTGTAAATCAAACAAAAGTTTTTAAAAGTTGCTTGCTTTGCTAAAAAAAGAGATAGTTTCATAAAGAAGTAAACCCATCTATAACGTACCATAGCACCAGGCCACAGCTATACACATGAAGAATGCAACAAACAGAATGATCCTGCTTCCTGAGTAGTAATCAAATAACTGGAATACGTACATTCCGCCCTGTAAAAGAAATATAATCACCATCTTAAAGGAACTTGCACCAAAGTCAAGTTTGACATTAGATGACTGCTTAATCCTTTACCAAACAATCCCTGGTTTTTACTACCCTGAGATAGAAGCCTTTTGAAAACATTGTGGAAAAAGGAGAAAATGCTGGTAACCAGCATTTTCTCCTTTTCCCACAATGTTTTTAATCCTGCTGGAATCAAAGTTCAATTTTTGTGTTGCGTTTATTTTGTCGTCTGCAAGTGCTTTCAGTTTGGACCAGTCTAAAGTTGTGTCGTTCGGTAAAGAGTTGACTATTGAATATAAAAGGACATTTTATACTAATCAAAATCAAAAGCTTTTGAAGATGACAATTTAAATGGGCTCAGATGATGATCTTTCTGTCATTGAATCCGGAGAAAACGTCGTTGTGAAGGGACGAAATGCTGCCTTTAGTCTACGGGTCGTGCAAACAGGGAGTTCTATGGCAAAGAGTGATGAATAGCTATTTTCAGTCCTGAACAATACATACGAAAGGATAAGTGGCTTGGAGCATCATAATAAGACAAAATAGCAGACATTGTTGATCAAAGTTTACCTTATTTTCCGGACTATAAGCCGCTGCATAGGACCTTAAGTCTGAAGCGATTTGGACCGTCCAAAAAGATAATTTGTGATAGAACTATTCTGTATTCTTTTTCTTGCCAAATTCAAAGTCTATAACGTCATTATACGTCAATAGGATGAAAGTGAGAAAGGGATGAAGCACAGATCAACTAGTCTTTTGGACGGACAAGGAACACAGCCACGTAAGGTACATACGTGTAACGCCGTCTTTACTTGTATTCCAAATGAGCCATGCCCTAAGAAATCGGGTTTAATTTATCTCCTTGATATAGAATACCAAGAACGACGATAACGTAACCGTGGATCCATAAAATCCATTAGTATGAAAACCCGACAAAACCACGAGGTAAAGTGGTCTGTGGCCATGCAAAAACTTTCCAACAGCAAAACGTTTCGACTAATGTCACCCTGCACCGACTGTGCAGGTTGATATGTGTCGATAACCTTTGCAGATGCATTCTATGTCCTTTTCATACAGCAAATGGACAAATGTATCACATACTGTTGGAAAGGGACCCTGGCAAATACGTATGACTGTATGAAGCTTTAGTACTACAAATTATAGGAAAGAACCAAGTGTTGGAAATCTTACCGGACAAACCATCGGTATACCGACAAGAAATGATAGAAAACAGACGAAAGCGATGAATATTTCTCGTCTATATCCACGACGAAGAAATCCAGGAAACTGGTCAACAACTGCGGTTACAACACCCTCTACACCTACAAACTGGAATAAAAATAGAATAACAGTATAGCTGCTGTTTGTATTGATGAATTTGTGAGCTTTCATGTGCATGTAGTTGTTTTCATTAGTCCTACCATTTTAACCCATTACCACACAACCCCTACTTTTGACGACCCTGAGAAAGAATCCTTTAGAAAACATTGTGGGAAAAGGAGAAAATGCTGGTAACCAGCATTTTCTCCTTTTCCCACAATGTATTCTACCCTTCACAAAACAAGTTTCAAATTTTCAGTCAGATTTCGTCTACAAATGCTTTCGATTAGAAATAGCCTAAAATATTGTCGTTTGGTGATGAGTTGAAACAAAGGACGTGGAAAGAAATTTCTCTATAAAATACTATTCCATGCCTTTTATTAGACTGAATAAGTCAAACACCAGGACTATCTTTTCCATTTATCATTCTTAGGAAATTATCAATAGAAAAAATAATGTTCGAATAGAAAAGACAGTTTTCTTATATTCTTTAGCGCTGGTATTAGACAAAGTATGGTGATGGTTTGCATAAAACAAATTTATCTCCACAGTCGTTATAGCACTCTGTTAGTCGTTCGAGCGCCGTGTTCTATTTTCCTTATTCATAACACCTTCATTAAAGAAACCTAACAGTATGTGTCGTGCAAAGCTAATGTATAAACCAGAACTTGAAATATTGTGACAGTTGTTGGTGTTCGAAAAAATCTAACGTCATACCTGACTGTCTAAGCCGAGCAAAATAATCATCAAGAAGAACATAATGGACCAAAAAGGAGCTGCAGGAAGGAGGGTCAAGGCTTTAGGGTATGCAATAAAGGCGAGCCCAGGACCTGAAACAAAACGTTTACCTAACTAAATATTGTTGGTTCATTTGTACAATTTCAGGTAAAATTGTGAAGAAAAAACACATGACCAAGCGAAAACTGTAATCAGCGACTTTGGTAGGGCTAGCCTTTGGCATTTAATATTTTGAGAGTACATGTGTTATATTTGAATTGGCTAGATAAATTTGGCTTTATCGTGCGTCTATAAATCAATAACGATTATTAAAAAAAAGCAGACATTGCTATTTCAAACTTATTCATTGGAGAAAATCATTTTCTATCTGACAGTGTGGATCCAAGATCATGTTCAGTTCAGTCTGATCTTGGACTCCACCGTCCGCAAAAGGTCATTGTATCAGGCTTAGCAACCTAGGGGTTTTAAGATTGGTCGATCTACTCACCAGCCTCTGCCACGTCTTTTATGTCAACACCTTGTATATGGGACATGTGACCAAGAATAGAAAAAATGATGAATCCCGCGAAAAAGCTTGTACCACTGTTGACTAAGGCGAAGATGATACAGTCTCTGGAATAAAGTACATAGATTTTGTATGAGTTTATCTTTGGCTCAGTAAGATGAAATGGCCTGCAACACGCAAAACAAGGGACATTAGGACATTTGCGTAAAATGTCGTCTCGGACCAGCCTGCGCAGTCCGCACAGGCTAATCCGAGTGGGCATTTTACGACTACCTTTGACTTTGTGCAACCGTAGACTTACGCAAATCAGAAAATTATATTGGAATAGAAAGTGTCGTTTCGGATTGCACATGCTGATCCGAGACGACACCGTACCGAATGTCCAGATGCCCCTCTTCGCGTGTTGAAGGCCAAATATTAAAACTAAGTCATTCGACATGACTCTTTGAAGTCAGTTTTCAACCTGCTAACAACCCACCTCTTGCACATTTTGAAATATTTCACAAAAGGTCAGTTGTTCTCTCTGTACAAGAGTCTATCCGTTAGTTCTTGGACAAACGCTAAGAATTTTAGACAAAATATTGAATTCGTGTGAAAATTTTTTGATTATGTGTTGATATCACTATGGACAGGATCCACACTTTATTCAAAATTTCAAACTAATGAGCAATTTTACATGCTATTGGTTAATGCATTGTCCAATGATGCGCTGCTTGTCAAACTTTCAAAAGACGTCGGGACGTTTGTTTTTCCCAAACTACGCACCTTGTGACATTAAACAACAGCGATGATGGTCGATCTACTGACAATAAACTTGATCAAACCACTCCGTTGGACAAGAATATGGGATTTATATTGATCCAAATTATCAAGAAAATTTGGGAAAATCTTCTTGCATTATTCTTCTTCATGTTTGTTCTGCTCTACAGTTTATCCTATTGCTCTTTACTTTTTCTCTTTATCTTCAAGATTGGTCTAGAACTTATCAAATCTTTCGTAAATTGTAAACCTAACGGCTAACAAAATGGGTTACCTGTAACAGTTATGATTGAACTTGTTGTAACTACCCAGAGCTGTCGAAGCACCAATTGCTATAGAGTAGGAAAAGAATATCTGTGTACCGGCATCCACCCACACCTGGAAGGAAATTAATGATAGTTTTAAAAAAAAGCTCAAATACATCTGTTTAACAATATAAACCTTTTCAAGTTTATACACTAAATTGACAGGAAATAATCTCTAATAGGATATTATATTTTTTAAACCGAACTAGACCGGTGCAATAATGTAGAACAATCTTGGAGAACAAAAACAAGACTTAGAAAGTTGTATAGGATCTGATAAAAGCTTGCATCTGATGTACATTTTTATATAATCAGACACGTTTTGAGAAAATAGAATCAAGCGAGCCTTTAGTGGGCTTGTCGTTTTTTTTTTTTTTGGACAAGAATATGGGATTTATATTGATCCAAATTATCAAGAAAATTTGGGAACATCTTGCATTATTCTTCTTCTTGTTTGTTCTGCTCAACAGTCTATCCTATTGTTCTTTACTTTTTCTCTTTATCTTCAAGATTGGTCTAGAACTTATCAAATAAAACAAAATGTATGCTTATAGGACCTAAATATAAATTAAGGTCTACTAATCTAGATTTACATATTGATATTTTTTGCATTGAAAACGTTGACTCTCATGAAATATTAGGTGTATATGTTGATAAGCATTTATCCTGGAATTTTCATATTGATAAAACTGTATCTAAGATTAACAGTAAGATAACATTGCTAAAGAGAATTTCCATGTATCTCACATTTGAAATGAAACAGTTATTTTATAACTCTTACATACTCCCAATCTTTGACTACTGTTGTACAGTATGGTGGAAGAACACCAAATGTAAATCCGCTAAGCTAACCGTCCTCCAGAAAAGAATCGCTCGCATTACTCTAGGCGTTACCCCAAGAACACCATCGAAAATTCTTTTTTCTCAACTTAAGTGGTTAACATACGATAACAGATGTAAGTATAATACCGGCGTTTTAATTTACAGATGTCGTAATAACCTATCGCCTAGATATATGAGTGACATTATTTCGTTTTCGAGTAACACAAATTATAACTTAAGGTCATCTGCTCGTAGTGACATCGTAAACTCTAGATTCAATACATTGTACAAGAAACGGACATTCTCGTATTTCAGCATGGATGTGTGGAATGAAATTCCTACTTCCATCAGAGATGCGAATTGAATAATGAGCTTCAAAAAACAGTTCAAACAACATTTATTGAACGTACAGTCCTCATTATAGCTACGTAATTATACATCTATACAAAAATAAAAACGTGTGTCTGTCCGTATAACTCATTATACCAACATACATTATTTTGCCATGAATTTATCTTCTTCTTTATTTTCAAACACCTCAATCATCAGTATCACCAATCATCATAATCATCATTATTATTATCATTATTATTATTATTATTATTATCATTATTATTCTCCTAATGATTATGGTTTTTACTATCGTTGTTCCACTCATCTTGAAGGCAACATTGTAAAAAAGACTTTGAAATATGTCTTAATGCTTTAAGCTTCACTAAATAAAGATATTATTATTATTATTATTATTATTATTATTATTGACAAAGGGCTTAGTGGAATGTTACCTTTAACGCTAGCGAATCTCAGACCTTTTTATTACATGACTGTATCTCTAAAATTATAGACCATGACGCCCTAATGCAAAGACCAACATGTACAATGAAAGTTACAATCTACCAGTATGGTTTCACTCATCCTACCGATTATAAAGCCCTAACAACTATCATCAAAATTCAAAAGCAAACGTCCGCCTGGATGGACTCTCACTCTTTCCTGAGGCTGTAAACTACGTACTGCAATATTAGTTACAAAGTAATTAATTCAGATGAAAATTTGACCTTGAGCACCCATCGATAGCTATGTTCCGTTTAAGCCTTTACCAAACATTTGCTTGTATAAATGACCCTGAAGATGGGTGATTTTGTAAACACTGTGGAAAAAATGAAAGAAATGCTAGGAACGAGCATTTTCTTTTTCGGCATTCTACTCTTTTAAGAAAAAAGAGGGTTTTAATTTTAATCATTTTTTTTAAAAGTTGCTATCTGCAATACTTTCAAATGTTCAAAAGTCTGAAATTACAAGGGTTGTCTAAACCAAAAAGTATGCTTACTTTTGTCATAACTTCTATATTCTTTTTATGTACAGACACAAAACTACGTCATTTCATATTAAAATCATTTTCCTTTAGTACAATTTACAGTTTGCACATTTTGTACATTCAAAGTACATGTTTGCTGTTGGTATGGAAACGCAATACAATATTTCAGGGGCAGGGAGGTGAATATAAGTTATTGCTTATGACATGTTACTCATGAAAATGCCGTACTGTTGCTGGAGGTATATTAAAGATTGGGGAAACATCATTGAACGATTTTAATACAATTTATGACATTATTTGGGAACTTGTAATGACTCAAGTTTGATGATTATCAAATTATCGTATGGCGTCTGGTTAACAGTTAAAGTTCATATCAGTACCTGGTACCGTTGCGTATTTTGATTAAGCTGGGTTTAATTCTTTTTGGAGGATATATAATACTTTCATCGTAAGATGTGCACAAAAGAAATGTATTTTTGTTTATGTATACTATAAAAAACTGTTCGACATGGAGCAGAATCTGATACCCGACGAGCTATAAGTGGAAAAACCTATACGTGATACCTGTTACAAGCAGTTTAATTTGAAAAAAAAAAAACAGAGCGAAACAGAAATTATTGTAAACTTATATGAGATACTTGTTACAAATATTTTTGCTTTATCAGATCGTGCTTCAGCTTTTTTTTCTCTCAACACATAATACTGACGCCTGACGGTTGCAAATAAAAAACTCTATAAGTATATAGCTTGATAAAAAAACAACAACAATTCTCTGGATGAAAAAATAGTGTTATTCAAAATCATCCAGTTCAGTCCCAGCGTGATTTGGTCCTTTCCCACTCAAACCCGGCCTTTAAGTACCATGATAGGCCTTTTAAACATTGTCGGAAAAGGAGAAAGTGATTGTTATCGGCATTTTCTCCTTTTCCCACAATATTTTCTACCAGATGAAAGACAGAAATAATCATTTTAGCAACATTCTATTTGTCGTCTATAAATGCTGACGGTTTGGTCGAAGTCAAATCTTCTTTGCATGGTAAAGAGAAATTTTACATTGAAGACAGTGGAACAGATTTACAAAAAGAATTACGGAGGAGTAAATTGATAGTGGGAGAGGAGGCTTTTTATATACTGCTCAAAGTTTGTTAAGCACCGTGAAATTGAACTTGTACATATCTTAGGTTGTAGAAAATTAAAATATGTAGTATTATTTTCTTGATGAACAAGTACCTTGTGCTTTATTCGGTGTTGTATACACGTATAAAGATTTTACGGTATTTATGCACGCTGGATTTTCATTTTCAGTTTCAAATATATAGTCACTACAACGGTTGATCTTTCCAAAACGAGTAAAAAAATGGATTTGCGAAAAGAGCTTAAGATTAATTTGGTATGGGCCCAACAACGAGTATGTGACCTGCTACTATTAATAACAGCTTGGCATCGCCTTTGCGTGTATCAAATTAGGTTTTGGATAAGCATTTGTGGTATGGAATTCCATTCCTCGACAAGGAATGCACCAAGTTGCTGAATGTTTTTTGGCGGGACATGACGGGCTAAAATACGGATCCGTAACTCATTTTCAATATGTGTTCAACTCGATTTAAGAGAAGCGATTGAGATGGTCAATCGATACACTGGATAACTCCTTTTGCGAGTATCCTTGAGGTAAGTTGGGATGGACAAAAACTGTTGTGCTCAATCAAGATACATTGACCCCAACGGCATGGAAATGAAATTCTCAAAACCCAGGCAAGGTTGTATGCTGGTGCTGTTGGCTATGGGTTCATTTTAATGGACAATAATACCAGTCCCAACCATACCCGTCCCATACAAAGATAGAGCCACACCACACCGATCATACTAAGCAATGTTTGCTGCAGGAAACCCTTCTCCTGACCTTCTGCCTGGTCGGGTGGCTCAGTAGTTAGCGTATCTGATTCGTGACCTGGAAGTTGTCGGTTCGATAACCAGTTGTGCAGACCCTCTTTCCGGCCATTTTCGCCTCTCACAGCTCATGTTTGTGAGATAAGTTGTCAGTGGCTTTGGAAAGAAAGTTGTGTCAGCACTGGTATGGGAAAGTCAGGAAACACAAGGCTGCGTCACTGACCATCATGATATGACCTAAGCCGTTAAAATAGCCTTGAACTCCAGTACGAACCAAACTTGTCCGCTGGCCTTCTCGAATAGGCATATCCATATAGTCCAAGTAGTATCGGGACGTATCTGTATAGAGGACGGCTCGCCAGTCCTTTCTCCTCAAACAAATTAAACTTGGTCCATCGCCCTTAGGAGCGAACCGATGCTTGTAGTGGTTTAGAAATTCGGAGAAACAAATACATGGTCTTCTCGATCGAATGCCACTTTGGTGCAACCGTGTGCGTACAGTTTGAGTCTAAACTCTGACCAAAAAGCATTTTTAAGTTCAGAACGCAGCTGAGTTGCAGTCCGAGCCTGGATGATAAAATATCGGCCATTAGCTGCAGACATAGCCATTCTCTTGTCACCACCATGTTGTCTAACAGGTGTACCATACTGCAGGTACATGTACCTCACCTGGGCTCCTATGATAACAGTATGGTGCCCACCAAATGTCTCACCAACCTCACGATAAAGGGTCACTTGTTCCAATATTCCAACTAACCACCACTTATCTGCATCTAATAAAATGTCGTTTGACATTTGCCTCTGCCATATTAACGTCAAAAGCATTCAGCCTTTCAAAAGAATAAAGACTGTACACAAGTTTAGTATATGTATGCAGTGTCTCACAGCACTATGAAATTAGTGAAAACTTGCACGAGGAATTTGTCTGTGATACAAGGCAATATGTGTAATGGACACCTTCTCGATACACCACTGAATAATTTCCTTCATCACAAAGATATAGAATATAGACTCTGCTATGGTGATCTTGGTGCTTAGCAAACTATGAGTAGTATACTTATGAAAGATAAGAAATATCTTTAAAAAAGATAGCAAACTTACTATAGGGCCCTTAAGGTAGTAGACCCGTTATACTTCTTGTGCAATATGGAATTATTATTATTTTTTTTTTTTGATAGCTGATAAATACGAATACATACAGATATATTACTTTTCCACAATTCTAACCGACCAGAAATTTCTTTGATGCCTATCTTAAAATTATTGATATTTTAAATATCCGGAAAAGGGAGGTAATTATCATCTTCCTTTGTAATGAGAATATAGTTGCTTTAGATATATAAATGATAATTCTTAGAACAAAAAAAAAAGGAAAAGCGGCTCGGTTAAACCTTTACCACATAATAAGATTTTAGACCTGTCCAAATTGAAAGCATTTGCATATGACAGTTCCAATGTGGATCATATGAAACGATTTTTCTTTGATAGGGTTGAAAACATGGAAAAAGGAGAAAATGGTGGTAACCAGCATTTTCCCCTTTTCCCACAATGTTTTCAAAAGCTTTCTCTATCAGTGGTGTTAAATAAGTCGTCATTGTGTGGTAAAGGGTTAAAGTAGTACAATAATTCTCACTTTTAAGGTAAGACCTGTGTAATGCACTTCCGGTGAACATTTGGCAAAAATTCTAATTGGCTGTTAAATAAGGATTAATAAGGATTTATGCAGAAATAATATTTTTGCACATTTCTAACGGATCAGAAATTCCGCTTATGTCTATCTTGAAACTATTTTTTGATACTTTTGTTTGTTTTCTAAAAAGGGAGGTAATTATTATCTCTTTTTCAATTGAGAATATAGCGGTTTTAGATTTATAAATGATAATTCAAAGAAGGAAAAAATGGAAAAAAAGAAAAGGTGAAAGTAGTTCAATAATACTTATTTCTAATTATAGCTAATTTTGCATGATGATATTTTAGTGGAAATAGCTGTTTTCCATTACACAGTTCTTACCTTAATCATAGCATTTTTTTAGGATGCTACTTTAATGGAAATAGCTGCTTTTTCTTACAGGTCCACTACGTTATAAAATCTTTTTACGTCTTTGAGCAATCACAAACATCTATTTTTCTTATCGGTATAAAAAATACGTGAAAAGTGAGCACATTGAGTTACGCCAAAAATTAACAAATTAACGTCAGACAAACCTCTCTGTCTGACAGTTTGGCCTTGATATTCGTAAACAATGGTTTATTTAACCCTTTACCAGACGACAAAATTATAGCATTGTCCAATTTGAAAGCATTTGCAGACGACGTTTGATTGTGGCGCCGCATGAGCGGCGGCACTATATTTTTATTCGCTTTTGAAAAGTACTTATTAGGGCAGCCATATTGTTAACCTCGCTTCCAGCGTTTCATAGCCAGGTCTTTTCGTTCCTAAGCCATTTCGTACCCACGTTTACTCTTTATTTTTATAATACTGTACTCACTTCGATAATTTCGTAACCACTTTGGTCATTTCATAACCTGTTTTTAATATCAATTCGGTAAGTTAGTACCTAGTTTTACTACATCTGCTTTTGTACACATCTCAAATTGAAACTATTTTCAATTTTGCCGAAGAATGGCTATGATTGTGTCTTATCATTATTGGTTCTTTCTTTTTGAAGTTTTAAGTTGCATTCTACAGATTATCTAGGGGTTCTCAGTTCATTTTCTAATCGAGTTCTGCATAAATTTGCATTGGTCGTTTTTGGAATTATGTAATGTGCCCTATTTCAGAAATAACTAATTTGCGGCGCCATTGGTGTTACGCATCAACATTTTCTTGTCTTTTACTTTTAAATAGAAATACTTACTCTTACTTAGTGGGTCAAGTGTATAACTCTTTATCAAACGACGCAATTTTAGATTGGTCCAAATTGAAAGCACTTGTAGACGACAACATAAGCGTAAGTCATAAATATGAAATATGTTTCCAGCAGGGTTAAAGACATTGTGGGAAAAGGAGAAAATGCTGGTTACCAGCATTTTCTCGTTTTCCCACAATGTTTTCAAAAGGCTTCAATCTTAGGGTCGTAAAAACCAGGGATTGTTTGGTAAAGGGTTAAGCGGTGTAAGTATTATATCAATACTACCTGGGCTTTTCCAAGTTTTTCTAAATCAGGTCTGAGATAGAACAGCACGCCCTCCTTGGCTCCATCGAGCAGGCAATTTCGTATCAACAAAACCAGCATAAAGATGTAAGGCGACGTTGCTGTAACATACATCACCTGGGGAGTATACAGATAAAAGGTGTTTCTACAACATTTACGATGTGAAATAGTTCAGGGCCGAATTCAACGTACTATTCTCATTCGGCAGTCGTCGGGTTTTCCGTTGACGGAGTTTTATGCAATTTCGGAATCAGTCGAGTTGTAATAGTTTTGTTTTTCTCTTTCTAAATTTCTATAGACTATAGTGCTGATTGAATGAAATGACTATTTTCAACCAACTCGTAATGCAGATTTTGAAATTTCAAAATTGTTCAGTCAAAATATCTAGGCAAAATAGAGACAGTGTAGAGCCAAGTGCAGACTATACGTTCTGTGCAGTCAGATCTTGATCTACACCGTCCGAACAAGCGAACCAATTTCGGTTTCAGTGCCCCAAGGTTAACGTTTTATCACATAACTGTCACAATGGGTTTACTACAGGACGGGAGCCTGTCCCACTTGACATATTTATTTCGATTTTTCCTTTCATTTTTATTTATAAAAATGAATATAAAAAGGACTTTCACTGACGGTTTTGTTAATGTTTAGTGAGGCGCAATCTTTATTTTTTTCCCTTACCATTGCGTTTTTCTTCACGCTCGATCGTTTTTTATTTTCTTTAAAAGACATTTAAAATCTGTGCTTTGACAAAAATGGGGGCTTTTTCGCGACAGCCCATAAAATAGAAGATTGACTTTCAGTGGATTATACATCCGCCGAAGAGGTCGAGTTTGTAATACTTTTTTGCATCATTTAATTAGACCGCCGCTATCTTTGATAGTCACGTGACATTCCGCCATTACAGTACAGCAGTTTCTTGGACATATCAGATTCATCAATACGAAATTACCTCTGTAAACTTAAAATATAGATCCCAAAAAGATCATTTGTAAGCTGAAAGTAGTTAAATAAGAA
Organism: Tridacna crocea; assembly: GCA_943736015.1. Classification (NCBI taxonomy): domain Eukaryota; kingdom Metazoa; phylum Mollusca; class Bivalvia; order Cardiida; family Cardiidae; genus Tridacna; species Tridacna crocea. The sequence goes on along the minus strand of OX031063.1, from coordinate 34,803,843 downwards.
AAAAAAATGTAGACTATTTTTTCATGCTGTTTATCGACCCAAATACCAGGTAAACAGAGCGGGTGACTAGGTCAGATAAACTACCTCGGTACAGTAGGTTTGGTCTAAAACGTGTTTGGAGAAGCACATTTTACATTTAGGCTGTTGAGCGTGACTTACTGACCTTTTGCGGACAGTCTAGATTAAGATCAGACTGCACAGAAAGTGTCCAAGAAGTAGATACCCCCGTCCCTGAAAATACCTTTGAATTAGCAAAAAAATTGGGGGTTTATTATCAGCTTGAAAGTTTCATTTCACTGAAAGAGCAGGGCCGGTATTCACCAACCATCCTTAAGAACATTCTTTGTCTTATTCTCCAAGATTTACTATATTTGTAAGTAACACAACTTCTGATTGGCTAAACCGAATGGTTTAGCCAATCAGAAGATGTGTCACTTTCAAATAGTTGGTGAATGGTTGGTGAATACGGGCACAGGATATGGGCTAACTTTTTGTCAGACCTGTCCAGTTTAAAAATGTGACCCATCATGCAAAAAGGGACCAGCTGACAACTGCAAAAACTGTCGACCCTGGTGAGACTGCGCCGATTGCGCAGTCTGACCAGGATCGACTCTTTTTGCTTATATGATATTTTCTGTATGAAAAGTGGCCGTTCTACTTTACTATTTAACAATTCTTTGGGCTATAAACTGAAACTACCAGCATTATCTTTGATCTGCTTTCATCTAGTAGTTGTATGGAATTTCCAGATTGTCGCTTTTCTGAGTGACAGGTCACAAATACTTGCAGTTTCAAATAGTTGAAGGCATCAATAGCGCAAGAGGAAATGGTTATACAGGGACTTTGCACTCTCGTGGTGTTTTCAAAGGCCTTTCCCCTAATGTTAGTAAAATATAATTAGGACCATCAGTTTTGCAGTTTTGCACTTTTCACAGATGTATTAGGCCCCTTTTTCATATAGCATCGCTCATTTTATTACTCAGTGTTGTCAATAAAAGTTATCATGTCTTTGAGATCGAAAAATATCGTTTTGTGATGTCAATATCATTGCACCATTTTACCTATAAGGAATACATTACCGAGGATGTTCATTCGAAATAAACAAATACCCTCCTTGTATACATGTATTTCATCGAGTGAACATTATCTTTAAAATTTTCATGAGCGGTGTAGCCACGAGAAAAAATATTACCGACAATGTTCACTCGATGTTTTACAAAAAAAAATCTATTAATTTATTTTTTGCTTCTTATGCCTATGTAGGGACTTACATCAAAACAAAATTCAATTGTTTTCGGTAGTTCCCCATGAAGTTCCCCCATGCAAAAAAAAAATTAATTAAAGTTTCTGTATTACGTAAAGCGCGAGAAATGTAAGGTAAATTACGTTATACTTCCATCTGGGTGAATGGTATGCGCTGTTTACCTAGGTACATGTAATTAGTGCGCGGGAACCGCTGTTTCGTCCGTTAAAAAAGTCAGTATTTTTCATTGGATGTAACCATGAAATATCAAGCAATATTCCACCCTTATTTTCGATAAACTACTGCCTAAAATAAGAAAATAGTAGATACTGGCCTTTTGCAGTACATGTACCTTACATTCTGTTTTGCTCTAAAACAATACTTTTGGAATTACATACATTTTATTTTTCTTTAATTTACAAAGACTAACTTACCTTTCCAGAAGATCGAATGCCTTTACAAATACACAAATAGACAACTATCCAGGCAAAAATGAGACACAGAATTAGATCCCATTTAGGGAGCCCCATCTCGTGCATTCCTTCCGATATATCCAACACTTTTCGCCTGTAAAAAAGAGAAAATGGAAAATAAAACATCGGGGGAAGAAAATCTTTTTTACACTATATTTTTTAACTCCTAGAATGCTATGCGCGACTTACTGACCTTTTGCAGACAATGCAGACCAAGATCAGAATGCATAAAACGTGTGATCTGATCTTGGATCTACATTGTTCGGTAAGGAGACATCATTTCTCCAAAATGCTCCTAGAATTGCATTTTCCTATCAGTTTAAAAGTTTCATCTGGTTTATTTAGAAGGATAATTTTTAAGTAGCTATTATGGACCGTGAACATGGTCTGAAACACAAAAAAAGAGGCATTTAGGCATTTGCGTAAAGTGTCGTGTCGGATCAGCCTGCGCAATCCGCGCAAGCTAATCCGAGACGACACTTTCCGTTTTTATGTGACTTTCCTTTTTGTGCAAGTCCATTGTATCACAAAATCTAATATATAGTAAGCGGCCGTCTCAGATTAGCCTGCACAGGCTGAATAAGCTGATCCAAGACGACACTTTACGCAAATGTCCGAATTCCCCTTTTCGTGTCTTGCAAGCCTGTTGTGGTAAATTATACTCTGGGAAAAGGGGGCTTTATTGCATCTCAGTGCTGTTTTTACCGAGCAAGTTATCTCATGATTGTGAATACATGGTCAGAAACACGTGAACAGGGGTAATCAGACATTTGCGTAAAATGTCGTTTCGGATCAGCCTGCGCAATCCACCAAGGCTAATCCGAGACGACACTTTCTGTTTTTATCTATCTTTCTGTCTTGTGCAAGTCCATTGTATCGCAAAATCTAATGTAGTCGTATAGGGCCGTCTCAGATTAGCCTGCACAGACTGAATAGGCTGATCCGAAACGACACTTTACGCAAATGTCCGATTTCCCCTTTTCGTGTGTTGCAAGCCTTTTAATTATGCTCTAGGAAAAGGGGGCTTTATTACATCTCAGTGCTGTTTTTACCAAGCAAGTTATCACATGGTGATGGATACATAAATCCATTTCGTCTAACAACAGACTGCATCATGAGGTAGAATGGTCCTCAAACTTGACCTTGAATAGCGCAGGCTGACCTTGGTCGATACTTTTTTGCAGACGCGTAGACTCTTTCTTCGCAGAACGTGATGGATATGTGCCCATATTTCTTATGCCATGACAGTCGATGACAGATACGCGAAAGACTTCCGTGAGTCTAACGTGAAATGCGTTATTTTCCGTTGGATGGTATTCTAGAAATGTACATCTGCCTATTTTGGACATTCTGGGTACAGAACCACACAACTTTCCAAACAACAACCGTTACTTTGAATTTCAATGTAAAGGAAACGTTTCATTCAGCCATGATCATCTAGCATGTAAACTATGCACTCGGCCGCTAATAGAAACAGCCCCCTACAGGCTTCAGTGTATGCCCTACTTATTCCATGTATATGAAATGGGTGAGGCGCCATAGCAGACAGGTTGAATCTTCAAAGAATATGACATGCGCAGACAATGGCGTGAAATATTTGTAATGTAAATGCATCACATATAAAAAAATATTTGCAATACTTACTCCCAATAATCGGTGACCGGGTCGACGTAGTACGCAAGTTGTGATGACGCATTGTAAATTGTGATATTTAAGTTATCTGCTTCTAATTTACTGATACAAGTTCCATTAACAACAGCCCCTGTCTCATTTCTGAAAAAAAATAGATGTAGCCTTTTAAGCAAACGATCCCATGTTTCAAAAACCCTAAAGAAGTTGCATTTTGAAACACGTTGAAAAAAGGAACGGAATATTTGTTCTCCCTATTTACCACGATTTCCAGGCTCACAAAGACAATTTCGCCATTCGAGTGACTAGTTCATTTCGAATCATCTGTAAATGGTTCAATTCGTAACAATTGGAAATTCTGTTCCAAATAAGTAAAACTAAAATAAAACTAAGAAATAGGCTAACTTAATTTATGACTAATGTAGTACAAATGATAGTCATTGTGATCCTAACGATCAGCTAGCTCTCAAATTTTATCGCAGCCAGTTGTGCGAAAGCAACTGGCTGAGCAAGGTACGAAATGCGTGGATAGGTAGGCGGTTTGTCGCTCTTAAACAAACTAATACCGGTAGTACTTTCGACAACATCGTCAAGTATTATGCAAAGAAAAAAAAAAAGAGACAATGAAAGATAAAAATCTACAAAAGTATCAATTTAATCCTAGTATTTTGCCATAGTTGTTTACTAATACAAAAACAAGTGCAATATATATAGTTTCAGTTGAATGCGTATGTTATACTAGAAATCCCCCCAACTCAACTGCCCTCGTAGCTTCCGTCCCTGCCTCCCACCTGGCTACTTTTTGCCATTTATTTTCTGGTTCCTCTTTGTCTTTCCTTTAATATTCTCACTCTGTCTCAATCCCGAGATGGAGTTCAAATAGCCCGTTTGGTATGAAAGATTCAAATGGCAAAATTAATTTGAAACAATAATGTTACGATTAAAGTCCGTAACAGAGAAATAAATGAATAAATGCATGACAAAAATAAGGAACCGGGCGGGAGTCGAACCCTAGAACTCCCGGACGGAAGGCCAATACCTTAACCGCTGAGCCAAAGGGATATCTCCAAAAGACCAATACCTTAACCACTGAGCCAAAGGGATATCTCCAAAAGACCAATACCTTAACCACTGAGCCAAAGGGATATCTCCAAAAGACCAATACCTTAACCACTGAGCCAAAGGGATATCTCCAAAAGACCAATACCTTAACCACTGAGCCAAAGAGATATCTCATTGGCTCAGTGGTTAAGGTTTTGGCCTTTCGTCTGGGAGTCCTGGGGTTCGAATCCCGCCCGATCCCTTATTTCTGCCATGCATTTATTCATTTATTTCTCTGATATAAACTTTGTTCGTAAGAAAAATTATAAAAATTATATATACCCAGTAGAGGTGTTGTATACACATCGGTTATCAACGGCTTTTTGTGTGAAGTCCGAACAGTGTTCCGTGGCCCAGTCATCATAGTCGCACTCTGCCCACGGTAGGTGTGAAGTAAACGAGGCAAAGAAATAGCGAAAAGCCCAGGCAAGGATCACATTATAGTAGCAGTTAAGGAGAAAAACTATGATCGTGGTCGCAAATCCGATACCTGGAAAATGAATGAATTATATAAACTAGAATTTATGTATTAAATCTCCTCCGCACTACAAGCAAAAAAAGGGTTTTTGAGAACAGTTCAGACCAAAACAAGAAAAGGATGAACTGATCTTGGATCTATTCTATTTTCTTGTTTAGTCAAGCATACAAGATAAAGCTGAACCATTATCTGGCAAAAAAGAAAGGCCCAATTTATCTCCATGATACATGCTTCCAAGCAAGTCTTCGCATGATCATGGATCCATAGAGTCCATTTTGTCAAAATAACTGATTGAATCATGAAATGATCTTAGACTTGAAAAAATCTGACCAACGAAAAAATCGAGACGACACTTTACGAATACACTAGATTCTGTGCTACAGTAGACATACGCAAAACAGAAAATTACATAAAAAAGGCAAATGTCCTTTCGGAATAGTTTGCGCGAACTGCGCATGCTTATCCGAAACGATACTACAGGCAAATGTCCGAATGCTCCTTTTCGCGGGTTGCAGGCCAATTTCACCTTTCAGCTATGGCACGGCAGGTCACCAAACCATTTAACGTATACATGTAACTATACTCTCTCAAAAAAGAAACGCAACATCAGATTATCTTTTTGAAATATTATACCAGATATTGACAATTTATGAGTGATTTATTGACAATATGTGACAAACTGTGATATTCCAAGGTAAAAGAACTCATGAACAAGAAGTGTGCCAATTTTTGCATTCCTGTGTAAATTATTTATATCATAAATTATGAAAATAATATATGAAGTAAATTTCCTATTTTCTGTATGTTGCGTTTCTTTTTTGAGAGAGTATATACTTATTTGTATTAACGGCCCTGGGTTGGAGACCTTTTGAAATATAGTGGGAAAAGGAGATAATGATTGTAAACTACATTTTACTATTTTTTTTTACATTCACAAACAACTAACACCACTTGTACCACGCTTAGCATGTTGTTTAGAAAAACTTTTAATTTGGACAATTTGTTGTCTTGTAAAATGTTGAATCCTTACCATGATAGATCACGTGTCGACCACTATGTACTTACCCCTAAAGAAAGGACATATATTCCAAGCATTGATGCCTGCCACTCCCATAAACTGTCCTACGGACACTTCTAGGAAGAACAGCGGTATACCTCCAACAATGACACACAGAAAGTATGGTATCAGGAAAGCACCTACAACAAGCAAACAGAAATATCTTTTGAAAAAAAAAAAGACAGACGGCGAAAATTTGCCTGCAAAAAAAAGGCCAGTTTATCAACATCTACAGCGTGTTGGCAACTAATTTCGTACTTTGATCTACATGTAGCACTTGTGAGTAAGTTTTTCAAATCCCATCAGCATTCTGCCCTAGACCTAGTCCAAGCTCCTTCTTAAGAGAAAATGCAGTCTAGGGTTTAATCAACACTGTCCCCTATACCTTATCCAAAGCAATGCATCACGTAGATACATTAAGTCTGCTTTTACCAGAGCAAGGTTCATGTGTATTAAGCAATGACTTGCTTTGAAAAAATACGGAATGCATTATACCAATAATACTATTAGATAATGTATGATTATGGATTCACAATTACCGCTTCTTTTTCTTAAGAATCGACTTAATCATAAGGTAGACTGGTCTTCGGACATACAGAAAATTGACCGATAGCGAAATGGTTCGGCCAAGTTCAGCCTGCACCGGCTACGCAGGCAGACCTAGTTCGATACTTTTCGCAGATACATAAAGCCACCTTTTTACAGAGCATTGTGCAGAACTTTTTTTGTCTCCAAAGCTGTTGTATCATGAGATAGATTGGTTGTTTTACACGGAGGAATTTTTTCGATTCTGGTCAGCCTCCAGTCTGACAATGACGGATACGTTTTACAAATGTATTAGCGGCTTTCCACAATAAACTAACCGTCCAAGGGACGTAACCTGTAGGAAAAATAACTGGAATAATCAATGAGTTGTCATGTCTTTAGAAGATGTTTTTATCAAAAGTGTCATTCCTAATTCAATTAATACTGGGCTCTGCCAAATTTCTTTTTCAATTTAATAAAATTTAAGTTACACACACTAGACAAAAAAGGGACAAATAACTGAATTTCTTTTTGAAAAATATTCTTTTAGATGCACTTTTCACTCGAAAGCCGTTGACGTGGCATTTTTAAATAGTTTCTCTATGAGAAAAGGGAAACAAGCGAGTAAAGCGTACTTTTGTATTTACCACAATATGCAGATCCTCATCTGAAATTATAGGTTCTAACTAAAAGATAGGATTCATTCTCTCCGCTGATGATGAAGAAAAGAGAACGAAAAAGAAGAAGGACAGTTTAAATCTCACTTTAGTACGCTTGAATGTCTGGTGCTCTTTCGTCTTGATCAAAATTATACCCCCACCCCCTTCGCACACACAACCCCCCCCCACACACACACACACACAAACACACACATTCAAAGTTATGATACGTGTAGGTATTTTACTATCTCTCTGTCTCTCAAGACACATTCCTAAACCCCGTCTAATCTGAACTTTTACATTCGGCTATCTACCTCAAACTGCGATATCCTTGAGTAAAGTCTATAACCACAATACAAAACTAAACAACAGGTTTTAAACAATTTTTGTTTTAGTTATGTCCTGGCAAAAGGAGTTTAACCCTTTACTCCATAGATACTCATTTCTACACATTGCTTGTAGGAGCCTTTGGAAAACATTGTGGCAAAAGGTGAAATTGCTCGTGACGAGCAATTTCACCTTTTGTCATAATGTTTTCTATGCTATCAAAAGGTGTCATATACACATACGAAACCGATTCATCCTTGCTGTTATTTGGGGTCAATTACAGAAATTATAGAAATGCCTTATATGGTAAAGGGTTAATGCCGAACATGCAGAGAATTTAACAAGAGCAAAAAGGTTTCGACACAGGTCAGTGTGCGTGGAATGCGCAGACTGATCTGTGTCGATACTTTTTTGCGGATGCCTCTATTTCCAGAACCTCACTTTCATACTTTTTAGACGATGTTCTGCTCTTGTCTTACAAGTAACCTTCTCCTTTTTAATTATCTTTTATTTCGCAACAGTAATTTAGCCGCTCCCAACTTACACTAACAATGTGAACAAAACGGGAAAACACATGATTTGCGCATGGGTAAAGAAGAAGTAATAAATAATAATAATGATAATAATGATAATCTTTATTTGAGTTTCATTCATGTACAACAATATTTACAACTGATATAAAAGACATGGAAGTACATGTACATGACCATTCTATATAGAATTATAAGAAACTGTCATAAAAACAATGCATAAAATATTCTACATATTCTACAAAAGTGGTAAAATTCAGTTGCGGATTTTACCATAAAACACATAATTTTTAAAACGTATTTAAAAATTACAGTTTATAGCTAGTTTCGTGGTGTAGTCTTCTGGTCGCTCGGATCGTATCCTGGGATATTTGTTATAAATCAGCAGCTGAATCTTGTGGAAGTAATTATTGATAAAAGAAAAAAAAAGAGCATGGAAAAAAAGAGTATGTAGTTCTCAAAGATATGATTTTTTTTCCCAATTTTCATTGATCAGTGAATAGCTGTTAATTAAAAGTGTTCCTGTAGAAAGTACAAGTCAAAAAAATTTTTTTTCGTTACACTGGTCGATTATTTTCAAAAAAAAAAATCTAACCAAATGGACGGTCTCTTTTCTAGATTGCGGACAACAAAAATGTTCCATGAGGAATCCCAGCTTAAAAGTGGCCGTTTAGAAGTTCTGTTTAGTGTATATAAAAAAATACAATGTCAATCAGTCATGTTTTACTGTATGAACTTTGCACATGACGTCAAATGCACGTAATTTACGTTGTGCGGTGTACCAGCAGATTTGTTTTGCGTCGATGTATACATACTGTTCTTTCTCACATATCTCACTTTTGTAAGTGATTACAATAAAAGATAAGTTAATAAGATTAAATTAACCACTGTAGAAAGAAGAGCAGTTGCTTATTAAAAGCGTATGTTTTTTATATATATTTACATACGGTTTTTTTTCACATTTTTCGTCGTTAATTGAGTGTTTGCAACAAAAATGTATCATATTCATTACTGTTAATTTCTTTTACCAGTGCCTAAAGGGAAAAAAGTAAAAAAAGTAAATTCACACTTTACATGCTTACAGTAAAATGTAATTTGGAACACATTTAAGGTTGACTGATTAACTACCTGGTGTTTAACGCCATTTTCAACTGTATGTCAGTTTAAATGCGGCGGCTATAGTGCAACTATCAATCCTTGCCTGGATTGTTTTTTACCAGAACTCCGCGCAAATTCTCTCCAAGCCACTGGCTACTTTTCCAGATATCCATCGCCAAACAATAGTCAATTGTGAGAGAGAAATGGGTCCTAGTGCAGTGATTCCCATCAATCCTAGATAGATGGACAACGTGAATCAAGTAGCACTCCACCAAGCTTCGTTGTGGGAGTGCAGTTTAGACAAATGTCGAATGTTTGAAGCCTTAGATTGCTTAATGATCTTTTTCGGACAATGCAGATCAAAATCAGACTGTGCGTAATGCACAGTCTGATCTTGGATCTTCACTGTCCCATTGAGAGATATTTTCCCCGGAAAACAATTTTGACTGGATGATCTTTTTTGCATAATGCAAATAAAGATTAGACTGCACAGAACGTGCAGTTTAATCTTGTATTTAAGCTGTGCGATAAAAAGATATTTCCCCACCCCTCCCCGAAAAAAAAATTAAAAAGTAATATTTTGGATTTTTACAATCAACTTTAAAGTTTAATTAAACTTAAATGTATTTAACGGTTTAAGAGCTACAGTTTCAATTCCATGTTTTAATAGCGCTGCTTTAGCCTATTACTGTATAATTATTTTTTCGTGTTGAGTTTTAGACCCAAAGGTTCAGTTTCTAGGTTCTTCCTCTATGTCTGAATTCAATTAACTCAATACCAAACGACAACATTTTAGGCTTGTCCAAATCGAAAGCATTTGCAGACGACAAAATAAAAGTGACTGAAAATTTGAAACTTGTTTTGTGAAGAGTAGAAAACATTTTGGGAAAAGGAGAAAATGCTGGTTACCAGCATTTTCTCCTTTTCCCACAATGTTTTCCAAAGGCTTCTTTCTCAGGGTCGCCAAAGTAGGTTTTGTGTGGTAATGGGTTAATCTATATAAAAGCTAACATCAAAAAGTATATTTTTTACTCCGAAATATTGCAGTGGTAGCGATGATTTATGTAAAAGATGTTAATGGTAAACTTACCGCCACCATTTTTGTAACACAAGAACGGAAATCTCCAAACGTTTCCGAGCCCGACAGAAAATCCGACACAAGCCAAGAGAAAATCGAATTTTCCAGACCACGTCTCACGTTCCCGGTAATCCGGATCAGTTTCTATCTCCACTACTGCTCCTTTTTCTGAAGCATTGTTCACATTACTACTTTTTTCTGTCATCTTTAATTTTCTATTTCACTTGCACAACACAATATTTCATAGACTCTCTCTGTTGAAATAGGGGGAAAAAAACGTCTTAGTTTATCTACAGTTATGTGTCGACATCATACGAATGATGTGTCAAACACTACATCAACAATCGCAACATTTCAGGTGACATTTGTGTTATTAAAATCTTCAGGAAATCTTAAAAAACAATGTAGATCATTGGGTCGACCCGAATCTGTATTCTGTCCATGCACCAGCTCTGCACCGTGTTTATACCTACTACTCTATAAAACTGTAAACAAAAATGGCTCCTCCATTTTCAAAGCACTTTTTTATGACTTGTCAAATGTGAGTAAAATATTGAGGTGGTTTTTGAAAGGCTGTAAAATATTGTGGGAAAAGGAAAAAAGACACTAACATTTTTTTTCCTTTTCCAACGATGTTTATAAAGATTATTTTGTTAGGGTCGTTAATGCATGGGACCGTTTTGTATGACGATGATCACAAATTCACGTATTTGTATCCGAAACAAGCATACTTCGCAAGGCCTTCAAATTTTAGTACAGTGATAGTCTTTCTGCTCCGGGCATTTCAGCAATAGCATATATATATGTCTATTTTGATGGTTAAAATATAGTGCGTATATGTTTTGACGATCTACTGTCAAGGTTTTGATAGACTGACGGTCTTGATGAATAGGCATTTTCTCGTAGACAGAACTCCATTGAAAAGTAACTTTTGAAATACAGCCATTGGAATTCTCTTACTCAAGCCATTATAAAGTCCATAATCAATATATTCATGCATGCCTCCATCCATCCATCTATCCATCCATCCATCCATCTATCCATAGTATTTCCAGTTTAAATGATAAATGATGCGACTGACTGCTGCTATAAAGAATTTCTTCTTTCCCATAATATTTCCAGAAGTATCGGTCTTCGGGGACAAAAAATGTTCGTGAGTAGAGATTTTTGATGTGGATATCTAGACTTATTTGTCTAAGCATGTCACTTGTATTTAATAAAGTAAAAGGTTGACAAACTCAGTCTTCATTCATTTAACAGCCGAAGGCATTATTTCAATATATTTCAATGTTTGACTTTAATTAGAAGTTTTATAAATATAAGTGTATGTGCAAATGTAATTTCTAATGATACTCGTACGTTTGCCAGTTCATCACGTTAATATATATCATTATTATTTTGTTTGTTTTTTATGTACCCGCCTCTCAGTAGAATGCATTGCAATTTTGCCTTTGTCTCCTGTGTTGTCCCTTACTAATATCTTCGCATAGCTTATGTTATAACGTTTTGGGGTCCATAACAAATATGCCTAGAGCATGGAGGGACCATATAAAACTACAAATCAATCAAAATTCTTACAACGTCATTTCAACAGCAGTTACTGTAACTCTATCGGCGTCAAATAAAGGAGACTTTTTGTCAATAGATGCAAGTTTCATCAACTTAAACTCGGGAGGATTTTTATCGTCCGGCTTGACTCGGAGAAGTGGACAGCATAGATTAAAGATCAGGCTGCACTTTCAGGGCAGTCTGATCTTTGATCTATGCAGAAGGCAAAAGACCCGTTTTTCGCTTATGTCAAGGTCTGCTATGTAGACATTTATTATGCTAGAATTGGCTAAGCTTTTTTTGGTTAAAAAACAGAATATAAAGCTGATACCATAGATAGAGGAGAGGAGCCCAGTCCCAGAAATTTAAGTGATAGAGCGTAGGACTTGTAAACGTCAAATCTCGGGCAACTTGAGGGTGTAGGTTCGAGCCCAATGGCTGGCCATCCAAAATTACACACAGTTCTTCGGACGAAACCTTAAACTGAGATCCCGCCTGACAGTGCTATACATTGAGTACTTAAAAGAACCAGGCGTAACTAAGGATGGGTTTCGTCCTGTATTTCGTTCTATCCCTTCATAACATACTAGTAACTAACTGCCTTCAGCGTGTGTCTCCCATATGAGCAACATGTGACGACGATCAATAAACGGAAACTCAATCAGAGAAGAGGAACGTAAATGCTCGTATTAAATAGGATAGTCTTTGTCTTAACTGTGCAGAAATATGCCCGACGAGTATCGCAATATACAAGTAAATAAAATCAATTCTAAAATTTAAAAAAAGCTAATGAAATTTATGGGACAAAATCTCTCAGCCAATCAAATTGTTCATCTGTGAGTAACGTTATTAGAGTCAAGACTCAATTTTGAACAAATGGACTTTGTACAAGATTCAGGTTTGTTTTTTTCTTGTGATATGAAGATATATATGTTACGGGGCAAATGCCCAGGTCGTTGAGGAAAAAACTAATGACCCTTTCAACAAAACATCAGGCAGCCTCAATTAGGACAGTGTTATCACTTTATGACATTTTTTTGACGGTTTTAACCTGCCTTGTGACTGTGTTTATCTTTAACCCATTACCAAACGACAATAGTTTAGACTGGTCCAAATTGAAAGCATTTGAAGATGACAAAATAAAGGTGACTGAAAATTTGAAATTTGTTTTGTGAAGGGTAGAAAACATTGTCGGAAAAGGAGAAAATGCTGGTTACCAGCATTTTCTCCTTTTCCCACAATGTTTTCTAAAGGCTTCTTTCTCAGGGTTGTCAAAAGTAGGGATTGGTTTAACTCTTTTGTGCCATGGGCGAAAACAGCCCCTGTTGCGGATGGTATAGATAGATCCAGTATCAGACTGCACAGAACGTGCATTCTGATCTTGGATTTATACAGTCCGCTTGTAAATCAAGCATGTGAAATAAAACTCTTTCGAACTTTCAGCAAATTGTATTTTCAGACCTCTAACAAGTAAAGTTAGTATACTTGACGCAGAGAGAGTTTAAGTTTAGGGCACATAAACTATTTACCGAGTGGTAAAATGTTCAACTTCTCCTAAAATAAAAGCATTTACAAAAGGTAAATTAAACGTGGGTCATATCATAGGATTTGTCTGTGAAAGAGATGAAAACGTCATAAAAGCTTGACAAAATGCTGTTTGCCAGCCTTTCCTTGTGTTCCCAACGTGGTTTCAAAAACATTGTTCTCATGAAATGTAAAACTTTGGACCCTTTTGGTAAATTCAGTGAAAAAAATTGCTGTAAAGAAAACGCATTCGTATTCACCGACCTTTCTTACGTATGTTTTTTGTCTTATTCTCCAAACTTGTCTAACTGTGAAAGTAACAGAACTTCTGATTGGCTAAACCAAATGGTTTAACCAATCAGAAGTTATGTTACTTTCATATAGACGAAATGCTGAAGAATAAGACTGAGAATTTCTTAAGAATGGTTGGTGAATATGGACCAAAATTTCTCTTGTAGTAATTGTAGTCATACGAGTTTGCCTGCTTATATAGAAAATCAAAGGACTGAAAGTCCTGAAAGCGGATTTGTTGAACGGTTTCAAGCTATGATTTTATGAAAGAAAATTAAAATCTTTTATGAGTTTTATCACATGTAATACATGTAGATCTATGAAATATAAACAATACATGTAAATAGACTGAGCAAGGACAATGATAGTCGATGCTGTTCTGCCAAGTGTGCTGTAAAGCAACTTTTATTTTATTACTGTTTTAGAGCTTTATTTTGATCAGAAGTATACAGTGTTTAAAAAAAAAGCGGAGTTGTGGTGTACTAGCTAAAACTTGAAGTAGAATGGTAAATGTGCAAACATGCAGTCACATAAAAGATGTGGTTTAGATTAAACCTATAACACTGTACGATCTTGATAAAAGAATATTTTTTCAAGGCTAACATTAGCATAAACAGAAGAAGTTTTAGAGATAATTATGGCTCTATATAAACGATCTGTCTAATTTACACTTGTTTATTTCATCAGAAATCTAAGCTCTTCCTTAAACTTTCAAAATCATTCAAACATTTAACATTTTTTTAGCAGAACGGTGTAGTGTAGCTACATGTAAACATACCCGAAAATACAAACATGTTGAAAATAAACCAAGATGTATTTACATAAGTAAATATTACTTATTTGACAAATAGATAAAACACTTCAGTTATTGTTGAGTAAGATAAAAAAAAAAAACTGTAGAAAATAAGACAGTTTTTGCCTCAAGGACAAATTATCATGATAACTCTGTAAAAACAAAGTATTAGGGTCTACAATTGTTGATCAGTTTTAGCAAACAGACACAAACTTGATCAAAGAGTGCAATAAATGCTTAACATTAACTTTCACATGTGTGCAATATGAATTTTTTACACCATAATTATTGTTGAACTCTTGACATGAGGACAAAATTTTTGCCTGTCCCAAATTAAAACCAACTATTCAGATTTTCATACTCTGGCCAAACTAAAAAATGACTTGTCACTGGTTTGTATTTGTAAAGGTTAGAAAATTACAGAAAAAAAAAAAGAAATACTGATGTCTTGTTTTCCAACAATGTTTACATGATCCCTTCTACATAGGACTCATAAAACACAGGAATCATTGCCTGTTAAAAGGCTAAAAAAAGGAAAATCCTCAAATTCTCCCAATTTAACTTTGTTTGACACAAAATTCATTGGTCAAATACTGGTCATGTTTGGATAAACCATAAGGCATTCCATCCAAATACTGATTATTATATATATATATCTGTAACAGTTCTGCTAAATAGCCCCCCAAGGCTGGGATTGAACCCAGAATCTTCAGGTCCCAAGTCAAATGGTCGACCACATTGCTACAAACGCTAGTTCTATAGCAAGACAGTATAAGTATCCCCTTATACACACATAATAAAAATCAATCTGTGGGATAGACCAGTTTACAACATATCCATGTCTGGTCATGGCATCTGAAGGCTGGATCTGGAGAAAATTTTGATTGGGGCTTATTTTTAACACTTAAAAGTATAAATACCAAACACTCTGTGTTAATAATCCTGAAGGAAATAGGCAACTGAAAGCATTATGAGACAAACACAAAATTCTGGAAGGCCGTATTTTAAGGAAATAGGCAATTCAAAGCATTATAGGACAGAGACAGAATTCTGGTAAGCCATATTTTTTTCTAGGTATTTTCTCTTGTTCAAATACCGGTAGTGTTTTCAATTATATGAGTGAACTTCAGTTCATGTACAGGTATCTTTTAACTTTTATGGGCAACACCTGAAGTTTTGATGGACAGTGTGTATCAAGATCAGTCTGCACTGATAATGCATTCTGATCTCTGATCTCCACTGTTCCCTGCTTCATTGTAGATTCATGACCGAATTGTTTCTTGATCTTGCAGAAGGAATGTACTTTTAGCCTTTGAGACGATGCAATTTATTTGTTTAGCAGTGAAAGAGTTAAAGTGCTTAAAACTTGTCATATGGGAAAGGAATGAACGATGAAATGACATCAATTCGATTACCATATTTGCTTAAAAAACAGGAAGTAACTTATGCATAGATGGTTGACATAGTCTAACCTGAACAATCTTACAAAAATTAACTCCCATCTAATGTGGATCTGGGGTCCTGCATGGCTCACCAGTAAAGTGTAGGTCTTGTTACGTGATGGCCCAGCCTCATTGGATGCACAATGCTTTTTTGCAAGAGTGTCCTTGGGCAAGACAATGCAGAGCCCTAGCCTAGTACATGTACTACTTAAACCCAGACATACATCAATAAGCTAGCTGTAGCAGTCATATGACAGAAATAATGTTGAAAGTGACAGTAAACATCTTTTAGTTAATCAAATGTGGATCTAACATTGGCCTGCAAAGTTAAACTTTATCTAACATTTCTGTCAGCCTCACAAAATATAGCTGTTAAATTTCTGAAAACATTGGTAGACCAACAGATTTTCAGTTTTCACTCTTACTTATCTCTTTACCACACAGTCCCGAGTTAACAACTGTGTGAAAGAAGCCCTTTGAAAACAAAGTGGGAAATGGAGAATATGCTGATAACCAGCATTTTCTCCTTTTCCCACAATGTTTTCTACCCTATTGAAGACATATTCCATCATTTGAGCGACATTAGAATTGTCGTCTGCAAATGCTTTCAGTTTGGACATGCCAAAAATTTCCTAGTGTGGTAAAAAGTTAAGTCATTTCCCCCCATCTTATAACACCATTAAGGATACAAGGTAAGTGTGGCTATATCATCCCATTTTGAAAGATGCCCAGAAAAAAACTTTTGAAACCACTTAAATCCAACTGGCTGAGGTGCTTTTTGTCTGAGACATTCCTTTAAATAAGACTGAAAATATTAACAGCTCAGCCTAGGTTTGTAAACATGACTGTGAGCTTATAGATACACTACACATGATGACTCTATCTTTCTTTTCTATAAAATTTTAAGCATTTCTAAATTCATCATTATTCATCATTATGCAAGACTGTTTTAAAAGATTGAAACTTCTGTACTCAGACATTAAAGTTTTGATTTTTACAGTAGCATTTACAATTCTAGCCTAAGTACAACAATTTCTAAACTTTTATATGGTTAGTATAGTCATATAGACTGCAAACAATTCAAATCTAAAACAGTGTGCCTATAAGAATGGAATTTTACTATGTTAGGCAGTCTGATCTTACTCTACAAGTACACCTGTTACATACTATACAGACTGTCCCCATTCTGAGGTATAAAGCATGCATTGTTTTGAAACTAGTATGGTTTAGTTAAAAAAAACAGCTCTAGTCCTCTTAGGGTAAAGAAACTGGTATTTTGTATGTAAGTTCTTACTGAAAGTGCATTGTCCTTTCCATAACTCTAAACACATTGAATCCTTTCAAGGTTCCTTCCAATTACCACACAACTTCAAACTATTAATTTAAATGAAATACAAAATCAACCTAGTAACAATAATTTGATTGTTCAGGTACAATGATTTCTTCTTTTCTTTCTCATAAGAATGTTCTTGGTTTCATTCCTGGACTCAAAAAATGTTTTGTAATAGTCTGAAAGGTGAAAACTAAGTGATATGTTCAGTAATTTCCAAGACTTAGACCATGTGTAATTCATGAATATTGAATGTACCTTTCTTCCTTAAGATAAATGAAAATTTACCTTGTGTCTTCATAAGAAACAAGTCAACAAAATAATGATTGTACACAAGAAAGTAAGGTCAACTCATGCAGTGGCACAAAATATGAATTTGAAACCTTCAAGAATCATTTGATGTTGACTATTTTCTGGTGTTTACATTAGTGTCAACACTGTTTCAGTCTTACAATGACAACAATTCATCCATTTGTGTACCTTTTGGGTTTTACTAGGGCTAGGCTGGTTCTGTGCAGTGTCTTATCTATTGGCATTCTATAAAATAATGGCATCTAGAAGAGGACAGAACCTGTGATAATCCGTAAGTGGTCAATACTGGTCAGTAGTAGTTGACTTGTAGAGGTCAATTGGAAATTTAAATAGTCAGATGAGTTTTAAAACAGCAATTAGGCTAATTTGTGGATGATTTGTTGTGTGGAATTTTTTCCTCAGATAACTTAATTTCATTAATGTGAAAGAGAGGAGTGGAAAAACTGTTTTGTCCCTGCCAAGGTAACTCACCAGCTGGCCTTGCCACTTTTCCAAACTGTGTAGAAGTTCCTAATAAGGTCTTTAGGTTTCATGTTTGATATCTTAAGTAATTGCTTGATGATAAGTTATTAATTCATCATGACTACATACAAGTCATTATTTCACGCTTTGGGAATAAAGTCTGGTGTCAAGGATAATACCCCAAATAGGGACACATGATTTGTCCCTTTGGAAGTTTTTAACTCGTTACCGAATGACAAAATTGTAGGCTGAAAAATTGAAATTTGGTTCAGGACAACCTTTTCTGTTGACCAGCATTATGATCAAATAAAAAAGGACCTTATTAGTAAAGCTATGATACTGATGATAATATGTAACAAACCTTCATGTACAGGATGTAAGAGAACAGCTTTTACTATCAATTTAGAAACCAGATGGGTATGTAAGCCAGTGATTTAACCCATTAACACTCAATCCTTCCTTTTGACAGCCCTGAGAATGAAGCCTTAAGAAAGCATTGTGGAAAAAGGAGAAAAAGCTGGTAACCAGTATTTTCTCCTTTGCCCACAATATTTTCTACTCTTCACAGAACAAATTTTTAATTTTCAGTCACTTTTATTTTGTCGTCTGCTTTCGATTTGGACAAGCCTAAAATATTGTCGATTGGTAATGAGTTAATCACGAAATCAACCACTTCAGTCAACCACCTATTGATCACTTGCAACCAGTATTGATCGTTTATAGCCCGTTCCACTTGCCAGCCAGGTCATTACCCATATTGACCTATTCTTTGCCAACCTTGCACACTATATAACTAAATCATTGCAGGAATAAGTGCAAAAAATATCTGTTGTAGCATTATGAGATACTTGAAATAAATATTTAAACTGGTATAAGGGTTTTTCAGTACATCCAATGATTTTTTTAGTGAATCCATTACTTAAACTCATCACACATCACCGAGCAGAACATAGTCCTTTTTTTCAATGTGTGAATCCAAGCCCTTGGTACAGCTGAAGGTACTTTTGCAGCCAGAATGGATCAAGATCACACTCAGTGTGACAAGTTGCCATGTAGAGTGAAACGTGACTTTAACATAACTAAAATAAAACATTCAAGTTTAATGTACAAACCCAATTATTGCTATTTTGAAGTTAATTCTTTGGGGAGAATTCTTTCTTACAAGGCAGTATGGATCAAAGATCAGACTGCACTTTCTGTGCAGTCTGATCTTAATCAACACTGTCTGCAAAAGGTCCTTGGGTAGCATTTAGCAGCCTAAGGGTTAATACTTAATAGTATTGTGTCACTCTTTAAAAGTTTAAAAATTATATAGGCATACTTTCATGCTAAGGTTTGAATTACTAAAACAAAGTCACCGTCTTAATATGGGTTGAGCAGCAGTTCATAATAAGAATTTAAAGAAGTAAAAATAGTTATATAACTTGCTCTGTAAATGCACTTCTAATTCACAGGTTCAAAACTATATTAATGATGTCAAATCTATATGTTTAAAAAGAAAGACGTATAAATGCATTCCTGTGGATCCGTTATCATAAATTTATCAACAAATTCAGCTTTTCTTCTTTTTTTCCTGAAAAGTCACAAAATAAAATTCAAGGTATCAGAGGGACTATAAATGGAGTTTACATCTTAAAGACAAATTGTAAGCCAGTCTGAGTCCTTTAGGCTTCACGTAAATGGGTGTCTAGTTCGCTATGCAAGACACGAATTTCCATCAAAAACCTTCAATTAAATTCGTGTCCCGGGTTCGTACTTGATCGGGGCCGTTCGTAAATAAAATATTCCTTACCGTTGATGACAAGAGAGAAATACTGGTTCCAAGCGTTTCCACTACAAGATGCATATAAACCAAACATTAATTTTCTGGATAGACTGCACGATCTCCATTCTATAAAACGTTCTGCAAAAATGTTTCAAACGATTCGGAAATTCATCGATATAGCGCCTAGTCCGCTAACTAGGACTGGTCGACTTTATGGGTACTGTGAATTCGTTATCGAAGCAATTTAAATTATTTATGGCCAAATTTTAGCAGGCTATCTGAACAGTAAAAGATTTTTGATATAAGACATGGTTGAAAATGTGACTATATTGAGGAAAAACTGCTTAATTTTCTTGTTTATTTGGCAGCGGACGATAGACAAGTTGTGAATGAAAGTTGTTGAATGAAAACGAAGGTACTAGTGTAAACAATGTTCATACGCTACATTTTGAAAAAATAAAAGAACAAACTTTGTTCCAGTATTTAAAGTATTTCAGATTGACAATTTTTTAGTTCTGGCGAAATTTCGATAAAGAATTCATCCTTAATTTGTATGGTTTGTTCAGGGTCAGAGTTGAACTGATTTGTAGGTCTCCGTTATTCGCCCAAATCACCAGCCATGCAAAACTGAAAGTAAGTGCGCATGCGTCGTTACGGATGATGTATTTGGTTCCGGTCAAAACGATCACAGTAAGCGGATTTGCTATAGCAAATCCGCTAAAAAGGCTGGTGTCTGTACTTTCAGCTCTTTGATTTTTATATTTTCAAATGAAAACTGACATTAACACAACATTCGAAACAACGTGACACAGCAAAAGCGACTGATGCGTGTAAAACCAACATTAAACTATTGTAGACGGAAAGTTGTTAATTGTGCACAAAATAACTTAATTCGTCAGACTGTCATTCTGTACTTGATGGTAATGGGTAATAGTCCCAAGTGTAAAAGTTGCCCGAATTCATTAACAATAATTAACCCTTTACTCCATAGGGGATTTCTATGTTAGCTCTGATTGACCCCAAATAACAGCAAGGATGAAGCTGTTTTTATGTGTATATGACACTTTTTGATAGCATAGAAAACATTATGGCAAAAGGTGAAATTGCTCGTCACGAGCAATTTCACCTTTTGCCATAATGTTTTCAAAAGGCTCATACAAGCAATGCGTAGAAATGAATTTCTTTGGAGTAAAGGGTTAAGAACATTCGAAGTCTAATCATGCATAGATTTAGAAAATAAGATAACTTCTGATTTGCTAAATCATTTGGTTTAGCCAATCGAAAGTTAACTTACTTTAAAATGTAGAAAAAGAGGGAAAAAGAAAACTTGAGATTAACGCAGTTAATGTTATTAAGAACAGTTGTTAAATACGTCAGCCGATCGCCCAAAAATGGTCAATACTTAATACTTAAACTGCCTAAAGTATGAGGCAGTTTGGTCAAGATTTTATGTTGCATGGAGTATGACCTCTGTTAACCTCTGTTAACCCAATATAACATATTTTCAAGTTTTATCGGCCTTGAGTCTATCAACATAGTCCTCAGACTCAGCTCAAATCGTTGATGACGTTCTACTGGTTAATTATGTCAAAACTGACACGTCACGTGACCATATGAAATACAGAGACGCCATAATTACAAGACAAAATGTCTAACTATTCGTGATTTTTATTCGACTTTTTTTCTTGTTTTTTCCTATCAATGTTTTCTCCTAGAACAATTTAACCCTTTTCCAAAAACCTTGGGCACAGTTTTTGAAAAGAATTACATACCTGTATCTAACATTTTTCTCTTTTCAACGATGCTTTTACCGCATCAAAAGCGATTAGAAATCAGATGAGCAAACTGCAGTTCTGTATGGTATCCTACCATGTTAGATGACCACTTATTTCATACATACATTCTGCTCTCAACACGTTCTGCTTTTCAAAACCAAATATCTGTGCCACTTTTATAAAAAAAAACGAAAGAGCATTTGTAGCAAAACAAAAGACACATTTTTATTATATGAGTACATGGGCCTGTTGAAATTTAAAGAATATTCAGACAACAAATGAAAATGTTAATCAAATGATGGGATCTTTTCATTGAAAGGATGTGTGGTTACAAGTGTTTCTTTCTTTCCCCTCAATGTTTTCAAAAATGCTTGCTTCCCCAGGATGATATTAACACTTGAATGTTTGGTAAAGGATCAAACAATCATCCCAAACCGTCATAATTTATCACTGAGATACATTTGCTTATTTATGCAAATTTATTCATCCTAACGTGACACTGTAAATTACTCATTCTTTTTGAAAGGAGGTTTGATGCATCCTCAAAATGGGTTGATCCAGGTCAATCTGCACGGTTGCACAGGTTAACCTTTGTCGTGCCTTCAGCTTATCATGCATGTCAAAGGACATTCTACTCATGTTTCAACCAATTGTTTGACGAAATTGAATTCATAGAGCCATAATATTTACGTGTGATGACTTTCTTGATACAATGCACCGTGAAGATGCATTAAACCACGTTTTGCAAGGACATGGCTTAAATATTTACGAAACAGATGATGGACTACATTCGGTCCGTGATAGTATTTTTTACAAATTTACCCTCTTTTACTCCCCCGTTTTGACATTTATTTTGCCATGTTTTTCTTCATAATCTTTCAGTCAGATAAGGAGAAACACTTTGTTAAAAAATAAACTAAAAGTCTGTTTTTGTTTCTCCTTTACGCATGTCTAAGTATAGTGTCCCAGCAATGGGAATTCGTGATCTATTTTCTTATTTGTAACGAAAACATAATTATACGATTCTGTAGCATAATCTCTGTTTTAACGATTCAAAAAACCGTTAGATAAGTAAAGGAAAGTTTAAAATCTACACGATGACAAAAAAAAAAAAAAAAACTGCCGAAAATGCGAATAACTTCTACGATTTTTGTTTTATTTAAGGAGCCTATATTAATGGTCTCAAGAGTTTCATTGCTTGTTATCAGATTGGTTTGGAAAAACGGCTCAGCCAATCAGATCGGTCGCCTTGTAATTCAGAATTATATGACAATATTAGCAGATCGGTTTATATGTTCAGTGTTTAACACTGAGCAGGTGCGAACGTATCAAACTCCATTCGATAAAGTAGCTTAAAATCTGTCTTATTAATTTAGATACATCGACCCAGGAAAGAAAATGTCGTTATTTCTAAAATGACTTTTGTCTCATTAGAGACCAAGGAATTTATCTCTCGCAGTCACAAGTTGTTTGCATACATTATCAAATATTTTTCTACTCTCTCTATATTTTCTTCTTAATCATATTTTCATTCTCTCTCTCTCTCTCTCTCTCTCTCTCTCTCTCTCTCTCTTGCGTTTACGTATGCCATGAGGCAATATTTGTAAGTATATAAAAAGTATGTATGTAACCCATCACGCAAAAAAGGACCATCTGGGAACTGCGAAAAGTGTCAACCCTGGTCAGACTGCGCGAATTGCGCAGTCTGACCAGGGAGGACACTTTTCGCTTTTATTATATTTTCTGTATGAAAATTGGACTTTCTACCTTGTTACACAATGATTTTTGAATTATCAACTTAAATTGACCTGCACTATCGTTGATCTGTTTTCAACTAATTGATGTATGGATTTCCCAGATGGTCCCTTTTTGCGTGACGGGCCAGAACTATGGTATCAACCCCTCACAACATTATCACTCGTTTAAATGACAGTAAGGAAGAATGCATTAAATAAATGAGAAAAAAATAAATTGAAAAAAAAAACAGGATATTCTCCTTCCCGCACAATGTTCTCTACCATTTTAAGAGCAAATTCAATCAGTTTTGCATCATTTCATTGGTCGTCTGCAAAATGCGTTCAATTTGCAATGGTCTAAATTTTGTCGTTTGTTAAATAAGGAAAGTAAAAATGTTTCACAGCACTTCCAAATTGATGAAATTTATGTGCACCATGTATAAAACAAAATTAGTGCGCTTCAATTGTTTATCAAAAGATCCAGTATATCAACAACCCTGCAGGACAAAATCTTTGGAAAAAAAAAATCGTAGAAAATGAAGAAAACGTTGCTAGAGAGCATTTTCTCCTTTTTCCACAATGTTTTCCCTACTTTTCATAGACAAAGTCCATCATTTAAACTTGCCGTATGGAAATGCTTTTAAGTCGAGTGTTTCTAAAATATTGTGGCTAAAGAATGATTGTAGTGAAATAGTCCGCATTTTCTATAACACAAAATCAACAACGTTCGCATAATCACCACTTCCTTCTGTAGATTAAAGTAGACAAAGTTACTGAAACAATTCATTAATTAATTCATTGTCATACGGCCAACCCTTTACCCGACGACAAAATGATTTCTCCATCTTGCATGCAGTTACAGACAACAAATTAAAGATGGTTTAAAAAATGGAAAGCGTCTTTGAACGTGTAGAAAACGTCGAGGAAAAAGGAGAAAATGCTGGAAACCAGCATTTTCTCCTTTTCCCACAATATTTTTAGACGCCATCTTTTCTGTTATGGTTAAATCGCGGAATTGTTTGAAAAAGGGTTGAGAAAATGAAGTTTCGAATTACCCTTTCCTGCGTTTGTATCTCGTTTGCCTCTCAGGAACAAAAAATAAGTATATAAATAATATATATAAAAAAATAAAGCTTTCAAAACTGCTTTGATAATTTCAGAAAACATGTACAAAATTAATAAATGAAAAAGGAAAAGACATTTTCTGGAAAGATAATTAGATAGAAAAACGTTACGTTTTGCAAACTGTTTTGTCTAGAAAATAACGTTACAATTCCGTTGACGTAGGCATAATTAACGTTTCTAAATGGCATGTGCTAAAATAAACGTCATAAACGCCTTCTCTTTTATCGTTACATAGATATCTTAAAATAACACTTCAAGTACTTAACTCATTACCAAACGACAAAATTTTTGGCTTGTCCAAATCGTCAGCATTTGTAGACGACAAAATGAAAATTTTGAAATTTGTTCTGTGAAGGGTAGAAAACATTGTGAGAAAAGGAGAAAATGCTGGTGACCATCATTTTCTCCTTTTCCCTCAATGTTTTCAAAAGGCTTCTTTCTCAGGGTCAAAATTGCAACAAAGTTGTATTTTCAAGCCCACTAACCAAGACATCTTTGTACATGTAGTGAAAATGGGTAATGAATTGTTATAGTTATCGTTCTTACATCTTGAACATGCATATTTAAACTATTGAACTGTGCATATGAGATAGGTTCAAAGTAATGGATGAGTTGAGTATTGATTTACATACAGATCGGGGTCAAAGGGTCCCTAATGCAGTGAAGGCTGACGTTAAAAGTATTTTAGATATTTATGGTTTTTCCAATGTTTTTGATAATCCCGCTTCTTATAACCCAGTACTTATTTTGAGCCTTTTGAAGGAGAAAATGGTAGATTGCTTCAAACAAGAATGTTTTTCACATATCAGGGACAGTAGCTCTTTAATACTGTACAAAAATATAAAGTCGTCTCTTTGTTTCGAAGAGTATTTAAACATTTTGCTTATCAAGTTCACTTCGCTCCCACCTTTGTCGACTTAGAATCTCAGCACACTCTTCGGATTCAAACATGCAGATTTTCTAAAAACAGAACACTGCGAAATGAAAGAGTGTGTTTATTGTGCAATATGAACGAGTTAGAGGACGAATTTAGTATTTTACGCAGGCAGTACATAGATGGTTTCTATTTTAGAAGTCCAAGCATGTATAAGGTGGTTGAACTTTTCACCAAACAAGAAAAAAGAACAATTTCAAATGTAGCACAATATATCGAATCTGCATTATCAGTGCGATTTCATTTTCTGTGTAACTAATGGTTATATCATCATTGTGTTAGTATAATATAAGCTTTTTATTAACATATTAATCATCATCTTTTACAAATTAGGTGAAATTCCTTTCGTATGTCATCCTCACTTATAAGCAGTTTTTATCTTTATTTTTTTGTTGTTGTTGTTGTTGTTTGTTTGTTTGTTTTTTTTTGGGGGGGGGGGATAGAGAGAAAGAGTGAGAGAGAGAGAGAGAGAGAGAGAGAAAGAGAGAAGATTAACTTCCGGTCAGTCTAATGGCGGTTTGTTAAAAAACTAAGAGAGGACTCTTTTCAATTTTTTTTTACGGAAACGACGGACTATGGTACTAAAGGTTTGGACCTTCAGTTAAAGTTGAGGATCAAGAAGTTATCTTCGGTGTTCCGGTGGTCAGGTTTTTCGGGAAACTTTCAAATTTTGAATTTTTCATCCACTATCTTGTGAAATTTACGCTTGATTGCCTGTGATTATAAATACCAAAGCAAAATACCCGTCAATCGTGTTGTGGTCATTCATATACAGTGGTCACGCTTGAGTAGTCTAATAGTATACTGCAGAAAATTAACAACCACCATGAGTGAGCCTACTGTTACCCCTGTCCGATCGACCCCCAAGGAGCAAAGTAAACGTGAACTGTCATCTCCACTAGATTTAGCCGAAACTAAAAAGGCTCGTGCTTTACCGGAGAGTCCAGAAATGGATGTTTCTACCCATATCCGTCTTGGCGACGAGGAACTTTGGAAGATCAGTTCCTTGCTTATCAAAACTTTTGAGAGCCAAATTTCAAATAAGATCTCTTCTATAACTGATGGAGTACTTGCTGGTGTTACATCAAAGATCCATGCACTTCAGTTGGAAAATGAGTCACTAAAAGAAAAGGTAAACAACCTCGAGAAGCGATTAGAAGTAGTTGAAGAATCACAGGATAGAGCTAACCAGTATAGCAGACGAAACTGCTTAAGATTGTCAGGGTTTGCTGAAACCGAACATGAGAATACAGACGACATTGTCCTGGAAGCTTCTAGAGCGATTGGTGCCGACATTCAGTTGGCTGAGATTGATCGTAGTCACCGTGTAGGACCACCGCGAGGATCAGCAGATAGCGATTCAAAGCCTCGAGATATCATCGTGAAGTTCACGTCTTACAGATCCAGGTCAAAATTCTACAAGAGAAAATCCAAGCTTCGTCAGTCCAATTACAAATCTTGCTATATCAATGAGGACTTAACACGAACAAGAAGTGACATATTTCGTCAGTGCCGACTTCTAATGAAAAACAAACAAGTAAACGGAGCATGGACCTCTGACGGTGTAATATTAGTGAAAGACATTCATAATAGGATTCATAGAATTGAATCTGATCGGCAGTTTACTGACTTTAAAATCAGAAATGTTAGTTCTAGGTAATTCCATCTGTATAATATATTCTGGGACCCAATAAATTCAGCACATAAAATTATTCTAATGAAAGTATTTAATTCAAATTTAAAAATTAGAAGAGCACTGTGAGAAAGGAAATGGATGCTTGTTGAGAGCATCTGTTTCTTTTCAAACAATGCATCTTGAATTTAGTTCTTATAGAATGGTGGACACAATTAATCATATACTTAACCCAATTTGTGGCAACACTTTTTTCTCTAATAATTTTGTGAGCACTGTTGGGGAACGAGCCAAAGCTTCTTGCAAGCATTTGCTGGTTTACCTGCAGTGTTTCTCAAAATTTACAACATTGAGAATATCAAAGAGTCGTGATCCCTCGAAAGTTTCGATGGAAAGCTTTTCTTGTTTGGTCATCTAAAGAGTTGACAACAGTATTTGCACAACAACTGTGTGAACAACTTTGTTTTCCATGTCGACTCTTAACTTTTTCTGTAAAGTATATCACAATCTACACTGAACGTTACGACATGTAAAAAAGTATTTGTGCTTAGTTCAGGCTATCTGCGAATTGATTGGGTTAAAGTGATACAATTATTGTGTCACTTACTATGATTTGGTGGCTAAGCTTAAAATTACGAATAGGGATCTGAATGTAGAGTGTGCAGTCTGATCTTCGAACTACACCAAATCACTGCTAAACATATATTTATCTGCACTAAAGGTCCGTCTCATGTTTTAGTATGCATAGGCTATTTCTGAGTCAAAATTATCTCTCGGGCGATACCCGAGGTACATTTGCCATATGTATATCAGAAAGAGGGCTTTGTTGGAGGAGGAGCGGGTGCTTATTGCGAGCATGTGCTCCTCTTCTTATATTGTTTTCCCTCTAGTTTTTGTACGTTGTGCATTTCCCCAATGAATTGTTTATTGACCCTTTTGATTGCTAGGTGCGCCTCAATGACCCTTTGCTAACAGTGTTGGTTAAGTTCAGTCTGCACAGAAAGTGCGGGCTGGTCTTTGATCCAAACTGTCCACAAGTAGATTCTATTCTTGAACACACAAATTTGTAATCTGTATTTTTTTAGGTTTTTACTATCGAATTGAACTTGTGTTGTTGTTGTTTTGCAAACTGAGGGTTGGGTGATGTTTGACTAGTACTTAGGAGCCAGACATTTATTGTAAGACAAGCGGTATGCAGGCAGAGGCTCCTTTTAGGAGTTTTTCAATAGTTTTTTTTTTTCACATTTGTTTGATAAATTGTTTCCGTTTCTTTCGATTGTTATGTTGATGAATTACAACCGAGTGTTCTACTCTGCAGGGTTATTGTAGTATTTTGTCGTCTGCTGCTTATCGATTATTTTGTAACCTTAACCAGTATATAAAGTTTATTTGCTTTTTGGGCAATGTGAATAGAGACATAGCTCGGACTGTAAAACTTGCAGGCTGATCTAAAGTCTACACTTTGCTGAACTCTAGAAATTTCGTGCATACTTCTCCTTTATATGGGATAATTGAGACAATTAATTTGTTTTTTGTTGGTTAAAATGTCCTTTTCGTTGACCACGAAATCCTGGACTATTATGCTTATACTTTGTATTTACTGAATCAGTATATTGTATATATTGGGCTGTTATTTGTATACATGCATATATGTACCAGATGTATATATTGTACTTACTGAAACAGTATATAGTATATATATTGGGCTGTTACTTGTATATATGTATATAACATTGGGTAAAAAGAATCATTACTTCAGGTTATACCAAACATGATCACTACGGGAAGCGAAGCTTCAATTTTGATGTAAAATATTATGCGCCCCACACACTCACATGGTTTGTAAGACATTACTTGAACACTTAGCGTGCCATCATCTCTCTCTCTCTCTCTCTCACTCTCTCTCTCTCACACACACACACACACACACGCACACACCCACCTTCGCACATATATGCGGTCCACTCACTCACATAGTTTGTTTTCCTCAATATTGATAGTATGTCAATCTTTATAATATTGAAGCCTGATATGTACGTTTAGTATAAATTATTACCAGGTAAGCACATTACAAGATTGCTCGTCCCCCTCCCTATTCCCGCCCCCCCTCTCTCTCTCTCTGTGTTTGCTCTCTATCAATAGTCTTAGTATGACAATTTTACCATGTAATTTACGTTTACTCTTTACTTGGGTAGGAAATCAACTGAAGGCTCTTTGCCCGTTCCCCTCTCTCTCTCTCTCTCTCTCTCTCTCTCTCTCTCTCTCAAGTACAGCCTGTCCATAATTATTTATAATTGAACGGTATACTAAACATGACAATTTTATCAAGAAATAATATCCCTTTACTACTTCATGCTGTTCTGTTGAGATTTTTCAGCCAAATACTTTATTTCATAATCAAAATCGCTCTTCCTTATGATGTACCTTCTCCTTTGATGATGTTTATCAACTGTTACTGCTAAAACGTTTAATACAAATTTAAGTTATTGTTTATACATAAACTTGAAGATGTCTTTTTCATTGTTTACAACAATTTCTCCTGGAAATTATTTTCCTGGTCTTGTTACGTAAACTATTTCATTGTTCCTGTCATATCCAAAACGTTACGAGTCCTCTCAATGCATTCGGATTTATTCATGGAATCATCTTTTGTTCTCCTTTTTTTCATTCTTATTATTTTTTCTACATTTCTGTACATTTCCTCTGTTTGTTCTTTAAAGTTAGCTGGGATTCGGGGATGGTGTATGTCTGGCACACTTGTATGTAGGCTCAAAACCCTATATTCGCGCGCGTACTTGTTAATGGATTTTGATATAACTGATCCGCCATAGGTACATTTATTGCAATTTGGCGCGCGGCTATAGGTTTATTCTGTGTTAAAACAAGCAGGGTTGGCAAGAGGTTCTCTTCGACAACGAATAAACTTTTTGAACCTTCCTTCAGTTCGATTACATGTTTTCTATTCTTTTGTATCTCTAATTTGAAATTTCGAATTCATCTTTGGTTTCTTGCTGCAATACTACTTCTCCTTTCGGGAGATATAGAACTAAATCCAGGTCCCTTTACTTGTTTACAACACGACGACAATGGCTCTCTGTCTTGTGTGCATTTGAATATACGCAGCATCAGACACAAACTTAATTATATTGCTGATCATTTATCCGATTTTGATGTATTAAGTTTTACAGAAACACATCTTGATGTAACAGTAAGGAATGAGGACTTACAGATCGAAAGTCATGTTTCTACTATGTATAGGCGCGACCTTACATCTCATTCTGGTGGACTCTTGGTATATGTTTCAAATATATATGCTTCAAAAAGAAGGCTTGACCTAGAATCTGAGGCTATTCAGTCTATTTGGGTTGAAATCAAGTATCGATCTACAGTCATTCTGCTATGTACAATTTATCGTCCTCCAGGTACACCTGTAGCATTTTGGGAAAATTTAAGTATCAATATTGAAAAGGCACTTGAGTGTTGTCCACATATATTATTGCTTGGCGATCTTAACGAAGACCTCCTAAATCCAAATGAACATCACCTAAGTCATATAATCTCTTTAAACGATTTTACTAATGTCATCACAAAACCTACCCGTATTTCAGAGAATTCTGCAACTCTTCTTGATCCAATTTTAATTTCTAACACTGTTCATGCCCTTCATTCCGATACCTTGGATGTTGATAGTTCAATAAGTGATCACAAAGCAACTCTAGTCGTTTTAAATTTCTGTCAGCCTCTAAGGCATTGTTCAAAACGTAAGGTATGGTACTACGACAGAGCTGACTTTAACCAGCTTAATTTATTGATTGACAATGAGTGCTGGGATTTCATAGACAACCTTAACATAAATGATGCATGTATCCGCTTTAGCCGTATTTTAATGAATTTGATGAACCAGTGTATTCCTTCTGGAGAAATTACGATAAGACCTAACGACAGACCGTGGTACGATTCGGAGATAAGAAGAACAAGTAGACAACGAGACAGACTAAAGGCTATAGCAACGAAATCAGAGCGTATAAACGATTGGGAAAAATACAAGAAAATGCGCAATAAAGTAAATAACCTAAAGAAATACGCTAAACAACGCTATTACAGTAATCTTGACGAACGTCTATCCTCATCGCGTTTTGAAAATCCAAAACAGTACTGGAAATATCTTCGCATTTTGGTCAACATCAATACCAGCATTAATTCGATTCCAGTTTTGAAAACATTGAACAATGACTTAGAAACGTTTCATTATACTGACGAAGATAAAGCTAATTGTCTGAACGAATATTTTACTTCCATATCAACTTTAGATGACTCAAATGCCACTTTACCAAACTTTGTTCACAAAACACTAAATACTCTTTCAACCATTCAAATTTCTGTTGCGGATGTTGAAAGTATTATTGGAACATTAGACATAAATAAAGCAATTGGACCGGATCAAATAAGCCATAAACTACTCAAGGCTACAAAACACAGTATATCAAAGCCCTTGTGTAGGATCTTCAATAAATCTCTTGATCAAGAAACTTTTCCGCAAAGTTGGAAACAGTCTATTATCATGCCACTGTTCAAAAAAGAAGACAAATCTTGCGTTAGTAACTACCGTCCTATATCTGTACTAAGTTGTGTTGGAAAACTAATGGAACGGTGTGTCTACAAGTATATGTACAATTTCTTTGTTTCAAATGACATAATATACCAAAAGCAGTCAGGTTTTCTAAAAGGTCATTCTACTGTTCATCAGCTGATTGATATCTATCATCAAGTTGTTTCTTCTCTGGACTCTAACCAGAATACTTGTATGGTTTTTTGTGATATTTCGAAAGCTTTTGATAGAGTATGGCATAAGGGTCTCCTTTTCAAATTGCAACAAAATGGAATTAATGGTTGTTTGCTAAATTGGATTAAAAGTTATCTTTCAAATAGACAACAAGCAGTATTTGTTGGTACTGCGAAGTCAAAACTAATGAATGTTAAGGCGGGCGTTCCACAAGGCTCAGTTCTCGGCCCTCTTCTATTTCTAATTTATGTTAATGATATTTCTGAAAACCTGCTCAGCATTTCACGTTTATTTGCTGATGACACATCATTAGCTTGTTCAGCTGCAGCAGTTCAAGATATTCAGGGTATACTTAATCATGACTTACTAATGATTTCTTACTGGGCAAAGCATTGGCTGGTTACATTCAATCCCCAAAAAACTGTAGCAATGATCTTTTCTGCAAAAACCGTTCCCAGCCCAAATTTGTTCTTCGATAATGTCCAAATAAGTTTTGTTGAACACCATAAACACTTAGGTTTAACCCTTTCTGCGAATGGAAAATGGCGTGAACATATAAGGCAATTGACTGTGTCGGCTTCTAAAATCCTTGGAATGATGAGGGCGGTAAAACTCAAAATAAGCCGAAATTCTTTGAACCAACTTTACATATCATTTTTACGCCCTCTTCTTGAGTATGCTTCTGTCGTATGGGATAACTGTACCTTTAGTGAAAGAGATTCTCTTGAAAAAATTCAAAACGAAGCTGCAAGAATAGTTACAGGACTTACGAGATCCACTTCTCTTATAAATTTGTATACAGAGATCGGCTGGCTGAGCTTGTCCGACAGACGTAAATACCAGAAACTTATTTTAACGTTTAAAATCATCAACGGTCAAGTTCCAGACTTTTTATGTCAACTGTTTCCATCAACTGTTGGAAATAGTACAGTATATTCCCTTCGAAATTCCCTAGATTTTGAAACATTGGCCCGCCGTACCGAAATCTTTGCGAAGTCGTTTATTCCGTCGGCAATATCTCTATGGAATAATTTGCCGATGGAAACAAAATCACTACAATCACTTTCTATTTTTAAGTCAACAATCTTGCGTCAATTTCCAGTGTCTGTAGTCCCAAAATACTTTGGTGTAGGAGATCGCAAATTCTCAGTCTTTCAAGCGAGATTAAGAAATAATTGCAGCGACCTGAAATCTGACTTGCACAAAAACCACATTTCAGAAAGTAATTTGTGCCACTGTGGCTATTATGTTGAAGATGCGGAGCATTATTTTTTTCATTGCCTGTCATATACCAATCAAAGATTGATGTTATTTCGCAAACTCCGCAAATATCACCCTTTAAACTTAAATTTATTATTGTTTGGATCTGATAATTTAAGCCTTAATGATAATATTGAAATAGTTTATTCTGTCCAAGAATTTATTAAAAACTCAGGAAGGTTTGATTGACCGTTTATAATACGTTCCTTGAGCCCATCCTATATGAGTCGCCATTTGATCAGAAGCGTAAGGATGGTAATACCTTAATAGGTTTTGTCTAGTTTTTTAGTACAAGGCCTGTGTAAGACACTACGCTTCTAGTACAACATGGAATAAAATTTCTCAATAGTTTATAAATAAGGAGTTATACTGATATAATGAATTTACACAGTTCTAACTCACTAGAAATTCTTTTTATTAGTCGCCGCGCAGAAGCGCGCGACTATACTTTTAATAGTTTTTCGAGTTAGGACATGGATAGTGGGAATTTCAGTTTTATAGGGGTGTTAGGTTAACAAGGAATCTTTCTACTCCGCCTTAAACTGGCTTTTAAATTCATTCTTAAACTACGAAATTGCAATACGATACTATTTTCGTTCTGTTAATACTTACAACACAAAAAAATCCGCCCAATTATTACTTTTATTTTCGCTATTCGTGAGAAATGGACTCGTCCAATAAATGCCTTATTTTCATTGGTCAAGGCTGTACAGGTTTCTAGTCATTTCGTACCTTGTTAATTTCGTACCTAGGTCATTTCGTACGATTTTGGTCATTTTGAACAGGTTATACTTTCTATTTTGGTCATTTCGTACCCAGTTGGCCATTTCGTACAAACGTCGTACACAGGTTTAATTATCATTTTGATTATTTAGTACCAAGCTTTTCCTACTATTTGTGTGTTTTTTGTTGAATGACCATTGCAAAAATTGTACATTGCTGAAATTGTGTTAAATTCCGCCGAAGAACGGGTATGATGGTTATGATTGTATCTGACCATTATTGGTTACTTCTTTCTAAGTTTAGTTTTTAAAACAAAGATAGTTTAGAACTCTTTTGTTTATTTCTCAACGAGCTCTGCATAAATTTAATTTGTGGAAAAAAAATCTGGAGAGAGGCCACTTTTTCGCTGAGTTGTTCATAAAGCGCGATGCAAAACCATGATTCCTCATTAACATTGTTCAACAAACAGTATAGTTTTAGACTTGTTTAAATTGAAAGCATGCCTTGCATACTTATGTTCTCTTGAATCACACTTTCCTAGGACAGCATCATTTTAGTAACTTGGCCCTGTTTTCAACACTTTCCCAAACAGACACGGGTTATCACACGTGTGCTGTCAAATTCTTTTGGAAAAACATGTTGGATAAGGAGAAATAGCTCGTTATAAGCAATTTGTCCTTTTTCAAATACTTTTCCCCACTACTGGCGAATTTTCCACCATTTTTGCAGCTTTTTAAATTGTCATCTGCCAACTCTTTGAATTTGGAAGGGTCTGATATTTGTCGTTTGGAAAAGAGCTAAGAGAGCGCTGTGCTAGGGTATTAGATACTGTAACAGAAGACAAGTTTTAATATAGGTTCACATTCACATCAATTTCATAATGTGTTAAAAGATTTGCTGATAAAAACTGACATTTACTTACTTGCCCTGGCTTTCTTGAAGCATTAAACATTTTTTTTTGCGGCGACTTTGATGCTTTGCATCAACTTTTTCTTGTGTCTATCTTGAAATTATTTTTTGACACTTTTGTTACTAGTTTCCTAAAAAAGGAGATAATTATTATCTCCCTTTGTAACGATGATACAGTGGTTTTAGATTTATAAATGATAATTATAAGAAGGGAAAAAAGGGGGAATGGCTCGGTTGAAGTAGTACAATAGTACTCATTTTTAATCATAGCAAATTTTTCAGGATAATACTATAGAGGAAACGGCTGATTTCTATTACAAAAGTACTACCTAAGTTCAAAATTAAATCTAATATGAGGTGGAAAAATCGCAGCGGAATCAACATCAGGAATTACAAGCAAAGGAAACATTCGAACAACCTGGATACTAATCTGGCTTCGTAGCTCGTTTTAAATACTATTTGAAACTATAGACGTGCAGAAAAACACTAAGAAGAACTTTGATTCACAGCGCTCAGTCAAACCTCAAACCACATCTGTTTTGTATTGCAAAACAATAAATCAAATCGGCTCATGATCGTTTTAACAAGTTACTTGTGCAGTGAGACTTAAGCAAACTTGTGCAAAAATCAAGTTTGGGGAGGGGTATGAAACACGACCTGGATGCCAAATATCCACACAAGGGGGAAAACTTTGCCAGTCATCATCGAAGCAAAAAGAAGGTAATAATGAGCAAATCAGTCAGTTTGGTGGAGTCTACAACTGTCTGAATCACGAGGTTGAATAGTCCTTTGATATACAGAGAGTTGACGAATAACAAAAAGTTTCGGCTCTGGTCAGCCTTAGCGGACTGTGTAGGCTGACCTGAATCGATACTTTTGTGCAGAGAGCGGTTCATCTATTTTAGCACTAAACGGTATAACTAGTCCTTTTCTAAATATTCTTCCCCCAAAGCAACTGGCTACATAGCGTCTATCGCCTCAAGAAGTATAATTCATGCAGTTCAACTTGATTTCCAGCACTAATTTTCAGTGAATGAACTTAGGCCAAGTCTTGATTCGGACTTCCCTCTCCTTAACGCTTAATATTTGCACTGCAGACTAAGCAACGGGAGACCAACAATAATGTTTCTGATACATAGAATATGAAGTTATGATGAATATTAAGGTCAGTGGTCATTTGGTCCTCTCCATCAAGATAATACGAATGTTGGTGTTTAAAGTGTCGAAGCGTGAAATTGTGATTTGAAATAAGTTTATTTTTGTGATTAAGTTCAATGGAATGTATGGTGACTTTTATACGTTGGACAGTTGTTTGTTTTCATGTAAGATCATAGTATTATTTTACTGAATGAGCACAGAAAATGATAGTTTATACCTGTAACAATTGAGATAAGACTTAGTTGTCTGTGGACTCTTATATTGATTGACCTGTACCGTTCACAAAAGCGCAGTGGTTAGGAAGTTGATGGTTATATTTCAGTTTAAAAAAGAAAAAGGACAGGCGATTTCAACGTTTAAGTAATTTGTCCGTTGTTTGGAATGGGAAACTCTGTCTCCACTTTGATATGGCCTGCAATATGCAAAGGTGCATTCAGACATTTGCGTAAAGTATCGTCATGGATCATCCTGAACAGTCTGCACAGGCTGATCCGAGACGACACTTACCGATCCAGTATGATATTCTGTTTCACAAAAGTCTATTATAAAGTGTCGTTGCGGACTGTGCAAGCTGATCCGACACGACATTTTATGTAAATGTCCGACAGATTTCGCGTCTTGCAGGGCAATTATCAGATATGACGTCATCACACATAGTACTATCGAACATAACAAACGCGTATTATCATCTATAATGTTTCATTTTCCGTCTTTAACCCTTGAGAATCGTTGAAATACTTAAGTTCAGACTGATGTAATAAGAGTTTAACGCTATTTCAACAACTTAGGTCATATTGCGATGGTCAGTGCACCTAGGCATGTGTTTTCTGGCTTTCTCACACCAGTACTGACACTCTTTCAAAGTGACTAACTACTTTTTCACATACATCAGGGGTGAGAAGCGAAAAACTCACAGGACAAAAAGTTTGGCTCAACCAGGTATCGAACTCACAACCACCAGGTCACGTGTCCGATAAGGTAACCACTGAGCTATCGAGGTGGACACTTAAGATGAGAACAAAATGAAACGATTGAAAATTGTGAGTTTAGCGTATACTAGTATTTTTCTTCTCTCTAGAACATTTAAATATAAGATGCGTGGATTTCTTTCTCTCTTCCTGCCGTTCCGACTGTGTAACTCTTAGACAGAAGCACAGAACGTGCAATTTAATCTGGAATCTACATCTATGCCGCTGATTATTTAACCCTTTATTCCATAAATACTCATTTCTACGCATTGCTTGTAGGAGCCTTTTGAAAACATTGTAGCAAAAAGTGAAATTGCTCGTGACGAGCAATTTCATCTTTTGCCACAATGTTTTCTATGCCATCAAAAGGTGTCATATGCACATAAGAAAAGGCTTCATCCTTGCTGTTATTTAGGGTTCAATTAGAGATACCATAGACATGCCTTATGGGGTGAAAGGTTAATTTGGTCTATAAGATTAAAAAGAAAACTCATTCTGGATTTTAGTAGATTTCATCGGGCGAAATGTTGTAGATGTGAAATAACTAGGGTTAGATAAATTACTTATCATGAAAGGTTGGGGAATTACCTTTTTAAACCAGAGGCATTATAATCTTATCACTACCACAATCCCTTGACACAGCCTAAGTTGCTTTAGCGACAGTGTAGACCCTGAGTAGACTGGAGATACAGTGTGCTTTGAACACGAATCTATCTTCCCCGAAACTACAAGCAGATCATTTCCTAAATTTGAGAATTTTTTTTTTCTTTACAAACTGAACAATGTTGTTTCCCATTTGATTAAGTTTTACGCTGGTTTCTTTTACCTGTATTTTTTTCTTTTCAATCTCATTTTAGAACAAAAGAACCCCCACGGATTTTAAAATCTTGAAAAAATAGTTTAAGATAACTTTTTATCACGATTATGTCATACGTCGCTATCAATATTGATATTGATATTTGCCTATGTTAAGTTACATACCTTTTGCTGACGGTGGAGGTCAAGATAAAACTTCACAAAACATGCAGTTTGACCTTGCATCTACATTGTCCGCCACAAAAAAAAAAAAAAAAAAAATAGACTATAGACCTATGTCTTATTGACTCGCCACTGAAATGAACTTTAAGGTTTCGACAAATGTTCAAATACATTTAATTGCCAGTGAAAGGGTTAAAGCCTGTTTGCTTAGATGTAAATAAGGAAGTAACAATCAGTGGGGTCTCGGTTGTGCCTATCGTTATCGATAAGCAAGAGACATTCAGTAAGTCATCGATGATTGTCATAGAGGATTTACTGATATTCACCCTTAGGATTCTAAGAGCGACTCACTCGCCTCTTGCGGACAGTGTAGATTAAGATCAGACTGCACAGAACGTGCAGTCTGATCTCGATCTACACTGTCCGATAAGCACATACTATTTCCCGATACAATACTTTGAAAGAGAAACATTTTTGTGTTTACTATCTATATATAAATTTTATTTTAGTTACATGTATTTAGAAGAATAAAGGTTAAATGACAACTTATAATCTAAAACATACAATAGCGAGTTTTAAAGACCCCTACTTAGACTCCTTTCCGAAATGTTACCGCTTTACAGTCGATAAAATAATTCGTTAATAGAAGAGGTTAGGCAATATTTTCTGTAGAGTATCTCAGATTTTGGTGCATTGTAACCTATGGTACTGTCTAATCGCGATCTACACAGCAAGCTGAAGGATCTTAGATCAACATAAGCCGTTAATCTAAGGTATTCCTACCCTGAAGCAAAACATCTACTCCTCTGTAATGTTACTCAGGAAAATATAATATCGTTAAAAATTATCACTATTGTAGCATCTTAATGTAGTAGACCTGTAATAGAAAACAGCTATGTCCACTATTATCCTACAAATTTTGCTAAGATTAAAAATGATTATTTCATGCTTTCCGGTAGGATATCGAGAAATAGCAGTGAAAATATTTTTCGATCTTACACTGGTACCACCAGTGAAAATACCGATTTTTACGTTCTTGTTGCCTAGGAAAATTGCCCGTGCCTCACAACCAGATGGGAAATATGACGTCATATACCTTAGATTTCTCGCGCTTGACGTAATATTGTAATGCGTTGCTATGCGGATGGGGTACGCTACGGGGAATAACTGAAAATAACTGTACTGGATTTTGATAAAGCTCCTCCCAGAAAGGGTTAAAAGCATGAAATAAATAGAATGTTTGTTTTTTTCGGTAAAGATCGAAATATATTTCATCTCGTGAACACCATCGGTAATATTTTCACGAGTGGCGCAGCCACGATTGAAAATATTACCGATGATGTTCACGAAATGAAATATATTTCGATCATTCACCGAAAAAAACAAATATCCTCTATGTATTATTGTACTACTTTCACCGAGCCACTTTTTCTTTTTTGTCCTTCCTGTAATTATCATTTATAAATCTAAAACCACTATCTTCTCATTACAAAGAGATACGATAATTACCTCCCTTTTCTACAAACCAACAAAAGTATCAACAAATGATTTTGAGATAGACACCAAAGGAATTTCTGGTCGGTTGAAAATGTGAAAAGTATTATATCTGTGTAAATGTGTCTTTATCAACTGTCAAGAAAATTTATGCCCTGCTGCACTATATAGAAGTATTACAGGTCCACTACCTTTAGCAAAACGAGCCACTCTTTGAGGTTTTGCCTTTACAGAATGATCATTTTCAAATCAGTATATGCTTAATTCAAAGGGAGAATATTATTACTTCCCTTTACAAAAAGGTGCAGTCGTATGACCAGAAACTTTTTAGATAGACATTTAAAGAACTTTGTGCGGTTATAAGTGGTAAGAATTATTTAATCACCATAAATTTTCAATAATCTAACTACAACAACAAAAAATTATGCCATTTTGACCAGAAGCTTCAGGGGAGGAAAGCCTAAACGAATTCCAGAGTTATCCCTTTACCACACAATGATGAGTTTTAACGTCCCTGAAAGAGAATGGTTTGGAAAACATTGTGGGAAAAGGAGAAAATGCTGGTTACCAGCATTTTCTCCTTTTCTCACAATATTTTCTACCCCATAAGAGTCAGAAATCATCACAGTACCAAGATTTAATTTGTTGTCTGCAGATGCTTTAAATTTGGTCCAGTCCAAAAATGTTTCGTTCGATAAAGAGTTAAACCAATCAAATTTAAGATAACATGTACACATCTAAAGGTCTTATGCGTACTGCTTAATTATCAGAAGTTTCTGTCTGTTGAGCTTGCATTTGCTCGCAGAGTCAAACCAAGCTTAAAAAGGCGGTCTGAAACGAAAAGTTGTAGCAAAGAGAACTGAATTACTTTCATGATTCTGAAAACAAATCAACATCTGGGAAAACAATTTTCACCCATAAGCATCTTTTACAGACGTTCACTTGGTGAACTAAACGGAGTTACATTTTGTTAATTATTATTTGCCCAGCGCACAAGATATAACTGAACTGGGATAAGATTCTTCTGTGGAATATTTCTGGACTATGAGCTTATGGTCTGAAGGTAATGATGTACTAATTTCCATTGAATACTCTTGACAATTGTAGCATGAGCTATACTCTGACAAAGGGTTTTTTTTTTTATATACATCTCCGTGATGTTTTGGACCAAGCAAGCCATCACAAAATTACGGATCCGTAGGATCAATTTTGTTTAACCCTTTACCAAACAACAAAATTTTAGACTGGTCTAAATTGAAAGCATTTGCAGACGACAAAACAACCAAAACTGAAAAGTTTAAATTTGTTTACAGAATAGTAGAAAACATTGTGGGAAAAGGAGAAAATGCTGGTTACCAGCATTTTCTCCTTTTACCACAATGTTTTCTAAAGGCTTCTTTCTCAGGGGCGTCAAAAGTAGGGATTGTGTGGTAATGGGTTAATATACGACTTAATCATGAGGAAGACTGATCTCAGAACACGCTTGAAATTGACCAAGAACTATAATGTTTCGAAGCAGGTCTGCCTGCACATATTGCTTAGGTTGATCTGTATCGAAGGTATTTGCGGAAACTTCTAAGTTAAACCCTCAATTCACAGAGCATGGCTTATAGATACATATGTATATATATGACTTGCAACATGCGAAAAGGCACATCGGGGCATTTGGTTAAAGGGTCGTCACTGATAAGCCTATGCAGACTGCGACACTTTCCGCTTCTAGATATTTTTTGATTTGCACATGTCGATTTTAGCACAAGATCTAATGTGGTCGTGAAGTTCCGTCTTGGATTAGCATGCGCGGACTGCGTAGCCTGATCCGAAACGACATATTACGCAAATGTCCGAATGCCCTTTTTCACATGGTGCAAGCCATATTAATCCTGTTGCATGAACATGTTTGTTATTGCACAGTGTTTCCTGTCATGACGTAGCTAGTTTTTTTTTTTTCAAGTTATGCAAATTTTGAAAGGGGAGAGGCTCGAGAGAGAGAGGGTCGGAAGGGGTGGAGTGGAGGGGGGACTAGCCACCCAAGAGGAAAAAGAACTAAGGCATTTTTTAACTTCAAAAATGGTTTTGCGTGTACATAGCTTTTTTTTTTATCTTTTACCAAAAATAAAATCTTCATACTTGGTTAGTTTTAGAGTTAACTGATTCGACATTTTGTAAATCATTGGGGTCTTTTACGATTAAAAAGTAAGCAATACGGTGACATTACATATTTACATCCGTGATTATACCTATCTACGCCACCTCCTAGGTAAAGTTAGAGATTAACAATCCGATTAAAATCCCTTTGCGATGAAATCTGCTCATTACGGTATCAGCGTTAAGAAAATTTGATTTTTAGGTGTGATTTCTCACTAAGAGGCTGTACTGTTTGTTCATTTAACTCTTTCCCAAACAAGCCCTTATTTCTACCTTTCTGCAGTACAAGTTTTTAAAAAAACACTGTTGGAAAAGGAGAAATTGCTCGTAACGAGCAATTTCTCCTTTTCCCACAGTGTTTTCTGCCCATTTGGAGAACTTTCTGCCGTTTTTATCAAATTTGAAATTGTCGTCTGCAAACTCTTTGAGTTTGGAAGAGTCTAAAAATTGTCGTTTGGGAAAGGGTTAAGTTACACTTGATATTAAAACATCACACATTTAGATAAAAAATTAGACTGAACTCTCTGTGTATTCCAATCTTGCTGCATACTGTCCTTGCAGTGCTAGGCAGTGCTAGGCATGAGTTCAATGTCCGTTGAAAATCATTCATAGAAATTTTGACGGTCTATTGATGTGGGTGTATCTTACCTTATTAAAGGTCAATGAACTTGTAACGGCTGACCTCCTACCAGTAGTTTATTTTCAAGTTAAGTTCGGCGTCTGGTAGTCGTAAATCTCTCTAAATTCAGCACCTCTAACGTACATTCATCAACCATTAGTTTAATCATATTTTATTGCCATACATATGGACATGTCAACAAAAGCAATACACAAACACAATTTCTAGTACATGGAATGACACATGTACACTGGCAAAGGGGTCTGGCCACAAGTTCTCACAACTTAGATTCGGCCATTCCCCTCCTCCAATTTCATGTGTAAGAAACAACAGCCTTAATGGCAGCTAAAAACATTCAAACTTTTTCAGTAGTTAGGGATGATAAAGAAAAACAGATAATGAAAGATGTGAACAACAAAGACTAATGTACTAGATAACACAAAAGTGATAAAGATTA
This sequence comes from Tridacna crocea, assembly GCA_943736015.1. Lineage (NCBI taxonomy): Eukaryota > Metazoa > Mollusca > Bivalvia > Cardiida > Cardiidae > Tridacna > Tridacna crocea. The sequence goes on along the minus strand of OX031063.1, from coordinate 34,761,478 downwards.
AAGATATATATCTTTACCAACCATTCTAAGAACATTCTTAGTCTTATTCTTCATATTTCTTTAACTTAGAAAGAAACACCATTCGGTTTAGCCAATCAGAAGTTGTGTTATTTTCAATTTGGACAAACTTGGAGAAAAAGATTTAGAATGTTTTTAAGAATGATTGGTGAATACGGATCCTCTGATCATGTTTTATAATAGGCAACCTTCAGTGAGCATGTTTGTCAGTCGATCAAATCATTCGATCAGAAAAAAAAAATTGTTGATGCATGATATCAGTGTTGCAAATCACAAGGCGGAAAATCTTCGCAGCTTTGATAAACATTGCCTTTTCGATATTTTGAGCAACATAGGCGAATTATATGTAATTATTTACATAGGTAATGCTGGGTACAGAATGTTCTAATTTTATCCTTTTATCCCCAGTGTTTTCACAGGCCCTCTCTCTGTCTCTGTCTGTCTCTCTCTCTATCTCTCTTCCCAGTCGTTAAATCAAGAGACAGTTTGATAAATAGGTACTCGTATATCGACAGTGCATTCCGATGCTTTTGGAATACGCTGTTGATATTCAAATTTCCTTTTTTTTTTCTTCAAATTTTCACATTTTACCATAAACTCCCAGGATTTTATCACGCCGGTTAAAAATACACACTCCTTTTCCTGCAGGAATTTCTCCACTTTTAAAGATAAATCCGATTATTAATATAACATTAGAGTTGTTTTCGCACATGTATACAAACTGGAAAAGTCATATATATCTTTTTGCCTAATAAAGATTTAATCCGTGTTCAAAACGTAGGCGTTCGAAGGTTTGCAGTATTTTTCTTGTTCATGTTTTTCTTCTTTAAAGAGCTGTTTTCAACCATGAAACAGAAGTCCCTTCAGTGTCAACCTGGGCTGTAGTAAAACTCTAATTTCTCATGTTTGCGGATGGTTTTCGACTACCAAGATATTATGAATGGAAATTTTAAGGCTTTGGGAGTATTAGGATGATTTTTCTGTATTTTTGTAAAATTTGTGTGCCAAATACTGAAGGGCCACCTTTAAACTAACTGTGAAACGTGAATGTATCTGCGAAGTACATAAGTAAAAGTAACAGTGTCAGAAAATCTTGAAAGGGGAAGTAAGAAGAAGAAAAGAAGGTTGTTATTTCAATAAAAGAGGAATTGTAATTTTCTAGAGGTGTAGATGAACTAACGATTAGCTGCATTCTCTGTGTAAAAAATACTTGTTCTCTCTATTAATGCTTACTTTAAGTATAACGCTAACTTAAATAACTAACATTGTTTTGTTAGAATTCAATAGTTCGACCAATTTAATCATATTCGGTCGTAAGAATTTATTTTTTCAAATACTTTCTACGAAGAAAGGAATAGTAACTGACATTTCAAAATAAAGTGATATTCATCCTTTATTTCTCCTACCTTACATACTCTACAAATTCTCTCACTTCCTGGAATTCTAGTTCGACTAAATCGATCAGTCTGAATTCGTGACGAGTGCGAAGATGTCCTGATTCTACAGACATATATTCTGAAGTGGTAGGGCAAAAAATCAAAATAGTTTTTGTAGTCACAAGTTTCATTTAACTGACGGTGCAAAGCTAGAGATAGTGATTTTTCAGTCGTGGATAAATATTACATACGGGGCTTGAAACCAGAGAGTCATTGGTTCGAATCCACAACACGGCCTACTTTGTACGAGAATTGATGACAGTCATTGCATCATCATCCTGCCCACAAAGTATATTTGATAGGCCTGATTGGTTTGGCCTTTGCTAGCCCCATTTTTCCCATGCAGATGAAAAAATGTAATTCATCTGCGATCTTGCAAATAGCGTTTAAAACATTTCCGCGATGCATTATTACAGGTGTGTCCTCAGATAACTATAGATCCATAAAGGCCAGTTTAACTGACAACACTGGATATAGCACGAAGTAGAATGGTTATTTAGAAGATTTGCAAAATGAAATAAAAAATTGTTGACCTTTGTCAGTCAGGGCAGAATACGCAGGCTGACACGGTTTGAATTGATATCTTTAAGTAGATTCAATCACAGAACTCCGGGTAAGAGGAAATGATGGTTTTCTTAAACCATTATTTCTCATCGAAAACCTATGCTGTCGGTACACATTAGAATTGTCTCGATGAGACGGTCCTAATGAGCACCCACAACATAGGGTTTAACGGAGAATGATTGCTATTTTTAATATTGAAATCCAAATCACTCCCTCTATGTGGAGCTCTGAACCCCCTTTTTACATAGCATGACCCCATTATGAGTGTATTTTAAGATGAAAAAAATATATAATGTTATGAATCATTACTACTTCGAGAATTCAAAGATGTACTTACCCCTTCAGTTCTCAATTCCAATATATTTCTGAGTTTTACAGTTGCGAAACATTGACCAGATCGTCCAGTTTGATTTTTGTATTCGCCATCACGCCTGCTATATAATCGTAAAGCGTAGGTCTAAGATAAGACTGCATATTCAGTGTATTCTAATCCTGATCTGCACGGCCAGCGAAAGTATGCTAAATTTTACACTGGCGCCGCAAGAGCTCAGGGTAAATAGTGGTTGTGGTTTTTTTAATTGAGGGTATGGGCCTGCTGTGGAGATGTGGCTTACCCTTTTCATTATACAATCCCGAGATATAACAGTCTTTAGAGAAAAAAAGGGTTTTGAAACTATTGTGGAGAAAAGATGTATAGGATCTGACATTAGTTGGTTTATGAGATAAGATTTTATTAAACAAGTCTACGGAAATGTTATAAAGCGAGCCTTTGGCGAGCTTAATAACATTTTCCTTGACGAGTTTATTAAAATCTTATCTCAAACGCCCACAAATGTCTTTTTTGTTTTTTTATCACATAACAAGATTTCACAATATACAGATCAGACGATTCAAAAACATTAAAAAATGCAGCAGTGGTATTTTCCATGAGATCAATTCACTGACCAGTATGAAATGCGTACAAAATGAAGTCAAAACTGACGTCAAACAAACGTGTATAAGGTAAAAAAAATCGTGAAATGCGTACAAAATGACGTAAAAACTGACGTCAAACAAACGTGTATAAGGTAAAATCAAAGTACTGAAAGTACTCATGGAAGTCGATTTTAGAATTAGATTGAGTAAATGAAGAAATCGTTCCCCCTGGTCTGAAGGTGCGTTCAATTTGGATGTGACCAAAAGTTTCTCATCATGTGCAGAGTGAAATAGTCAACAAAACTCAATACTATTTAAGGTGAAACAGTTAAACAAAAAGAAGAACAGAAACAAAGCTTCTTTTTTTTTTTCAATTTAATTTGAAAGAAGTATCATCTTCTAGTAACATGAATCGAGTACCACAACAAAATGAATATTATGTAAAGGTAGTTGAAACAAGTAAGCAGTATATTTGTGAATAAACACCTCAATCTCAAGCAGGACATGTCAATACCCTTTCGCACACAATGACGACTTTTGACTACTCTTGGAGAGAAGCAGCTTGAAAATATTGTGGCAAAAGTAAAAAACAATTGAATACTAAGTATTACATTCTTATCCCAGTGCTTTGTCTCAATTCAAACCTGTCAAAAAGGCTCGCAAAAAGACTAGGAAGTTTAACTTTGAACTGCATAAAAAAGAAAATGTGGCTTTTATTGCATAATATTTCAAGGGACCAAAAGAAAAATCTCATATTTTTCTTATACTTTCGAAACATCAAAATAAGTAATAATAGCTTGTAAAGATCTTTCTGATATTTTTCTTAATTGTATGCCCTTGTAGTATGATGAACATTGAAAGTTTATTTTAATACTTCAGCTAGAGTATATTCTCATACTGTTAAATTTGTTTAATGCAGAGAATACTTCTAAGACAAATTTAGGGACCATACAACTTGTATAAAGAGAAATAAATGGCCCTTAAATCAAAACTTAACCCATAGCCAACTAGCCCGATTTTTAAAGTTGTTCGGTATATTTTTGAAAACTCTGTGTCCAAAGGTAAAAATGCTTGCGACAAGCATTTTCATCTCTGCTGATGCTTTGAGTTGCAAATAAATGAAAGTAAAAAAAGCTCAAAATCTTATAATTGATGATGATCTTTAAAAAGAAAACATGAGTACATGTATTTAGCCAACAACTTGCACACTATGTCAAAGGAATCTACAGATAAACACTGGTACATTGCAACACAATGCTTTCTTCATATAATCCAAATAGTGTCTCTTTCCAATAATGTTTATATTTATCCTTTCAGTACCTTTTCCACTTTTTTGGCCGTTTTTGAAATTGTCTGCTGAAATCTGGGACAATTTAAATTTTGTCTGCTAGTAACTATTTATTAAACAGCAAAATTTTAGACTGGTCTAAATTGAAAGCACTTGCAGACAACAAAATAAAGTCAACTCAAAAATTAAAGTTTTCTTCCAGGCAAGGCGGAAAACGCTGTGGAAAAAGGAGAAATTACTGGCAACCAACATTTTCTCCTTTTCCAACAATGTTCTCAAAAGCCTTCTATCTCAGGGTAGTGAAAACCAGGGATGATTTGGTAAAGGGTTAATTGGTTAAAGAACAGGCAAATATAGTAAGATACAGCATGTAAACATAAAGGTAGTGGCAAAAATATTATGAACATGTACCAAAAAGTAATCAAGTGAAAATATATACACAAAAACCTGACTAGCCAGACGATGTGCATGTAAAATATCAATCTAACACTCTATGTACATAAAAAAAAATTTAGTCTTGAAAAGATTTGCAAACAGGAAATGAACTTTTGCTCAAAGTGTGCAGTAGCCTTTTGAAGAAAGAAAACATGGTGACCGATGGAGTAAATACGCATTACAAGCACTTTCTCGTATACCCAAAATGTTTCCAAAAGCATTCTACCTCAAGTCTATAAACTAGAGGCGCTTGAGCGCCTGTATCGCTCCACAGACCTGATTTTTCTGCGACGGTGAAGAGAAGTTTTTAACAATTACCATTCATTCCTGCATTTTAGGTCACTTTAAAAGAAAAAAAGCTATGAAAACGTGAGAAAAGAAGAAAATAAAAGTAACCTGCAATTTCTTAGTTTTACACAATCATTTCTACCCTTTTTGATACAAGTTTTACTAATTTGAAGATTTATTATGTTGTCTGCAACATCTTTCAATTATGGCCAATTATAAAAATTTTGTCTTCTGGTTATAGTTAACTCATTACCAAATGACAACATTTTAGGGTTGTCAAAATGGAAAGCATTTTGTAGATGAAAAAATAAATGACTGAAAATTTAAAAGTTGTTTTGTGAAGGGTAGATAACATTGTGGGAAAAGGTTACCAGCATTTTCTCCTTTTCCCACAATGTTTTCTAAAGTCTTCTTTGTCAGGGATCAGTTTGATTGGATAACAAAATGACTTATCACAACAGTAAAGCCCTGTCCCTCTTTCTTACACAGTGTTCTCACTAGGATTTTAAAAGTTGGATTCCAGGAATCCAAGTCAAGAAAAAGTTGGATTCCAAACTGAAAAGTTGGATTCCAGCCTGAAAAAGTTGGATTCCAAAACAGTTCGGAAGAATTTTCACGTGCAAGTTATCAACATCTCAAAACTGTAAATTTTAGATTTGTGCATCATGGAGACATACATGTAATGTCTGTAATACACAAGTCTAGATTTACAAAGGAAATTACTTAGTATGTAAGATTTTATTGTAATAGCTCAAAGAAATAAAGAAATTTAATAACTTTTCACTTGATCTTTAATTTAGACTATGTAAATAATTCAACATGATAATGCATATTTCAAATATTTGTGATAATAATACAAGTACATGTGGCAATAGTTGTAGATCCTTTGTGACAAAAATTCAGTTCTTATTCCAATTTAATTTTTGTCAATATGGATTATGATGTCTACATTTTCCTTGACAATACTTTAGACCTGTCCAAATTTAAAGCTTGCATAAATTTGCAGATAACATAATCATGGATTGAACAATTCATTTTGGCTTTCAAAATGTTCTCAACTTGTAATTAAGTACACAATGAAAGTCAAATGAAATGAAAATCAAATGAAAATTCAATCTCTCTCCTTCTTTTCATGACAAATCTACATTTATAAAAAGTGCCCTGGCTTTGCTTCAAATCTACAAAAGCTCATCATAAATGCTATTTACTTCAATTTGATGAACAGGAATAATTGACAAAATTTTAGACTTGTCCAAATTTAAAACATTCGTAGATGACAAATTACATGTAACTCAGCAAATTAAAATTTATTTTGGGAAAGGTAGAAAATATTGTGGGAAAAGGAAAAAAATACTGGTGGCCAGCATTTTACCATTTTTCCACAATGTTTTCAAATGCCTTATTTCTTAGAGTATTATAAGGTATTATAAGCTGAGGGACTGACAGACTGTGGTGAAAGTTAAGCAAAATCATTAAGTTGTTTACTCTCACTGTTCATACACATTTTATCACTTTCGTCTTATTCTCTTTGCTAAGAATCTTCTGATTGCTGGTTGTGGGCCAAAATCTTCTAAGGAGGGACCCTCTTCTTTCACTCCCATGAGTTTAGTGACAGTATCATGCTTAAGGCGAGCTCTTCCTTTTGTTTTGATCTTGTTGTGAACACTAAACCCTCTTTCACATGCGATGGAAGTGAGTGGTGAAGTCAGCACAATTGTAGTTTTTCATAATGATACTGCAGGCTTCTGGTAGTGAACAATTAAGTGATTTCAAAATAACTTTCAGTTGGTAGTAGTCTTCTTTTGCTTTATTTGCATCCAACACTCCATTTTCTTCTCCATACAGGTAAGTTAGCTGCCTGAGTTCTTCTTCACCATATTCTTCAAGGCTGTTTATATTCTTTGGTATTTCAGCTGGATTGAGGACTTTGTTCAAGAGTTGGAGATTTTTTATGGAGTTTTCATCAAATCTGGAAGTGATATTATCAATTAGTTTTTCAATATAATCTGTTGAGTTATTTTGAAACTACATTCTTAACTGTTGTTTGTTGTCAATTTCACTCCTTTGCAGATGCTTTTTGTACTTTCAATATCATCATATATTTTTGTCAGTACAAATTATTTGTACTAGGTCACCAGTAGGTCAATAAACCTTTACCAGAACTAATCAAAGTGAAGAGGTTCTCTTGTTTTATATGAAAAGGATTATAGATTATGTAAAGCAACCATCTTTAACTCTTTACCAAACAACAAAATTTGGGATGTGACCAAACTGAAAGCATTTGCAGACAACAAATTAAACATTGATGAAATGATGATTTCTCTCCTTGATAGAGTAGAAAACACTGAGGTAAAAAGAGAAAATGCTGATTACCAGCATTTTCTCCTTTTCCAAGTGTGTTTTCTAAAGACTTCTTCTTTAGGGTCGTTAAAAGTCAGGACTGTATGGTAAAGACTTACCAGCATAGGAACTAACCTCCAATACAACAATGAAATCAAAATGAATAGTATATATGAGAGAAGAAATTTTTCAAAGGTCTGAAAGAGATTAACTCATTACCCAAATGACAATATTTTAGGCTTGTCCAAATTGAAAGCATTTGCAGACCAAAGATAAAAGTGAATGAAAATTTGAACTTTGTTTTTTGAGGGGTAGAAAATATTGTGGGAAAAGGAGAAAATGCGACTTACCAGCATTTTCTCCTTTTCCCACAATGTTTTCAAAAGGCTTGTTTCCAAAGGTCGTCAAAAGTAGGGATTGCGTGGTAATGGGTTAACTTGAGGACAATACTGTCGAAAGTTTAATTATCCTTTTACATCTTGGTGATTCTGTTAAAGATACTGAAAGCCAGTTTGTGACATTGCTTTTCTGGGCTTTGTCAAATAGAACTTCAGGAGCAACATGTAAATGTGCTTGTGCTAATGGTGAACAGACACACAATAGTCAAAATACCAACCCATCACAACTGTTCACCATGAGCACTAGGGATAACCTGGGAAGACTAGAGTGGATTTAATACCTTAATTTCAGTCTTTGTTTTGGTTGACACTGACATCTCGTCTCTGTATGTATTGACAACAACAATTGTTAGCTGTATGTATTGACCCATTAGGTTCTTTGAACTCATCTCCCTCCACTCCCTCCAGAGTGACACCTTTAAGTCATCTGTGCCATCTTGAGATCTTAACTGTCTTGACCTGGACGTCTGTCCCTCTGACCTGCACAATCTTCACAATCTCTTCCTAGAACAGATACAAAGAAATATAACCAAATGATAGCCATACAAAAATCTGAACAGTATTTAACTTAACATTCTTCTTTTATCAAAGATGCATATTGTAGATTGATGCAACATCAAGTTATTGTCCAAAGAATTGAAGAGGGCCTTGATTGTCTAAAATTACCCACCTTACTGTTGAGCATTTTTTTCTTTAACAAAAATGTTTTTCAAAAATCTTTTCAAGGGTCAATTTTACCTCTTGTGCTGCTGATTTCCCAGAATAGACTATTCCAGATTTGCTTCCGAATTTCAGTCACTGTAAAATTTGCCAACAGTGCAGACCAACATCAGACTGAATGGCTGCGCAGGTTGATCATTGGTCTACACTATTAGCAAATATGACCAATGTTGCAATAGGCAAGATAGGGGTTAAGGCTTCCCGTTAAGCTCAGCCCGCATTTCTTTAGCTTAACTGCTTTATCCCACTTGAAAGCATCATGCTAACACATACAAACCAGGTCTAACCCCTTTACCCATTGACAACATTCTAGCCTTGTCCAAATTGAAAGCAGTTGCAGACAACAATTTCAATCTCATCTGAATCAAATGCTGCAATTGTTCCTATGACATAGTAGAAAATATTGTGTGAAAAGGAGGCTTCTTTCAAAACTCATCACTGAGTGGTAAAAGGTTAAAGAATGCTTCACATCTTTTGTAGATGATAAAATATTAATATTGGTTTTAATGTTCAATCAAGGATCATAATCATTTGAGACAAATCTCCCTGACTGTGGCAATTGTTAAAAGCTAAAGTGGTCCGAACAGACATACATGTATCTAAAATGGTTTGCATTCTGCATCAAATCAACAGTGCCACTGGTTACCTTAAACTCTTAAGACTACCAAACAATCCTGACTTTTAACGATCCTGAGAAAGAAGCCTTTTGAAAATATTGTAGGAAAAGTAGAAAGTGTGGGTAACCATCATTATCTCCTTTTCTCACAATGTTTTCTATTCTTCCCTAAACAAATTTCAATTTTTGAGCCACATTTATTATGACATCAGCATGGCTTTCAATTTGGACCATTCTTAAATTTTGTTGTTTGGGAAAGAGTTAACTCATTTCCAAATGACAAAATTTTAGACTTGTTCAAATCTAAAGCATTAAATTTTGTAGACGACAAAATAAAGGTGACTGAAAAATTGAAACTTGTTCTTGGAAGGGTAGAAAACCCTGTGGGAAAAGGAGGAAACGCTGGTTACCAGCATTTTCTCCTTTTCCTACAGTGTTTTCAAAAGGCTTCTTTCTCAGAGGCGTCAAAAGTAGAGACTGTGTGGTAATGGGTTAAGCACACATACTGTACAGCCTTTTTACCTATGCAAACACAATTTTCAAAAAACCTTTTATATCAGATTTGACTCTTTACCACACAACAAAATTCAGACCGATCAAAATTGAAAGAAATTCCAAGAGACATAGTAAATGTGGCACAAGTAATAAGATTTGTCAGTAAAGGATAAGAACACATTATGGGAAAAGAAGAAAACATCGGTTACCAGCATTTTCTCCTTTTCCCACAATGTTTTCAAAAGCTTTCTTTTGTTCTGTTTTGCATGCACATTCATTTAGGTTTTTTTTTTTTTCAATATTAATGTTTAACCCTTTTCTCTACAAAAGCAGGTATCAATTTTGCGAGATACTTGCCAGCTAAATTGAATGAATCTACTAAATATTATGTCAATTAACTTCAAAAACTTCAATACCATGACACTTTTTGTATACATTTTTTTTATGGTATTCCCTTAAAAGGCCACGTAGCCTCTTAAGGTATTTTTGAATTTCGCGCCAAAAATGAAAAGAAGCATTGTGGGAATATAAAGTGACTGGCACATGACTAATGACGCTTAAATTCCGTAACATAACAAACATGTTATTTTCCATAAACTTCTTCAGTCGCTGTGTTTGAGGCATCATTTGTGTATTTCCGGTAAGTGAGTGAGCAAGTTGCTCATCTAAAAGTAGACCATGGTTCCCGTCGGTGTTGACCTGGGCCGTATTAGATCTCTAATTTCTCTTGTTGTCGGATGGTTTTCGACTACTGGGGTTTTATGAATGAAAATTAAAAGGTACTGGGAGTATCAGGATGAATTTTAATATTTTTGTATAAATTTCGTCCAAAAATCTGAAGGGCCACCTTTAAGTGAAAGTACAAAAGCTGCGATACTTTTGACTGAGCCAATTTAAAGATTTAAATGCATATATATGTTAGATCCAGGTTGACAGCATTAAAGTCAAAATTAACTATATGAAAGGGGAAGAATAGATCACCATTTTATATTTTTCCAACATTTCAATATACTTTCACCTTAGGGCTGCAAAATCCTAGTGCTGAAAGGTAAGTTTAAAAGATTATAAAGGTGTAAGATTTATTACACAAATGTAAACCATGTAAACTCACGTTAGGAGAAAGGGCCGAAATTGTCATGGGCCGAAATTGTAATGGGACGAAATTGTTATCGGTCGAAATTTCCAGTCACTGTGAGGACTGTTGACATTTGGGATTCGTTAAATATTCTTCTTGAACGAAGAGCGATACATTCAACTAGTTATGGCAGCAAATGGAATACAAATCATTCATATTTATATACTAATGTAGCCTTCTGTAACGCAGGCGTAAAGCTTTTACGAACTTACAATCAATCAAAATGGCGACTGTAATCTTCATAAACAACGACTGACCTACTTCGTTTCTAAACAATACTTAAGTAAGGACATAATGTCCTTCACGTTTAAAACAAAAACACATTTCAAAAAAGAAAAAAATACATTGAACTTTACCTTTGCGGTCTTAGGTTTGTTCAGATCAAATTGTGACTTGCTTGCCTTGCGTTTCACTCGCCGCCGTTTAAGCTGTGGTGTGGATGAAAGTCACGTTGCGAGTATGAATAAATTAGGTTACTAGCTATTCAACACTTCAGACATTCAAGCAAATTTTTGCTGAAAATGTAAATGCCTTGTAAAATAAACAAGCCAATAATTTTATTGGTAAGAGTATTAATGATGCGTGTTTAACGAAAGCTATTTTTTATGTGAACATGGATCCGAGTGACATATCATTCATAAAATAGTGCCCGATTGGTAATCGTAACATCTCGGCCGATTTGATGGCTCTCAACATCTGAGTAATGCCAAATGGCTAGATTCGTCCGCATTCATATAGAAAAATATAGGATCTGTGTATTAACAGATATTAAGATTTGATAATTATTCATTGAAATGTCATAACAGTTCAAAGAAAATATCTGTTTAGTGCAATAGTTTGGCTTATTTCATTTTTTATCTGAAATTCAATCGTTTTATATGTTTAAATGCTTGAATTTCATAGAACTTTTTTTTCGCTGGTTGAATATTGGTGTTGTTGGGTGATTTCCCAAATGCCTGAGCGTTGCTATAGGAAGACCGATTACTGACGTAATCGACTTCCAAAAATCGTGATTGGGTATATTACACTGAAAACAAGGGAGGTTGTGTGATAAAAATGATGGTGTCCTGCATTTTCTCGAATTCCCCACGATGTTGTCAACCTACTTATAGACAAAGATCCGCATTGATTTACTATTATAATTGTTTCGTGTAAATCCATACGTTCGTTCGACAAGACTGTAAAGGTTTTCCGAATGGGAAAGGGTTAATATTATTAACGGACGAGTTTATTTAACTTTATGTTACAAGTCATTGTACATCAAGATCAGGCTGCATTCTCTGTAAAGGCTGATCATATATTACACTGTCGGCCACTTTGTAAGCCATTCTAATGACGAATTCATTGAAACTAGATCTATATAGATTGTAAAGAAAAAAAGAAAGATTTTTTTCCCAGTAGAGTAGACATAGGATCTGACATGAGTGGACTTTTGAGATAAAATTTTATTAAACGAGTCAAGAGAAATGTTATTAAGCGAGCCTTTGGTGAGCTTAATAACATTTTCCTCCACGCGCTTAATAAAAAGCCCACAAATGTCAGATTCTATTTATCACATAACGATATTTCACAAAATATAGATCAGATGATGCAAGAACATTCATAAATGCAACCGAAGTATTTTTCATGAGACCAATTCACTTGTATTAAGTGCTCATAAAATGACGTCAAAAATGATGTCACACAAATGTGATATCAAACGTGAGTGAGATTAGAAAATTCGTAAAGGGTATAGCTATTACACTGAAAACAAGGGAGGTTATGTGATAAATACATTTGAGCTATGCTTTGAGAAAACAGGATTGAATGAATCGCAAAAAATATCTACACAGGTAAGCATGGACAGTCCGCACAGGTTGCCCTGTATCGAAACAATTTATTGTCGGTAAACCTTTTCTGCTTGTCTAATGACCAATCTCGTTTTCTTGACAAAATGAATTTTATGGATTCATTTTCGTAATCATGGCTTGCAACACGCGAAAAGGGACATTCGAACATCTGCGTAAACTGTCGTCTCGAATCAGTCTGCGAAGTCCGCGCAGGCTAATCCAAGACGGTACTTTCCGTTTATATGATTTTTTTTTCTGTTTGCGGAAGTCTACTAGAGGGCAAATTCTAATGTAAGCATAAAGTGCCGTCTCGGATTAGCCTGCGCGGACTGCGCAGGCTGATCCGAGACGACACTTTACGCAAATGTCCGAGTGCCCCTTTTTGCGTGTTGTAAGCCAATTATTTAGATGGTTTGCTTTGTATGCATCACGGAGATGCTTTATCCCCTCGTTTTTGCAACAGTGCAGTCTGTTTCATTTATTTTCGGCTTAGTCTTTTATCAAGCTATTCCCAGAGTGGTTGACTTTAGCAAAGAATGCTTTGGAAAACATTGTGAGGTGCTGGTAACCAGTGTTTTTTCCCCTTTTTCCACATACTTTGAAAGCAAGATTCTAGATTTCGAGGGATGTTTAATCTGTTGTCCGCAAACGCTTCTGATTTGGGACAGTCTAAAATATTTTCGTTTGGTAAGAAGTAACAGGGTTAAGAAAGGATTGCCACATAAAATATCCGCCATCATGAAGCTATCTATCACGTACAATCTCATCTTTCATTACTCCATCTAAAAAGTATAACATAGGTTATTGCACTTGTATGGGAAAATATTGTGTTGAACGAGTTCTTTGGCAGAGTTGCACGACAACGCCAAAAGAACGAATACAACACAATATATTCCCATACAAGTGCAATACCCTTTTTATTATATACTTTGGTATTGTTTACATAACTTTCCGTGATTGAACAGTATAATTTTATCGAAAACAGCCTTATTCACTCAAAAAGCGTCGAGATATTTTTTTTTGCTTTCGCGGAAGTTTCAGTGTAATGACGTTATCGTTGCTAATGGTATGTAAACAAACAAGATGGCGACAAGATAGAATCCTTTTCATCGCTTAAAAATTCATCGTCGATATCTATGTTCGTTAGACATTTTCTCATAATTTTGTAGTGACTGTCATTCGGGAAACAAATATTCTGTTTATTTATCACGTTTTTAATAAGAACAATGCTTTGAAAAGTTTGTAAATCTTGATGTCTGATGCTGATTTTTTTCAAAATGGCGGCCGTTCATATTTAGATATAATTGAAATGCCGGGTTTTGAAATAGTTCCGTACTTAGCAACGTACGTGAAAAAAGAAAAGCTCTAAACTATGTAATATGACATGTGCAATATGAATAAATATTGCATACTTGCATCCAGTGCAAATACATAGGGACACTATCGAAGTATGTAATGATTACATAGTACTGCACTCAAAGGAACGTAAAGTTACACGTATGAACCTCAGTGCCTGTGTAATGTAGAAAAATGACCCCCATTACAAAATGACCCCCCGGGTCATTTCTCGACGTAGAGGAATGACCCATGGGTCATTTTTCGACGTAGAAAAATGACCCGGGTCATTATTCTACGTCGAAAAATGACCCATGGATCATTTCTCGACGTAGAGAAATGACCCATGGGTCATTATTCTATGTCGAGAAATGACCGTGGGTCATTTTGTAATCAGGGTCATTTCTCTGCATTACACCGGCTCCCTCTGTAAAATTTGAATTGTATTGGTCCCAATTTCTGCCGATAAAAATAACCATTATATTGGCATAACCTGGATCTTAAACTCACGAAGAGCGTTAACCTTCTCATAGACCGGATGTTGTTTTGGCTTAACTTCCTTTAAGAAGCCATGCAGATAGTAACGTAATTCCTCACATGAGAAATTCTGCAACAGATGTTATAACGGTTTAACCGGATTTGTACACTAAAAGTCCTGTTAATGTTTTTTTTTACATCTATAACCATTGTAATGGATCTCTAGTGAGAGGATGCTGTTATCCTGCAATGGTTTTACTCAACAAAAATATTACCTTATACTTCCAGAGACCTTATTCATGAACCGTTCCACATTGCACACTCATCCTAAATCCTAAATCGCGGTTTAGAATTTAATTCCAGTTATGTTTTGCTGAATCATGTGCTTAAGTTACTTCGAACTTAAAAAAAAAAATCCTGAGATTTTGACAAATATTGCCACTCAAAAATGGTTGGTGAAGACATGCCAAATGCTATTCCAGTTTTACCGCGGTAAGGAGGCCAGATCATGAGGTAGTGCCCACGTTTAAATCCAATTTTGGACAAAATGCTAGCGGTTGACCTAAACTAAAGTGCTGATGATTTTCAGTAACGCCTTTTTATACAAGAGATGTGCACCGATGATAATTCGTTGATACACAAGCGTTAGCCGGGTGTACCGTTCTAGTCTTTCCACCTGATGACACTGTGGGTTGTTGTAACTAAACAATACCGACACCCTGGCTGGGAGCTATGGCTAATTAAAAGGTGGTGCTGGCTCCTCTTTGATATTGAAGAATAGTTATAGTTTATTCCTTCTATTATGATAGCGGATGTGAAGCGAACAATGTCAGCCTGTGCATTACAACAGGATAATTCTGATAGTTTTTTTTTCATACTTCTTTAGCTGTTTTAGCTCATAACCATTTGAAACAAGTAGATCCGAAAGCAACAACTGGGTTCCTTGCTTATTTTAATACTGCAAAATTACGAGTTTGGGTCCATGATTGATAAACCCATAAATTGTTTCCTATAAAGAAATAATTTCCTAAATGAACCACATTTATTCCATTGAGGCATAAATAATATTGTCATAAACAGAGGCATACACCCATATGCAATTGGGGCAACAGTATTATGTTCCACCACAGTGGGGTAATCATATTGAAAGTTTCGTTACGCAATATTTACTGAATCATGTAACAAATGTATTCACGACTGAGCTTAAGTATCAATATTTGTTGATAAATGATATGAAAGTATGAAACTTTGAGGAAATATTCAGATCCCCTTCAGATCAACTTAATCTTCAGGACCACTTAAACTTCAACTCAAAATGCCACTTACAGATAACGTTTGATAAATCTCGATGATATAATATTTGCATGTTTGTGCGGAGAGAAAGGGGTCTTCAGTGAAAAATGTACGTAATTAACATGTAGGACAGAGAGTGTTGCACCTCTGTCATATACTTTATAAAACTATCCTTTGCGTAATACGGATCCTTTTTGTCTTACAACTGACTTAGCCATAGGGTAAAATGGATCTGTGACTTGCAAAAAAGTCACCTATGACATAGGGTTTGGAACGAGGTCAGCCTGCACGAACTGCACAGGCTGACATGAATTGGTATTTTTTACCAATGACTTTAGCTAGAATTTCACAGAGAAATAGTCTAATGTTGTATATATATATATATACGTAATTTAAAAAAAAAAATCTCTCAAGAAACAAATTCCTCGAGATATAGCTATCATGTCCTCAGTGGGAATATCACATATATGAAAACGTTACTTATTCAAAGCATTCTGCGACCCAAAAATTCAAATATTGCGTGCAAAACTACTCGTATCCTACATCGCGGCGGCATGTGCGCCTGATCATGCTCTCCAGGAGTTTAATTTACTAATTCTTTTTTCCCATTCATTAGGCTGCTTTCCTAAACAACATTGTTAAGTGGTGTTCAACTTGTAAACTAGCACCAAATCGGGTTCCAGCACTTTCAGTACTTTTTTTTCTTTTCTTTATATCGATATATCACCGTCACATCCGTTTTCATACATGAACAAAAAAAAAAAATGTATCTTATAATGAGCGCCTATCTGGCTTGCGCTGGATTTCGGTGAATATAATGATAGAGTGAACGCATTTGTTTGGAGTTTCTTTTTAGGCGATGGACGTGAAAGTCACTTTTTCTTTTAATAAAAGAGACTCGCAAAAGGAGGAAGCTACGATAAATTAGTAAGAGAAAACGTAAATAAGTCATAAAGACTAGATTTTTTTACAGGTAGATTAATATGTAAATTTTCTTTTTTCTTAATATGGAAGACATAATGAGGTTTAACGGGCGGAGTGGATCAAGATTAGACCGCAGATTATGCGCAGCCTGATCTCTGATCCAAAGTGCCCACTACTTTACATTATGTTTTCTTTTCTGTGTTTTCATTCTGCTGAGGAACCGTTGCGAAACTGCATTGTTTTTGTAGCGGTAGAAGCATTTAATTGGAAAAGCAATCATTACTTGATAACAGCAACATTTTGGATTTAAATTATATGAAATTTGATTATTCAAATAATTATGCGACATGTTGTCTTAACCAATCCAACACTTGCTTTTACGATCATCAGACTGTATAGGAATTTTCGAAACATTGTTGGAAGAAGCGACAATTTTATCCTTCTTCCAACATTTTCTAACCTTTGAGTTTATCAGCTTGTGGTTAATATGGGGAAATATTTGCCGAAAAAAGGGAAATGTATGAGAAACTAACGAGTGCCGTAAGGCATTCGTTATTTTCGCGGATCTCTCCTTTTGAAGCAAATATATAGAGGATATTTGGTTATCTTTTTCGGTGAAAGATCGAAATTCATTTCATCGAGTGAATACCATCGGTAATATTTTCATGAGTGGCGCAGGCACGAGTGACAAAAAATCTATTTATTTCGTGCTTTTAATCCTTTCTGGAAAAAGCTTTATCAAAATCCAGTAGAGTTATTTTCCTTTATTCCCCATGGCGTATCCCTCCCCGCATAGCAACGCATTACAAGTGCGAAATGTAAGATATATGACGTCATAGTTCCCATCTGGTTGTGAGGCACGCGCAGTTTACCTAGGCAACAAGAGCGTGAAAATTGGTATTTTCACTGGTGGTACCAGTGTTAGGTGGAAAAATATTTGGTTTAAACATATTTTATTCATCAATTACATGTAATTACAAAGATTTAAAGACAAATCAACAAATTAACAAACAATTACTGACGAAATGGATCAGAACGAAAGCGAAGCTTATATTATAGTGCTATTTCTCGATATCCTACTGGAAAGTATGAAATACCTCCCCATATTAACCACAAGCTGATGAATTAAATCATATATTAAATTTCCTCTGATAATTTTGCCAACAAATGCCACTTTTAAAACAAGTGATCTCAAGTCAATTACCAGTTAACCGATATTTTCAAAAACAAAGTAGTTTCAGATTTTCGGCAGGAGAAAAACATTCACTATAACGGGGAAATAATCCCTCCACCCCAGCTTAAATTAAGTCATTTCTTTACCCATAACATTTCTAAAAATAGACCCATGAAATAAAATATAGTTTGTTTAAACCCCACACCTACCAAACAAATTAGATTAAACTTTCAGTCGAGAGTAAAATCTCTGTTTTTATTATTTCAGGTTTCTCTATTGTATTTGGGGGAAAATATCTTCGTATTGAATAGTTTAGATTCCGGATCAGACAGCACTTTTTGTGCAGACTGAGTTTGATCCTCACTATCAAGTCCTTGAGTCACGTGAGTCTAGAAGTTAAAAAGAAACCGGAACAACAGATCTATCAATGACATCAATTAACTATAATTAAAAAAAATAAAGATATACTACTCGCGCTCCTTGAAGTAATACATGGGTTTTTCGAATGTACCTAAAATTCGAATTAAATTCTCTTTTATATCAGTGCTCGAATTAGCAAGATGTTACTATAGAACAACAACGGAAGAAAAAATAAAGAGGAATGAATGAAGGAATGAAGGAAGGAAGGAAGGAAGGAAGGAAGGAAGGAAGGAAGGACGGAAGGACGGACGGACGGACGGACGGACGGACAGACAGACGGAAGAATGATTAAGCGGGAGGGCGGGCAGACATACATACAAACAGCACTCTTCCTGGAAGAAATTGTTGATAAAGTGATACAGTCATGTGACAAAATATAGATAAACTTTTAGATTTTGTTAGATTTTCGCCATGTAAAAAGGTCAGTGTATCTCATAGTTCACTAGGTTGTCAGATAAAACGCACTATATTAGCGTGTATTACTTTTCTAAAATGCTTTGTAACATGCATCGTGAAAATGAATTAAGCCTTGGTTTACCAGAGCAAGGCTCATAACTTTATGGCCTTCCACACGCGAAAAGGGGCATTCGAACATATGCGTAAGGTGTCGTCTCGGATCAGCATGTGCAGTCTGCGCAAGCTGATCCGAGACGGCACTTTCCGATCGTATGTGATTTTCTGTTTCCCACAAGTCTACTGTAAGACAAAATCTAGTGTTGGCGTAAAGTGCCGTCTCAGATTAGCCTGCGTCGACTGCGCAGGCTGATCTGAGACGACACTTTACGCAAATGTCAGCATGCTCCTTTCCGCGTGTTTGCAAGCCACATATCTACGATTCATGTTAAGTAAAATGTGATTAAAATGTAATTATTGCATCTTGAAGAAGTCCCGAAAGGCTGCATTTGGTCAAACGACCAGTCTACTTCAAGACTCAATCAGTTTTAAGATTGACTCGATTTTTTGTATCTATGATTTCGTGATCACTTGCTCGGTACTTTATGCCATTTGGACACAAATTAAAAGCCCTTTTCCAACAGCGCCCTCGTGTATTTGGACATCTGCACTCAGTTCATGATGACGAGTTTCCAGGAAAGGTTTGAAGCTTTGGGAGAGCAGTACTCGAAGGCTCACGGTGCGTTCATACCTTTATGGAATACAGACGTTGATTTGGCGCCTGCAGGAATTGATCACAAAGATGTAAGTGATTAAAATTTTTATCGTATACCTTCATAACGTTTAATCAAGATGTGAAACGTGTATGTGTGTGTTTTTTCAGTTTTTGAAAGCGGTCGTTTGTACTTTTGTCGCTGAAAATGTTGATATATTTATACGGATGATACATACAGAAGATTCGTTTTTTTATTTTTTTGTCAAAAATAGAATTTCGCTTCATCGAGTGAACATCATCAGTAATATTTTCACGAGTGGCAAAGCCAATGATGTTCACGAGATGAACAAATTTCGATCTTTCACCGAACAAGTCTATGTTCCTTTTACTTCATACTTAAAACTTTTTTGTTGGGACTTTGGACAAAATCAAGAACAGTTGTTTTCAGTGATTTACTGTAGCGTGCCCCTCCCACATAACAACACGTTACAATCTTGGGCAAAACGTCACTTTGCCGTCTGATTTCCTTGGGTAACTACTGAGCAGGAACTATTGTCTCCGCCCTCAACTGAAGAATTAGAAATATGAAATATTTATTCTTCATTGGTCGTAACCATGAAATATTGAATCATAATCCACTATTATTTCTCGATGAACTGCCGAAAAGCACGAAGTAAATCGCCGCTTTACTTCAAAAACCTCGTAACTACGGCTTAAAACAACCTTTAGTTACGAGGTTTTTGAAGTAATACTACGAAATATTAGTATTGCTGCTATCTACGACCTGTAAAATAATTATGCTTCTAACAAACAGAAGCAGGCTGAAGACCGTTACGTGAGAGATTACTATGACTCCCTACAATATACACTGCTAGAGACGGGGCACCCGGAAACGATAGACCGTACACTTACTCCGAGACATACCAATAATGCAGAACATGTGACTGCAGCCATCTTGGCCTCGCCTTGTGAAATTGTTGGATTACTTCTTGAAGGTAAACATTTTGACATATCACATACAGACAACACTTTTAATCCAGAATACCACTTTACAAACTTTTTGTAACAATGATTTCTTTCGATGTTATTCTTATACTAATTCAAATGTATCTTGATAAATTTTCGACTGTGACGTTCTCAGATCTAAAACAGATTCTCTTTCAGTAACCACTGATTCAGTGTCATGAGATGCGTATGCATAGAAAGAGTATAGACTAAAAGCAATTCAACAATAATATAGTGCCGTTTGGTTTAGATCATCATCACAATTTATTTGCCATTGTCCTTCATTTACACAAGGTGGCAAGCAAGCACCCGATACATTCCATCTTATCTTGTCAACAACCTGGTTGTCTAAAAAGGACGAGGGGGGACATTATTGCTCCAGTGGGTTATGGGTGACAAAAGCAATAACTTTTCACAAAAATGGACAGTCCTATATTGATGTGTTTAAACCACCCCGAAAAGTGACATACTTTTTGGATTTTTTCACTGGAAATATCACAGGAGGACAGAGAAATGACGGCGAGAAATTTGAGGTAAAGCAACAGTGGGATCCCACGTTTAACCTTACTTATGTTCTGGTCCATAGGAAATCATCTCTTCCATGGTTACTCTTTACTCCTAGCAGACATTTTTGTGCGCCTCGGGCTATTATAGACTAAGTATTTGTACATACTCGTATATTTCATACTCAACCCATGTACATTATCTGTACTGTTTCATGAGTGTTTTCACAAAGTTTTCTATGGCAAAATTATTACGGAAGAAATTGAATTTACCTATTACAACAATAAATACGGACATAAACAGATTTTGCGAAGTGCGTTCGAGTATGCCAGTTTCAGAAGGCTTTGAGCATTCGATCTGGGTTTGGCTCTACACGGCGTGAAGCCTGGTTCCTAATCATGGTGACTTCGTTGGCAGGCATAGAGAATGTGACGCCTTTTCTTTCTTCTGTACGCAATATCAAAGCTGTTTATATTCGTTGGAAGAGGATTTATACAGCTTTGGCTCAAATCTCTTATATGTTTAAATAATCGACGTTTAAGGTTGTGTGTATGAAGATTTTTTGTTTTGTCTGTTTTATAAAGATTCAAGTTCTACTTTCTATCACCCCATGTCAACCATGTATATAAATACGTACAGGCATTTACATACTCCGGAAGTACTTTTTTATACGCCCGAAGGGCCGTATTATGTTATGGTCCCAGTTGTCCGTCCTTTAGCAGTTTCTTGTACACGAAACTCCTCCTACTGTTTTCATAGGAATAAGTTCAAACTTACCACAATGAATCTCTATGATGTTCATTTTAACTCTTTACCACACGACAAAATTTAAGACTGATTCAAATTGAAAGCATTTGCAGACGACAAAATAAAGGTGACCGAAAAATTGAAATTTGTTCTGGAAAGGGTAGAAAACACTGTGGGAAAAGGAGGAAATGCTGGTCACCAGCATTTTCTCCTTTTCCTACAGTGTTTTCAAAAGGCTTCTTTCTCAGGGGCGTCAAAAGTAGGGATCGTGTGGTAATGGGTTAATTTTGATATCTGCAGGCGTTTTAAATTTTAACCCATTTCACTGACAAGCACCTTTTGGTGTATATGCGCCGCTTTGCAAAGCTCTTATTTGTATCACCACAGAATGATTTAGAGTGCCCAATCAGCAGTTCCGTCAAGTTATCCGAGCTTATTGACAATAAAGTTTGGACACGATGTATCATGGCGGATGTTGGAATGGCGTATCCAATCACCCTGGCTTTTATGTATCATCCCACTTACGGTATTCCAAATAAACACAGAAATATAACGATTGTGAGGCTAGAGACAAAGGAAGGCGGAGAAATTCATAAGAGAATCCGAGGGTTTCTGAACAGTTACACGATGAGTGACGTCACCAAGGTAACACATTATGGCCATGTAACCTTTTTAATAATACAAACCTGTTTTTGTTACAGCACTGCAGACATTAGTATCTGTCGCTATAAGAGACCATTTTTTTGTCCAAATTCATGGCCAGAAGTCAAAACAGTTGCCCTAAAAGAGAACGGTGTAGATCTGCGTGCTGTGCAGACTGATCTTGATCTAAGCTACCAGCAGAAGCATCAAAATTAATCTTTGATGCTAAGCAGAGTTATCAAGTACCCAACATACTTGTATCATACTGTACGGTATTAGTTATAGGGTCACTTTGCAGGGAGTCTTGTTCACGGCCTTGGTGAACCATGTCAACAGGTTCGGTCTACATGGTTCACCACAGCCGTTAAGAAGTTTCCAAGTCCCCTGCCACCTTACCATATACAGCATTCAATACTGCAAGTTCTTCAATTCCAACATGTATTCAAGGGATAATCTCCGTCTTAAAGCCTGAAATCTTAGTAAAAAGTGCCCTTTGGTGAATGAACTTAATGTGGTCACTGCGATAGACATTCGAAGTATTTTATTATAACATGGATTTAAACAACTTCAAGGTAAGTAAGATAAATGCATTTTAATGGCTTGTTGGCAAAAGTAAACGACCATTAGTTGCCTGAAACGACCATTAGGTTATGCTTCTAACAGTACCGAATGTGAGTATCGACACTTCACAATTTTCTTACCTGACGAAAGGATGGCTCGTGTTAACCCCATGTATTTGTTTTACAGTGATAGTAACGAACGATAATATATGTAACTATTTTCGTTTGCTTTAAGAAATAATCCATTCTCTCCCCTTTAATTACAACTATCAAGGAAACTAGCAGTAATATGATGCAGGCTACTCAGTCGATGGACGCCGCCATTTTGCATGTTGTCTTGATAATGTAGTAATGACTTCCAAAAGGGGAATTGCTTTTATGTGGATTTTGTCAGTGTACAAGAATATATGTTCGGGGCATATCATCCAATCAGATCGCGGAAAATGTCATACAAGTGGAAGAAAGAACGATATTCTCGGCTACCCTTGTAAACAAAATGATCTGACTTGATGAGCAAGGTCATCCATTGACGCTTCACCACACAATCCCGTGTTATATCGACTCTGAGAAAGAACGTTTTTGGACACATTATGGAGAAAAATGCGGGTATCCACAATGTATCATCTCTGGTACAGCCTCTTTTCTAACAAGTATGTTTAATCTTACATTTACTCAGTTACTGAGCCATGCCAAAGGCATTTAAACGTTCAGACCATGAGGAAATGATAACGTCTAACTGTGCGATATATTTCAGTTAATTTTCTGTAGGTCGTGGTGAAACCGTCTGGTCCGCAATGTTACGGCAGCATCGGGGTTTCCTACCATGGTAAAACTGATGAGAATGCTATCGTTGATGCTGTGAATGAGTTGCTTCGGGATATTCAACCTGGATCTTCAGTTTTGGTTGAGGAATTTATCGACGGCTTGACTCCGTTAAATACATGTTAGTAAATATAACATGCAGTACCATTTCATTACCTTTTCTTTTACTTAAATATTGGTTTGGACCACTTGAGTACGATTTGCTAACATCCTTATACGATTTTGGTTCCCTTAGTTTAAAGCAATCACTAGTTCTGTCATTTGTTTGGTCAAGCTGGAGGTTCCTACAGCTAGTAAATAGGTGTATTCAATTAAAATCTTTACCAATACCACTCCACACCGTTTGGATATTCACCATGTTTTACAACTTTTTCTTTCAATTGCGTTCTTTGTCAGTGATTAGTAAGGATATGCTAATATAATAACCTTAAGCCGGATCTAGGAGAAGAACTTTATAAGCTTAGCTTCCGTTCTTATCCTTTTCCTCAGTATATTTATCATATATTTGTATTTCCTCTTGTTTTGTAAAATTTGTATCTAATACTGTTGAATAAAATGTTTAAACTAATATGCAGTAACCTCGCTCTTTTAGACTCCTAGACCGCCAGTCTTTTATAATAAGTCACACGTAGCCTTGGGAACAGGAGATTCAGTGCATCTCCATGACGCATTATACGAAAGCAATCCATCATAATGCTGCAACCCCTATTAGCCTGCCTAGGCTGACATGAGTCAATACTGTTTGCAGATGTATCAAACCTGCTTTTTCACAGAGCATGGCTCCCATATACTCTAGGTCCACTTGTAACTCGAATTTGGAAGAGTAACCAGAACGTCTAAGCCAATCGGATAGCTTGTCTTTGATTTAGAATTAAGATCATCGATTAAATATTGAGGTCTTATTAACTTATACACGTGGTACTTACGTAGAACTTAAGTCAAATTTCGAGCAATCATCTTGGTTGTTGGCAACTGCAACTGTGATATAAGCATTGTCGTGCCTACCTATATGTATTTTATTTTTTACACTTTCCTTTCTTTCGCTCGACACAGAATGTACGCGCTTGCAAAACTGGAAATAATTTCCGCCTGTCTACACATATATAAATATATAACACGGAGAAAAACATTTCACTGTCTTTGATTATAGCAGGCTGTCAAAAACGCAAACCTTGGAGTGTTGACAGAAACCTATCCTTCAGATTACGAGTCACAGTGTGTCGAGATTTCAATGGTAAACCTGTAACAATGCAGGTAATTAAATAGAAATGTTCCAATAAATTTTTATGTCGTTTAAAGTTAAGCGTTTTGCCATTGGATAGTCTTCACTTATATAAGATTGGTTCATATAATTTCTTCGCTACAGAAGTACACAACAAGCACTATTAAGTGCGTCCTCAGTCTAATAATGTTAGGAGTAGAATGCACCTTAATTCTAATAGGTGGAACCATTTTGGTTAAGCCGATCAGACAATGGTTTGCTTCAAAGATTAAAAGAAAATCTTAACTCGTAGACTCAGAATACTATCAAAAATGGTTTCTGAACGCGGTAGGTCTACAAGCTTTTAGCAATGAAGTTCATACTCCATGGCAAAGCAATGTGTAAAATTTAGTCACTTATCTGTATCTACGAGCATGTACAATGTACATGTATATAGGCCGATGACACAAGAGATATAGTTTTTTCAGTCTGAGCGTCGAACTGATGCATTTCGGGAATATTTGAATTCAGGTAAGCTGCGTGATGCAATCACGATCTCGACCAATCAACGGGGACAACACTGTCCCACAGTCTCTGGATAGCACACTGTTAGCCTACAATGTATTTGAAAAGGAACAGAGAGACCGAGCTGAAAAGAGACTGCGGGAACAATGCGAGGCTGTTATGTCCGAGATCATAGAACGGGAAAAATATTTGACAGTGGAAGAGCGAGGTTGTCTTAGAGCTCAAACAGACGTGATAGGTTAGTTACCGAGGTGAAAACATTGCTAAAGTGTATTTGTATATTCTGAAACAAATACAAAATTCTCTTGTCGTTGTGGCTATTGGCTATCTGTAAAAGGTTGATGCATCTTCATGATCCATTATACCAAGTAAGTAAACCATCAGATAACTATGGATTCTTAAAAGCTATCTAACAACTAAATCATGAGAACAAAATGGACCTTGGACATACAAAACAAAGTGCAAAAAGAAAAACAAGTTCAGGCTGACAAAGTCGTTACTTTTCGCGGATGAAAAACTCCCTTTACGCAGATCATGGCTTGAATAAATGACTCTCTCTTCTCATTGCTCTCGGGGCGTCATTGACAGCTAACAACGCGTTAAAGCTTCGCAGAACCTATAGTATGTTTTGTGATAAATACTGCCCTATTCCTTGTTTTTTTATATAAGGTATATTTGTCAGCTTAGAATATTTATCGTATACAAGCTGACCGTTTCAGATCAGAAAACAGTCGTTTGAATGGCGTCTTTTTTTAGATATCTGGATGTTTTCTTATAGTCAAATGCAAATGAATACATTTAAATCACACAAAGAAGTCGTCCTTACGATCTTCTAATGGCAATCTTGCGAAATTAAAGACCATATTCAAAGGTCCACTTTGACTTTTAAAAACTATCATCAAAACTGGCCGACAGAAAGGTCAAGTGATCGTGTAGCTGATTCGATTGATATTGCATGATATTTGTTATTTTACGGGTTGTTGACATTAGAAAAGTAGTACTTATCAATTCTTCTTTAAAACAGGAATCGACTTGGTGCTATGTCTACGGAAAGATGAGCTTGTCCCGGTTGGTATAGAGGTCAACAGTCATGATTGTACCATAAACTGTCAGATACGTGAGTTTGTGCAGGATCTCTGCGACACAAATATCGTAGGGCAAAACGGTAAGGAAAACTCCATTTTGTATTTTACAGACAGAATGAATTCATGTTAGATTGGTAGTCTATTTTGTGTACATGTAGAACAATGAAGTCTTTAATAGATCACCTGATGTTAAACGGCATTTCAGTAGACCCTTGTTTCCCAACATGCTTCATAACAAATCAAGATTACTGTAGTCAGCGAACATCAACTGTAATATTTCTGGTCCATCGTCCGAGGCCGTACAACTATATTTGGTCGAAAATTTACAAAGTATAATGAGCGGGAAAAAATTATAAGGGGAAAGTAAAAGTGTATACTCATTACCTGCCTTGGACGACTTCCGGCGTATTGCTGCCAAACACTCTCAAAGGATTGCGAAATCAGAGAAACTGCTTTCAAAACGTTTATCATCATGCTGTCATCAGTAGAACTTTAAGAGTGTATGTACTTCTGCCTTACCTTTGATAGGGACAGTATCATCTCTTGGCCAGTGCTACCTACCTTGGATACGAAATATCATGGTTCGGTCACAACTCTACTTAATGGAGGACAAGGTTGTTGTTATTGTCGGTGCTGGTGCCTACAGTAAACGGTTCATTTGGCCTGACTGTCAGTCGTACGGAATAAAGGTATGTTTTGTGACTCTTGCCAAACACTTCAAATATTCTCTTTTACGCGTGGTTACTTTTTCAGTATGAACTTAAAATCTTTCGACAGCGATAAGAAGCATCTAATGTCATCCACAAAAGATTAATGTGTGATAGGTTTGGGTAAATTGTGAACAGTTCAGATTTAAAGTTCCACGTAGTCTGCCCCTGATCTTTGCCGTCCGTGATTCTTCTGTTTTCTCCTGTAGCACTGAGAGAGGGACAGAGCCCGTTTGAACATCAATAAATAAAACGGATAATATCTGATCGTTGAAAACGTGCTCGCAAGCTTATTGATGTAATGGCCTGTTTGGTCATGTTTGCATTTTCTCCTTTTCCAACAGCTTTTCAACGCAACTTTTTATTCTGGCCATTAAAAGTTGAGCTGATGCTAAATGTTCTACTAAAGATTTTTTTAGATGCTTTTGTACTGCAGGTTTCGGGAAACGTAAAACTTGGGTAGACAAATATTTCAATGCTAAATGTTTTACTGAAGATTTTGTTCAGATGCTTTTGTACAGCAAGTTTCGAAAAACGTAAAACTTGAGTAGGCAAATATTTCAATCATTTGGTTTTCGAACTTGATATGATAACATCAATGTACTGAAATTGGGGATACAATGTGATGGCAGAATCTGCTAGCAAATCACCTCAATAGTGGACCATTTCATGGAATAGTCATGCATTTAACGGTTTACAGCAATTATCTTCTAAGATTGATCGCATTATTGTATTCCGTAAATGCGTTTATCTGAGCTCTCTGCATTCGATTTTAGGCGTTATAAAGTGGTTTTGGGTGAAATGATAGCATGCCTGGTGTGTTTTGGTTGTGTTTCTCTTACTTATTCATCTGCGATGTAGACTTATAAACTAGGTCATGTTAAAGCTGCCAAACGAGGCAAATTTCAAATCATGAGCTTACTCTATGACATTTAACTTTGAAGTTTTTTTTTTGTGTGTAATTGACTTGCATAGTTCTACAATCCACATGTTATTTTCCTACGTCAAATGACACATCCGGAGGCGCCTGTTTATTTATCTATGAAGACCTATTTTTCTTGAAACGAAGGAATGGTTTATCTTCACGGGTTTTTTACTCTGATGGTTGACATAAAAAGGTGAGACCAAGACCAGGGCCCGTATTCACCAACCATTCTTGAGAATATTCTTAGTCTTATTCTCCAAGATTTTCTACATCTGTAAGTAACACAACTTCTGATTGGCTAAACCGAATGGTTTAGCCAATCAGAAGTTGTGTTACTTACAGATGTAGAAAATTCTGGAGACTAAGACAAAGAATGTTCTTAATAATGGTTGGTGAATACGGGCCCTGAAAGGCTGCCACCTTCTAGAAAACCTTCAGCAAACTTCAGCAAACTTTCGGGTCATCTGCGGATCAAATCCTTTGGTGGTATTACGTAATTTGATTTTCGGTCACGTATGTTATTTCTTCGCCGCAAACATACCGTTTTACAACTTGCACGATACGACTACATTCATAAAGAAATTTGCGAACCTCAATTTTGAAAGGAAATCATTCTATATACATTGTAATTGACAGATACTTCATTTATACGTATTTGTCAAGCTTAATTCATCAATTTAGTGCGCATATCTTGACAGTACAGTAGATTAGGTAACGCCATTACAGATGTTGATGTCGTTAATTACAGAATTTAAAGGGCTTCGCCATGTTAAAGATCATGTAATAGAATTCAAGGGGCAGCCATGTTTACAATTACATGATTGAAAGTATATTTCATGCGGCGACCTCCTTGATACAGACTAGGTTAGATGTAGCTTTGGAATCGCCCGAGTTATGATAAGTGGGTAAGGAACAAATCACACATTTGGTTATGCCCATGCAGCGATGCTCAATCGAGGAAACATTCACAACTTATGTGCGGGCTTAAATTTGTTTTACAAATTTATTTTGCCTTATTTTCTTGCTCAAATCAACAGGTTGTGCTTATCGATTCGAACTCGGACTGTGCTGCTAGAAGCCACGTCTATTATTTTATACACTACAACTTTTTGGACCACCTT
Source organism: Tridacna crocea (assembly GCA_943736015.1). Lineage (NCBI taxonomy): Eukaryota > Metazoa > Mollusca > Bivalvia > Cardiida > Cardiidae > Tridacna > Tridacna crocea. Next base: position 34,732,426 of record OX031063.1, on the reverse strand, counting down.
CTTGACGAAGACCACGCAATTAATATTAGTACAATGCTTAGCAACCAGAAGTTTAAGATCGACGGTTGTGTAACATTCTGGGAGGATTGTGGGCCGCTGGCGGCTTTACTACGGGAACGGTTGGAACTGTCAAAATCAGGTAAAGTTCTTATTTGAGTTTGCATCATTTCAATGAATATAGTTTTGGGATTTTCTCTAACGAGATAGACTTTGATATTACAATTTCAAAACTGTTTAAGTTCAAATACAGATTACTAATAAGAGTGGACTACAATCAGGGTGCTTGAACATTTTTGCTAGACTGTCAAGAACGTCAGTGAATAGAATAGATTTATTTAAACAATAAATATTAAGCTAAACTTCAACGTTTCTGGATTAGACGAGAGAACCAAAATAGTACTTATATTAAACTTGAAAAAATCTTCTGATTTTTTTTCTAGCGCACAGAGCTTATTGTTGATGTTCCACACCTTCGCCTTTTTCTTTTGCGTCTTCTGCTGCTTCTGCTAACATACTTTAAAGTTTAATGTACATACGTAAACCAACATTATTGTAGGAGTAAGTTATGAATCAGCATTGAGTGCCAAGAGAAAAAGCCGGACATTCGAAATACTGCGCTCAAGGAAGGACGACACGCCCCACTGGCCAAGGTCTTATCTGTATTCGTCCGCCTCACACAGAATAACGGACAAGGGAACCTTGATTACTGCAACTAAAGAGTAAGTTATTTGGACAAGACTGGCAGAGCGACCGACTGATGGATCGGCAAACAATTGGTTGTTGGATACATAATAGACCAACAGATAAATTGAACCAAATTTTGATTAGTCGGTTGTTTTATTGGGCGATTGATAGATCTCGAGATTCAGGAGTAACTTTGCCGAACTTTTCAGAGAAAATTCCTAGCATTGCTAAAAAAACGCCACAATGGGATCATTGTTGCACACAAACTTACCATTTCATTTCTTTATTGTCTTACGAACAAAGTCGGTAACAAAGAAACAAAGCGCATCCGGTGAGATTGGTGCCCTTGAAGGACAAATATCCTCGTTTTTCGAGGTTTAAACGACCAATACCATAACCACTGAGCCAAAGATATAACTATCTGACGCAGTTGTCAGGTAATGTATTTAAATCGAGACGAAGCTATGTATGAAAGATTGGTCTTCCGTAACAATTGATCATTTTCTACATTTAAGGATTGAATTCCCAGCCATCGTCAAACTGGAACATGGCTCGAGTGCTGTCGGTGTTAAGCTTGTCCAGAGCAATGAACAACTGATACAGGAGTATGAGCTGATAACAACGACCTTGACCCGAGAGACAGACTTTCCCGGTATAGGTTTGGGCTTTGACAACACGTTGTTGGTGATGGACTATCATAAGGGGTCCGAACACGACGTTGACGTTGTCATCTTTAACAGACAGTTGATTGCTGCTTTTATTTCAGATAATGGACCAACTCGGGAACCTTTTTATATAGGTAAATGTTTTGACATTGCTAAATGGACTTGTTTTGGCCCGCTTCTACGAGTCAATGTATTTGAATGCATAAACAGTAAAGACATGTTTACTCGGCAGGTTCCTGCAGGCTTTTTTTTGCCGACACACCAATGACACAATGGCATGACAAAATTTCAAAGAAAGAGGTTCAATATTTATACTCCAACGTCTCTTACGTCGTCTTTTTTTGAGAATAAGTCTCGTCACTATTATTCACGTTTGTCTTCTCAGCTTTATTTTCTATTATCTATTTTCATATCTGGACTTGCAGATATATTTCCAACTTTTTTTTTAAGAAATCACACAATTTTCATGCGAAAATCATTTGTCCTATTTACAACATATTAGTACAATTTGAGATTTTTGCTAATGTTGACTGGAAGATTATATTCGATTTATTGAACAATGTTAGTGTAAGCTGTAAAAAAACTACAATTATATCACGTATTTTCTCGTGAATAGATGGTGAATACAAACCCTTGTTGGCTAAACCCCTTGGTTACCTTCAAGTTTAGAAAATTCTTGAGAATAGGACTTAAAGCATTTTTTAAAAAAAAAAAAGTTGGTGAACATGAAGCCAGACCTGAATTTAGAATGGTTGTTGAAAGCGACCCTGCAAGTGTTTGCCCGACGTTGCCATATGAAAACAGCAATGAGAAAACATTTAAACCAAAAGTGTCGTAATCTTTCCAACAGAGACATGTGCTCAGATGCCATCCAGTTTACCGAAAGATAAACAGGCCCAGCTTGTGGCAGCAGCCTATCAGTGTTGTGTAGAACTGGGTAAGGCTATTGTTTAGTTCTCTTCTTGTCATGTTGAGTTCGGTTCTTGATAGTGTTGTTAAGTTTTGTGCCAATAATTGCCAGCAACTCCAATATTAGAGTAGAAAATAAGGCAATTTCTAGTTGGTTAAACCCAATGGTTCAGCCAATGAAGATTGCGTTACTTTCAAAATTTAAAAGTCCTGGAAAATAAAACTTTTTTTCTATTTTGTAAAAGCACATGAAAAACTATAAAAGATAATGAAATAAAAATTAGCCTCAAAGAAAACAAAATTATTGATTACATTGTGACAGAAAGAGAAAATGCTGGTAACGAGCATTTCTTATTAAACCTTCCATAGATAAACCCTGGCACATAAGATACATCTACATGTAATTGCCGTTTGTCTTACATGTTGTTATCCTATATCCTGCTTAGTAAGTTAAAAGAAAGTTTCAAGCTGGATGTAAAAACCCGAATAATGCTTTTAAAACTTTTTTATGTGATATTTAAGATTAAAATATCATTGTCGAAGAGTGAAGATCCAAGATCAGACTGCACTCTCTTTGTCCGCAAAAGTTCAGTCAGTCGCGCTTAGTAGGATTAGGGTTAAAAGTTGGGTGCGTCTTGCAATTTGTCATCTTGCAAAGGGTTAACTCTTCAACAGATGTATAAATACGCAGACTGCGTGTTCTGCTCGGTTTCATCTTGACCTATAGGCCTACCCTTCCAAAAGCGCCATAGATCAAGCTCCAATGTCCTTGAGTTTGTCGAGCTTCCTCCATGTACATGTAATATGCTCTGTTTTTAGTTTATTTCTGATTATCAAACCACTACTTCTAATCTACATAATTTGATATTTATATTTTATACGAGGTCTTAGTATAAGCACATTGGTTTTAAAGGTTTAACAAATGGAACATTCAACGTAGAACTGAAAATGACCGCAGTCGGACCAAAACTCTTGGAAATAAACGCCAGAATGGGAGGGTTTTATCTCCGGGACTGGATCAAGCGTTTGTATGACGTCGACCTAATGCTGGCTTCTATAACGATTGCCTGTGGTATCAAACCGTACATTCCAAAAATTAACTCAAGAAGCCACATTATGGGAACCATGCTGTTGCCCTCAATACATAGTCATGTGCTCGTCGATGACGTATATAAAGGGAAGCTCACATCACTTACAGAATCAAAAGAGGTGATTTGGAACCAGTTTAGTGAAACCGCCGTTTCAGAGTCTGAACTGTTTGAGGAACCGTTTGCTAACCTTGCCGTTCAAGCACAAACTGTTACAGAAGCACGGAACAAACTTGTAGCAGTGTGTAAAGACTTAGGTATTCAAAGGGACACTTATGATGTAGAATATTTTACGGAGGAATTCTTATAAAATGCTACATCTAAAACCGATTCAAAAGCCAATTTGTCTCACTAAAGAATGTTTTACCGTGTGTTAGATCTATTTTTAGACTTTTGAAAACAAATGTTCGTGTACAAAACTTTTATACATGTTGACTGTCATGTTTTACCAAAATATTTGAGCCATTCCCTGACAAAAAATGGGTTTTCAGTGATCCTTTACACTGTGTTAAGTAAGTTATTACAAAATTATGGATGCCATAGTATCCTATTTAAACAAGCGTTCGTTGGGGTATAGTCGTCCGTTAACTTAGAGAATACTGAAAGAACGAAATATTTTTCGGTCCATGGCAGCCTGCTTGGACTGTGCAGGCTAAAATGGGGTGACAGCCTTTGTATATGCATTATAATTGGCCTGAAGCACGCAAAAAGGGGCATTTGGATATTTGCGTATAGTGTCGTCTCGGATCAGCCTGCGCAGTCCAACACTTTCCGTTTTTATGTAATTTTCTGTTTTTCAACAAGTCTACTGTAGCGGAGAAGCCTCCTTTTCCCATAAGACAGTATTGGATCATTGCAATAAATACAACGGGTGTGTGGTTTGTGGCATTTTTGAATAATAATTAAAAATTCGAAATTTCATAAAATTTTGAGCAGTCATGTATTAAAAATTACATAAAACAATTTTTTTACATGAAGCCCCTTTTTTCCGAGACGCAGCCTGAAGTTGAGAAAAAGGAAGAGAGGTACCTGGGCAACGTTCCAACAAGTTCAGATTTGAAATTTCACAAAGTTTTGAGCACTGATAAAGGAGAACCTAGTGAAAAACAATTTTTTCCATAAGTCCCCTTTTTCCGTGATGCAGCCTTAATTTTAGGAAACCAGGAAAGACATACTTGCGCATTAATAATTCATAGAATGCAAAAACAAAGGGCACATGTTGAAACTTGTAAAACAGGATATAACCATGAAATGTTGACAAAAACTGAACAAGATATTAGTAAAAATTGCAATTTTGCATTAGGGCCCCTTTTTCATTTTACAAGAAATCCCCTTTTTCCATAACAGAGGGTCAAATTGAAAAGCACATAGATAAAGAAACAAGAGCACATGGTGAAACTTTGAAAAAACAATATAACCATGAAGTTTAATGAAATTTTGACCAAAACTGAATGAAATATTAGTAAAAATTGGAATTTTGCAAGAAGCCCCCTTTTTCTATGATAGAACGTCAACTTAAAAAACGCCCAGATTAGAAATAGGAAGGGTAAGTGCTAAAACTCTCCATAAATAATGTAACCATGAAGTTTCATGATATTCTGACAAAAACTGAATGAGATATTGGTCAAAATTGCAATTTTGCATTATGCCCCTTTTTTCCATGACACAGGGTCAAATTGGTAATCCGGGAAAAGTATATTGGCACCTTACCCTAAGGAGTTCATATATAAAGTTTTATCCAATTTGGTCCAAAGGTTGTGGAGAAATCGCTTCGGACGGAAGGACGGACGGACGGAAGGACGGACGGACGGACGGACGGACAGACGAAGCGGCGACTATATGCTCGCCCTTCGGGGAGCATAAAAATAAAGCTTTCATAAGTTCAGAAAACATGTACAAAATTGATAAATGAAAAAGGAAAAGACGTTTTCTGGAAAGATAATTAGATAGAAAAACGTTACGTTTTGCAAACTGTTTTGTCTAGAAAATAACGTTACAATTCCGTTGACGTAGGCATAATTAACGTTTCTAAATGGCATGTGCTAAAATAAACGTCATAAACGCCTTCTCTTTTATCGTTACATAGATATCTTAAAATAACACTTCAAGTACTTAACTCATTACCAAACGACAAAATTTTTGGCTTGTCCAAATCGTCAGCATTTGCAGACGACAAAATGAACATTTTGAAATTTGTTTTGTGAAGGGTAGAAAACATTGTGAGAAAAGGAGAAAATGCTGGTGACCATCATTTTCTCCTTTTCCCTCAATGTTTTCAAGAGGCTTCTTTCTCAGGGTCAAAATTGCAAAAAAGTTGTATTTTCAAGCCCACTATACAAGACATCTTTGTACATGTAGTGCAAATGGGTAATGAATTGTTATAGTTCTCGTTCTTACATCTTGAACATGCATATTTAAACTATTGAACTGTGCATATGAGATAGGTTCAAGGTAATGGATGAGTTGTGTATTGATTTACATACAGATCGGGGTCAAAGTGTCCCTGTAGCAGTGAAGGCTGATCTAGATCAAGTTTACTTCATTCATACACATGGCTCCACGTATAAGCAAGGTCATCACGTTTGAATGTTCTACAGCCAGGCTTTTCTGGAAGCAGTGTTTGGTTGGTTGTATTGGGGTTTAACGCCACTTTAATAGCTAAGGTCATATCATGGCGATCAGTGACGCACATGTGTTTCCTGGCTTTTTCACACGGGTACTTACACTACTTTCTTTCCAAAGCCACCAACTACTTTTCTCACATGCTTCAGCAGAGGTGTGAGGCGAAACTTCGCCGGAAAGAAAGTTCGCCTCAACCGGGTATCGAACTCACAACCACCAGGTCATGAGTCCGACACGCTCACCACTGAGCCACCCGGGCGGGCCCTGGAAGCAGTGGGTCGTTAGAAAAATAGAAATAATTTAGAAATGATAATAATACCAGTTAATGGTAATCATTATATGAATAAAGAAAAAACTTAATAAACAATGATAGTAATGAAGGGTGTTTTTCACCAGAATATTTTTCAGGATCACGGATAGTGTATATCAAAGATCTGACTTCACGTATGTAGAGTCTGATCTTGATCAACTCTGTCAACAAGACGGCAGTGTTGGCCCATATTCACCAACCATTCTTGAGAATATTGTCAGTCTTATTCTCCAAGGATTTTTTAAATTTGTAAGTAACACAACTGCCGATTGGCTAAACCATTCGGTTTAGCCAATCAGAAGTTGTGTTACTTACAAATGTAGAAAATTCTGGAGATTAAGACAAAGACCGTTCTTAAGAATGGTTGGTGAATACGGGCCCAGGTTTCAATTAACACTGCCTGTAAGCGTAACTTGCGCTTTCAGGTTAGTATCTGCAGGCGTTATACAGAGGGTTCAAGGGAAGTAAGTCTCATTAGGAGTTCAACTCAATTTCCGCCAGTTATCTATCCAAGGTAGGAGACAAAATCGTATCTCCGACTAAGACACCCAGCAAAAGCTATGAGTATAGCAAAAGTTCCTGGGCTGTTTTACTTTTAACCAGGAACCAGAAGTTCTTCTTCACTGGGTCCGTAATTTTGTAGGCTGAAATACCTGATAATTCTGTCCCGAGACTTATTTTGCCTTGTCAAATAATACAGGTATTGTTAAATGTGACGTCAAACTTAGTTTTAGCGTCCACAGAATATACATATCGTCAATTTACTTAAAAAATCTCGTCACAACAGCTTGAAGCAAGCTGTAGTTACTAGGTTTTTGAAGTAAACCAACAATAATATATGCATTTAAAATGCATAGTGTCTTACACAGGCATTGTACTAAAAAATAGACAAAGCCTATTAAGGTATTCCTAACGCTTCTAGTGCAACATGGAATAAAATGTCTTTATTAGTTTATAAATAAGGATTTATACTGATATAATAATTTTACACAGTTCTAACTCACTAGAAATTCTTTTTATGTCTATCTTGAAATTATTTGTTGACACTTTTGTTAGTTTCCTGAAAAGGGAGATAATTATTATCTCCCTTTGTAACGATGATACAGTGGTTTTAGATGTATAAATGATAATTATAAGAAGGGAAAAAGGGGGGATTGACTTGGTTAAAGTAGTACAATAGTACTCACTTTTAATCATAGCAAATTTTTCAGGATAATACTATAGAGGAAACGGCTGTTTTCTATTACTAAAATTACCACCTAAGTTCAGAATTACATTTAATATGAGGTGGGAATATTAACATCAGGAATTACAAGTAACGGGAACTGTCAAACAACCTGGATACTAATCTGGCTTCGTAGCTCGTTTGTTTTAAATACTATTTGAAACTATAGACGTGCAGAAAAACACTTAGAAGAACTTTGATTCACAGCGTTCAGTCAAACCTCAAACCACATCTGTTCTGTATTGCAAAACAATAAATTAAATCGGCTGCTGACCGTTTTAACAGGTTACTTGTGTAGTAGAGACTTAAGCAAACTTGTGCAAAATCAAGTTTGGGGAGGGGTATGAAACACGACCTGTATGCCAAATATCCACACAAGGGGGATAACTTTGCCAGTCATCATGACGTCAAAAGAAGGTAATAATGAGCAAATCAGTCAGTTTGGTGGAGTCTACAACTGTCTGAATCACGAGGTAGAATAGTCCTTTGATATGCAGAAAGTTGACGAATAACCAAAAGTTTCGGCTCTGGTCAGCCCGCGTGGACTGTGTAGGCTGACCTGAGTCGATACTTTTGTGCAGAGAACGGTTCATCTATTTTAGCACTAAACGGTATAACTAGTCCTTTGCTAAATATTCTTTTTTTTTAAAAAGCAAGTGGCTACACATCGTCTATCGCGTCAAGAATGATGATTCATGAAGTTCAACTTGATTTTCAGCATTAATTTTCAGTGAATGAACTTAGCCCAAGTCTTGATTCGGACTTCCCTCTCCTTAACGCTTAATATTTGCACTCCAGACTAAGCAGCGGGAGACCAACAATAATATTTCTGATACATAAAATAAAATATGAAGTTATGATGAATATTAAAGTCAGTGGTCATTTGGTCCTCTCCGTCAAGATAATACGAATGTTGGTGTTTAAAGTGTCGGAGCGTGAAATTGTGATTTGAAATAAGTTTATTTTTGTGATTAAGTTCAATGGAACGTATGGTGACTATTATTCGTTGGACAGTTGTTTGTTTTCATGTAAGATCACGTACTTACTTTACTGAATGAGCACAGAAAATTATTGTTTATAGACTACTTATAACTACAGAGATCAGACTTTATTGTCTGTAGAGTCTGGTGTTGACCTGTACCGCTCACAAAAGCGCAGTGACAAGGAGTCGCTGTAGCATCCATGTATATCGATATATTGATGTACCTCGTAGGCACTATGTCATACTGGTCTCATGTTTTGGTGCTTTTTTTTACTTTGAATTAATTTATTCCTTTAATACTACACAACAATACAATTTTTCTTGTGAAGGTAAGAAAGTTAAGGTTATTTTTCAGTTTAAAAAAAAAAGGACAGGCGATTTTGACGTTTAAGTAATTTGTCCGTTGTTTTTGGAATGGGAAACTCTGTCTCCACTTTGATATGGCCTTCAATACGCAAAAAGGTGCATTCAGACATTTGCGTAAAGTGTCGTCTTGGATCAGCCTGAACAGTCTGCACAGGCTGATCCGAGACAACACTTTCCGATCCTGTATGATATTCTGTTTCACAAAAGTCTATTATAAAGTGTCGTTGCGGACTGTGCAAGCTGATCCGACACGACATTTTACGTAAATGTCCGACAGATTTCGCGTCTTGCAAGGCAATAATCAGATATGACGTCATCACACATAGTACTATCGAACATAACAAACGCGTATTATCATCTATAATGTTTCATTTTCCGTCTTTAACCCTTGAGAATCGTTGAAATACTTAAGTTCAGACTGATGTAATAAGAGTTTAACGCTATTTTAACAACTTAGGTCATATTGCGATGGTCAGTGCACCTAGGCATGTGTTTTCTGGCTTTCTCACACCAGTACTGACACTCTTTCAAAGTGACTAACTACTTTTTCACATACATCAGGGGTGAGAAGCGAAAAACTCACAGGACAAAAAGTTTGGCTCAACCAGGTATCGAACTCACAACCACCAGGTCACGTGTCCGATAAGGTAACCACTGAGCTATCGAGGTGGACACTTAAGATGAGAACAAAATGAAACGATTGAAAATTGTGAGTTTAGCGTATACTAGTATTTTTCTTCTCTGTAGAATATTTAAATATAAGATGCATGGATTTCTTTCTCTCTTCCTGCCGTTCCGACTGTGTAACTCTTAGACAGAAGCACAGAACGTGCAGTTTGATCTAGAATCTACATCTATGCCGCTGATTATTTAACCCTTTATTCCATAAATACTCATTTCTACGCATTGCTTGTAGGAGCCTTTTGAAAACATTGTAGCAAAAAGACGAGCAATTTCATCTTTTGCCACAATGTTTTCTATGCCATCAAAAGTTGTCATATGCACTTAAGAAACAGCTTCCTCCTTGCTGTTATTTAGGGTCAATTAGAGATACCATAGAAATGCCTTATGGGGTGAAAGGTTAATTTGGTCTATAAGATTAAAAAGAAAACTCATTCTGGATTTCAGTAGATTTCATCGGGCGAAATGTTGTAGATGTAAAATAACTAGGGTTAGATAAATAACTTATCATGAAATGTTGGGGAATTACCTTTTTAAACCAGAGGTATTATAATCTTATCACTCCCACAATCCCTTGACACAGCCTAAGTTGCTTTTGCGAAAGTGTAGACCCTGAGTAGACTGGAGATAATGTGCGCTTTGAACAAGAATCTATTTTCCACGAAACTACAAGCAGATCATTTCCTAAATTTGAGAATTTTTTTTTCTTTACAAACTGAACAATGTTGTTTCCCATTTGATTAAGTTTTACGCTGGTTTCTTTTACCTGTATTTTTTTTCTTTTCAATCTCATTTTAGAACAAAAGAACCCCCACGGATTTTAAAATCTTGAAAAAATAGTTTAAGATAACTTTTTATCACGATTATGTCATACGTCGCTATCAATATTGATATTGATATTTGCCTATGTTAAGTTACATACCTTTTGCTGACGGTGGAGGTCAAGATAAAACTTCACAAAACATGCAGTTTGACCATGCATCTACATTGTCCGCCACAAAAAAAAAAAAAAAAAAAGACTATAGACCTATGTCTTATTGACTCGCCACTGAAATGAACTTTAAGGTTTCGACAAATGTTCAAATACATTTAATTGCCAGTGAAAGGGTTAAAGCCTGTTTGCTTAGATGTAAATAAGGAAGTAACAATCAGTGGGGTCTCGGTTGTGCCTATCGTTATCGATAAGCAAGAGACATTCAGTAAGTCATCGATGATTGTCATAGAGGATTTACTGATATTCACCCTTAGGATTCTAAGAGCGACTCACTCGCCTCTTGCGAACAGTGTAGATCAAGATCAGACTGCACAGAACATGCAGTCTGATCTAGGATCTACACTGTCTGATAAGCACATACTATTTCCCGATACAATACTTTGAAAGAGAAACTTTTTTGTGTCTACTATCTATATGAAAATTTAATTTTAGTTATTTATTAGAAGAATAAAGGTTAAATGACAACTTAAACTCTAAAACATACAATAGCGAGTTTTAAAGACGCTTACTTAGACCCCTTTCCGAAATGTTGTCGCTTTACAGTCGATAAAATAATTCGTTAATAGAAGAGGTTAGGCAATATTTTCTGTAGAGTATCTCAGATTTTGGTGCATTGTAACCCCATAGTACTTGTACTGTCTAATCGCGATCTACACAACAAGCTTCAGGACTCTTAGATCAACATAAGCCGTCAACGACTTAACTGAAAGTATTCCTACCCTGAAGTAAAACATCTATTCCTCTGTAATATTACTCAGGAAAATATGATACCGCAAACAATTAGCACTATTGTAGCATCTTAACTCATTACCAAACGACAAAATTTTAGACTGGTCCAAATTGAAAGCATTGCAGATGACAAAATAAAAGTGACTGAAAATTTGAAATTTGGTTACCAGCATTTTCTCCTTTTCCCGCAATGTTTTCTATAGGCTTCTTTCTCAGGGGCGTCAAAAGTAGGGATTGTGTGGTAATGGGTTAAGGGAAGTAAGCTACTCTTGGAGGTTTTGCCTTCACAGAATGACCATTTTCAATTCTAAAATCATTATGTGCTTAATTCAAAGGGAGAATATTATTATCTCCCTTTACAAATAGATGCAGTGGAATGAACAGAAACATTTTAGATAGACATTTAAGGAAATTTGTGCGGTTATAAGTGTTTTGAATTATTGAACCACTATAAATCCTCAAAAATCTAACAACAACAACAAAAATTGTGCCGTTTTGACCAGAAACTTCAGGGGAGGAAAGCCTAAACCAGTTCCAGAGTTATCCCTTTACCCCACAATGACGAGTTTTAACGTCCCTGAGAGAGAATGGTATGGAAATCATTGCGGGAAAAGGAGAAAATGCTGGTTACCAGCATTTTCTCCTTTTCTCACAATATTTTCTACCCCATAAAAGTCAAAAATCATCACAGTACCAAGATTTAATTTGTTGTATGCAGATGCTTTGAATTTGGTTCAGTCCAATAATGTTTCGTTTGATAAAGGGTTAAGCCAATCAAATTTAATATAACATGTACACATCTTAAGGTCTTAAGCGTACAGCTTAATTACCAGAAGTTTCTGTCTGTTGAGCTAGCATTTCAGTGTTCCCAGATTCAAATCAAACTTAAAAAGGTGGTCTGAAACGAAAAGTTGTAGCAAAGAGAACTGAGTTATTTTCATGATTCTGAAAACAAATCAACATCTGGGAAAACAATTTTCATCCATAAGCATCTTTTACAGACTTTCACTTGGTGAACTAAACGGAGTTACAGTTTGTTAATTATTACTTGCCCAGCGCACAAGATATAACTGAACTGGGATAAGATTCTTCTATGGAATATTTCTGGACTATGAGCTTAATGATCTGAAGGTAATGATGTACTAGTTTCAATGGAATACTCTTGACAATTGTAGCATGAGCTATACTCTGACAAAAGAGGGGGGGGGGGGTTATACATCTCCGTGATGTTTCGGACCAAGCAAGCCATCACATAATTAGGGATCCGTAGGATCAATTTTGTTTAATATACGATTAAATCATGAGGTGGACTGATCTCAGAACACGCTTGAAATTGACCAAGAAGTATAATGTTTCGAAGCAGGTCTGCCTGCACATATTGCTTAGGTTGATCTGTATCGAAGGTATTTGCGGAAACCTGTAAGTTAAACCCTCAATTCACAGAGCATGGCTTATAGATACATATGTATATATATGACTTGCAACATGCGAAAAGGCACATCGGGGCATTTGGTTAAAGGGTCGTCACTGATAAACCTATGCAGACTGCGACACTTTCCGCTTCTAGATATTTTTTGATTTGCACAAGTCGATTTTAGCACAAGATCTAATGTGGTCGTGAAGTTCCGTCTTGGATTAGCATGCGCGGACTGCGTAGCCTGATCCGAAACGACATATTACGCAAATGTCCGAATGCCCTTTTTCACATGGTGCAAGCCATATTAATCCTGTTGCATGAACATGTTTGTTATTACACAGTGTTACCTGTCATGACGTAGCTAGTTTTTTTTTTCAAGTTATGCAAATTTTGAAAGGGGAGAGGGTCGAGAGAGAGAGGGTCGGAACGGGTGGAGTGGAGGGGGGACTAGCCACCCAAGAGGAAAAAGAACTAAGGCATTTTTTAACTTCAAAAATGGTTTTGCGTGTACATAGCTTTTTTTTTTTCATCTGTTACCAAAAATAAAATCTTCATACTTGTTAAGTTTTAGAGTTAACTGATTCGACATTTTGTAAATCATTGGGTTCTTTTACGATAAAAAGTAAGCATTACGGTGACATTACATATCTACATTACGTGATTATACCTATCTACGCCACCTCCTAGGTAAAGTTAGAGATTAACAATCCGATTAAAATCCCTTTGCGATAAAATCTGCTCATTACTGTATCAGCGTTAAGAAAATTTGATTTTTAGGTGTGATTTCTCACTAAGAGGCTGTACTGCTTGTTCATTTAACTCTTTTCCAAACAAGCCCTTATTTCTACGTTTCTGCAGTACAAGTTTAAAAAAAAACACTGTTGGAAAAGGAGAAATTGCTCGTAACGAGCAATTTCTCCTTTTCCCACAGTGTTTTCTACCCATTTGGAGAACTTTCTGCCGTTTTTATCAAATTTGAAATTGTTGTCTGCAAACTCTTTGAGTTTGGAAGAGTCTAAAAATTGTCGTTTGGGAAAGGGTTAAGTTACACTTGATATTAAAACATCACACATGTATATCAAAAATTAGACTGAACTCTTTGTGTATTCCAATCTTGCTGCACACTGTCCTTGCAGTGCTAGACAAGAGTTCAATGTCCGTTGAAAATCATTCATAGAAATTTTGACGGTCTATTGATGTGGGGGTATCTTACCTTACTAAAGGTCAATGAACTTGTAACGGCTGACCTCCTACCAGTAGTTCATTTTCAAGTTAAGTTCGGCGTCTGGTAGTCGTAAATCTCTCTAAATTCAGCACCTGTAACGTGAATTCAACAACCATTAGTTTAGTTTAAATATATTTATTGCCATAGATATGCACATGTCAACAAAAGCAATACACAAACACAGTTTCTAGTACATGGAATGACACATGTACATTGGCAAAGGGGTCTGGCCACAAGTTCTCACAACTTAGATTCGGCCATTCCCCTCCTCCAATTACATGTTTAAGAAACAACAGTTTTATTGGCAGCTGAAAAAAATTAAAACTTTTCAGTAGTTAGGGATAATAAAAAAAAAACCAGATAATGAAGCATCTGAACAGCAAAGACTAATGTACTAGATAACATAAGAGTGATAAAGATTAAAGATATATATCTTCACCAACCATTCTAAGAACATTCTTACTCTTATTCTTCATATCTTTTTAACTTTGAAAGAAATACAATTTCTGATTGCAATCAGAAGTTGTGCTATTTTCAAGTTTGGACAAACTTGGAGAAAAAGATTTAGAATGTTTTTTAAGAATGGTTGGTGAATACGGATCCTCTGATCATGTTTTATAGTGGGCCACCTGCAGTGAGCATGTTTGTCAGTCGATCAAATCGTTCGATCAAAAAAAAAAAGATGTTGATGTGTGACATCAGTGTCGCAAATCACAAGGCGAAAAATCTTCGCTGCTTTGATGAACATTGCCTTTTCGATATTTTCAGCAACGTAGCGTCGTTGTACTTCCAAAACATCGTAACTACAGCTTGTTACAAGTTGTAGTTACGAGGTTTAGGAAGTACACCGACGATAGGCGAATTATATGTAATTATTTACATAGGTAATGCTGGGTACAGAACGTTCTAATTTTATCCCCAATGTTTTCACAGGCCCTCTTTCTCTCTCTCACTCTCTCTCACTCTCTCTCTCTCACACTTTCTTCCCAGTCGTTAAATCAAGAGACAGTTTGATAAATAGGTATATCGACAGTGCATTCCGATGCTTTTGGAATGCGCGATTGATATTTAAATTTCTTTATTTTTACAAATTTTCACGTTTTACCATATAATCCCGTGATTTTACCACTCCGGTAAAAACATGCACTCCTTTTCCTACAAGAATTTCTCCGCTTTTAAAGATAAATCCCATTATCAGTATAACATTAGAGTTGTTTTTGAACATACACACAACTGTAAAAGTCATACATATCTTTTTGCCTAATAAAGATTTAATCGTGTTAGAAATTATTGTGCTTTATTGGTACTTCTTTTTCAAGGTTGAAAACAGCTCTTTAAAGAAGAAAAACATGAACAAGAATAACAGACATACCTGAATGTGAAGTCTGTGATTATTGGTTTACTTTGCACACTAATTCTTAGAATTAGTGTGCAAAGTAAACCAATAATCACAGACTTCACATTCAGGTATGTCTGTTATTCTTGTTCATGTTTTTCTTCTTTAAAGAGCTGTTTTCAACCTTGAAAAAGAAGTACCAATAAAGCACAATAATATATAGCTTGCAACACGCGAAAAGGTGCATTCGTGCATTTGCGTAAAGTGTCGTCTCGGATCAGCCTGTATAGTCCGTGTAGGCTTATCCGAGACGACGGTTTCCGTTTTTTTTTTTTTTAACGAATTTTCTATTTTGCGTATATATAAGTTCCCTGTAGCAAAAGCACTTATTGTACTCGAAAATATGATTATGGTCGACTAAATGTATTTTGTATATAAAAAAACCCCCTTAGGCTGCTAAGCCTGACTCATTGACCTTTTGCGGACAGTGTAGATCAAGATCAGACTGCACAGAACGTGCAGTCTGATCTTGGATCTACTCTGTCCGATAAGGAGATATTATTCCCCCGAACATCACTTTGAAATTGTAATAGTTGTAGTTTTACTATCGTATTGAAAATTTTATTTTAGTTATTTAGCAGGATAAGAGTAAACAACTGACTGAATCAGGAGCTTGACCGATTCTTCAATGTAAAGGAAATTTTACAACAATCAAAACTTTCAATGCGGATCAGCCTTCGTACCCTGTAAAGATTGACCTAGGTCGATATTTTCCATTTCACCATTTTTCGACAGAGCACGGTTCGTGAATTGATGTTGGGCCCGTAGCTCGCTTGGTTACATAGACAGATAGATTCTTTATTGACAAGTACCAATGCACATAGTCACAAACCTCACAAAACATATATATTATACAATATCAATGTTATTTTCAACAAACTGTAAAACATGAATGTATCTGAGAAGTACATAAGTAAAAGTAATAGTGTCAGGAAATCTTGAACGGGGAAGGAAGGAGAAGAAAAGAAGGTTGTTATTTCAATAAAAGGGGAATTGTAATTTTCTAGAGGTGTAGATGGACTAACGATCAACTGAATTCTCTGTGTGAAAAATATTTGTTCTCTCTATTGATGCTAGCTTGAAGTATAACGTTAACTTAAATAACTGATACTTTTCGTAGAATTCAATAGTTCGGCCAATTTAATCATATTCGGTCGTAAGTATTTTTTTTTTTTTTTCAAATACATGTACTTTCTACGAAGAAAGGAATAGTAACTGACATTTCAAAATAAAGTGACATTCATACCCTATTTCTCCTACCTTACATACTCTGCAAATTCTCTCACTTCTTGGAATTCTAGTTCGGCTAAATCGATCATTCTGAATTTGTGACGAGTGCGAAGATGTCCTGATTCTGCAGATATATATTCTTAAGTGGTAGAGCAAAACATCAAAAAAGTTTTTGTAGTCACAAGTTTCATTTAACTGACGGTGCAAAGCTAGAGATGGTGATTTTTCAATTGTGGACATATATTACATACGGGGCTTGAAACCAGAGAGTCATTGGTTCGAATCCACAACACGGCCTACTTTGTACGATAATTGATGACAGTCATAGCGTCATCATCCTGACCACAAAATATATTTGATAGGTCTAATTGGTTTGGCCTCTGCTAGCCGCATTTTTCCCATGCACATGAACAATGTAATTCATCTGCGATCTTACATTACCGTGATGCATTTTACCACATATGTCATCATATTTCTATAGATCAGAGCTCCAGACATCTTCGCAAGCCAAGGCCGACGATTCACTATGTAACTCTACCCTTGGCGGATCAAGCTTGATTTTTACATTCCCCCGATACGCCTTTTCATTTGATGCAGCCAGCTCTAGCTGCAACAAATGAAATCGCTCGTAGCATTTCATCTTTGATAAAGATAGAACAAGGTCTCTACCTTTCGAATAAAAGGTAAAACATGGAAACCCACGTGTATGTCTGCTTATCGCTTCATGTGTATTCGTAAGCGGTTTGTAAAACGATATTTCATTTGCTTTTAGAAACATGATGTAAAGGGGAGTAATAACCAGCATCCAATAGAGGGCGCATCGCAGGAATCTCGAAATCGGGCTCAATCAGCCAAGGTAAGATCCACGTAGTGATCGTAAGCTTGGCTCGCGAAGATGAGTTCCAGATAGAAGAAATGATTTCGATTTAAAAATTGAAATTATTGAAAATTCTCAACTAAACCCTATGTAATGGGTACTCATTAAAATCGTCTCATCGAGACAAAAATCTAATGAGTACTCATATTTAGAAGACGTGCAAAATTAAATAAAAAAGTTTTGACCTTTGTCAGTCAGGGCAGACTGCGCAGGCTGACACGGGTTGACATGGGTTGATACTTTTAAGTAGATGCAACACCAGAACTCCAGATAAGAGGAAAAGATGGTTTTCTAAAATCATTATTTCTCTTCGAAACCCTATGACGTAGGTACTCATTAGAATCGTCTCGATGAGACGATTCTAATGAGTACCCACAGAATCGTCTCGATGAGACGATCCTAATGAGTACCCACAACATAGGGTTTAACGGAGAATGATTGATATTTTCAATTTTGAAATCAAAATCACTCCCTCTATCTTGAGCTCTGAACCCCCTTTTTACATAGCATGACCCCATTATGAGTGTACTTGAAGATGAAAAAAATATATAATGTTATGAATCATTACTACTTGGAGAATTCAAAGATGTACTTACCCCTTCAGTTCTCAATTCCAATATATTAATGAGTCTCACAGTTGCGAAACGTTGACCAGATCGTCCAGTATGATTTTTATCTTCGCCATAACGTCTGCTATACAATCGTAAAGCGTAGGTCTAAGATAAGACTGCATATTCAGTGTATTCTAATCCTGATCTGCACAGCCAGCGAAAGTATACTAAACTTTACACTGGCACCGCAAGAGCTCAGGGTAAGTAGTGGTTGTTGTTTTTTTAATGGAGGGTGTGGGTCTGCTGTGGATATTTGGCTTTACCCTTTTCATTATACAATCCCAAGATATAACAGTCTTTAGAGAAAAAAAGGTTTTTGAAACTATTGTGGAAAAAAAAGATATATAGGATCTGACATTCGTGGGCTTTTGAGATAAAATTTTATTAAACAAGTCTAGGGAAATGTTATAAAGTGAGCTTATCTCAAACGCCCACACATGTCTTTTTTTTTTTTAATCACATAACGATATTTCACAAAATACAGATCAGATGATGCAAAAACATTCAAAACTGCTGCCGCGGTATTTTCCATGAGATCCATTCACTGAGCAGTATGAAATGCGTACAAAATGACGTCAAAAATGACGTCAAACAAACGTGTATAAGGTGAAAAAAAAATCGTAATGGGTAAATTACACTGAAAACAAGGGAGGTTATGTGATAAAAAATGGTAGTGTCCTACATTTTCTCGAATTCCCCACGATGTTTTCAACTTACTTATGGACAAAGATCCGTATTGATATTCAATTAAAATTGTTTCTTGTAAATTCATACGTTCGTTCGACAAGATTGTAAAATTTTTCCGAATGGTAAAGGGTTCATATTATTAACGCACGAGTTTATTCCACTTTATGTTACAGGTCATTGTATATCAAGATCAGGCTGCATACTCTGTAAAGTCTGATGTTATATATTACACTGTCGGCCACTTTATAAGCCATTCTAATGACGAATTCATTGAAACTTGATCTATATAGATTGTAAAGAAAAAAAGAAGGATTTTTTTCCCAGTAGAGAAGACATAGGATCTGACATGAGTGGACTTTTGAGATAAGATTTTATTAAACGAGTCAAGGGAAATGTTATTAAGCGAGCCTTTGGCGAGCTTAATAACATTTTCCTCTACGAGCTTAATAAAATCTTATCTCAAAAGCCCACAAATGTCAGATTCTTTTTATCACATAACGATATTTCACAAAATATAGATCAGATGATGCAAGAACATTCATAAATGCCCCGGCGGTATTTTTCATGAGACCCATTCACTTGTATGAAATGCGCATAAAATGACGTCACACAAATGTGATATCAAACGTGAGTGAGATAAGAAAATTCGTAAAGGGTATGTTACACTGAAAACAAGGGAAGTTATGCGATAAATACATTTGAGCTAAAACAGGACGAATGAATAGCAAAAAAAAAAATCTACACAAGTAAGCATTGACAGTCCGCACAGGTTGCCCTGTATCGAAACAATTTATTGTCGGTAAACAAGTAAGCATGGACAGTCCGCACAGGTTGCCCTGTATCGAAAAAATTTATTGTCGGTAAACTTTTTTTTCTGCTTGTCTAATGACCAATCTCGTTTTCTTGACAAAATGAATTTTATGGATTCATTTTCGTAATCATGGCTTGAAACACGCGAAAAGGGACATTCGAACATCTGCGTAAACTGTCGTCTCGAATCAGTCCGCGAAGTCCGCGCAGGCTAATCCGAGACAGTACTTTCCGTTTATATGTTTTTTTTCTGTTTTGCAGAAGTCTACTGGAGGGCAAATTCTAATGTAAACATAAAGTGCCGTCTAGGATTAGCCTGCGCGGACTGCGCAGGCTGATCCGAGACGACACTTTACGCAAATGTCCGAGTGCCCCTTTTTGCGTGTTGTAAGCCAATTATTTAGATGGTTTGCTTTGTATGCATTACGGAGATGCATTATCCCCTCGTTTTTGCAACAGTATAGTCTATATCATTTATTTTCGGCTTAGTCTTTTATCAAGCTATTCCCAGAGTGGTTGACTTTAGCAAAGAATGCTTTGGAAAACATTGTGAGGTGCTGGTAACCAGTGTTTTTTCCCCTTTTTCCACATACTTTGAAAGCAAGATTCTAGATTTCGAGGGATGTTTAATCTGTTGTCCGCAAACGCTTCTGATTTGGGACAGTCTAAAATATTTTCGTTTGGTAAGAACTAACAGGGTTAAGAAAGGATTGCCACATAAAATATCCGCCATCATGAAGCTATCTATCACGTACAATCTCATCTTTCATTACTCCATCTAAAAAGTATAACATAGGTTATTGCACTTGTATGGGAAAATATTGTGTTGAACGAGTTCTTTGGCAGAGTTGCACGACAACGCCAAAAGAACGAATTCAACACAATATATTCCCATACAAGTGCAACAACCTTTTTATTGTATACTTTGGTATTGTTTACATAACTTTCCGTGATTGAACTGTATAATTTTATCGAAAACAGCCTTATTCATTCAAAAAGCGTCGAGACGTTTTTTTTTTTGCTTTCGCGAAAGTTTCAGTGTAATGACGTAATCGTTGCTCATGGTATGTAAACAAACAAGACGGCGACAAGATAGAATCCTTTTCATCGCTTAAAAAATTCATCGTCGATATGTATTTTCTTTAGACATTTTCTCATAATTTTGTAGTGACTGTCATTTGGGAAACAAATATTCTGTTTATTTATCACGTTTTTAATAAGAACAATGCTTTGAAAAGTTTGTAAATCTTGATGTCTGATGCTGATTTTTTTCAAAATATCGGCCCTTCATATTTAGATTTAATTGAAATGCCGGGTTTTGAAATAGTTCCGTACTTAGCAACGCACGTGAAAAAAAAGCTCTAAACTATGTAATATGAAAGTGTGCAATATGAATAAATATTGCATGCTTTCATCCAGTGCAAATACATAGGGACACTATCAAAGTATGTAATGATTACATAGTACTGCACTCAAAGGAACGTAAAGTTACACATATAAACCTCAGCGTCGGCTCCCAATTTCTGCCGATGAAAATAACCATTATATTGGCATAACCTGGATTTTAAACTTACGAAGAGCGTTAACATTCTCATAGACCGGATGTTGCTTTGGCTTAACTCCCTTTAAGAAGCCGTGCAGATAGTAACGTAAGTCCTCACATGGGAAATTCTGCAACAGATGTTGTAACGGTTTAACCGGATTAGTACACTAAAAGTCCTGTTAATGTTTTTTTATACATCTATAACCATTGTAATGGGGCTAATTCTGATAGTTTTTTTCATACTTCTTAAGCTGCTTTAGCTCATACCCATTTGAAACCAGTAGATCCGAAAGCAATAAATGGGTTCCTTGCTTGTTTCAATACTGTAAAATTTCGGGTTTACGTCCATTCTTAATAAACCCTTAAATTGTTTTCTATAAAGAAAGAATTTCCTAAATGATCCTCATTGATTCCGTAGGCATAAATAATATTGTCATAAACAGAGGCATACACCCATATGCAATTGGGGCAACAGTATTATGTTCCACCACAGTGGGGTAATCATATTGAAAGTTTCGTTATGCAATATTTACTGAATCATGTAACAAATGTATTCGTGACTGAGCTTAAGTATCAATATTTATTGATAAATGATATGAAAGTATGAAACTTTGAGGAAATATTCGGATCCCCTTCAGATCAACTTAATCTTCAGGACCACTTAAACTTCAACTCAAAATGCCACTTACAGATAACGTTTGATAAATCTCGCTGATATAATATTTGCATGTTTGTGCGGAGAGAAAGGGGTCTTTGGTAAAAAATGTATGTAATTTACATGTAGGAAAGAGAGTGTTGCACCTCCGTTATACACTTTATAAAACTATCCTTTGCGTAATACGGATCCTTTTTGTTTTACAACTGACTTAGCCATAGGGTAAAATGGTTCTGTGACTTGCAAAAAAGTCACCTTTGACATGGGGTTTGGAACGAGGTCAGTCTGCACGAACTGCACAGGCTGACATGAATTGGTATTTTTTACCACTGACTTTAGCTAGAATTTCACAGAGCAATAGTCTAATTTTGTATATATATATATATATATGTTATTTTAAAAAAAATCCCTCAAGAAACAAACCCTTCGAGATATAGCCATTATGTCCTTCAATGCCAATGGAAATGAATAACACACATATGAAAAAGTAACTTATTCAAAGCCGTCAGAAGAATTAACGGCTTGCGTGCAAAATACTTATATCCACTATCGTGGAGGCATGTGTACCTGTTCATGCTCTCCAGGAGTTTAATTTACTAATTCTTGGCAAAATATTCTTCCCAACCATTAGGCTTCTTTCCTAAATAACATCGTTAAGTGGTGTTCAATTTGTAAACTAGCACCAAACCGGGTTCCAGCACTTTCAGTACTTTTTTTGTTTTTCATTATATCGATATATCACCGTCACATCCGTTTTCATACATAAACAAAATTAATGTATCTTATAATGAGTGCCGATCTGGTTTGCGCTGGATTTTGGCGAATATAGTGATAGAGTTAAAGCATTTCTTTGGAGTTTCCTTTCAGGCGACGGACGTGAAAGTCACTTTTTCTTTTAAAAAAAGGAGGAGGAGGCTACGATAAATTAGTAAGAGAAAATGTAAATAAGTGATAAAGACTAGATAGATTATTTTTTACAGGTAGATTAATACGTAAATTTTCTTTTTTCTTACTATAGAAGACATAATGAGGTCTTACGGACGGAGTAGATCAAGATTAGACAGCAGATTATGCGCAGCCTGATCTCTGATCCACAGTGTCCAATACTTTATATGTTTATATTATGTTTTTTTTTTTCAGAGCTGTGTTTTCATTCTGCTGCGGAACCGTTGCAAACTGCACTTTTTCTTTGTAGCGGAAGAAGCAAGTAATTAGAAAAGCAAACATTATTGATTACAGCAACGTTTTGAATTTAAATTATATGAAATTTGATTATTCAAATAATTATGCGACACTTTGTCTTACCAATCCAACACTTGCTTCTACGATCATCAGAGTCTATAGGAACTTTCAAAACGTTGTCGGAAGAAGCGACAATTCTATCCTTCTTCCAATATTTTCTAACCTTTGAGAGGCGTATTCGTTCATTTCAGCCTAATATCAGTTGTTATCTTCAAAGCTTTTTACACAAAGGGTCTTTTGTCTTTTGGTAAAAGGCATTGAAATTTGTCTAAGTCTTTGCCAAACGACAAAATTTTAGTTTTGTTCATATCGAAGGCATTTGCAGACGACAGAATAAAAGTGACTGAAAATTTGAAATTTATGTTGTAAAATTTAGAAGACATTGTGGGGAAAAGGGGAAAATGCGGGTAACCAGCATTTTCTCCTTTTCCCACAATGTTTTCTTAAGGCTTCTTTCTCAGGGTCGTCAAAAGTAGGGATTATGTGGTATTGGGTGAAACCCCAAACTTACCAAACAAATTAGATTAAACTTTCAGTCGAGAGTAAAAACTCCGATTTTGTTATTTCAGAGTTCTACATTGCATTTCGGGGAAAGTATCTACGTATGGGATGGTATAGATGCAAGATCAGGTTGCTTACTTTGTCCAGTCTGATTTTGATCTACACTATCCGTTAAAGGTCCTTGAATCGCGTGAGTCTAAAAGTAAAAAATAATCCGCAACAGCAGATCTGTCAATGACATCAATTAATTATAATTAATTATAAAGAAAAAAAAAAAAAAAAAAAGATATACTACTCGAGCTTCTTAAAGTAGTCCATGGGTTTTTCGATTGTACCTAGAATTCGAATCAAATTGTCTTTTACATCAATGCTCGAATTAGCAAGATGTTACTGTAGAATATCAACGGGAAAAAATAAGGAAGGAAGGGAGGAAGGAAGGAAGGAAGGAAGGAAGGACAGACGGACGGACGGACGGACGGACGGACGGACGGACGGACGGAACGGCGTGTTGGCGCGCGGGCGGATAGGCAGACAGACAGACAGACAGACAACTCTCTTCCTGGAAGAAATAGGTGATAAAGCGATACCGTCATGTGACAAAGTATAGATAAACTTTTTGCTTTTGGTAGATTTTCGCCATGTAAAAAGGTCAGTGTATCTCATAGTTCACTAGGTTGTCAGATAAAACGCACTATTTTGGTGTGTTACTGTTATAAAATGCTTTGTAATATGCATCGTGGAGATGCATTAAGCCTCGGTTTATCAGAGCAAGGCTCATATAATGGTCTTCCACACGCGAAAAGGGGCATTCGGACATTATCGTAAAGTGTCGTCTGCGATAAGCCTGTGCAGTCTGCGCAAGCTGATCCAAGACGACACTTTCCGATCGTGTGTGATTTTCTGTTTCCCGCAAGTCTAGTGTAAGACAAAATCTAATATTAGCGTAAAGTGCCGTCTCAGATGAGCCTGCGCGGACTGCGCAGGCTGATCTGAGACGACACTTTAGGCAAATGTCAGCATGCTCCTTTCCGCGTGTTTGCAAGCCACATATCTACGATTCATGTTAAGTAAAATGTGATTAAAATGTAATTATTGCATCTTGAAGAAGTCCCGAAAGGCTGCATTTGGTCAAAGGACCAGTCTACCTCAAGATTCAACCAGTTTTAAGACTAACTCGATTTTATGTATCTATGATTTTGTGATCACTTGCTCGGTATTTTATGCCGCATTAAAAGCCCTTTTCCAACAGCGCCCTCGTGTATTAGGACACCTGTACTCAGTTCATGATGACGAGTTTCCAGGAAAGGTTTGAAGCTTTGGGAGAGCAGTACTCGAAAGCTCGCGGTGCGTTCATACCTATATGGAATACAGACGTTGATTTGGCAGCTGCAGGAATTGATCACAAAGATGTAGGTGATTCAAATTTTTATTGTATACCTTTATCACCCCTCACAACGTACGTCAGTGTGACGTCACAGGTAGTGATATCGGACCCTTGTTATAAAGTCATTGTGCGTGTTTGGTAGGAGTGGTTTTTTGTAATCGTTCCTTTAAATGATCTAAAAAAGTCTTTAGACCTCTCCAAAGCGTGCAATGCCTAGGGACGTTGTTTTTTGTCAAAGCTTTTGTTAACTACTTGTAATAATGGAATAGACTTCGACCAACTATTAAAACCCAATCACTTTTTGATATTTGGTCAAAGTGTTTGTGCATATAGCCATCTGCTTCCTGTCCAAAACATCAGAATATTAAATGTATTCATCTAATGTCTTTGATAAATATATGATAGTCTTTGTAGTTTGTTTGTATCCACCCACGCTAGCCTCATTCTATCTTCATATTGTACTTACTTTTCAATATGGCGGACATAAGTTATGAAAATGCCAAGGTCCGATATCACTTCCTGTGACGTAGGTTGTTGCCCTTGCTTCATACTTGACAGAACGTTTAATCAAGATTTGAAACGTGTGGCTTTTTTTTCAGTTTTTGAAAGCGGTCGTTTGTATTTTTGTCGCTGAAAACGTTGGTACATGTATATTTATACGGATGGTATATACAGAGGATATTTCTTTTTCTGTGAAAAATAGAATTTCGCTTCATCGAGTGAACATCATCGGTAATATTTTCGCGAGGAGCAAAACCAATGATGTTCACGAGATGAAACAAATTTCGATCTTTCACTGAACAAGACAATGTTCTTTTTACTTCATACTTATAACAATTTTCTTGGGCCTTTGGAGAAAATTAAGAACAGTTTTTTTCAGTAATTCACAGTGTAGCGAACCCGTCCCACATAACAACACATTACAATATTAAGTAAAACGTCACATTGCCGTCTGATTTATTTGGGTTATTACTGAGCAGAAACTATTGTTTTTCGCCTTCAACTGAAGAATTAGAAATATGAAATCTTTATTCTTTATTAGTCGTTACCATGAAATATCAAACCATAATCCACTATTATATCTCGATGAACTATTATATTAGTATTGTTGCTATCTACGACATGTAAAATGATTATGCTTCTAACAAACAGAAGCAGGCTGAAGACCGCTACGTGAGAGATTACTATGACTCCCTACAATATACACTGCTAGAGACGGGGCACCCGGAAACGATAGACCGTACACTTACTCCGAGAAATACCAATAATGCAGAACATGTGACAGCAGCCATCTTGGCCTCGCCTTGTGAAATTGTTGGATTACTCCTTGAAGGTAAACATTTTGACATATCACATACAGACAACACTTTTAATCCAGAAAGCCATTTTACAAACTTTATGTAAAAGTGTTTTCTTTCGATGGTATTTCTATTCTAATTCAAATTTATCTTGATCAATTTTTAACTGAGATGTTTTCAAACCTAAAACAGATTCTCTTCTAGTAAGCACCGATTCAGTAACATAAGATGCGTATGCATAGAAAGAATATAGACTAAAAGCAATTCCACAATATTTTAGTGCTGTTTGGTTTAAATCATCGTCAGGATTTACTTCCCATTGTCCTTCATTTACAAAAGGTGGCAAGCAAGCACCCGATACATTCCATCTTATCTTATCAACAACCTGGTTGTCTAAAAAGGACGAGGGAGGACACTATTGCTCCAGTGGGCTATGGGTGACAAAAGCAATAACTTTTCACAAAAATGGACAGTCCTATATTGATGTGTTTAAACCACCCCGAAAAGTAACATACTTTTTGGACTTTTTCACTGGAAATATCACAGGAGGACAGAGAAATGACGGGGAGAAATTTGAGGTAAAGCAAAAGTTGGATCCCACATTAAAACGTTACTTATGTTCTGGTCCATAGGAAATGATCTCTTCCGCAACATGCTTACTCTTTACTCCTGGCAGACATTTTTGTGTGTTTTGGGCTGTTATGGACTAAGTAATTGTACATACTCGAATATTTCATACTCAATCCATGTACATTATCTGTAATGTTTCATGATTGTTTTCACAAAGTTTTCTCTGGCAAAATTATTACAGAAGAAATTGAATTTACCTATTATAACAATTGATACGGACATAAGCAGATTTTGCGAACTGTGTACGAGTATGTCAGTTTCAGGCGGCTTTAAGCATTCTATCTAGGTTTGGCTCTACAAAGCGTGAAGCCTGGTTCCTAATCATGGTGACTTCGTCGGCAAGAATAGAGAATGTGACGCCTTTTCTTTCATCTGTAGGCAATATCAAAGATTTTCATATTCGTTGGAAGAGGTTTTATACAGCTTTGGTTCAAATCCCTTAGATGCTTAAATAATCGATGCTTAAGGTTGTGTGTATGAAGATTTTATGTTTTGTCTGTTTTATAAAGATTCAAGTTCTACTTTCTCTCACCCCTCTGTCAACCCTTTATATAAATACGTATAGGCATTTACATACTCCGTAAATACTTTTTATACGCCCGAAGGGTCGTATGATATTATGGCCCCGTCAGTCCGTCCGTCAGTCCGTCCTTTAGCAATTTATTGTGTGCGATACCCCTCCAACTGTTTTCATAGGAATAAGTTGAATCTCTATGATGTGCAGTTGTGCATGTGACTTTTATTTTAATTTTGATATCTGCAGGCGCTCTAGATTTTAACCCATTTCAATGACAAGCCCTTTCTGATGTATATGCGCCGCTTTGCAAAGCTCTTATTTGTATCATCATAGAATGATTTAGAGTGCCCAATCAGCAGTTCCGTCAAGTTATCCGAGCTTATTGACAATAAAGTTTGGACACGATGTATCATGGCGGATGTTGGAATGGCGTATCCAATCACCCTGGCTTTTATGTATCATCCCACTTACGGTATTCCAAACAAACACAGAAATATAATGATTGTGAGGCTACAGACAAAGGAAGGCGGAGAAATTCACAAGAGAATCCAAGAGTTTCTGAACAGTTACCCGATGAGTGACGTCACCAAGGTAACTAATTATGGTCATGTAACATTTTTGGTAATACAAACCTGTTTTTGTTTCGGCACTGCAGACATTAGTATCTGTCGCTTAAAGAGACCAAGTTTTTTTTTCCGAATTCATGGTCAAAAGAGAACAGTGTAGATCTACGTGCTGTGCAGACTGATCTTGATCTATGCGACCGGCAGAAGCATCAAAATTCATCTTTGATGCCAAGCGGGGTTATCAATGCCAAACATAGTGTATCATACTGTACGGTATTAGTTGTACGGTCAAGTGGCAGGGGACCTGGAATCTTGTTCACGACCGTGGTGAACCATGTCAACAGGTTCGGTCTACATGGTTCACCACAGCCGTTAACAAATTTCCAAGTCCCCTGCCACATTACCATACACAGAATTCAATACTGCAAGTTCTTCAATTTCTACATGTATTAAATGGATGTTCTCTGTCTTATGGCCTGAAATCTTGGTAAAACGTGCAGTTTGGTAAATGAGCTTAATGTCGTCACTGCGATAGACATTCGATGTATTTTATTTAAACATGGATTTAAATAACTTTAGGGTAAGTAAAATTAATGCATTTTAATGGCTTGTTGGCAAAAGCAAACGACCATTAGATTATGCTTCTAACAGTACCGAGTATGAGTATCGACATTTCACAATTTTCTTACCTGACGAAAGGATGGCTCGTGTTAACCTCGTGTATTTGTTTTAGAGTGATAATATCAAACGATAATAATTGTAACTATTTTCGTTTACTCTAAGAAATAACCCATTCTTCCCCTTTGATTACAACTATCAAGGAAAACTAGTAATAATATGATGCAGGCTACTCAATCGCTGGACGCCGCCATTTTAGATGTTGTCTCGATAATGTAGTAATGACTTCCAAGAGGGGAACTGCTTTTACGTGGATATGTTTGTGTACAAGAATTATGGAGTGCAACACGTGAAAAGGTGCATTCGGACATTTGCGTAAAGTGTCGTCTCGGATCAGCTTTTGCCGTCTGCACAGGCTAATCCGAAACGACACTTTCCGATTTTTATGTGATTTTCTGTTTTACGCAAGTTTACTGTAGCACAAAATCTAATGTAGTCGTAAAGTGTCATCTCGGATTAGCCTGCGCGGACAGCGCAGGCTAATCCGCGACGACATTTTACGCAAAGGTCCAAATGCACCTTTTCGCGTGTTGCACTCCAATTATTATGTTCGGAGCATATCATCCAATCAGATCGCGAGAAATGTCATACGAGTGGAAGACATAACGATTTTCTCTGCTACCCTTGTAAACAAAATGATCTGACTTGATGAGTAAGGTCATCCATTAACGCTTCACCACACAGTCCCGTGTTATATCGACTCTGAGGAAGAACGTTTGTGAACACATTATGGGAAAAAGAGAAAAATGCGGGTATCCACAATGTATAATCTCTGATACAGCCTCTTTTCTAACAAGTATGTTTAATCTTATCTATACTCAATAACTGAACCATGCCAAAGGTAAGGAAAGGATAAAGTCTAACTGTGCGATATATTTTAGTTACTTTTCTGTAGGTCGCCATAATGTCTGCTATATAATCGTAAAGCGTAGGTCTAAAGGCCGTGTCACACAGCACTTACGCATAAATTACGCATAAACTACGTATAAAATGTGAGGCATACGCAGAGATACGCAATACATGCGCGATATACGTAATTCATACGTTTTTCATGCGCATTTCATTCGTCTCTGTGCGCAGCCAGTGGAGTCCAGGGTGAGCATACGTGGACATACGCGAAAACGGTTTTGAGCTGCACAAAATTTTTCGACTGTTTGGATTTACGCGATCTATGCGTAATTTACGTAGTTTTTACGTAATTCTTACGTAATTCGTGCGTAATCCATACGCGTATGTGCGCGATACATACGCAAAGTTGGCAATTTTCATGACCATTCCACGTATGTCCGCTTATGTTTAACGAACCTTTCACGGATATAACACTCATATATCGCTGATGCATCACTAATATTTCGCGTATACCGCTAAGAAACAACACACATTACGCATGGATCACCTATAAAAAACAGATGAAATACGCTAGATTTACGTTGGAATCACGCATGCTTCACGCAAGAAACGCGTATGGAGACAGGGTATATAAACCGGTCGATTTCGTACCCCTGCATCAGTCTACATCATGCCGTCCATGGGTTCACATCTCTGTTGTATGACATTCAAGAGAGGAGACCATGAATCCCCAACGCAGAGAAGTTCTTGCCTTCCTCCTTCAGCAGCACAACAACCAAATGGTCCAGCTCCAGCAGATCCTGAACCACAGGAGGAGAAAAAGGCGTGGAAGAAGATTCGAACTTGGAATCTACGACAGAATGATGTGGAGATGAGAAGTGACGATCAATGGTTTGTGAAGAAATGCAGCGGAGGTGGCAAATTTATACACAAGTTGCAGACGTGAAGCATGCGCGGAACATGCGCGATTCATGCGTAAAACATACGCGATCTGTGAGCGGAGCATGTGCAATTCATTCGTGCTTTGCGGGAATCATGCGTAAATCATACGAATTTCTTTCGTGTTTTATTATCTAGAAAATTGGCTTTTCAGTGGATATGCGTGTTCTTTGCGCGGTGTATTCGTGTTTCATGCGTAATTATACGTAGTTTCTGCGTCATTCTTGCGTGATTCATCTGTCAAAATTTCACGTATAACCACCAAATTTTCTATTATCGCCGCGTATAAATCCAGATTTTTCCATTTTTATGCGTAAATCGTGCGAAATTTATACGTCAGCGGCTGTGTGACACGGCCATAAGATAAGACTACATATTCGTCTGGTCCGCAATGTTACGGCAGCATCGGGGTCTCATGCCATGGTAAAACAGATTAGAATGCTATCTTTGATGCTGTTAATGAGTTGCTTCAGGATATTCAACCTGGATCTTCAGTTCTGGTTGAGGAATTTATCGACGGCTTGACTCCGTTAAATACATGTTAGTAAATATAACATGCAGTAACCTCGCTCTTTCAGACTCCTAGTCCGCCAGCCTTTTATAATTAGTCACATGTGGCCTTGGGAATAGGAGATTTTGTGCATCTCCATGCCAAAGTTAAGGAAAGGACAAAGTCTAACTGTGCGATATATTTCAGTTACTTTTCTGTAGGTTGTGGTGAAACCGTCTGGTCCGCAATGTTACGGCAGCATCGGTGTCTCCTACCATGGTAAAACAGATGAGAATGCTATCCTTGATGCTGTTAATGAGTTGCTTCAGGATATTCAACCTGGATCTTCAGTTCTGGTTGAGGAATTTATCGACGGCTTGACTCCGTTAAATACATGTTAGTAAATATAACATGCAGTAACCTCGCTATTTCAGACTCCTAGTCCGCCAGCCTTTTATAATTAGTCACATGTGGCCTTGGGAATAGGAGATTTTGTGCATCTCCATGACGCATTGTGCGAAAACAATCAAATCATCATATAGCAAAAAGCTGCAACCCATATTAGCCTGCCTAGGCTGATATGAGTCAATACAGAGGTATCAAACCTCTATTTCCATCACAAAGCATGGCTCACATATATTTTATGTCAACTTTAGACTCGAATTTGGAAGAATAACCAGAACTCCTAAGCCAATTTGATAGCTTTTCTTTGATTTAGAATTAAGATCATCGAATAAAATTTAATATTCAGGCGTTATTAACTTATACATGTGGAACTTACTTAGAACTTTAGTCCAATTTTGAGCATTCAACTTGGTTGTTGGCAACTGTACCTACCTCCTTGTATTTTATCTTTTACCCTTTCCTTTCTTTCGCTCGATACAAGATGTACGCGCTGGCAAAACTGGAAATAATTTTCGCCTTACTACATATATGTTTATATTACATGGAGAAAAAACATTTCACTATCTTTGATTATAGCAGGCTGTCAAAAACGCAAACCTTGGGGTGTTGACAGAAACCTATCCTTCAGATTACGAGCCACAGTGTGTCGAGATTTTAATGGTAAACCTGTAACAGTGCAGGTAATCAAATATAAATGTTTCAATAGATTTTTATGTAGTTTAAAGTTCACCATTTTGCCATTGGATAGTCTTCCCTTATATAAGATTTGTACATATAATTTGTTCGCTACAGAAGTACACAACAAGCACTGTTTAGTGCAGTCTCAGTCTAATAGAAGTAGAATGCAACGCAATTCTAAAAGGCTCAACCATTTTGGTTAAGCAGATCAGACAATGGTTTGCTTCAAAGATTAAAAGAACTTCTTAATCACTAGACTCAGAATGCTTTTAAAGATGGTTTCTGAATGCGGTAGGTCTGCAAGCTTTTAGTACGTATATAGGCCGATGACATAAGAGATATAGATTTTTCAGCAGTCTGAGCGTCGGACTCATGCATTTCGGGAATATTTGAATTCAGGTAAGCTGCGGGATGCAATCACGATCTCGACCAATCAACGGGGACAACACTGTCCCACAGTCTCTGGATAGCACACTGTTAGCCTACAATGTGTTTGAAAAGGAACAGAGAGACCGAGCTGAAAAGAGATTGCGGGAACAATGCGAGGCTGTTATGTCCGAGATCATAGAACGTGAAAAATATTTGACAGTGGACCAGCGAGGTTGTCTTAGAGCTCAAACAGAGGTGATAGGTTAGTTAACGAAGTTAAAACACTGCTAAAGCGTATTTACATATTATGAAACAAATACAAAATTCTATTGTCATTGTGGGTATAAGCTAGCTGTAATTGGTTGATGCATCTTCATGATCCATTATACCAAGCAAGTTAACCATCAAATAACCGTGGATTCTTAAAAGCTATCTAACAACTAAATCATGAGAACAAAATGGACCTTGGACACACACTAAAAATGCAAAGAGAAAAGCAAGTTCAGGCTGACAAAGGCGTTCCTTTTTGCGGATGAAAAACACACTTTACGCAGATCATGGCTTAAATAAATGACTCTCTCTTCCCATTGCTTTTGGGGCTTTATTGACAACCAGCAACGAGTTAGGGCTTCGCAAAATCTATAGTATGTTTTTTGACGAACACTGCCCTGTTCCTTGTTTTTGATTTAAGGTATATTTGTCAGCTTAGAACATTTATTTTATACAAGTTGACAGTTTTAGATCAGAAAACAGTCGTTTGAATGGCGTCTTTTTTAGATATCTGGATGTGTTCTTATCGTCAAATGCAAATGAATACATATAAATCACACAAAGAAGTCGTTCTTAGGATCTTCTAATGGAATCTTGCAAAATTAAAGACCATATTCAGAGGTTCACTTTGACTTTTAAAAACTATCATCAAAATTGGCCGACAGAAAGGTCAAGTGATCCCCTGGCTCAGATTCCCAGAAGGGTGTAGTTGATTTGATTGATGTTGCATGACATTTGTTATACATTTTACGGGTTGTTGACAGTAGAAAAATAGTACTTATCAAATCATCTGTAAAACAGGAATCGACTTGGTGCTATGTCTACGGAAAGATGAAATTGTCCCAGTTGGTATAGAGGTCAACAGTCATGATTGTACCATAAACTGTCAGATACGTGAGTTTGTGCAGGATCTCTGCGATACAAATATCGTAGGGCAAAACGGTAAGGAAAACTCCATTTTGTATTTTACAGACAGAATGAATTCATGTTAGATTGGAAGTATATTTTGTGCAAATGTAGAACAATGAAATCTTAAATAGATAATAGATCACCTGATGTTAAACGGCATTTCAGTAGACCCTTGTTTCCAAACGTGCTTCATAACAAATCAAGATTAGGCCTACTGTAGTCAGCTAATATCAACTGTAATATTTTTGGTCCATCGTCCGAGGCCGTACAACTGTAATTGGTCGAAAATTTACAAAGCATAATGAGCGGGAAAAATTATAAGGTGAAAGTAAAAGTGTATACTCATTACCTGCTTTGGACGACTTCCAGCGTATTGTTGCCAAACACTCTAAAAATATTGCGAAATCAGAGAAACTGCATTCAAAAAGCTCATCATCATGCTGTCCTCAGTAGAACTTTATGTACTTCTGACTTACCTTTAAAAGGTACAATATCATCACTTGGCCAGTGCTACCTCCCTTGGATACGAAATATCATTGTTCGATCACAACTCTACTTAATGGAGGACAAGGTTGTTGTTATTGTCGGTGCTGGTGCCTACAGTAAACGGTTCATTTGGCCTGACTGTCAGTCGTACGGAATAAAGGTATGTTTTGTGACTCTTGCCAAACATTTCAAATATTCTTTCTTACACGTGGTTACTTTTTAGTATGGACTTAAAATCTTTCGACAGCGATAAGAAGCATCTTATGCCATCCATAAAAGATTAATGTATAATAGACGGTTTGGGTAAACTGTGAACATTTCAAATTTAAAGTTCCACGTAGTCTGCCCATGATCTTTGCCGTCCGTGATACTTCTGTTTTGTCCTGTAGCACTGAGAGAGGGACAGAGCCCGTTTGAACATCAATAAATAAAACGGATAATATCTGATCGTTAAAAAAACGTGCTCGCAAGCTTATTGATGTATTGGCCTGTTTGGTCATGTTTGAATTTTCTCCTTTTCCAACAGCTTTTCAACAGAACTTTTTATTCTGGCCATTAAAAGTTTAGCTGATGCTAAATGTTTTATTTAAGATTTCTTTAAGGTGCTTTTGTACTGCAGGTTTCGGGAAACATAAAACTTGGATAGACAAATATTTCAATGCTAAATGTTTTACTGAAGATTCTGTTCAGATGCTTTTGTACTGCAAGTTTCGAAGAACGTAAAACTTGAGTAGGCAAATATTTCAACATGAACATGAAATGATAACATCAATGTACTGAATTGGTGATACAATATGATGGCAGAATCTGCTAGCAAATAACCTCAATATTGGACCATATCATGGAATAGTCATGCATTTAACGGTTTACAGCAGTTATTTTCTAAGATTGATAGCATTATTGTATTACTATTTTCCATAAATGCGTTTATCTGAGCTCTCTGCATTCGGTTTTGGGCCTTATAAAGTGCTTGTGAAATGATAGTATGTCTGATGTGTTTTGGTTGTGTTTCTTTTACTTATTCATCTGCGATGTAGACTTATAAACTAGATCATGTTAAAGCTGCTAAACGAGGCCAATTTCAGATCATGAGCTTACTCTATGACATTTAACATTGAAGTTCTTTCTTGTTTGTAATTGACTTCTACACAGTTCTACAATCCACATGTTATTTTCCAACGTCAAATGACACATCTGAAGGCGTCTGTTTATTTATCTATGAAGACCTATTTTTCTTGAAACGAAGGAATGATTTGTCCTCAAGGGGTTTTAGTCTGATGGTTGACATAAAAAGGTGAGACCAAGACCAGGGCCCGTATTCACCAACCATTCTTGAGAATATTCTTAGTCTTATTCTCCAAGATTTTCTACATCTGTAAGTAACACAACTTCTGATTGGCTAAACCATTCTGGCTAAACCGAATGGTTTAGCCAATCAGAACTTGTGTTACTTACAGATGTAGAAAATTCTGGAGACTAAGACAAAGAATGTTCTTAAGAATGGTTGGTGAATACAGGCCCTGAAAGGCCACCACCTTCTAGAAACCCTTCAGCAAACTTCAGCAAACTTTCGGGTCATCTGCGGATCAAATCCTTCGGTGGTATTACGTAAGGTGGTTTTTCGGTCACGTATTTTATTTCTTCGCCGCAAACATACCGTTTTTATAACTTGTACAATACGACTACATTAATAAAGAAATCCGCGAGCCTCAATTTTGAAACGAAATCATTCTTTATGCATTTTAATTGACAGATACTTGATTTGTACATATTTTTCAAGCTAATTCATCAATTTAGTCGGCATATCTTGACAGTACAGTAGATTAGGTAACGCCATTATAGATGTTGTTGTCGTTGATAACAGAATTTAAAGGGCTTTGCCATGTAAAAGATCATGTAATACAATTCAAGGCTCAACCATGTTTACGATTACATGATTGAAAGTATATTTCATGTGGCGACCTCCTTGATACGGACAAGGTTAGATGTAGCTTTGGAATCGCCCGATTTGTGATAAGTGGGTAAAGAACAAAATCACACATTTGGTTGTGTCCCCTTGGGGTCCCGGAGGTTTTTACTGTATAGAATAGGACCTCGGCCTTTCTCTATGGCATGTCGTAGAAGGCGACTAAAATTAGAGACAAACGGCTGCTTTCCTCGTAATTCGTAGGATTGCAGCAGGCTGGGTAGTTCTTACTCCAAATCCTATTTTTTTTTCTCGATGTAAATAGGGTTTGGAATGGGAATCAATTGGCCTGTGGGACCCCGTGTGGTTTAATCGGGGGTATAAGAATAAACCACTGCAGTCCCGCGATTGTCACATCTGCCATTTCATCTGGCGGAACAAAAGTGACAGCATGCATGTCGTAAAAGGCGACAAAAGGGGCATCATTTTGTGTTTCATCCATTCCTCATTTATCATGTTTGTCTTGTGTTGTTCGACATGTATGTTATTTTCACCTCACATTATTGTTTACTAAATAAGTGCGCCCAATATGACCTAAGTTGTCGACGGGCCTTAAAACACTATTCATTCAATCATTCATTTGGTTGTGCCCGTGCAGCGATGCTCAATCGAGGAAACATTCGCAATTTATGTGCGGGCTTAAATTTGTTTTAATACTCTTTTTTTTTTGCCTTATTTTCTCGCTCAAATCAACAGGTTGTGCTTATCGATTCGAACTCAGACTGTGCTGCTAGAAACCACGTCTATCATTTTATACATTACAACTTTTTGGACCACCTTCTTGACGAAGACCACGCAATTAATATTAGTACAATGCTTAGCAATCAGAAGTTTAAGATCGACGGTTGTGTAACATTCTGGGAGGATTGTGGGCCGCTAGCGGCTTTACTACGGGAACAGTTGGATCTGTCAAAATCAGGTAAACCACTGTCAAAATCAGGTATAGAAGTTCTTTTTTGAGTTTGCATCATTTTTTTGGATTTTCTCTAACGAGATAGACCTTGATATTACAATTTCAAACCTGTTTAAGTTCAAATACAGATTACTAATAAGAGTAGACTACAATCAGAGTGCTTAAACTTTTTTGCTAGACTATCAAGAACGTCAGTGAATAGAATACATTTATTTACATAATAAATATTCAGCTAAACTTCCACGTTTCTGAATTAGACAAGAGAACCAAAATACTACTAATATTAAACTTAAAAACGTCTTCAGATTTTTTTTCTAGCGCACAGAGCTTTTTGTTGGTGCTACACCTTCGCTTTTTGCTTTTGCTTCTTCTACTGCTTCTGCTAACATAGTTTAAAGTTTATGTACATACGTAAATCAACATTATTGTAGGAGTAAGTTATGAAGCAGCATTGAGTGCCAAGAGAAAAAGCCGGACATTCGAAATACTTCGCTCAAGGAAGGACGACACGCCCCACTGGCCAAGGTCTTATCTGTATTCGTCCGCCTCACACAGAATAACGGACAAGGAAACCTTGATTACTGCAACTAAAGAGTAAGTTGTTTGGACAAGACTAGCAGAACGACCGACTGATGGATCGGCAAACGATATGTTGTTGGATACATGATAGACCGACCGATAAATTGAACCAAACTTTGATTGGTCGGTTGTTTTATTGGGCGATTGATAGATCTCAGGAGTAACTTAGCCGAACTTTTCAGAGAAAATTCCTAGCATCAGTAAAAAAATAACCGCCACAATAGTATCATTGTTGCACACAAACTTGCCATTTAATTTCTTCATTGTCTTACGAACAAAGTCTAAAACAAAGAAACAGATAAATGCATAGTTCAAATACAAACCGCATCAGGCAGGATGCGTACCCTTGAAGGGACAGATACCCTCGTTTTTTAAAGTTTCAAAAGACCATTACCATAACCACTGAGCTAAAGAGATATCTTTCTGACGCAGTTTTCAGGTATTGTATTTAAATCGGGATGAAGCTATGCATGAAGGAGTGGTCTCCCGTAACAATTAATCATTTTCTACATTGAAGGATTGAATTCCCAGCAATCGTCAAACTGGAACATGGCTCGAGTGCTGTCGGTGTTAAGCTTGTCCAGAGCAATGAACAACTGATACAGGAGTATGAGCTGATAACAACGACCTTGAGTCGAGAGACAGACTTTCCCGGTATAGGTTTGGGCTTTGACAACACGTTATTGCTGATGGACTATCATAACGGGTCCGAACACGATGTTGACGTTGTCATCTTTAACAGACAGTTGATTGCTGCCTTCATTTCAGATAATGGACCAACTCGGGAACCTTTTTATATAGGTAATTGTTTTTGACACTGCTAAATGCACTTGCTTTGACCCGCTACTTCGATTCGATGTATTAGAATGCATAAACAGTGAAGACATGTTTATTCGGCAGGTTCCTGTGCAGGCTTTCTTGCAGGCACACCAATGACAAAATGGCATGACAAAGTTTGAAAGAAAGAAGTTCAGTATTTTATACTCCAGCGTCTCTCACGCCGTCTTTTTTTAAAATAAGTCTCGTTACTATTATTCGCGTTTGTTTTCTCAGTTTTATTTTCTATTATCCATTTTCATATCTGGACTTGCAGATATATTTCCAACTTTTTTTAAGATATCACACTGTTTTCATGCAAAAATTATTCGTCATGTTTACAGCATATTAGTACAATTTCCGTTTTGCCAATTTTGACTGGGAGATTATATTCAATTTATTTAACTGTGCTAGTGTAAGTTGTAAAAAAAAACTACAAATATATCACGTATTTTTTATGAAAAGATGGTGAATACAGACCATTGTTGGGTAAACCTCTACCTTACGTTCAAGTTTAGAAAATTCTTGAAAATAAGACTTAAAGTGTTTTTAAAAAGGTTGGTGAACATGACGCCAGACCTACATTGAGATTGGTTGTTGATAGCGATATGAAAACAGCAATGGAAAAACATTTAAACCAAAACTGTCGTAATCTTTCCAACAGAGACATGTGCTCACATGCCATCCAGTTTACCGAAAGATAAGCAGGCCCAGCTTGTGGCAGCAGCCTATCAGTGTTGTGTAGAACTTGGTAAGGCCATTGTTTAGTTCTCTTCCTGTCATGTTGAGTTAGGTTTTTAATATTAATGTTAAGTTTTGTGCCAATAACTGCCAGCGACTCCAATTTGCATTATCAGAGTATAATATTAGACAATTTCTAGTTGGTTAAACCCTATGGTTCAGCCAATCAGGATTCGTGTTACTTTCAAAATTGAAAAGTCCTGGAAAATAAAATATCTTATTGTGTAAAAGCACATGAAAAACTGTTAAAAATTGTAAAATAAAAATTAGGCACTAGTCTCAAGAAAAACTTTATCTGAAACATAAATCTGTGTCAAAAAAGTCGTAGCAAAACGTGAAGAAGGAATTTTACTTTATAAACAAAAAAAAATAATCTTAAGTACACTCAAAAGATATTTTGCCAGATCTTACGATGTCAAAAGGTCAAAATCATTAACAATACAGAGTTAGTTTGAATTTTAACCAATCATGGGAGCATGCATTTTGATTAAATTGTGACAGAAAGAGAAAGTGCTGGTATCAAGGACTTTTTTCCCTTTCCCCATAATTCTTACTTAACCTTCCATAGATAAACCCTGGCACATACGATACATGCAATTGCCGTGTGTCTTACATGTGGTTATACCTTATCCTGCTGAGTAAGTTAAGTGATACTTTCAAGCTGGATGTAAAAACCCGAATGGTGCTATGAAAACTTTTTTATTTAATATTTAAGAATTATATGGCTTGCAACACATGAAATGGGGCATTCGAACATTTGCGTAAAATGTCGTCTCGGATCAGCCTGCGCAGTTCGCGCAGGCTAATCCGAGACGGCTCTCTACGATTACATTAAATTTTGTGCTATAGTAGACATGCACAAAACAGGAAAAAAATCATCAAAACAGGGACTGCGCAGGCTGCTCCGAGATGACACTTTACGCAAATGTCCGAATGCCCTTTTTGGCGGGTTGCAGGCCATATCTCCTTGTCGGAGAGTATAGATCCAAGATCAGACTGCACTGTCTTTGTCCGCTGAGCAGCATAAGGGTTAAAAGTTTGATACGTCTTGCAATTTGTCATCTAGCAAAGAATTAACTCTTTCACAAATGAATAAATATCCAGATTGCGTGTTCTGTTCGGTTTCATCTTGATCTATACCCTTCTAATAGCACCATAGATCAAGCTCCGTTGTCCTTGGGTTTGTTGAGCTTCATCCATGTACATGTAATACGCTCTGTTTTTAGTTTATTTCTGATTATCAAACCACTACTTCTAATCTACATAATTTGATATTTATATTTTATACGAGGTCTTAGTTTAAGCTCATTGGTTTTAAAGGTTTAACAAATGGAACATTCAACGTAGAACTGAAAATGACTGCAGTCGGACCAAAACTCTTGGAAATAAACGCCAGAATGGGAGGGTTTTATCTCCGGGACTGGATCAAGCGTTTGTATGACGTCGACTTAATGTTGGCTTCTCTAACGATTGCCTGTGGTATCAAACCGTACGTTCCAAAACATGACTCAAGAAGCCACATTATGGGAACCATGCTGTTGCCTTCGATACATAGTCATGTGCTCGTCGATGACGTATATAAAGGGAAGCTTACAGCACTTATAGAATCAAAAGAGGTGATTTGGAACCAGTTTAGTGAAACTGCCGTGTCAGACTCCGAACTGTTCGAGGAACCGTTTGCTAACCTTGCCGTTCAAGCACAAACTGTTACAGAAGCACGGAACAAACTTGTAGCAGTGTGTAAAGACTTAGGTATTCAAAGGGACACTTATGATGTAGAATATTTTACGGAGGAATTCTTATAAAATGCTACATCTAAAACCTATTCAAAAGCCAGTTTGTCTCACTAAAGAATGTTTTACCGTGTGTTAGATCTATTTTTAGACTTTTGAAAACAAATGTTCGTGTACAAAACTTTTATACATGTTGATTGTCATGTTTTACCAAGATATTTGAGCCATTCCCTGACAAAAAATAGGTTTTCAGTGATCCTTTACACTGTGTTAAGTAAGTCATTACAAAATTATGGATCCCATAGTATCCTTTTTAAACAAGCGTTCGTTGGGGTACAGTCGTCCGTTAACTTAGAGAATACTGAAAGAACGAAATATTTTTCGGTCCATGGCAGCCTGCTTGGACTGTGCAGGCTAAAATGGGGTGACAGCCTTTGTATATGCATTATAATTTGCCTGAAGCACGCAAAAAGGGGCATTTGGATATTTGCGTATAGTGTCGTGTCGGATCAGCCTGGGCAGTCCAACACTTTCCGTTTTTATGTAATTCTCTGATTTTCAACAAGTCTACTGTAGCGGAAAATCTCATGTAGTCGTACAGTGCCGTCTCGGATTAGACTGCGCAGATTGATCCGAGACGACACTTTACGCAAATGTCCGACCCCCCCCCCCCCCCTTTCACATGTTGCAGGCCTTTATCATCTACCCCCTTGTAGCAGAGCATGGCACAAATATTTCTTTTTCAATGTGGTCTGCTTTAATGTTGGAGATACTTTTTTTTGCCTATGGATAACTTAACGTACAGAAACGTCATTTGGGAGAGCTTATAACAGAAAAGATGTGGAACGATGTTCATGTAGATCTACTCATCTCTTTAACTTGCAAAAATATCTGGCAAAAAGAGAGATTGCTCGTGACAAGCAGTGCTTTCGCTTCAATCATTTCTTAAGCGGCAGGCAAGCCGAAACAGGTGTTTGTAGGTCTGAATTTAGAAACGTCTGATTACATCTGTATATTTGCGACATCAAAAAGAAGATAAATGCCAGATCTAGCTGATGTTAGATCGTAATACAAATAATCAAATCTCCACCAGCCTTATTGAAAATATGATATGGAGTGCAACACGCGAAAAGGGTCATTCGGACATTTGCGTAAAGTGTCGTCTCGGATCAGCGTGTGCAGTCCGTGCAGGCTAATCCGAAACGACACTTTCCGATTTTATGTGATTTTCTGTTTCACGCAAGTCTACTGTAGCACAAAATCTAATGTAGTCGTAAAGTGTCGTCTCGGATTAGCCTGCGCGGACTGCGCAGGCTAATCCGAGACGACACTTTACGCAAATGTCCGAATGCACCTTTTCGCGTATTGCACTCCAATTATATTATGTCAATAAAGTTTTGATCTCTGCCCTTACACTGTGGTATATACATGTAAATATTAGAACTTGTATTTGTTTTCTGTCTCAGTTAATTCTGCTTCTCTATTTCGCCTGCATTGCTTCCAAATCTGAAAACCTTCCTCAATCGGCGGCAGAACAATTGAAATAAAAGTCGCCACAAAACACAGACATTGGAAGGTGAGAATCCAGGCCTTGTATTGCCCGAGACTGAACACATCAATGCTCAGTATAATAGACGGAATGATAACAATAAACACAAGAACACTGACGACACTCCCTATAATAGCAAACAGTTTTGGCTTTTTGAAAATGTTCTCCATTGTCTCTGTTGTGATCACGGCATCAGCACCATATTCCTTGAGTTCCTTGGAGTACGTTAGTCGGAAAGGATTTAAAGGATTATCAATATTAATCGTTTTTGCCCATTCAAGTCGCGCGTCAGCGTCGTCTTTGATTTTGTGAGTACAAAGGGAGACAACCAAAGTCACGACTCCGCTGACGAGGAGACCGCTCAACATGGAGGCGAGAAGGGAGTAGTCCTGTATTGTATTGACGAAGAAATTGTCCAAACCTCCTTCGTACATCGATCCAGCAACCAACATGGCTGATACTGAACAAACGATTCCAGCAAGGCTTCCTGTGGAAGCAATAATAACATATATATGTTTTACTTGAAATCTCTTATAACCATTAACCTCATTACTAGACAACAATATTTCAGATTTGTCTAAATCAAAAGCATTTACAAGGGACAAAATAAAAATGACAAAAGATTTGAAATTTGTTTTGTGTAGGGTAGAAAACATCGTGGGAAAAGGAGAAAATGCTGGTAACCAGCATTTTCTCCTTTTCCCACAATGTTTTCTAGAGGCTTCTTTCTCAGGGTCGTCAAAAGTAGGGACTGTGTCGTAATGGGTTGAATAAGCTAAAACTGGGCTCTTGTGACCGACGTAGACCATAATCTGACTGCACAAGACGTGGTCTGGTCTTGGATTTATACTATACGCTTAATAAATGCAGCCATGAGTACAAATTGTTTTAGGCCTCAGTGTATTGAGCTTAAGACGTCTACACCATAAACCCCTAGTTTTTCAAAAAACTAAAGATGACCGCTGTATGTTTTTTTTTTCTCTCAAATAACGACTCGATTAATCAGATTTGGCACAGTGTCTTGGGTCATTCTTTTCAGTGATTAATTTTAGACTTCAAATTGCCTGAAAACTATTTATTTTCCTACTGAGATGCGCTATCAGGCATTATGTCACAAGTAATTTCAAAACACTCTTGGGTTCGAGCCTCAGTGGATCCAATTTGTTTTTCATTGGAGTTTCCTTGGTCAAAACACTTCAAAACCCTAGTCAAGAACCGTTGAAATCCAGGAAATACATGGTGTGAATTGTCGACGTGATATGACAAAAAAATGTCGAAAGCGCTGTTAAAACACATTTCAATACAATTTGCATAATCCTAAGTTAAATGTACGTAATGACATACCTGCTATTACACCTTGAGATGTGGCCTTTGTCCAGGTAATAGTGAGTATTATAGGCACTAAAAATGGGCCCGTCAGTGTTTGAAACCCAAGTGAAACCCAAGTCACATTGAGGGACGTTTCGGATATGATAAGTCCTAATGGCACGACGCCTATGACAACCCAAATCATGCACCATGTCTGAAATAACACAGGACTTCCATTATCATGTTCCAAACAACAACATTTTGGACCTTCACAAATACAAAAGAATTTGAAGATAACAAATCACGGGTGAATCTACTGGTGAAACTAGTTTTTGAAAGGGTGGAAACATCGTGGGTAAAAGAGAAAAAAGGGTCAAATGTAAATTGTTCTCTGCAAATACATGGACTTTCAAACCGAAGACTAATAAAAAATTGTCGTCTATGAAAGACTAGATATGAGAACATAGCATAACAATGATGAATGTCATGGGCCAGTTTTCAATCATTCTTAATAACAATCTCAATGTAAACGAAAAGAAAAGAAAATATTCTTTATTTGAGAGTGAAGCAATTTCTGATTGGCTAAACCAAAGAGTTGAGTCAATCAGAAATTCCG
This sequence comes from Tridacna crocea, assembly GCA_943736015.1. Classification (NCBI taxonomy): domain Eukaryota; kingdom Metazoa; phylum Mollusca; class Bivalvia; order Cardiida; family Cardiidae; genus Tridacna; species Tridacna crocea. The sequence goes on along the minus strand of OX031063.1, from coordinate 34,688,288 downwards.
TTACTTTCGAAATCTAGAAGAAAAATGCAATTTTGAATAATGGGTGAATACGGACCTGGGCTAAGATTTGATCACTTAACCTTAATCAAAGTAATGTAATTGATTAACCCTTTACTCCATATATACCCATTTTGACGTATCAACAACAGACAGCTTTTGAAAACATTGTGGGAAAAGGAGAAATTGCTCGTAACGAGCAATTTCTCCTTTTCCCACAATGTTTTCCACTCAATCAGATATTTGTATCCTCATTTGTCCACATTTTGACATCATAATTATCTTTATTTGCTGCTGAAATGGAAGAACCTTAAATTTGCCTATCAGGTAAAGGGTTAAGAATTAGTAAAATAGATAATAGAGTTTTTAGCATAATACTCATCAGTGATAACCAGAAAAGTTGTCATAAAGATTTATTATCGAGATATGTAATCAGCGCAAATCAATCTTATCGACATGTGTCAATCTTTATTTTTTCTGGTTTCTTTTTTAGCCATTTTAAGAAGTTGGAAAAATTAAAATGTAAACAAAATAAGAATCCACGCGTAGTAAAATTCTGTTTCCAGCTTCACCTTTTGCTAATTCAAGAAAAACCGGCTAAGTATTTCATGCTTTCCGGTAGGATATCGAGAAATAGCAGTGAAAATATTTTTCGACCTTACACTGGTACCACCAGTGAAAATACCGATTTTCAGGGTTCTTGTTGCCTAGGTGAATTGCGCGTGCAGATGGGAAATATGACGTCATATACCTTACATTTCTCGCGCTTGACGTAACTTTGCTATGCGGAAGGGGTACGCCACGGGTTATAAGGGAAAAGAACTGTACTGAATTTTGATAAAGCTCCTCTCAGAAAGGGTTAAAAGCATGAAATAAATAGATTTTTTTTTTCGTGAACACCATCAGTAATATTTTCACTCGTGGCTGCGCCACGCGTGAAAATATTACTTATGGTGTCCACTCGATGAAATAAATTTCGATCTTTCGAAAAAAACAAATATCCTCTATATATTACCTTATAGCGCATAAGCCCGTCCTCATAATGTCTGTATTGTCCATGGATGGGACATTTGTACTGAACGCCAAACGAGTTTTTGGTGGTTTCCCGCATTTTGATATCTTCAGCGCATGCCTCGCAGCCAATTGCTGATGGACATGAACAATACTCCATATCAGATTTGCCAGGCTGTACTACCTTCTCTTTTCCACACAGAATGCAGCTTGTTACAGTCGCTGTCTTCCTGTGAAAATATTGAAATTCCTTTTAACTCTTTACCACACACCAAAATTTTAGACTGGTTCAAATTGAAAGCATTTGCAGACGACAAAATAAAGGTGACTGAAAAATTGAAATTTGTTCTGGGAAGGGTAGAAAACACTGTGGGAATAGGAGAAAATGCTGGTTACCAGCATTTTCTCCTTTTCCCACAGTGTTTTCAAAAGGCTTCTTTCTCAGGGGCGTCAAAATTAGGGATTGTGTGGTAATTAGTTAAATGGGTTTATACATTACTCGCGACAGAATTACTCTTTAGAAAATATTAAATTTATATAACACTGTGCATATTCCCGAAGGGTTTACAGTGTACAAGAAATAGGAAAGGCTGATGGCGGGAAAGGTATTGGATTGCAAATATAGAACCACTTTTGTAGTTGATAATAAGAAAAGTAACGAAAAGTAGCATGGCAGGTAACTGGCTCCTTTTCCTCAGTGTTTCAGTGCAAATTGTTTAAAAGGGAAAATTGCAGTCATTTATATTTTTCAAGATTAGAGGTTTATCCAAATGATTGTTAGAATAGGCGTTGTTGCTGCCACAGATGATGTCTCTGAAATACTTGTAGAGATAAGGTAACTGGAATTATGGGTAACGTTTGAAAATATTGGATTAAAAATTTGAACAGGAAAAGGATTATACCCATCCATTCATATTTGCTGTGATGTACAGAAAGGTTCTGGGCCGAAATAAGCAGTAGAAACGCTTGTATATTGTTGTCATAAATCGGCATACTGGAACCCACAAAATAAGCATTTCGACATTTTTCAACAAATTTCAATATGCTATCTATATTCCTTTGTGTATATCAATATCGGGAAATAATTCGAAATCCAATGCATTCTGCTTCGTCGAAAAAACAAAACACCGAACAGTGCATATTAGTGTTACCACTTGCACGAACGGGTTCCCATACTTTTTATGCATTTCCTAATAGATTTAAAGCAGAAATGAACAAGACGAGCATACAGAAAGTCTTACCGACCTGAATGGGTTGACGTATGTTTTGTAAATGTCATAAATGATGATTGAAGAAATTCCCATCACTTCTCCAGATCCTGTGGACATCATCGACATCATCATCATCGTGAGAAATAGGTAGGAACCTGTCTCCCCTAGCAACACGTCCATCACGTACGGAGTAATGTATCCTTCAAAGAAGAGCGTATAGAATTAAAATCAGACACTTGTTTGACATAATATATTTCGATCCATTCAGCTGTACAATTTTCAGAATGCAAGTATGTCAGCAATTTCGGTGCAATACCTAGCTTGCTCTTGTCAATAACAGACTTAAAAATGTAGTTTATTAATTATCGTAGACAGATGGGCCTCCGCTATTTGCAGGAGAAAGCTTTTGAAAAGATATGAAAAATGTATTGTTACGAGAAATGTTTCCGTTTACCTCAATGTTTTCACATGCGTTTACTTGTGTGTATCTATTTATATATTGTTAATTTGTATTGGAGTTAAATTCCATTTTAACAGCTTAGGTCATATCATGGCGGTCTGTGACGCATCATTGTGTTTCCTGACTTTCTCGCACCAATACTGACAAACTTCTTTCCAAAACAACGTACTGCTTTCCTCACATACATCAGAGGTAAGGTGTTGAAAGATCGCCGGAAAAGAAGTTCACCAACTCTCAACTTCCAGGTCACGATTCAGATATGCTAACAACTGAGTTATCAGGCCGGGCCATGTGTGTATAAAACCCCACGTATTAGTTGTAACGTTATTTGACAAAGACGTACTTAAATCGATCTGTGATATCGGTAAGAATACGTGGTATAATTATGTTCTTGAAGAACAGTATTAGTTGTACGGTCAGGTGGGAGGGGACTTGGAAACTTGTTCACGGCTGTGGTGAATCATGTCGCCCCGAGCCGAAGGCGAGGCGGCAACATGATTCACCACAACCGTGAACAAGTTTCCAAGTCCCCTCCCACCTGACCGTACAACTAATACATTATTCCTCAAAGTTTTACCCCATCAAAGCGCGTTAAGCGAAATTTTCCTGTTTTATTATTTCACGAATCGAGTATGCTGACGAAATAGAAATTCCCTTCTGTGTGCCCCAATTCAATTAAAACTGACGTCACTGGAATCTGACGTCACTAAAACGTGCAGTTTGGTGCGTAAATATAAAAGACTGGTGATCGCTTTTGGATGCTGTGTTGCACGCGTGTGATGTTCACGGGGCACTCAAAAGGGAAACTGGTTTTTCGTGGTTTTTGCCAGGGAACATGATAAATGTTTCCAGCATGTTAACCAATCAGATCACACGAAATTTCTTTGCAGTATAATAAAACGTGTAGTCTGATCTTGGATCTACACCGTCCGATATTGGTATACTTTTCCAAGAAAATATCTTCGAAATAGCAAGATCTGGTATTTTTACGACTGCTTTCAAAGTTCACTTCACTTTTCTAGCAGGTTAGAGTAAGTATGACAGAAAATTTTTTTACAGAAAGAATGTTATTAATTCAAACAAACCATTGTCTATCTCGATATCGGTGAGAAGATGGGTTCCATTGATGGCACTCATCGACAGATAAGACGTGGTCACGGTGAAGGACAAGGCTAGAGGTAGGATAAACCACAAAAAGGCCGCCAAATAAAATCCCAGGATTCCTTGAGTAGGCTTAGCCGCAATTCTACTCTGCCAGTTTGCCTGATCACAGAAACCATTCGATGTTGCCATAAATAGAAACACGACGCCGTAAATAATTCCTGCTCTTGACCTAAACGTGAAGAAAGATCTGTCATAGTTGCTGTCTGGGGCGGCAAGACATACCACGTTATTGTACACATTGTCCGGCAAGGAAACGTCCTCTGTGTCGGGAGACGGGTAGAAACTTGTATAAATGATATATACAGATACAGAGAGAAAAGTTATCGCTGTATTCAAATACGATACATAGAAAGTAGTCCCTAGGCCACCGATCATACAGTAACATCCAAACAACACAGCTATGAGCAGATACACGAATTCGTTGTTTGTATCCTTACTAAGTACTTGTATTGCAGTGCGGCCAGCAAGCATCGTTGCTGTCGAGATGACCAGGTTCGAGACAAAGGCGAGAATGCAGAATAGGATGTGTGCTGCGGTTCCAAATCTTGCATAAATTATCTGGAAAATATCAGAAAGCAATAGCTTCAGAACGGTCGCAAAGCTGCCATTGTCACATAGGACACGTCAGACAAAATATACACGCACAAAAAGAAAAAGAAAATCATTTCGTTTCTCATTTTGTGCTTTCATTCTGTTGTAAGCGTTCACGTCATATGATTGCCTTATAACCACGTATTTTCTGCTTCGTGGACCAATTATAAAACAAATGGACATAACAAATGTAAAGTGCTTACATGATACAAGATGAGACGACATCGTATAGGGTGTCTATGAATTCCGAGGAAACACTGTAGTATTGGATATGTTTCAATTAAGTTCTTCGCAATCAGTAAGTTCGAGACATGCATGCAAAGTTTTCGAAGCTCGAATCGCGTTTGCAAGTAGAAAAGTTTTGCATTAACAGATCCTTGCAGGGCAAGCCGTAATGACTAAAAACGGTCTTTATATATCAGCATACTAAATAACACCGTAACAAGAGAATTGACATTGAGGCGGTTAAGTTTGGAACCTAGACAGCGACACTGTCCTAAGAATAACTGACCAGTATTAATGTAGTGGCAAAAAATAACAATAGGCGATAAAAGCATACCGATATACTTAGTGTTGTGTTTTTAACGTTCACCCAGCTTTAACTGCCAGAATTACAAGTAAATGTAAACGATGAGGGTTTGACGTACCTGTAAGTAGGTTTTTGCACCTGGTGCCCTTGTTTTGATGTAGAGAGACATGAGGGGAAACAGTATAATGAGGAAGATGATTCCAATTGATATCCATAGACTTCCACCGAGACCAGACTGAAATGAATGATATCCTAGTCAATGCTATCAAGCTGTATGATAATGGTAGTAATTACAGAAACGAGATCGAGGAAAATCAGATAAACGGTAATTGACAGTTTCAGCATTAAATAGATGTAACAATTCACTGAAACCTTTTTTTTTTTTCTTTTATCTTAGAGCCTTGGCTGAACTAGCGGAAAATATAGATCCAAGTTCAGACAGCACTTTCTTTGCAATCTGATACTAAAGTCTGGCATCCGAATATCCACTGATTTTCTTGTTACTGATGGGAATAATGCAATGCATGTTATACCTATACCATTTTTACCTTCATATCACCTTGAACGAGGGGAGTTCTAAATAGAAAAAAAGTGCAAAAGTCAAGTAGATTTTGGAAAAATAACAGTTTTTTTTTTCCACAGCTCTCAGGTTCGCTACCGCGTCGTTTATATCAAACTTGTAAAGATATTTCGTACATTTTAACAACAGCAAAGTAATCTATAATACATGAAAGGTTTCTCGTCAACATTTCAAGTGGAAAAAAACTCGGTATGAAAGAGCCAACTGTATTTAATTACCCTCGAAATCAGAGTCTCAAACAAGACAAAATCGCCCGGCCATAACATCTGCGACGTGACAGTCACTGCAGTCAAACTGACGCTCACACGGCCACCAGCATCAAACACTGTATCCAAGTTGTGGGCGTCTTTGTAAACATACTTCCTTAATGCCTGGTAACCAAGGGAAACAGCTATTGAAAATCCAGCGAAACCAAGAAGCACAAGAAGCGCCAGGTGACTCTTCGGTATAGTTGGTCTTACACTGATAGATAAAACACCAAAAAATCTGTTTTAGGTATACCACAGTACATATCATAACAGAGTTTTAATGTGAAAAAGTCGTTTTTTCGGATTTCTTTGCAAGGACAGTTTAACCCTCCATACTCGAGAAAAGGCATACCATCTTATTGGTACTGTTGCACAGCATTTGTCAAGGGGTGGCAAGAAATCCATTTCAGTCATCAAAGAGTTAAACTAATCATCACGCAAACCATATGTTTGATACTCAAAACAGAATGCCAATGCATGAACATAATATCTGATCCATACTCTGTGAAGAAAATATCGATCCAGGTCACCCTGCCCTATCCATGCATGATGGCCTGGGACAGAACTTTTTTTTTTGCTTCTGGTAAATTGTCTACATGCCAAAGGACTAGTGCACCTCATGATGCGATCATATTTTACTTAGTACACAAATCTAGCAAAATGGATCCCCTTTGGTACAACCAGCACTTACCCCTGCTGAGAGCAACTCAAGGACTTTTGTGATAACTTGCTTGGAATCGTAGATCACAGGGGTGCATTAACTCTTTACCACACAAAAAGATTTCAGCCTATACCCCATAAGTATCTCTAATTGACCCTAAATAACAGCAAGGATGATGCGTTTCTTATGTGTATTTGACACCTTTTGATGGCATAGAAATTATTGTGACAAAAAGTGAAACTGCTCGTCACGAGCAATTTTACCTTTTGCCACAATGTTTTCCAAAGGATCTTACAAGCAATGCGTAGAAATGAGTATCTATGGAGAAAAGGTTTACGACTGGTCCAAATTGAAAGCATTTGCAGACGACAAAATAAATGTGACCAAAAAATTAAATTTGATTTTGGAAGGGTAGAAAATAATGTAGGAAAAGGAGAAAATGCTGGTTACCAGCATTTTCTACGGAATACCGATAGGGCCATCGCCTTTGAATGTGTTAATTTGAAACACGATACTCGATAGTACGATGACGATAACGCGAAACAACGAATCCACGATGGTGAAAACGCGATAGTACGATGACGATAACACCATACTACGATGGTGAAACCACGACAATATAATAGTACGATGATGATAGTGCGATATAGTATCGTGTTTTCACCATCGTACTTTCACCATCGTAGTATCGTATTTTCGTGTTTTCACCATCGTACTATCGTAGTTTCGTCATCGTGCTATCGTGTTATCGTCATCGTACTATCGTGGTTTCGTCATCGTACTATCGTATTATCGTCATCGTAGTATCGTGTTTTCACCATCGTACTATCGCCTTCCGGTGGGCATGCGCATCCTCCAATATTCAAGACCTACAGGACAACAGTAAACATGGAAGAGTTTATTCAAAGTCATTTTGAGAGAGGCTATGCCTGTAAATTGGGTTATCTACCCTCTTAGACAATTGCGGAGTCAATGGCCTTATGGATAAAGCACCTGCTAAATGTGAAGTAGACCAAGGTTCAAATCCGACATAGAACTCTGTTTTTTTTTCAACTAGATTTTCTCCACTATCTTAACTTTTTTTAAACATTGATATAGTCAGAAATTTAATTTGTATCAAGAACTTTTGCCTTTGACTTCAGCAAATTTGTATCAGTGACTTCAGAAAGGGGTATTTAGGGGGAAAATGGTTTCTTTTGTTTTTTCCATAATTGGGTACGACTAATTGTCCAGAGCATAATCTTCCAAGCCCTGGTATCTCAGTCGGTAGTGTACAAGACTTGAGAACAGAGGTCACTGGTTTGATCCGCACCTCGGCCAATTTCTTTCCGAGGATTGATTATGGTCATTGTGACAGGATTCATACCTCTCTCTTTGCTGATCATTGTTCTGATAATAGTTATGTGGGAAAGCAGCCAGTAGCTCGAAAAAAAATATTGTGGGGAGTACCGGAAACAAAATTTATGGGAAAGCATGGATAAGTGGACTGTTTGCAGTGATAAAACTAAAATAATACTGATAATGATGTAAAACACCATACAACCAAACAGCTCAAAGATATGGGTATATTCCTTTCATAAACTTCTGTATTTCTTCCGCAAACAAATCAAACCTATATTTAACCTGCTATTTTTTTTTTAGTTTTACCAATCCCATTTCACCTTTGTTTAGGATATATACTTATAGAATAGAAAAATGTTTTTCTTAAAATTTACATGTATATGTTGTTCCACAATCTAGTTGGGTTAATGTTTCCTGTAACTTTTTTGCCACCAAAAAGAAAAATAATGATAAATTCAGGGTATTTCAAAGCTTGAAATTAGATTACTCTTGTACTGTAAGATGGTTTTGCTAAAAAAAAAACCAAAAAAAAAGAGCGTCAGGTAGCAGACTTCACTTTCTAATCCACAGTTTCAGCTCTCCAAAAGCGATTTTAATCCCCACGGGCCGTGGAAGAGTTAAAGAACTTCGGTACTGGAAAAATATCGGATATCTATACCAGTATAGCCTCTCTCAAAATGACTTTTTTATAAACTCGTCCATGTGTACTGTTGTCCTGTAGGTATTGAATATTTGAGAGTACGCATGCGCACCGGAAGGCGATAGTACGATGGTGAAAACAAGATACTACGATGACGATAATACGATAGTACGATGACAATAATACGATAGTACGATGATGAAACCACGATAGTACGATGACGAAAATTCGATAGTACGATGACGAAAACACGATAGTACGATGACGAAAACACGACAGTGCGATGGTGAAACTACGATAGTGCGATGGTGAAAACACGATAGTACGATGATGATACCACGATAGCACGATGACGATAACACGATAGTACGATGATGATAATGCAATACTACGATAGCACGATGGTGAAAACACGAAAATACGATACTACGATGGTGAAATTGCGACAGTATGATGGTGAAAACACGATACTATATCGCACTATCATCATCGTACCATCGTATTGTCGTGGTTTCATCATCGTAGTATGGTGTTATCGTCATCGTACTATCGCGTTTTCACCATCGTGGTTTCGTTGTTTCGCGTTATAGTCATCGTACTATCGAGTATCGTGTTTCAAATTAGCACATTCAAAGGCGATGGCCCTAACGGTATTCCGTAATTTTCTCTTTTCCTACATGTTTTCAAAAGCTTTCTTTCACAGGGTTGTTAAAAGTCGGGATTGTGTGATAAAGCCCCATTTTGCCCCTTTTGTTTTTAACGACCTTTTCAATGAATTGGCGAGGCAAGTCTGTCGAAACGGCCTTGAACGACACTCTGACGTCAGTCATGTATATAAAGTGAAAAGGGGGCTAAATGTATCTGTAATAATAATACATGTAGACCGAAACTTTTTGCGTTTGGTAAATATTCTGCATGTCAAAGGACCAAGGTAACTAATGATTCGGTCGATTGTTATATACAAAATAGTTTTTATGGATTCATAATATCTTGGTGACTAGGGAGAGAGAATTCGAAATTCATCAGTTTTTAAAGACTTCTACTACTGCTGACAATAACAATGAATATAGCAATCATTAAAGTACACGTAACTATTATTGATGCCCCATTTTTTCCCAGTACAACTAAAGATTATATATACAAACCCCTACCTCGGTTATGATTACCGTCTACGTTAGGTTAGAAATGTGGTGAACTTATCAATCCCATAAAAACATTTACATCAGCTTACTTTGTTTCCCCTGTGTATTTATTCAGCGTGACTTTGCAAGACTCCGTATCTGTCACCCCCTCCCCTGGGGTCTGTGTACTAGTTGGACCTGTTTGACAAGACGTCCAGTAAACAAGCGTCAACACAACAGTAATGAAAAATAAACCCTACAATAAAACCGAAATAGATATATTCAATTAGTAATACTTTACCAAACAAACCCAAAGAGAAGATGACTGATGAAAACATTGTGGGAAAGTGGGGAAAATGCTGGTTTATAACCAGCATTTTCCCCATTTTCCAGCCATGAATGTTTTCATCCTGTTTGAACACAACTTCAAACATTTTAGCCATAATATTTATATTGTTGTTTGTAGATGCTATCAATTTAGACAAGTCTAGAATTTTGTTGTATGGTAAAGGGCTAAAGAACCCGAGGAGAGATGGCTTTTAAAAATAGTGTGGGAAAAATTTGGGAAAATGCTGGTAAAAAGCCTTTCCCAATTTTTCTCACAATATTTTCTATCCGTTGAAAGGCAATCGATATCTGTTGTCTGTCTGCCCGTCTCTCTGTCTCTGTGTCTCTCTGTTTGTCTCTCTGTGTTTCAGTCTGTCTCTCTCTCTTTCTCAACAGATTTAGCCTTTCAGTCTATATCTTCATTTAATACCTACATACGAGGTACAGACGGAAATTTGCGGTTAAAAGTAGAACAGAAATTCGTTTGCAATGTTAAGTGGCTTTTTTTGTCATTCATTAAAATTTTCCGTGCAAAGCATTAATTCAGACAAGTATCTTCGATTTAGTTTTCAGCTCATTTCTTCGTCTATGCTTTTATCTGCTTCGCTGGCTTGCACTTTTTACTTTGCTTCAAAGATTTTTGTTAAGTAAAAATATCATCTATAACCTGTATCCACATCTAGAGAGTAAGAAAAACAAATTCCCGTGACGATGAAGTCGACGCCCAGGACTACAAATATAAAGATTTTTTTTTTTGTAAAAAATACAATTTTATTCATCGTGAATCAGTAATATTTTCACGAACGGCGCAGCTGGAAATATTATTGATGATGTCCACTTGATGAAATAATTTTCGATCTTTTATCGAAAAAAAAAAGACAAATAAAATAATAATAATAATAATAACAATGATAATAAGTAACATATTTATTTCATTCTTCAGACCCCCCTTTTTCGTGGGTGGTGGGGTTGGGGCTTAAAGCAAAATCCTGTACAGTTCTTATCGGTAATTCCCCGTGGAGTACCCCTCCGTCTAAATAATTATAAGACGACAATATTTTTGGCTTATCCAAATCGAAAGTATTTGCAGACGACAATATAAAAATGACTGAAAAATTGAAATTTGTTTTGTGAAGGCTAGAAAACATTGTGGGAAAAGGAGAAAATGCTGGTTGCAGCATTTTCTCCTTTTCCCACAATTTTTTCTGAAGGCTTCTTTCTCAGGGGTGTCAAAAGTAGGGATTGTGTGGTAATGGGTTAAGAGCATTTCAGTATTACGTAAAGCGCAAGAAATGTAGCTTAAGTCATAATTTGATGTGGTTGAATGGCATTCGCTGTTTATCTAGGTAACTAGTGCACTGGAACTAGGCCCACTCTTTTCGCCTTCATTTGGTCGTAATCATGAAACATCGAACAATATTCCACAGTTATTTCTCGAAAAGCATAAAATAAAATCTTATATTTGCTATGTGTGTCGGTAAAATATTGACAAAAATTAAGTTCAAAATATTTCTTATGATTTCTGGACGATTGATTCTAGAACTGCTGTATGTGGAAAAAATAATTAAAACATCAAAAAATCCTTTGCCCATCTTTAGGCCGCTTCAAAAGACAGGGAGGATGAATCCGAGCATTATCTTATTTTAGCACAATGTTTGCCAGTGTTTAAAAAGAAAAACAAAAATATGTCCAGTTTTGAATGTTTAATTTTTCGTCTGTATACTTTCAGTTTGGACAATGTTTTAAATTTTGTCTGGGGAAAGACTGATATGGATATCTTGTAATATGATCGTGCGAATGCCCAGTGTGTCTTAGTCTCTCATTTATTTCTGATGGTGTGTTCTCTGCTTGATTGAAAAGCAACCAACGAACGATTTTAATATGGGCGACAAAAATAAGGCAACTGACCTTCAATACAAAACATGCAGATAGTACAATATTTGGAGGCTGTTTTTGACATATGAATAACCAATTATTACACAATTCCTACTTTTGACAACCCTTAGAAAGAAGCGTTTAGAAAACATTATGGGAAACGTGGCAAATAAAAGTGACTGAAAATTTGAATTTTTGTGAAGGATAGAAAACATTGTGGAAAAAGGAGAAAATGCTGGTTACCAGCATTTTCTCCTTTTCCCACAATGTTTTCTACCCTTCACAAAAAGAAAAATAAAAAATTTCAGTCACTTTTATTTGTCGTCTGCAAATGCTTCCGATTTGGACAAACCAAAATTTTTGCCGTTTGGTAATGCGTTAATGAAAAAAGTACTGATCATGATCTACTCAAAGAAGCCTTTAGACAACATTGTGGAAAAACGAGAACATGCTGGTAACCAGCATTTTCTCCTTTTCCCACAATGATTTCTATCCTTCAAAAAAAAAAAAAGAATTTTAAATTTTCAGTCACGTTTATTTTGTCGTCTGCAAATGCTTCGGATTTGGACAAATCTAAAATTTTGCCAAGTTTGGTAATGAGTTAAGGAAAAAGAGTACTGATCATAATCTACAAAAATAAAAAAAAAAGTGTTTCTAATCAGTACAGAACATGGAGAAACTACAATTTCAATGCTTTTTTTACAGTCTGTTTGCGGAAATCATCGGTAATGCTCCCACCGATGGCGCAGCAATCAAAAAACGAACAGCGTTGAGCCAAGATCGCACTCTGTTTTGCTCTGACTTTGATCTTAACTATCGCGATTTCCGACACTAGAACATAGTTCAGCGCTAGAAGGGTGGGAAAACTGAGTCACAAAGGAACACTAGCTAATATATTGCTGCAATCAACTTCTTTTGTTGCAACGTTTTCTAATTGGTCTGCAGCAAGGTACAAGGTACAAAATGTCACTTTACGATGTAAATGGATTTTTGTAATGGCTATAGGTCTAGATATGATTTCAGTAATGTCTTGCTTGAATGAATTTGCAAGGTTAAGTTTGAATGTAAACGTTATAAAACTGTACAAAAAAAAATAAAGCTATGCACAATGTCAAGGTCTTAGATGCGATTCAGCAACAACGGTTTCGCGCCCGGCATTCTTTTTTAGCTTTGCATAACTGGCCTGCAACATGTGAAAAGGGGCATTCGGACATTTGCGTAAAGTGTCGTCTCGGATCAGCCTGCGCAGTCCGCTCAGGCTAATCCGAAACGGCACTTTACGACTAAATTAGATTTTGTGCTACAGTTGACTCTCGCAAAACAGAAAATTACATAAAAACGGAAAGTGCCGTCTCGGCTATTTTGAATTCTGTGTTGGTAGTCACGGTAGTCATGTATACAAGGCTCGCAAAAGGGAAACTGCATTTGCACTGATTTTGCCGTGTGCATGATATGTATAGGTTCGGGGCATATTATCCAATGAAATCACGTGAAAATTCTTTGCAGTATAATAATAGGTTTTCTACTACAGTAGACTTGCGCAAAACAGAAAATTACAAGAAAACGGAAAGTGTCGTTTCGGAATAGTTTTAGTTTAAACATATTTTATTGCCAAGTTATTTTACAAGAATAAAATTTACAACACAGAACAATACACATAATCAAAAGACAAGGCAAAAGGGCCTGACCACAAGTTCTCTCAACTTAGATTCGGTCATTGCCCTTATGAAATTACACTTTTTTAGAGTCGCCCATTTTTACTTTTGGCTTTCTAAAACTGCACTAAGTTTTTTCATTTTTGACCACAATTTTGTTCCAGTTACGCACTAACATCGTAATGGCAATTGATAAATTGAAATCAAGTTGTATTGGTGGAAATAAAAAATAGGAAAAAAATATATATTTAAATAAAAGAAAATGAAGAAAAAAAAACCTCAGATTTTAACTAAATGATTACTTATAGATTAATTGTACGTCAGCGGGGTCCATGCAAATATCCCGGCGAATTGGTCAAATAATTCTTGTTTGCTGCTGCAGGATTACTTGAACCGTTCTGTATCTTCGAAATTGAGATTATCGGATCCATATAATAGAATATTGATATTTAATGGATGAAATGAACGTAAATTTTGAAAGAGATTATTTTTCTGTATTGCGTATTGTGTACATCTGAAGAAATAATGTTCAGCATCTTCTTGATCGTAACTGCACTTACATCTTGCATCTTGAGATACATAACTCGAGAAAAGGGTCAAAGTTCCGATTGCTGCATCTGTTACGAATCTTTGTATATATAACAGAGAGATGGCGTTTAACGACAAAAAAGTGTTTAGGAACATCAGAAACATGAAAGGTGTGTAGGATAAGAGATTTAAATTGCTACAAACATTGCAGGGATTTGATATCGTCGGAGAGTTCGTTCCATAGAGTAACTGCCGATGGAATAAAAGACTTCGTCACCAATTTGGTTATACAGGCAACTAAATCGATATCGTTAGCACTGCGGAGTAAATAATTTGTTCTTGCGTTAACATTCAAAGGAAAGGTATCGTTTAAGTATTGTGGAGTAAGACCGTTGACTATTTCATAAATAAGTACAAGTTTCTGATATTTGTGGCCTATTGTCTAACGTTATCCTACCGATTTCTTTGTACAGGTCAAGAGTAGAAGCTGATAGTTTTCGCGGAGTGCGCTGGCTGATCCTAGACGACGTTTTACGAAAATGTCCCAATGCTCATTTTCGCGTGTTGCACACTTTATAAGACATAAAATATAAATCTTACCTTTAGATTTGCCATTTTGCTTAATGAGCGGTTGATGTCGACTGACGAGACAAGTTTCAATGGATCTGCAAACGTCACACGGTAGTATTTCAAGATAAACCTCTGAGATCACATCCCCTTTGACATATTGTTTACGCTTGGTTGATGAACTTCTCACGTATTATAAATCTGTTTATTTTTCTCTGCATTTTTTTCCTTCATTCGATTACCTTCAAAACTTGGGACATCATTTCAAAGTTGGGACACCATTAAAAACCCCTATTAACCCTTGACGTGCTGAATTTCAATACAAGAGACATTTTTAAATAGGAAAAACATCTGAAATACTGCTGTACCAAGGTTTTATTGGCAAGAATATGTAACTAAACAGTGGACAGTGTAGATCCAAGATCAGACTGCACGTTCTGTGCAGTCTGATCTTGATCTACAATGTCCACAAAAACAAATTAAGTCGGTTATAGCGCTCTCAGGGTTAAGATTGTGTAAAAGGTATGTATAAACAGCGACATACATACATAAAACGATCGCATCAAAACCGGTTGACAATAACACGTTTAACCAGAATCCTTTTTATAACCCACTGGACACAGAAGTATTTACTGATAAGATTTGTAGGTCAAGATCAGACTTTCCACACCGTGTCCTATTCATGTTGACTATATACGATCCTCTATTAGTTTCTCTGATTTGACCCGGAAGGCTTTTCAGCTAGTTGGACTTTTATTTCAGCTTTCATTAAATTAATTACCAAGCGCCAATATTTTAGGCTTCTCCAAATCGAAAGGATAATTGTGCAGACGACAAAATAAAAGTGATTGAAAATTTGAAATTTGTTTTTTGAAGGGAAGAAAACGATGTAGGAAAAGGAGAAAATGCTGGTTACAGCATTTCTCCTTTTTCCCACAATGTTTTCTAAAGGCTTCTTTCTCAAGGTTGTCAAAAGTTGGGATTGTGTTTTAATGGATTAAGGGGGAATGCGAACTGGGAGGTAAAGGATCACGTGCCACAGGGTCAAGAGGTCAATATACTATGCGTCACAAAGCAGACAAAAACACTTTTTCTATACCTTTAAAAAAAGGTTTCATCCGTTTGACCACTACAGTTAATCAGATGTTTCGGAGAACTGTAACACACCTCACCATTGCTTACCAGCATTTTCTCCTTTTCCCACAATATTTTCTAAAGGCTTCCTTCTCAGGGTCGTCAAAAATAGGGATTGTGTGGTAATGGCTTAACACATACTTCTGAGTCTCTTTAACCCTTTCCTCTTAAGTAAATTTAATAAAATATTCAAGTCCATAATAAAACCACGAATATTTCTATTGTCGACAAATGAGTCGGAAAAAAATCTCCATATCGGACAAGGTAGATCAAAGACCAGATAGCACTTTCTTTTCAGTCTGGTCATGATCTACACCGTCCCCAAAAGGTCAGTGCGTCGCGCATTCTAAGCAAAGAATATTTCTGCTTGAAAGGAATGGCCAAGGGAGAGAAGTGTTTTTCATATTATAATTATGTGCGTCTTGCGAGTTACCTCCCTTTTAAGATAAGGAAAAGCATAGGAAATAAGGCAAAATTGAATCTTGTAGAGTGGACGATATTTTGATGAAACTTTTCGACAATTGGATAGCATTACCTTTGACAGATGGGCGACAAGTATGCATAATTCATTGTGTTCATGTTAAAGTGTCTTATTTCTGTCTGTTTGAAATTAATATCAAAGTAGAGTATCGACTCTAGGTGTCTTATTCCTTTCGTTTTTCTTTTTTTTTTTGTGAATCAAAGTAAATGTCAGAGAAAGAGGGGAAGCACGTGTATTTGTGTGTGTGTGTGTGTGTGGGTGTGTGTGGGGGTGTGTGTGTGTGTGTGTGTGTGTGCGTGTGAAAGAGAGAGAGAGAGAGAGAGGAAAATTATTGAAATACTGGTACCATGCATGTTTATATATCTGCTCTGACAGAAGGCATAGGCAGCGCCTAGTTTTCTGTCATGGACTTGAAGAATTAACAAAAAACGACTGAAATATTGATAGATCTGCGAAATCCAGTATGTTAGACTGTCTGCTCCGACAAAAGTTTTGGGCAACGCCTAATTTTCTGTCACGGAGGCCAAATCCGAACTTGTTATGATATAAAAACACCAAATACCGAAAAAATGAGAGAAGAGAGAGAGAGAGAGAGAGAGAGAGAGAGAGAGAGATAGAGAGAGAAAGAGAGAGGCGAACATTGATTGAAATACTGGTATATTAATCTGTCTGCTCTAATGACAAAAAAAAGCGGGCAATTATTTCATTATATCTTTATATCTATTCATAAATTGTTAAAAATTGATGGCATTTGACACAATTTAACAAAAACAGACTGAGACGTTGGAAGATGTGTGACATCCGGTATTGTAGACCGTCTGCTCCGACAGAGAGTTTCGGTAACGCCGAGTTGTCTGTCACGGAGGCCAATTCCGGACTGGTTATGATACAAAAACAGCTAAATATAAAAAAGAAAATGAGAGAGAGAGAGAGAGAGAGAGAGAGAGAGAGAGAGAGAGAGAGAGAGAGAGAGAAAATGCATTGAAACACTGGTATGTTAATCAGTCTACTCTGACAGAAGGCTTAGGCAACTTCTAGTTTTCTGTCACGGAGGCCAGATACGGACTTAATATTAACAAAAAAAAAAAAAACTGAAATATTTGTAGATCTGCGCATCCGGTAGTGTAGACTGTCTGCTCTGACAGTAGATTTCGGCAATGCCTAGTTTTCTGTCATGGAGGACATTTCTGGACTCAAAATATTAACAAAAGGACTAAAATTTGGTAGATCTGCAACATCAGATATTGTACAGTGTCTGCTCCTACAGAAGGTTTAGGCAGGAAAGGGGACAGAAATGAGACTGAGAGGAGAACGAGGGTCTGAAAAGAGAGGAAGAGGATACTGACAGCCTGAACAGAGACGGAGAGGAGACTGAGAAGAGACAGAGATGAGACTGAGAGGAGAATGAGAATCTTAAAAGAAATGCAAAGGAGACTAAAAAAAAAAGACTGAGAGTGGACAGAGAAGGGAAAAGAGAGAGAGAGGGGATTGAGAGTCTAAAAAAGAGACAAAGGGGAGACTGACCGAGTGAGAGTCTGAAAAGAGACTGAGAGGAGACTGAGAAAATAAAAAGAGACTGAGAGGAAAATGAGAGTCTGACAAGAGACGGAGAGGGGACGAAGATGGGGATGAGTATGAGAAGAGACACACAGGAGACAGACAGACTGAGCAAAGACTGATGGTCTGAAAAAAAGAGGGAGAGGAGAGCGAGAGATTGAGAGGAGAATGATATTCATAAAAGAGAAGGAGAGAACACTGACAGCTTGAAAAGAGACAGAGAGTAGATTCCAAAGAGACGGAAACGAGACAGACAGGAGAATGAGAGTCTGAAAAGAGATGGAGAGGAGACCGAGAGGAGGCTGAGAGGGGAATGAGTGTCTGAAAAGAGACAGAGAAGAGACTGTGAGACTGAGAGAATTACAGTGTGACAAGAGATGAAGAGGAGATTGAGGAAAGACTGAGAGGAGACAGCCATGAGACTTAGAGGAGAATGAATGTCTAAATAGAGACGGAGAGAAGGCTGAGAGGGGAACGGGGGTCTGAATAGAAACGGAGAGCAGACTGAAAGAACGATGAGAGTCATAAAGACTGTAGGGCCCTACTGCTCGTAAGTATACGCCGATCTTAAAGTTCTATGCATCATTCTGTAGCTGAGAATGTCTT
The DNA here is from genome assembly GCA_943736015.1 of Tridacna crocea. Lineage (NCBI taxonomy): Eukaryota > Metazoa > Mollusca > Bivalvia > Cardiida > Cardiidae > Tridacna > Tridacna crocea. The sequence goes on along the minus strand of OX031063.1, from coordinate 34,670,004 downwards.
TTTGAATCTTTGTAAAAAAGCGTTTTGCCACTTCTAAATACAGTGTGAAAAAAGTTGAAAAACCATTCCGAAAATGGGCCGATTTCTGAAAAGTCGAAACATTCGACCTCATCAAGAAACCTTTTCAGGGTCCTACAGCTCTTAAATGTGAGCCAATCTTAAAGTTCTATGCATCAGTCTGTAGCTTCGAATGTCTGTAAAAAGGTTTTGCCACTACTGAAAACAGTGTGGAAAAAGTCGAAAAACCAATCCGAAAATGGGCCGCTTTCTGAAAAGTCGAAAAATCCGACCTCATCAAGAAAACTTTTCAGGGCCCGAAAGCCCTTAAATGAAAGCTGATCTTAAAGTTTTATGCATCATTCTGTAGCTGAAAATGTCTATTTGAACCTCTGTAAAAAGTTGTTTGCCACTACTGAAACGAGTGTGGAAAAAGTCGAAAAACCATTCCGAAAATAGGCCGATTTCGGAAAAGTCGAAAGATTCGATCTCATCAAGACACCTTTTCAGGGGCCTACAGCTCTTAAACATAAGAAGATCTTAAAGTTCTATGCATCAATCTGTAGCAGAGAATGTCTATGTTTTGCCACTACCGAAAACAGAGTGGAAAAAGTCGAAAAACCATTCCGAAAATGGGCCGATTTCTGAAAAGTCGAAAAATTCGACTTCATCAAGAAACCTTTACAGAGCCCAACAGCTTTTCAGTATAAGCCGACCTTAAAGTTCATTGCATCATTCTGTAGCTGAAAATGTGTTTTTTAATCGCTGTAAAAAGTGTTTTGCCACTACTGAAAGCAGTGTGGAAAAGTAAAAAAAACAATAAAAAAAAGGGCCAATTTCTGAAAAGTCATAAAATTCGACCTCATCAAGAAACCTTTTCAGGGCCCTACAGGTCTTAAAAAAAAGCCGATTTTAAAGTTCTATGTATCATTCTGTAGCTGAGAATGACTTTTTGAATCTCTGTGAAGCGCTCTTACCACTACTGAAAACAGTGCGAAAAAAGTCGAAAAAACTATCCAAAAATGGGCCTATTTCTTAGAAGTCGAAAAAGTTGACCTCATCAAGAAAGCTTTTCAGGGCCCTAAAGCTCTTAAATGTAAGCCGATCTTAAAGTTCTATGCATCATTCTATAGCTGACAATGTCTTTTTGAATCTCTGTAAAAAGTGTTTTGCTTCTACTGAGAACAATGTGGAAAAAGTCAAAAAAACATTCCGAAAATGGCCTGATTTCTGAAAAGTCGAAAATTTCGACCTCATCAAGAAACATTATCAGGGCCCTAAAGCTCTTAAATATAAGCCAATCCTGAAGTTCTATGCATCAATCCGTATCTAAGACTGGCTACCTGAATCGCTGTAAAAAGCCTTCTGGCACTACTGAAAACAGTGTAGAAAAATGTCGAAAAACCATTCCGAAAATGGGCCGATTTCTTAGAACTCGAAAAATTCGACCTCATCGAGAAACATTTTCAAGGCCCTAAAGCTCTTACATGTGAGCCAGTCTTAAAGGTCTATGCATCAATCTGTAGCTTATATGTGCATATAAATCGTTGTAGAAAAAGTTTTGCCACTACTGAAAACAGTGTAGAAAAAAAATCGAAAAACCATTCCTAAAATGGGCCGATTTCTGGAAAGTCGAAAAATTCGACTTCATCAAGAAACCTTTCCAGGGCCCTACAGCTCTTACATTTAAGCGCTCTTAAAGATTTATGTATCATTCTGCAGCTGAGAATGACTATTTGAGTCGCTGTGAAAAATGTTTTTGCCACTACTAAGGCGAGTGTGGAAAAAGTCGAAAAACCATTCCAAAATTGGGCCGCTTTCTGAAAAGTAAAAAAATTCGACCACATCAAGAAACCTTTTCAGGGCCCTGCAGGCCTTAAATGTAAGCCGATCTTAAAAACCTATGCATCATTTCTGTAGCTGAGAATGTCTATTTGAATCTCTGCAAAATTTTTTTGCCACTTCTGAATACAGTGTGGAAAAAGTCGAAAAACCAATCCGAAAATGGGCCGATTTCTGAATAGTCGAAAAATTCGACCTCATCAAGAAACCTTTTCAGGGCCCTACAGATCTTAAATATAAGCCAAACTTAAAGTTTTATGCATCATTCTGTAGCTGACAATGTGTATTTGAATCTTTGTAAAATGTTTTTGCCACTACTGAAAACAGTGTGGAAAAAGTCGAAAAACCATTCCGAAAATAGGCCGCTTTCTGAATAGTCAAAAGATTCGATCTCATCAAGAAACCTTTTAAGGGCCCTACAGCTCATATATATAAGCCGATCCTAATGATCTATGCATCATTCTGAAGCTTGGAATGTTTTTTTAATTGCTGTGGAAACGTTTTACCACTACTAAAAACAGTGTGGAAAAAGTCGAAAAACCATTCCGAAAATGGGCCGCTTTCTGAATAGTCGAAAAATTCGACCTCATCAAGAGACCTTTTCAGGGCCCTACAGCATTTAAATATAAGCCAAACTTACAGTTCTATGCATCATTCTGTAGCTTAGAATGTCTATTTGAATCTCTGTAAAAAGTGTTTTGCCACTACCGAAAACAGTGTGGAAAAAGTCGAAAAACCATTCCGAAAATGGGCCTATTTCTGAAAAGTCGAAAAATTCAACCTCATCAAGAAACCTTCTCAGACCCGTACAGCTTTTAAATATGAGCCGATCTTAAAGTTCTATGCATCATCCTGTAGCTGATCAGCTAAGAATGTCTATTTGAATCTCTGTTAAAATGTTTTGCCACTACTGTAAACAGTGTGGAAAAGTCGAAAAACTATTCCGAAATGGGGCAATTTCTGAAAAGTCGAAAAATTCAAGAGACCTTTTCAGTGCCCTAAAGCCCTTTAATGTTAGCCGATCTTAAAGTTCTATGCATCATTCCGTGGCTGAGAATGCCAATCTGAATCGCTGTAAAAAGTGTTTTGCCACCGCTGAAAACAGAGTGGAAAATGTCGAAAACCGATTTCTGAAAAGTCGAAAAATTCGACCTCATCAAGAAACATTTTCTGGGCCCTACAGCTCTTAAATATAATCCGATCTTGAAGTTCTATGCATCATTCTGTAGCTGACAATATCTATTTGAATTGCTGTAAAAAGTGTTTTGCCACTACAGAAAACAGTGTGGAAAATGTTGAAAAACCATTCCGAAAATGGGTCGATTTCTCTAGAGTCGAAAAATTTGACCTCATCAAGAAACATTTTCTGGGCCCTACAGCTCTTAAATGTTAGCCAAACTGAAAGTTCTATGCATCATTCTGTAGCTGACAATGTTTTTTTGAATTGCTGTTAATTCGACCTCATCAAGAAACCTTTTCAGGGCCCTGCAGGTCTTAACCCATTACCACTCAATCCCTACTTTTGACGCCCCATAGAAAGAAGCCTTTTTGAAAACACTGTGTGTTAAATGTTAGCCAATCTTACAGTTCTATGCATTATTCTGTAGCTGAGAATGTCTATTTGAATCTCTGTAAAAGGTCTTTTGCCACTACTGAGAACAGTATGGAAAAAGTCGAAAAACCATTCCGAAAATGGGCCCATTTCAAAAAGTCGAAAAATTCGACCTCATCAAGAAACCTTTTCAGGGCCCTACAGCACTTACATATAAGCCGATCCGAATGATCTATGCATCATTCTGAAGCTGGGAATGTCTTTTTGAACTGCTGTGAAAAACGTTTTACTACTACTGAAAACAGTGTGAAAACCAAACATTCCCAAGTTTTTACAAGACCAGAGAAGGAGACTTTGGGAAAATGTTATGGAAGAAGGAGAAAATGCAGGTAACCCTTTTTTTTTCTTTTATCACAATATTTCTACTCTACCAAAAATATAATTTCAATTCTTCAGTCACAACAAATCTGGATTCTGCAAATGCTTTTAATTTGGCCTAAAATTTTGTTGTTAAGTAAAGAGTTGAATCGATAATCATGTTCAAATTACAGTATTGAGATTTTAATGTCTTGTATGTATGATCTTTGATAAAATAAGAAACTTGTTGTGTATTACTGTACTTCTGTCTCAAACTTTCACTGTGCCTGAAAATTGTAAATGGGTTTATTTATCTTGTCACTTATCACTATCATTATCTCTATATACTTGTACTTGTTGCATATTTTTATAATTCTGTATCATGTATGTGTCATAAACAGTGATGACAAAGTATGTAGCAAAATAAAGCTGCGAACACGCTTGTATGGCGCTGTTTTACATCATAACCCTGGTGGCTCAGTCAGTAGTGTGCAGGACTTGAGAACATGGGGTCGTGTGTTCGGTCCCTGGTTACAACCCCTGGCTCGGCAAATTTCTGTCCAAGGATTGAGGATAGTCACTGAGACAGAATTCGTTCCTCTCCCTCCGCGGACCATTTTGACAATGATTATGCGAGAAAGCAACCAGTGGCTTGGAAAGAAGATTGTGCTGAGTACTGTTAAAAGAGACTACAGGAAAGCATGGCTAGGTGCACAGGTCGCCGTGATATATCTGAAATACTGTTGAAAAACAGCGTTTAACACCATACAGTCAATCAATCAATCAATCAATCAATCATCATTATTATAGAACCATTCAGCAGTTGCACACATGCACGAGCATGTCACAAGGCTGCTAAATGCTACTGAAGGACCTTTTGCAGTCAAAACTTGGAAGTGGGGTGGGTCAAAGTTCCTGCCGAGCTACCACAACGCAGTCGGTAGTGTACAGGACTTGGGGATAGACAATCGCTGATTAATCCATTACCACATAATCCCTACTTTTGACGATCCTGAGAAAGAAGCCTCTAGAAAACATTGTGGGAAAAGGAGAAAATGCTGGTAACTAGCATTTTCTCCTTTTCCCACATTGTTTTCTATCCTTCAGTATTTTCAGTCACTTTTATTTTGTCGTCTGCAAATGCCTTCGATTTGGACATACCTAAAATTTTGTCGAAAGTAGGGATTGTGTGGTCATGTGTCAATCCCTATCTTTCAGAGGATTCATGATAGTCACTGCGACTGAATTCGACCCTCTATTATCGCTGATCGTTGTCTCGTTTTCGGAGAAGTGGGAAAGTAGCCATTGGCCTAGGAGGAACAACGTACATGTATATTGTATCGGTAAGGGAACCTCCAGGACAAATAAGTGAAGTAATGCTGAAAACGGCATTAAAACTGATACCATCAATCAATCAATCAATCTTAGAACTTTAACTTTTTCAGGGCCAATCATAGACTTGATCCTTTTTGTTATATGATAAAAGAATCCACTCAGACTCGGACGGCTCGTTGTTCTGTGCAGTCTGATTATGATCTATGCCGCTCGCAGAACCTGTTTTCGTCTACGGCACCGAAAGGGTTTAACAATCAAGAGTATTCAGATGTCCCGGTTGCCTCGGCTACAATGTCGAGATCTTGCATGATTAATTTCAAAACTGGGCAAAAACCTGCAAGGTCACTATGTCTTTTGTTTACTGTTTGCCTGGTTTTGATTTTTGTTGCATTTGTCGAAGACAATGCCACTATGAGATCAATAACAAATGTTCAATATTGAATTCTGAAGAGCGTGTATGGTATTTTGTGCAAAACCGAAGAAAATAAACCCAGTCTTTTTTTCTATTTGCTAGCCACTTACACATGGAACGACCACACAGTAACAGATAGTCGTCTCCACAATATTTGCCATTCTTTAAAACGCAACAATCAAATGCATTTTAACACCTGCAGTATTGTTTGGCTGCTAATGAGCCTTTTAGCAAGCCCCCGCTCCCACCCCACTTTTTTGCCAGAGCAAGGCTCGCTTGCACAGATTTTTCGAATTACAGGCGCTGTCACCAAGTCTTCCGAACATTGATTAATGAATCATCTCTATTGCATTAACCTTTTTCAGAGAAAATAATCTAGCATTTCGATGCCAATAGTAATAGGGGCCATTCCTGTCGATTAAATTATCTCCCATGCCAGATAAAGACTAAAGGTAACCAAATAATGCAATCTCCGAGCAGATTTGTTGTTCGTTACTCTCACCAACCGGAGTGAAAGAGAGAGCAAATAATACAGAGGTCCTTACATCTGTTCGCCTTTGTTTTTATCCTTTGTTCCCTTGGGGATGCTGTGATAATTGTAAAATTGGTTTACATGTATGTATGATGTATGTTTAAGATCCACATGTAATTCAAACCAAATTCTGTTCTTGATCATCAGGAACTATGTATATATCGAACTGTAATGACGTCTATTTAGATTTACTTGAAATATTGTCTCGGGGAAAATAGCTGTTCAGTGCTAGAAAATCGAGGATAAAATCCAAGTAATTCCCTTATCAGGACCAATATAGTGGTCGAAAAGAATCAAGGGAAATGACTGCATGAGGAATGGTCCTCATTGATCAAAGTACAAGTAAGAATATGAAAAAAGAATAATGATAAATGAGCCGTGCTCTGTGAATAGTGGGCTTCATGCATCTTCGAAAAGTATCGACCTAGGTCAGTGCAGGCTGACATGGGCCGAAACCTTTTCCTATTGGTCAAATTTCTGTATTTACAGGGACTAGTCTACTTCATTATCATGTCCATTTTTTGAAAAAAAGTAGCTATTATGGATCCATAAATATTTTATGGCTTGCTTGGTAGCCTACCGTGGATCAAGGATATGCATTAATTTTATGAGCTATGCTCCGGTAACAGGGGCTTACTGAATCTCCGTGATGCATGAAACAATGCATGTCATCACATAATTTTGGATCCATTATACTTATACCCATTTGCTCCTACATATAACTGAATATGGTCCTTAGGCATACAGGAAATTGACCAAAAACAATCGGTTTCATTGAGGGAAATGCAGATAATACATGTACTTGTATACATCAGTTTCTCCTTTTTCAACAATACATGTATCCTTTTGAGTTTCTATACGAGTGATTGCTACAAATATCGATTGGTAGGTAAAGGTACATTTTCCCATACTCTTTGTAGGTTACAAATATTTTTTTATCTAAAATGAGGGTCCTCTCTGTTGTCCGCTGCAAATTTCTTCCTTACTGTTTTGGGTTCTAGTTTCTAGAAGGACATGTTGATACACGAAAAATATTCGGCAATGTTAATCAAGTATGAATGAGTGAAATAAAGCACAAATATTTACATAACATCTTTGGCACATACCCAAAGTTTCATTCTTAGTTATAGAAATAGACCTAGACGAAGCTTTCATGCACGGGAAAGCTAACGTAGCCTATACATGCAAGTGAACTGTAATCACTGTCCGAAACATTTTTGCATAACCCGAGGGTCCAATCATGGCCAAAATTTTGATAAGCACGAACATACAGTGTTTATCTTACGTACACAATTTTGATAGCTCTCACCTACCCAGCCTTGTACATTGACCCTTTCAAATTTTAATTATTACTTTAACCTGTTACATAGATTTACCCTTTACCACACAATCCTGAGTTTTGACAACCCCGAATAGAGAAAGCCTCTAAAAACATGTTTCCTGGTTTCCTGACACCAGTTCTGACGCAGCTGTTGCAGAAGGAGAAAAAGCTGAATCTCGTGTTAACTCTTTACTAAACGACAAATTTATAGACTAGTCCAAATTTAAAGCATTCGCAGACAACAAAATAAATACGACTGAAAAATCGAAATTTGATTTGGTAAGGGTAGAAAATATTGTCGGAAAAGAGAAAATGCTGGTTAACAGCATGTTCTCCCTTTCCTACATATTTTCAAAAGGTTTCTACCTCAGGGTCGTCAAAACTCGTTATTGTGAGGTAAAGGGTTAAAACTGTTTTCAGATGGCGCTTTTTTTTTTCTTAATGGATAATGAAAAGGAATCATAATTATTTAAAATTCAAGTAGATCTACATCTATAGAAAAACATTTTGGCAAAAGTAAAATTCTCGCCACGAGCCACAGATCTCCCAAAACCCTTTGCGCGCACACACACACACAAATCAACTGCTCCAAATTCACAGGATTTGTAGACGACAAAACGAATGTGGCAACAATATAGGTTATTTTTAGACTCGGGACTGTGTGAGAGGATTTAAATCAGTTGTTTTTTTTAAGATAGCTGAATATGTTAACACCCCGTGGAGCAATTATACCATGTTTTCCCGCGTTTATAACCCAATGTAAAACCTTTGGGGAGGAGCTAAAAGATGTCTTCGACATTCGGCTAAAGTCGGTAAAGACATTATGTAGTTGTACGGAATCAGCCGTTTAGCGACCAACGAATCCGTAGGTCTCTTCGGAGCTGTGACGTCAGCGAAGCGGTGCAATAACGGCTGAGCGCTTTTACTCACTGGCTCAAAACCTCCTTGGCGAAGTGACAACCCAGTTGGAACTCGGCGATATTCAGACTGCTAGTTTGGCTCAACTACAGTGATTCACAGACTGCCAGTTTTGCATTCTTCTTCGTGAGTACTGTCTGAATTTTGTTGTTATTAGATCTACGTTGTTATCCAAACGGCACTCGATTCTATTCAGTCTAAACATTGTTCAAATTGAATTGTGCAACACGAGATAACTTACCGCGCCGAGTTCGATTCCACACCTGCATCCAACCATTAGCGCTCGATCTTAATTCAACTCTTTACCAAACAATTCCTGGTTTTTACGACTCGGAGAAAGAAGCCTTCCGAAAACATTGTGGGAAAAGGAGAAAATGCCGCATTTTCCTCATTTCTCGCAATGCTTTTTTCTCTTCCAAAGTCAAGCTTCAAAATTGAGTCGCCTTTATTCTGTCGTCTGCAAAATGCTTTCAATTTGGACAAGTGTTAAACTTTTTCGTTTGGTAAATAATTCACCCTTTCCCAAACAATTCTTGTTTTTTACGATGCTGGGAAAGCAGGATTTTAAACAGATTGTAGGAAAAGGAGAAATTGCTGGTAACCACGTTTTCTCCTTTCCTCAAATCATTTTCTACCATTTCTTAGACCAAAATCGTCATTTGAATTACATTTAGTATATCCAGCAAATACTTTTAATTTGGTCTGGTCCCAAATTGTCTTTTGGCAAATAGTTAATACTATTTCATCTATCTAACCTTACATGAGCATGTGTGTCGACCACATAAGGTAAAGACTTTACCAAAACATCCCTGGTTTTTACGACTCTGAGATAGAAGCCTTGTGAAAACATTGTGGGAAAAGGAGAAAATGCTGGTAACCAGCATTTTCTCCTTTTTCCACAATGTTTTCTACTCTGTTGGAAACAGGTACCGACATTTGAATTGCAATTACTTCATCATCCGCTAGTGCTTTCAATTTGGACTTGTGAATTTTTTCATTTGTTAGAAAGGGTTAAATTAAGATGAGTGCCAATGCCTCTAACACCAAATCTTTAGCTTTTACAAACCTAATATTGAAGACTTGAAAACATTGTTAAAAAGGGATAAAATGCTGATAACCAGCATTTTTTTCCTTTCACCACAATTTGTCCTCTTCCTAAAACTTGAACCAGTTTCAGAATCAGATTTGTGTTTTTTTGTCTGCAAATGCTTTCACTATTGCCAAATCTATTTTGTTTTTCTTGCATAAGATTGAGTTTTTATATGGATGTAGAACTTGTCGTCTGGTAAAGATTTAATTGGTTATACTCGAGTTCTAAAGTTTGTGACAAAAATTGAATTTGCTGATTGGTATTTGGTATTGTTGAATTGTATAATTTACAAAAAAAAAGAAGTATAATTGGGGAATTGTTGATTTTTAGTTTTATTCAACATTTCAGTTCATGGTTTGTAATTGCCATCCACTCATTTACAAACCTAATGGCTATAAATTACATGCGTATAAATAAAGGGAAATGCTGCTTATACTTTGAAAATTCCACATACAGTACCTTTAGTTGTTAACCTTTTATCATATGATCCTGACTTGATGACCCCAAGAAAGAAAACTTTGTAAAACATAATGGGGTGGGAGGAGAAAATGCTGGTTAACAGCAATTTCTCTTTTTCCCACAATAGTTTCTAACTTTCTCAAAATAATTCCAGTTTAGGATTCACTTTCATTTTGTCATCTGCAGAATGATAGTTTTAATTTTTACTAGTTTCAACTTTTGTTGTATGTAAAAGGTTAAGGAACTAACCAGATGATGTAAATGTTTGTACATCGTAAAATACAAAAATATTAACAATTGCAGATGAAAAAGGCATGGATTAAGCATGGTTGATAGCTTTGCTTACCTTTTCAAATGGAGAATATCAATACCAGACTGCTGAAGAAAACACAATCAGATTTTAGATGCAATGCAGAATCTCAGTCAGTGATGTACGTGCATACATGTACATTGTAATTTCAGTGCTGTTCTGTTCTTGTCAGAATCTCTAGCAGAAGAACTAACATTGTTAACTCAAGATCAGACTGCATATTCTGTTCAGTCTGGTCTAGATCTTTACTCTCAGCATTTAGGCTAATAAATCCTGGTTAATGAAAATTCTCCTTTTTCTCTTTCCAGATACAGAGGAATTCAATTATACGATAAGTACACTTTACATACTAAATAATTGAAAAATGTGCTTTTTTTTTGTGACTACATTTGGTTTACTGGTGATGCAAAGAATACGTATGCAGAGGTTTACACAACCTGCAAAACAAAATTTCAGACCTGACCGAGTTTAAAGCATTTGCAGATGACAGTTTCAATGTGGTCCATGTGAAATGATTTTTCTTAGGGTAGAAAACATTGTGGGAAGAGGGGAAAGTGCTGGTAACCAGCATTTTCTCCTTTTCCCACATTGTTTCCAAAGCCTTCTCTCTCAGGTACGTTGAAAGTTGTTATTGTGTGGTAAAGGGTTAACCAAGCTTAATATTTTTACATATGACCATGGCTTGGATTGAAAATAGTTTAATGTTTTTTATCAGTATTACTGTTGCATGAATTGAACCAAATATCATATTTTATATCAACATAAAATCAGCTTGGATTAAAACAAGTAATATTCAGTTATATTATGTATCTTTAACCCTTTATCCAACAATCCTACAGTGATAGTTACATGAGTATGTCCATGGCATGGATTGAACCAATATTTCTATACTGTTATGTTATATCATGAATACCCAATCATCTTAAGGTCTTTATCAAAGAGAATTGCCAAGTTATGACAACAAATTGAAGGCTGTTATGTGGATTATGTGTAGTGCAAGATACCATGTATATGTTTGTCATTGCTTTAGATTGAGCCTTTCTTTGACACTCACCCTTATCCCTGTAGAGTTGTTATCCACTATGTAAGTGGTTCTTAAGCATAAAGTGGCGTCAGGAAGGCAATGAATGGGATCTGTCCAAAGTGGACCAGGAAAACTTAGTGACAGGTCTTTGAAGTTGGCTATCCATTGCACAGTCACAAACCTGGAGAGCCCAAGGTCAATAAAGGTGTTGGTCAAGGAATGACCATCCAATATTGCCTGTATGTAGAGTGCCAGTTCAGAGGGTGTTCAATCTATTGTAATGACAAATATGTTTTATTCTTGATGCTCTGCATTTTATTTATGCAGTGAGCTTGCTTTATTTTGAGACCTGTTGGTTTGTTACGATCAGGTGTTCTTATACCATGGCATGGATTGTTGCAAGTTTTTTTATTCAGCTATCATATCTTTAACCCTTTTCCATAGAATGCTTTGTCTCTATAGGCCTGAATAACTTTAAAGAAAAAATGATCACATGTTCCTGCTTTTCTCATTTCCTGACAATAGCTGACAAAAGATGTGCCCTGCCAGTGTTTCTATTATAGATATGTCTTGAGTTTTGACCATATTATGTAGAATGACTGGCTAAACTTTTATTACGGATCTGTCCAAAATCCAATCATGTCATTGAAAAATGATGGCTATGGATGTGTCTGAATTTTCTTGTAGGGAACTACATGATGATCTCCAATGCTTTCCATAACTATGTTACTTCCCAAGTCTTCTTTTACTTGCAGAGTCTGCATGCATGGTGAAGGCAAGAGGTGAACCACCATTCGTATTCCATACAGTAAAGCTTTTATATCAAGTAAGTACAAAAACATCTTATAAACAATTGCATGGACTGAAATTAGTGTATTCAATTGCATCATGCATTTTTTATCCTAAATTGAATTTACATACAGTGACAAAAAAATCATAAGGTATAAACCCAGCATGGATTGAAGGAAGTTTAATACTTTAATTGCATAATTATGACCATTGCTGGGATTGAACCGAGTCTACTGTTTTTTTATCAGTATGACTCTTGCATGGATTGATCCAAACATTATATTTTACATCAGCATAGAATCGGCCTGGATCGAACCAAGTAATATTCAGTTATATCATGTGTCTTTAACCCTTTATCCAACAATTATATTTACACAGTGTTAGTTACATGAGTATGTCCATGGCATCGATTGAACCAAGTTTAGTGTTGTTATATCATGAATACTTGATCATCTTAAGGTCTTTATCAAAGAGAATTGCCAAGTTATGACAACAAATTGAAGGCTGTTATGTGGATTATGTGTAGTGCAAGATACCATGTATATGTTTGTCATTGCTTTAGATTGAGCCTTTCTTCGACACTCAACCTTATCCCTGTAGAGTTGTTATCCCCTATGTAAGTGGTTCTTAAGCATAAAGTGGCGTCAGGAAGGCAATGAATGGGATCTGTCCAAAGTGGACCAGGGAAAACAGTGACAGGTCTTTATAGTTGGCTATCCATAGCACAGTCACAAACCAGGAGAGCCCAAGGTCAATAAATATGTTGGTCAAGGAATGACCATCCAATAGTGCCTGTAGAGTGTCAGTTCAGAGGGTGTTCAATTTATTGTAGTGACAAATATGTTTTATTCTTGATGCTCTGCATTTCATTTATGCATTGAGCTTGCTTTATTTTGAGACCTGTGGGTTTGTTAAGATCATGTGTTCTTATACCATGGCATGGATTGATCCAAGTTTTGTAGTGAGATATCATTTCTTTAAGGCTTTACCATAAAATGCTTTGTATTTACTAACCTAAAGAACTTTAAATAGAAAGGAGAAAATAATGATTACATGCAACTGCCTTTCTCATTTCCTGATAATATATGACAAAGATGTGGTCTGCTAATGTTTCTTTTATGGATATGTCTAGAATTTGATCATATTTTAAAGGATAACTGGCTAGAATTTTATTTTGGATCTAATACATGTGAAAAAGAACTGATGGCTATGGATGTGTCTAAAATTTCCAGAAACTAAATGATGATTTCCAAATCTTGCTATAACTGTGATACTTGCCAAGTCTTTTTTTGTTCTTACAGTCTGCATACATGTTGATGGGACGAGGTGAAGCACCATTATTATTCCAGACAGTAAAGTTTTAAATAAAATTTTCACCAAAATACATCTTATAAACGATGGCATAGCCCGAATCAAGGAAACTCTTCAATTATATCATATATTTTTTATCCATATTCATATTTACGTACAGTAGCAAAATGTATAAAGTACAACCACAGCATAGATTAAGGCAAGTTAAATGTTCTACAACCATTTAACAACAGCTTGGATTAAACCAAGTTTAATGAGTTTCATAAGTATGACTGTTACATGGATTAAACAAAATATAACAATTTACCCCAGCATAACGTCGGCCTGGATCGAACCAGGTAATATTCAGATATATCATGTGTCTTAAACGCTTTATTAAACAATAATATTTACACAGTGGTAGTTACATCAGTATGATCATGGCCAGGATTGAACCAAATTTTATATACAGTTATAGCTGTAATACTTCCCAAAATTCTTTGTTCTTACATGCATGGTGGAGGGAAGAAGTGAAGCACTTCTTATTCCAGACAGTCAAGTTTGAGGTCAAATTTTCACAAAAATACATCTTATAAACCCTGGCATAGCCTGAAGCAAGTAGTCTCTTCAATTTTATCATATATCTTTCATCCATAATCATATTTACATACAGTAGCAAAATGTATAAAGTACAACCACAGCATGGATTGAAGCAAGTTCAGTGTTCGACAACCAGTTAACAACGGCTTGGATTGAACCAAGTTTAATGAGTTTCATAAGCATTCATGACTGTTGCATGGATTAAACAAAATATAACAATTTACTTCAGCATAACTTCGGCCTGGATCGAACAAAGTAATATTCAGTTACATCATGTGTCTTAAACGCTTTATCCGACAATCATTTTTAGACAGGGATAGTTACATCAGTATGATTATGGTCAGGATTGAATCAAGTTTTATATACTGTTATAACTGTGATACTTCTCAAATTTCTTTGTGTTTTTTTTTTTGTTCTTACAGAGTCTGCATGCATGGTGAAGGGAAGAGGGGAAGCACCTTTCTTATTCCAGACAAAGTTTTCGATCAAATTTTCACAACAAAACATCTTATAAACCATGGCATAGCCTGAATCAAGTACTATCTTTAATTATACCATATATATTTTATCCATGATCATATTTACATACAGTAGCAAAATGTATAAAGTAAAATCACAGCATGGATAAAGCCAAGTTTAATGTTCTACAACCATTTAACAATGGCTTGGATTGAACCAGGTTTAATGAGTTTCTTAAGTATGACTGTTGCAATATAACAATTTAAATCGGCATAACGTCGGCCTAGATCGAACCAAGTAATATTTAGTTTATATCATGCGTCTTAAATCCTTTATCCGACAATAATATTTACACAGTGGTAGTTATATATCCGTATAATCATGGCCAGGATTGAATCGGGTTTTATTATACTGTTTTAGCTGTGATACTTCCCAAATTTCTTTTTTTTTTTCTGTTCTTACAGAGTCTGCATGTATCGTGAAGGGAAGAGGTGAAGCACCAGTCTTATTCCAGACAGTAAAGTTCTTTATCACATTTTCACAAAAATACATCTTATAAACGATGGCATAGCCTGAATCAAGTACTCTTCATTTATATTATATATTTTTTATCCACAATCATATTTGCATACAGTAGCAAAATGTATAAAATAGAAGCACAGCATGGATTGAAGTAATTTTAATGTTCTACAACAATGACTTGGATTGAACCAAGTTTAACGAGTTTCATTCGTATGACTGTTGCATGGATTCAAGAAAATATAACCATTTACTTCAGCATAACTTCGGCCTGGATCGAACCAAGTAATATTCAGTTATATCATGTCTTAAACCCTTTATTCGACTATAGTATTTACACAGTGGTAGTTAAATTAGGATGATTATGGCCAGGATTAAATTTAATTTTATGTAATGCTATAACTGTGATACTACCCAAACTTCTTTTGTTTTTATTTCTTACAGAGTCTGCATGAATGGTGAAGGGAAGAGTGAAGCACCATTCAGATTTCTTACTCCAGACAGTAAAGTTTTGGATCAAATTTTCACAACAATACATCTTATAAACCATTGCATAGCCTGAATCAAGTAGTCATCAATTATATCATATATTTTTATCCATAATCATATTTACATACAGTAGCAAAATGTAAAAAGTAAAACCACAGCATAGATTGAAGCAAGTTTAATGTTCTACAATCATTTAACAATAGCTTTGATTGAACTAAGTGTAATGTGTTTCATAAGTAAAACTTTTGCATGGATAAACAAAACATAGCAATTTACATCGGCATTACGTAGGCCTGGATCGAACCAAGTAATATTCAGTTATATTATGTGTCTTAAACCCTTTATCCTACAATAGTATTTACACATTGATTGTTACATCAGTATGATCATGCCCTGGATTGAACAAAGTTTTATATACTGTTATGCTTCCCAAATTTCTTTGTTCTTACAGAGTCTGCATGCATAGTGGAGGCAAGAGGTGAAGCACCATACTTATTCCAGACAGTAAAGTTTTAGATCAAATTTTCACCAAAATACACTTATAAACCCTGGAATAGCCTGAAGCAAGTAGTCTCTTAAATTATATCGTATTTTTTTTTATCCATAATCATATTTACATACAGTAGCAAAATGTATAAAGTAAAAGCTCAGCATGGATTGAAGCAAGTTAAATGCTCTACAACCGTTTAACAATAGCTTAGATTGAATTATTAGTTTAATGAGTTTCATGCATATGTATGACTGTTGCATAGATTAAACAAAATATAACAATTTACATCAGCATAACGTCGGCCTGGATCGAACCAAGTAATATTTAGTTATATAATGTGTCTTAAACCCTTTATCCGACAATCATATTTACAAAGTGGTAGTTACATTAGTATGGTCATGGCCAGGACTGAATCGGGTTTTATACACTGTTATAGCTATAAAACTTCCCAAATTTCTTGGTTCTTACAGAATCTGCATGCATGGTGGCGGGAAGAGGTGAAGCATTATTCTTATTCCAGACAGAAAAGTTTTAGATCAGATTTTCACAAAAATACATCTTATAAACAGTGACATAGCCTGAAGCAAGTAGTCTCTAATTATATCGTACACTTTTTTTATCCATAATCATATTTACATACAGTAGCAAAATGTATAAAGTAAAACCACAGCATGGATTGAAGCAAGTTTAATGTTCTACAAAAATTTAACAATAGCTTGGATTGAACTATCAGTTTAATGAGTTTCATATGTATGATTGTTGAATAGATTAAAACAAAATATAACAATTTACATGTACATCAGCATAACTTCAGCCTGGGTAGAACTAAGTAATATTCAGTTATATCATGTGTCTTAAACCCTTTATCCTACAATTGTATTTACACTGTGGTAGTTACATCAGTACGATCACGGCTAGGATTGAACCAAGTTTTATATACTGTTATAGCTGTGATACTTTACAAATTGTTTATTGTTCTTACAGAGTCAGCATGCATGGTGAAGGGAACAGGTGAATCATCATTCTTATTCAAGAAAGTAAAGTTTTAGATCAAATTTTCACAAAAATACATACAGTAGCAAAATGTATAAAGTAAAACCACAGCATGGATTGAAGCAAGTTTAACGTTCTACAACCATTTAACAATGGCTTGGATTGACCCAAGTTTAACGAATTTCATAAATATGACTGTTGCATAGATTAAACAAAATATAACGATTTACTTAAGCATAACTTCGGCCTGGATTGAACCAAGTCATGTTCAGTTATATCATGTCTTAAACCCTTTATCAAAAAATCGTGTTTACACATTTTGTTACATCAGGATGATTATGGCTAGGATTAAATCAAGTCTTATATAATGCTATAACTGTGATACTTCCCGAATTTCTTTTGTTTTTTGTTCTTGCAGAGTCTGTATGCATGGTGAAGGGAAGAGGTGAAGCACCATTCAGATTTCTTACTCTAGACAGTAAAGTTGGATTGTCTTCAAATATATCATATATATATTTTTTTTTATCCATAATCATATTTATATACAGTAGCAAAATGTATAAAGTAAAACCACAGCATGGATTGAAGAAAATTTAATGTTCTACAAAGATTTAATAATGGCTTTGATTGAACCAAGCTTAATGAGTTTCATAAATATGACTGTTGCATGGATTAAACAATTCAGCATAACTTCGGCCCGGATCGAACCAAGTAATATTCAGTTATATCATATGTCTTAAACCTTTTATCCGACAATCATATTTACACAGTGGTAGTTACATCAGTATGATTATGGCCAGGATTGAATCGTGTTTTCTATACTATTATGTTATGATACTTCCCACAATTCTTGGTTTTTTGTTCTTACATAGTCTGCATGCATGATGAAGGGAAGAGGTGAAGCACCATTCAGATTTCTTACTTCAGACAGTCAAGTTTATGGATCAAATTTTACAACAATACATCTTAAAAACCATGGCATAGCCTGAATCAAGTAATCTCTTCAATTATATCATATATTTTTATCCATAATCATATTTACATACAGTGGCAAAATGTAAAAAGTAAAACCACAGCATAGATCGAAGCAAGTTTAATGTTTAACAACCCTTTAACAATGGCTTGGATTGGACCAAGTTTAATGTGTTTCATAAGAATGAAATTTGCATGGATAAACAAAATATAGCAATTTACAACAGCATAACGTCAGCCTTGATCGAACCAATTAATATTAAGTTATATCATGTGTCTTAAACCCTTTATCCTACAATAGTTTTTACATAGTGGTTGTTATATCAGTATGATCATGGCCAGGATTAAACCAAGTTTTATATACTGTTATAGCTGTAATACTTCCAAAAAATCTGTTTTACAGAGTCTTCATGCATGGTGGAGGGAAGAGGTGAAGTACCATACTTATTCCAGACAGTAAAGTTTCAGATCAAATTTTCACAAATATAAATTTCATAAACCGTGGCATAGCCTGAAACAAGTAGTATTTTTAATTATATCATATATTTTTATCCATAATCATATTTACATATAGTAGCAAAATGTATAAAGTAAAACCACAGCATGGATTAAAGCAATTTTAATGTTCTACAACCATTTAACAATAGGTTTGATTGAACCAAGCATAATTGTTGTATGGATTAAACAAAATATAACAATTTACATCAGCATAACTTCGGCCCGGATCGAACCAAGTAATATTCAGTTATATCATGTGTCTTGAACCCTTTATCCGACAATCGTATTTACACAGTGGTAGTTACATCAGTATGATCATGGCCAGGATTAAATCAAGTTTTATACACTGTTATATTATGTATAAGGCAACTTTAGGTCTTTATGAAAGAGAATTGCAAAGTTACAGCAACACATTGATGACTGTTATGTGGATTTGATACTCGTTAATATTACTTCTTTTGGCTTATATTTCAATATTTCAAGTCATATATCACAGTAACAGCTCACTTACGTGTACTTGGTTTCACCGGTACAAGGGCTCTGGATTATAGACCCTACAAACTTATGGATGTGTCTAAAATCTGATAATGTTAGTAAAGAAATGATGGCTATGGATGTGTCAAAAATTTGTTGTAGGGAACTAAGATGATGATTTCGAATCCTATAGCTGTGATACTTCCCAAGTCTTCTTTGTTCTTGCAGAGTCTGCATGCATGGTGAAGAGAAGAGGTCAACCACCATTCCTAGTTGGGTTTAAACATATTTATAACATTTTTATCTGGATTTTATATTCGGTAATATTATCTCATAATCAGGGAGAAGCTTTATGTGGCTTGTATTTCAATGTTTCATGTCATATCTCGGTAAAAGCTGACTTATTCATGTATCCTTGGTTTCACCAGTACTAGGACTCGGAAGAGTCTTGCCCAAGGAAACAATACAAGTAAATAAAACGGGCCTCTGGACCTTATACGCTACAAACTCACCACTGAGCTACCCAGGGAGAAATCAGAAGACCAGCCCCTAACAGATTGATGGAATACCAACATTGATGAACAGCTCGGGTGGATTGTTTCAGTATGAAATAAGAAGAGCAGCCCTAAACAAACGGATGTGAGGCCAACATTGATGAAAAGAGCCCAGATGACCTTGAGAGAAGCAAGAAGCACAGCCTATAACACACAGATGAAAGACTAACATGTATGAACAGGCTAGATTATGCTCAAGAAGAATTGAGAAGAGTAGCCACTACAAGATAAAAGGGAAGACCGATAATGTTGAACAGTGCCTTGATGATGTTCTGGAGAAAAGCGAGACAAATCACCACTAACAGATTGAGAATGTATGGCGATGGCTGATGTGTTGAAGAATATTCAATGGAGCGTAACGTTTTTATGAATATCTTTTCCAAACAAACCTTTAAATCACAACTTTATTAAGTACGGCTTCTGAAAATACTGTACACAACAATTTTCCTTTTTCTGCAGTGTGCTGTCACTTCAGAGATAAATCCTATTATTGAACTTTTTACCAAACAAAATTCTAGAATTTTCCAAGTTGAAAGCACTTGCAGATGTCTAAATTGGACTTTAATCTTGAAATTTGTTTTTAGATGGGTAGAAAACATGGGGGGGGGGGGAAGAGGAGAAAATGCTGGTTACCATCATTTTCTCCTTTTTCTCCCACAACGTTTACAAAAGTATTCTTTATGAGGGTCGTGAAGACCCGTGATTTTTTTCAGAAAGGGTTAAACATATAATTGCTTTGTGAAAGTGTTAACCCTTTAGTACAGAATTTGGAGTTCTAAAGATACTGAGAGAGAGAACTTAAAAACATGGGAAAAGAAGAAAAAAAATCTAGTTACCAGTTTTAACTGCTCATCTCACTATGTTTTCTATCCTTTTTTATTCAAATTTTAACAATTGAGTAACATTCAATTTGTAGCCTGTAAATAGTTGTAGCTTAGAAGGGTAAAAAATTGTGATGTGGTTCAGAGTTATCCATAACCACACAATCCCTACATTTGACGACCCTGAGAAGGAAGCCTTTAGAAAGCATTGTGGGAATAGGAGAAAATGCTGGTAAACAGCATTTCCTCCTTTTCCCACAATGTTTTTTCTACCCTTCGCAAAACCAATTCCAGATTTTGAGTCTGCAAACTTTTTCGATTTGGACAAACCTAAAATTTTATTGTTTGGCAATGAGTTAAATACTTGTAATTCTTTTTTCAGCAGACAACCTGGAGACTTTGAGACAATATATCCTAAAGAAGACGACCCCTGTTAAGAGACAATCCCAAACTCATCTCTAGACGACCAGATTAATACAATATCTATCTAAATGTCAAGACTGTAAGTGCTATTAACTCTTATCAAGGGAACAACATTCTAGAAATGTCCAAATTTAACTTTTACTTCATGGCACGGGAATAGGAAAAAATGCTGGTAACCAGCTACTTAACAGCAAAATATCAGAGTTTTCCAAATTTATAGTATTAGCAGATGACAGTTTAAACGGAACTCAGTGATTAGTTTTGTCTTTAAAAGTTTGGAAAGTGCTGTAGAAAAAGGGGAAAGTGCCAAAAAGCAGCTATTGCATTCTTCATTTCACCTGTTCCTGACCTAATGCCGAATATTTATGTGCATATAAATAGAACTCTTGACTATTATTCCGAAAATTATATATACACACAGGAGGGTACAGAGATACACAGGTATGCAATTTAGCCCTTGGCCTGCAAAATGTGACTCAAGGTGCTTTTGCATCCAGTGTAGACCAGGATCAGACGGCACTGAATGTGCAGCCTGATCTTGGATCTACACGGTCAGATGAGGAGATATGTCTCTGAAAAATAACTTTGAAAATGCAACATTTGCTTTTTGTTGTTGTTTTTTTTTTCACTATGAACTGGAAACTTTCAAATATCTTATATAGTTGATTAAGGGATGACTGGTATATGCGGTGCAAAATATTTCCATGACTATTCAGAACATATGACAGGTGATGCTAAGGATAAAATTCAATATTAATGTATGTAAATGATTTTGTCATGGGTCAGGTTAAATGAAGTAGATATACCAAATGACAAAAAATGTCCAAAGCTCAAAACATTTGCAGACAACAATTTTAACAAAGGTCATTGATTGGGTTTGTCAGTAGAAGTTTGGTAAACATCATGGGAAAAGTAGAAAATGCCAGCATTTCCTCCTTTTCCCAAAATGTTTTGTAAGGGTTTCTGCCTCAGACCATGTTAAACTCAGTGTTGTAAAGTGTTTGGTATAATTGTTTTTCTTTCAGATTTGGCTACCGATAGTTCATGAGTACAAGCAGTTCGACATATCCAGCTGTATTACAGGATATCTAGAACAACACTTTTTTTTTTTTATTTCTTTGGACTTCAAAACACCTAGAATTTAAGTCTTTAACAAATTTTGATATGTCATTTTTGAATAGTTCTTTTTTTATCTATTGTTTAAAAATGGTTTAAAATTAATCTATCGTCCAATTTTTTATATTCATATTTTTTTTCACTTTTTTTTTTATAACTTGCCATAAGTAGGTTAATGCTTTTTTTACCTAAATCCATATTGTTGCTTTGTTTTGTAATCAATCATGTACATGATCATAGATATTACTTTCAGACAGTATCAGTGTCTCTTTACGGTCGACCGATTTCATGAAAAAAGGGGAAACGGATAGTCCATTCACCTGAAATGTCCAGTATACTCTCTATATAATAAAGCCATGCAATTTACCTGTCTTACCTTTTATGTGTTTATTTATTTATGTTGTGTATGTCAACAGAGGCTAAAATTATTATCTTAGAGCAAAAATGTTTAATTTTTTTTTTATTTTTTTTCATGCTGACTGATTTCTTATTTTTTTTGTTTTTTACTTATTTTTCATTCTAGGCGCCTAGATATAGCTATACATTTTGTTGTTGTTGCTCTAGATTGTTTGACTTGCTTCTATAAGGTGATAGCATGCTATCTTGTTTACTCGGGCTACTTTTATCATCAGATTTCTTTTCTTTCTATTGTTAAGAGTTATGGGTACCCATATTTTTTGAAGCTAATAGTTTTTTTAAGAATACCTTGGACCTATGGATACATTTAGTTTATCATACTTTGTTTTTATCATAGTTTATTTTTGATTACATTTGTACTCTTCTGTGTACCTATGATTTACATCTGTGTTTTTAGTTATTTTTATATTTCATGAACTTCAATCGTTTTTTTTTTCCAGTTATAGACAGTTTCTTTCCTGTAGTGATAATCAACAAGGTGTATATTTGACTTACCTATGAGTGGTTACATGTATTCATTCCACGTTTTATGTAAACTTTCAAGTAGTTTTTGTTAATTCTCCTTGTTACAGTTTATGTAGAAACATGTTTCTATTGAGTATACATGTGTTTGCTGGATGGTCTTAGTGTACAATAAAATCAGATACAAAGATTTACAGGTGGTGAAGGATGGCTGAAGGGGAGGAAGGAGGCCAATTTGGCCAAATACAAGTTGTTTATTCGTTTATCTTTAAAGAGTTTGGAAGCCTATATAAATGTCTTGTTGAGAATTATATTGTAGTCTGTTAATTATTAGCAGTGGAATAAATCTGTTTTATTGAGTCAATGATTGAGTCAATGATTCGAATGACTGTTATTGCCTCTGTTTACATAGAATTGTTTTATACATTTTTTATCGCAAGATCATTGGTACCAATATTGTTATTATTGAAATGGATGGTTTACCTGACATAATGGTGGTTGTTTATTGAACAGTCTTCTTTATGTGTCCTTACATACTGTTTTCTGTACTGTTGAAGTTCATTTACATCTGAGTTTTCATTTACATATAGTTTTCAGTCATTTTTTTTTTTTTTTTTTTTTTCAACTAGTTATGAACGGTCTTTTTCCTGAAGTGATCATCAACAAGATGTTTATTTGTGAAAGCTGAAGTGATATTTTAATGAACACAAAATTTTGCTTGTGTGTCCAGTCACATTGTATGGAGAAATATGCATGAACTGATTATTTGTGTGTTTGGAGGATGGTTTTGTACACTAAAATCAGATGCAATTGTTTGAGGGTGGTGATGGTTGGCTGAAGGGGAGGAAGGAGGCCAATTTTTTTTAAATGAATCTTGACTACATGTTTTCAGATGTAATGAAACTTGCAAAACTGTTCCGGTGAGAAAAGTATTGTGGTCAGGGATGCAAGTTGTAACCACTCTGTAATTTTTCAGCTGTAAACCAAATATGGTTTGAAGTTGTCGTTGATTTACATAACCAGTTGTGGCTTTTGTTTACATAAAACCTATGTATTCTTTGGTTTTTAACTCAAGATCATTGGTACCAATTTCATATTTAATCATCTATTAGTAAAGTTTGTTGACATGTTATTACTTGTACATGTATTTCAATAAGTATCAGGTTTCTGATCATGTACTTACATGTAGATTATTGAATGTTGGAAATTAAGAATTTGGGTTTTAACTCTTCCAGATGAGAATTTTGTAATGCTGGAATTGAATAAAATTGCAGACAACACATTTATAGTGGCCAAAATGGTGATATTTTTATCTGAAAGGGAAGAAAACACTGTTTTCAAATGCCTTCATCCTCACAGCCATAAAAACCAGCTGGGCTTATCTGGGAGAGGGTTAAGACAATTTTACTTGGACATTTTTGTAATGTGTATTTGCTAACCCAAAATGGCCCTTACAGAGGTGGCCTCCTTGTGGCAAGGGCTGGGCATTAATTATCTTTTGCGGGTAATGATGGCAAACAACCTCTTGTTCTTTGTATTTGCAATAATGTGAATAAACATTTCTTGTTTTGAAACTTTGTTTTATTTATATCCTGTAAGTTAGAGTTACAGACCAGACAAAATGCTTCCTAATGAATTCACCGAGCACTGATATTTCCTACTTTACCTAAATTATTTCTATCAATTTTCCATGAAACTGCGATTTCCTTCTTTACCTATACTACTCATCTCTTCAACGATAAAATCACAATATTTGACAGTATTGTTGTCCCTAAATACTTTCAATTCGGACTTAATATATACCATCTAACTCTACTAAATGAAATTTTAGACTTTAACCCATTACCACACAATCCCTACTTTTGACGCCCCTCAGAAAGAAGCTTTTAGAAAACATTGTGGGAAAACATGTTGGTAACCAGAATTTTCTCCTTTTCCCACAATGTTTTCTACCCTTCACAAAACGAATTTCAAAATTTTCAGTCACTTTTATTTTGTCGTCTGCAAATGCTTTCATATTGGACCAATCTATCGTTTGGTAAAAGGGTAAAATACTGGGGCATTTGTAGGGAATAAGTTAAACATGGCTCAGATGATGAAACCGGTCACTGAAAGAAAGAAAACATGGGCAGAGGAGAAAATGCTGGTGGCCAGCATTTTTTTCTTTTTTTCACAATTTTTTCCCAAGGCTTCTCTCTCAGGGTTGGTAAAAACTCTGGAGTGTTTGGTAACGGGTTAAAACACACAAAATTTTTGTTCTAAAGGCTTAGAGAAAATATTAGTTTTAAGAAACATGGGGTGAAAAAGAACCCAAAAAATATTTAAGCCTTTACCAAATAATTCCTGGCTTTTATGACCCTGAAATAGAAGCCTTTTACCAGCATTCTCTCCTTTTCCCGCAATTTTTTCTACCCTGCTGGAATTTTTTTTTTTTTTTTTTTTTTATCTTTTTGTCGTCTGCAAATGCTTTCAATTTCGACCGGTCAAAAACTGTAAAGGCTGAAAGAAAGGGAGTCTTTAACCTTTCACCACACACTCGGAGAAGCTTTTCATCCTTTTGTCACACAAACAAATTCAAACTCTTTAATTCAAAAACATTTGCAGATGATAAATTCAAGTTCTCTGATGAGAAAGGAATATTGTATGGAAAAAGAAAAGGAAAATGCAGTCTACAAGCACTTTCTCCTTTTCCTACAATGTTTTCAAAAGGTTTCTTACTTTGGGACTTGACTCCATAGATACTCATTTCTACGCATTGCTTGTAGGAGCCTTTGGAAAACATTGTGACAAAAGGTGAAATGTCTCGTCACGAGCAATTTCACCTTTTGTCATAATGATTTCTATGCTATCAAAAGGTTGTCATATACACGTAAGAAACAGCTTCATCCTTGCTGTTATTTAGGGTCAATCAGAGATACCATAGGAATGCCTTATGGGGTAAAGAGTTAAATTTATTTCAAGTCACATGAGGCTGACAGCTTGCTTATTAAGTTAATTAGCCTAAGGGAGATAATTTTGAAAGAATTGTGGGAAGAGGAAGAAATATTAATCAGCATTGCCTCCCTTGACACATTGTTATTTATCCTTTAAAAGACAAGATCCAATCATTTCAGCCATTTTTATTTGTCAACTCTCAAAAATGAAGGTTGATGGAAATCACAACAGAAATAAATGTAACAAAATGCGACAAAATTATTTGGAAATAAAAGAAGTACGCTACCGAATTTATGAAAAAGGGAGACAATTTGATTGAATGGTGAATGATGGAATGCTGCTTTAACCCTATACTCCATAGATGCTCATTTCGACGCATTGCTTGTAGGAGCCTTTGGAAAACGTTGTGACAAAAGGTGAAATTGCTAGTGACGAGCAATTTCACCTTTTGTCACAATGTTTTCTATGCTATCAAAAGGTGTCATACACATAAGAAACGGCTTCATCCTTGTTGTTATTTAGGGTCAATTAGAGATACCATAGGAATGCCTTATGGGGTAAAGAGTTAAATTTATTTCAAGTCACATGATGCTGACAGCTTGCTTATTGTATATCTCCAAGGTTTCACCAGTACTAGGCTAGAGCACTGAATTGCCTTGCGTAAGGACACACTCACTAAAACCCGAGTGATTCCAATGAGCCTCAAACTTGGGGCCTTCAGACTGCGACTCCCACACTTAGCCATGCAGGACCCCCAGGGGATGCTTCAGGTTGTTCAGTGTTTTACCACACAATTCCCAATTTTAACAATCCTGAGAAAATGTCCTAGCAATTCTTTCCATGCAGTCTATGAAAAAAAAAAAACATTTTAGCCACATTTGTGTTGTTGCTTACAAAAGCTTGGGAAATTAATGAGGCAAGTCAAGGGTTTCTTAATTATAAGGCAAGTCTAAAATTGTGGGTGTCTGTGTGTGTGTTTTTTTTTTTTTTTTTTTAGAGATTTAACTGTTTACAAAATGACAAAATCTTAAACTAGTCCAAATTTAAAGCATTACAGACAGTAATTTCAATGACTCGGGTGATGAAATTTGCCTTTGTTTCCACAATTCTGGCAAAAGAAGCACGTACAGGTGCAATTTTTATTGTGCAAAAATATATGAATTTTCATTAAAATGATAAATATTTATCCTATAATTTTCCTGTTTAACTGACAAAGAAAAACACTTAAATCCAAATACAAGGTGAATTTCGGAACTGCATATATACCTTTTTTCAAACGAAATCTCAGAAACGAGCACGGGTGCCGCCATCTCTATTTACTGTAGACCATTTTCCCATCCAATGTTCTTTCTCATTCCCAACTGCACAGATCGTCTCACCGAGAATGACCCGTACAATAGAATATCATAATATAAGCAGTTTTATCTCGACCGTATGTCAAATAAATCTCCACCGCGAGACTTATTCTATAGAAAAAATGGCTTCAATAAATAAAGACGAACTTTACAACATATGTAGGTTTATTCATAGGATTTTGACTAATAAATGTTAATGAAACACTTCCTAAACACAGAAATAGGTGGATTGAAATAACCACATCAGTTGTGATCTATTTCTGTAAAATCCAGCTTGATAAGTAGCTCCACTACGCTACTGGTGTAAGTGGTTTGGTAATACATGTATATATTATGTATAAATCTCTTTTGAACTATCACATTACAATACCATGATGCAGAAGAGGGAGGCGTTTAAAAACACTCTAAAAATATATATTCGTAAAAAAGAGAATCTAACACCTCTGATCATTGTCAAATTTGGGGAAATCTACTTCGAGTCATCTGCGTAGGCTTTCAATTTCGACGTGCTTATGAACCTGTTGTTTGGTAATAGGTCCTAAAAAAATAAAATGTAATATGTATAAATTCTTTGATAACCATTCAACACAACACCGAATTTTCAAGACCCCGAAGAGATTGACTTTTGAAAACATCCTGGAAAAGTAAATGCTAACCCTCTCTATCAAGGTCCAATTTTGGGAAATATACTTCTTGTCATCTGCAAATGCTCTCAGTTTTGATGTGCTTATAATTCTGTTGTTTGGTAATAGGTTCTGAAACTTTTCTCTTATATAGTGTATTATGTATAAACCCTTGTTAACCATTTCCACACAATACCGAATTTCCAAGACCTCTAAGAGAAAGACTTTTGAAAACATTATGGAAGAAAAAAAAATATCCCGATCAAAAAGGTCAAATTATGGGGGTAATGTAATTCTTGTCATCTGCAAATGCTCACAATCTCGACATGTTTATAGCGCGGTTGCTTTGTAATAGGTTCCGAAAAATTATCGGGATCATAAAATTGTTGTTAATGAGGGATTCCGAGCTGTGAAGTTTGCGACATGGATGATCTCGGACCGTTCGATGTATATTTAAGTTGTTACCTTGTTCTGTTGTAACTTCTGGTAAATCCTAGAACCATCTGCCGGCTAGGACCCGGATCAGTCTTCGTTTTGTTGTAGTCTGATCCGAGTCCTTGTTGGACGGAAACCTATTCATTGAACATTGTTACAGTCTTTCTTTGACTATAATACTTAGTTGCCCAGAATGCCTACTGAGCAAGTTCTTTAAAAGGTACTCGACTTTATTGGTTTGATGGATGGATGTTGTTATTTGCATTATGGGCCGGTGGCCTTTTGTATAAAATAAAATGGAGTTGAGTTGAATTGAGAAATCTCCAATAAACATGATCAGCGTTGTATGTGCAGAGTTTTAAAAAAGTCTGTCGGCTGTCTGTCCAACAAGGACTATATGGTATCTCTGATTGACCCTAAATAACAGCAAGGATGAAGCTGTTTCTTATGTGTATATGACAACCTTTTGATAGCATAGAAATCATTGTGACAAAAGGTGAAATTGCTTGTGACAAGCAATTTCACCTTTTGTCACAACGTTTTCCAAAGGCTCCTACAAGCAATGCGTAGAAATGAGTATCTATGGAGTCAAGTCCCAAAGTAAGAAGCCTTTTGAAAACATTGTAGGAAAAGGAGAAAGTGCTTGTAGACTGCATTTTCCTTTTCTTTTTCCATACAATATTCCTTTCTCATCAGAGAACTTGAATTTATCATCTGCAAATGTTTTTGAATTAAAGAGTTTGAATTTGTTTGTGTGACAAAAGGATGAAAAGCTTCTCCGAGTGTGTGGTGAAAAAGGTTAAAGACTCCCTTTCTTTCAGCCTTTACAGTTTTTAGACTGGTCGAAATTGAAAGCATTTGCAGACGACAAAAGGCTAACTATAAACATGAAAAAAAAAAAGAATTTATTTCCAGCAGTGTAGAAAAAAATTGCGAGAAAAGGAGAGAATGCTGGTAACCAGCATTTTCTCTTTTTCCCATAATGTTTTCAAAAGGCTTCTATTTCAGGGTCATAACAGCCAGAAATTATTTGGTAAAGGCTTAAATATTTTTTGGGTTCTGTTTCACCCATTTTTCTTAAAACTAATCTTTTCTCTGGGCCTTTAAAACAAGAATTTTGTGTGTTTTAACCCTTTACCAAACAATCCAGAGTTTTAACAACCCTGTGAGAGAAGCCTTGGGAAAAAATTGTGAAAAAAAGAAAAATGCCAGCCACCAGCATTTTCTCCTCTGCCCATAATGTTTTCTGTTCTTTCAGTAACCAATTTCATCATCTGAGCCATGTTTTACTTATTCCCTACAAATGCTCCAATATTTTAACCCTTTACCAAACAATAGACTGGCCCAAATTGAAAGCATTTGCAGACGACAAAATAAAAGTGACTGAAAATTTTGAAATTTGTTTTGAGAAGGGTAGAAAACATTGTGGGAAAAGGAGAAAATGCTGGTTACCAACATGTTCTTCTTTTCCCACAATGTTTTCAAAAGGCTTCTTTCTGAGGGGCGTCAAAAGTAGGGATTGTGTGGTAATTGGTTAAAGTTTAAAATGTCATTTAGTAGAGTTAGATGGTATATATTTAGTCTGAATTGAAAGTATTTAGTGACAACAATACTGTCCAAATATTGTGATTTTATCGTTGAAGTGATGAATAGTGTAGGTAAAGAAGGAAATCGCAATTTCATGGAAAATTGATAGAAATAATTTAGGTAAAGTAGGAAATATCAGTGCTAGGTGAATTTATTGGGAAGCATTTTGTCTGGTCTGTAACTCTTTAACTTATAGGATATAAATAAAACAAAGTTTCAAAACAAGAAATGTTTTATCATATTATTGCAAATACAAAGAACAAGAGGTTGTTTGCCATCATTACCCGCAAAAGATAATTAATGCCCAGCCCTTGCCACAAGGAGGCCACCTCTGTAAGGGCCATTTTGGGTTAGCAAATGCACATTACAAATTGTCCAAGTAAAATTGTCTTAACCCTCTTCCAGATAAGCCCAGCTGGTTTTTATGGCTCTGAGGATGAAGGCATTTGGAAACAGTGTTTTCTTCCCTTTCAGATAAAAATACCACCATTTTAGCCACTATGAATTTGTTGTCTGCAATTTTATTCAATTCCAGCATAACAAAATTCTCATTTGGAAGAGTTAAAACCCAATTCTTAATTTCCAGCATTCAATAATCTACGTATATGTACATGATCAGAAACCTGATACTTATTGAAATACATGTACAAGTAATAACAAGTCAACAAACTTTACTAATAGATGATTAAATATGAAATTGGTACCAATGATCTTGAGTTAAAAACCAAAGAATACATAGGTTATATGTAAACAGAGGCCACAACTGGTTATGTAAATCAATGACAACTTCAAACCATATTTGGTTTACAGCTGAAAAATTACAGAGTGGTTACAACTTGCATCCCTGACCACAATACTTTTCTCACCGGAACAGTTTTGCAAGTTTCATTACATCTGAAAACATGTAGTCAAGATTCATTTAAAAAAAAATTGGCCTCCTTCCTCCCCTTCAGCCAACCATCACCACCCTCAAACCATTGCATCTGATTTTAGTGTACAACAAGACCATCCTCTAAACACACAAATAATCAGTTCATGCATATTTCCACATAAAATGTGACTGGACACACAAGCAAAAATTTTGTGTTCATTAAAATATCACTTCAGCTTTCACAAATAAACATCTTTTTGATGATCACTTCAGTAATAAGACTGTTCATAACTAGTTGAAAAAAAAAATAATGACTTAAAACTATATGTAATATACAATTTCTTCAAACTCAGATGTAAATGAATTTCAACAGTACAGAAAACAGTATGTAAGGACACATAAAGAAGACTGTTTAATAAACAACCACCATTATGTCAGGTAAACCATCCATTTCAATAATAACAATATTGGTACCAAAGACCTTGTGATAAAACATATATAAACAATTCTATGTAAACAGAGACAATAACAGTCATTCGAATCACTGAATCAATAAAACAGATATATTCCACTGCTAATAATTAACAGACTACAATATAATTCTCAACAAGACATTTATATAGGCTTCCAAACTCTTTAAAGATAAACGAATAAACAACTTGTATTTGGCCAAATTGGCCTCCTTCCTCCCCTTCAGCCATCCTTCACCACCTGTAAATCTTTGTATCTGATTTTATTGTACACTAAGACCATCCAGCAAACACATGCATACTCAATAGAAACATATGTCTACATAAACTGTAACAGGGCGCATTAACAAAAAATACTTGAGAAATTTTACGTAAAACATGAAATGAATACATGTAACCACTCATAGGCAAGTCAAATATACACCTTGTTGATTATCACTACAGGAAAGGAACTGTCTATAACTGGAGAAAAAAAAAATTGAAGTTCATGTAATATAAAAATAACTAAAAACACAGATGTAAATCATAGGTACACAGAAGAGTACACATTTAAACAGAAACAAACTATGATAAAAACAAAGTATGATAAACTAAATGTATCCATAGGTCCAAGGTATTCTTAAAAAACTATGATCTTCAAAAAAATGGGTACCCATAACTCTTAACAATAGAAAGAAAAGACATCTGATGATAAAAGTAGCCTGAGTAAACAAGATAGCATGCTATCACCTTATAGAAGCAAGTCAAACAATCTAGAGCAAAAACAACAAAATGTACAGCTATGTATAGAATGAAAAATGAGTAAAAAAAATAAGAAATCAGTCAGCATGACAATAAATGTCTGTTGACATACACAACATAACAAAATAAACACATAAAAGGTAAGACAGGTAAAATGCATGGCTTTATTATATAGAGATTATAGCCGACATTTCAGGTGAAAGGACTATCCGTTTCCCCTTTTTTCATTAAGTCGGTCGACCGTAAAAAGACACTTGAATATCAAAAATTGGACGATAGATTAATTTTTAAACCATTTTGAAACAATAGATAAAAAAAGAGAACTATTCAAAAATGACATATCAAAATTCGTTAAAGACTTAAATTGTTGTTATACAAGAAAATCAATTCTAGGTGTTTTGAAGTCCAAAGAAATAAAAAAAGTGTTGTTCTAGATATCCTGTAATACTGCTCTATATGTCGAACTGCTTGTACTCATGAACTATCGGTAGCCAAATCTGAAAGAAAAACAATTATACCTAATACTTTACTTTACAACACTGAGTTTAACATGGTCTCAGGCAGAAACCCTTACAAAGCATTTTGGGAAAAGGACGAAATGCTGGTAACCAGCATTTTCTCCTTTTCCCATGATGTTTACCAAACTTCTACTGACAAACCCAATCATTGACCTTTGTTAAAATTGTTGTCTGCAAATGTTTTGAGCTTTGGACATTTTTTGTCATTTGGTATATCTACTTCATTTTACCTGACCTATGTCAAAACCATTTACATATTTTAATATTGAATTTTATCCTTAGCATCAACTGTCATATGTTCTGAATAGTCATGGAAATATTTTGCACCGCATATGCCAATCATCCCTTAATCAACTATATAAGATATTTGAAAGTTTCCAGTTCATAGTGAAAAAAAAAAAAACAACAACAAAAAGCAAATGTTGCATTTTCAAAGTTATTTTTCAGGCACATATCTCCTCATCTGACAGTGTAGATCCAAGATCAGGCTGCACATTCAGTGCCGTCTGATCCTGGTCTACACTGGATGCAAAAGCACCTTGCGTCACAATTTGCATGCCAGGGGTTAAATTACATACCTATCTAGGTACCCTTCTGTGTATATATATATAATTTTCGGAATAATAGTCAAGAGTTCTATTTATATGCACATAAATATTCAGCATTAGGTCAGGAACAGGTGAAATGAAGAATGCAATAGTTGCTTTTTGGCACTTTCCCCTTTTTCTACGGCACTTTCCAAACTTTTAAAGACAAAAATAATCACTGAGTTCCGTTTACACTGTCATCTGCTAATACTATAAATTTGGACAACTCTGAAATTTTGCTGTTAAGTTGCTGGTTACCAGCATTTTTTCCTATTCCCGTGCCATGTAGTAAAAGTTAAATTTGGACATTTCTAGAATGTTGTTCCTTTGATAAGAGTTAATAGCACTTACAGTCTTGACATTCAGATATTGTATTAATCTGGTCGTCTAGAGATGAGTTTGGGATTGTCTCTTAACATAAGTTTCCTCCTCCTTTGACATGTAACTCTTATGACTTACATTGCATTTGTATAGTACATTTAATGGTCATTGTTGATTAGGACCAAAGCATTCAGAATAGCAGTCTGACCACTGATTTAAATTGCAACTTAATTGAGATTCTCAGACCACAAGCAGCTTGAACACACAAGTATTTCAATAAGATCCTTTTTACCTCACATGTATTCAAGTGAGCATTGTACTTAGGCAGCATTTTTTAGGCTTTTAGTGTCCCATCCTCAATGTTGACTATGGATGAGTCAATGTTTGTGTTGGAAAGAAGCCAGTTGTAAGGAACAAAAGTTGTAAAGTACTGGAGAAAAAAAACAATAAAATCATAGATAGGTGCTGCAGCTATCAACCCTTTACTGTTTGTTTTTGAATTAGGGTTAGGACAAATACCTTTTTCCATAAGGAAATTGAACTTTTCCTGGGCACTGTGGTGGTCTTCTTGGTAGCCCAGTTCCTTCTTGTAGGTGGTTCATCTTGCCTACAAATAAGCTTCTTAGATCTGCTTGAATTGACGTTAGTAGAAATTCTGTCTGTGTTCTAACAGAGAAAAGAATAACTGAATTTCGACATCAAATAAAAAATATGTGAATTATCTCTTTTGTTAAACTTTTACGAATTACAAATTTTATAGATTAGTCCAAATTGAAAGCATTTGCAGAAGACAAAATAAATGTGACTGAAAAATCAAAATCTGATTTGGGAAGGTTTGGGAAAAAACCATTGTGGGAAAAGTAGAAAATGCTTTTCCCAAAATGTTTCCCAAAGGCCTCTTTCTCAGGGTCATGAAAACCAGGGAATGTTTGGTAAAGGGTTCACCATTGAGATGATAATATTAGCTTTATTTATATGCAGTACAGATAAAGCAAAATGGATTACTTGTAAAATAGAAACATTAAAAAGTACCTTTCCGTGTGGGAAACTGCGAAGTGGTTTGGGGCTACTTGGTTGAAAGGATAATAGCTAAGTTCCTCACTTTTGTCTTTGAGTCAACTAATGGAACAAAGATGTAAGGTAAATGTTTCACATACCTTTCTTACTTTGCATAACTAGTAAGATTGCCTAGATACATTTAAACTCTGTTACCTAACAATCTTGTCCAATTTTAAAACACTTTCAGATGACACAGTAAGTTATTTGAAAAATGATATTTGCTTTTGGAAGAGTAGAGAACAATACAGACAAAGGAGAAAATGCTGGTTACCAGTATTTTCTCCCTGTCCAACATTACATGTGTATTCCAAATGCCTTCCTTCCTGGGCTTTTTAAAATTCTGGAATTTGGGGGAAAATAATATGCGACAGAAACTTTCCAAAAAAACTTAGAGCCTTCTTCCATGAGTACAATTACTTGTTTAAGACGGAGTAAGTTTCATTTTTCTACAACTAACTTCTGAATACCTATCACTGTTGGCTCTATATTTTTGCATCAAGATCAAAGGTCACAAAAATTGCAGTCTTAACTTTGATCTTTGCTGTATGTTGGGAAACTCTGGCTTTCCACAACTCTGTACCTTTAGCACTAATGTCCTTTTTACCAGAATTTAATATGTATGTTTTTTGCCTTAGTCACTTACTGGATTGATGATGATATTTGGAATTCTAAGCAAGATTAAAGTAGACTGATAGACTTAGGAAAACTCAAACCATAGCACTGTGAGGGACATGGTGAAAAGCCTGTAACTACACAGGCAGGTATCTCAGCTAGGAGTGCACATGGCTATTTGCAAAACAATTCGGACCTGCTCAATCCACAGAATGGGTATCAAGGGCAGAATGTAGTACAGCATAATTACATATACTCTAGGAATGGATAGATAGGTGGAGCAGCTACATAACTTAAATACTGTGGAAAATGTGGTAAAGTATGTACCTTTTCCATTTGGAAACTTCGTTGTTTTGGGGCATCTTAGTGGTTGTTTTGGTAGCCCGGCTTTATTGGTGTTTTGGTCATCTAATCTGGAAAATAGAATGCGTAATGTTGCAAAGGTCAAGTTGTTACCAAATGACAAAATGTTAGACTTTTCCAGATTAAAAGCATTTGGAGACAACAAAATAAACCCGACTCAAAAATATAAACTTGACTCTAGTGGAGCAGAAAAGATTGTTAGAAAAGGAGAAAACCTGGTTACTAGCGTTTTATCTTTTTCCCACTATGTTTACAGAAGGCTTCCT
Organism: Tridacna crocea; assembly: GCA_943736015.1. Taxonomy (NCBI): domain Eukaryota; kingdom Metazoa; phylum Mollusca; class Bivalvia; order Cardiida; family Cardiidae; genus Tridacna; species Tridacna crocea. The sequence continues at coordinate 34,634,747 of OX031063.1, read as the reverse complement.
CCTCTGGGTCGTAAAAATTCAGGATTGTGTAAAAGGTTAATATGCTTAAAAACTCTATCAGTTTTCAGATTGAATAGAACAGCTTTTCTGTCTTCGTGGGAAAGAATGTGTGAGTACTCTGTTATTTCCAACCACCTTATAGCTTTTTGTATATGTGTATTCAGTGCAGTAATAGCAAAACAGATTAGTTTTCAAATTGTATCATGAGAAATCAAGGAATCCACTTGCAACCGATTTCTTACCAACAATTGATAACAGGATTCATTTCTCTCTTACTGCCTATCCTTGTTTCCACAATGGAAATATAATATTGAAGTCAGTGACTGGTGAAGAATATTGTGCAGAGTACTAGTAAAAGAAACTCCAGAGAACGATAGATAGGTACAGTGGCTCACATATTACATTTGAAATCATGTTGAACACACTGGTAAAATAAACATGAATATCATGGCAACAGTAATAAACATTATTAGAGGAATAAAATTAGTTGAAAATAATGAAAGAAAACACTCTAGAAAAGAGGTTGGCAGAGCTGGAATTTCGGTTTGAGACCCCTGGATTAATTTTTCGAACTATGCTATCTGAAATTCAGTTTTAAGAAGGATAAAAGATACTGTAAACAACTTGGATTTTAATTATATCTCCCGCAAAGCATATGTTTTCGGGGGTATACTGTAATCAATCTGTCTGAACGTCCATCTGTGCGTCCGTCTGTGTAGGAAATAGAAGTATATTTGTGTCACAAACTCCTACAGTTTAGCTGCTATTGTATTCAACGTTTCTTGATTTGTTGATCGTATACTGAAGTTGTGCAAGATGCAGTTTTCAATGATGTACTCCATATAATTCAAGTGTAATCTTCCCTTGAACTTAGAAAAGTTTTTTATTAAAATGACTGTTTCTGTCAAAGCCGTGGTGGTGAGGCGGGGTATCAAGTTACATCAGTGAAGGTACGTTTTCTATTGTAACTTAGCTATAGTATAGAACCTTTACAAGAGATAGATACTATATAAGTAGAAATTTTTGTGACATGGAAATTTTTGTGATTTCTCGAATTTAAAACTTTGGCAAACATTTCTTTTTGGTTATTTTAACCTAAAGCAAATATCCATAAGCAAAGATTCACAAATCTTTCGACGCACATTGTATCGACATATACAGTATATGAAAAAGTAAAGGGTTGATAAAATAAGCTGTTCATTACCTTTGCCAGTGGCAGTCTTTGCTGATTTTCAGTTTTTTAGCGGTCTCTCCACACCTTCATGAGTAGTGCATCTTTCAAGTATAACGCAAGTTTGTTCCCACACAATCATACATTGTTCATCAAGTCTGTAGTTACTATTCATCAAATCTGTAGGTAGAAAGAAAAAGAATCCCCCCTACTCCCCCGAGTGTCCCCTTCCACACATAAAGGGAAAATATTTACAGCCTTGCCTGTGTAGAAGACATCTCACTGGACTTTACTGGCTTTCTGTATGAGGAAGTTGCATAACAATCCTGACTGACTTCATGCATGGGTGCATATCCATGAGGTAGACTTGTAGCACAACATAAGTTTATAGTTTTAGAAACTTAAGAAACATAAGATGGCCTTATATACCTTTCTTTACTGATAAACCCTTGAAATGAGCAGTTTTACAAACATAATTATGGACTTAAAAGAGTTTTCCAAACCCTTCTTTATCTCTAAGCAACTGTTAATCAAACCCAAGAGACTGCAATCATTTTAAAACTGAAGAACTGAGGACGTTAAGCATGTACGTGGGTCTTGGCTATAATGTATTTGACATACACAAAGTATGGACTTAACATAGTTTTCAGCCAAATCCTTCTTTATCTCTCAGAAACTGTTGACTTAAACATTAGTACTTCATTTTCCGACCAAATCTCAAGACTAATACGAGGTGAGGATCCTGGATACAAGATTTTCATATACGTACATTGTAGACATAATACAGTTTTTGTCAAAAATCTTACTCATCTCTTGGTATCTGTTCACTTAATCATCAAATCTGCAGTCATTTTCAGACCGAGATACTCAATGTAATATGATGTGTGGGTCCTCCCAGTATGAATTGGAAACACATACATTGTGGACTAAATGCAGTATTTAACTGTTATTTCATCTCTCAGCATCTGTTGACTTATCCATAGTGAATGCAGTTATTTTTGGAGGAAAGCATTTGAAGACACAAGAAAGTATGGAACACCCAAAGCCAGCAAGGGTGGTAGATGAACCCCACTAAAAACAACTGACCAGGAAGAAGTTTTGAAGAGTCCACTCCATACTTCTGGCGTGAACAATGCCATTGCTAAAGAGGGGTATTAGAAAAATTTGAAAGCTTGTCTGCAAATCTGATTCTTCATGTGAATAATTTCCTAAACTTACAAGTGTAAACATCTCCCTACAGGAGCATGCATGATGCAGAAAAATATATAAAAAAAAATATTTGAAACGGCTTTACCCATTATCAGATAACCATTACCCTCTGGCCTCTTCTTTGGTAGTCTGTGTCTCCAGTGGTCTGTTTTTCCTCTTCCTCGGAAGGTCATCACCTACTTAAATTAAAACAAAATTGCCTTTCTTTAAAGTCAATGAATACAATATATACTCATCACATACACCAACTATGTTGATGTCAAGTTCTAAGAATGTAGTAGTCTTTCCTGAATATATTAAAAAACAAAATGTTCATTAGTCAAAGGAATAGATCAACTAAATACTTCACGAGTCCATTATTGAATACCTTTTCCCCAAATTTTCCCCCTGATCCATGTTAATACATAAAAGGCTTACCGATTTTCGCAGTATCATGTGATACTCTAAATAGTGCAAGTCACCATGTCTTTAGTATTTACACCTAAATGAACATTATGAATGAAATTAAAAGATTTCCATAGAATGCCTCTTGTGGAGAAACAGAAGCTTTCTCCACTCATTCGACATGTTTTCAAGTTTTGTAGAACGGCTTTCTTGTCTGAGTGGGAAGGAATTTGTGAGTTATCTCTTTCCGACCACATATCTCTTTTGTAATTGTGTATTCAGCACAGTATTAGCGAAACAGATTTTCGTTTTAAATTGTATAATTGTAAATTGGGAGAAATTATTAACATATGTACCTATCCAATTACGAAAAAGCACATTGTTTCGGCGTCATTCTGTAGGTTAGCTTCTGTAACCAAATTGGAAGCCAAAATGTTTTTGTTTCCATAATGTTGGAAACTTGGAATGAGGAGAAATTTGCTTATACAAGACACACATACATACCCATATATACATTTGAAACTAGTATTTACAACTAAATGAAAGCAACGTTATGTATGAAATTAAAAGATTTCCATAGAATGCTTCTTGTGGAGAAACAGAAGTTTTCTCCTCCTTCGACATGTACTAAAGTTTTGTAGAACAGCTTTCCTGTCTGAGTGGGAAGGAATTTGTGAGTTATCTTTTTTGTAATTGTGTATTCAGCACAGTAATAGCATAACAGATTGGGGTTTTTTTTCCAATTGTATAATGAGAAATACAGCAGTTTGGGAGAAATTATTAACATATGTACCTATCCAATTAAGAAAAAGCACAGTGTTTGGGCGTCATACATGGATCCGTGGCGATAAGATAAACCGACTTCCTTAGTTACTGTTGCCAAGGTCTCACAAACAAACGTAGTCAATACATATACAGTATAGCAGATAGGCTACTTAAATCGTGCTGTCATGACTGTTTCTCTCAATAAAATTCCGGAAAAAGTATTTTAATCATATATTTCTATCGATGATAAATTTTCAGTAAGCAATTTAAAGATACTTAACTAATTTACATACGGAGATGTATTAAAAGGGCGAATTACGGGGGCGACGTACAATGTAACAGATTTACGTTTAAACAAAAATTTGAACATATAGAAAACATCAACAAATCTCCGTTTTGCCACAGAATAATAGAATTAACGACACTTATTGCTTTCGTTGGGCTAGTAAAGTCATCTCAGCATCATACCAAATTAAATAACACTGAATTACAAGCCTTTTGAAAAGTTTATAGAATGTCTGATTCAACAGAGACGTTTAAGTTAATGAAAAATTTCAATATTATGTTAGGGGGAAAAGGGTTGTCTGATGATTATAAAATGTGTCAAGTGTGTTGTCAGTTAAGAAATTGTTAATATCATTGACGGTAGTATATGATATACTGATGACAACGGGTGGTCAAGTTGATTAGAGCGGTAATTTGCTTTGCAATCAAACACACTTCCTATCAAATTAACAGTTTACCAACACACCCTTTGTGCTAACGTGCAGATGTGCTAATCCATTTAAACTCGTCACCAAATGACAAAATTTTTAGAGCAATCCAAACTCAAATATTTGCAGACAACAAAATAAATGATTCAAAAATTGAAATTTGTTTTTGAAAGAGAGCAAAACACAGTGAGAAAAGGATAAAATGACTGTTACAAGCATTTTCTCCTTTTTCCGCAATGCTTTTAAAAGCTTTCTACGGGTCGTTAAAACTATTATGTGGTAAACGGTTAAAACATCAAGTCAAAAGAAAAATTTCCAAGTTCCACCAGATCAGAAGTTAGACTTTTTTTAAAAATTGAAATATACTCCTAGTAAGGAAGAACTACACGCCAAAGTGCTTATTGTAATCAGCAGGTTCTTTAAATCCAAGACTAATCATCATGTAATTTGCAATCTGATCTATATCTACACATCAGAGATCGTATATACGATCCCAGTACACATTCAGCATGTTTTTCATGCACCATGGGTTAAGATTAATGTCAAATTGAAACATTGGTAACAAGTTACGCGGCCTCATTTTGGATGTGCATAGGTTATTGAACAAGTCTAATATTCAAGTAAAAGTATTTTTTTTATTAATACTTCATATAGGTCTATTTTCACCTTTTTTCAGTTTTCTCTTTCACAGAGAAAAAATTATAGAATACTTTGAATTAATCCATTATCCAGCGCTGATCAGCTCTTTGCATAAATTCAAATTTTCAGTAATCATCACAATTTAAAATTGTCTATAGCCTCTGCGTGATCTCACGTCATCGGTACACGTTCGCAAAGCACATTTTTTAAGCTTTTTTTTTTTAATTCAAACGTTAAAAACACAACATAAATAAAGAGAATTGCATTCTTCCAACGTTAACAGTCGTTTATTTGTGAGCCGAAATAGCAGATACCAAGGTAGGACATCGGGTAGAATAAATGCGATGTCCTGATTGGTCAAATATCGATTTCCACGGATCCATGTATTCTCTAGGCTAGCTTCTGTAACCAATTTAAAAGGCAAAATTGTTTGTTTCCATAATGTTGGAAATTTGGGATGAGAAGAAATTTGCCTATACAAATCTTTAGACACATATAATACACCCACATATACACTATACGAAAAAGTAAAGGGTAAATGAAATAAAATGTCCATTGTCTTTGGCAGTGGCAGCCTTTGCTGATTTTCAACTTCTTAGCCGTCTCTCCACACCTTCATGAGTAGTGCATCTTTCAAGTATAACGCAAGTCTGTTCACACACAATCTTACATTGTTCATCAAAACTGTAGTTATTGCTCATCAAATCTGTAGGTAGAAAGAAAAAGAATCTCCTTACCCCCCCCCCCCACCCAAGTGTCCCCTTCCACACACTAATGCAAATAAAGGGAAAACATTTATAGCCTTACCACTTGAGCATAGTTCTAAGATATCTAATCAGACTTTACTGGGTTTCTGTATAGAGAGGTTGCATAATCATCTTGACGGACTTTATAAATTGGTGCATATCCATGCGGTAGACTTGGAGCACAACATAAGTCTACATCGTTTGAAACTTAAAAGAAACAGCATAAGGCTATATATCCCTTTCTTAAATTATAAACCCTGGAAACAAGCAGTTTTACAGACCAGGCTCTTTGGTCAACCAGTGAGTCAACACAGTACAAACTTCACCACATTTGGCAAGCAATTACACTGTATGTGTGTTCTAGCATTTTTTTTTTTTTTTCCCATCTTTAAGAATTGTTCACTTAATCATCAAGACTGCAGTCATTTGCAGACTGAGAAACACAATATTCATAATTATGATGTGTGGGTCCTGTCAATATGAATTTGAATCACACACATTGTGACTAAATGCAGTATTCAACTGATAGTTCATCTCTCAGCGTCTGTTGACTTATCCATAGTGATTGCAGTTATTTTCGGAGGAAAGCATTTGAAGACACAAGAAAGTATGGAACACCCAAAGCCAGCAAGGGTGGTAGATGATCCCCATTAAAGACAACTGACCAGGAAGAAGTTTTGAAGAGTCCACTCCATACTTCTTGTGTAAACAATGCCAATGCAAAAGAAGGCTATTTGAAAAATTGAAAGCTTGTCTGCAAATCTGACTCTTCATTTAACTAATTTCTTAAACTTACAAATGTAAACATCTCCCTACAGGAGCATGCATGATTGAGAAAATCAATAAAACTTATTTGAAACATCTTCACCCATTATCAGGTAATCATTACCCTCTGGCCTCTTCTTTCGTAGTCCGTGTCTCCAGTGGTCTATTTGTCCTCTTCCTCGCAAGGTCAATACCTACTTAAATTAAAATAAAATTGCCTTTCTTTACTGTCAATGAATACAATATATACTAATCACATACATCAACTATTTTGATGTCTAGTTCTAAGAATGTAGTAGTTTTTCCTGAATATATTCAAAAACAAAATGTTCATTAGTCAAAGGAATACATCAACTATATATAGATCTACTTCATTTGTCCACTTTTGAATAATTTTTCCCAAATTTTTCCGTCTGACCCACGTTAATACATAAATGGGGAATTGATTTTCATAATATCAGAAGATGCTCCAAGTTGTTCAAACAACCATGCCTTTAATATTTACACGAAAATGAAAGGAACATTAAGAATGAAATTGAATGATTTCCATAAAAGGCCTCGAATGAAGAAACAGAAGTTTCCTCCTCCTTTGACATGTTTTTAAGTTTTGTAGAACAGCTTTTCTATCTTAGTGGGTAGGAATTTATGAGTTATCTCTATTTCTAACCACCGATATCTTTTTTGTAATTGTGTATTCAGCATAGTAATAGCAAAACAGATTAATTTTTTATTGCATAATGAGAAATACAATAGTATGGGAGAAATTATTAACATGTGTACCTAACCAAATAAGAAAAAGCACAGTGTTTGGGCGTCGTCCTCTAGGCTAGCTTCTGTAACCAAATTAGAAGGCAAAATTGTTTGTTTCCATAATATTGGAAACTTGGATTGAGAAGAAATTTGCCTATATACAAATCTTTAGACACACATATATACCCACATACAAATCATATATGAAAAAGTAAAGGGTAGATGAAATAAACTGTTTATTACCTTCGCCAGTGGCAGTCTTTGCTGATTTTTAATTTCTTATTTGTGTCTCCACACCGTCATAAGTAGTGCATCTTCCATAGCAAAACAGATGAAATGATTTTAAAATTGTATAATGAGATATACAATAGTTTGGGAGTCTCTTCACACACAATCCTACAGTGTTCATCAAATCTGTAGTTATTGTATATCAAATCTGTAGGTAGAAAGAAAAAGAATCTCCCCCACTCCCCCAAGTGTCCCCTTCCTCACTCAAATGCAAATAAAGGGAAACTATTTATAGTTTTGCCATTTGAGCATAGAAGACAACTCGTCAGACTTTACTGGGTTTCTGTTTGAGGAGGTTGCATAACAATCCTGACTTCATGCATGGGTGCATATCCATGCGGTAGACTTGTAGCACAACATAAGTCTACATTGTTGGAAACTTAAAGAGCATAAGGCCCTATAGCCCTTTCTTTACTGATAAACCCTTGAAAAGAGCAATTTTACAGACCAGTCTCTTTGGTTAACCAGTGAGCTAACTAAGTACAAACTTAACCACCTTTGGTAAGCAAATATGTGTGTTCTAGATGCAACATATAGCCGTACTACTCTTTTTGCATTGATTTCATCCCTACTTTTCAGAAAAGAATCTTCTTCAAAAGCATTGGATATGTTGAGCTTGGCAACATGAATTTAACATAAACATATGGACTTAACAGACTTTTCCAAACCTTTCTTTATATCTCTTAAGCAACTGTTCATGAAACCAAAGAGACTGTAATCATTTTTAAATAGAATTTAAAAACTGAGGACGTTAAGGATGTGTGGGTCTTGGCTATAATAAATTTGACATGCAAAAAGTATGAACTTACCACATTTTTTAGCCGATTCCTTAATCAGTCAGCACCTGTTGACTTAAAGATGAATACTTCAGTCATTTTCCAACAAGAGACTCAAGATTAATAGGAGGTGAGGATTTTGACAACCAGATTTTCATATACACACATTGAAGACTTAACACAGTTTTTATCCAAACTCTAATTAGTCTAAATATCTGTTCATTTAATCATCAAGACTGCAGTCATTTTCAGACTGAGAAACTCAAGAGCAATATGATCGGTGGGCCCTGACAATATGAATTTGTAACACACACATTGTAGACTAAATGCAGTATTCAACTGGTATTTTATCTCTCAGCATCTGTTGACTTATCCTTAGTGATTGCAGTTATTTCCGGAGGACAGCATTTGAAGACACAAGAAAGTATGGAACACCCAAAGCCAGCAAGGATGGTAGATGAACCCCACTAAAAACAACTGACCAGGAAGAAGTTTTGAAGAGTCCACTCCATACTTCTTGCGTGATCAATGCCATTGCAAAAGAAGGTTATTTAAAAAATTGAAAGCTTGTCTGCAAATCTGATTCTTCATGTGACTAATTTCTTTAACTTACAAGTGAAAATATATCCCTACAGGAGCATGCATGATGGAGAAAAATATATAAAAAAAATTATTTGAAACGGCTTTACCCATTATCAGGAAACCATTACCCTCTGGCCTCTTCTTTGATAGTCTGTGTCTGTGTTCACACACAATCATACTTTGTTCATCAAATCTGTAGTTATTGCTCATGAAATCTGTAGGTAGAAAGAAAAAAATCTCCCCCTCCCCCACACCCCCATGTGTCCCCTTCTACACATAAATGTAAATAAAGGGAAAAAATGTACAGTCTTGCCATTTGAACAAAGAAGACATATCATCAGACTTTACTGGGTCTCAGTATGGGGCGGCTGTATAACAATCCGGACTGACTTCATGAATTGGTGTATATAGACTTATAGCACAACGTAAGTCTACATTGTTGGAAACTTAAAAGAAAGAGTGTAATGCCATATATTCCTTTCTTTACTGATAAACCCTTGAAATGAGCAATTTTACAGACCAGGCTCTGTGGTCAACCAGTGAGTCAACAGAGTACAAACGTCACCACCTTTGCCAAGCAATTACACTGTATGTGTGTTCTAGCAAATTTTTATTCATCTCTCAGTATCTGTTTACTTAATCATCAAGACTGCAGTTATTTTCAGACTGAGAAACTAAAAGAGTGATATGATGTGTGGGTCCTGACAATATGAATTTGAAACACACACATTGTAGACTAAATGCAGTATTCAACTGATTTTTTTATCTCTCAGCATCTGTTGACTTATCCATAGTGATTGCAGTTATTTCCGGAGGAAAGCATTTGAAGACACAAGAAAGTATGGAACACCCAAAGCCAGCAAGGATGGTAGATGAACCCCACTAAAAACAACTGACCAGGAAGAAGTTTTGAAGAGTCCACTCCATACTTCTTGCGTGATCAATGCCATTGCAAAAGAAGGTTATTTAAAAAATTGAAAGCTTGTCTGCAAATCTGATTCTTCATTTGACTAATTTCTTAAACTTACAAGTGTAAACATCTCCCTACAGGAGCATGCATCGATGCGCCATAAAACAGCATCCATTCATTAGGAGCATGCATGATGGAGAAGAACATATAAAAATCATTTGAAAACATATTCACCCATTATCAGGTAACCATTACCCTCTGGCCTCTTTGGTAGTCTGTGTCACCAGTGGTCTGTTTGTCCTTTTCTTCCGAAGGTAATCACCTACTTAAGATTTCCTCTCTATACTGTCAATTTACGGTCAATGAATACAATATATACTAATCACATAGACCGACTATTTTGATGTCTAGTTCTAGGAATGTAGTAGTTTTCCCGTAATATATTCAAAAACAAAAATGTTCATTAGTCAAAGGAATACATCAACTATATATTCATATGTCCATTATTGAATACTTTTCCCCCAATTTTTCCGCCTGATCCATGTTAATACATAAATGGCAAAAAAGCATGCCTTTAATATTTACACCCAAATGAAAACAACATTAACAATAAAATTAAAAGACTTCAGTAGAAGGCCTCTTGTGGAGAAACAGAAATTTCCTCCTCCTTGACCCCTTGTGTATTATACACATTTATACAAGTATATCATCTGCCAAAGGCCAGAGCCAAGTTTCATGAAACAAGTTGGCTTCTACTTTTCCATTAGAGGTCAGCATCAGTGTTTTCAAATAGTTTATTGGCTCTTAATTTCGATACATTTGGTACATGTAAACAAAAAAGTAAAAAAGCCACAGCGTAGAAACCTCATAATTATGCTTTACATGACTGTCATTTTGCGAGGTCATTTGCATAGCATATTGATTTAACAAATATTTTTCTGATATTCGTCATATAAAAATAAACCATGCCTATATCCTGTTTCGGTTTTTTGATTTCGGTTTATTTACAAAACCAAGACAAAACAGATTGTTTATCAGTACAATTTCGCAAGAAAATGGATTTAAACAGCAAATTCTGTGGCAGTCTGCCTTTTAAACTCACCACTGTTGGAGAGATCTGATAACTTAGGCCTCTAGACTGCACACAATTTTTTTCTAGGATTTGGGTCAGTGACCTTTATGATGTCTGAGATTTTCAAAATACCTTTCTGACCTAAATATTGAGTATAGGGCTAAAAATGTGGCCTCTAGAGTGCACACAAGCTTTTTTTTTCAGTTCTAGGTCAGGACCCTGCAATGTTTTGCTTATGGACAAACTTTCGAAAAGTTCAGCGCTTCCATTCAGGCTAAGGGCCTCCAGATTACTAGACCTACTGTACACTTTCTTGCTAATCCATGCTGGAACCAATTTAACCCTTTCCCAAACGATAAATTTTGGACCCTTCCAAACCGAAAGAGTTTGCAGACGACAATTTTAGATATGGAGAAAATGGCATAAAGTTCTCAAAATGGGAAGAAAACGCCATGGGAGAAGGAGAAATTGCTCGTTACGAGCAATTACTCCTTTTCCCACAGTGTTTTCAAAAGACTTTTACTGCAGACACGTAAAAACCAGGGCTTATTTGGGAAAAGGGTTAATTATTTAGCAACTATACTTCAATATTAATGAGGCGTATGAGGATAAACAAAAATGACTAAATAATAAAGTACGTAATAATGATTTCTGCCAAAGAAGATGTGTGATTTATTGTTATATGTTAGTAAAAAAAGAACAGGTAAAAAATAATTCTGCTGAACTTACTTGCCCACAACTTCCTGGTGCTACCAGTTTAAGATCCTGTTGTAATGGCTATTCAGAATACCAAGTTATCACAGCTCAGCTGATCACCATAAGTGTGTGTGTTTTCCATGAATTGTGGTCATAGTCTAATTAAATTGCATGACAACGACTAATCCAGGCCCAAAACCTATAGAAACATTTCACACCCAATACTCACAATGAAAACACTGATACACTTCACCCTATATCCAAATGAAATATTTAGACTATATCCAACTTTTAAAACATAACTGCAATGAAAAAACCGCAAACATTGACTGATTGATGCTTTACGCCACTTTCTACATTATTTCAGTCATCTCACAGACACACCTTTTTCATTCACTTTGCCCTTTATCGATCTAAAATGGTTTGACTATTTACAATTTTGTAAACATAACTATATTCCGATACCACAAAGACAGATAGGTTGATTCATTGATGGTGTTTTATGCTGCCTTCAACATAATTTCAGTTACATCACAAGCACTGTTTCTTGGTTCCATCAGGACTGGGCTAATTTCACATGATTTAGCGGCAAACGAAATATCCGTTTTGTTTATTAATATGACCATGTATCGGGATTTTTATTATCTGTGCTGGTTAAATATACCTTATTTTATTGACGAATTACTTCAGATATAATATTCGAAGCCCGTTATGGACCCCACAGGAAACAACGTCGAAGTAGAACAGCTTTCACCAACCAACAGTTATCCGCCCTGGACAAGATGTTTTCTAAGACACACTACCCTGACGTGGTGATGCGTGAACGACTTGCAATGATGACGAATCTTTCAGAGGCCAGAATTCTGGTCATTTTGAACTATTTGTCTATAATTCTAGGAGTATCCCAATCTTTCAATCTTTCATTTTAGTAATATGCTTGCCCTTAAAAAATCAAGACTAAAAGGTAAGGTACCTCAAATCAGGTGTCTGAACACAATTGTGAAACACATTCCATACTTCCCTACGATTGCAGATATATTTGATTATACATGTATTTCTGTCTGTCCTTTTGTCAAAATTATAGTGCTCGTATCATTGATATCGCATCCCATCCTCCTTTTTCCTGTATTCATTTATGGTGTTGAACAATCTTCTAGGAGATTCATATTTATACCATAGGTATGGTTCAAGAACAGGCGTGCCAAGTATCGGAAAAGAATCAAGTCTTGCACAGTAGTGAAAGATAAGCCCTCGTTTTCTCCAAGTTTCACTGTTCCATCCAGTGACAAAGAGTTCCAACCTTCAATAGACAAAGCTAATACAGAACAAGACGTAGCTGTAGACGTTTGTGACAACGAAACACGTAAACAATTTGAAAATACGCAAGAACATGTTGAAGCCTATCAAGATCACAAACACGATTCACAACCTACAATGAATTTCTGTGACAGAGGCGGCGCCAGGTCAAAAGATGTAATTCAAAGTATCCTCTTAATATACATGTATCTTTGAGCTTAAAATTGAGTCATGCTCTGTTAAAAGAGGGCGTAATGCATCTGCAAAAAGTTTCGACCTGTCAATCTGAGTAGTTCGCATAGGCTGACATGGACCGAACCTATTGCTATTTAAAGATTTTCTGCAGATCAGTTGACTATTACTCCTCAAAGTCTAATTAAGTCTAACCTTTGATACGAAACGGAGCCTATCAGAGTAAATCTTACTCTCGCCAGGCTTAAACCTTTCGGTGCAAAAGTGGCTACAAAATCTTTACATGCATTTAAAGAGAAGTTTTACAAATATTACCATTCCAAAGCGTATTCAGCGAAAATTCCCTGTATTATGGTCTAAACAAAATTGCGTATGCTGACGAAATAGATATTCTTTTGTGAGTGCCCCAATTCAATGAAGCCAGACATCACTGAGAAATGACGTCACTTAAACCTTGGTTAAACGTGCAGTTAGGTACAGTTTTAAACTTGATGTCACTGCGGTAAGGATCTGAGGTATTTTATTTAGATCTGGATTTAAACAACTTCTATTTTAGGTAAGTAACTATACATTTAAATAAATTTTAGCACAAGTAAACGACCATTGGTTGCCTCAAACGACCATTAGGTTATCCTATTAATGTACTGTATCAGTTTTCACACTTCACAATTCGCTTACCTGAAGAAGGGGTTGCTCGTTTTTTTTTTTTTAGATTTACAACAAACGATAAGTAGGCCTACTATTTGTAACTATATTCATTTATTTAGGAAAAAAACATATCCATTTCTTCGGCTTTAATGACAACCATGAAAGAAAACTAGTAATAATAAGGTACAGGCTACTGAGTAGGTTTGTTTTTGTGGATAGCTCGTTCCGATCAATGCCGCCATTTTGCATGTTGTGTTAGAAGTGTAGTCCCATACGGGGCTCCCGAAGGGGAAAGATACTCTTACATGAATTGTTCCATTATACATGAATATATATTTAGAGCATATAATTAACTCAGATCGCAAGATATTTCTTTGCAGTATAAAAATGAGTTCTATTAACCGACTAGGAAATACCGGTATTCATTTTTTTTTTTTTTTCCTTCTTATCTTTGTTTTTTATAAATATACTATTGGAATCAAGAGTAATTTCGAGATTCGGATATACCTGATAATCAAATTGACTCTTGTGATTGTAGCCTTTTTCCCATATTTGCACATGCCTTCTTGCGCCCGGTTTAGTTTAGTTTAGTTTAAACATATTTTATTCATCAGTATTAGATACAAATTTTACAAAACAAAAAGAAATACAAATATATGATAAATATACTGAGGAAAAGGATAAGAACGGAAGCTAAGCTTATAAAGTTCTTCTCCTAGATCCGGCTTAAGGTTATTATATTAGCATATCCTTACTAATCACTGACAAAGAACGCAATTGAAAGAAAAAGTTGTAAAATATAGTGAATATCCAAAGGGTGTGGAGTGGTATTGGTGAAGATTTTAATTGAAGACACCTATTTACTAGCTGTAGGAACCTCCAGCTTGACCAAACAAATGACAGAACTAGTGATTGCTTTAAACTAAGGGAACCAAAATCGTATAAGGATGTTAGCAAATCGTACTCAAGAGGTCCAAACCAATATTTAATTTTAAAAGAAAAGGTAATGAAATGATTTGAATTTATACAACAGATCGGGTATAAAATCAACTGTTACATAGGAAACATAAGAATTACATATCACTTGGTAAATCTTTTACTATCGCGGATATAGATGTGCACGGCGGCAAATAATCTTTGGTTATCAAACAAGTTAAGATTTTCATCCCCATATAAAATGGTTTGGAGTGTTAAGTTTGTTACAGCGTTTACACTGAAACTAAGACTAATTCTTTGGCTACTATAAAATGGACATTCTAAAAAGAAGTGCTTAGTCGATTCAACCGCACCACATCTACAGAGCGGGGATTCCACTAGTTTTTTTAAGTACAGATGTTCATTGAGACTGCTGCATCTGTTGCGTAATCTGGCATGTATAACTTGAAGTTTCCTTTCGCCAAAAAAATAAAGCCTCCTTGGACAAGGTTTATCCATGTTTAAACGATATTTAAAAGCTGACAATGATTCTGCATTCTTAGTATCATCTGCAAGTGAATTCCAATCATTAATCACAGACGGCAAAAATGAAGCGCTGTACAAGCTCGTTCTACAAGTAATGTTTCTCAAATTGTTGGGCCTACGAAGATTGTAACTGCAAGAATTGCCAACCGTAGACGGAACAAGAGTATTAAGATAATTTGGGGTAAGTCCGTTGACCATTTTATAGAAAAGGATGAGTTTGTGCTTACGCCGTCGATGGCTTAATGTTTCCCAACCAGACTCTTGGTATAGATCAATGATAGAAACTAATTTAGTACAGCCGGTAACGATCCGTGCAGCCTCATTTTGTACTTTATCCAGTTGATCTTTCAACCCTTGAGAAACATTATCCCATATGACATCACCATATACAAGAATAGGTCGAATAAAAGAAAAGTACATGATTTGGAGTGAAAGTCGATCAAGGCGGGTTTTTAGATGACGCATGACTCCAATTCTTTTCCATGCATTTTTGATAGAATTACTAATATGAGAGTCCCAAGACCCGTCGCTAGAAAGAAATATGCCTAAATGTTTATGACTAGTGACAGGTGGAATTTCGGTATTCGACATAAACAGACCAGGGTGGTTAGTCTTAAAACGTTTTCGAGATATAACTAAGGATTCTGATTTTGCTGGATTGAACTTGACCAACCACTTCTGCGCCCAACGAGTAATTGTATCGATATCAGTTTGTAATATAGTTCCAGCGGCAGCTGGGTCAGATACAACCATCGATAGACTGGTATCATCTGCAAAGAGATTAATGTTTGCCCGAATATCATCAACAATATCATTAATATATATTAGGAACAAAAGAGGTCCTAAAATAGATCCTTGGGGCACACCTGCCTGCACGTGGCGTAAGTCAGAGATACCACCTGGTATAAGAACTCGTTGAAAACGATTTAAAAGATAATCAGAAAACCAGGACAATAATTTATCTCTAATACCGGCTCTTCGCATCTTGAATAACAAGCCCTTATGCCAGACTTTATCAAATGCTTTGCTTATGTCAAAGAATACTGCTCTGAATTCCAATCCATCATCTAAAGCTTTGCATATGGTGTTATAAAGACAAGTTACCTGATTAGCAGTAGAATCACCTGGCATAAAACCAGACTGATATGGAGTAAAAAAAGATGTATCCTTTAGATGATTATAGACATGCTTGAATATGATTCGTTCTAAGACTTTTTCTATGTTATTTAGTAATGAAACTGGTCTGTAGTTGGAAGGCACAGAGGGGTCACCCGACTTAAATATGGGACATACATTGGATATTTTCCACGAAGATGGGACAGTACTGGTATTCAATGAGTAATTAAATAGATGGCATAAATGTGGTGCCAGCTGACCAGCTGCTCCAATAAGAATTTTATTATTTATGCCATCAGGGCCAGAGGCTTTGCCCGTTTTAAGTGTTTTCAGAACATCCAGTACTTCAGATGGCATGACATTGATTGAATCTAAAGAATCATTTATGACGTAGAAACGTTCACCGGGTACTTCATTGAATGAATCATCTATATAAGACTGATCAGCAAAATAATTATTCAATGTATTTGCTTTCTCATATTCGTCGATGATCAAAGAATCTCTAGAAATGTCAAAGAGAGGAGGGATGAATGATGAAGACTGTGTAGACATCATTGACTTGAGGGTTTTCCACCAATCACGAGGAGACAGAGAACCAGATTTTAACCTCAAAGACAGTCGTTCATAATAGTTTAATTTGCTTTGACGAATTAAAGAGATCACGTTGTTTCTGACAGATTTGAATTTTGACCAGTGATTGACTTTGTTTGATAGTTTTGCTTTTTTATAAAGTCTTTTACGACGGCGAATTTCTTTTTTGATCGAGCAATTCATCCAGGGTGGTTCTTGTGGATTAACGATAATTGTCTTACTAGGGATAAACTTGCTTGCGTTATCAGTAATGACATCTGCAATTCTTTCAGCATATGTGTTAATGTCACTATCATATATAGAGTCCCAATTAAAATTTGAAAGACTGGTTCTGAGCTCATTATAATTTCCTTGGTCATATTTCCAAATCGTACGTTGGATATTTCTAAACTTTGGTTTCAGGAAATTAAAAACACCAAAAACAGGACAGTGGTAACGCATGGTAAGATCCAGACAGGGTTCCCCAACGCCAGTTGTAAGGATTGAATCTTTATTAGTAACGAAAAGAAGATCAATCGTAGATACAGAATTTACTGTGAAATGAGTCGGTTCGTCAATACATTGAATCATATTATATTCATTACACAGGGATTCAACTTTACGGAAATAGTGTTGGTTCATTACATTCAGGTTAAAATCCCCGGTAATGATGACATCAGAAATACCAGAATCTATTGCAAGGCCAATAGAATCTTCAATAAGTGAGTAATAAGCGGAGTCGGAGTTCGGTGGTCTATAGAAAATACCGTACAAAATATTCCTATTATTGCTAGACTTTATTTGTATCCAAATACGCTCAAGTCTATTCGGTTCAAGATCATGTCTACGAATATATGACAAGGTGTTTTTAACATATAAGATAACGCCTCCATATCTGTCGTCAGTTCTATCTTTCCGTTCTGGTGGATGAAAAGAAGGGAAAATCAGATCATCTGATAAATATTCATGATACAACCAAGTCTCAGAAAATGACACAATATCAAAAAACGAGAACTCTGCAATCAGAGTATCAAGCTTATTGGCTATACTTTGTACGTTATAATGAACAGTTGACAGGTGATTGGGGAGATTGTGAAAATTATAAATAACAGATGTAGAAGAAGCACTACCAAAGGACTCATTAGACAGCGGACCAGGGTTCTGATGAACATCACCTGCTTGTAATGTCAACGAAAGAAACAATACTAACAGTGTTAACAAGCTATAAAAAGAGATGTTAAATAACCTACAAAATTCGACATTCTCCTTAAAGCGTGTTGTTAACAATAACTTCCTTTTGTTGTAATGCACAATGTGTTTTGTCAGAAATCCTGACTGACGCACATCAGTAAAAACTGAATATGAGTGGATGGCAGTGTTAAGTATTGGTAGTATAAAAAAAAGATTGACGGTCAAGTGGAAGTGAAGCTTTTGACAATGTGTTGGCCGGCCACATATGTACCTGTAAAATGAACAACTCATGTTACCGATATATTAAGAACAGGAACAGCATGTAGCAGCACAACACACGATAAAATCTACAACACTCAGAGAATCCCAGAGATTTGCTATAGGTCAAGTCAATTAAAATCGGTTTACACTCCACACCAAGAAATAGAATTGAAAAAAAGCAACAAAGTAACAAAAACGAAAAATAGTATAGAGAAAAAAGCACTGCACGAAAATTCAGCTTTACAAAACATCTAAAGATAATGTAATGTTAATATTTACATCTACTTTACTTGTCTTTACTGAAAAAAGTCAAAGTTAGTAAAGGTCATATTTGCACTAGCTTTACTTGTAAGTAAAGGAAATTCAATGTCCCACTTTACATTAGCTTTACGGAGAAGTAAATTTGATCTTTAGGGATATTAAATATTATCTTTCAGTTTAAGCAATGTGTAACTTTTCAGAATTAAAAGTAATATTTTCTTTCCTTAAAGATAATCTTTAGAAATACTAAAGCCAACATTAAATGTTGTAAATGTGATCTTTACACGGACCTTTTTTATGACGTGGGTTATTCATACCATCAATCCTCCCTTTACAACGGGCTTTTATGGTTGGAATTCTATACAGTAGTTACTGTATGTATTAGGATCTCCATCTAGGTTCTCAATCAAAACAGCCTCAAAAGACTGTTAAAAGTCCGCATTTCCCAAGATGATCAACCATCAGGTTTCAATTCCAATCAAGGAAAAATAAAAAAATGAAAGGCTGTTCATTGTAATGTACCTGTAATTTAATTCATTGAGTATTTACATTTCATCTAAACAGAACCTGATAGAATCTTTGCAACTATAGCATTTGTAAAACACACATACAGACTAAATACAAGAGGACCATAATGGTCCTATAATTTTGTTTATCCCTTTACCACATGACAAATTTGTAGACTTGTCAAAATTTAAAGCAACTGCAGATGACAGTTTAAAGTGTTGCTAAAATAATGGACACTTTCTGCAGTGGAGTATAAAACATTGTGAGCAAAGGAGAAAAAGCTGGTAATGAGCATTTTCTCTCTTTCTCACAAAGTTTTCAATGTCATTAGAACTCGAGGTTACGTGAGAATGGATCAAGTATGCACTTTGATAGAAACTGTATAGGTACCATATTCTCAAAGTTCACAGAGATAAGCAACAGACTCACAGACGAAGGCTAATACATGTATCAAAATTTAACTCTTTGCCAAGCAACAAATGTTTGTTGAGTCTAAATTGAAGGCATTTACAGACAATAAAATAAATGGGACTCAAAAATTGCATTTTGGTTTTTGAGTGGTAGAAAACATTGTGGGAAAAGTAGAAAATGCTAGTTACTAGCATTTTCTACTTTTTCTACAATGTTTTTGAAGGGCCTCTTTCACAGGGTTGTTAAAAGTCAAGATTGTGTAGTAAAGAGTTAAGCAAAAACAATCATGATTTTCTTTACCTATAAATCAAGCAATCCTGTGATCCAAAAGAGAGTATCTTTGCAACCATTGTTGAAAATGAATAAATTGTTGGTAACCTGTGTTTTCTCCTTTCCCCATAAAGCTTTCTACCCAGTCAATGACAAATCTCAATTTTTGAGTCAAATTTAAATCATTGTCAGCAAATACTTTGAAATTGCAATGTGATCAAAGATGTTAATATCAAAGTTTTAGTTACGCACATTTTCACCTGCTTATAGAACGTTTTTAGATGCCTTTCATCAGGGTCAATGTTATACTGGATATTTGGCAAAGGGTTAAATAAATGTATAAAGGCTGTTGCATAGAAAACATCAATACAAATGCAAGTAGAAATGTCAAATTTAAAATTAGAAAATGCCTAGCATAGAGATTTCACTAGATTTACAAATGAAATGGCTGGTTGAAAAACAAGAGGGTCATGATGGCCCTGAAATAGCTCACCTGAGCCTTTTGATAAAACATAACTCATTTCCAATCTCTTCAGAGATAACTATTAAGACAAATATTCTGACAAACACTCATTAGTACTGGACTTACAAACATATACAGCCTCTAATGTGTATACAAGCTTTTTCAATTTTCTCTGCGGCCTTGTTTAGGCTCAATATTACCTATTTTCAACCATGTAGAAGTTATCCAGACAAACATTCTGACCACCTTTCAAGAGTATATGAAAGAAAATGTGGCCTGTAGCTTGAACAGAAGGTTTTTTTTCTGAGATTTGACCTAGTGACCTAGTTTTTATCCAACAGGACCCAATTTCATAATAGACACTACCAAGAGAAACATTCTGACCAAATTTCAAGATAACTGGACAGTGCATATGGCCTCTAAAGCATACACAAGGCTTTTCAAAGATTAAACCTGGTGACCTATTTTTTGAACCCACATGACCCGTTTTCATACTCACACAAGATGACATCAACACAAACATTCTAACAAACTTTCCAGAGCACTGGACTGTAATTGTGGCCTCTAGAATGTACACAAGGTTTTTCTAATATATGACTCAGTGACCTAGTTTTTGACCCAACCTGAACCACTTTCAAACTCGTTTAAGATATTATCAAGACAAATATTGTCAAACTTGTAAGAGTATTGGACTGAAGATGTGGCCTCTAGAGTGTATGCAAGGTTTTTCTACGATTTGACCTAGTGACCTAGTTTTTGACCTGACCTGACCCATTTTTTAACTCGTCAGAGATATCACGACAAACATTTTGACCCAGTTTCAAGAGTATCAGACTGAAAATGTGGTCTCTAAAACGTTCACAAGGTAAAAGTTTACGACAGACACAGCATGATCACAAAAGCTCACCATGAGCACTTCATGCTCAGTTGAGCTAAAAACAAAGGACATAAATATTGCTTCAATACTTGTGCCACTCGGCCTGTGACTATGTGACTGCAACAGCTAGCATTTGTCTTCTGTTCGATACTCCAACTAGTGTTTGACATAGTTGAAAAAAGTAGAAGCTATAAAACCACTTTGAATATTTACAATTAATAGGAAATATGCAAGTCATTCTCCTAAATGCAGTTTAGGGTAATGGCACTGACACTGACACTGATTTATTTTATCCAAAGCGTATCAGAACTTTGAGCTTGATGGACATAGTAAATGTAAAAAAAGAGTTTTACACTGAAAGAACTTATTTGAACAAAGTTTGAAGAGGACATTGGTAGAATTGTTTCTGAGAAAATTGGTCAAAATCAAATCAGTTGTTTGTGAGTAGATGTACGATATAACCATTAATGCTGTATGTATGCATACATGCACACACAAGACACATCCATATACATGAATATACACATTAGACAAGTTTTGAATCTTTATACAAAGCTATCTTTTATGTTCATTCTTTGCCACAAGTCTTTTAACATTTCCTTTGTGATGTCAAAAGGGAACAGTAATGAAAAAAATCAACAATCAGTGGATGATTGAAGTTCAAAAATCACCTTATTACCTCATGAAAGTGTATTACCTCATGAAAGTGACTGCAATATAGTTTTCAAAATATCCTCATAAATCAAATAATTAATCACCATAAACAAAAACTACTTGTACAAAACATGTGTATACATTGCTGTAAAAGAAGAAAATACTCATTAAAGTGTGCTTCTTCAATTGCCACAAAGTTTCCAAAAGTTTTCTGTATCGAGACCAAAACACACTGTGGGCAAGAATCTGAAAATTACGTATTAATCCTCATATAAAAACACATTTTAGCTCACATGTTAGCTCATCACTGTTCAAGCTATTTCTTTACAAAACAAAAAGTATAGTCTTTTCAAGCAATTTCTGTTTTTGCCACAATGACTTCAGCTGAGACAACACGGTGCTGCAGGTGATAATATTTCTTAAAAGCCCAATGGTGGCAAAAAGTTTTAATGCGGATATTTGTGTTAACTCCATTTAAATGTAGAGCCTACTATTTAAAGGTATGGGAATTATTGTGAAGATGACAATCTGTTATTGTATAGTTGGTCCAAGTTTAAGTTGCTGTAACAAAACTAAATCCTATAATCAGAGTATCTGTTTAGTTCCCAAGTTGATATATATTTGGCCTACTTACCATTAACTGATTCTAAAGTTCATTTATCTGCCAGCAACTAAATACTTGGACTGACATACTATATTGTATTTGCCCTCTTCCCAATAATTGTCATTCCTTCAAATGGTATGATTTAAATCTAAAAGCATCAAGATACCCATTTTGTTTCTTTTTGACCTGTACTGGGACTGTAAGACAGCATTTAATCCTGCATCAAATGAGAAATATCTTGACCCTATTATTATACAAACTATTTAGACTTTACCAAAACTTTCTGTAAGAAATATGAACAAGAACATATTGTAAGAAACAAGAGTATCTATCTTGATGAAATCGAAATTACTGTGGAGGAAAATAGAAATTGCTTGTTAAGAATTATGAATATTCTTGACATTTCTACTGAATTATCCAGCTGAAATGGTGTTCCAACTGTGGTGGTTCTTGATCTTTTCTTGATCCTCGCACCCTTCTCTGCAGAAGCCTCCTACTTCTTGCAGGGCATACTTCTAGGTATTTTTTGTCCAGGCTGTCTTTTACCTTCAGCCATGTCTCACTCTCCCATGAATAGGGATGTGAGACAAAACCATCATCCCCCTCCTCATCACTGGACATTAATTTATGGGAACCTTTAGACTGAAGAAAGTCCCGGATGTGTTTTCTCTTTTCTTCAGTCCAGTTCTTTTTTTCATTTGTAGCCAAAAGTCTTCTCCTTACCTTCTGAAATACAAGAGATGTGGAGTTCTCTAAATGATTTTTATTTGCAATAGCCTATTTCACTCAACTAAGATCTTTTAATACAATGTTTAATCTTATATAGATAGAAAAAAAAATGTCCATGTATTCATCAATAAATGAAGCCTGTACAGAAACCTAACTTTGGCAAACTATTTTCATTTCAAAACACTAGTTTCTTTACTTTTCACAATAACAATGCAAGAAAAGCATACCTTTCCCAATAGTGATACTGTTTTGCTTGAGATCGCTTATAAAAATTCAGGTTCAAATCCTGGTACACAGGTACAGCATGATTTTTTAGCTAATAATCTTTCTCAAATGTTGAATATCAATGGATGAAAAAACAGATACATGTCAATCTTTTTGTTGACTAATAATTGTTTTAGTTTTGTGTTACATATTCATAAGGGTCATGTGAGGCTCAGTTATTTGTTACAGCCATGGATTTCCTAATAAGATCCTTCTTGTATGTTATTATGACATTTGGCAAGGTACTACATAGTCTCAGCATAGTTCTGATGAAAGGCTGTAAACGCATGTATAGTAAAATCTTGGTAGTTCGTAGCCCAAGGGACTCTGCTGGGAGTGCTTGATTTTCAGTGAAAATTCTACATCGGAAGATAGCATAAACATGTCAAAAATATTTTGATGGTTACCCTCCCCTGGTTTGTAAGTTCCTCTTTTGGTAGTAAACAACTTGTCCAAGTTTGAAGTAAATATCTTTGGTAATAACAGAGGTATCACAATATGTCAGTTTCCGCACCAGTACAAAGAGGACGACGACCCCAGAGCTATGACAATAACTCACTTTTTTCTTTGAAAACAGCCAAGCTAAAACTGCTAGTATACTCTTTTCTTTGATATTGCCATCATTGCTCTGTAAGAACTTGCTACAGTAAAAAGCTTTCAAGTTACCTCTTTTTTTCTCTCATAAGTAGCTTGACGTTGCTTATGAAGGGTGTCTCTTTGTTTGGCTGTCCTGTTGGCAGCTTCCTTTTTAGTTGTGAAATACCTTTTTACAGCAACTGTATTGGTTATGTCAAAGAGAAAGAAAGTAAATCAGTCTACTCTTCATCTTTACAATACAAACAAGAGGGCCAAGATGGCCCTGGATCGCTCACCTGAATTTCTGAGAGAACCATAGCCATTTTTTTTCAAAATCTAATCAGCCATTTTAGATGAGAAGAATTTTCAAAATTTCTTCATGTTTATATAGTGTAAATAGCCCACAGCCATCAGAGCCATGTTTCTTGATGGATCAAAATTTCTTGAGCAATTTTTGTTCAGAGAAAAAGAATTTTAAAGAACAAATATTGCAAGTAGCCCCCATTCACCAGATCCATGTTTCTAGACAAGTCCGCATTTTGCGAACAATTTTTGAAAAGGGTTACCAAGGGAACATTTCTGTGAGATTACTTCAAAATCTGATCAGCCGTTTCAGAGAAGAAGAATTTTAAAGAATTTCTTCATGGCCATATAGTGCAAGAAGCCCCCATTCACCAGAGCCATGTTTTTTGATAGATCAAAATTTTGCAAACACTTTTTGAAAAGGGTCATCCAAGGAACATTTCTGTGAAATTATTTCGAAATCTGACCAACAGTTTCAGCAAAGAAGAATTTTTAAGAATTTCTTCATTTCCATACAGTGCAAGTAGCCCCCATTCACCAATGCCGAGTATCTTGACGGATCAAAATTTCGCGAACAATTTTTTGAAAGGGGTCACCCAAAGAACATTTCTATTTCAAAATCTGACCAGCGGTTTCAGAGAAGAAGAATTTTTAAGAATTCCTTCATTTCTGTATAGTGCAGGTAGCTCCCATTCACCAGAGCCACATTTTTGGACGGATCAAAATTTCACGAACAGTTTTTGAAAAAGGTCACCTAAGGAACATATCTGTGAAATTATTTCGAAATCCGCCCAGCAGTTTCAGAGGAGAAGATTTTTAAAGAATTTGCTAAAAAGTTCCATTTGGTTGCCATGGCAACCAGAGTTTTTGATGGAATCAAATTATGTGAACAGTTTTTAAAGAGGACCTCCCAAGGAACATTTCAGCCAAGTTTGGCCCAGCGGTTTAGGAGGAGTTGATGTTTAAAGAATTGTTGACGATGCACTGACACACGACGGACAACGGACACCAGGTGATCCTAAAAGCTCCCCTTGAGCATGTGGTGCTCAGGTAAGCTAAAAAGCATTTTACTTGTGCTTTTTTGAAACTATCTGCAGATGACAAATGAATACATGAGGCTTTTTTTTATAAAACAGGTTATAAAACACTGTTTGAAGAGTAGAAAATGCCAGCAACCAATATTTTTTCCATTCTTACAAAGCTTTTAGAAAACTTCCTAATTCAGGCTTGTTAAGTGCAAAGCAAGAAACTGTTTGGTAAAGAGTTTAAAAACAGTACTGGTTATGCGGTAACCATAGTAACTGATTTAGAGATTGATGTAACTATGTTTTTTTTTTGTGTGTGTGGGGGGGGGGGGGGGGTGGGGGAGGAGAAACATAAAATAAATCCCTAAGCAAATATATGAAATAATACTGGGTGAATTCCA
This sequence comes from Tridacna crocea, assembly GCA_943736015.1. Taxonomy (NCBI): domain Eukaryota; kingdom Metazoa; phylum Mollusca; class Bivalvia; order Cardiida; family Cardiidae; genus Tridacna; species Tridacna crocea. The sequence continues at coordinate 34,609,201 of OX031063.1, read as the reverse complement.
AGTCATCAACAAAATAAAGAGTGTACAGCTAAATTCAAGAAAAAGCAACTTCGATTCGGTATTAAACAAGTTCAGTCCTTCTCGAAACTGCTTTGCATATCATTATATCTCCCAAGCATGATTCTTAGGATAGTGAGGATGACAACAAATTCATTCCATATCCCATTACCATACAATCCCTACTTTTATTTACCCTGAGAAAAAAAACTTTAGAAAACATTGTGGGAAAAGGAGAAATGCTGGTAACCAGCATTCTTTCCTTTTCCCACAACATTTTCTACCCTTAACAAACAAATTTCAAATTTTCAGTCACTTTTATTTTGTCATCTGCAAATGCTTTCAGTTTGGTCCAGTCTAAAATTTTGTCGTTTGGTAAAGAGATATGCTATTAAGACTAAAAAGAAATAATAGTAATACAAGAAAAAATGTGTAAAAACATGTTCCAAAAAATTACTAAAGACTTGGGGGTGCAAATGTAACTTTCTCTGTTATTAATTAGTGACACATATTTCAAAAAGAATAAGCAAAAGGTTATCAAGTGAATTTATTGTTCATAAAAAATATCTTTCTCAAGCTGATGTCTTCCTTGAAAAAAATTTACTAGAACAAATAAAAATTGTGTGATCACATTGGCTAAACTAAAGAAGGAAATACCAACAACTAAAAAAGTCCATGTACATACCATCCAAGACTTCTGCTGATACATCTGGATTTACACCCTTTACACTCTTTTTCAAATAATCCGTCATTTCTCTGTTGACGCCATCCTGGTACCTGTATGGAATTTTCAGAAGTGGGAGATTTTAAATATCAATTATTTTCACTTGAAATAATCTATTGACCCTTCAAATCAGGCATAACCAAATTAACTTATAAGCAATAAAAAGCATCTCATGGTTACAAATATCCACACTTGGTGGTAAGATATCATAGTTATATATGCAACTCTCTGTTGGTTGCCTTTGCTAAAAGATGAGATGCCTGCTGTTGAATCTGTTGCATTTGTCAAAGAAGTTATTAAACTAAGCCACTGTCACCAATATTTTCTTGGGAAATTTCTTTTTACTGACTGTTTTATTTCAATAAATATGGCATTGGCATTAAATATTTACTACATGTGGAGATAACTTGACAAGGCAGACAGACTTAGCAACATGCACCTTTGGCCTGTAAAATTTCACATGGTAAGCATAATAACATTGGAAATAAAAAGACAAAAGAATTGAAGGAATAAAGAGTTGAAGTCAAACAATGCAAAATGAGGTGTAGAAGCTTGAGTATGCCTTTCTAGAATGGTTGCCAATACACAACCTATGTAATTATATAATGTATGCACATGTACAATCACAAAATAATAATGCCTTAAGGTTTAAATGCTCTGTTCCAAGTGTTTTTTACAACTGATATAAACAGATATTAACTAAAGATTTACCTCTCCTGATAATCCCAGCTTAATCCACTGTCCTCTGCATTAGAAAAGAACTCTTTCACAGCATTCTAGAAATAAAAATATCGAAATATGGAAACATCCGGGTTTTTTTTCCCCCATGATGATAAATTCATGTGCTTTGGTCCCAAATTCATACAAAATTAAGTTGAGTAACAAGTTATTTCACTGAATAATATCCCCTACTGAAAAAGACCTTTTTAGATACAAATCTAAAAGAGTTATTGTGGTTACACCTGGCCTTTTTGTTATTGGTCCATAATGAAATTATACATTAAGCCCCCCTTTTCCATGACATGGCATTTCATTCTATAAAAAAGATAACGATTGCCTGTGGCTTATGATAAGCAATATAATTTATATGAATATTTCATAAAATTGTGTCCTTTAGTTAAAGAGAAATTGGTTGATAATGCAAATATATATCAAGCCCCCTTTTTCCACGGTATGGCCTCAAATACTTGTAACTAGAACAAGAAATGTCTATCAGCAGATTATCATAAGTAACAAAATGATTGTATGAAGTTTCATCAATTTTTGTAAAGGATTCCAGAAGACCTGTTTGTAGAGATGAACTGATGGACAACACAACATTATCCCCTTGCCTTTGGCTGTGTATAAAAATCTGTTAACCATGCCACTTAACAGGATAAGTGGAACAACATCTCATTTGCATTCCATTTGCTTTTTCAAGTCTATCTCCAGAGAAATAATACTTTTTATGCCTCTACTGACAAGCAAAGGGACACAATAACTTCCAAGAAGCAACTGATTCTTTTTCCTTAATGTTTTCTGTACAACATAAGAAACTGTCTTCCTTTTCTTTTGCCATTTCTTGTGATCCAACAGTAAACTTTTCACCTGACCTGAAAATGACCAGTTTAGTGGTGAATATGAAAATATAGCAGTAAAAGTCCTCCAGAAAAAAAAAGCCTAAATGCTCATGACTTACTCTGATTCTATTAGGAACAGTAATTGGCTGTTCGGTTTCTTCTTTTCTTGTCTCTACTGTTGACTTTACTTCTGCCAACTCTCTCTTTATCAGGGACAGCTGAACAAGGATATCCCTCTGATTCTGGATAACTTGTCGCAGCTGTTCTTGAATACTGTGCCCTTTAGAATATATTGAAAAAAAGATGGACGGGGATAAAACCATTTTTTTTTTTAAACTCATCTAAAATTCTTGATGTTTTTCCTAATTTCTTACAATGTTGGTTGTAGAAATCACACCACTGTACAGCCTACATACAACCAAGTTGAGTCACTTAATAAATTTTGTCAATACTAAGTTACTAATACATTTTCTAAGTACCATATTAATTGATGATAGACTGCATAGTGTTCTCCAACTTCCAAAATCTTTTCAGTCATATCCACAACAGGTGGCATATTCATGTAGGAGTAAGAAAAAAGGTTTTGAAATTATCCCAAATGTTTTACTCCCTCCTGCTAAGTCAAGAAACAATGTAACTAGAGACCCTTGAAAACATGAATCGCTCCACTAGCAGTGATTTGCTTAAGTTCTAGCAAACTTCACATATTTTCATATATATTGTATTGTCATTTAATGAAAGGATTAATTGGATTTCTGAAACGGATATTATTATACTGCAAAGAAATTTCTCGTGATCTGACTAGTTAACATGCCGGAAACATATATATATATATATATCATGTACCCTGGTAGAAACCACTTAAAGCCAGTTTCCCTTTTTAGTGCCCCGTAAACATCACCACACTTGCAGCAAAACATCCAAAAAGGTGGCGTTGATCGATCACCCAGACTGTTGATCGATCATCCAGACTGCAAGTTTATGCCCCAGCATGGTTTTTGTAACATCAGTTTCTAGTGGCGTTAGTTTTCATTGAATTGGGGCACTCAGAAGGGAATTTCTATTTCGTCAGCAGACTCGATTCGTGAGATTATAAAACAGAAAAATTTCGCTTAACGTGGTCTGAAAGGGTAAAACTTTGCAGTATAATAAATTTGTTGTACGGCCTTCGGCTCGGGGAAACATGATTCACCACAGCCATGAACAAGTTTCCAAGTCCCCTGCCAGCTGACAGTACAACTAATTAAGTTTCTGTTTCATTTATTATTTCTATCTTGAGAAACTTTGGGCTACCCTGATCTTGCATAAATTTCCTTACCACGTCTGTGCACAACTGTTCTTGTGTAATCCACTTCACAATTACTTCCGATGCTACTTGTAGTGCAAGGCGTTTTTTGTATCTCTTTCTACAAACACATGATAAAAGTCTTAACCCATTACCACACAATCCCTACTTTTAACGCCCCTGAGAAAGAAGCCTTTAGAAAACATTGTGGGAAAAGGAGAAAATGCTGGTAACCAGCATTTTCTCCTTTTCCCACAATGTTTTCTACCCTTCTCTAAACAAATTTCTTTTTTTAAGTCACTTTTATTACGTCGTCTGCAAATGCTTCCGATTTGGACAAGCCTAAAATTTTGTCGTTAAATGGGTTAAAATACATATGACTGAATGGTCATTTTGCTATGTGTAGGTCAGTTATTTTTCATGACATCAAACATGTTATCATCGGACTTACTTACATGAAATGCAGTCCCACACAATTGAAATGATTATGTTATTAATCAAGTAACATTCCAACAAGCCCTATTTGTAGTGGAGTTAAATGCCATTGTAATAGCTTAGGTCATATGGCTGTCAGTGACACACCCATGTGTATCCTGGCTTCCTTACATCAGTACTGACACAGTTTTCTTTCCAAAGCCACTGACTTTTTTCCTCAAATGCATCAAAGGTGAGAGGCGAAAAATCACCATAAGGAAAGTTTTGTGGCAACCAGGTATCAAACCCACAACCTCCGGGTCACAAGTTAGGTACGCTAACCGATGACCAACCCTACTGGACGCAACAAGCTAATATTAAAGATAATAATGCAAAAAGACAAAAAAAAAAAAAAAAAATGTTTTCTGAAGGCTTCTTTCTCAGGGGCATCAAAAGTAGGGATTGAGTGGTAATGGGTTAAGAAGATGTGTGTAGAATTGTAAGCAGAAACTGCTACTGTCTTTTCTGCTGCAATGCACAGTACCTCAGTTAAAGTTAATACTAAGTTATCAGGAAATGCTTCCTAAAAACCCTATTTGTCCATTTCACTAAAAGTTGACATGCATCTAAATCATGACTGCTTTTAATAAAATCTCTCACCGTTCTACAGGAAACTGGTGTTTCTCCGACAGTGATTTCCGCCTCTGAATCGGACCGATCTAGCTCCTGTAGTTTTCTTTTTGCTTCTGCCCTTTTCCTTGGTGAACGTCTAGGTGGCAGGATTGTTTGAGACTGAGGGATCTTTGGAAAAATAAGAAATACACTCTCAGTTGAAAACATTTAGGTAAAATACTGTTCATGTGGCCTAAAAAATTCTATAATTTGTTAAAGCATAATTTGTTTTCCTCACCTTTGCCATCAAAACCATCAACTACTGACTACTTCAATTGCCAATGATAAGAAATTGGAAGTTATAAAAAATGTATTCACATAATCATTTCCTGTCTTATATGTGTAATGGTACCATCTCTGGCACATAATCCAACTCAGGTCTAGAATGAATTCGGTACATCAAAAACTTATTTCCATTCTTGTTTTATCTAATTGTTCTGTAGTCCTTATAATAGAAAACTAATTTACAAACAGATATATGTAATAGAAGGGCGAATTACGGGGGCGACTGACAATGTAACAGATTTACATGTTTAAACAAAAATCCCAACGAATAAAAATCACCTGTTTGCCACAGAATAATAGAATTAACGATACTTATTGCTTTCATTGAGCTAGTAAAGTCATCTCAGCATCATACCAAATTAATACCTTCAGTCTGAAGGTGTCTGCTCCGATGCTATTTTTGTGACTGGTCTTCGCTAACACCTTCAGTCCAGCCATTCATTAAACCCGTATGGAAAAAACACGATTTTACCCGCATCTTTTCGAACGGCTCTATGCGACAGAATTTCAAATGACAGCTACCAAAATGGGCATGGATTGTTAGATAAATGATTAATCTTTACAAAAAAACTGATGTTAGTTAATATCCAACTCTTACCTTTGTGCAAATCTGTACTTTTCAACGTAAATAATCATTGACCTACTTCACCAGAAATCAAAACATGGTTATCTTTTCAATGCGCATGTCTCGGCAGAAATCGCAGTATCTCTGACACGCTACAGGATGGTTTAGTTGCGAATTTTGCTGTAAATAAACGCCCCTTGATCGAACTTGGCTGTATAGGGATAGGGAACCAGACTGTACAAATTGCAAATTCCGTTGAGTGCGCATGCCTGACTAACGGAAGTCGCCGTGTTAGTTGTTTACAAATTATGCTGGATTTATTTACGTTGGGGAAAAAGGTAAATCCCCATTGATTTAATTAGTATTTTGCAGCATATTTTGTGTGCTCTTAAAGATTAATCATTTATCTAACGATCCATACCCATTTTATTAGCTGTCATTGGAAATTTTGTCGCATTGAGACGTTCGAAAAGATGCGGGTAAAATCGTGTTTTTTCCATACGGGTTTAATGAATGGCTGGACTGAAGGTGTTAGCGAAGACCAGTCACAAAAATAGCATCGGAGCAGACACCTTCAGACTGAAGGTAACCAAATTAAATAACACTGAATTACAAGCCTTTTGAAAAGTTTATAGAATGTCTGATTCAACAGAGAGGTTCAAGTTAATGAAAAATTTCAATATCAGGTTATGGTGAAAAAGGTTGTCTGATTATTTTAAAATGTGTTAAGTGTGTTGCAATTAAGAAAATTGTTAATATCATTGACGGTAGTTTGTGTTATCTTAAGATATACTGATGACAACGGGTGGTCAACTTGATTACAGTGGCAAATTTGCTTTACAATCAAACACACTTCCTGTCAAATTAACAGTTCGGAGAAAGCAACTATCAGTCAAGGACCGTGGAACCAAAACCTATCTATAAAGATTTGCTTGGCCTTAGAGAAATTTGTTTTGTCACATGATTTTCTTTCATAAAATGTAAATATTTGCAGATGAAACGTCTCAGACATGTTTACAGTTGTATTTCATGACTTTGCAGGTGATATTTGACAAAAAAAATTGCATTACGAAAATACATAAGATACATAAGAAAACAGTGAGAGGACATAAAAATCTAAATACATGTATCTGCTTACATCTCAATTTGGGGTGAAAACCATTGGAATGTATTTACTGTGATGTAGTAAAAACTTTTCGCACTGCCAGTCTCGCGTTCTCTGAAACATCACAAGATTTTGATGAAAATAAGAAAGGTGGCGGAGTTAGGGCAGTGGCACAGTTAGGGCACTCGACGATATTTTCACTACATCCATATTTTTTAAAAAAAATTTATTGAACCTGGTTAACCCTTTCCCAAACAATCCCTGGTTTTTACGGGTCTGAAATAGAAGCCTTTTGAAAAGATTGTGGGAAAAGGAGAAAATGCTGGTAACCAGTATTTTCCTTTCTCCTTTTCCCACAATGTTTTCTACCCTATCAAACAGAAAAATCATCTTTTTAGCAACTGTTAATTTGTCATCTGCAAAATGCTTTGAATTTGGTCTGGTCCAAAATTTGCTGTTTGGGAAAGGGTTAAAAGGAATTTTAATACATCTCTTCACACAAGCCTATTCGAAAAAGCACGGACGAACATTGTCAGGGACGAAAACACCAGTTTCAAAATTAGATCTAGATCTACTTACCAAAATCGTTGAATCACCATCGGAATCACTATCGAATATCGATTGATTTGATTTACGTTCAACACGATCTTGACTTGTTTCTTCTGACAAATAGAGCTGAAAGTGAGTTTCCGATGATGAAGACATTGTTCAAATCGATGGGTCTTTGTTTCAGTACAGTGTTGCGGTAGGCTTATCTTATCAGCTGTGCGCGCTTTCAGTTACATCAGCATCCCATATATGGTTCGCTGGGTAGGACATATTTTCACAGCATTTTATTCGTATATGTAGAAATACTTCATGCAGAATTATTGCACATCTACTCAAGTATTAATTTTACTGTAGATTAAGATAAGGAGAAAAGTTATAATATAAGTGGATACTTTTCCGATGCTGAGACGAAAACAGTGAATACGGATAAAAAGCGCGCAAGTTGCTGATGAAGGGCGCGACCTGTAGAAAACAAGGAATGATCCCAATGGAAGGAGGGCGATGCGTTGACCGGCCATCTACTTCTACTTCAGTACAACAGAAAGGCAATAGGACGTGTTGAACACTTTACAGTAAGTACATAGTCTAGATCTAGTTTAAGTGTGGACGATTAGCCTTTTGGAAAAAATCGCGAAATCAAATACCTTCTTGATACAGTCTTCTTGGCATCTCGTTTTAACCCAATTAATTAACAATCCCTGGTTTTTACGGGTCTGGAACAGTAGCCTTTTGAAAACATTTTGGGAAAAGGAGAACATGCTGGTAACCAGCATTTTCTCCTTTTCCCACAATGTTTTCTACCCTATCACAGGCAGCAAATGCTTTCAATATTTGGTCTAGTCCAAAAGTTTGTCCTTTGGGAAATGGTTAAAATAGTCATCGAACAAAGTAACCATAATAGGGGGTTGTAGATAGAGGGAATGATTTTCGATTTCAATATTGAAAATATTAATTATTCTCCACTAAACCCTATGTTATGGGCACTCAGTAGAGGAGACAATTCTAATGAGTACCCACAACATAGGGGGGTTTGGAAGAGAAATAATGGATTTAGAATACCATCACTCACTCTTGTGCCAATGATTAATTCCAAAATCTAATGGAAAAATCACTTAAGTTGCTAAGTTTTATTAGACTCAAAATGTTAGATTTTTTCGTATTGAAAGCACTGGTGGGCAATAGAGTAATCCATACTATATATGGCATGGGACTTAATTGTAATTGAACTCAAGCGGTTGAATTTGTGAGTGATAGGTTAGACACCACTGTATTATGACTGAGATATTATGAGATTTAAATATTTGTTTTCCTTCTTTATCACAAAGCTCTATCGTATAGATTTATGGTATTGGAGCTACTTAGAAAAGTGTAAACACTGTTTACACCGTTCTTGAGATCTTCCTAGGCATCAGCCTCGTGGATTCATATGCATGAAATACATTCCTTACTGATCAGGATTCTGATCCATGGCACTTGGCATCAAATGTTCCTAAACTCCATTAATTTGTGTTTGAAAATATGTACAGGTTCTTTTACATGTAAATAAAAGCAATGATGTTACTGTGTTGTATTAGGTTGCATAACTCCATTTTTCAGAACAATACTGGGATAATTTGAGCATGCCTAAAATTGGAAAAAAAAGCAGAAGTAAAGAGGCTGTGAAAGCCAGAACAAAAAGGAGAAGGTTGCTGAAAAAAGAAAGATTAAAGAATGCTAACTTAACTGAGGAAGGAGATGCTACAGTAGACAAGGAGAAAAAAATAAATGATGTTGTCATTGATTCTCCAAGCAGATGCGATAGTGATGGTGCATCATCAACAGGTGCTTTTATCATTGTCCTTTTTTTAACTGTTACCATTTAACTGTTAGTACATACAGGAAAAAGCACCTTTGTTACTTAACCCATTACCACACAATCCTTACTTTTGACACCCCTGAGAAAGAAGCCTTTTGAAAACACTGTGGGAAAAGGAGAAAATGCTGGTAACCAGCATTTTCTCCTTTTCCCACAGTGGTTTCTACCCTTCCCAGAACAAATTTCAATTTTTCAGTAATCTTTATTTTGTTGTCTGCAGATCCTTTCAATTTTGACCAGTCTAAAATTTTCTCGTGTGGTAATGAGTTAACCCTTTCCCAAACGTCAAATTTTGGACCATACAAAATTGAAAGTATTTTGGACCAGACAAAATTGAAAGTATTTTGCAGTTTACAAATTAACAGTTGCTAAAAAGATGATTTTTCTATATGACAGGGTAGAAAACATTATGGGAAAAGGAGAAAATGCTGGTTACCAGCATTTTCTCCTTTTCCCACAATGTTTTCAAAAGGCTTCTATTCCTGACCGGTAAAAACCAGGGATTGTTTGGGTAAGGGTTAAATATTTACAAAACCACAAAATTTTGGACTGGACCAAATTGAAAACATTGTAAACAACTGTGTAATGTGACTCAACTAATGATTTCAGTCATTCTTACTATCAAAAACATTGTGGGAAGAGAAAGTAATTAGCATTTCTCCTTCTCCTTTCAAATATTTTTTCTTCCAGGATTGTTTTAACTCTGGACTTTATAGTCAGTCTAAAAGTCTTCAAAATTTTAGACTTGTCAAAATTGATAGCATTTACAGACAACAAACTGAACGTATTTTAGCTGTTTACAAGATCACAAAATGCTAATTTCTTTAATTTCAAAGATGCTTACTTCTTCAGGGATATTCAAACTATAAACCCTTTACCATATAATACCAACTTTTGATGCTCCTGGGAAAGAAGCCCTTTGAAAACATTGTGGGAAAAGAAGAAAATGCTGGAAACCTGCATTTTCTCCTTTTTCCACAATGTTTCTCCATCAAAAACAGTTACACCATTTGAGACACACTGCAATTGTTGTCTGCAAATGTGTTCAATGTGGACAAGGCTAAAACTTTGTTGTCTGGAAAAGGGCTAATCTATTGTAAACTTGTTTCATTGTCTTCTTGAAATGAATTGATATAAAATGTTATTCAAGTAGGCTTTTTCTTTTTTTTTTTTTTCAGATCAAGATAGTTTAAGGAATGACCCACTAATGAAAGATTTTAAGTCCTATGTGAAAGCTAAAGCACAGCTGAGGAAGTATAGTGGAAGTGAAGTTGTGAAAACTGTTGTTGGACAAGGTGGTATGTTCTTGATTTGTTGTTGTTGTTTTCAGTCAAACAGACACTGATTGTATGATAGAACAACGATGTCTTCTAGTAGATTAATATTAGATCATTACATTTTGCATAAGTAGTTACAAAGAATGACAAAAATAAATCTTGGATGAACTATTCTCATCATGGATCACATTGGCCAAAAATATTGTATGGTGACAGCTTTCAATGAAATAATGTTCCTGCTCAGTCCTGAAGTTATCTTTGTTACTTGTATGTCGTCTCAAAATGTGTACAATATGAAAGAGAAACACAAGAACCGTTTTCACTCTGTATTATTTGTAGAAGGACTGATACAAATTGAAATCTTTACAACTAGTTTCAGCTCTACTGGCTTTCAGCCAGCAGAGCTTATGTCATGGCGGGGTTTCTGTCGTCCATCCCTCCATCTGTCCGTCTGTTAGTGTTTTTTCTTGTTTACAATGATAAAGTCTGCATTTGTTGCCAGATTTTCATGAAACTTGCACAGTTCGCTTAAACCCATTACCACACAATCCCTACTTTTGACGCCCCAGAGAAAGAAGCTTTTTGAAAACATTGAGGTAAAAGGAGAAAATGCTGGTAACCAGCATTTTCTCCTTTTCCCAAGATCTTTTCTACCCTTCACGAAACAAATTTAAAATTTTCAGTCACTTTTATTTTGTCGTCTGCAAATGCTTTCAATTTGGGCCAGTCTAAAATTTTGTCGTTTGGTAATGAGTTAACCCTATTGATTTTGAGAAAAATCCAACAAACAGTATGGGAAAAGTAGCCATTTCAAGTTGAAAATTTCCAATTCTTGTTTGCGCGATAAAGTCTGCATTTGTTGCCAGATTTTCGTGAAACTTGCAGAGTTTTTTTTATCTCATCAATATCTTTAACCATATTGATTTTGAAAAAAAGTCCAACAAACAATATGGGAAAAGTAGCCATTTCAAGTTGAAAATTTCCAATTCATGTTTATGCGATAAAATGTGCATTTGTAATCAGATTTGTGTGAAACTTGCACAGTTTGTTAGCTTCAAGATACCAATACATCAAAAATTCATAAAAGGTCAAACATCTGGCATATTACATGGAGCTAGATGAGAGAGAGAGAGAGAGAGGAAGTAGAGAGAGAGAGGTGGTATCTTCATGCCATTTTATTAGTATTATTGTTATTATTATTTGTAGTAAAACTTGTATTTCTGAAGTAAAACAGCATTATGGATGGATATAGAGACAGTCGAAGAAGGAAAATTTGTTCCAGCTGCCATGATGAATTTTCTTCAAGACACATCAAACGGCACAAGTGCTCTGCTTCATCCACAGGGAAGAAAACAGTTTTAGCAGAAAACCTTTTAGAAGTTCAAGAGGAAAAAACTATTAAAAAAAATGTCAATATAGTAAACCACTTTGTTAGTAAAATAGGTAATGATTCAGATTTTGTTCTTTCACAAACAGAAAATTTTTCCCAGTCTTGTTCCTCATCAGATAGTGATGAAGACTTTTTTGATGCAGAAAATATTGAATATTTTATTGAAGATGAATTTATATCAGACCATGAAGATGACTCATTCAAAGATAACATTTGTGAAGGTTATATTGTTGTACTTATTAAAGTTCTGCTTTTGTGGCAGTCATTATTTTGTATATCAGATCTAGCCTTTTCCTACTTGCTTTTAATTATTAAGTCCATTTTGTACTTAGTCTCCAAAATTTCAAAGTTCACATTAGACTTATATGAGAAATTTCCTGCAAATATAAATCAAGTAAATAAATGTATCTCTTTTGCTAAAGACAATTTCAATAAGTATATTGTTTGTATAAAATGCTTTTCTCTTTATAATTATTTGGATTGTTTACAAGTAGTTGAGGGGATAAAAGTGTCAAAACCATGCAATCATGTAATATTTCCAAACCATTATTTGGCTCAGTTTCGTAAACCATGTGGCGAGATGTTGCTTAAAACAATTGAAATTAATGGACAGACAAAGTTAGTTGGAAAGAAAATATGTTGCTACAAGAGTTTGAAGGAAAATTTACAGGTTTTTGTTAACAGAGAAGGTTTTGAAAAGAAATGTGAAACTTGGCGGAGGAGAATCGTTAAAGATGATGTTTTATCAGATGTTTTTGATGGGGATATCTGGAAAGACTTTAATGGCAAAAAGTACAATTTCTTTACAACAGAAAGAAATTATGGTGTTATGCTGAATGTTGATTGGTTTCAACCCTTTAAGCACACAAATTATTCTGTTGGTGCCATATATCTTACTGTATTAAACCTACCAAGAAGTGAGCGTTTCAAAAAGAAAAACATAATTTTGATTGGGATAATCCCAGACATGAAAACAGAACCTCCAACAAACACATTTTTGAAACCTCTCGTCAGTGAACTGCAAGAAGCTTGGAATGGTATTTTTATGACAAGCTTTGAGTCTCCGAACAAAAGTGTTAGTTTTAGACTGGCATTATTATGTGTTGGATGCGATATCCCCGCAAGTAGGAAACTTTGTGGATTTCTAGGTCATGCAGCTACAAAAGGTTGTAACAAATGCATGAAATCCTTTGAAGGCGGGGTTGGGGAAAAAAATTATGGTGGTTTTAACTCAGATGAATGGGAAATGAGAAATTCTGAGGACCACAGAAAAATTGTAAATAAAATTGTTTCTACTAAAACAAAGACACATAGGGAGAATTTAGAAAAGACATTTGGTGTACGTTATTCTGTTCTTCTGAATTTAGAATATTTTGACCCTATCAGGATGACAATTATTGATCCCATGCACAATTTATTTTTGGGAACAGCAAAGAAAATGCTGCATATTTGGAAAGAAAAAGAAATTTTAAAACCGGAAGATTTCAAAAAGATTGAGAGTCAAGTTGAAAAGATAGTTTGCCCATCAGATGTAGGGAAATTACCCCAGAAAATAGCTAGTTGTTTTGGGGCTTTCAATGCAGATCAGTTTAAGAATTGGACAATTCTTTTCTCTGTGTATGCTCTAAAAGGTGTGATACCAAATGTTCATTTAGAGTATTGGAGAAAGTTTGTTTTAGCTTGCAAAATACTTTGCACAAGAAGTGTATCAAAAAGTAATGTGAAAGTAGCTCATCGTTTATTAATTTCCTTTTGTATGAAAGTGGAGGAAACCTTTGGAGTAGACAGTATTACTCCAAATATGCATATGCATGTTCATTTGGATAAATGTCTGTTTGATTTTGGACCAGTTTATGCATTTTGGTTGTTCAGCTTTGAAAGGGAAAATGGTGTTCTTGGATCTATACCAACCAACAAAAGAGATATCGAATTGCAAATTATGAGAAGATTTATGAAAAATAGTCATACCTTAGATTTGTTTTGTGATGAAAATTTAAATGAAAGCCTTGGTCCAGAATTTGGAAAGCTTTTAACATTACAAGATAAGGAAAATGACAGGGGAACATTAGGTGAAATGACAGAAGGAATGGATTATAGTTTTGCTGAAATGTCATCTAGGAATACTCGTGTAGAGACTCTTGATTGGATATTTCGGTCTCTTGATGCTATCAAGTTATCAACCTTAAAAAACTATGTAATTCCTGAAGAAGATCTTGATCGTCTGAAAATGATGTATAATACCTTATATCCCTCTACTGATGAAAGAACGTTAGATATATGTAGTACCTGTCGCATGAGTAAATACGTAGAAATAAGTGGTTCAATTTTGGGTATAAAGAAAAGTAGATGTTCAAGGTCATCTATGATTATTGCACACTGGCATCAAGATGATGGAAATATATGTTCCTATGAAAGCATGGAGTTATCTGCAAGGCCAGGACAGATAGAGAGAATACTTGTTCATAATATTTTGATTGATGGAAAGTCCTGTATACATATCATAGTCAAAGTAAAATGGTTTTCAAAGGTTGATGAAGACATACTTAATTACTATGGAAAACCAGTTGAGGTCTGGTGCAGTGATGTTTATGATATTGAGGGGCCATCTTCTTATATACCATTGCAACGGATTAAATCTAAATTTGTGCATGCCTTAGATTGTATTAGAGGCAAAAATGTTATCATTGTGATGCCAAGAGAACGCTTTTTAAGTTAGAGTAACAGTTACTATAAATGAGAAACTATTCTACTGTTGTTTCGATAATGTTTTTAATATGAATTAATGAGATAAGCTTTTCAGTGATTTATAGTAGTATTATTGTATCATATTTATGGTATTGTAACCTGTAATATGAAATAATGAGTTAAGTTCTTTCTCCTATGATAAATTTTGCTGATCATGATCTTTTTTCAAGTAAAACAGTTACATACTATGGCATGCATTTTTTTTTTCACAAATCTGTGCTCAAAACTATTGTTTTTCAATGCATATTTTTGTTCAGCATAATTTAATTCAAAGTTCAGTTTTATGATTCAATATAAGTAGTATAATATCAATGTTACGAAATTTTCAGTAAAACATTGATGTTAGAAATACTCCTGTATTACTTTTTATGCTATTTGTTGTCTAAAATTACATGACCAGCTTCTTTCACAACCACTCTGTCATCTGAATGCAACTCTAGGGTGACTCTGAATGCATTTTTTCATGGCATTCCAGTAATTATAATCGAAAGACAGCATGAAACTAGCAAGTTTGAAGGCCAGCACACTTGTTACATGAAACTGGACATGCATCAGTTCCAGAACGTTTCACACGAAGCTGATGCGAAACTTGTTTGTGTGAAGTCTATCACACACATTTTGTTGTGAAGCTGGACTCGCATCTGTTCCAGCAAGTTTCTCCAACACTCACTACACTAGACTTCTTGAAACTTGTATGTGTGAAGTCTAGCACACACATTTTGTTGTGTGAAGCTGGACACACATCTGTTCCCGCAAGTTTCTCCACTGCACACTACACACTGCACACTACACAAGACTGCTTAAAACTTGTATGTGTGAAGTCTAGCACACACATTTTGTTGTGTGAAGCTGGACACACATCTGTTCCAGCAAGTTTCTCCACTGCACACAACACAAGACTGCTTGAAACTTGTATGTGTGAAGTCTAGCACACACATATTATTGTGTGAAGCTGGACACACATCTGTTCCAGCAAGTTTCTCCACTACACACTGCACATTACACAAGACTGCTTGAAACTTGTATGTGTGAAGTCTAGCACACACATATTGTTGTGTGAAGCTGGACACACATCTGTGCCAGCAAGTTTCTGCACCACACACTGCACAAGACTGCTTGAAACTTGTATGTGTGAAGTCTAGCACACACATATTGTTGTGTGAAGCCGACACACATCCTTTCCAGCAAATTTCCCCACCTCACACTACACAAGACCACTTGAAACTTGTATGTGTGAAGTCTAGCACATACATTTTGTTGTGTGATGCTGGACACACATCTTTTCCAGCAAGTTTCTCCACCATACACCACACACTGCAAAATACTGACATTAAACTTGCATGTGTGAAGTCCTACACACATGTTTTTGTATGAAACTGGGCACTTATTTGGTAAAGCAAGTTGCTCCACCACTACACAGTTTTCAACTAACTAGAGACTTTCTTTTAGATGTGTTGCTCACACAGTTTTTGTGTCTTCTGTTGATTTGGTATCGGGAATAATATGTTCCGAAATATGAAGAGTTTATGAAGTTAAAGAAGTTGCACGCGAGAAGTACTAGATTATTTGACTTGTAACCATATTTCCAACAATGTATTAGCTGTATATCTTTATTCTGTTGTTAAAAACATCTGTACTTGCTGGACAGATCTTTCTGCCATACTTCATTTTTTCGTACAAAGATATGAAACAAGTAAAGAAAGAACAATAACAATCATTGCCTAGCACATTTTTTACATTCATTGAATTTGTGAATGGTTTGGTCATAAATGCTAGATGTACCCAATAGAGGTGAGGTATTGAAGATGGATGTCATTTTCAATATGTGAATTTATGCCTAGTGTGAAACTAGACTAAATCCAATACCACTTTAATAAAATACACCAATGTGTTGTGTTGTTTAGCTTTTATTTAGGATGTTGGCATAAATCTGTGCCATATAGTCCATTAGTTAGTTTCTTTTCCAACAACATTTTGTTGAACTAAAAGTGATTGTTTAAACCAAACATAAAATGTGAGATATCTAGATGTTGAAGAGGACACTGTACCATTTTCAACTGATTCATACATAGAAGATCTAAAGAAGGTTTAAATTGTGTAGGTTGTATCACTATTTGAATTTTTTTACGTTCCTCAGGATATTTTTCCTGGAATAGCCCAGGATTAGTGTTTGAATCACGTAGAATATTTGTCTACAGAGATACTTCGAATATTAGATACAAAGCCATTAATTCTTGTCTTGTAATTTCTTCTCATTGATGTTTTAATACGATAAAATGTTTTAATTCAGAATATTGGTTGTTCTCTTTTTTTTTAATCATCTTATAGAATGGATTGTCCCACCTTGTAAGCAGTATACATACCTTATTTAACAGAAGCCCATGTTTAGATCCATATCCATAATTTGATTAAAACATATTAATCATTTGATTCTGCTTCCTGAAAATCACACCAGTACTCAGACTGAATGTATGGTCCAGTGAACAGTCCAAATGTTGATACCCACTTCCTGGAATCAAACTGGAGATTTTTTGGTTGGGAGGCTGATGCTCTTCCTCATAACCATAGATACCATAAGTCCATGATTCATCCTTCAGTGTTCCCGGTCTAACTGCTATGGTGAGGCTACCTCAAAGATGTAATTTCTGTACACAAACATTAATTTTCAATCACAAAGTTCTGTTTGGGTTTTTTTTTGTCCAGCATTACTCTTTGCTGCGCAGGAATGTTGGCATGTCATAGTGAAAGCATTTGTATGTAGAAATTAAAGTGTGGCTCTTATGGTGGAATTTGTTTTTGACCGAGTAGAAAACTTTGGGGAAAAAGAGAAAATGCTGATAAACAACATTTTTTCCTTTTCCCAAAATGTTTTTACTTTGCCAAAAATATGAATATTTGTTATTCGTGTGTAATTTAGGAAATTTATTAGATCTGGAAATAGTCTGCGCAATAAAGAGCTAAACAGCCATACATCTCAGTTTTTCCCTCTAAAGACAATTGAACAATTTATAAATTGCGTAAAGTTGGTGTAAATTTTACTGATACTACTTTTTTTTTGTAAAGTTAATGTAAAGCAGACCTTACACCTTTATACCTTTTTTTCCCGTAAAGTTATAATAAAGATCAACTTTGTTCCTTTACACTTAATAAAGTTGATGTAAAGGTCAGCTTTACACCTTTACATTTTGTAAAGTTTTTGTAAAGGACTATGTTATCTCTTTCTGAGTATGTAAAGTTGGTGTAAAGGTCAACTTTATAACTTTCATCTATGTAAAGTTGTTGTAAAGATCGACTTGCATTTTGCTAAATCTTTAAGTAGATTTACTGAGGAAGTAAAGTTTTGTAAAGCTATTTTTTCATGCAGTGAAGGATGAATAAGTAACACATTAATCCCAATAAATATAACTATAGTGGTCAAAAGAAAAATACATGTATATGTGAATCATTTTTTGCAGTATATGAAATAAATGAATTAGATAAGGGTATCGGACATTTAAAATAATCAATCACTACTATTATGACTTCAAACCAATCATAGTGACAGATAAGTGCAAGTAGAATCAAATATGGATACTTCCTAGGGAAATTGTGCAATTTAACTGGAACACATACTAAAGCCAGGCTTTTGTTAAAAGTTTCAAATGACAGCGCTTAGGCGTATGTATAGGTATTTTGAAGAGTTACGTTAAGTGATACAAAAATCAACAGTTCACATTACCAAATGAAGAAGTCCCCATGTTTACCCTGACTATTTTGTTAAATATAGAAATATATTGGTAAAATGGATTAAACACGGTGGAAACACATACAGTGTTATAGATGTCTACAGGGCCAATGCAAGCGGTCATCGTGACAGAAATCATTGAATGTTGCCCCATAAGCTGTATCATACACCAGACAAAAGTGGTGGACAGGCAGACAGGCAGTAGACAGACAGACAGCTAAATGGCTGCAATACGAGGACAACCAGACAATACAGTAAAACCTCTCCTCCCGACCACCCCGACAGTACGAGCAACCCGCTATTAAGAACGATTTTTGCCAGAACGGAATTTTTCCTTCTTCAAGATCAATGATCTTAACCCCGGAAATACGAAAACCCGCTATTCCGAAATTACGACCACCGTTTTCAGTACCAATATGAATTTACCTGTGGATTTTCACCCCGAGAAACGACCGCTCGATTTCCATAACATCTTTACAAGCAGCTAATTTTCACGCGTCCGTAATCGCGAACCATAGACTGTGCCACATGTACGAGTATTCTTGGGTCCGATGGAAATGACAATCAATTATCGGTCTGTTGTTTGTCCACTGACAATTGATTGTAACGTGATTGTGTTAATTAATCAGGATGTTACGTAACATAATCAAATGACCCGTGAATGGATGTTTAAACCATCGATTTGGCTTTCACACGGCAATCAAGCGTTTATCACACGTCTCTGACCCGGACAACAAACATGTCTACATCCGGGTGACCAGGTTTATTGTTTATAGCTGACTGATGTAATTTACGAAATTTGGGTTTAGCGGTGATCGAGATGGGATTATCATTTTGAATTTGGAACTTTACATACTGTAATTATACCGTAACGAATATGCGATTGTTAACAAGTGAACACGAAGACTGTAAGAGCGACGATTAGCAGGCCTGTTCGAATTTTCAACTCGGATGAAAAAATAGAGGGGTGGGGAGTCCGTATATGTTAATCGTTCAAAGATCGGCCCGTATTCGAAAATCTTTGTTTTAGAATGAAATTCGGCAGTTGGAGTATGAGTTTTTAAGACTATACGAAGTGAAAAAGCATAAATTCTATCACAACTAACATAAGATCCTTTAGTCCTCAGATGCATTTAGTTAATGTACATACCTGGTTTTGATTGTTTTAAATAGGCAATCATGAATTGACATGCTTTTACAGGTGGATTTATTTCACAAATTTAAGGAAAAATAATACTTTTCACTATGAAATGACATGCTTTTACAGGTGGATTTATTTCACAAATTTAAGGAAAAATAATACTTTTCAGTGAACATGAAAATGTTGTCATTTTCAATTGTATACTTCCCTACGTCAAATGCATTTACTACTCGCGTCATTTAGCCCTGCACAAGTCTACTCAGAGCCTGGGTTTATATCAAAATGTAGGCGTGTGAAACCCGGAAATCAGACCACCCCACTAATAAGACCAAATTTTAAAAGTACCGTGAGTGGTCTTAATAGAGGAGTTTTACTGTACTGGACGATGAAAAATAGAGACTATCCAGCATTATTTAGGTAAAAAAAAACGGGGGGGCAGACAGGTTCAAAATTCATCAGGCCGACCTATCCAATAGGACAGACAGCCAGCCTGCTAGACAAGGCAAAACTTACATATAGATTTAAAAAAAAAAAGCACACGAATTCAAGATTCGGCATAACGACCGATCCACCAAGACCTACCGACAGTCCTACCGACCGACCGACAGACGGACAGACAGAAAGACAGACGGCCAAAACAAAAACATACATACACAATTTCTAATACACACTATAAAAATCATTAAATACTGCCCGAGCTGACAGTACTAACCGATCTGGCAGGCCGGTCACATAAACATTTAACAATTAATCCCTTGAACTTACAAGCTCGTGGAAAAAAATGCTATAAAATCAAAAATTCATAGCCAACTAGCAATTTTAACGATATACGATTTCCCACATAGAGGCACGATTAACTCAAGGGCCTTTACAGGCGATGTAAATCAAGATCAGGCCACACGAAACGTGCAATCTGATCTCGGTCTAACATCATCTGATAATATAATTACCAAAAAAACATTTGAAATAGGAAAAAAAATGAGATTTTACCGTCGGCTTGAAAATTTCATTCAACTTATTTAGCGGGAAAGGGGCCAACAGAATTTAGCTGTTTTAAACACTGCTGGAAAACGGAGAAAACATTATTGACAGTATATCTTCCCCTTTCCCGTCATACTTTCGAGTGATTCAAAGACGAATCACCCTATCAGTCATTTACACCTATCGTCCTCAAAAACTTTAAATATGGACAGGAGTTATTGTATGGAAATATTGTATAGTTGGACAGCCTGACATAATGACAAAGATACATCGCATGAAAAAAGAAATGACAACAACGACTTCGTCTTCTGGATTTAGAATGTTCGACCCTAACGATCAATTCACAAAATACGACTGTGTAGATGTAATACCGGGACCAGAAACAAATACAGAGAAATTATCTTGTGGGTTTAATGCTATTATATATAGGTCTATATACGATTTCTCGAAAGAATTAAACAATCAATGAATTCGTGAAAATAAGAAACTTTAAAAATTGATTATGACCAAACTAGGGAAAATTTTGAGACGGAAAAAACACGATTTACGGTTTATGTCCTCGGGTATTTCTGCTATTGGTCAGTTTTCTGCAATAGACTTATATGATCCCAAAATTATGTAATGACTTAATTAGTATCGTGCATCTGGGAGATGCATCAAGTTTTCTTGTGTCTTAGCACGGTTCATACACAAATTGCTTGCATGCATACATAAGATAAACTCTTTTGCGTATATTTCCATGTTTCAGGTGACGAAGCGAATATACTACGGATTACGTGCAATCGAATAAAACAAACCCGTTCGCTGATTCCCATCACGTCGACAGGTTCCGCCGAACATTTACAAGGTAATGGTGTCAGCTACAATACCAATGTTAGAACTTCCCTTCAGCTATTGACCAGTGATATGTCGTCTATCGGAAGTTACCAGCAAACCATTGCTAGAGAATCGATCCTGCACCACATCTCATCGCCGCCCGCACTTCCTAGTCTACTAGGTCTTGAAAATCTTTCAGAAAGCCTGAGTCCTTCAAGTAAAAGTGAAGTGTGAATCAGCTGAACATGTCGGAAACATTTAGGCAGTACTCTTACAAAAAAAGATGAACACGAATATCAAAGTGTACATCATTTCAATGGCTTGCAAGAATACTTTCGCCTGACTTTGTTTAAGTCAAATAAATTCATTCATTCATTCATTCATTCATTCGTATTCAGTGATGATAAGGAAACAGCTTGATGAAATTAAGAATTGAGACCAGAATATGAGCTAGAAATTACTGGCCTTCACACAAAAAAAAATCATTTCTAGTCACTTTCATGTGAAAATAACTTAGATAACTATTTTCATGTTCAATGTGCATAAATAATGAACATACCGTCGACCTTTAAATGTGCAAACATGGCGTGACCCAATTCCTGTAGCTCGGTAGTATTTACAGCAGAAATCCGATAATCTTTGCATTTTTTGAGAAGAAACACTAATTAACATCAAGAAAAAAGAAGTAGATTTCTTTAATATAAGTTTATTTTCTGGTGTATTTGTCTTGTATTTGTCTGAAATTCAAGGGCAATGAGACATTGGAATATTGGTAAGGGTTACGAGCAGAATTACCGTGTGACGTCATCAAAATATTCGCTCTACGAGATGTACACAACAATCACCCGTTCAAGGACAATCACGGAATACGGACAATCGACGATACTAGGCCTACACACTACACTGGAGCAGATCGTGGTACGGTGAGTGATGTCGTGGATTTTGTGGTCACGTGAGTCTTGTTCAGTCACGTGAGTCTTGGTGTGGTTTTGAAAATGTTGATGCTGTTTTTACATCTTGAAGTTATTCATTTGTCTTGGTGTAGTTTTAAAAATGTTGATGCTGTTTTTACATCTTGAAGTATATTTATTTGCCTTGGTGTGGTTTTCAAAATGTTGATGCTGTTTTTACATCTTGAAGTATATTTATTTGTCTTTGTGTAGTTTTTCAAAATGTTGATGCTGTTTTTACATCTTGATGTATATTTATTTGTCTTGATGTAGTTTTGAACGCAGGTAGGCTATCAAATGCAAAAGTTACATTGTTGTGTGAAATATGTGATGTTTAGCGGAGTAATACTTAAATTGTGGCACACTCATCGTAGTAACTTTAGAGTAATCACATATATAATTGCAATCCTTCACAGTACCAATAGAAGCTTCTATGTAGCAAGTCTTTGGTCCTTATTTACCAAGCACTTTGTACTTTATTCTAAGTGTAATTGTAGAATTAGAAAGTTACCAAAGGTTTGCCTGACTATCCCATTTGCTTTATGTTATTTTCAAATTTAAGAAACTTTTTTAGTATAAGACTAAAATTTTCCTAGGGATTGATGACTACGGACCATGAACTGCATGCATATAATTATGCTACAAGAGTTGAGATCTCAGATTAACTCTTACCTTTCTTGTCGTTGTCTTTAGTTTGAATTATTCCACTGGCTTTACTGACGTATATGACAAATGTTCGCGCGCATCTTACTGTCTCATGAATAGTGAATCGAAAATGGACCTATGTATTTTTCGCACGTAGTTATAGTAATACTATTGGTGCACTGAAATAAATATAATTTCTTTGGGTAGTATAAATAAAGAGAAAAAAAAATGGTTCTATGAACTGTCATGGTCAGATTATCAAAATACTGTTTACAAGGCGTTATACACCGAACAAGCAAGCAAAAGCAGGAAATTGAAAACTGTGGAAATATAGCTATTTCCACTTTGAAAATTATTGTAGGAAGAGGAGAAATCTCTTCTAATGGCCAAATTTCTCATTTTCCCACTATGTCTGCTGAGCTTTACCTTATTTTTCCAAAAAAAAACTAACTTCCACATTGACCTTCACCCCAATTTACCAACGAAATACGTACGAAAAGGTATCATTTTTACTCATGGTGTTTAGAATTATAGATACTGTAAGTGTGAAAACTTTGATAAAAATTTGCCGATTAAAAGTATGTATTTATTAAAGATTAACCCTTATTCGACCAAGTTAACCCCATTTTTAAGTCAATGGTTGAGTTAACTCCATTTTTTAGTCAATGGTCTATTAGAATTGTACATTTACTATGCTCAAAACAAAGCCTTTATATTTTGTTGTGCAAAAATATAAGAATTTCATTAAAATGAGGTATATTTTTTGTACCTTCTTTCGGTAATTTTCCTTTTTAACTGACTATTAAAGAATAGGGTAATAAATCTATTACAACTTATACGCTGAATTTGGAAATGTATTTACCATATCTTTTTTTATTTTTGTACTCTTAGAGACATGATGAGCTTTGTATGTGCAAAGTTTGAAAATACTTGTTCGTTAGAAAAAAAATGTAATATACGTCGTTAACTCTTAACCAAACAAGCTCTTAACTATACTGAATTTGAAGCATCCATGAATGACAAATTCAAAATGGGAGAAAAGAGCTTTTCTGCTAGGGTATGAAAAACTGTATAGGGAAAAAATGAGAAAATGCTGGTCATTTTCTCTTATTTCCCCAATGTTTTTAACTGTCTTCTTTAGGGTACCTATAACTTGGAATCAAGAATAAAAGTTCAAACACTATAATAATTTAACTGGATACTTCTAGCTGGTAGAAAAACACAGATAATGCAAATTGAAAAATCTTTACCTCGAACAAAATAATCCTGTTTAGGTCATAGATTGGTTACCTCCCTTGATACAGCAAAGTTAATATCTGTAAATATGTACAACGGCAATCCTTTCATAACGGAACACTGAACATCCAGGATCTTAGATAATACTGCTCTTGACTTACACTGTACGTATAGAATAGATTACGGGTGAGAAGAAAGATTTATACTTCTCTGATACTGAAACACTCGAAATACATGTACAATGATAGTAGCACCGGACATTCTTACAAAAAAAACTTTGTTAAACAAATCTAACACAAGTTAAATAAATCTGGGAAAAAATCAAGAGTGATAAGTGCAGTTGATGCTAACACTGAAAACAGAAATGGCGAATATTTTCAAGCTTTGTTGAATTAATGCCACATTCGATCCCATTTATGTTGTCCACAAAAAGACGCATCAGTCAGCAAGTCATTTCAACAGTCATAGAACTGGCAGAAGACGATTACGATTATTATAAATGTAGGATTCAGTTTCCACCATGCCTTTAGCATATTTGTAGGAATTATTAGTAAAGGAGAAAGAATAATAGGAGGAGCAAGTCAGAAACAAAAACAGTCCATGGGCAAGACCCTAGCTGGTCTTTGAAAAAAAAATCTCGTATGTTAATTGACTTGCTCAGTATAAACATTTATAGACGCCGGGCTATCTCACATGTTAATTGATAGTTGAATAAGTAACACCAAATTGACTGACCAGTTTAAGTTGATGATTCAAAAATGATTGTATAACAAGCTACAAAGATCACTTTTCATACAGAAAATGTCATTAAAGCGAAAAGTGCCAACCCTGGTCAGCCTTCGCAATTTGCGCAGTCTGACCAGGGTTGACACATTTCGCGGTTCCCAGAATATCCCTTTTTGCGTAATGCATCACAATTTTATATATCCATAATATGATGACTTGTGTGGTACAATGCGTCACGGAGAGGCATCGAACGGCCTTTTGTTAAGGCATGGCCCATGTCCTTTCTTTTTTTCTAAATTGCGTTTGAAATAAAACTCTAGCTTTGGAGTTGACAGATTGTTGATCATGTGTTTTTTCGCTACTCAAATCCTGCGACCCTTTATTATTGGTTGATCTTTCCAGGAAAGAATTTAAATTAGCGCCTTTATAATGTGACTGTCCAAAACTGAGTAGGCTAAATGTCATTAAATCAAAGAATTCAGCAAGACTCTTGCATGAATGAATCCTGTTTTTCCTTACATGATTTTGGGTAAGGACAGATAGCAAACAGCTATCACGGGCTGTATTTACCAACTATTCCTAAGAACCTTATTTGTCTTTTTCTTCAAGATTTCCTGACTTGGAATGTAACAGAACCTCTGATTGGCCATGGACAATTTGATTTAGCCAACCAGTAGTTCTGTTACTTTCACAACGACAAATCTTTTGAAGAGTAAGACAAAGAATGATGTTAAGAATGGTTGGTGAATACTGGTCTGTTGAAACTTTCTTTGCACCAGGAGTGTGACCTTGTGTGTAAGAGTTACCTCTCTTCACTATTGCTTTCATCACGGCGATTTTCAAATAAGGGAAGTAATTAATGGTGTTAGAGTTTCAGATAAAAGCACAGAGTTGTTTACCATACATTCAGAATGTTCAAAACTGTCTAAATATCGTCGGTTTACTTCAAAAACATCGTACCTACAGCTTGAAAGCAAGCTTTAGTTATGAGGTTTTTGAAGTAAATCGCCGATATGAAAGTGATTAGGTTAGATCATATGATGTCGGATCCTTATCGTTACACGGATTGGCATCACGTGCAGTATAGTTTTGCTGTCAATGTTTAACCCGTTACAACACAATTCCTACTTTTGACGCCCCAGAGAAAAAAGCATCTATAAAACATTGTGGGAAAAGGAGAAAATACTGGTAACCAGCATATTCTCCTTTTCCCACAATGTTTTCTACCCTTCACAAAACAAATTTTAAATTTTTAGTCACTTTTATTTTGTTGTCTGCAATTGCTTTTGATTTGGACAAGCCTAAAATTTTGTCGTTTGGTAATGAGTTAAAGATTATAAACTAAAATCCGTCTTGGTGTCCGTGCACTTTGATCAAGTATGTGTGATACACGACACAGTGAATTAACTTCAGCACACTATCGTATTTGGTCTTTTTACGATGGTAGGTGCAGTAGTTGCCTACATGATTTGCCTTGTACCTCGTAGTTAGTTTGTCCATCGTGCAGTTATTATTTCAAACCGTCAGCAGGTTTTCGGGACAAAGATTGATGAAAAAAAAACTGTCTTAGAGAGAGAGAGACAGACAGACAGAAAAAAAGGCAAAATACAGAGACATAGGGAGGCAGAGAAGGTCTTCAATTTATTAATGCTTGTGTCAAAACTGTCAGTGGCTAGTAAGGTTTTGCACCAGGGAACTGTGACGTTAGGATTTAAGCCAAAGTGCCGACCTTATCACACTGATGTAGTGTTGAACCAAGCTTTAAACACAAAGTAACCATAGATAACAGATCAGATCACTCGATAAGTCTGAAACTAATCATAAACTAACTAATTCAAAGTTTGCATACAATATTTTTGGAAAAAATGTTGTAAATATATATTTTTTTTTCGTAGCAAAAAGATGTAAGTAAAACATTTTAACCTATTTACAGTGAAAAAAAGTAACGGTTTTTAATTATTCAAATTATATGAACCATCTTCTGGGAAAAAGGGAGTTTAATACATTTGCAAAAAATCTCGACATAGGTCAGCCTGAGCATTGGTACAGCCTGACCGGGTCGATTTTCTTTGCTATTAGTCTATTTCTGCTTGTAAATGTACCTGTCTACCTCGTGATTTCGTCGGTTGTTGGATAAAATGGGCTCAATGGATCCTTAATTATGTGTCGACTTACTTGGTATGAAGCGTCACGAAGATCTAACCCCCTTTTGTCGAACCACGGTTCAAAATTAAATGGCTTGCACCACGCGAAAAGGGATGTTCGGCCATCTGCGTAAATTGTCGTCTCGGATCAGCCTGCGCAGTCCCCGCAGGCTAATCGGAGACGGCACTTTTCGACTACATTAGATTTTTTTGCTTCAGGAGATTTTCGCAAAACAAAAAAATGCATATAAACGGAAAGTGTTGTTTTGGATTACCCTGCGCGGACTGCACAAGCTGATCTGAGACGACACTTTACGCATGTGTCCGAATGCCCCTTTTCGCGTGTCGCAGGTCAAATTACAACCATGATAAATTCTACCCGAGTATTGTTTTTTTTTTTTTCCTGTTTTGTAGAACTGCACAACAATTTCAGGCGAGACAACTTTTCGGCTACCACTTTTGTTTTTAAGACTTATGCTTTGTGACAGAGAAGTTTCATGCTTCTGCAAAAAGTATCGACAAGGTCAGCCTGCGCATTCCGCGCAGGCTGACCATATCGATATTTTTTGCTACATGTTAATTTTCTACATGTTAAAGGACAATTTTACATCACGATTCTATCAGAATTTAGACCAATTCATGCATTTGCATGGTAGAGTGCATTACGAAGATGTTCGGTGTAGTGAAAGAATAAGATGGTATATTATATTTCATGTGTCTATTTTTAGAAATATTATGGGTAAAGAAATGTCGTAATTTAAGCTTGGGGGAATTATTTCCCAGTCACAGCGAACATTTTCCTCCTGCTGAAAATCTGGAACTACTTTTTTGTTCTACTTGAGATCACTAGTTTAAAACTGACATTCGTTGACAAATTAATCAGAGGAAATATATAAAATTTATTTCATCAGCTTGTGGTTAATACGGGGAAATATTTGCCTTAAAAGGGAAAGGTCCGCGAAAATAACTCGTGCCTTACGGCACTCGTTATTTTCGCATACCTTTCCCTTTTTCGGTAAGTATTTCCCCATATTAACCACAAACTGATGAAATAAACTCTATGTAGTGCATGTATTTATTTCTTCATTTTTCGTTGTCGTTGTGGATTTTACAGTTTGCTCATATGGGCGACCCCCCTAAAAGGCTGTTATTTATATGTTTGCTACTAGAGATAGTGAAAGCTACAAGAAGAAATCGATCCAAAATGATGCCCGGGTCATAAACTTGCTCAGTGTGTGTAACGTTGTATGGTGCAAAGGATAAGTTAACATCTTATTCGAAAGAATATCAGTAATGTTAGGTGACAAACAATGTGAATTGAACACTCAAATGGCTAGATCTGTTGTTTACAAAATTCTCACTTTACTACTTGGGCTGTTCAGGTTGATGCACTGTAAAATACAGCGCATGGTTGAACTAGTTTGCTTATTATTCATGAATGAAGATCTGTAGATGGACCTTATTACTTACCCTATGATTTTTCACTCAAAAGAGAGAGAGAGAGAGGGGGAGAGAGGCAGACAGACAGAGAGAGAGAGAGAGAGAGAGAGAGTTGAAATCATCACATCGAAGCCAAAAAATAAACTCCGCGAAAAAGGATACAATGGAAAACTGTTTATATGTTGTGCGGTTTATTTTATAACAAAATTGCCAAAATGGATATTTGTTTATCACATAATAATATGATCATATTTTCAACATGAACTGAAAAATTACAACAGTGAATCATACATAATCATATAATAATTGGCTAGCAACACGTGAAAAGGGACGTTCGGACATTTGCGTAAAGTGTCGTCTCGGATTAGCCTGCGCAGTCCGCGCAGGCTAATCCGAGACGGCACTTTACGATTACATTAGATTTTGTGCTACAGTAGACTTGCGCAAAACAGAAAATTACATAAAAACGGAAAGTGTTGTTTCGGATTAGCCTGTGTCGGCTGCGCAGGCTGATCAGAGACGACACTTTACGCAAATGTCCGAATGTCCCTTTTCGCGTGTTGCAAGCCAATTATCATCATTATTATTGTATCACATCATGTGTATGATATGAAGTTACATTTATTTTGTCGTCTGCAATCGATTTCAATTTTTCAAGCCCTTTGAAAACAAAAAAAAAAAAAGGAGAACATGCTGGTTACCGGCATTTTCTGCTTTTCCCACCACGTTTTTTACCCTGCTGGTAACAAATTTCACTTTTTGAGTTACATTTATTTTGTCGTCTGCATTCGGTTTGAATTTGAGCCAGTCTTAAATTTTGTCGTTTGGTAAAGAGTTAAAGTTCACTTACTTACACAGAATACTAACAATAGACTGTAAGGTGAGGGATGGCCAAGACACACAAGAACCATATAGATGTGGACAAATAAATTACAAAAAAAAAACTTACCAAACAAATATTGTTTTTTACGAGCTGGAGGAAGAAGCTTTCTAAAACATTGTGGGAAAAGGAGAAAATGCTGTTAATCAGCATTTTCTCCTTTTCCAACAATGTTTTAAGAAGGCTTCTCAAAACAAATTACAATTTTTGAGCTTCTTTAAATTTTTGTCGTCGGCAAATGCTTCCAGTTTGGATTAGTCTACAATTATGTTGTTTGGTAAAGAGTTAAAAGGCAAATTGCATCATTTAAGCCTTTTCCATTTTGAACTCTGCATGTTTTTAACTCTTTACCAGACAACAAAATTTTAGACTTGTCCAAATTGCAAGCATTAGCAGATTACAAAATAAACAATACTCAAAAATTGATTCAGGACTTCATAAAAGTCGAAAACATGGTGGGAAAAGAAGAAGCATTTTCTCCTTTTCCCATAATAATTTTCCAAGGGCTTCTTTTTAGAGTCGTAAAAACCAGGGATTGTTTGGTAAAGTATTTTTATGGAACAGACTGATTTTTTTTTTTTTTCGTCTGCTTAAAGGTGGGTATTTAGAATTTTTATATCAGTAAATTAAACAATATATATATATCACTGAAATTTATATGAAAAAATAATACAAATCATTAATAATTAAGATTCATAAAATTACAAAAAAAAAAAAAACTTTGATGGTGTTCCCTTAAAAGGCTACGTAGCCTCCTAAGGTATTTT
Source organism: Tridacna crocea (assembly GCA_943736015.1). Lineage (NCBI taxonomy): Eukaryota > Metazoa > Mollusca > Bivalvia > Cardiida > Cardiidae > Tridacna > Tridacna crocea. The sequence continues at coordinate 34,579,329 of OX031063.1, read as the reverse complement.
TATATTTCGAGCCAAAAATCAATAAAGCATCGTGGAAATGTCAAGTGACAGGCAAATGACTAATAACGCATAAATTCCATTACATAACAAACATGTAATAATCATTTTCCATAATGTCTTCTTCGGACGCTATTTTTGAAACTTCGTCTGTGTATTCCTTTATTTCCCAATCACAGTTTTTCACTTTTTGTCACAGACATATAAACAAGTTTGAATCACATTTATTTTCTCGTATACTAATCGTTTGAAATATGGCTTTCCGTGATTTTTGTATTCGGGTTGAACACTTTATCGCACAATCCCGATTTTTAACGACCTTCAGTAAAACGACATTTGAAGAAATTGTGGAAAAAGGAGAAAATGCTGGTTGTTACCAGCATTTCTTCTTTTCCCACAATGTCTTCGATCCTTCACAGACAAATTTCATTTGTTGAGCTACTTTGAATTTGTTGTCTGCATATGCGTTCAATTGCGACCAATCTAAAGTTTTCGTCAGTTGTTAGAGTCAAGTCATTTTGCTTATTTACTCCGGTATGACGTCACCATTTTCTTTGCCAGACTCCCCTTGCGTAGCTTTTTTGGAAGATGATGCCTTTTTGTCTTTCGCAGACGATTTAGCTTCCGTTAACGAGGTTAGGGGCTTGTATTCCACCTTGACCCTTTGCTCTTTGCCTGCCACTCTCTTGCAAACACCGCGAGTCGTGAGCTTAACTTGGATATCAGCAATATCGGTCCCCTCGACTGGTACCCTTACAATTTCGACAATGTCTTTATTGCGGTTCAAATATTCTCCGGGAAAGATTGCAGAAAGGTTCATTATCCAGTAGGTTTTCACGATTGTATCGTCGGCAAATTTGCGAATGGATACCGGAAGGCTACCTTTGGGAAGCGAGAAAACAGTGTTCACCTCGAAACTTGTCACTCTGTTGATAGCTTTCAGTTCTAGCGTGGCAGTAGCCCGACTTTGTTTAGGCACTTCTACGTTCGTGTTGATATTCCAAGACTGAACCACGGAATGTTCTTCTCCTTTAGTGTTTGTGACACTCATTTCTCCGCTTACTTCACCTCCAACTTTCAGTAATGAGCCCAGATTCACTTCAAGATTTGTCTTTGCGCCAATCGTATAACTATCCTGGATTTGAATCGACGTCGTAGCGGTTGTTTGCCGGGTTGTACTAAACGTGTACATTTGTTTATCTGTAGTTTCATTCTCATACTCCGACGAATAAAGATCGAGAGTTGTTTCCTTCTGTGTCTCGGGAAGCGAAATGTTAGCTCTCTTGGTTGTGTGCTCAAACTTGGCGTATCCCCAGCGTATGTCGATGTAATGAAGGTTTTTCCTAAACAACATACGTCTTAAGAAGCCCAGGTCTTCCTTGTACCTCCTCCAGATATATTTTTCGACAAGATTTTCCAGATTTACCTCAAAGACCTTTCCAGTGTCACCCATTGTTCTGAAATTATATAGTAAATTATATGAGAGGCGCTCCTACAAAACGTATAATTGGCCTGCACCACGCCAAAAGGGCAACAGGGACATTCGGACATTTGCGTAAAGTGTCGTCTCGGATTAGCCCGCGCAGTCCGCGCAGGCTAATCCGAGACAACACTTTCCGTTTTTTATGTGATTTTCTGTCCTGCGCAAGTCTACTGTAGCACAAAATCTAATGTAGTCGTAAAGTGGCGTCTCGGATCAGCTTGCGCGGAGTGTGCAGGCTGATCCGAGACGACAATTTACGCAAATGTCCGAACACATCTCTGTGATACATTATGTCCAGCAATTCATTGCATATTTATGGATCCGTTATATCTATTTTGTCACATAACCGACCGATTCATGTTATAGAATGGTCCTTTGGGTTGCAAAAAATAACCCAAAGGTCTTTGGGTCTTTGATATATAATATAATGCAGACACCGGTTTTTTCGACCTTTGCACCGGTTACTGCTGACCTATGCCAAGTTTTAAAAGTGAGAGTTCGTCCTCAGATGGACGGAAAAACAGGCAGACAAGCTAGTTGACGGACGGACGGACACACGGATAAGCTGATTTTAGCAACCTCCAATCATTTCTTCTTCATAAATAACAGTTTTTGCATTTGCCGCATACAATTTTGTTCGAAACATTATAGTACAAGGAGATATAACGGGTAATTTCGCCACATTATTTTTCACAGACGTTTTGTGTATTACAACAGAAACAATGCTAACACTATTGGCTGAAAAATGCTCTGTGAAAAGGGGGCTTAATGCATCTGCGAAAAGTATCGATTCAGGTCAGCCTGCGCAATTCGCGCAGGTTGATCTGGACCGAACTTTTCGCTATTGGTCAATTTTCTGTTCGTCGCAGGACAGTTCTACTCCATGATTCATCAGTTGTTGAAGAATTGGCTAATAGGATTCTTATTTCTTTGTGATTGATTTGTTCCATGCATCACGGCGATACATTATATATGATATGTCTTTAGAGTTGTGGCCACAGACTTAAATCAGAAGGTAATTATAGCGACTAGTAATTCGGAAAAAAAATGCTAAAAGAGTGAGCCACAGTTGTCGGATAGAGCCTATTTCTTTAGGAAACTAGCCCGTGTTCAACTCATTATTAACCTACAGAATTTTAGGCTTGTCCGAATTGAGGGCATTTGTACCCGGCAAATTTAGTGTTATATAAATTGGTGGGATTTGTCCTTTGACAGGAAAGAAAACATTGTGGAAAAAAGGAGAAAATGCTGGTTTCCAGCATTTTCTCCTTTTCCCACAATGTTTTCGATACCCTTTTCCCTTCAGGTCGTTAAAACTGGGGAAAAGGAGGAAATGCTAGTAACTAGCCCTTTTCTCACTTTCTCTCAGTCTTTACTCCTCTTTCTCGTTCAAAGATAATACCCGTCACTTTATTGAAAAGTTACATCTCTCCTGCAGTCGTTTTCAACATCGTTTAGTAAATGTTTCTTTTCATTTTCAGGGAGAAAAGTATTGTATGAAAAAACCTTTGGCTCTGTTAACACCCCCCCCCCCCCCCCACACTACAATACAGCGAAGAGCATATGGGGATGCTGTCGAGGCTGACGAAAGAAGAACCGTGTGTAAATATAAGATTTCCAAGAAATGTAAATAAAAGAAGAGCATCCAGTAAACATCAATACCTCACCCATCTGTCGTTTTGGCTGAGTGACAGGGTGTTAATTGCAGGACCTAAATGAACGGTTTATTTCAAGTTCGTGCTTTACTGTCAATCATTTATTTTTCTTTTGCACTGCAGGCAAAATCAGGCATTTTTTTTTCGGACGGTAAAAGATAAAATTCAGAATTTGCAGTTTGATAGTGGGTTTCTAGATCTTCCGTTTGTTTAATCAAGCTTTTGAGCTTCCACTAAGACTGCCTAGTGCGACTCGATAACGTTTTGCGGACAGTGTAGATCAAGATCAGACGGCACGGAACGTGCAGTCTGATCTTTGCTCTACACTGTCCAATATTGATATAGCTTTCCCACAAAAATACCTTTGAAAAGGCAAAATTTGGGTTTTTTGATGACCGGTTAGAAAGCAAGATAGGGATTAAAAGATAAACAAAAAGTCCTTCACACTTTTAGGGGATTGCATTACCTTCCGTTCAAACTAGTCAAGAATAATTGTGACCCATCACGCAAAAAGCGACCTCCTGGGAACTGCGAAAAGTGTCAACCCAGGTCAGACTGCGCGAATGACGCATTTTCTGTTTGAAAAGTGGTCACTGTACCTTATTATACGAGTATAATCATTTTTAAAATATCAACTTAAACTGATGTTACCACTCGACTGAGATAGAAGTGATCGGCAAAATGTATTAAAGTCCCTGTATATATATTTTTTCTTTTCGTGTTTCTTTTAAATGCACCCTCAAGTTGAGTTCTGTCATTTTTGTTTTGGTTTCATATTTCCCATCTATGGCTTTTTTATTAGGCCCGTAGTGTCGTGTCGGATCAGCTTGCGCAGTCCGGGCAGGCTCATCCGGAAAGACACTTTCCGTTTTTATGTAACTTTCTATTTTGAGAAAGTCTACTGTAGTCGTAAAGTGCCATCTTGTCCTGCGCGGACAGCGGAAATTCCTTTGGGTAATTGATACAGTAAACTATGGCCTGTAATGTTATATTTAACCATTTAACTCTTTACCACGCAATCCTGACTTCAAACGATCCTGAGAAAAAAATATTTTGAAAACACTGTAGGAAAAGGAGAAAATGCTAATAACCAGCATTTTCTCCTTTTCTCACAATGTTTTCTACCCTTCTCAAATCTTATTACAATTTTTGAATTACATTTATTTTGTTGTCTGCAAATTCTTTCACTTTGTAGATCTACTGTTCCAAAATTGTGTCGTTTGGTAAAGACTTAAAATGCAGTCCCGAGCTCAAACGTTTTTATTAAGAAAGCTTTTGAAAACATAGTAGATAAAGGAAAAAATGCTAGTAACCAGCATTTCTCCTTTTCCTACAATTTTTTCGACCCTTCCACAAATACTTTTCAAATTTTGGTTTATTTATTTTGTTGTCTGAAAATGCTTTCACTTTGTACAAGTCCAAAATTCTATCGTTCTGTAAAGAGTAATACACCTTCCAGCTTCGTGACATTCACCCAGTTAATTATACAAAACTACTGCTATGACCCGGAGGCCAATACATCTATTCACGTAGGTTACCTTTCATTTCTCCTTAGTCGGAACTGAAAAAAAAACGAAATTTATTTGAAAGTCTCAGTGAAGTATATTTTTTTAAAACAAAATTGATATCTAATAGCCTTAAATTAAATAAAAAAGACGTGTTAGTCATCACTCATTCTGATGAACTCGGTTTTCACATGATACATGTAATAGCTCTGTGAGGGGTTTAACCCATTACAACAAAATCCTTACTTTTGTGACCCTGAGAAAGAAGCCGTTAGAAAATATTGCGGGAAAATGAGAAAATGTTGGTAAACACATTTTTTTCTACCCTTCACAAAACAAATTTCAAATTTCAGTCACTTCTATTTTGTCATCTGCAAATATTTTCGTTTTGGACTAGATCTAACCTAAAATATTTTGTCGTTTGGTAATGAGTTAAGCAGCTGTATATAGTCTAATACTCAAACATTTGCTAAATTATCATCATCATAATGCAGATTGATGTAAGAACAGGGTCAGTGTTTACCAACCATTTTTAAGAACTTTCTGTGTTTTATTCTCCAAGGTTTTCAGAAATTTGAAATTAAGACAACTTCTGATTGGTTTAGCCAGTTAGAATAAGTGTCAAGTTCTTTATCTAGAACTTTAACTTGACGCGAATTCGGGTCTATGAAAATAGCGCAAGGAAAGCGTGGTAAAATCTGAAACAATCCATGTAGAGTGACGTCATTCTATATTGAGTAACGTCATTCAATGAGTGAGTTACTCAATGGCACATAATTTTCATCCGGGTTTTTACTCTAGGGTAAAACTCACTTTCCTTTGATTAAGAATTGGCCATGTTAGAATCGAAATAATCTTCTTTCTATCGTGGTTTATCGTTGTGAGTTATGAGGCGTTATGAATAAACCACTCGGGCTATCGCCCTCGTGGATTATTTATTGTGCCTCATAACTCAAAACTGTGGTTTATTGAACAATAAACCACGATAGAAAGAAGATTATTTCTTGAATAAACCATGAAAGTTGTCAAGAGTTCACGGTAAATAAGGACCTAGATGTATCTGATGGCAAAGAAAAATTGTACTAAAAAAATCTTAATGTACTTAACAGACAGACGGACGAATGGACGGAATGACGAACAAGGACCAAACTGTAAAAACAACCCGTTGGCTATATAAAAATACCAGACCTGACATACTATATATAACACAGCCACATTGTTGTATAGTATTGACTATTAGACCCCATAACATATGGATTTTTCTCTCTATTTTGCATTTCTCCCCTCCCATTTTGGCGTTTACCGCCCTTCGTTGATTGTTTATGGTGTTAATACGGGGATAATGGTACTTGTGGGAATTTCGTCTGGCCAACTATCTCATTATCCCTTTGGTCGCCATGGACAATTTTTTATTCGCCTGCGCAGCTGTGTAGATTGAAATTAGAATGCATTTAAGGTACAGTATGACCGTGAATCTACCATTTCTAAAAATTCTTCTGATAAAAAAAAAACACTTGAACTTTGAGTAATTTATGCAGATTAGTCTAAGTACCAATTTTATCAGTATTATTCTTTTGGAGATAAACTCTTTACCAAACGACAAAATCTTTAAGCATTTGCAGACGACAAAATAAAAGTGACCGAAAATTTGAAATTTGTTTTGTGAAGAGTAGAAAACATTGTGGGAAAAAAAGAAAATGCTGGAGACCAGCATTTTCTCCTTTTCCCACAATGTTTTCTAAAGGCTTCTTTTTCAGGGTTGTCAAAAGTAGGGATTGTAGCGTAATGGGTTAACTCTTTACCAACCAACATAATTTCAGTCTGGTCAAAATTCACAGCCATAGCAGACGGAAATTTAGATATGGCTCATGTCGTGATATTTTCTTTAAGATGATAGAGAAAAATGTGCGAAAAAGACAAACAGCATTTTCTTCTATTGGACATGATGTTGTCTTCTATAGCCTGCTTTCTCTGGTCTAGGGACTATTGTGGTAAAGAGCTGAAAGGTTAACGTTATAAATATATTAATAGAATGACTGGGTTACTACGACAGTATTATCACAAAGAACGCTGAATAAACTAAAAAAAAGATAACAGACATTTCAAGGCAGATTTTTTAAGAATATCTCTGCAAACCGGAGATTGTAGTTTGTACAGTCTGATCTTGCTCTACACTGACTGTAGAGATAACCACGTTTGTGGAAGCGCTCAACGGGTGAATGGCTTTGTATACTATATAGCCAGAGTGGATAACAATATCTTCGCAAGCCAAGGGTGGCGATCCACTACGCTACTCTACCCTTGGCAGATCGAGTTTGATTTTGACAGTCACGCTATACACATTTTCATTGGTTGCAGCTAGCTCTAATTGCACGAATCAAATCGCTCGAAGCATTTCATCTTTAATAAAGATAGAACAAGGTCGCGACCTTTCGAATAAAAGTAGAAGGTAAACATGCATACCTCCGTGGATGTGTTCAGGATCGGTAATGATTCATTATCGAAAAAAAAAAACATAGATAAACAATATTTAAAGAAAGTTTCAGTGTGACCGATCAATTATCGGAGGTTTTAGGCTATATCCCAGCACCTGATCATGGAATGTCAAAGCACGTTTGTGCTTATTGCTTCATGTTAAATTATTGTATTCGTAAGCGGTTGGTAAAACGATATTTTATTGGTTATAAGAAATATGATGTAAAGGGTGTCATAACCAGCATCCGAATTGGGGGCGTGTCGAGGGAACCTCGAAATCGGGCTCGATCCGCCAAGGTAAGATCCGCGTAGTGATCGTAACCTTGGCTCGCGAAGATGGGATAACAAAGGCGGACATACTTTTGATATATCTTACTCCAGAGTTCCAGATATGAGGGAGTGATGGTATTCTAAATCCATTATTTCTCTTCCAAACCTATGATGTGGGTTTTCATCCCCACCTTTCAGCTGCAGGTCGAGCAAGAGTTACTCTCCTTGGAACTTATCGATTATCTGGTCCGAAAGGATTTCCGATATCGGCCTGTCATATAGGATTCAGAAGGGAAAATTTTTTGATCGACTAAAACACATTTTTCTTCTAAAATGATTAAAATCTATAACGTCTTGAAGTATTCTGTAATATCTCTACTTTACTTCAATATAATTTTAATTCCTGTAGCAAAATGGGAAGTTGCGTCCATTTTGATTTAAAGTTACTGACCCATTCTCCTTCTTATTTCTATAGAAAGGTTTAAGAAATTTGCTCTTGCACCGTTTTTGACGTTAAATAACATAAAAATGAATTGCAAGAAAAAAATCTATAACGTCTTGAAGTATTCTCTGTTTTGTTGTGATTATGATCAAAGTATTCGTTTACATTTGTTAAATTGAGATCTTGCGTCCATTTTAGTTTAAAAACGACACTATCGTTAATTCTTGTATAAAAAATGCTGTATCGAGCAAAGTGAGATTTTAAGACTGGGTGAAAAGATTTAGCGACGGATAAAGGGAAGATAAGAACTGATGACATGATAACCTTGTCTGTATTGTTTTGTTAAACAACGATCCTGTTTTTACACATTGTCCAAATATATAATGATTGTATTTATCATTTTTATACATGTACGTGTATATTATTTGCGGTAAACGGTCAAAAGCCCCTCCGGTCATTATCCCCTACCCCCAAAACATGTAAGGCGGTCAAAAGCCCCTTTGCAAATTTGCAAGGGCGGTTATTATCCCCTTCATCAAATTTTAAAGGTGGTAAAAGCCCCTTTGCGATTTCGCAAGGGCGGTCATTATCCCCTTCATCAAATTTTGATGGTGGTCAAAGGCCCCTTTATCAGAAGCAGACAAAAGTCCCTATGAATGGTAACCATGCCGACATTATCCCCTCCGTAGACATGAAGTCTGATAATCGCTTTGAAATAGAACACTTGTAAAATATACACTAATGTGTGAAATTATCGGATGTGGATCTAGAATTGATGATTGTTGATTGATTGTAATATTCAACGCCGTTTTAAACATTGTCTGATTTATATCTTGGCTGCCAATGTACCTATCAATACTTTTCCAGGGTGCTTTTTTTCCATTAGTCGGCAATTTTTTTCCCAGGCCACTGGCTGCTTACTTACTCACATAACCATTTAAATGCCAATGGTCAACAGGTGACTCAGTGACTCATGACCTAGTGGTTATGAGTTCGATACCCGGTTGAGGCGAACTTTCTTTACGGCGTAATTTCGCCTCTATCTCTGCTGAAGCATTTGAGAAAAGTAGTTGGTGGCTTTGGAAAGAAAGTTGTGTAAGTACTGGTGTGAGAAAGCCAGGAAACACATGTGCGTCACCAACTGCCATGATATGACCTTAGCTGTTAAAGTGGCGTAAACCCCCAATACAACCAACACCTATTGAAATGAATCAGATAAACTGAGGACGGATTAATGACGTTTGGTATAAATGTTCACGCGCATCCATACTGCGCATGTGTATTTCTCAGAGATAGTAGAACTATCAGCGATATTGCATATTTTTCACTCAAACGGCAATAGTAACAGCGGACCGACAGTGCACTTTTACAAGTAGAACATTCTACGGATGCTACTAGTACGGTTGCACCAGCCATGGTATTCTGTGACTGAAATAAAATGGGGAAGTTTTCATCAAAACGAACGCTTATTTGTCGTGGAAAAAGGAAATTGTCAGCCATCCAACGGGGAAAACGATACAGCTTCTGACGTTTTCCTGACAATGACAGGCCAGTTGTCATGCTATCTTTTCAGGAATAAGGTGATAGCATCAAAATTGGCCTGCCAGTGTAAGGATGATATGACTGGTAAAGAACTAGCTGGAAATAAGTCCAGTTACACATTGAAACAGGCAGAAAATTGAAGCTGTTGAAGTATACCTATTTCTTGAAGTATAGATGTTTCCTTTTGAAAAATACTGTGGGAAAAGGAGAAAATTTTTTCTACTGAATAATTTTTCCGTTTTCCATCATGTCTGCCGAACTTTTATCTCATTTTTTCCACAGACATTTCTATTCTTTTTTTTGTATTTCTATGAGCCATATGGCCATAATCATGTATGCAAATTTATAAAAAAAAAATAGAACTACATGTAGACAATGAAGGGTTTGATACGAATTTGGGGTATATATAGGCTATGTTCTTTTTTTGAAGGAGTATAGGATCCAAAATTAATGTGGGAAAAGGAGAAATCACTTTTAATGAGCATGAGCAATTTCTTCTTTCCCTCTATGTCTGAGCTTCTATTATATAGTTTTCCTTGGGAAAAAAATAACTTCCAACCTGACCTTCATCCCTGTTTCCTAGGGAAAGAAGCACGGGTAGGTGCCATTCTTATTTTTTCTTATTGTCAAGATTTATAAGTACTTAATAATGATTGTGGAAATTTTTCAAAAAATCTGTCCGTTAGAAAGTATGTTTTTATTGAATTTTAATCCTTAACCCGGTCAAATTATCTTTCTGTAGTCGTTCGCTTGTCATTTAATGTATTTTTTTTATCTCTCTCTCTCTCTCTCTCTCTCTACTAGTGCCATATGACATACCTGTGACCAATACCATTTAGCAGGGGCATCAGTGTCTCTGACACACATATTTCTAGTGTTCACTAGGGCTTGTGTGCATCCGAATATTTCCGGTCCATAACTTTTACAGCTGTGGATGGATTTCAAAATAATTTGGCACAATTGACCTCCATCACGGTTAGATGTGCCATTTGAAACATCTGTTCAATAGGTTCAGGATCAAGGTCCCATTGAAGGCCAATTTTTCGTCCGAACCATAACTCCTACATTTTTGGATAGATTCCGATATAAATTAGCATAATGCATTGTTCTCCATCATGAGTAGAAGTTCCCTTTGAAACATTTATTCATGTCCAGGGTGTAGGTCAAGCTTGAGAGTCAAGTGTTCGCGGGCTTGACACAAGTTGTCCTTGGACAACGATTATGAATTAGGATTAACGTCTTTTTATATTATGTAGATATAAGTATCGAAGCTCAAGTCACTGTGACTTGTCCGTAAAATAGGCAAGTAAAATAGGTAAACCGAGCTTAATCGTTTTCCCAAAACAATCCAACCTTTACACAGTATTTTATTGAGAAAATATGTCGGCTAAAAGAGAATTCGCTTGTATCAAGCAATTCCTCCCAACTTCCCCAAATCTTACTTTTCAATATACACGAAGAACTACTTTGGATTTTGATCTACAACTTCCTTCAAATATGACCAGTCCAAAATTTCGTCGACTTGTGGAAGGTAGAGACAACATGACCAACTGCCGTATCACTCCAATCTTTATTATTCATTACATTTACCTTGATATCTATCTTAAATGTATTTTCATTGAAATCAACAACAATAAATATGTTTTTGCGTCATAAATATAAAAAAATAGCGTCATTCAGGACGACAAGAAATCACATGTCTCAGAAAATTTAGATAACCAAAGTTGGTATTGCACCGATTGAATACGGTTCAAGTTTGACTTGGGATTGTTTAAAAGCACGACAAATTACTAAGTTTTCTAAGCCATTATCAAGCACCCCATAACTGTGAGCACATGCCTAGCTCTGGCTTAATTAGTTTCTGGCTGGTGCTTTCTAGTATCAGTTCAAAATTTCCTGATAAAACCAAGAATTCCAGAGACTTAGTGGAATCCGCTTGTATCCCTGTCCGTCTACCTATTTGTATTAATTAAAATTGACCTGATGTGTTGTTTCGTATCCTCAATTTCCTGGCCTTCAGTACTATCAGTACTTTGATTTTCTTTGCTACGTGACTTATGAAAGGTTTTCCTTACAGGCATGCCCGTATTAGCAAACCATCCCTCTTAAATTATACACGAGCCACGCTTTGGCAAAAAGCAACTTAATCCATTACCGCACAATCCCTACTTTTGACGCCCCTAAGAAAGAAGCCTTTTGAAAACACTATGGGAAAGGGAGAAAATGCTGGTAACCAGCATTTTCTCCTTTTTCCATAGTGTTTCTACCCTTCCCAAAACAAATTTCTAACTTTAAGTCACCTTTATTTTGTCATCTGCAAATGCTTTGAACCAGTCTAAAATTTTGTCGTTTGGTAAAGAGTTAATACATCTCCGCAGTGCATGAATATGAAACACACGAGTCATCACAATGTGTATAATTGATGCCTAAAATCAGGGTTTTTTTTTTTTGTTACAACAGATTTAATTCAGAGATAGAATGGTCCTAAAACATGTCGAAAGCAAAAATGCTTTGACCTAATTCAGGCTGACTTTCTTCCATTTTTTTTAACATGCATTAAGCCCTCTTTTCACAAAGATGGCTCAAATATGTTGCCGACACGAGTGACTTGACTGGTACAGTTGAAAACTAGAACATTGTTTTCCACTTTGTTACCCTTCGTTTCCCTTTAAAAAAGGTCAACCTACGGAATCCTAAAAGGGCCACCAATTTCCTCGCATGTCTCTACAAGCGACAATTTGAGTTTTTGTCACATTCTTGCATGTCACTTAACTCAAAAACATACGAGAATTTAAAATTCTTGCGAGATAACTTGGGCCAGTCTTTACTTTCTAAACCTTCGCCTGTGATTTCTTAAATCTCACATGTCCAAACCTGCGAAATTTTAGATGGCCCCATCATGGTTCCGTACCAAAGAAACAAAACAATCGCTCTTCAGGACTTTTCTTTCCTGGTTTTTGACTTTCTCGTCCTTTAAAATGAGAAAATCGAGTGTTTCCGAGTGGGTTAAAGTACCACTTTTGTGTGTGCACTGTCAAGGAAGTTTTTTACATCAAAATTTGATTCGTAAATTTCTGTTTCCCCATTTTAGCTCCACTGGCTGAACTGTATCTAGCTTATGTGACAGAGTGGTTTCCATCGTCCGTCCATCCTTCCGTATGCTAGTCTGTTTTCTTGTTAAAGTATTCATTTATGATTGGGTTTCGTGAAACTTGCTGGGTCTTTTAAATGACGTTTGGTATAAATGTTCACACACATCCATACTGCGCATGTGTATTTCTCAGAGATAGTAAAACTATCAGCGCTATTGCATATTTTTCGCTCAAATGGCAATAGTAACAGCAGACCGACGGTTCACTTTTACAAGTAGAACATTCTACGGATGGTACTAGTACGGTTGCACCAGCTATGGTATTCTATGATTGAAATAAAATGGGGAAGTTTTCATCAACACGAACGCTTATTTGTCGTGGAAAAAGGAAATTGTCAGCCATCCAACAGGGAAAACGATAAAGCTTCTGACGTTTTCCTGACAATGGCAGGCCAGTTGTCATGCTATCCTTTCAGGAATAAGGTGATAGCATCAAAACTGGCCTGCCAGTGTAAGGATGATATGACTGGTAAAGAACTAGCTGGAAAAAAAGTCCAGTTACACAATGAAACAGGCAGAAAATTGAAGCTGTTGAAGTATACCTATTTCTTGAAGTATAGATATTTCCTTTTGAAAAATACTGTGGGAAAACGAGAAAATTTTTCTACTGAATAATTTTTCCTTTTTCCATCATGTTTGCCGAGCTTTTATCTCATTTTTTCCACAGACATTTCTCTTTTTTTTTGTATTTCTATGAGCCGTATGGCCATAATCATGTATGCAAATTTATAAAAAATAGAACTACATGTAGACAATGAAGGGTTTGATACGAATTTGAGGTATATATAGGCTATGTTCTTTTTTTGAATGAGTACAGGATCCAAAATTAATGTGGGAAAAGAAGAAATCACTTTTAATGAGCATGAGCAATCTTTCCCTCTATGTCTGAGCTTCTATTATATAGTTTTCCTTGGGAAAAAATTAACTTCCAACCTGACCTTCATCCCTGTTTCCTGGGGAAAGAAGCACGGGTAGGTGCCTTTCTTATTTTTCCTTATTGTCAAGATTTATAAGTACTGTGATTGTAGAAATTTTTCAAAAAATCTGTCTGTTAGAAAGTATGTTTTTATTGAATTTAAACCCTTAACCTGGTCAAATTATCTCCCTTTTTAACTCAATGGTCTATATATAAAATGCATATTGGTACATTTACCATGCTCAGAACCAGGCTTTTTCTAGTTTTTTGTGCAAAACTGAACTACTTTTCTTTAAAGTGATGGATATTTATATATTCTTCTGGTAATTTTCCTGTTTAATTGACTATTAAAGGAAAGTGTGTTAAATCGAGTATATGCTGAAATTTGGAACTGTATATATCTTTTTCAAAAGTTAATTTCTCGGAAACGAGCACTAGGACCCCCCTTTTTTTTCAGTGTAATCTACAAGAGACATGATGAGCTTTGTATGTGCAAAGTTTAAAAAAAAATCTGTCCGTTGAAAGAATTTGTCATAACGTCCTTAAGATAATTATCTGTTATGGTACAAAGTGATCACTCGTTTACATGTCGGTATAAGACCGACAGAAAACAATTTTAATGAGTAAATCACTGTCAAGCAAAAAAAATGAAAAAAAAAGAAGGGGGGGGGGGCAGGGGATAGGGATGCACGGCACAGGTACGACACTGAAATTATTTTATTTCTTCGTTAGAAATCACAAAGGGAAACGCTAGCCCATGTAAAGGGGCTGTTGTCCGCCCGAAAGATTGGATCAAGGGGATAATGACCACCCTTGCGAAATCGCAAAGGGGCTTTTGACCGCCTTTAAAATTTGATGAAGGGGATAATGACCGCCCTTGTAAAATTGTGAAGGGGCTTTTGACCGCCATACCTGTTTTGGGGGAAGGGGATTATGACCGGAGGGGCTTTTGACCGCCATTCATTATTTGCATCAGTGAAAACTTTTAAGAGATTTGTAAAAACCATTTTCTTCCCAGTATCGTCTTTTTTAATTCTTTTTGGAAAATAATTTCAATTTAGTTAGCATAAATTTCTTTAAATTGCATTTTTTTTCTTTATTTCTAAAGAAGATTGAATTTGTTGTACTATTGGATCATTATAATAATTATGCAGTCAATAGACCAGTAACAAACTGTACAAAACAAGCAGTCTGATCCTGGGCCGAATCGGATTTATTTTATGTGTCGAAATTCTTTTGGCTTAAAAAAATTGACGTATCAATATCAATATATGACTGAAATCAGCAGAAAACATAAATCAGCCTGCACAATATTGTTGGAAAATCAAAATTATCTTCAGGGAAGTCAGAAAGCTTATTTATTGTTCTTTAATATGGCGTAGTTTTCAGTCATTTAGAAAATACATTTTTAGCCCCTTTTACACTTTTTTAAAGCAACTGTCGTATTTTTCTTTCTTTTTCCCTGATCGTTTGCATTGTGCCGGAATTCTCCGATGATGACCGAGTCTCACTGTTAGAAAAGAGGCCTATCGTGTATCTTGATTGGTGTTACGTAATGGTATACATTGATACATTGATACGAGGTAATAGTGCTTACAAAACCACCGACTTCTTCTAAAAAATGACGAAATTATTTTAGAAAGAACTGACCTATTGAACATAAAGGTGAAAAAATATAATTTGTATACGGTTGGTTTGTTTATGATAGATCAGACGATACCAGTGTGGTCTGATCTACCAACACACTTTCCCCAGCCTAATATACATGTACGTACATGTATTTGTGACGACGCTATGCAAAACAATTACAATAAAATGCCGTCTGCTGACTATAATAGCTCTATGCTACAGGTTGGAAATTAATGTTTTCAAAAATATTGTAACAAGGGAAGCCTCTTCATAATATCCTTAACTTTGTGGGTAGCTATTCAGAAATATATCCTACCGAAGTATTTTTACTATTCTTTTTTTTAACTCTTCAGGAACTGGCAATGTATGACTGCCCCAATATTTACAGCAATATTTGTAGACAACACAATAAATATGGCTCAAATTATTCAATTTGTATCATATTAAGGCGTGACAACATTGCTTGAAAAAGAGCAAATGCTGGTCAAAAGCATTTCTATAGCTGACCATAATTTTTCAAACGCGTGCCTTCGGTAAAATTTGAGGTAGATCAAATTGTAAGACCTGAAAGGAAAACAAATCCTACAAGTTTTGGTACCCCAGTAATTTACAACCCCAGATATCCCGCAGAGTTGTTTTCCAATAAATTGAAACCCTCTACACTCGAAGCACGAAATTCGGGTGTTAAGTGCAAAGGGTTTGCAGAGATCGCCAGTCAATGTATAATTCCGTATGTGATCGATTTCACGGCCAAAAGGGATCAAACTCCCATAATTTAATTGGCTTACATAGCGGTCAAATAACAGTTACCGGGTTTGATTTGCATGATAAAGTTGGCCATGCATCAGAATCGTGTCGAAGAGACGATTCTTATGAGTATCCATAACATGGGGTTTAGCGGAGGATAATTAATATTTTCAATTGGAGCCCTGTTAATATTTCAAAAATGATCAAAATAAAAGGTCCCATCACAGTGGAGAATAACCATTCCATGAAAAACCATATTTATTTAACATACACTTTTCGTCACTAGCAAGTTAACTCTTTACCAAACGAAATAATTGTAGACTAGTCTAAATTGCATGCATATGCAGACGACAAAATTAATATGACGAAAAAAAAAATTGTTTTGGGAAGGGGAAAAATTGGGAAAAAAAGGAGAAAATGCTGGTTACCAGCATTTTCTCCTTTACCAACAATGTTTTTAGGTGGCTTCTTTCTCAGAGTCGTGAAAAAACTGGGATTGTTTGGGAAAGGGATAATTATACAAAGAAAAGCCTCGTAATAAAACATCGAATGGGCGTTAAGGAAAACGGAATACAAGTACTAAAGCCACGCTGTTTAAAAAAAAAAGGGCTCAATACATCTGAGAAAAAAAGAAAAACAACTCAGACCAGCCTATGCAAGCTGACCTTTGCGGAAAAAAAAAAAGCTATAGGTCAATTTTAGGCATGTCAAAGGCCGAGTCTACCTTATCATTACGTTAGTTGCAAGACAAAAGTTGATTTTATGAATCCATATTTTGTGTTGGCTCCCTTGAAGATGCATTAACCCCCCTTTTGTCAGAGCATGGCCCATTTGTATATGAAATATACTGGAATGTAATAATATGGCTCGCAACACGCGAAAATGGGGCATTCGGACATTTGCGTAAAGTGTCGTCTCGAATCAGCCTGCGCAGTCCGCGCAGGCTAATCCGAGACGGCACTTTACGTCTACATTAGATTTTGTTTTTCACAAAACAAAAAAAAAAAATACTTAAAAACGGAAAGTGTCGTTTCGAACTAACCCGCGCGGACTGAACAGGCTGATCCGAGACGATACTTTACGCAAGTGTCCAAATGCCCCTTTTCATGTGGTGCAAGTCGTATCGTTTATATCTATTCGTTGTTTTATTCAAAATGTGCAGCCCGATCTTTGATCTATACTGCCCGCTTATTTAGTCTAGTACATCAGATGAAAAAGCTTTCTCAATTCCAATGGATATATTATGTCTTTAGCTTTCGAAAAAAAATCGGATTTCATACAGGTATATAGTACACCCTAAAAGAGGCAATCGAAAATAAAAAGTTCCTAAGATATTATCAAAAGAAACAAACGCTATTAGTCCGATTCATAATATGAGTGATAATAGCCCCCTTCCCACAAAAAGAAAACAATAGCATGTTTTTTTTCTCCAAAACCAGATGGGCCTCGTTCTAGGGTCAAAAGTAATCAAATAGTTACAGCGTTTACCTATCTCTTCGACCAGTACCAAAAGTGCCTGCAGGACGGACCTATACTTTATAAACTATATACAAATTAATCAATTCTAGGCAATTGTGAACATAAATTTATTTTTTATGAAGAGTGAAGGGAGAGATCAGCATGAACATAACTTTTGTCTGATCTAAAGAAAAGTAACTTGATTGACAGAAAATAATCATTTTAACCCATTAACAAAACAGCAACATTCTAAAGCCCTCCATATTGAGGCAATTTTTTAATAGCCAAAAATTTAAATGTTTTTCAAACGGTAGTGCGTTTATTTATCCCTGGTAAGGTAGAAAATGTAGAAGGAAAAAATTTTAAAAAATGTGAATTACTAGCACTTTCTCCTTCCCCCACAATGCTTTTTTCTCATGATTATCAGAGCTTGGGACTGTGTGGTAAAGGGTTAAACTTCTGACAAACTACACGTACAGTCTTCTTATCTCCATGGGTGAGTGCAACACTGTCCTAAGTGCCTATACTTTGTATAGGCACTTAGGATAGTGTTGCACTCAACCATCGATCTGTGTTTTGTTGGACATGTAAAGACGAGTTTAATCAAGATTTAAAATAGCATGAGGTATACGTATATAGCGAAAGTTGTAGATCGAAGATCAAACTGCACATTTCGTGCAGTTTGATCGTGATCTTCATCGTTCGCAAACAGCTATTCAAGTCAGCAATATTGTTGTGAAGGCGTTATTTACTAGTCGAAGGGTTGTAAGAGTTTATGATGAGGCGCTGTAAATGATCTGCGGTAATTCCTGCAGGTATAAAACAGACTCCTGATGTTTAACATATGTACCACCAGTAATGGTTCTTTGTTGAACATATGTACCACTCGATACGAACGCCTTTGCTGTTTTCACGCTTATGATTACAAGAAAATTAGTTCCTCTTGTTATTTTCTCGATGGATATTTAAAATGCGATTGGTAAAATTCAATTGATAAAATCCGACTGCCAAGGAAAGAAATGTTACCTAATACTGGGATTTTGTGAGATTTAACCCTTTACCAAACAATCCCTGGTTTTTATGACCCAGAGATGGAAGCCTCTTGAAAACATTGTGGGAAAAGGAGAAAATGCTGGCAACCAGCGTTTTCTCCTTTTCCCACAATGTTTTCTACCCTGCTGGGAACAACAATTTTTGAGTTACGTTTATTTTGTGGTCTGTATGTGCTTTCAATTTGGACCAGTCTAAAATCCTGTCGTTTGGTAAAGGGTTAAAATCACATCGGTGAAGATACAAATACAGCCGCAGAACTGCTGCTTCACCGTTTGATGAACAAACATGCGCGTTTCTGAAATTATAACGAATAAATCGATGTACATCTAGCAACAAGGTTGCGATAGCACAGAATGTCATCCTCAGTAAAGTTAGTATGGATTAGGGGTAATACAAACACTTTTGTGTCGTCTGATCTTGATCATCTCAGGCCGTAAGGACAACAATAGATGTGATAATCGCTCACACTGTTGCAATTACGAATATATTACCTACAGCACTACTTTATTTAATTGGCTTGCAACATACAAAAAGGGGCATTCGGACATTTGCGTAAAGTGGCGTCTCGAATCAGCCTGCGCAGTCCGCGCAGGCTAATTCGAGACGGCACTTTACGACTACATTAGATTTTGTGGAATAGTATATTTGTACAAAACAGAATATTACATAAAAACGGAAAGTGTCGATTCGGATTAGCCTGCACAGACCTGAGCAGGCTGATCTGAGATGACTCTTTACGCTAATTTCCAAATGCTCATTTTCGCGTGTTTCAGGCTTTGTGAAATGTTTATTTTTTCTGATATCTCTTTTCATAAGCGAACAATTCTATATCACATATATTCACCCAGATCGACTTATGAATAATTCATTCGATTAATGTTTCAACCTGTTACCATATAATCTAACGGTTAATCAGCAAATCTAACAACGTATCTTGTCTACTTAAATATTTTGGCTACTTTTATGAGATTCCTGCGGGCAAAATACAAGCATTTTGTTCTAACAAAACAAAAACTTTAAAAAAAGGTAGACGAATGTAATGGGTATTCTAGAATTGTTTGGCCGGAACTTTCGTGACTAAGGTTTGGGCGATGTAGAGTAAAGATTATGCTGCAGGTTCTGTCCGATCTAATCATTATCTGAACTCTGTGTCTTACAAGTGCCGTCTGTTTAATCCCATCACCAGACGACAAAATGTTAGACTATATATAAAGTCCAAAATAAAAGCTTTCGTTGATGACAAATTAACTGTAGAATAAAGAATTGTTTAGTCTCTGAAAAAAAGGAGAGAAAAATGTGACAAAAGAAGAAAATGCTTGGTATTAGCTTTTCCGTTTCTTCTCACATGCAGTCACTTGTCACTTGTAAGACCGGATTACCGTTTCCGGTTTGAACAAGAGGACTAATATTGACCAGGCTGCAACATGCATGTAACAAACGGAGGAAATACTGTAAAATTTCCTATCCAGTTAAAATTACTTTGAATAATCCATATGATCAAGAAATCCGCGTTGAATGTTACGCTGTAACTCAAATGTAACCGCATAAATGTATGTCTTTTTATTTTTATTCCAGGCGGCATAATTCTAGATTGTCTAAATCCAAAGCTTTTGCTGACAAACAATATTAAATGTGACTCGAAGGATTAACTTGTCTTGCAAAGTTTAGAAAATGTTATTGGCACAGGGGAAAATGCTAGGAAGTGTTGTTTCCCCTCTTACAACATAGCCATGTTTTCAAAAGCATTCTTTCTCCGAGTCAAGAGAACGTGGGATTGTGTGGAATAAGCTTAATTCATATTATCTGTTTTATAGTATATTTTAATGTCTACATGTATATCTATAATTCAGTATCAATGTCGTCAAAGTCAAGTCCAGACAGACTGATTATCCCTTATCCTACTAAATAACTAAAATGAAATATCCAAGTAGATATTAAATCAAACCGTTTAGAACGCTGAAGTGGTATTTGTCAAGGAAGCCATTGTATGGAATTAAAGTGGGAAAATATTGGCTTAAAAGTTAACCTCCTAAGCAACTGAATAGTTTCTTTAAAAGAAGAGAGAGAAATAATGATAAAGTAAGGATTATTGTGTTTTGGTGACCTCTCTTTAATCATAACGAGGAGTCAGGAGTTACATCCCTTGACAGTACGATA
Organism: Tridacna crocea; assembly: GCA_943736015.1. Lineage (NCBI taxonomy): Eukaryota > Metazoa > Mollusca > Bivalvia > Cardiida > Cardiidae > Tridacna > Tridacna crocea. The sequence continues at coordinate 34,558,849 of OX031063.1, read as the reverse complement.
CATAATGGGTAGAGAGAGAAACCATGTAAATATCTCGAATAGAATTAAGTATGTATCTGGACACTATGGTTGTGAAATATAATTCGGTCGTTAACAATAAATTCCAACATCACATTCAATTATTTCGATCAGTGAATATCCGTGCCCTATCAAATGGAGTAGGGAGCAATCATGGAATGAACAAGCCTCAGACGAACTCGCTTCGGAACGATAAATCTTAGGACCAAGCGATCGGTTGACAAATTTTGTATCATTGCGCCAGTAGAAGGCTATGAGCGAATGCAGCTATTTTCAATAAAAAAAAATAGTATTTCCACGATCGATGGCCTCACCAAGTGTATTCTAACATGCCATTCCCAATTACATATCTAAGTGCTAACGAAAAACTCATTTGCCTGAGAAAAAATGAGTTTAATTGGATTTATTTCCTTCGGCTTTGCACAAAATATGATATATGATCTTCAAAACTAAATATTAAACTCAAAGTGGTATTGTATTAAAAAAATACACAAAAACCAAATTCAACTATTTCAATATTATGTTTTGCAGAATATCTTCTTATCAGACAGTGTAGATCAAAGATCAGACAGCCAATTCTGTGCAGTTTGATCTTGGTCTACACTGTCCGCAAAAGGTATGTGAGTTGCGCTTAGCAGCCTATGGGTTAAAAACGGGACTCTGCACGCATAGATAAGTGGCATGCATATGAACTATGCGCTTTGAAAAGGGATTTAAATGCACCGTCTAGAAGTATCTACTAATGTCACCTTGCGCAGTTTGCGCAGACTGACATGGGTCGAAACTTGTTTATCATTCGTGAAATATCTGCATGTCCAATGACCACTGTACCATGTAATTAGGTCGATTTGGTTTATATATCAATATATAAATAGACCTATATCTACTTGAACGAAAAAACCTCAAAGACGCCATTGTTAGGGCCACAGCGGTGTGAGAGAAGAGATCCGGAGAAATAATTGATCGACTGTCTTCACTAACTGTCGATGTCACTCGAAAGACAATATCAATAGGCGAAATGACCACTCACTTTTGTTGTCGAACCATTTCTCTTTGCTATATTGAAAACAAAAAAGAGGAAATCACCATCATTGACCCTCTGGCCACCTTACTGGTATACCAAGAGCTTTGCTGTATGTGTCTATAAAATATATACATGATATTTTTATTTCGGTGAAAGATAGAAATTCTGTTTCACCGAGTGACCATCATCGGTAGCATTTCTTCTCATGAAAATATTACTGATGATGTACACCCGATGAAATAAATTTCGATTCTTCAGTAAAAACTCATCCTCGGAACCATGGTTTTAAGCATTACGTTACTCTCCGTGAAACCCCCCCCCCCCCCGGGAAAAATGACTAGCAAAAGTTGTTTCATATTGTCGGAAAGTACCTTTATATAGCCAATCAAAAGATAGATAACATAATAATACTCGCTTAAGGAGAGCATAACTTCGTTTCTTCATTAGAAACGACAGCGTATTTGTGATAAAAATAGTTTAAATTTTCTCGAAGAAAGACTGAGGTCATCAATCAAAATTTGCCATGAATAATTCATGAGAACGAGGAAACACCATCGAAATAACCCAGGGGTGATTACAGAATGAATCGAGTTGGGAAGGATGCTGAAAAATAAACACTTACTAGTCTATTCATTTGATGCTTCAAACCCAATTTTTGTCGGAATTTTCGTCAAAATGCAGATAGTTGTTTTTGGTAATTCCCCTGGTGTACCCCCTCCACATAGTGACGCATTACCATAATACAATAATACGTAAAGCGCAAAAATGTACAGTAACAGTAAATGGCGTCATATAACTGCCTTGTAAATGGCACGCACTGTTTACATCTGTAACTAGTGTGCAGTAACCATTGTGTCCTCCTGAAGAGTTAGAAAATATGGAATCGGTATTTTTCACTGGTATTAGCCATGAAATATCAAACCATATTCCAAGATTAGCAAGAAATAGAATGATAGTTATGTCCAGCAGTTAACACATGAAATGCAAACGTTACACCTCAACCGATTTTGACCCTGCTGATCGATCTCAAACAAAGCTACCCTCTAGAAATTAAAAGTAAGAAAAAAATGCCTTTCCAGGTAGTAGATCATTTTCCTCTTTGTAGTCGCAGGCGCAATATAATTCTCCCGGACATAAGACTTTTTCACTCAGTTTCGAAAGGAACCTTCAAATCAACACCAGAATTACATTTGAATCGTGATGTTCTTTGAAAAAGGAACTCCAAGTATCTGCAAAACTTATCAGCCCACGTCAGCCTGCGCAGTCCGCGCAGGCTGACGTAGGCTGATAAGTTTTGCCATTTGTAAATGTTGTGCATGTCAAAGGACCATTCCACTTCATGGTTTAGTTGGTTTTTATACAAACTTGATTTTATTATGGATCCCTAATGGTATGAAATTTTCAAGGATACAGGTAACCGGGAACCAACTAAGCTCTTTGTAATGGGTGTAAGGTCGCTTCAACAGCAAATTAAGCCATACTACAGCCATAACTTACAAGCTCCATAGACTGTTAGAACCACTTTTGAAATAAAACGGATATTTGAAATAAAATTTCAGCTTCGCTTCAATCCTTTAGTATTCACACATCTACTTCTAACAAGGGACACTCCAGAATGATCATTGCTGCACGAATCTAACCATATTTATTTCCTACATACATGTATCCAACTTCCTAATAAATGAGTCACTGAGGTCTCAATATTTAATACGACCGGAATGTCACCAAATTACAAACAAAAAACTACTGACTGTATGTAATTTGGATTAACCATACTTCACTCAATCCAGCCATTTAACAAAGCTCACCGGAGGGAGTCTTGAAAACCTTGCTAGGCATCATTTTCTCCATTTCCCACAAGGTTTTCTGTCCTTTCACATACAATTCCTTTATTTGAGCGGGATCAAATTTGTCGTCTGCAAATGTCTTCAATTTGGATAGGTCGAACATTTTGTCATGTAGCGAAGAGTTACACTACTAAAGAATTCAAACATTTCTTTTTTTCAACAAATAACAAAAACCCAAATAACGTTAGATATATTTCCAAAGATCTTTTGTTGAAGAAAGGTCTCACTTTATCGGGCAGTGCAGATCGCACATCAAACTGCACCTTCTGTGCAGTTTGATCTTGATCCAAACTTTCCACAAAGATACACTCAGTTGGCTAAGGGTTCAGTGAAAGATTACATGGGAACCAAACACAACGAATAAAATGCCATGACATTTAGAAACATATGTTTGTGTACTCATGCACGTGTTTACTAGTGGTTCAGATAAGAAGAAATTCTAAAACCTGTTTTGGCGAAATGATGCTTTTTTTGCAGACGAAGTAGGTCAAGAAAATCTGGTTACTGCACAGGCTTATCAGTCTCAAATTTAACATCGTTGATAACATTGCAAAACGATATATTCAAAAACTCGCTTCATCTGCAGCGGATAAGAGTCCTACGGACCCTCGAGATAAACTGATCTGAAATAATTTTGGTAGGTAAAAGAGTTACTAGTTAACCCCGTGTTAAGTTTTTAATCATGTCCTTATAGATATCATTTCCAAACAAGGTAAGCAAGTATAAGTAACTTAACCCTTTCTCAAACAACGAGTTTTGGACTCTTCCAAACCAAAAGAGTTTGCAGACGACTATTTTAGATTTTGAGAAAATGGCAGAAAGTTCTCAAAAAGGGTAGAAAGCAGTGTGGGAAAAGGAGAAATTGCTTGTTACAAGCAATTTCTTCTTTTCCCACACTGTTTTCAAAAGACTTTTACTGCAGACATGTAAAAACCAGGGCTTGTATGGGAAAGAGTTAAGTAACTATTAATTATAATATAATAATGTACACGAGCTTTCGGCGGTACAACCGCCTTCTTCCATTGTGATCCTGTGATACAATGCCTGCAATCGTATTGTTCAGTTGTTTACGCAACGTCAAGGATTAATCATTTTTCAAATGTAGTTGCTTTTGCGGACTGCGTCGATCGAGATCAGGCTTTATAATGTGTACAGTCTAATCAAGTATCGACACCTTTTGATATCATTTTAAACGCAGTAAACGAAAAAAAGGCTCTAAAATTCGAAAAAAAAATCTGCATGTACACCGATTTTTGTTCTTTTAGATCTTAAAACTTGGGAACGGTCTTGAAAAAGGGGGTCAAAGGATTAGTATACTTTGTAGAACTGTGTCTAAGAATTATCTGTTTTTAAAATGTAAATGAGAGACAGAGACACAGAGACAGGCAGGGTGAGACAGGGAGAGACAGACAGAGACAGGGTGAGACAGAGAGAGACAGACAGGGTGAGACAGAGAGAGACAGACAGGGTGAGACAGGGAGAGACAGACAGAGACAGGGTGAGACAGAGAGAGACAGACAGGGTGAGACAGGGAGAGACAGACAGAGACAGGGTGAGACAGAGAGAGACAGACAGGGTGAGACAGAGAGAGACAGACAGGGTGAGACAGAGAGAGACAGGTTGAGACAGAGAGAGACAGACAGGGTGAGACAGAGAGAGACAGGGAGAGACAGAGAGAGACAGACAGGGTGAGACAGAGAGAGACAGACAGGGTGAGACAGAGACAGGGAGAGACAGAGAGAGTCAGACAGAGTCAGGCAGAGTGAGACAGAGAGAGAAAGAGACAGACAGAGACAGACAGGCAGACAGACAGACAGACAGAGGCAAAGGGACAGATAGATAATTTCAATTTAAGAAAAAATTACGTTTACAAACGAGACAGAGACAGGAGAAAATTGTTCTTAGGTTGACATTGCTGGCAACAAAGAACACAAAAACCTAACGTAATATAGGCATTACAAAAACTTAAAACTTACGAAAAAAAATCCATTTGGCCTATAATGCAGTAAAGAATATTTTATGACTCAGTATCCATATAGATCTTGTCTATTTTTCTAAGGAGTGAGAGTCGTCCATTGCGGAAATTGGCAACTTCCGTATCAAAGTCCACTAAGTATGAAACATTCTGACTTCATAAGGCCGAGAGTTTAGTGTGTGGAATTCTTAACCTTTACCACACAATCCCGACTTTTAACGACCCCAAGAAAGAAGCCTATAGAAAACATTGTGGGAAAAGGAGAAAATGCTGGTAACCAGCATTTTCTCCTTTTTCCACAATATTTTCCACCCTATCAAGATCATTTTAACAAGATTTAACCTGTTATCTGCAGATTCTTCGAATTTGGTTCAGTCCAAAGATTTGCCATTTGGTAAAGAGTTAATCTATAAGTTCTGATTTTTTTTTTCTCGTAATTTTAGGTTTTCCTCGGAGAATGATCTCAGGCAAGTCATTACAAAGCCCAAGTAAAGCACTGGGAAAAACTGGGAAACGTATGAATGAGTTAACCATTTTCCACACTGTTCCGTGTTTGAACGACCCTGAGAAAGAAAGCTTTGAAAACATTATAAGAAACGGAGAAATGCTATAGTGACCAAGGTCTCCTCCTTTTTCCACAATCATTCACAAATCCATAAATCATCTTTTGAATCACACCGAATTTACCGTCAGTAAATCTTTCAATATGGACAGGTCTAAAAATGTTTTAGTCAGACAAGGGTTAAGGTTTCCAGGGTATTACTAAAACACTCTTGAGACCCGCGTAATCAACTTGACGGACAAAATATTATTTATTAATTCATGCTTTCCGGTAGGATATTGAGAAACAGCAGTGAAAATATTTTTCGATCTTACACTGGTACCACCAGTGAAAATACCGATTTTCATGTTCTTGTTGCCTAGGTTAACTGCGCGTGCCTCACAACCGGATGGGAAATATGACGTCATATACCTTAGATTTCTCGCGCTTGACGTAATATTGTAATGCGTTGCTATGCGGGAGGGGTACGCCACGGGGAATAACGGAAAAGAACTTTACAGTTTGCCCTACTTTCTAAACCAATGAAAACGCCGGATTTCGTTCAAAACTGCTGGATTTAATTCCATACTGACTCAATATGTTGCAATATGTTATTAAATGGTTGACCTATATACAGTTGTATCCCGGTTAGCGAGAAGCTCCGCCCACAGTATTTTAGCTTGTCCTTGTAGAGTAAATACCAATCTAATGCATACACTGTAGTAAAAGGGGCGGGGATTATTCCAAGTAATTGCATCATCGCCAAAAAAGTGACGTAATTTCCACGTGAATATCGGGACTAAACAACTCGTACTTGGCCACGTGGTATTAGACCTGTACGAATTATGACGAGCGCTTGAGTGAACATCAGAAGACGAGCTCTTTGCAAGGGAAAACCTCAAACTGATCGGTAAAAAGTGACCGATTACATAGGCGTAGCAAACCCAAGGGAAATTTTACTTTGAAAGCCCTATACATTTGTATATGATTTATACTTAGATTCAGTTAATATGAGTTAATCACTAAATACTTTATAAACATTGAACATACTCTACAATATCTATCCTTGACACGCCAACAGAAACCGAAGTGATTTTCAAGTACATTGGGCTATTATGTTGAGGAAAACGGAGCTACCAGATTTAATTGTATACGAAAAGCTTTGTTCAATTGATAAAGACAAATATTATAGATCTGATTAAATAAACGTCTGCAAATCAGTCCTGAGATGTAACTGGTATTGAAATCTATATAGTACGTTACTGTATTTTTCTCGTTAACTTGTTGTATGATGCAAGCTTGGCTTGCTCGTGCATCGAGTATACATAGGCTAAGCCTATTTTTTTCTTCGTTTAAGGTTATGGCAAAACACTTAAAGATGCCTGTCTACAGCCGGTGAGCAGAAACGCTGTTAAATTTCAAAAAGAAAAATAGAATTGTACAGAAATATGTCCTTTGTGTACACAAGGATAAATTACTGACATTTATGGTGTAAATGAAAAAAGAAACACGGGGGTTTGTGTGAAAAACCTAAAATTGGTCAAAGAAAACTGGCTGACGATCGAAGCTGTTAAACAATGGCGGTGACTCACGGAAATTTATCTTTGGTTTCCGCCTAGAGTCGAATACGGTGTAACTTACATATAGGCCTCGATGTCCGTCTAAAAATAGAGGCTGCAACAGAGAAGCATCCATTTTCCTTTATTTACCGCATCAAGGCCAAGGTCAAATATAGTCACGTTACAGTATGCATGATCATCATACGAATCTACCAGAGTGTATAACGGATATCGAAAATCTTCGATTTAAAATTCGGAAACGACCAGTCTGTTTACATTGAAGGCCGCAAGTTCGCGAAATGCATTTTCTATCAGGCGTAATCTAAGCAACCTTGCAACCGTCAGGCACAATATTTGGCATAGATATATAAGAATGACTGTATTTTGATAAAATAAAAACAAAATGAGTTACAACTGGCTTAAAATGAGTATTATTGCCTCTTTAAGTAACATTAATAATTTTCAGTTACGAACTCAAAAGTTAAAATAATTTAGTTAAAGCAGTAAAGAATGAAGCATTGCCCATTCTGAGGTCATACATGGCCCAACAAAGAAAATTGGGCGATATGTTGCAGAACATCAGGAAGAATGTGGACCAACTGCGTAACGGTGCAAGGGACCTTATAAACATGGGTTTAATTACCTAATTGTACCAGAGACCTTACAGATACGGTCCTTTAAAAAGTTTGCGACAGATATCTTAAAAGGTAAAATGATTGCTGCTCAAGATTAAAACAACGAAGATACAAAGATTTCAAAGGCAAACAGAATATTTACCAGCTCCTCCATTTCTTTGATTTGATAATTCCATTTGAAAGAAAGATTCGAGAGCCTGTTCAACATAGCTTGATGATCTATGTTTTTGTTTCAAAACTAGTAATCGGAAAGCATTTGCTATTTGACTGCTTTCGGATGCTGTTCTGTAATGCTAGTGATTAAAAAAAAAAGGGGGGGGGAGTAAGGAGTCGTTTCTCGTATTCAATTGTCACTCAGCCCGATTTGATTTTCCAATTCGAGAATAACCTAACAGCTACATCAACCAGCCGAATATAAATTACAAAAAGTAACATAAACATGCAAAGGCTTACCGGCCTGATCATAAGCCCTTACAGGGGACTATTAAGTTTTTATGCTGCAAACAAAAAATGTTGCAAGATATAGATAAATACAACAAGATATATTTTTCTCTGTAATCATATACAATGCACAATTTTATTCAATGAAGATGTGCATTTTGGGTGTTTGAATAAGGGGAAGATCATTTAGCAATCAGTAACTTTAATTTTATTACATCAGATATGATGTCATCATAACGTTATCACCCTGATTTGAATACAAATCTTCATAATCAACGCGTTATTGATCATGTGACAGTGTCACTGGTCTTTGTGAAACTCTGTAACAAAATCGAAAGTTGCACAAAACAGGTTACATAACCAATTAAAGATACTTTCCTTTTTTTTTTTTTACTAATCTCTTGCCAGCTATTGGTTTACTGAATTTAGTGATACTTACTTTCTGAGTGGTTATTTGTTGTTGTTTTGCATGACCTATTTTAGTAGACCTTGGGCAGGTAGAGAAACGATAAATTTGTATTTGGAATATCTATCAAGATTAATTTTACATTAATCACCAGTTTCTCCTTTTCAAGCAAAGTTTTCCTAATTATCAAATAGAATTATCAAAAGTACGCTTAAGTACATCTTAACCTATCAAGTTTATACTTATGTTGGTCCAGGTTCAAGGAAAAGAGGTAAAAATGGGGTAAATAAACTACCAACCCTAATCATTTCTGTTTGGTAGATGTAAATCGACATTAACATTTTGCTTGGCCTTTTTTGCATTTTGCTCAAATAGGTTGAGAACGCCCCCTAATCGAGTCCGCTACTCACTGTCGTCGTCCAAAGTTCTCGTACAGGTCTATTTAACCCTTTACCAAACAACCTTTAGTTTTAACGACCCTTGTAAGGAAGTCTTTACCAGGCTGGAAAATTTCATCCTCGGATACCCCGGGTTCCCTATTTGCTACGCTACATCGACCCCTGGGACAATTAGTTGAATTTCCTTCGCTTTACCGCTGGCCGAATGCTGGCTTTTCATTGGTTCCATCATCATTTTGTGATGGGCGAGTGTACTGTACGCTATGACGTTTCGTATCGATTTTCGGCGGCTCGCTTTACCGCTGGCCGAATGCTGGCTTTTCATTGGTTCTATCATCATTTTGTGATGGGCGAGTGTACTGTACGGTATGACGTTTAGTATCGATTTTCGGCGGCTGATTCAAAGTTTTATTAGTCAATTGTCCCAGGGTCGATGTAGCGTAGCAAATAGGGAGACCCTGGGGTATCCGAGGATGGGAAAATTTGGCTTGGGTCCAATTTGAAACCGTTTGCAGACAACAACTTGGTACTTGCTCAAATTAAAAGATTTGTCTGTGGAAAGAAAAAAAGAGACATAGCAGGAAAAGAGAAAATGCTCCTTACAAGCAATTTCTCCTCTACCCGCAATGTTTTCACGCGCCTTCTGCCTCAGGGCAGTAAAAAAGAGGGCTTATCTGGTATGAAACAGATCCTGGACAATGAGCCACTTTAGAGGGACATGGGTGTTTATTGTACAAACTTGTATTAGCGAGACGTCGCCTGTGTCGAGGAAAATAAATTCTTAATAAAATTCCTCGTCTTCAACCAGCTCAAAGCATGCATCCATTGCTGAATCTATCGCTTCAAAGAGCATGAAATTCGGCCGATTCCGTACCTACATCATAATCTCGTCCGTAAAACGGTCGTTTACATTTGAACTGCGAGTCACGTGATCTTATACAATGGCGGGCCGATGCGATTCGTGTAGGAACGACATAAACGACCTCGATGAAGTTATTACCATCTGTGTATCTGTCGGTTAAAACTTCAGTCGAAATTGATAAAAAATTAATGTAGATCTACGAATTGTTTGTCGCCTGAAATATGGTTCGAAAGATTTCGATATAAAATTAAAACCAAAGTTTTCTTTTGGAAGAGGAGCCTGACAATTTTCAGAACGGTATACCGGCGTATATCCGGGTGTACCGATCTGCTGCATATCAATCCACTAGATACAGACGAGGGATATGATGGCTACCATCACCCGTGATATGTGCAGAATGAGTCTGACTGCAGACAAATTGTCTTGAAACTAGTTCAAGGACAACCTGACTAATAGTTTTAACGCCGTACGACTAAAAACGCACGTTCGTACAACCGTCAATCAAAAGAGGCGTGTCGAACTGAGCTTTCTGTCGTTCTTGTATGGCTCTTTCCACCCATCCTTAGCTGTCAGTCATTTAGAAAGTAGGACAAACTGTAAGTTAGTTATTGATCATATATTTCATTTGTATGAAACTAAATCGTCGGTCGGCTTCGCCTCCCTCCGATTTAATTTCATACAAATGAAATATATGATCAATAACTTATACGTACTGGATTTTGATAAAGCTCCGCCCTGAAAGGGTTAAAAGCATGAAATAAATAGAATTTTTTTTTTTTCGGTGAAAGATCGAAATTTATTTCACCGAGTGAACACCATCGGTGATATTTTCACGAGTGGCGCTGCGCCACTCGTGAAAATATAACCGATGGTGTTCACTCGGTGAAATAAATTTTGATCTTTCACCGAAAAAAAAAAAAACACAAATATCCTCTCTCTCTCTCTCTCTCTCTCTCTCTATATATATATATATATATATATATATATATAAGAATATTTGAGTCAAGCTTCGTGAAAAGGGGGCTTAATGCATCTTCGAAAACTTTCGACTCAGGTCAGCCTGCGCGGATTGCGCAGGCAGATCTGAACCGAAGCCTTTCGCTATTGGTAACTTTTCTGTCGGCCCAAGGACCAGTCTACCTCATGATAAAGTGGATTTACTAAATCCATAATTACATGATGGCTTGATTAGTACCATGGATTACGGATATGCAATAAGCCCTCTTTTGCCAGAGCAGAGCAAGGATCATTTGTTTTTTCTCGACGAGGGCGTTGCCATTTGATTGTCGCACAACAAAAAAAAATGAGTTGTACGTTTGCTGTCAAGACAAACTATCCCCTGCAGGTTCATTTTCGCTGTACATGAGCCGTGCACTGTGGAAAGTATCCCCGTTTTTCATGATACCAAGATTGTCAGCACATAATTGTGGATCTATAATATCCATGTTGTCCTTCGACATGTAGATTATTCAATAAAAGCAAACAGTTTCCAACCAGGTCAGTCTGCGCGGACAGCTTACCTGACTTGATACATTTTGCAGATGAATTAAGTCCCCTTTTCACGTACTTAACGGCAACAAATTTGTACGAGACATTTCCTTCATAATCTCGACTGAAATATTTAGAGGATATTTTTTTTTTGGTAAAAGATCGAAATTTATTTCATCGAATGGACACCATCAGAAATATTTTCACGAGTGGCGTAGGCACGAGTGAAAAGTTACTGATGGTGTTCATGAGAAAAAAACAAATATTCTATTCATTTCGTGCTTTTAACCCTTTCTGGGAAGAGCTTTATCAAAATCCAGTCTTTTCTGTTATTCCCCGTGGCGTACCCCTACCGCAAAGCAACGTATTACAAAATTACGTCAGGCGCGAGAAATGTAAGCTAAATGACGTCATATTTCCATCTGGTTGTGAGGCACGCGCAATTAACCTAGGCAACGAGAATATGAAAATCGGTATTTTCACTGGTGGTACCAGTGTAAGATCTAAAAATATTTTCACTGCTATATCTCGATACCCTATCGGAAAGCGTTAAATTATGTAGATTAGATATCAGATTGTCCGTTCTGTGCAGCCTAAACTTGATCGTCTCTGGCCAAAAAAAAAGGTTCTTGTGCTGATTGTGGTAAGGACTCATAACAATACTCATACTTTGGAGCAGTGTCTTTATTTTTGTGTCTTTGCAGAGCTCCAGATAAGAGGGAGTGATGGTACTCTAAATCTATTATTTCTTTTCCAAACCCTATGTTGTGGGTACTCCAAAGCGCCTTGAGTAGCTCTTACCAGCCTTAAAGTTAAAGTTTTCCTAGGGGTCAGATTGTATATGTACATGTAGTTATATCAAAACCTGTAAACAGCGAACCAAAACAGAACGCTTCCATTAAAAAAATCCTTATTGAATCGAAATAGGTTAAACCCTAGGCTGCTAAACGTGACCTACTAACCTTTAGCGGACAATGTAGATCAAGATCCGACTGCACAGAACTGGCAGTCTGATCTTGGATCTACACTGTCCGGTAAGGAGATATTATTCCCCAAAATGTAAATTTGAAAAAGTAATATTTGGACTTTAACCATAGAAATGAAATTTCATTTTAGTTATCTAGTAAGATAAGGGTTGATAAGGAATAAGGTTTCAATAATGTTATTGTAAAGGTTTATCGTATGTCCCGTATAGGTTTGTATTAGAGGAATACTTTGAATGTGTCTTTCTTTGTTTCATCAGCGGTGGGAGAAAAGTGAATTTTCTCGCTTTGGCTATCATCGAGCCTCGGTAAGAAACTGTCAGCACTGGGTACTCAAACCAGCAACCTCATAGTTTTCATCGAAGTAGTTCGCCGAATGAGCAACCGGGCTCGATGGGCCATTATTCAAGATCAAACTTAGTGATTTTTTTCTTTACCCTGTAAGCTAGCAATCACTCTCAGTTTAGAATTAAGACCCAAATAATTGAAATTTCAAAGGTCGCTCTTGTCAAGAATGTCTTCGCAGAGCGAACAGTGTAGATCAAAGATCTTGATCCATTCTGGCCGCAAAGGCAGCACAAATGTGACCTATCACGCAAAAATGGGACCATCTGGGAATTTTGTACAACAATTAGATGAAAACCGATCTACTATAGTGCAGGTCAGTTTAAGTTGATACTTAAAGAATGAATGCATAATAACAAGTTAAAATGACCAATTTTCATACAGAAAATGTCGTTAAAGAGAAAAGTGTCAACCTTGGTCAGCCTGCGCAATTCGCGCAGTCTGGCCAGGGTTCCCAGGAGGTCCTATTTTGCGTGATGAATCACACATGTTAAAGACATCTTTAAGTAGAGTTCATGAGTATTTTACTTATCCTGCTGAATAAGTAAAAACTCCAACACTGCTATTATTTTCAAAGTTATGTTTAGCGGTGTATATGTCCTTACAGGACAGTGTAGATCCAAGATCAGACCGCACGTTCGGTTTGCAGTCTGATCTTGATCTATACTGTCCGCAAAGAACAGTGAGCAGCCTAAGGGTTCAGCAGTTAAGGTAACAAATTACTCCAACATTTAAATCAAGGGTAAAGACAAAGATCAGAACATTGTATACCCGTCAGTGTCCATTGTTTACGAGTCGCACTTCATAATACATTGCATAGTGTAGGGGTTTTTTTCATTGTCATTTCTAAAAAAAAAAAACATTAAACATTTTTTAGCAGATTAAATAAACGTTACCAATTCCTAGCGTAAACTTTTGAATAATGTAAGGTGAATAGATGTTACGTCTTTATTTACTAATTGCGAGTGCCTGGGTATCTTTAAGACGAATAACCTAAATATCGATTGTTTGGCGAATTGTTTGCTTTTTTGTGATGTTTCAGTTATACCTGTATTGGATGAACCTGTTACGAGGACGAAAGAACAAGAAAGAGAGACATGCCCGTGCATGAAATCACGTATGTTGCACGTACGCCTAAACACAAGAAAAACATACAACTTTATGCATAAAACCAATAAAAAACAAATACGATGAGAAGTCCTAGATAATATCGCACTTTGGTCCCAATATCATCGATCTAATCGACGTTAGATTTACATGTATATGGCTTGCATCGCGCAAAAAGGGGCATTCGGAATTTTGCGTAAAGTGTCGTCTCGGATCAGCCTGCGCAGTCCGCGCAGGCTAATCCGAGACGGCACTTTACGGCTACGTTAGACTACATTACTTTTCTGCTACAGTAGACGTGCGCAAAAAGAAAGTTACATAAAAACGGTAAGTGTTGTCTTGGATTTGCCTGCCGAGACGACACTTTACGCGCATGTCCGAATGTCCCCTTTTTGCGTGTTGAGGTCCATGTTATATCAATCTCCTAACTTAGGTTTTCAAAAGGGTCTACGAGGTGTTCTGAGAGACACGTCATTAAAGTTTGACAATTTGTGTATTCAAAAGATATTTCTTTTGCACTAAATCGAACTGAATCAATACCTGTCGTCTATTGTTGTCTCTGATTATAAAATACCTTTCTTGACTTTTTATAACACAAAAAATGTTAGACCCATCAAGATTGAAAGCATTTGCAGATGCTAAATTTTGTCTGGCACAATCGACAATCTAGAAAACACTGTGAGAAAATGCTGGTTGCCAGCATGTTTTCAAAAGCTCTCTCTGTCTCTCTATTTTTCTCTCACGGTCGTTTCAAGTTAGAAGAGTATGGTAAAAGGATAAACCTAATCCTACTAAACTAAAATAAATTTTTCAATTCGACCAACCCAAATATTACTATTTCTACTCAGTCGTCTTACATAATAAAATAATTGATAATCAGTTTGGTTTCCAGAAAAAAATAATTCAACAATGGATTGCATTTTCCTCTTAAACTCAATTATTTTGAAATCCTTATATAGTCGTAAAAAGAAATGTACTGTGCATTTATTGATTTCGAGAAATGCTTTAACAATTTGAAACGGCTTTTCATATTCCAAAAATTATCGCGAGAAAATGTTAATTCGAAATTCGTACTGGCTATCACAAGCATGTATAACAGTGTAAACCCTTTACCAAACAATCCCTGGTTTTTACAACCTTAAGATAGAAGCCTTTGGAAAACATTGTGGGAAAAAGAGAAAATGCTGGTAACCAGCATTTTCTCCTTTTCCCACAATGTTTTCTACCCTGCTAGAAACAAATTTCAATTTTTGAGTCACATTTATTTTGTTATCTGCAACTGCTTTCAATTTGGACCAGTCTAAAATTTTGTTGTATGGGAAAGGGTTAAAGGAGCAATGCGATTTACTTCGGATATGTCATCATTCTTCAATTCTAAATTGATGCAAAACAAGGAGATCCTAGCTCCACCATTCTATTTTCATATTTTATAAATGATATAGTTAATAACTTTGATCAAAACATAGATGGATTATTTAAGCTAAACGATGAAAAATTGTTCATACTGCTTTTTCACAGACGATGCAGTTCTATTTGAGCATACACCCACTGCTTTACAATCGTTCTTGAATGATTTGCAAAACTATTGACAGTCTTGGCGATTGAAAATTAATAAATACGAACAAAACAAAATTAATGATTTTTGAATTAGGGGGATACAAAGATATAAGTTCGTTTCAAATGGGAACTTTTTGGAGGTAGTAACTAATTTTAAATACTTGGGAATAAATCTTTTCAAAAATGGCAACCTGTTCAGATCACATAAAAAACGCGCAACATGCGTCATTCCCTCTATACAATTTGATTGTTGTCTGAGTATTCGAGAACAGTGTAGTTTGTTTGACAGCCTGGCAGGATCTGTATTGAACAATGGAGCCGAAATATTTGGAATAAACGAATATAAATCCTTAGAACAAATTCATTGTAAATTCCTTTGAAAAATAATTGGCGTTAAAAAGTCTACAAATTGAGGTGATTTATATGGTAAAACAGCTCGACATCCTATCCTATCCTAAACAAGCATGGCATTCAAATATTAACAGTTCATGAAGATAAGCAGCTTAAAGTTCATTCAAAAATTTCTTTGAACAAGAAAAATACCTCTAAACAATCAAAATGAATATAGAACAGCATTAAGTAAATTTAGACTTTCCTCATATAAACTGAGAACAGGATCAGGTAGACATGAAGGTATAAATATTAATGAAAGAATATGTACCCAATGTAACATGGATATTATTGAAGATGAATTTCATTATGTCTACTTGTATACAAGGTTTTTGCTATAGATTTCTTCACCAAATTTAGTTCCAATTTCTTACACGATGCGATCAACGAATATTATTATTTCTGTGGCGATGCCATGTTTAGAACAAAACAGAATCTTTATTTTCCATTGAATCTAATTCGTTTACGGACAAGAATAGCATTAAATATGTTTTACGAGCTTTTAAGTGGGTGGTATTCGAATAGACGTTTACAAAAATGACAGGAAGAAAATGAACAATGTGAAATAAGAAAAAGAAGAATCGAGAGTATATCTCTCACTTGAGCAGAATAGATCTATTTAATCTATTTAGAATTTTGTAATCTCGCCGTAATGAAAAGATTGCTCATCACTGAATGAGATGCACCAACACTGTAGGTGGCAAACCATCGGTTAAAAAGGAAGAAAGACGTGAGGGAAAAGAATACTTTTCAGTGGTATTTCCGTCATGCGCAAGGTAGCCTGTTCGGATATGTTTTTTTTTACTTTGAACCAGACTTTTCGCAAAGATTTATGGGAATGTACCGTGATCAATAAAACCAACCAATTATGTGGGATTCTGATTAAAAGTATGATGACGTCATACGCTGACATTTGCAGATAGTATAAACCAAGATCAGACTGCAACGAACAAGCAAACTTTGTATGTTTAACTATTGGTTTGCATGATTCATCGTGGCACTGCATGAGCGGAGGCACTATATTTTTATTCGCTTTTGAAAAGTGCCTATCGAAGTAGCCTTATGGGATTCCAGGACATTTTAGTCCATAACAATTCCGGCCCATCAAAATTTCGGCCCGTAACAATTTTGGCCCATTACAATTTCGGCCTGTATTCTGTATACCAATTGAACGGCAGTTGAATGTTTCCTTTCATGTTTGTCTGTCACTTGCATGCTCTTACATGTCCGGCTATCAATCTGTGTGTTGATTTATTGCTTTTATATGTATTGTCCAGTCACCCCTGATTGTTTACTAAATGCACTGGTTCAGTGTCTTTTATTTTTTAATATACATGTAAAAATATGGTACTTTCATTATCAGATCGAGCCCGTACCACATTTATTTTTCTATTTGGACTGATTTTGTATGTGTGTTTTCTTTTAACAAGAGCAATGCTGTACTTTCATTGCCGGATCGATGAAAAAACAGATCGTATCCCAGATGGTCCAGAGTTTAAATATTTGTCATGTAGTATCACAACGAGAACTTCTAGGAAGTTTGTTCAAGTGATGCCCTTGGTGTAAGAAATTAATCCGCTGTAAGGTTCCTTATATCAGAAACAACTGATTTGCGGTGCCATTCATGTTAACCCATTACCACACTTTTTACCGACTTTTGACGCTCCTGAAAAAAAATGCCTTTCGAAAACGAGGGAAGAAAGAAAATGCTAGTAACTAGCATTTTCTCCTTTTCCAAAAATGTTTCCTCTCTATCAAAGAAAAAATACTTCCTAGAAGGTTTATACTCTGTCAAAGAAAAAATACACCATTTCAACCACATTAAGAGAAACTGAAATTGTCGCCTGCAAATGCTTTCAATTTGGACAAAGCTAAAATTTTGTCGTCTGGTAAAGCGTTAAGCATCGATAGTTTCTTGTTTCACATATTTGTTGGGAACAGGCCGGGTCAAAACAAAGAAAGAAGCCACCGACTGCAAAGTGACCTTATTTGAAGGCCAAATATTACTATTAATACTATTACTTCATGTTAGTTTCAATTTTCTGCTCGTTTGCAGAGAAATTTAACTTTTGTAGTATTTATTGGTGTTAAAAAACTACAACAAATGATTATGACAAAAAATGCAAATAGGCCCCCTTCAAAAACGAAGTATTCTTCAATTCGTACATGTCAATTGTTTTTCCTCAAGAATGTTATCTTGTTTTTTTTTTTTATCTTTCAAGGCCTTTTACGGTTTAAATTATTTTTGCACTTTGGTATTTTGTCCTCAAAGCTCATGGCAAGGCCATGCATTGTCTTTTTATCTAATCACTGATTTTTTTCCACAATTAAAGCTATTATGTATTCTTTGCACCATTGGAACCCATCTTTATCCCATTGAATTTATGTCCACAATTGCCCGTACAATACTAGCTATTGTTAAGTTCAGTCGGTCCGAATGCCGATTAAATGACTGGAACTATCAAAAGGCGCCATTTCGTTTCCATACCGAAAACACAAGAAGATAATATTTCCTCCTTGCAATCGTATAGAATTTGTACAGTAACATTAAATGAAAAGGTGCGACTTTTTGCGCTAAGTCCTTTTGTATGCAGTAACTTCGTCTATTTTAATGCCTCAGAAATGACGTCATAATACTGATTTTGATACGAATCCTCGGAATCGGTGCTCATTATCAAGAAGATAATAAAAAATGATCTTAAAGATGATTCAATTTGGACCAATCTGTTACAGAAAAGATCTACAATTTTGGGTAGGTTCTATTTTGGACAATTGCTAAAATGGGCTCCGACAATGATCTTTTTTCATCGCTTTTGTTTTAACAGTATCAAATATCGGAAAGGGTAAACAAAAGTATTACAGAGCTCAAGATAAGAGGGAGTGATGGTACTCTAAATTCATTTTTTCTGTTTGGAAACCCTATGATGTGGGTACTCATTACAATCGTCTCGAAGGGACAATTCTAATGAGTAACCACATCATAGGGTTTGGTGAAGAATAATTGATATCTTCAATTGTGATATCAAAATTCCCCCCCCCCCCCTTCTATCTGGAGCTCTGAGTAATGTAGTAGCGTGCTTCTGTCCGACGATTGATGATATCAAAAATATCAGAATTTTTATGTAATAATAGCTGAAAGTAACAGAACTTCTGATTGGCTAAACCGTTTGGTAAAATAAATAGCAGCCCTCTTGGTGCGTCGCTCATACGGGCGAACGGTGGCAAGATTTATATGTAAACACAGAAGTAATCAAACGCTGTCCCAATATCGAAACCAAAACAGACGGTACAAGAGAAACATAGGGTATACACTTGAAGCAGAGCTCCAGATAGAGATAGTGAATTTGATTTCAAAGAAGAAAATATTGATAATGCTCCACTAAACCCTATGTTGTGGGTACCCATTAGAATCGTCTCATCGAGACGATTCTAATGAGTACCCACAACATAGGGTTTGGAAGAGAAATATTGGATTTAGAATACCATCACTCCCTCTTATCTTGAGCTCTGACTTGAAGACAGTGAAAATAATTCGGTTGACCTTGAAAGCAACGTGGTAAAAGGAAGAATATTGCAATTACTCCTATTTTCCCTTTTGCCATGATATTAACGAAGTGTTGTCATATGGGAACGCGAAAAAAAAAGCGTGTATTTGTAGCATTACTGGGCAACTGAAAAAAAAAAAAGAGTTAAAGGTGGGTATTTAGAATTTTCAGATCTCACCAAATTAAATATATATAAATATCACTGAAATTTATATAAAAAAAAACAATATAAATCAGCAATAGATCTAATTAAGAATCATTAAATTACAAAAAAAAAATTTTTGATGGTATTCCCTTAAAAGGCTACGTAGCCTCTTAAGATATTTTCAGATTAGGCACCAAAAATAAAGAAAAGCATTGTGGGAATGTAAAGTGACTGGCACATGACTAATGACGCTTAAATTCCATAACATAACAAATAGGTAATTATTTTCCATAATTTCTTCTTCGGACGCTATGTTTGAAGCGTCATTTGTGTATTTCCGGTATGTAAACGAGCAAGTTGCTCATCTAAAAATAGACCGTGATTCCCATCGGTGTCCACCTGGGCAGTAGTAAATCTTTAATTTCTCTTGTTGTCGGATGGTTTTCGACTACTGGGGTTTATTGAATGAACATTAAAAGGCTTTGGGAGTATAAGGGTAATTTTTTTGTATTTTTGTAAAAATGGGTCTTCCTAAAAAGCGTCTACAAGTGTCTACAAGCGTCTACAAATGTCTTCAAGCGTCTACAAGTGTCTAGCAGAGTTTAAAAACACTATAAACATTAAACAACATGATAATAATTGATTCGATTCTAATTCTATGGCGACTGCTATGAGTTTTTATGATTTTAGGGATATTTTTTTTTCACTACCAAACTATTGGCCTGTGTACATACAATTTACTGAGTTATAAGAAAACAGAACACTACATGTAAAGATTTGAATTCAGTTCATGTCATTAAATTTGATAAGATGGTATCCTTACGCTTTTAAAACATATGAATTTAAATAATTGAAGAAATGTCCATTGCTGTGCATTTGTTAAAAAAAAAAATGTGCAGGGATGGTATAATCATTAAGCAGGAGAGGGTGCATTTCTTACAGAGAACAAGTTCTCACGTGCACATTTTAATAACCTACGATTCAGTTGTAAATATTTGCAACAAGAGAGAAAGTTATATATAAGCCTGCAGAGCACAGGTTTTAGTTATTGACTGAAGTTTAGAAACTATTCCATTTTCTAATAAAAAAAAAATAAGAGAAAAGTTTTATCTAGACATGTTAGTAAACGCCTCTAGGCTGTAGACGCCAACGCATGCTGTACATAATTCCAAAGGGTCTTCACTTCGGACATTCTATAGTCCTCAAGACGGGCTGTGTTTTACACTTTTGACATCAAAATGGATATGAAATGATTTACCTGTTGTAGTAAATTCAAAATAAAGAGAAAAATATGTTTAATTTTTGTTGTAGATGCTTGTAGTCGCTTGTAGACGCTTTTTAGGGAGACCAGTAAAAATTTCGTCCCAAAATCTGAAAGGCCACCTTTAATCAAAATTCTGAAAGTTTAACCTTTTCAGCGCTTTTGGAAAAATATGGGCTTTTGTGGACGGCATTGATCAAGATCAGACTGCAGAGAGTGTGCAATCTGATCTTGATCTATACCGCCCGCTGTTCTAGTCACTTCTGTAAGATGAAAATAATTCCGAGTTTCAGATTTTTATTTTGAGGCTTGACAAGATAAAATGTTCTATGCAGTCTAATCCTGATCAATTCCATCTGCAAAAATCTCTGTTTTCAGTTATTTTGTTATTGTGCAGAAAGGTCTAGTGTTAAGTTAATCACAAAAAAAAAAATAAGAAAAATGGCGAAGACTTTGATCACGTGCTCATTACGTATTATTACCCATTTAGGTCCCGGATCGTGGCCAACCTTGACATTCAGAAAAATACATAAAGCACAAATATAAATATTTGCATTAACATATTCAACTGGAATGGTTCAATGTAAAAAAAGAAAGAACGTTGTAGATTTTTCGACTCGGTATAAGATAAAATTATAGAAGATAAAAAAATTCTTTAACTGAAATTTCCGTTCGGGCTCCCTCATTTTGAATGTTAAGCTAGAAACATGGCGGAAGTAACTTTCTCAGTCGGTAAAAAAGAATGTGCCTAGCAGACATTAGTCGCTAGCTTTGGGTTGACCAAGTTAGTTTTTTTTACCCCTCTATTCGATGACTGATAATGTTACTTTTGTTATGCTACTTTTACTAGCTTTAACAAAAAAATACAATGCCAGGAAGTAAGAATAATTCACCAGAAACCTGTTTAGAACAAAAATGTCGGAAACAATTATCAAAAATGTATGTAAAACCTACCTTTTGTTTTGTTCCAAGAAATTAATCAAATTAAACAACACCGAAAAGAAATCGTTTCAATGTCAAATTACTATTTCGTAAATCATCAAAAGATGGCAAATTCCGTATATTCCAAATAATATGCTCCGGCTAAAATCCGTGTAACCCTGACAGGGCTGAACTGTGATATTTTAGTGGAGAGTCATCTAGGTAGTTTGCATTCATTGGTTGATGGTCGATGACGTATCCTATCGTCTATATGTTAGTTTTCCGATACATCTCAAAAAGACCTCAATATAGGTAGTCTCCCTGCCCTATCTTTTGCCGACATAATTATGTCAAAGGATTATTATTTTACTGTTTACATACTGTAATATTTTACTGTTTACATACTGTAATAAGACATGAAAACAACGATATCTGCTCTAAAAAGTCCATACAACGCACACTAAAAAACCTAAAAAAATAGTGTTGTTGTTTCAATGTTAACTAAAAAGACGTCTGAGACCTCTTGCTGATAACCGAGAATTCAGCGGCACTATGTAAAAAGGGGTTTTAGTGCATCTTCGGAATGCATTTACCAAGTTATGGATCTGTCAGATCCATTTTTTCTGACAACTTCCTAAATCATGAGGTAGACTGGTCCTTTGACATGCAGTAAATTTACAAATAGCATTATCTTTCGACTCAGGTCAGTCTTCGTGGAGTGAGCAGGCTGACCTGAATCGATACTTTTAGCAGATGCATTAAACTCCCTTTTCTTACAGTAGGGGTCAGAGCTTGTTTTTTGTTAGTATGACAGAATTTGAAGTATGCAGATTGGCATTGTAAACCATATTACCTTGTCGTCATTTCCAACATCTACGTACTAAAAGAAAGGTAACAATACGATAACCAGTCGGCTTGTTTCACAACTTTCATTGTTTAGGCTGAGACAAAAGAAAATTAGCCGCCACGTTGTTCTCACTTACTCGCAAAGAGTAGTATCTTAGGGATAAAAGAAAAAGGGTTTCTTTTTTTCAAATGGTTTCCCAATAATTTTTTTTGAAATACTGTGAAAAGTGATATTTTTTTCTATTATTACAGGAAAAAAGACGAAAAATGTGCTGGGAAAAAACATACTGCAGTCATTGAAAAGTACTTGTTTAGAAACAGAATTTTCCGTTACTTACTCTTTTCGAAAACCTAAAGTTTATTCATGGCAATCCATTTTGAATGACTGGTTATTCATTCTTTACCACACGAACCCGAACTTTTAACGACCCTGAGAAAGAAACCCTTTGAAAACACTGGGAAAAGGAGAAAATGCTGCTTACCAGCATTTTCTCCTTTTTCCACAGTGTTTTCTACCCTTCCCAATCCAAATTTTAATTTTTCAGTCACCTTTATTTTGTCGAATACTTTCTATTTGGACCAGTCTAAAATTTCATTAAGTGCTAAAGAATTAAACTAGCACACACTCCCGAGTTTTTATGATCCTGATGAAAAGAGTTTTTGAAAACGTTGTAGGAAAAGGGAAAGAAATACTGGTAACCAGCATTTTCTCTTTCCCGCAATGTGGTTCTCTTTCAAAGGGAAATGTAATCATTTGAGCCACACAGTATTCTTTGTCTGTACAAACCTTTTAAACTTGGACAAGTCAAATAGTTTGACGTTTGGTTTGGAATTAACGCTTTCGCCGTCAGATATAATAAAATACAATTTCGTATGAAAGCTGAATTGTCAAGAATTAGATCCAAAACTTAACTTTTCGGGTGTTAAGCGTGACCGTCAATGACCTTTTGCGGACAGTGTAGATTAAGATCACACTCTACTGAACGTGCAGTCTGGATCTTAGATCTACATTGTCCGGAGAAAAGATTCGTCTCTCAAAAATACCTTTGAAATTTAAAAAAAAATACTTTGTGTTTTGAAATTAACTAGATTTTCAAAGCGAAAGGAAAAATATCGAATGTTGCGACTAGGAACGTGGTTCTTGCAAAAGAAATCTCCTTATCTGGCAGCAAGTGCAGTCTAATCTTGATCTTCACTGTCTGCAAAAAGGTCAGTGAGCCCCGAAATATTTGGTCATTTTTTTAAAAAAAGACATTTACTATCTATGGCCACTATAGAAAATGAAAATGATGAAATATACACATTTTTCTTAACTAGACTACTGTGCATTTTAACTGTATTATTTTAGGGCAGATGACGTTTAATAACTGCACAATTTAATACATGGAATTTGATAATTTTTATCAAGATCTCCCATAAATTATAAATAAGCAGCACCTTGGAAAATGGGCTAAAATGTTTTTCAGTGAAGCATTTTACCAAGCAAGTTGTGAATACATACAGTCCACGTTTTCTTTTTTTAGTCAAACAACCGATTGAAGAGGTATAATGGCATTTAGACAAACAGGTAATCAACTGAGGGCAAACGTTTCGACCCATATCAGTCTGAGCAGCAGACATAGACCTATATCTTTTGCGAATGCACTAAAACACCACCACCCCACCTCCACCACCCTGTTTTACAGAAAATAGTTTAAAGCAATGATGTTATGCATCACTGAGAGTCATAAAGCGCATAAGTTAGACTTACTGTCATTAGGAATATAAACATGTGCATAAGTAATTAGATATTGATCATCTAACAATTCATGCCGTCATTAAAGACATGATCTGATACATTATTAGCTACAAAAGCATGTTATAATGTCAATTTTTGTACATTTGCAAGCCATTTTAAAAGTTTTATCCAGAGTGCAGAAAGAGGAACAACACTTAACATCTATGCATATAAAAAAAACTGCTACTGCCCTTTGCAAGGCATCATCAAATCTGAAAAAGAAAGGTTTAATTGTCACACCTATGCAAAACATTGATACAATAACACTGTAAGGAAACGTCACATGACTTAAGACTATAGAGGGGACGTCAGCTGTATATAAGCCATGCTCTGGCAAAAGAGGGCATAACGCATCTTCCTGATGCATTATGAATACCAAGCAGGTCACCATTCAGCCATGGACTCATACAATCATTTTGTCTATCAACTGTCTGAATCTGATACATGCAGAAAATTTAACAACAGGTAAAAGTTACTTCCCCTGTCAGCATGTGCGGACTGTGCAGGATGACAAGAACTGATACAGAGCATGACTTATATCGTCGGTTTGCTACCAAAACCTCGTAACAACAGCTTGTAACAAGCTGTTGTTATGAGATTTTGGAAGCAAACCGATGATATATTAGTACATGTTTAGTCAAACAACCTCATCGATAAGCATCTGAAATAGCCATAGAAACTCAAATCATTTCCGGCGAATCACGGGTCCGGATGCTGTTTGCAAAGCACCCATAAATCGCCTAAAATTGCCATTTCTATGCAGAAACATTGATGGCGTTATACCGTAAGATACTGGTAATGGCCAAAAGTTTTCCTAGACAAAAACCGAAATGCATAGAAACAACGTTATTAACAATCGTCTGTGCCGGCAAATTCACTTCCGGTGCATCACGACTTCGGACTGCGCTCGGGCAGAAAGTTTATTATTACCAGCTTGCATATACATGGTGTCCGATCTTTGTCTACCGTCTCCGACATTCATTATATCATCTAACCTTTACTTTTCTCGTCTCAGATGATTGACTGGATTCTGAACAGGGTTTTGTTTCTTTGATAATTTTAGTTCGACAGAAGAAGGTCTAATCCTGCTAATGGCGTCTATTCACACCAAATAAGATCGATAGGAAAAATAATACCAGCTGGAATTTACTCCCATTATCGTTATGTTTTCTTCACAGACATAACAATTATTTCTCGTCTGGTCGAAGGTCTTATCCCTTTGCCGAACAATTCAGTTTTTAACGACACTAAGGGAGTTGAGTTTTGAAAATATTATGGGAAAAGGAGAAAATGCTGGTAAACCAGCATTTTCTCCTTTTTCCCATAAGGTTTTCTACACGTTTAGGGACACGATTATTTTTGTAGACAAGATCAATTTTGTTGTCTGCAAGTACTTTCAACTTAGACGAGAATAAAATTTTGTTTTCTGTTGAATAGTTTCCCTACTACGGTCAATATATATTCATGACACGTGTGAAGCAACAGAGCCTTACAGCTTGTCACGCAGCTGGTCGCGTTCCGACATAAGAGGTGCAAGAACTAGAGTTTATTTCATCAGCTTTTGGTTAATATGGGGAAATATTTCCCGAAAAAGGAAAAGGTATGCGAAAATAACGAGTGCCGTAAGGAGGTAATAATTTGTTCTCTCAATCTGACGCAGTTTTCAGTCGGTTTTAAACTTGGGTCTACGTACAAGACAGCATATACAGTACTGCTAAAATCGACCTTTGGATGCACTTGCTAAAAGTGAAAGTAGAATGACTATAGGCGCAAGCGTGTATGACAGTAATTGGACACTTCCGGTTAGACAGATCACAGTTAGAGGATTTATTGTGCAAAATCCGCAAAAAATGCGAAACGTTTTTATTTCCTGCTTCAGGATCATTATCGATAACTAAAATTTTTTTTAATGACTAAGAGTACAAATTCCAAAAGTGTATCATAAACTTCGGGTAAACCAACAATTTGTGAAAATTCTGGCATTTTAAAGCAATCACGATATTGATACAACTTTTACGCTCATAAAGAAAAGATTTGAAAATAAAATAAAAAAAGGAAATATGATACTCCTCTTCCAACAATACCCTTTTTGTGAGTAAAAAAGAAACATATATGTACACAATTCATCCAACTGTTTGCTTTTTATCAATACATATAATCTTTTTAGTAATATGCTGCACAGAGTTGCATTAACCCCCTTTCGTCAGAGCATAGTCCAATTTAGCATGTGGTATTGCTCGGATCAGCCTCTGTGGTGTTAAGTTTAACTTAAGCCTATAAGACAATTCTATTGAAAATAAACATGATTTTTGTAATCTCTTCACGATATCACGATACTTATGATCCATTTACAAAATCATTTTTAAATAAAGAAAATATTGTTAGAATAAGTATATGGATGAATACGAAAGGACTGAAGCGAAGTTGAATGTTTTGTTAACAATATCCGTTTTATTACAAAAGTGGTTCTAACAGGTCATCCCAGCAATTCGGTTCGACCCTGGACATGCACGACATGAACACTGTACTGGTAAGGTACAGCTGCAGCCAATGTAATTAAATGATCAGACTCATCAAAAAGGGGAGTCTTGCCCTTATCCACACTGTTTAATACTCCGAGAGAAGTCCTGACCTGTACGGAAATGAAGAATGAATCAAAAGATATATTTCTTGCCGACTGAAGATATTCGTGTAATATTTTTAGGCCCAAGGGTTAAGAGAGGATTTAGACTGAGCTAGTCTCCATGGTAATTTATCCTTTCATTTATTTTTTCCTGGAATAAATGTTTTCCATGAGGGTTTTGTTTGGGAGTCCATTTCTTTTTTCTTTGCTTGAACCAAACTTGCATGACTAACTCTTTATGCATGACTAGAAATAAATTTCTAACAACATATATTTAACCTTTTGTCTGCTTTTGTCTTTGCTTGAACCAAACTTGTATGACTAACTCTTTATGCATGACTAGAAATAAATTTCTAACAACATATATTTAACCTTTTGTCTGCTAAGCGTAACTCATTGTCTTTTTGCGGACAGTGTAGATCAAGATCAGACTGCACAAAATGTGCAGTCTGATCTTGATCTACGCTGTCCGTTTAGTAAATATTTCTCCCTCAAAATAACTTTGAAGTCGCAACCTTTGGGGTTTTTTGTCGACTTTAAGGTATTCAGCACGAAAGGTTTAAATTTCTATGAAAATTCTTTTGCATTAACGTTCCCGGCTTCCGCCTTCTTCAAGACATTTTGTAAATAACTTTTTTGGAGTTAAAAACATTGTAGATCAAGATAAGACCGCAAAAAACTTACAATCTTATTTCGATCCAATATATAGCTTCCTACAGGACGAGATTTTTTTCTCTCTATCAAAGAAAAAAGATATGAACCTGTGGTATTCAATGGTTTTACTAATAACAGGACATTTCCATTTATTGTAGCTTATTTATTAGTAAAAGGGTAAATGCAGGCAGATAACGACAAAAATCCGGTTTCTAACCCCCGTAGAGACATTTATGTGCAAACTTTCATTTATAGCGGGACAAGTTCGCTGGAAAAGAAAACGACGTCCAATCACGAAAACGACTACTGTGTTCGCAAGATTCTTTTTTTTTTCACTCTCTAGCGATTTAATACCGAGTTCGAAAGCAGAAACGTTTAGTATTTTGCTTAATCCTGGACTTCGTGAAATCTAGTACGCAGCATTTACATCTCTCTCTCTCTCTCTCTCTCTCTCTCTCTCTCTCTCTCTCTACACCCCTCCTCCTTTCCCCATCTCTGAGGTTTACGTGATTTAACCCTTTCCCAAACGACAAACTTTTGGACTAGACCAAATTGAAAGCATTTACAGACGACAATTCAACTCTTGCTGAAAAGATGATTTCTGTCTATGATAGGGTAGAAAACATTGTGGGAAAAGGAGAAAATGCTGGTTACCAGCATTTTCTCCTTTTCCCACAATGTTTTCAAAAGGCTACTATTCCAGACCCGTAAAAACCAGGGATTGTTTGGGAAAGGGTTAAGTGTTTCTTTTTTACACAAAACTGATTCATTTTTTAGCCTTGAACAATACTTTATGAAGATGAATAAAATTCCCTTTTCAAAGAGTGCTGTTCATTCACTAAGTTAAATTTTACAACGAATACGACCTACCGTCTGACATGATTAATACGAGAAAATGGCAGTCTTAATGAAGGAAGACAGAAACAAAGTCTATTATATTTGGGGATGTTTTGACCAGAGAATTCAGATAGCATGATCTGTGCTGTCTGATCTTGATTTATACAGTCTGCAAAAGCAACTTAAACCGCCTGTGGCGCCGAGGTGTCTTCTAGATCTATTACACTCGTCAAAATATGCTAATTAAGAAAAAGACATCATTACTTAGTACATTTATATGTATTACAAAATATGACACCTTAGTCTCGCGAGACTTTTACCCGGAGGTGACGTGATTCATCATTCGTCACAACTCGGCCGACTACGTACTTACATCTAAATGATGGCTCCCATCATCCGAAGTATGCCGAATATTGATTCATATCAAAAGGGGTAACTGGATACTTTGAATATTGTTGACACTATTCATAATGACATGTCTTTCTTTACCGCATTTCGACCTGAAATAATTTGTGAATAATTTCATAAAAATGCGAGCTCTGTTTGTACTGAAATATGATAATATCATGTGGCTGTGGTAAAAATTAAGTAAGATCCCAATCCACCCTTCTTTCGCGTCTCCAACCGCTACATAGAATAGAAATACTAGTACATAATGCCCATAAAACGAACACGTGAGTAATGCCCTTGCCAAAGGGGACTTACTGCATCTCTGCGATGAGTTGTACCAGGCAATCCCTCATAAATGACCTGCAACACGCGAAAAGGGGCATTCGGATATTTGCGTAAAGTGCCGTCACGGATCAGCCTGCGCAGTCCACGCAGGCCAATTCGAGACGGCACTTTCCGTTTTTATGCAATTTTCTGTTTTGCGTATATCTACTGAAGGAAAAAACCAAATGTAGTCGTAAAGTGCCGTCTCGGATTAGCCTGCGCTGACAGCGCAGGCTGATCCGAGACGACGCTTTGCGCAAATGTCCGAATGCCCCTTATCGCGTGTTGCAGACCAATTACAATAATGGATCTATAAAACCCTCTTTGTCTAACAATCGAATGGGTCTGGTGGTATAATGGTCCTTCAAGACGCAGTAAATTGACAAACAGCAAAACGTATCGTCTGTGGACTGCGTAGGCTGACATGGGTAGATGCTTTTTGAAAATGCATTCAGCCCACTTTTCACAAATTATGTCTCGTGTTTTTTTTGGCCTGTATTTTTCTGATTTGTATGGGTAGCTTTTAAAAAAATGTTATGTAAAAACGAACACCAGTTGCTTGTTCCAAGCAACTCTAATGTTTTCCATATCATTCAAGAAGTGGCTTTTTATCGATCTATCTATCTATCTATCTACCTATTTTTTATTTAATTATTTATTTATCTTCAAATGAATAATACAAGTATGATTCTGTTGTGAGATTGGTCATGAAAAGTTCTGTCCAGCACTTCTTTACATTGTAAGAAATTGTAGATAGTGACACTGTAAGGTTATGGTCGATAAAGAATCAACAACAACTCATATAAAAGACGAAAAGAAAAGAGTAAAAAAACGGGGGTGAATGGATAAGAAGCTGTGTAATAGACAGGTGAAGTCGTAGCAGTAAAAGAGAACCTTTGAGAAGGAAGTTGGAGCCTATGAAGAAGTAAACAGGAAGGAACTGAATGTGAAGAAGAAGAAGAAGAAGCAGCAGCAGCAACAAGACCGACGATTCTGCTTATTTATACGTTCAACACAATGGAAAAAGTGGGTAGAGGAAAGTTTTCTTTTTTTTTTTTTCGGGTTAAAGATCGACAACTCTGTAAATTAGATTTTTAACGTCTTCACTAGTAGCCTCCCCTATAAGTAATGTAAAATGCACACTGTTCGTCCATTTCATTAACGAGAAATTACATGTTCTGAGCTACCTAAATTGGTATCATCATCAAACGCATTAAAAGACAACAGTCTCTATGTCCTGCTGGCGGGAAATATGAGTTTCACATTGGTATTTAAGATGAATATACTTTTACGCATATTAATATCCTCTTTGAATGTCCATAACTTTAAGAACTTACTTGCATGTTTTGAGGTAAGCATTATGATCTATATTTAGACATTAGGTTTAGGAAATACCAATATAAGTACAGCTATGGGAATTAGTTTCTGAATCGATTTTACAAAGGACGGAATTATAATTTTGAAAAGTAAGCACATTTCCTTTGTAATTTGAAGCTTCATTTGCGTAGATCTTCACAGGAAATTCTCCTTTTTTTCAAAAGCACCCGCCTGAAAGACCTACATTTTTCCTGTCTTGAAACTAATTCCCATTTTTAAACCGAAACTATTACAAATAAAAGACTAGCCAAGCATCAGGTGTTGTCAGATTTTGAACACTGCGTTGGAAATCGAGGTAATATCCTTTAGGGCATTTTTTTTTTTTTCAGCAATGTTTACCATATTTAAATGAAAATTAATCAGGTACCATTAAATGTTTCTCTTCTTCATCATTGTTCCATTTCTAGGTATACAATGGTTGTAAAATTTGGGTTGAGTCAAAATCATGGGTAAGGGTTATCAGTTCGTCATTGCTATATTTAGAAACCGAAAGTAGTGGCCTAACTGTCTCAGTCTTTTAACTCATTACCTCACAACAAAATTTTAGACTGGTTCAAACTGAAAGCATTTGCAGACGACAAAATAAAGGTGACTGAAAATTTGAAAATTGTTCTGGGAAGGGTAGAAAACACTGTGGGAAAAGAAGAAAATGCTGGTTACCGGCATTTTCTCCTTTTCCTACAGTGTTTTCAAAAGGCTTCTTTCTCAGAGGCGTCAAAAGTAGGGATTGTGTGGTAATGGGTTAATCAAGTAGCTGTGGGTTCAAATCTCAACTCTGTTACACCCTTTCAGTGCAGGATTGGTGAAAGTCAATGAGCCAGGCAGGATCCATGATATATTTGCTGTGAAGACATCATACTCTTACGAAATCTGTTGGGGAAACTACACCCACTGAACAAAAGCACAACTTATTACCATGTTACAAACTATACGATTTAGAAATGGACGAAAAACAAAGATTCTCATTTGTAGAGCCATCATCATCATCAAATTAAGTGACTTTAACATTTAATCTAATCAAACTTGATATTTATCATACATGCAAATGATTCCATGTCTGCTACTAATTGTTTCGAAGATCAACATAATATTTTTACACAGTTTGTCATCTTCTTTCGTTTCTTCAGAAAGCTGTGAGCGAGAAATGGACTCGGAAACAAACAAAATTCTTGGAACCTTTGCAGCTTCGCTGTCTCTTCTCGTAAAAGAACATCCACAGACGAATTTAGTATTTGAGACTGTGAAAGATAAATTTAGAATTTTCGGTGACCTACTTCGTAAACGATCCTGTGGTAAAGTAGATGTGGTTCAGACCGGAAGCTCTTACGATGACCTACATTTCTGTAGAAATATATCCGGTACCGAAGGAAAGAAATGCTTTTTTCCGCCAACAGACTTTGATCTCATGATGATTTGCAGGGAATATCCTGTTGCGGATTATACACATATCAAATTCACAGACATTTATACAGATATTAAACACTCTATACAAGAGGAAACCCGCACATCAAATGCGGCTTTTCTAATGGTCCCGTCTCAACATCTCGGCTATGTACACTTGCTTGTGACAGATAAAGGAAGAGAGATACTACAAAGTAAGAATCAACAACACGTTGTCACTGACTCTGGTCTGTTACCAAATTTCGTGTTTAACAAACAAAAAGCTACACATCCAAATACCGAGGTTATCTATCGAAGGGTTCCCAGTAAGAACTTTATATCTACTGGTCCTGCCCTAACTGATATGGACCACGAAGAAGAAGGCTATACGTACGACTTCGTGTTTACATTTCCTTGTGACCAGTGGCCAAAAATTGCTGAGAGATGGAGTAAAAGACCCCGTGACGCTCATTGGCCCAGTCAATCCTTGATTGATGAAATAATAACTGGTAATTATCCAGAGCTCAAGATAAGAGGGAGTGATAGTATTCTAAACCAATCTTTTTTTCCCAAACCTTATGTTGTGGGTACTCATTAGAATCGTCTCGATGGGACGGTTCTAATGAGCTCCAATGACATAGGGTGGACAATAATAAACCCATTACCACACAATCCCTACTTCTGACGCCCCTGAGAAAGAAGCCTTTTGAAAACACTGTGGGAAAAGGAGAAAATGCTGGTAACCAGCATTTTCTCCTTTTCCCACAATGTTTTCTACCCTCCACAGAACAAATTTCAAAATTTCATTCACTTTTATTTTGTTGTCTGCAAATGCTTTCGATTTGGACAAGCCTGAAATTTTGTTGTTTGGTAATGGGTTAATATTTCAATTTTGAAATCAAAACCATAACCTTTATCTGGAGCTCTGATTATCTACATATTTTTTCTTCCTCCTCATGCATATCACTTAGAAATATCTTGGGGGAAAAACAATCCACGAAACATTAATTTTGATATTTTCATAAAGACATTCATCCACAAATACATCACTAGAGTACAACTTCTTGAATTCATTAGAACTATCATTTATACCTATTAAAGTGTCATTATGAAATAAATGAGATCAGTTCCAACATGATCTATACCGTAGTTTGAGGGCTATATCATCACAGTTGTCGGTGTTAGTGAAATTTATTAACAACTATCTTAATGAACCAGAAGCTCATTTCAGTTTCTACTGCAAAATCAAAATGTTTTATGAAAAATTTTACCCAACGGGTAGCTCATCGTTTAGCGTATTAGCGTATCGGACACGTGACCTGGTGGCTGCCAGTTCGATACCTGGTTAAAGCAAACTTTCTTTCCGGCGATTTTTCGCCTCTTATTTTTCATCAATGTGAGAAAAGTAGTCGGTGACTTGGACAGAAAATTGCGTCAATACTGGTGTAAGAAAACCAGGATACAGATTCGTATGTGCACTCACCGCCGTGAAATGACCTAAGCTGTTCATTAAATACAAACAAATAAATGTCACGCATCACGCAAAGAGGGTCCATCTGGAAATTCTGTTCAACATTTAGATGAAAAAAGATGAACGATCTTGCAGGTCTTTTTAACTTGATAATTAAAAAATGATTGTATAACACGGTACAATGACCACTTTTCATACAGAAAAGTCATTAAAGTGAAAAGTGTCAACCCTGGTCAGAATTCGCGCAGTCTGACCAGGGTTGACACTTTTCGCAGTTTCCAGAAGGTCCTTTCTTCCGTGATGTGTCATAAGTACAAATCTTTCAACCTTTGAAGGTCATAGGCGGATATCCAGTTGCTTTTGAAGATGGAATATACATGAGATATCATAAAGATATGACTGCAGAGATAATAAAATTTGATACTTGATCTATATCACTGCTTGTTTGACAAGGCCTCTGAGATGATAAGAGAAATCGTATGTATAAGTGTAAGAGTAACATCACTGATTGATGATTATCATTATGATAAAAGTCGAGCTTTTCGGTTTACAAAAAAAAGTAATAACTACCAGCGTTTGTGATTTTCTTGTTTCCAGATGGATGTGGTATTGTACCTGTTGGGTTTTACTCGGGAGCCAATCAAGATCTGGAATGGAGGCTTTCTTTCAATCTTTCCGAAAGAAAATTATCACTTGCTCTTACACGTAACCAAAAGGTATGCTACTGCCTGGTCAAACTGATGATAAAGACGTCACTTTCCGATGGAGCCATTCTGACTTCATACATGGTGAAGAATATGATGTTTTGGTTCTGTGAACAGCAGTACGGGCCAGAGGAATGGAAAGATGATCAACTTGGTGACAGAATATATCAGCTGATAGATTACATCATAACAGCACTAGAAAATCACAACATACCGCATTACTTCCTTCCATGGAACAATCTGATTAGTCATTACAAAACTGAAAGGATTCAAAACACGCTTAGTGAAGTTCGTCGTATGAAAAGTGAACTTTTCAGAGTAATGTTCCAAATTTGCCAGAAAATGGAAGTTTTTGAGGTGTTGAAAGACAATCGAGGCGTCATTTCGTCTGGGACCGAAGTTCAGGCCATTCTTACCCTGTATACTGGATTTGTTCAGGTTCTGTTTCATTTAGCAATGCTCAACTGCGAATACCCGGATCTTGCCATCCGATGTTTCAAATCGATCGTGTCGATGAACATAGCTGCAAGAAATCTGATCAAAACAGGCTCTCACTTGTTTACTGCAACTGGTATTCTAGAGCTGCTGAAGCCTTTCGCTACCCAGTTTATGCAGGCAGGTGAAGTGGACAAAGCTCTGGCCCTCTTTAAGATGATACTAGCTGAGTGTAGGGAGTCTGTTATCGAAACGTATCCAAATGCTATCCTCAATATTGCTTGTTTGCAGGCTTACAAACTTGATATTCTACCACAAAGCGTAGAAAAAGATACAGTTCGAAAAAGCGCAAATGATCATTTTGAAATGGCATTGAAGTATATAAAAGATTCGCCAAGCCTACATTTAGCGTATGGAAACTTTTTGAAAGAATCAGAATCATCTTTGCTGAAAGCGATTGAACAATATCGGCTTGCAGTATCGCTGGATGGTTCAAGACAGGACGACGATGCTCTTGTACAAATGGCATTACCGGGTAGAAAAGGTGGTGAGGCCAAGCCCGTCTTCATTCCTCGGAAAGCAGCGTCTTTCTATTGTCTTTTGGGCATACTTGCTGATCTTGGTGAAGTTTATGAAGCACGCATCGTGGCAAGAAACCTTGAACAATTTGTGTCGACGCTTGAACTAAAGGTTAGACAAAAAGCAGTTGAATTATGCTACCATTCTTACTTAAAGGTGAGGTTGATGTACAAAGCTGACTTGGTGCTGCAACAATTATGCAAAGGGCACACGATTTAATACGAGAGGGAACATTAAAAAATGATTGTTCAGTGAACGTTTAATAACTTCATTTCATTAGAATATGTCAACAACCTCAGACTGAGGTACCGTTAGGTGAATTTACAACTACCACTCTGACAAGTTCTTGCATCTCTATCTATACCTACAGACTCTCATCTGTCAAATTATCTTCTGATACGCCCCATGAAACCTGTGTGGCCTCCAACTTCTATTTGTTATCGGTAAACAGCACTGTGAATGTTGGTATCTTAATTGTCGAATATCAAAAACAGTCTTTATATTCATAGTTTTATAAATATCTTCCTGCTTTTACGGCACCATTTTGAGTTTTTTACCCTGAGGGAAAAAATGATACTTTTGAAACTGTTTTGGGAAATAGACAAAATGCTATAGTCATTGCGACAGGATTCTCTACTTTCTCACTGCTCTGCTATACATTGTCTCAATGATTCAATCCATTCCTTCGTCAATGGTTATGTTGAAAAGCCGTAAGTGGTTTAAAAAAATCACTTTCCGAGGCACTGATCAAATAATCTCTTGGAAACCATTAATATGTGCACTGGCTTCCGCGATGTAACTGAAACGATTTTGAGAATGGCGTTAAACAAGTATAGGTACAGTGCATTTGTTCTCGACATGATCCATCGATACGAAGTCTAGTTAATAACTTTCATACTTTAGTATTTATTATCTTGACAAAAAATCGATTAATCTGAATAAGAAAAGGCAACAAGTCACAAAATGAGGACAGAGTTACGGTACTTGTACACTTCACTTGTTCTTAAAGTGATCAATCTGGATATTAAGTGGGAAGCCGGTAGTTTCTATACTTTGGAAGCTATGCTCCGGACAAAAAATATAAACTGTAAAAAAAGGGGGCAATAACTCAAGAATTAATGAAAAAAATGTTAAGGATCTTGTACGCTGCACTTGTCCTCGAAGTTTTAGAAGTCAATTTCTTTTATACTATGGAGATTATGCTCCGGACATGATTTCTAGGTGACTCCAGTATAACCCTACAAACAATAATTTTATCCATTTAGACTCATGCACATTTATTTGTTTTTCAGCGAAATATCACCATATTCTTATGAGCTTCTCTATTATGTCAAAATTACAATAAAAATAATCTATTGTCAAAAATGTATCTTTTTTGACCTGATACTTGTTAACCCTTTACCACACAGTCTTGTCAGATTGAACTATCAATGATACTGTGGAAGGGGTATTTCAGAAACATTGTGTAAAATGAGGAAATGTTGGTAACCAGTATTTTCTCCATTAGTTATAGATCCATATTACTGAGAATGCACTATTTGAATGCAAATAAGTCACCCAATCGTCATTGGGTCAGACTTGTCTGAAATGATGTTGAAAAATAGTTATTAATTGAAATGGAATTGTTTCGATTAAATAACAAATAAAATCAAACTTGCTTTTTCATAACAGTAATAGCTGAAAGATAATCATTTCCAGGTTTTTTATTATTTTGGTATCATATTTAAAAAGTAGATTATAAAGCTTTAATCCTTTACCAAACAATCCAGAAAATTAACTACCCAAACAAAAAGGTTTTTGAAAACATTGCAGCAAAAGGGGAAATTCAGGTAACCATCTTAACTTTTCTGCAATGCTTTTTACTCTATCAAAGATAAAGATATTTATTTATAAACACTGAATTGATTATCTGCAAATACTTTTAATTTGGTCTAGTATGAAATTTAATGGTTTGCTAATGAGTTAAAGAACAAAGTACTTAATCAAAAGTGAAATCACACCTGTGGTTGTACAGATTAACCCTTTACCACTTAATCTATTTTTTTATAACGAACACGAAACAATTTGGGAAAAGGAGAAAATGCGACATATTTGTAAATTTCTTATAGAAAGGAATTTTCAACTGACAAATCAATTGAAGCTCAAGTACTGGAATTTGCCTGTGAACGGGTAGAAAACCTCAGAGAAAAAGCTAGTTATCACAACTAGCTTTTTCTCTGAGGTTTTCTACCCGTTCACAGGCAAATCCAGTACTTGAGCTTTAATTGATTTGTCAGTTGAAAATTCCTTTCTATAAGAAATTTACAATTATGTCGCTTAGTAAAGGGTTGATATAGTTTAACAATTTGACATTCATCTATAATCTGGCAACAACTGTGGGTGAAAAGCCCAACAGGTGAAAAGCCCACTTCATAAAAGCTCAATGCCATTAAAAAAAAAAGTCGACAAAAGCCTACCATTACTACATATAGATATACATGTACCTTATGTTTCTATGAAATATTGAATCTATAATCCGTGTGATATTTGTTTTGACTATGATAATGATTAGTTGTCTTTTTTTTTTAATGTATGACATTTTATTTTGTATCTAATTAAGTTTCGTTGATTATGGTGATAATTGAAAGAAAATAATAGCAACCCGAAAAGTAAAGTCTTAAGACTGAAGAATGGGCCAATTAAAGTCATTCAATGATCAGTAAGTGGGCGATGCTTTCTTTCTGTCTTTCATATAGCATGCTCAAAATTAATGGTCTTCAGACCATGCAGATCACTCCCACTCTTTCAGAATCTAAACCAATTTAAGGCAATTAGAGAAAAAGGTATAATTGTCTTTTTTGTTGGATTTGATAAGAATAATAACTTTGTATTTGCATTCTATATGCCCTTCTTTTCATTTAGAGCCAACTATGAAATTTTGTAACTTAATATATAAAAAGTCCTCTCAGCCCTGTGCACATGTCAAACCAGCCTGCACAGCTCAGATGATAGAGCGCAGTTCTTGGAAAAGTCAAGTCTTGAGTTATTAATAGGCTTTCGTTTGGAAGTTAAACCTACGTCTCGTGTGTCCGAACATGTAAAGAACTAGTCTTAACTGACGTTGGGCTTCTTCCTGTGTCTTCTTCAATCCTCCGTAACAAAACTAATATTCTTCAAAAGTCGTCTCCCGTCTGGGCAACCGCTGGCGACAGATAATAAATAAATGCAAATTCAATCAATGCTTATGTTACAATGTAATCTTGATTTTGGACATACTGACGTAAAGATTCCATTAGCTATAATTATGATAGACATATTTCATTCGACATAAGCTTGTACAGCTTCTAGTCTACATATAAATGGGTTACGATAGATATACTGACAAAAATAATAATGAAATAATATGATATAAATATTACAATATTATATAAATATTATAATATATGTTATATATATGCTATAATGATATAATGATATAAGATAAGTAATTGGATATACTTTAATCAAATTATATACTCATAAAAATTGCTTTAGGTTTTGGTGGTATATAATTACACTTTGTTTTCCTTTAGGTACAACTCTGTGAGTTTCAGGCTATTAAACTCGATACTCTATGACTGGATTTTATACGGTGACTTGTGTGAAGTATGGAATTCATTAGGAATAACAAAGGCGGACTTAAACTTTGTTATGATGGGCAAATGTACACACAAAAAACAACAAAAAGACACAACAATGTGGTTTGGAATGTACCAGCAGACATGCTTTCACTTGTAGGATCTATCTCAAAACCAATCTAGCCGACACCGAAATAGTTTTTTCAACCCTATATACCCCTACGAGAGTGCATGGTAAAGTTGATGCTGGTTCAGCTTTGTCAGCCATGAAAGAAACAGAGTTTATTTCATCAGCTTGTGATTAATATGGGGAAATATTTGCCGAAAAAGGGAAAGGTATGCGAAAATAACGAGTGCCGTAAGGCACGAGTTATTTTCGCGGACCTTTCCTTTTTGAGGCAAATATTTCCTAATATTAACCACAAGCTGATGAAATAAATTATATTTTATAGTTCCTCAGATTATTTTGTCAACGAATGCTACTTTTAAAACTAGTGATCTCAAGTCAATTGACCAGATTTTCGACAGGAGGAAAATATTCACTACGACGGAGAAATAATTCCCCCCCCGAGCTTAAATGACGTCATTTCTTTACCAATAGTTAACATTTCTAAAAATAGACACATGAAATATAATATAATGTTTTATTGAAAAGGGCTTGTCCAGGCCAAACCGTTGGTGGTACACCCCATGTATGTTCCGCTGAGGCTCGTGCTGCTATTTGAAGAGAAACATAAGACGATATAAGCATATCAACAAAACAAAAGAGCAAGTATCCCTTGGACACATGTACCTTAATCTGACTGACGATTGGACTAGTACTGGCAAAAAATTTCCGCTCGTATTTCCGATACATGACATTGGTAATGAATCTCCATGCAGAAAGTTGATATTCGCAACAAAAAATTGACTCTGTTACCTGTGTAGAGCTAATACTTATTTAGATGATACTTTCTCTTTCGCGTCTAGGATCTTCCCATTACCACTCAATCAAGGGGAAATAAGGTTTAGAAACATTATGATAATAGGTGAAATGCTACTAACACCTTACAGTAATGCCCAGTTTCCCACAACCTTGTGTAATAAAAGTCCTTTAGTTTTGTTTTTGGCACTTCTACTTGGTAGGCATTTGTCCAGTGGGCTCTTCACGTAATGGGCTTTTGTCCGTACCCCTGTTGAAGCACCTCTTTAGATGACAACCAAGTATGAGATTTATACCTCCACGCTTAAATGCGTGTCTTTTGCAAAGGTTTCAATCAGTGCACTGTTTAGTACATGTAGTTAAAAAGTAATTGAATTTAATAGCAAAATATTTTACTTTTATTTCATTAATATGATTTATTTCAATGAAATAATTGATTTTTATATCAATCACTAACCAGTTTCAATACACATAAAATTTTAATAAAAGAAATTTAATGAAATTATTGTTACGAATTGAACAATATCTACCTAGGGCTACATACATACATGCATACACACATACATTGCACTGAATATAAACATATCAAAAACACAACTGTAATCAAATTATTGTTACGATTTGAACAATATCTGCCTAGGGCTTAAAAAAACTATCTTTCACATGCATACATACATACATACATACATACATACATACATACACTCCACTGAGTATAAACATATCAAAAACGCAATTGTTAACAATACATACATATCCTACACAAAGTAGAACATGCAAGCTTTTGTTGGGTAAAAATGGGAAAATGTTAACAGAGAGGGTATCTGTGGTTTATCCGACTACAAGTCCGGTACATAAGACTGGGATTTGTTCGCACGTACAAGCACATTCACACAGCCTTCACTTCCAGTCAAAGAACAAAAAAGTATCGGACATTTCGGATTTATGCAAAGTTGAGTAAAATGATGATATTTAGTGGTTAAAAGGGATGTTGTGTTGTAGAAATATTCCTTACGTTTACATGTGCTTTATGCTACATAAGGAAACTTTCAAATCCTTTGGCGTCGCGCGATTTCAAATGTTTCTTGATTACAATACAGTCACTCAGAAAGTGCTACAAGATCATATTTTGTATTTATTTCATCACTGTATTACAATGAAGGTTATCAAACAGCATAAAGTCTCCAGCTTAGGTTCATTTTCCTTCCATCACAGCTCTATCTTGCTCGTCCATGTAATCTTTCAGAAATTTAAATGTCTCTTCCCATAGCTGTTCTTGATATGTTTCATTTCTGCAATAGATAAATAATTAATCTTTTGAGCACCGTTGACTAATTACAGGCATAATAGATCAAGATTTGTGGAGTCCGATCGTGTATCTGTACCGTCAGCTTCAAGGCTATATGAAAAGAAATCTGGGAGTCAGTGATCATACTTTAATACGCTATAGAATGAGGTTGAGCTTACATTTTTGGTGCTAAAAGAGTTAACACTGAGTACAATAAAAAGCGAAACTAGATAAACAGCATAGGGTACAGCAGTCAAGGGATTAGAGCGTCGGCCTCTCATATCAAATGTTCAAATCATGCGATCATCAATGTCAATCTTTAGAGCTTCCTGCTCGTACGTTACGACAGACGTATTCGAAATGCAAATACAGCCAAGGACTCATTTACATTGTAGAATTTGTTCAACAAATACATGAAGTGCTTTTAAGCGTCCGTGTCTAAGGAAGAAGTAATTTCGTAGAAAATGAAATCTTATAATATTTGAACAAGAGGACCATAGCCACTTTTTTTAGGTATTGAAATTTTGGGAAAAAAACAAAACATTATTTTGCCAGGCAATTTTGAGAAGTCACCTGTAGAAGTCATTTCAAAATCTGTCACCACCCTACAATCACAACCACAGCAATGATTTTGATGAATCGGAATTCTGCAAATAAGTCTAATTTTTCGAAGATCGCCCTTGGACAATTTCTTGAAGAAGAGCACATACTCGAAAGTGACTAAAAACGTAAGTCCAACAAGAGAAACACATCCAGGTGCCAACAATTAGCTGTTGTTTTTCGACGGATAAAATTTTTTGAAAAGGGTCACCCTAGGAACATATCCGTGAAATTACTTCAAAATCTGACCGGCCATTCCAGAGAAGAAGAATTGAGTAATTCCTCTTTATGTGTATGTAGTACAAATAGCCCCCACCACCAGAACCATGTTTCTTGACTGATCACAATTTTCTGACAGTTTTTGAAAAGGATCACTCAAGGAACTTTACTCTGAAATTATTTAAAAATCTGACTAGAGGTTTCAGAGAACAAGATTTTTTTAGAATTACTTCATGTCGATATCGTGTAAATAGCACACAGCCATCAGACCCATTTTTCTTGAAGGATCAAAATTTCTCAAACACTTTAAGAAAAAGATAACCCAAAAAACATGTCTGTGAAATTATCTTAAAATCTATACCAGCCGTTCCAGAGAGGAAATTTTTTTAAGAATTTCTTTATGGCCATATGGTGCAAGTAGCCTCCCCCTCCCCCCATCACAGCCATGTTTCTTGAGGATAAAAAAATCGCGACCTTTTTTTTAAAACGGCCAGCAAAGGAACATTTCTGTAAAATTATTTAAAAAATCTAACCAGCCGTTCCAGAGAAGAAGAATTTTTAAGAATTTCTTCATGGCCGTAGAGTGCAAGTAGCCCCCATATACCAGAGACATGTTTTTCGACGAATCGAAATTTCGAGAACAGTTTTTGAAAAGGGTCACCAAAGGAACATCTCTGTGAAATTATTTCAAAATCTGACCAGCGGTTTCAGAGAAGAAGATTTTATTTAAAGAATTTCTAAGAAAATTCCATTGGTTTGCCTTGTCAAGCAGTGTTTTTTATTTAATTAAATTCTGTGAACAATTTTAAAGAGTACCACCAAAAGGAATATTCAACCCAAGTTTAGTCCAAACCGGCCCAGCGGTTCAGGAGGAGAATATGTTTAAAGAAATTGTTGACGACGGACGATGCACGACGCACGACGGACACAGAGTGATCCTTAAAGCTCCCCTAGAGCACGTTGTGCTCAGATGAGCTAATATGAAAATGCAATGCAACCTGCTTCTATTACCGTTATAAAATACATATGACTTTTTGTTAAAGCCACATTTCAGATCTCTATCGTAAAATGTCGCCGTGTAAAAACTGAAAAACTGTTAATTACATGTTTTTTTTTTTCAAAATAGGAAACAAACCTTGACGTTGCAGACGGAGTTTCAGCTTTGCAGTCCCTGTTGAAATATTCACCGGTAACGCCTTTTAGTTTAGGATTGACCGCACAGTTTATTCCAGACTTGGAGCCGCCTTCTATTCCTCTACCAATACCTTGAAGAAAATGTTTTTGGTTTTCTTTTATTAAAATGTTCAGACTTACCGTAAAATATTAGAACTTCATTGAAATCAAATAAAGGGTATAGCAAATTGCACAGACCTACTACTTATCATGAATCTATTCTTATGCACCCTTAGCAGGAATCCAATCTATCAGGTTGTTTAAATGATACTTGTTCCAATTGAGTAATGACTTGCGAAAAGGGGATTTAATGCATCTGCAAAAAGCATCGACCCATGTCAGCCTGCGCAAAATGCAGGTACCTTTTTGCTTTGGTCAGTTTTCTGCAAGTCTAAGACAAGTCTTCTGATGATTCAATCTGTTGTTTGACAAAACGGATGCTACGGATCCAGAATTACATGTAAAATGTATGTAATGTCTTTCTTTGTATGATGCATCACGGATATGCATTAAGTTCCGATCATGGCAACTTACTTTAAACAACACCAACCAGAGCTCCAGATAGAGGGTATGACGTTGATTTCTTCACTAAACCCCGTGTTGTGGGTACTCATCACAATGGTCGTATTGAGAAGATTCTAATGAGAATCCGTAACATAGGGTTCCAAATAAAAATATCTCATTTAGAATACTATCAACCTTTCTTATCTGGGGGTCTAATTCCAACATTTCTTATATGTCCACAATATACATACATGTATTTGCAACTTTCATTTAATTGGTAAAAACAGCGTGTGGAAAAAGACATATTGCTCGTTATTTCTTTCTTTGAAATAGTAGAAAGCATTTTGTGAAAAGTAGAAATTAATGGTTATCAGCATTTCTATTTTTTTTTCAACAATATCTTCAGTATCCAATTTTTCTTCATGCAGTTTCAACCCTGATTTGTTTAGTCAATTTCCAATTTAGTTTAAAAGTACATAGAGGCCACTGGACTAACATACAAAATACAACGTTGCAAAAGCTAACAGTCTGAGTTTTATTATAAAATGAACACAAGCTTTCGGCGGTACAACCGCCTTCTTCAAGTGTGATCCTGTGATTAAATGCCTGCAGCAATGTTCAGTTGTTTACGCAACGTCAAGGACCTTGACGTTGCGTAAACAACTGAACATTGCAGCAGGCATTTTATCACAGGATCACGCTTGAAGAAGGCGGTTGTACCGCCGAAAGCTTGTTTTCATTTTATAATTAAACGTTACATATCACAAGAAGAGGATATATCATGGTTTGTAAGTCTGAGTTTTCAAAACTTTTATTTTAACAGAAACAATTTTTATAGGTAAGTAATATAAAAAAGGAAAATCCTAGACTCGCCCAGTATTCATGGTAGTAGCATCAGATGATTAAATTTTTGGTTTTGCTTACTCTTTACCAAATAATCCGTATTTAATAACTAATTCTAACGGGAATGGATCCATTATGGATTACATAAAGACCTAGAAACATGTTGACAAAATATTGATAAAATATCAAGCAAGTAAAAATAAATAAATCAAGGCAACACAATGTGCTCACAGCATCGAAAACAGGGAATTAGACACCCCCAGATTCCGGATTTCTCGGAGGCGAAATTGGTGGACACCACCCCAGGGTTGATACTGTTGACAGCAATATTGGTCGACTTCAGTCGTCTTTCCATCGAGAACATCTGCATCACCTGTTGAATGACGGGAGGAATTTATTTTAACAGATTTATAATGCAGAACATAGGTCCATTTTATTTAAGTTACTATCTATTTAGTATTTTATCTCAAGGTAACTTTCATTGCTTGTTACAAAATAGATAAAAGGAAGACAGTTTTGGGTCTGAATTCACATAATAATTCTGAATATTAAGTCAAAGACAAGCAATCTGGCAGGATACAACAGACCATCTAAGCAAATCATATAC
The DNA here is from genome assembly GCA_943736015.1 of Tridacna crocea. Taxonomy (NCBI): domain Eukaryota; kingdom Metazoa; phylum Mollusca; class Bivalvia; order Cardiida; family Cardiidae; genus Tridacna; species Tridacna crocea. The sequence continues at coordinate 34,514,252 of OX031063.1, read as the reverse complement.
CTGTTTTATGTGGGCCTTGCGCTATGAAAAAGGGTTTAATGGAGTTTCAAAAGGTATCGACCCATGTCAGCCTACAAGGCTGACCTGAATCGAGTTTTTTTTTTTTGCTTTTAACTCATTACCACACAATCCCTACTTTCGACACCCCTGAGAAAGAAGCCGTTTGAAAACACTATGGGAAAAGGAGAAAATGCTGGTAACCAGCATTTTCTCCTTTTTCTACAGTGTTTTCTACCCTTCCCAGAACAAATTTCTATTTTTTAGTCACCTTTATTTTACCGTCTGCAAATGGTCTCAATTTGAACCAGTCTTAAATTTTCTCGTGTGGTAAAGAGTTAACCCCAAATCTTCTACGTGTAGAAAGAACAGTCAACCTCATGATACTGTCAGTCGTCAGAAATAATTAAGTTTATAGATTCATGATCATGTAATGACTTGCCTGGTACCATGCACCATAGAGATGCATCAAACCCCCTCTTGTCAGAGTATTTAATTTCGAACCGGGATCACTGACTGAATTGGGTGATAAAAAAGGTCCCAGAAGCAGAGACCACAATTGGTCAACCATTGAAGGCACGCCATCGGTCAAAAGCTAAAAAGGTGGGATTCAAAATGCTGACAAATTTTATTCAGATCATTTAAAAGTATGGATACCATTATGAGTCTAATATTGTGTTACACTGGAGCATGTCAAAATTCCACCCACTGGCAGAAAAATGTACTTCAAATATTAAGCATTAGCTGTCAGCTTTTTTTTGCCAGAGACCGAGATTTTCAACAGGTGACAATGAAACTGACTGCAACTTGACTTCTATATTATTTTGTTTCGGCTAAAGACTTAGGGAATTTGAAAGAAGATGACACTACCGTACCTGGTACAGTTTTGATCTACAGTAATATTCATTCTGTGAAAAGTTTTCTGGTGGTCCAGTATAGTTAATGGTCTGACGGTCGAAGCTCGCCGTTCTATGGGCTAGGCTTGACATCAGTAAAATTCGACAATCGTCCCCTGACTCCTTCATGATAGGCAATAATTTTGCTGTCATAAGGAAGTGGCTTAAGTAGTTGACCTGTAATACCATTTCGAAACCATCGTCAGTTTTTCCTGAAAAAAGAAGTATATGATAATTATTAACATTAAACAATGCAAGCTCTACAATGATACATAATTTACTGGTCTATAATGTCATAGTACATTTCAAAACCCATTTACGTATAACAAACAATGTAACTAAGGCTTTATTAATTTATTTCTAACGTTCATATAGGAAGGGGATTTGCTTCAATTCGTATAGTTTGATAATAGAAAAATGCCTCGTTTGTAAATGTTTCATTGAATAAAAACAAAATATAAAAGTACCACTCATGTACTATCCTAAATCAGTCGTTCCCCGTGAAATGGGGGTTTAATTCATCTGCGTAACCTATCGAACAGTATCAACTGTACAGTCTGCGAAGGCTGATATGCTTTCTGTGAGACTCTACCGCATGTCAAAGGCATTACCTCTTAGGCTGCTTTGCGCGACTCATTGACCTTTTGCGGACAGTACAGATCAAGATCAGACTGCACAGAACGTGCAGTCTGATCTTGGATCTACACTGTCCGATAAGGATTTATCTGTACCCTAAATATAGCAACATTTTGGTTTTTACAATTGATTTAAAATTGTCTATGCTAGTTATTTAGCTGGAAAAGGTTTAACACTAGACAAAACTAAACTTACGATAAGGGGAATAGCCGAACCCTGCGTTCAAAAACAAAACGTGAAGTTTTCTGCCGGACATTTTGAACTGTTCTGTGAAGCTGACAACAGATTTGAAAGAGGACAGTTCAACATACATGTATTCCAGAGCGAGTGTATCACTGTCAGTCAGTCCGCTTGTTCCTTTTGCCTTCTCAGCCTGGAATTCTTGGTTCATTCTCTCCATAGCCTGGAAGAAAATCGCAGATCATAAACATTCTAAGAGTAAAGGTCTCAGTATTTGTGTCTGTGTTCTGTGTCGCTCTGTCTGTGTGCCTGTGTGCCTGCCTGCCTCTCTCTCTCTCTCTCTCTCTCTCTCTCTCTCTCTCTCTCTCTCTCTCTCTCTGATGGTTGGTCTGTAGAATTTGGGATAGCTGCTTCAGCTATCTTTAGAACAGCTGTTATCTGACGGATGATTACAAAAGTCAATGGCCTCATGAATTTATGTACTATCATTTTTAACTAGTGATATTATCAATAGGCCTACGTACAAACTGCCAGCTTCCTACAAATTGTCCTTTAATACCCAAAATAACCAGACCCTTTCAGTCCTTCTATTGGATATCGGTAGAAAGTGTAGTGTCTATGAATGTGTTTAAGTTTAAAATATCAAAACTAGTTTTAGTGCTCATAGTTTCATTAATTTTTTTCAACTTTACATCTCAATTTCGATGCAGAGGTACTGAGAAGCGGAAAATATTTGAGATATTGAAAATTGTGGGAAAAGGAGAAAGTGCTACTAGTCAATGTCAAAGTATTCATTTCTTTCTTACTGCTAAACATTGTTTGAACCATGGCTATGTTAGCGACGCTGTTTATATGATACAAGAACAGCCGGTGGCTTGGAGAGGATACTGCGCGAAGCACTGGTAAATGAAATTCCTGCTGCAGTGGCCAGTGCGATATAACTAAAATCAAGTTGAAAATGGCGATTGAAGCTATGTAAAGGAACACAGATATCGTTATATCTGATGGTAAACTATAGGTACCTCTTTCGTTTTCTGCTCTGATCGACAAGCTAAGATCACTGTGGCACCCATCATTGCACACCATTTTGCAATCTCGAACCCGATACCTGTGGAGAAAAAAATCTTAGCCCTTAGAGTTCTTAGCACAGTTTTACTTTATTTTTAATAGACATTCAAGAGTCAGTTTTGTATTCTTTTTGTAAAGGATTTGGCAGATCTTGCGTTATTTCTTCACCATACCATTCCGGATTAGAATGACCCTGTAAGAGAAGACGTTTGAAAACATTGTGGTAAAAAGGAGAAATATTGATAACCGTCATTTTTTCCCTTTTCCTACAACGTTTTTCTACCCTATCAAAAACAGAAATCCTCAATTAATGCTTTCAATTTAGTCACTTAGTAAAAGTTGTTGTTACTTAATGAGCAAAATCCCCTTTTCAAACTGCAAGGCTAAGTTATACAATATTTTAAACTGTCATCTGAACTTACATTCATTTTACTATAGCTGATATTAAATATCAAATCTTCAAGATTTGACAAAAAGATATACGGCAAGAGAAAGCAGCATTTAGGCCTTCCAATCAGTTAAGATGTCCATCCAAAATGTGTAGACCTACAGAAAATCAGTGAACCACGAATCTCCCCCATTCAAGACTGTGAGTGATTTGATGTTTACCTTCCCATGTTCTAAAACTTTTCATAACTATTTGTGCAAGTTTTTGAAATTCTAAAACAGAAGATGAAAGATCACTTGATCCCATACATTTAAGGTCTGTGCTTTCAGGACCTTTTTGTGCAGATGGGACTTGGTAAATCATGCTCCTTTCGCGGCAATGACGTCCACTCCCAGCTCAAACAAACTTTATCCCAGGATTGATTCTACCCTACTTACTGCCACAGGATTGATTGCTTTTTCAATGTTAAACATTTTTTTGACGAACCTCACATGTGAAAGCAGACAGTAGCTTGTAGAAAGTGTTGTGCGATGTCCTGGACAAAAGCACTACTGCTATAATAATGATTAATGCTGTAGCCAAGCTGAAGAATCAAAGCAACAGGAATAACTTTCACCATCCTCGGATACCCCGGGGTCTCCCTATTTGCTACGCTACATCGACGATGTAGCGTAGCAAATAGGGAGACCCCGGGGTATATGTAGCGTAGCAAATAGGGAGACCCCGGGGTATCCGAGGATGAACTTTCACGTAATGAAGCAATTTGTTTTCTTTTTGTTAAACAGAATACTCTTCTACCTCTGAAGGAGTCCTTTATGGCAAGATAATAACTGTATAGGACTCACACTCATAGGAAGACCAGGGTCCGCATTCTTTAACCATTCTTAAGATCATCTTTCACTTATTCTTCACAAATTTGTCAATGTGAAAGTAACGGAACATCTGATTGGCTAGACTATTTGGTTTAGCCAATCAGAAGTTCTTTTACTTTCACAGTCAGGAATCTAGAAGAATAGAACAAAGAACGTTCATAAGAATGGTTGGTAAATACAGACCCAGATCTCGCGTCTCTCTTGGAGTGGTCATCGGAAAGATAGGTCTGAACTCTGGCCTTGCACTAATGAAACCAGTAATGCAGAAAAATATGACAGTTGACGCCGTAAAATGACTGAAATAATGCTGGGAGTTGCGTAAAAAAGCAGTTCATAAGATGCCAGATCGGACTGTTTGTTTCGTGTTAACTGCTCTGCAAAGTCCACAAAAGGCCGTCTAATCTTTGTCAACGAAAACAAGACACACAAAACTTTGGTGGGCGCAAATTGGGCATATCTGAGTAACTCGTTCGTGTGTCAAGGTGCGTCGCTCTTTATGAAAAGAATTTGGAAATTAGGCCTGCCATACAAACCTGTCTTTTTACAAACCTAGGGCAAACGCTTTTATAAATTTTGTTGGAAAAAGTCAAAATGTCGGTTACTAGAATTTTCTCTTTTACAAACGATGTTTTCGACATTTCGAAAGACAAATTCCATCATTTGAGCGAATTTGAGTGTATTAATAATATATAATTTAATGATAAAAATTTTCTCTGTATGTTAAAAATGAAGTGTATGACCTCGTTCTCAGGTGAGTACAAATTGATAAAAACAAACTTTTAAACACAAATGAAATAATCCTTTGTGGATTTTTCCAATATTGCTTACAAGCTTATTTTCTTATCGAACTCCGAGATCAGATTGAATGAATATACTTGTTTCGCTAGTTAAATTAGTATTCGTGGAAAAAGTAACCCCTGTATTTTTTTTTCACTCAAGTTATCCAGCGGAAGGAATGTGAATAGGGCGTCTGGTATGGATTTTCGGTATGTAATGAAAAAAAATCTGGTTCGATTCTTAAGCAGAGCTAGTGGCTTGTTGAAAATGAAAGATATGAATAATCGAGCAGCCGCTGCGATAGTACTTACTCTCTGTGGGCTTAATAACCTATTCAGGCAAACCAATTGTGTTGAGAAGAGAGAGAGAGAGAGAGAGAGAGAGAGAGAGAGGAGGGAAATACCTGAACTTGCTCCTGTTACGATGATAATTCTATCCTTTGATAAAGGCACGACCGGAAAAGAAGCTCCAGATCCCATTTTCCCAAGTATACCCGTTTAACAATCTCTTGCAACTCTTATTACTTCGTTTCCATTCGGAATATGAGGCTGCATTGTATCGTGGTTGTAAAACTCCAATAGAATCTAGAACAAGTCTTCCGAATGCACGGTGAGGAAACTACATAGACGGAGCCATTGGCTCTGTTAAGGAAATCTTGTGTGGGTTTTTCCGGTCACGTGCGGCGCCGTCAATATCGGCTGTTTCGGTGGACACGAAAACGTAAGTCTCCCATTTATTGTCAAAATTTGATTTTATACTGAACACTAGCGAGAAAAGGGGAATTGTATGAGGGGCCCATGACTTTCAACTTACTTCCTTGTCCGTAGGGAGTTCCAAGTCGGCGCGGTTTTGTCTGAAACACTTTTGCCGTGAGCCACGGCGAGGTAAACAAAGGTCATTTTCTATAATGACCACAGGCTTTCTATTGCTCTTTCTGCATAAAAATTACTTATCTAAATGTTTACACCGTCCGAATGTATGAAGTGATTATCTAATCCTTCCCCACTCACGAAAAACAAAATTTGAATCAAAATAAAAAAAATTGAGAAAAAATAAACAATGGCTCTGTCCATATCGGCCGGCTCTGTCTATATCGGCTGGCTACGCTGTATGAGGGCGAGTTTTAGAAGCGATAGGTTTTTTTCGCCATTGGGTTTACCTGTCAAAAGTTAGATTTTTTGAAAGTTATTTTTGGAATGGTGATGCTTTTCTCGAACCATCTATCATTTCAAAAAGGGCGGTCACGTGGTTGAGTGGTTAAAGTGGTTGACTTCAGTGCTCTTGATCATTCGACTAAATCACCCTGTGGGTACAGGGCACTCTCGGACAACGTGGACAAGCCAAGTTCTGCTTGCGGGTGTGTCGGGTGTTTTTCCCGGGATACTCCCGGGGTACTCCCGTTTCCTCCCACTTACCGATCCATTCGTCTCAATACCAGTTTAACAGCTTGGGGGACGCAAAACTGAATAAAACCAATATTTGAGAATAACCTTTGTAAAAGTTTTGCAGGTATGTCTGAAGTTGACACTCCAGACTTGAGTATTTACTTTTAGCTTGACTGCACGAAGTGTGAAGAGCTACTGTAGTCACCTCGGTCGTCTGCGTTCCCGTGCGAAAGAAAATAAAGCGAATTGTGTGTGTGTGTGTGTGTGTGTGTGTGTGTGAGTTTTGTTTCAATTGTGCATATACGTCGCTTCTAAAACTCACCCTCATACAGCGGAGCCAGCCGATATAGACAGAGCCGGCCGATATGGACGGAGCCATTGTTTATTTTTTCTCAATTTTTTTCATTTTGATTCAAATTTTGTTTTTCGTGAGTGGGGAAGGATTAGATAATCACTTCATACATTCGGACGGTGTAAACATTTAGATAAGTAATTTTTATGCAGAAAGAGCAATAGAAAGCCTGTGGTCATTATAGAAAATGACCTTTGTTTACCTCGCCGTGGCTCACGGCAAAAGTGTTTCAGACAAAACCGCGCCGACTTGGAACTCCCTACGGACAAGGAAGTAAGTTGAAAGTCATGGGCCCCTCATACAATTCCCCTTTTCTCGCTAGTGTTCAGTATAAAATCAAATTTTGACAATAAATGGGAGACTTACGTTTTCGTGTCCACCGAAACAGCCGATATTGACGGCGCCGCACGTGACCGGAAAAACCCACACAAGATTTCCTTAACAGAGCCAATGGCTCCGTCTATGTAGTTTCCTCACCGTGGAATGAGACAACCCGCGGAAATCTAGAACGCTAGTATAAACGATTTTCATGAACGTGGTAAAAAATAACCCGATACGTATACGTACTGAACATATATCCCTTTATGCTAAGCTCGACTCACTGACCCTTTGCGGACAGTGCAGATCAAGATCAGACTGCACAGAACGTGCAGTCTGATCTTGAATCTACACTGTCCGATAAGGAGATATCTTTCCTCCAAAAGTACATTTGAAATAGGAAAATTTGGCTTAATAATATTGCTTTAAAAGTTTCATGCCTTTTATTCAGCAGAATACTGGTTAACTTAACTCATTGAATATTCTGTATGGTGTATAAATACCAACGGTCATTAACCCTTAATCGCCTTTCACAAACGAAATCACGATTGGAGCCCATATGGATCCAGATCAGAATGCACAAACAGTGCAGTCTGATCTCGATTCACACCGTCTCCTTGGCAACGTCATTCTAGACATAAGCATCGTCCAGACTGTGCTAATATACGTTGTACTTAGAGACTTAAAGTATGCGTTGGCTTTATTGGGCGCTCTTATGTTAAAGGTGGCCCTTCAGATTTTGGGTCGAAAATTTCACAAAAATGCAAAAAAATCATCCTTATACTACCAAAGCCTTTTAATTTTCATTCATAAAACCCCAGTACTCGAAAACCGTCTGACAACACGAGAAATTAAAGATTTACTACGGCCCAGGTTGACACCAACGGGAGACACGTTCTATTTTTAGATGATCAATTGGCTCATTTCCTTACAGGAATACACGGAAGAAGCGTCAAACATAGCGTCCGAAATGGAAAATAAATATTACATGTTTGTTATGATAGGGAATTAAGCGTTATGAGTCACGTGTCAGTCACTTGACATTCCCACAATGCTTTATTGATTTTTGGCGCGAAATCTTAAAATACCTTAAGTGGCTACGTAGCCTTTTAAGGGAATACCACCAAAAAATTTTTTTTTGTAATTTCATGAATCTTAATTGTTGATGAAATGTATTATTTTATCACATGAATTTCCGTGATATAATCATTTTTTAATTTGGTGATATGTAAAAATTCTAAATACCCACCTTTAAACGCGGCGAAATGTGGCATGACCGATAAAGAGGGGTATCTACTGTGTAATGTATAGATATAGGCGTACTTTATTACGTATACATATATAGAGCTCCAGATAGAGGGAGAGATTTTGAATTCATAATTGAAAATATTAGTCATTCTCCAGTAAACCCTATGTTATGGGTACTCATTAGAATCGTCTCATCGAGACGATTCTAATGAGTACCCACATCATAGGGTTTTGATGAGAGATAACGGATTTAGAATGCCATCACTCCCTCTTATCTGGAGCTCTGTATAAATTTATTTAATTTATTGATGTTGATATACGCAAGTATTTTGTAATATAATAAAAGATTTTTATGAAAATGATAATACTTGAATTATCTCAGTTGTCAAACAAATAATTCATATTAGATTACCTTACCAGGGTCTGTAGTCACCTAGTACCATTCTTAGGAATGTTCTTTGTCTTATTCTCCAAGTTTTGCCAAATTTCAAAGTAACGCAATTTCTGATTGGCTAGGCCATCTGGTTTAGCCAATCAAAAGGCACGTTACTTTTAAATTTAGAAAAAATTCTGAAGAATGTGACAAAGAACGTTCTATGGAATGGTTGGTGAATACTAACCCTTTCCCAAACAAGCCCTGGCTTTTACGTGTCTGCTGTAAAAGTCTTTGAAAGACCGAGGGAAAAGGAGAAATTAGTCGTAATTTCTTTTCCTACAGTATTTTCTAACCTTTTTGAGAACTTTCTGCAATTTTCTCCAAATCTAAAATTGTCGCCTAAAAACTCTTTCGGTTTGGAAGGGTCCAAAATTTCTTGTTTGGGAAAGGGTTAAATAGCAGAGTATTTTCCTATATAGAGATCTACCTAGACTTCAAAAAAGTACCGAAAGGTGAAACCTGTTGGAAAACTGTCCAAAAATTTGTACAGCCCCGCAGGGAAAGGCTTTGGGAAACATTCCGAATGGAATCAAAGCGTCGATAACGCTGGAGTGGTATTTGTCATGGAAACCCATTGTGTGGAATTAATAGTTTGAAAAAAGATATATTGTTCAAATATTGGCTTAAAAGTCAATCCACTAAGCAAATGCATAACTTTTTGGTTGAAGGGAGAGTGCTCATGTACCTTATAACTATAATTTTGAAATATCTTCAGCCATTTACATTTAATTTCCAACATTACAATCAATTACTTCGATCTATAAATATTCATGAGCAATCACATGGAGAAGCGCGCAATCATAGGACGAACAAGCCATGGAACGAATTGGTTTAGAACGAAAAAGCGGGCAAATTTGTATCATTGCGCCAATAAAAAGGCTATGAGCGATAGAAGCTATTTTCAATAAAAAAAAATAAGTATCTCAACGATCGATGACCTCGCCCAATGTATTTTGATATGCCATTTCAAATTATACATCTGAGTGCTACCGAAAAACTCATTTGCTTGGGAAAAATTGAGTTTAACTGGGTCTATTTCCTTCGGCTTTGCACAAAATAAGATACTTGGTTATCAAAATTCAATCTTGAACTCATAGTGGTATTGTCTTCGACAAATACCACAAAAATGCTACCTACAAGCTCTTTCTTCTTTTTACTCAAGTGCCCTGCATGGCTACGTAATATAGTGTAGGGCTCGGAACTCGGAGGTCCATGCACGTATAAGCCTGAATGAGAGAAATTAAATTGTTCAGTAAGTGCAGAACCTTGAGCAGGACACTGCAGAGCCGTATCCCGGTACTGGTGAAACCGAGGATATACACGAGCATAAATATGTGAGCTTTCGACATATCGTGTTTGAAGCAACGATGAAAACATCATTGGCCAACACATTCGGCGCGAGTACTGGTGTAGTTCCCAGGAAGCAGAATCGAGAGAGATTAGTATAAGTTGTAAGAATTTGTTTCTCAATCGATGTAAAATAAATATGTTTAAACTAAAACATCGATCAATCAATCAATCAGTCAATCAATCAATCTATCAATCAATCAATCAATCAATCGTTATATGCAGTCTGATCTTGATCTACACTGCCTTAAAAAGGTAGTCGACTTTCTCGTTTCAGTGCCCGAATATTAGAAACTGAGCTGTCGAGGCCGATAGCACTACCCATGTATAGAGACTTTCATTCCCTGAATTAACTCTTAAGCTGCTGGACGAGTGACATGAAACTTTCAATGCGATATTAAACCCATACTTTTGCCATTTCTAGTGTGTATATTTAGGGAGAAAATGTCTCCTTAGCGTACAGGGTAGATTCAAGATCAGGTTGCACAGAATGTGCATTTCTATACTGTCTGCAAAAGGTCAGTGAGTCGAGCATAGAAGCCCTAGAGTAAATACTAGGGAACCCAGGTATGAGTTGCTACCGTGGTATGAGTGAAATACTGTTGAACGCATAATTATCGTGTTTCAAACTGCATATGCCGATACACGCATAATTTATTAAAACATAATTATATAACAGACCTTATTGAATACCAAAATCGATCTTCGGGCTTACTTGCATGAAATTATATTTAAGTCATGTTCTCAAAAGGGGTGCTTAATGAAAATCCGAAATCCATGGTACCGAGCAAGCCATGATAGTAGTTCTTATGGATCCATAATGTTCACTTTCTTTAACAACCGATTTAATCGTGAGGTAGACTGGTCCATGGACATGCAGAAAATTGACCAATAGCGAACATTTTCGACCTAGGTTAGCCTGCGAGAGTTTGCGAAGGCTGACCTAAAACGATAGTTCTTGCAAATACATGAAGTCCCCTTTTCACAGAGCAAGGTTCATTTAGAATGAAACATGAGAAGGCCATTCGTACTGTTTGTAGTTACGATGCATTTTGCGTTCTAGCTTAACTCTTTATCCCGGAGACTGCTAGGCGCGACTCACTGACCCTTTGCGGACAGTGTAGATCAAGATCAGACTGCACAGAACGTGCAGTCTGATCTTGGATCTATACTGTCCGATAAGAACATGTCTTCTCGTCCAGGAAATAAACAGAAACAACATGATTCGGGTTTTTATAACCGGATTGAAAGATTCATTCCATTTATTTATAGCAGGATAAGAGTTCAGCGCTGTGGGAGAGATACCGGACGCGTTTTACCGATATGCAGAGATAAAGATCAGACCGCACCGAATTGGAGTCCAATTTTGGATCTATGACCCCCGCTTTTATTTAATCAAGCCTCTAAGATTATTTTTCATAAGTTTCTATTGATTGTACGTCGACAAAGGACGAGTTAAAATACATGTTAAGCTGAAAGAGTGTACCCTTTACACATAGATATGGTTTACACTGTGAAAATTGTAGGCTAAATGAATTTGCGAAATTATCGACCCAGGTCAGCGTGCGCAGTCTGTGCAGGCTGACCTGAGTCGATACCTTTTGCCTTTGATCGATGTTCTGCATGTAAAATGACCAATGTACCCCATGACTCAGAATGTTGTTATACAAAATGAACTTTATAGACCCATGACTATGTAATGACCTGTTTCGAAGAATGCGTCACAAAGATGTATTAAGCCCCTTTTTGCAAGAGCATGGCTCACATTTATGTGACCTGTCACTCGAAAGGGACGATCTGGGAATGACCAGGGTTGATACTTTTTGCAGTTCCCAAAAGTACAGCCCCCCCTTTCCCTTTCGTTGATATAATTTTTATAACTTCAGTTGTACTCCTTTAGGACAGAAGGTTATTTTTCATTCTCACTCTAGCCGTGATAAACAAAATGATCCCTGTTCTGACAGAAGAGGTTTTAATGCATCGCCGTGATACATCACACCAACAGAATCAACACATAATTAAGGATCGGTTGAATCAATTTTGTTTGAACAACCTATTGAATCATAAGGTACACCGGGTCTTTGACTGGCAGAAAATTGCCCAATAGCATAAAGATTCGATCAAGGTTAGCTTGCGCGCACTGCACAGGCTGGCCTGAAACCGATGCTTTTTTGCAGATGTGTTTAGCCTCTTTTTCACAGAGCATCGCTCATTAATGGTTGAAGATCAAAGTTCAGGCTTCAACTTCTGATCTTCGCCGTCCATAACAGATATTTGCATACCCCTTTACAGCAAAAGGATATCTTACACATAACTAGAAGTTTACAATAGCTTCCAACCTAAACAAATGCACTATTCATCTCCGGTCAGTTTTATCTTTTCTTTTTTACCGATCTTTCCCTTTCAAAAAAGCATTATAAACTCATGACCAAACGACATTATTTTCGGTTTTTCCGATTCGAAAGCATTTGCAGACAACAAAATAACTGTCTGAATATTTGAAATTTGTTTTGTGAAGGGTAAAAATCATTGTGGGAAAAGGAGAAAATACAGATTATCAGCATTTTCTCCTTTTCCACAATTTTTTCTGATGCTTCCTTCTCATGAACGTCAAAAGAAGGGGTTGTGTGGTTATGGGTTAAAAAAAAAGGAATCATGGGTTAAAAACAGGAATCTGTTTCACAGGGTTTTTTTATCTTTTCCTTTCTTCCCAACTCAATGAATCCCATAACAATATTTTCAGGATCTTACAAAAACAGAAAAAAAAAACACGATACTTGAATTGGCCTATAGCTTGCTATCTGGTGAGAGAAAGAGTAGATTGGACTGATTGTGTAGTCTGATCTTGATCTACGTCGTTTACAAAAGAGTTGTCACTCACCAATGGTAGAATTATCTATGGATGAATACTGAATTGTGAGAAAAACTCTTCCGCAAGAAAGAAAAGGGTGTCAATTTTTCATTCGGAATCCTCGCGGTTTATTAATAACCCATATGTAGACGACTCTTAGCTTACACTAGCTGTATAAAACTTTGTGTGGCTCGGACATTTTGCTATTGCTTCATTACAACATGGGCGGAGGGCATTCCTATCCAGTCACTCCTCTTTCAAAAGATCGGATCATCTTGGTCACAGGTTCGAGCCAAGGTATGTCCATCTAGTTTACTCGCTCTCTGTCTCTCTCTCTCTGTCTCTCTCTCTCTCTTATTCGACCGCTCGTGCAATGGCTCGTTAACGCAGGGTTTCTTACCTGTATAAGAAAAAAAAGAAAACAGGGGCAGACTGAGAGCATTGGGTTTTCAAAAATGTTCAGATACTTATGTATATGAAATGACACATAGGAACGCTCTTTGAACTGAGGCCACATGCGTAGATCATGTTTAAGCTATATAGACTCCTAGACTAACAAAGGTTAAATACATTATAAAGATATTTGAGGGAAAGAAAAGTGTCTCCTTTGAATGACATGGAAAACAAGGTCGGAAAAGGAGCAATTGTTTGTAACAAGCAATTGCTCCTTTCCCAAAAATGTTATCATAATCTTCTCACTGCAAGAATACCATTTTCCTGATTTCATATTGTATAAGGTTACGTATTTTAACCTTTACTCTTTACCACTCAATTCCGACTTTTAGCGACCCTCAGAAAGAAAGCCTTTAAAAACATTATGGGAAAAGGAGAAAATGCTGGTATCCAGCATTTTCTCCTTTTTCCACAATGTTTTCTACCATATCCAATTCAGAATTCAATTTTTGATCTACATTTTTTTTTTTTTCGTCTGCAAATGCTTTCAATTTGGACCTCTCAAAAAGTTTGCCGTCTGCTTAAGAGTTAAGCGTCTTTTTTAACTGTAGTTTTCGTTACGAGCAGTTTAGATCAAGATCAGACAACACAAAAGATGCATTCTGATTATTTGTTTGCACTTCGCCCTCTCCTGACACTTTCTACGCACGAGTAGTCTTGAAATTGCGATGAATTTGTTCTTAATTTAGTGCTAAAAACCTAAACTGGTGTTAGTCAGTTGATGTAAGGGTGACATACCGTCCTAGATTTTCTTTGGAAGCTCCCGACGTTCGAAATATAAATAGATCTATCGGAAATCCTTCACCTTTGTACCGATAGATATAGTATAGGCTATAAATAGATCGGAAATCCTTTACCTTTATATCGGTACAAATAGATAAAACACACTTCATGGACTTTACCTAACGAATCCGGTGTAATGCAGAGAAATGACCCTCCCCTACAAAAGGATCCGGGTCATTATTCTACGTAGAGAAATGACCCCAGAAGTCATTTCACTACCTACAGAAATGACCGAGGTCATTATTCTAAGAAGAGAAATAACCCTCTGGTGTCATTTCTCTACGTAGAATTATGACCCGTGTCATTATCTATGTAGAGAAATGACCCATGGGACATTTTGTAGGGGGAGGGTCATTTTTCTGCATTACACTGGCGCTCTAACGAACCTGAAAAATAAAGCCATTCAGAGAGGAAGGGAGTGTGCTGATAAGCAGCATTTTGTACTTTTCTCACATTGTCTCAAACCGAAAACAAGTCTCATCACCATAAAAGTTTTGTCGTCAGCTGAAACTATCACTTAAAGCCGGTCTAAAGAACTAAAGTCTATTTTTCAGTTCGATATTTTAAACCCAAATATTGTTATTTCTGAGTTATATTTTAAATAATAATAAATTTTTTATCGGACAGTGTAGATCCAACATCAGACTGCACATTCAGTGCAGTCTGATCTTGATCTTCACTGTCTGCCAAAGGTCAATGAGTTGTGCATAGCAGCTTCAAGATTAATTAAATAGGTACACGGAATGAAAAACATGAAACACAGTGACAGCAAGAGAAAATGCTCTTAATTTCTTCTTTTGTCAGTGTTTTCGAAAGTTGTCTGTTCCAAGAAGAAAGTGCGTCTGCAGGAAGTAACAACCCCATCCCACTACCCCTGGCCTGTATGTCACTTAGTACAGATAACTGTCCCCAAAGGCGATGTTACTTTTTGACTGGTCGCCTCTACGGTGTACAGTAAATGTCCAAATATGAAAAAGATCACCGGAGCGTCTCATTCTTGAGACTAGTATGTCACTATAATGTATTTGTTTAGCACTTACCCTGTGAATTAGGTTGAATAAAATTTACAAGCCGATAGTAAAATCTCAAGTAATGCTATTTCAAACAATCTCTTTTTTTGAAAAATATGTCTTTATCGGATAGTGTAGAGCCAAGATCAGACTGCACTTTTTGCGCAGTCTGTTCTTGATCTACACTGTCCGCAAAAGGTTAGTGAGTCGCGCATAGAAGCCTATGGGATAGAAGAACCGGGCAGAAATCATCATTATCGACGTTGTCGTCGTTATCATCATCATCATCGTCATCGTCATCGTCATCATGAATGTAACCCTCATTTTGCCAGAGCGCCATTCATTTATTATCAATTATCTCTTCAAGAGATTTTGTGATCCTTAAAGGCGGCCCTTCAGATTTTGGGAAGAAAATTTTACAAAAATGAAAAAAGAATCATCCTTATACTCCTACAGCCTTTTAATTTTCATTCATAAAACCCCTGTGGCCGAAAACCATCCGACAACAAGAGAAATTAGAGATTTACTACGGCCCAGGTCGACACCGACAGGAAACACGGTCTATTTTTACATGAGCAACTCGCTCATTTACATACACAGACAAAGCTTCAAACAAAGCTTTCGAAGAAGACATTATGGAAAATAATTACATGTTTGTTATGTTGTGGAATTTAAGCGTCTTTAGTCTCTTGCCAGTCACTTGACATTCCCACAATGTTTTTTTTTTTTTTAATTTCTGGCGCGAAATCTAAAAATACCACGAGAGGCTTCGTAGCCTTTTCGGGAACACCATCAAAAAATATTTTTGTAATTTTATCATTCTTAATTATTGATGATTTTTGTATTTTTTTCTTTCATATACATTTCAATAATACATTTTTTTAATTGGTGAGATATGGAAAATCTAAATACCCACCTTTAAAAGATCTTTCATGTCTATGCATTATAGGTCTCGGCTATGAGATAGCAAAATGGTGTGCAATGATGGGTGCAACTGTTGTGATGGCCTGTAGATCAGAGAAGAAGACGCTAGAGGTAAGAAGGTATGCATATGTCAGTGGAAACTCTTGCTCAAGTATTTTAGTCGAATTTACGTAGCAGTGAAATCTCGTTGACTAGGAGACACGATAGATTTAATAGATACAACATGTATATGTTTGTTTACTTCAAAAAACTTCGAAAGCACTACTTCTAACAAGCCGTAGTGACGAGGTTTTGGAAGTAAACCGACGATTATGTCTATAATTTTGTTCAGTACTCCTTCGAACATCTTCGCAAGCCAAGGCTGACGATTCACCACGCTACTCTACCCTTGGCAGATCGAACTTGATTTTTACATTCCCTCGATATGCTTTTTCATTGGATGCAGCCAGCTCTTACTGCAACGAATGAAATCGCTCGTAGCAGTTCATCTTTGATAAGAATAGAATAAGGTCGCTACCTTCGAATAGAAGGTAAACATGGAAACCCACGTGGATATCTGCTTATCGCTTCATGAGTATTCGTAAGCGGTTTGTAAAAAGATATTTCATTGGCTTTTAGAAATATGATGTAAAGGGGGGTAATAACCAGTATCCAATAGAGGGCGAATCGCAGGAATCTCGAAATCGGGATCAATCAGCCAAGGTAAGATCCACGTAGTGATCGTAACCTTTGCTCGCGGAGATACCTTCGAAGGGCTTTGAGATACCTGAGGAGACAGAAGTTCGACTTAGGTGTCAAAATATTTTTACGCAGCGACAGGCGGCCACAACAAACCCCAGATACCATAACTTTAGATCCGATGTGTTGCAGGGGTACCTTTCACTATTTAAACGGCCTAGTCACGAGTATTTGAAAAAAATTACGCCAGACAATATCTTTTAAATTAAAAATATAATCATATCGATAAGGAGAGGAATGACGGTCGGATTTTTTACCATTGTTTGATAGGCCATAGAACGAATAAATGAGGAGTTTAAAGCAGAGAAGGACAAAGGTACAAGCGGACTGACGGACAGCGAAAATCTGGCTTTGGAGTTTATGCAAGTCGATTTGGCCTCCTTCCAATCCGTTATACAGTTCACTGAAGAGTACAAGAAATCGGGAAAGAAGCTGCATGTGCTTTTCCTGAATGCAGGATTGGGATATGCACCCTATAGTATGTAGACTCTCTTCCTTTTGTTGTGTTTTTTTTTTTATTTAGCTCATTATCTGTTTGCTGTGTGTATGTATCCTTGCTTACCGCAGTTTCAACATATTCAGTTTACTTTTTGTCGATTTTCCCACGTAATAAGTCTACAGATATATATTTAATCTTTCTTTCCTCTTTCAACCTACATTTCCTCTCTTCGACAACGTTTTCATTGACGAGCCTGTCATGACAGAGAGAGTTTCACCCAGCGGAAAGGGGCTTTTTACGGATGGCATAGACCAATATCAGATTACACATTCTATACAGTCTGATCTTGGACTATGAGTTACAAGTCGTAACAAATGATTGTGTTTTAAGTCGTCAAAGAATGTTGAGTTGATACATTTTGTGCTGAAAAGGTTAAAAAGACAATGAAACTACAGAAAATAACGTTACGATACACAGGTAACATCTAAACGAGCCATGGGCGGACGTTCTACATTGCCGATTTCAAAGCTCTCTCAGAATTATTCTTGGTCCGTATTCACCAACTATTCTTGAGAACGTTCTTTGTTTTACTCTGCAAGATTTTCTGACTTGGCTAAACCAAATGGTTTAGCCAATCCGAAGTTCTGTTACTTTCACATTGACGAAATTCTGAAGAATTAGACCAAGACTGTTCTCAAGAATGATTGGTTAAGAATGATTGGTGAATATGGACCCTGATCTCCCAAGACAGAGGATAGAGATAACGTTACTACTAAGCGACAAATTATCTCAGTTTTCTACTGACTGATATTTTCTTTTCGGTTGCTGTTGTTTTCGATGTTGTCGTCGTTGTTGTTGAAGGACCATTTCGAGTTAGTAATACAGTAAATTATCTCAGTTTTCCACAGATGATTTTTATTTGTTCTTTTTACTGCTTCTACTCATTGTATGGAGAACAGTAGAGAGAGTACTGCCCAGAAAAATTCTAACCTCCAAACTGTTTTTGTTTATTTCAGCCAAGACAGAGGATGGATTAGAGATGGTACTTCAAGTCAATTATCTCAGTCAGTTTTTGATGACAGCCAAATTGTTACCAATCATGAAAGAGTCCGGTGACGACTGCAGAATCTTACTGATGTCAAGCCTGGCTCAAGGTTACTGTGACTTTGACGTCAACACTATCAACTATACAGGGCCTCCTGAGCAGTATCCACATAATAAATACTATGCCAGGTCCAAACTTTATCAGGTAACGAGTCATTGTCGTACTCTTAATGATACAGAAGAGGGCTTTCGAAAGAAATACATGTATTGTTAATGGAGCATATACACTTAACATTTTCCACAATGTTTTCTACCAATTTAGAGGCAATTCCAAGCATATTTTATTATATTAAGAGTTCTAGTTGGTGTACCATGGTACTTTGATTACATTTCACTTCATCAATGTACTCTGGGACATAGGGCTGTAAACATCTCTCGCTGACGTTAATTATAGAAGGTTTCTATTTGTTCCGCTATGTCGTCGTGTCGAAAGTTCTGATAAAATAAGATTTTGCTTTTTTTTTACTCGTATGAAAGAACCTTTCTGATTGAATTTTGGCAAAAATCGTTTAAAATGTTCTGCTAAACCCAATTTCGAACAGATGTTTAGCTGAAATACAACTTGTTCTATTGCATGAATATTTGTATATTGTCGCCAAATTAAAACAGAAAAATGACTAAAGCTTTTTTTCGCAGCACAGAAAGTTTAGTCTGATTTTTAATCTATACGGACAGCTTGTTTAGTTAGGCATTTAAGATAAAAGTCCTTGTAAGGTTCAGTGAATTGCAATTTTAGCCGTTAAACTAGATCAGGTTCATGTATTTGACGGGTAGAAAGAAGGATTTTTTTTCCAAAGAGGTCTATTAGGGCAAAGAACTACAAAGCCAAAGCAAAGTCAAGGAAACACATGGTAAAATCAAGGTAACAGAGCTCCAGATAAGAGGGAGTAATGGTATTCTAAATCCATTATTTCTCTTCCAAACCCAATGTTGTGGGTACTCATTAGAATCGTCTCGATGAGACGATTCTAATGAGTACCCATAACATAGTGTTTAGTGGAGAATAATTGATATTTTCAATTTTGAAATCAAAATAACTCCCTCTATCTGGGGCTCTGTAAAGAAGTCTTTAGAAAACACTCTTGGAAAAGGAGCTAACACCTGAAATAGTTGAGTTCTTACCGTCACATAGCTGATACCCCACCCACCCTGATTGTAATTACAAAGCCATTCAAGCAACCAATCCTTTTATTGAAGGTAATGCAGATGTATTCCATGGTAAAACGATCGCAGTCCAGTAACATAACAGTGAACAGCATAAATCCAGGATTTGTGTATACAAATTTCGCCGCTGAAAGCTCAACACTTTGGAAATATACAATAAAGATGTTCCGACTTTGTAAGTGTAAAAGTATTCTGGGACATAGATGTATAAATAGGTTTTGTTAATTTTTTAGCGCCTTTTTTGCCGTCTCTTTTTTTATTTTCAAGATATTTTTCTTCGCTATTAATAGTTGGGTTTTTTTTCTTCTCTTTGTTGTATGTCCGTTTCTTTATGTCTTGTTCTTTTTTAAACTTTTTTTCTGGACCTTCAATCTCACTTTCTCTTTCTCTCTTTGGTGGCCTTAATTTCCCTTCATTATTTGCAGTATTATTATTATTATTCGGTTTCTTCTTTTTTCTTCTTCTTGATCTTCATAACATCTGGTCATGTATTCGTCCTGCCTCTTCTGTTCTTCTTAATCATCTTCATAATATTTGTTGGTTTTTTTTTTGTTGTTTTTTTTTAATCTTCCGTTTGTAATTTTTTTCCCTTTTCAGAATCCATAGCTCATTACCTAATGACAATATTGTAGGCTTGTCCAAGTCAAAAGCATTTGCTGATGACAAAATAAAAGTGACTGAAAACTTGAAATTTGTTTTGTGAAAGTTAGAAAACGTTGTGGGAAAAGTAGAAAATGCTGGTTACCAGCATTTTCTCCTTTTCTCGCAATGTTTTCTGAAGGCCTCTTTCTCAGGGTCATCAAAAGTAGAGATTGTGTAGTAATGGGATAGAGCACTGAAGGACATAGGTCCAACAGTTTCATATGATTGAAACCTGCCATCAATTCGTCAATATTTTTCTCTCTTTCAGTCCTTGCAAGAACACCCGAGCAGGCGGCAAAGTGTTCTATAGACTGTGCCACAAACCCGAGTCTGGCTGAGGTTACAGGGCAATATTATGACGAAAACACGGTAAAACAACCGTCACAAGTTGCAAGGTACGATAGTTTTGTAAATTACTATAAATGACTATGCCGTAACCTTTAACTCATTATCAAATGACAACAATTTTGGCTTGTCCAAGTTGAAAGCATTTGGAGACGACAAAATAAAAGTGACTGAAAACATTTTGAATTTTTTTTGTAAAGGGAAGAAAATATTGTGGTAAAAAGGAGAAAATGCTGGTTACCAGCATTTTTCTCCTTTTCCCACAATATTTTCTTTATGCTTCTTTCTCAGGGCCGTCAAGAGTAGGGATTGCGTGATATTCACAAAACGAATTTCAAATTTTCAGTCATTGTTATGTTGTTGTCTGCAAATGCTTTCGATTTGGACATTTCTAAAATGCTGTCTTTTGGTAATAAGTTCAAGCACATTAACACTGTCACACGAAAACGAAAACAGACTGTCTGGGTTTTTACGGATGAACGTGTAAATTCGGCTCAAACCAGGAGAAATTGCTGTTCACCAGCATTTTTTTTAATGTCTCGCAATTTGTTCGAAACTTTTTTTAGTCCGAAAGATCGATGAAACTCGGGATTGTTTAGTAAAGGATTAAACATTCTTGCTTCGATTCCAGTCGAAGGCGCTGATTACGTGGGAGTTTCCTTTGGCAAGGCTCTGGAGAGCCTGAGCCTGGTCCTAGTAAAACCGAGAAATGACGTGAATTAGTGAACTGTTACCGTTATATGGTTGAAACACCGTTGAAAACGGAATAAAATCCTGCGACGATAAACTTTATTCGCTTTCTTTCATTTTCAGAAATGAGGAATATCAAGAACAACTCTGGAAGGAAACGTTCAAATTCTTAAAAGATCACGTGACAGAGGAGGATATAGCCGTAATGGAGGGCAAATAGAACGTTTTACCGGCACTCGTTGAAGGATTACAGACAAATATCTCGTCGGTTTACTTCGAAAACGTCGTAACTACAGCTTATAACATTCTGTAGTTACGAGGTTTTCGAACTAAACCGACGATATGACCCATGCTGTAGTAAAAAGAGGTTTGTTGCATCTGCAAAAAGTGTCAACCTACTGCGCAGGCTGACCTAGGTCGATACTTTATCCTATTAGTAAATTTTCTGCTTGCACAAGGACCACTGTACCTCATGATTCAGTGGGTTGATAAATAAAATGGATTTTATGGATCCTTTACCAAATGATGACTTGCTTAACCCATTACCTGATATACCAATTTGAGGCTCTTCCATTTCAGCAGCAAATATAGATATGATGTCAAAAATATGGACAAATGGGGATACAAATATCTGATGGAGTGGAAAACATTTTGGGAAAAGGAGAAATTGCTCGTTACGAGCAATTTCTCCTTTTCCCACAATGTTTTCAAAAGCTGTCTGTTGTTGATACGTCAAAATGAATATGTATGGAGTAAAGGGTTAATACAATGCATCACGGGAATGCATTAAACCTTTTTTTGCTAGACTTCGTTTTATATTTGACGGTGATCTGAGAAACGGGGATTTAACGCATCTTGATAATGTACTACGCCAAGCTAGTTGTTATTCAATATAGATCCATTTTGTCAGGAGACCAGCTAATGCATGAGGTAGACTGGTCCTTTGACATTCAAAAATTCATTTGTTACCAAAAGTTTCGACCCATGTCAGTCCGAGCAGTCCGCGCAAACTATCTTGAGTCAATATTTTTTGCGGGTGTATTTATTTACCCATTACCACACAATCCCTACTTTTGACGATCCTGAGAAAGAAGCCTTTAGAAAACATTGTTAGAATATGAGAAAATGCTGGTTACCAGCATTTTCACCTTTTTCAACAATGTTTTCTACCCGTCCTAAAACAAATTTCAAATTTTCAGTCATTTTTATTTTGTTGTCTGCAAATGCTTTTGATTTAGACAAGCCTAAAATATTGTTGCGTGGTAATGCGTTAAATCGGCTTTTTTCATAGTGCGATACTTTCTTATTTTTGTACTAAGATTTGTAGATACAAGAGAGGAAAATCATCTTGGAATCATTATTGATATAAACACACAAAAAAGACACATGCATTTAAAACGTTTATCAGAAACGGTGCAGCGAAAAGATCTATAACATTTATTGTAATACATATACATTTATATACATTTTTTTCCTAATAAATCTAATTGAAAAATTAAGTAAATTTTGTTTGATCCACTTATGCTATGACTTTTTTCGTCTTATTTTTTGATAATGTTATGAATGCACTTTGTGTTCTAACAGACGAAGTGCGTGCTATGCTCCTGTCCGTAAACAGGTTTCAAAAACTTAAAAATTAAAGCTTTTTGGTATACTACAAAATTACATTTCTCTTTCCTCAAAATCTTTTCTGTGTTACATGTGTAATGCTTAGTAGTCCATCTGATCAACCGACTTATCAGGCGAATTGAACTATTCATCAGTCAATTAATGCATCATTCAGGCTAGAGCGAGAGTAACGTTATATGCGAATCGTATGGTTTGATGTGAGAAAGTTTTGTGATAATTATACATTTGTTTATTATTCAACGTTTTTTCTGCATACCTTTACTTGGAGAGATCAGTTTTTACGGTCTTTCTTTTACTTTCTTACAATTTTATTGAAATTTCCATTTTCTGCTTTAGTGAACTAGTAATCTCCCCTTTTCATAATACTGTATACATGCACTTATATTTTAAGATTAAAAGATACTGTAAAACTGAGAACTTGGTTATACATCTTCTATTCTAATTTCTTGTATTGTGATTGTTCTACCCGAGTTTTCATGTTCACTTGCTCTCAACCGACCAACTGTTTTTGCCACCAAACATATTCAAATGGTGTGATTTATTAGTTTATTCATATTTATTTTACATCGATTGAGAAACAAGTTCTAACAACTTATACTAATCTCTCTTGATTCTGCTTCCTGGGAACTACACAAGTATTCGTGCCGAATGTGTGGGCCAATGAAAGATCCCAAAGTTGACACCCGCTCCCGGGGATCGAACTCAGGACCTTATGGTTATGAGGCCGACACTCTACCTCACAGCCACGGACACGGTGTGATTTTAAAGACCGAACCCATTAGCACAGTTGTTAACATGCATGGTTTGAAACCAGCGTCCGTATTCATCAGCCATTCTTGAGAATATTCTCAGTCTTATTCTCCAAGATTTTCCAAATTTGTAAGTAACACAACTTCTGATTGGCTAAACCGAATGGTTTAGCCAATCAGCATGTTCCTTACAAATATATAAAAATGTATATAATTTTGGAGAATAACACAAAGAACGTTCTTAAAGGTGGGTATTTAGAATTTTTACATCTCACCAAATTAAAAAATATATGTATCAATGAAATTCGAATGAAAAAATAATACAAGTCATCAATAATTAAGATTCATAATTTTACAAAAAAATTTTTTTTGATGGTATTCCCTTAAAAGGCTACGTAGCCTATTAAGGTATTTTTAGATTTCGCGCCAAAAATCAATAAAGCATTGTGGGAATGTCAAGTGACTGGCACGTGACTCATAACGCTTAAATTCCCTATCATAACAAACATCTAATAATTATTTTTCATAATGTCTTCTTTAGATGCTATGTTTGAAGCTTCTTCTGTGTATTCCTGTAAGTAAATGAGCGAATTGATCATCTAAAAATAGAACGTGTCTCCCGTTGGTGTCAACCTGAGCCGTAGTAAATCGCTTATTTCTCGTGCTGTCAGACAGTTTTCGACTACTGGGGTTTAATGAATGAAAATTAAAAGGCGTTGGGAGTATAAGGATGATTTTTTTGCATTTTTGTAAAATTTTCGGCCCAAAATCTGAAGGGCCACCTTTAAGAATGGTTGGTGAATACAGATCCAGGTGGCGCTGGTTCGATTTCCCTGCTTGGCCAATGTCTTTTCACAGTTGATTATAGTCATTGTGACTTGATTCAATATCATACAACTGTCTATACTGAACATTCGTTAGACGATGGTTATAATGAGAAAGCTGCCAGTGGCTTAGAAATAGAATATATATATACATTCATTTTATATAAGATTGACAAATTTAAGCAGACCTATGCTACCAATTTGAATTAGAATAAACGGAATCTACCCACAAAATGCACATGCTATTTGAGCTTCAGAAGTTGTTCTAGCTATGTTATTTATTAGACCGTCACAAAGTTCTATCAAGCGAGGAAACCATATGAAGTCAATTAAAACAATATTAAGTTAGAAAGGCGGTAAAACTCTAGAAAATGTTGGTATAGCTAAAAAGGCCAGAAACACACTCAGCAAAATGTTATGTGAAAGTTTACTCACTAAAGATGAAGTTGTTGGTAATTGTAATAGTATAAAACGACAAAAAATAACAGAATCACGCCCACCCCCACACACAAACAGAAGAAATCAAACAACTGAAAACATACAAAAACATAAAAAAAAAAAAACAGATTGAAAAAAACCGGATCGATTAATAATCTAGAAACACAATCAGGGTAAGGGCCTTCAGACGCACATGCAAAGAGACCAATGAAAACAGCATAATATGAAAGAGGTAACAATGCCTCAGATTGAAATGCGTATTGTTTTTCAAAGGTTTTATCCCGACGCGAGTAAAAGACCATACATCATAAAAATAGATTGAAGCAACCGTAACAAATATAATTGACGTGTCCAGCTTTCATTTTGCACATGTCATAGTCCTACGCTTGGGAGACAGATTACTTTATTCCTCCTGAGCTGGGTCAATAGTTGAAAGTTAATAATGAACTTTACGTCCTATAACCGTTAACCCTTATTTTTCTTATCGAACAGTGTAGATCACAGATCAGACTGCATGTTCTGTGCTGTGTGATCTTGATATATACTGTTCGCAAAAGGTAATTAAAGTAGCGCTTAGCATCCTATGGGTTGAAGAGCATATTTCATCATTAGATTTGTTTGCAAAACTGACTTTTTCAGTTCTTAAATAATTTCATACGGTAGGCCTATAGAAAATTGTGGGCGTTCTAAATATCCCTGACCAGAAATTCGCTTGACATACTCGTTAAACACTTTGAAAGTAGGTCAGTGAGTTTAGAATCTGAAATTGATAAATCACAGGCAAAGAGTCTCTATGTTTCTTTCTATCAAATCTAGGAATTTTATCGTTGCTTTTGTCATAGATTTATTTTGTTTGGTTACCGGTTATTTAAAAGTTTGAAAAACTCAACTTACACTGTTAAATGATTGACTGTATCCATTTAGATTCACAAAAAAGGTTTAGCTAATCAGTCGTATGAGATGAAAAAGGCTCCAACAAGTCATCATTATATAAAATTACCATTAGATCAACATGTATATGTAGATCTGCGACAGATTTTTTTTTTCAAAAAAATTCTTCGGTAAAATATTCCACATCATAATTCTCCTTGTGAATACCTAAATCTTTACACACAGCAACAAGTTTGTTCCGAGCTTCTGTAATGGTTTGTGCTTGAACGGCAAGGTTTGCAAACGGTTTCTCAAACTTTTCAGAGTCTGACTTTGCAGTTTTAAGGAACTGGTTCCATATCACCTCCTCTGATTTAATCAGTGACTCCAGCTTCAATTTATATTCGTCATCGTCGAGCATATGACTATGTAATGAAGGCACCAACATGGTTCCCATAATCTGGGATCTTGAATCAAATTTTGGAATGAATGGTTTGATCCCACAGGCAATCATGATAGAAACAAGCATTAAGTCGACGCCATACAAACGTTTCACCCAGTCCCGTAGATAAAATCCTCCCATCCTCGCATTTACTTCGAGAAGTTTTGGCCCAAATGCAGTCATCTTTAGTTCTACGTTGAAAGTTCCATTATCTAAACCTTTAAAAATGATAAACCTATTTGAGAATTTCATATAAAATTATGCTCAAATTAAACAAGAAAACAGAGCCTACTTTCTTCATAATCATATATGAAATAAAATCATAACAAGTTACAACGACTTCGAAGAAGCTGGCAGTAGGCTGACCCTAGAACTGCTGGACTCGGCTCAAGGCTGTATGGTAAATACTATGTATACATAGCAAACTGCAAAAAACAAGTACTCTTATTATTTATAAATTCAAGGGTACGAGGCAAAAACTCTTCGACATTTTATTTGACGCATCATTCTTTATGTACTCGTAAAGACGAATCTATGTCTGTTTGTTTTGCTATGTTTAAGACTTTTTTTCTTTTGTATTTCTATTTTTTTAGATAGATCTACCGATTCTTAACATTTTCTTTTTGTACACAGAATTCAAATAATGCATCTAGATCTATCTACCTTTTGGCAATATTTTCCGTTTAAAACAGAGCTCCATAATTTCAAGGCCATGGTCCGTATTCACAGAAAATTCTTAATACTCTAGTATAATCCTCATGAATTTCCTTATCTCTATAGTAACGCAATTTTTGATTAGCTGATCCAAATAGTTGAGCCATTTGGACTATGAGAGTAATTTAGAATGATTGATGAATTTTTATATGGACACAACAATAGAAGTCACAGAAGAGAACAAAAAATAGCCTTACCGAGTTCTACACAACATTGATACGCAGCTGCCACAAGCTGGGCTTGCTTATCTGTCGGTAAACAGGATGGCATAAGAGCACAAGTCTCTGTTGGAAAAGATTACAACAATTTTTGTTAAGATTTTACCACTATTTTACACATCAACAATCGAGAAAGTACCAGCAGGCCTCACGTTCACGAATTATAATCAATATAGATTCTGAAGTCCGTCACATATCATCTAACTGGCTGTGACAGAACATCTCAGACAGTAACTTATCTTGAATCATTGAGCTAGAATTAAATCTTTTGGAATCCCCACTTCTGTTTCTAAATGAATTTAACAAAAAGGTTCTCGCCAATAATAAAAACCTTCGTATTTGTGACTTTTGTTTCTATTTCACTCCTAAATGGATTAAATATATCAACCCAATAGTAACAAGCATAAACATTCTGATCTTAAACATCTGTTCATCGGAGAAAATCTAACCATATCGGACAATGCAGACCGAAATTCCGGCTGTACGTTCTGTGTAGTCTTGGCCCTTACTCACCAACCATTCAAAGAATGTTCTTGGTTTTACTTTTCACGATTTTCAAAATTTGGAAGCAAATTCTGACTACCTGTGACCAAATAACCGCTGTTTAATATCTCACTTACCAAATTATTTTTCGGGGTTCATTGTCTATAGAACAAGTACTTCTATAAAAAGAATAAGTCGGGATCAGGCTGTGCACAGAACGCTAATTATGATTTTAGAAATTGACAAAGCATCAATAAGCAAATGTTAGGTTAAATGATTTAATCTTTATGTCTTAGTTATAGGCATACAAATGTTAACAGTACACAGGATAACTTTTTTTAAGACTTACTTCTAGTACATGAAAATAGTTTATTCAAACCCCTGGGATTATTTCGGTGGCTTGGATTCCAAATGACTTCGGCTTACTTATTGACGGTGTTATAGATTCAGAAAGAACAGAAGAGTTTCACTATGTTATAATATTCAATTATTTAAAACAGAAATTTACTAAACAAGTTAAAACATAAATTTCTACTTACATTTCACAGAATCCAAACGATTCAAATTGTCCTAAAAAGTTGCAATTCAGTTAACCCAGAATCACAGATAGTCACGAAAAACACAAAAAATTCTGGTTTCAATGAAACTAGAAAAGGTTGAGAATTCAACCATGCTATTGACAGCATATGAGTTGACGGTGATGCCAAGTAGAACATTCAACCTTAAAGTCCTTTTCAACTTCAGTCGAAAACCTCGATCTCAATTTTTTTCTCCTTGTTTTAGGCCTTCATATCTTGTACTTTCAAGAAAACACAGGAAAATTCCCTTCGGACATTTATGCTGAATCAAGGCATTGATTTCATTATTTTTCTTTGAGACTAGGATATGGATCTATCATAAAAATAATTGAGTGCCTACATCACTATAGGTTAAATTCATTTGCCCATAATAAATTATGAAAAAGTAAAACATGTATTCTTTCTAGACAATTCTGCAAATATATTTTTTAACAAAATTTAGAAAGTACAAGATTAATCACGAACATTCTGCAACAGCCCACCCTAAGAGAAAGACAAAGCTTAAAAAAGAGAGGGTTCTTGTTACAAAAAATAAACATATAGCACAGGTGGGGGAGTGTTACCCACGACCTAACATAACAAAACTAACCTATTCTTTAAACAAAATTTACAATCTAAACTAAATAAACTTCTCAGATCTGGAGAGTGCATCTGCTTTAACATAATACCTTTATACGTATTACAGAAAGAGTATACTCCTGAAACAGGAGGCTCCACCCCAAGAACCTCTGAGGTTCATTTTTCATCTTTTGAGGAAAAGTGAGGACAAAGATGATGACACTTCTTCAGGACAATCTTCGCTCTAGTCAAACAAAATGAAAGAACTATATGATAAATAGTCTAAATCCAGAGTTTTCAAACTGAAAGACCAGGTCAGGTTTTAGTTCTTTTACCTGTCCCTAGTTCACTGAACTAATGTGAGAAATAACAAACAGTGTGATCAAAGGCATTTTCATCTTCCTGCAAAAGCATCCTCCTCCCCCGCACCAACATCAATAGCATCAACAGAGCAAGTGTTAAATGGTTGATAGAAATTTGGAGCCAAAAGAATCGGTGCACTTCTAAGCATAATTTTGATACTCTGAAATGATTTTTGACAAATTACTGTCCCAACAAAGTCATGTTTTTTTTTTTCTTTAAGAGATCCGTTATTGATCTGAAATAGTGGAAAAAAAACTATTACCGAATTTTCTGTGATAAGCAGCCATAGGCAGAAAACGCATTAAGTTGTTTTTCACTGAAAGTAACTGGAAATTCATTGTTTGCTTGAACTTTTGTAGATATTTATTTTTTCTGACCATGCCCGCTTCATGTCCTAAGGAAGTTAAATTTCCATGAAAAAAATCACTTCTGTTCAGATTTGCCGTTAACTGATATTCAGCTAGACAATAACATCATCGATGTAAGCTCTGACACCATCAAGTCTAGAAATAACCATGTTAACAAAACGTTGAAATGTAGCTGGCATATTTCTGCTATAAAATGGTAATACTTAGTATTGAAAAAGACCACCGGGAGAAATGGAAGCATAACTTTCTTTGACTTAATCTGCCAAGATTCCTCTAAGGTGTAAAAATTTCGAAACAAAATTTTGCCATCCAACTTTGTCGATACAGTCGGCAGTTCCTAAAATCGGAAAAGAGTCTGCTTTGGTGACATTATTGACTTTCCAATAATCTGTACACATGTGGTAGCCTCTATCAGATTTTTTTAACCAAAATGCAAGGTGATAACCACTCACTTTTCGATGGCGCAGTATTAAAGTCATCTAATAGTAAATATTTTTTTTTTATTTCTTCCTTCAAATATTGTTGTTTGAAAGGATCTGTCCTATAGGTATGTTGTTTTATTGGTTTGGCATCACCAATGTCCACATCATGAAAAATTTTGTTAGTTCTTGAAGGCACATTAGGAAACAAGTGTTTGTATTCACAAATAAGGTCCTAAAGCTGTTGCTCTTGAAAATATTCTAAATGTACAGTGTCCAACCCAAGTCTTGAAGAATGTCCAAGTTTTGAAGACGTGAGGAACCATGAGTTTTATAATCAAAGTCAAATAAAGGTCAACGTACTTTGATGGCAAAGGTTTACTAGGGACAGGTAAAAGAGCTAAAACCTGACCTGGTCTCCCAGTTTGAAAACGTTGGGTTTAGAATATCTATCATATAGTTCTTTCCCCTTATTTGACTACAGCGAAGATTGTCCTGAAGACGTTCATAAGCTTAAGATACCATGTCCTGAAAAAAATTGGAATCATCTTTTCACATATAACCAAAAGAGATTACTCAATATCTTATAATAAGTCTTAGTAACTCCAAGACGACCGACTAAAGGATAAATTCAAATGCACCATTGAATGTACTTGAATTCTAAATTTGGATAAAACGATTCGATGTTAAGAGCCCAGTAAGCATCTGCTGGCACGTCTAAGGGTCTCCGTTTACGCATAAAAACGACATTCCTGAAATGATATCCAACAAGAACCGAAGAAATTCCATTTTTAGACAAAACCTTACTGAATACATTGGAAATCTTGGGGTTTATTTCTTTTTTAAGTACTAAATTCTCACGAGAGTAAAATTGAAATCTATGAAGAGTCTCAGTGGAAGAATTAACATAACCTTTTCTCACTTTGCCCGATGATCTCGTCCATCGTTGGCTTTTCTGTTTGCAAGGATCGGGTTTGCAATAACCTTTTTCATAACATAGGTCATTTTCCAGAAACAAATGAACTACATCAATGGATGGGTATAGAAGATCGAAAACCACATTTACAGGACGAGAAACTAAGTATATAACTGAAGACTAACATGTTAGAGGTTAGCATAGACTAGGCCACACTCAACACTTTAGTAAAACACCTTCACCAGATCACTTCTCACAAAAAGCCAGATTATCCGCTCGAAAAAAATAGATTTGGATGTACCCGTATCTCTTTAATCTTTCTTTAATTCGCTTCGTCATTCAATAAAGAATGAAATGCCCTGAAATAAAAGTTTTGTAGACTTCCGAAAATGAGAAGTCAGATAAAACACAGGCATCCTAAATCGTACATAAATCCAGGGAGGCAGGCATTCATATAAGATCACCGTTGTCGGATAAGAAATCTTCATTACCAAGTACAGAATCCTCGCAACTGGGTACAATGTCCCCACAGGACATAGGGGAACAAGAAAGACCCTTACTGGGAACAGGCTGACTTGATTTTTCCTTCACTAAACAGCAAGGAGAAACACCAGATGGCATAAAAAACTTTAACACATTAAAGCTCGACTGAAGTAAAGGTATCTATAATTTTCTTCTCTTTCTTAGCTTTTAGAACTGGGCAATCTGAAATTAAGTGCCCTTGTTTTTTGCAATAAACACACACAAAAGAAGGAATTTTGTCCTTTGAACTTCACTCAGAAACAGAGGGTTTCTGAGAAGAAAAATAGGTGGAATATCATAGTTTTAAGCGTGGACGTTTTTCATCTCAGTATGTGTAGTAGAAGGATTAATACAAGAAATATTTTACTCCTGATAGAAATTATTCTTTTTGAAAGTGGAGCTTTAGGAACTTTTCTGAAAAATAGTTTTGCGAGCCAGAAAGAACTCGGCAGAAATTTCTGATGCCCTTAGTAACTACTTTGCTTTGTGTTCTCTACTGTAATGTTGTATTTGACAGATGGATAAATACATTTTTTTAATTCTTCAAGTAAAACCACTTCTTTCATATTATGAATAATGACAGAAATAACATTTTATTCCTGAGACCAGGATATGGATCTATCATACAACCAGTTAAGTACCTACATTACTATCAATTAAAGTGATTTGCTAATTACAAAGCAATTATGAAAAATTAATACTCTTTTTAGGCTAGTCTGCCTACATCTTGTTTGTAAACAAAACATCGAAAGTACTAGTCACGAAACTGGATATGTACATAACAGGTGTTATTGCATGGATATTTTGGTAAAGGCATCACTGAGATGCATTGTGGCCCTTTTTGCCAGACCGCCGCTCTCATGCACCGACTTAACTATCTACCAAACAAACTAGGGTCCTAACCTGAGAAGGATGTTGAAAGAGGTGTGGCGGTTATCAAATATTCTCATTCTTCTAAAAGGTTTTCTGGACTTTACACAAACAAATCATGTCAGATATATTGGATTTTTGCCGATCGCAAATGCTTTCAAAATTGATGAGATTATTTTCTCCTGAGGTAAAAGATTAATCCTCTCAATACCAAGGACGAAAACGGGAACTTTTATGGACGGCAAAGAACTGTGAGGCATCTGATGTTAAATCTATGTCGTCCATTGGTTCAGCCATGCCTGTATATGATAAATATCTGTCTGAGTCGATTGTAGTTTCAACAATTGAAAGATGCCAAGTTTAAAATGCTCTGTGAAAAGCGGGGGGGGAGGCTTACTGCATCACCATAAAGTATCAACTACGGTCAGCTTGCGCAGTCCGTGCAGGCTGACCTAGGCCAAAGCTTTTTGATTTTGATAATTTTTTTACCATGACCAGTCTACTTCAAGATTTAGGTTGGTTGTTAGACAAAATGGATTTTATGGATCCATAACTATATAATGATTTGCTTGTTATCACGGAGATGCATTAAGCATTTTGCCGGAACCTTGCTCAATTATATTTGAGCTGAAAGAGTAAGAGTCTGTAACATGCCACGAATATACCTATATAAACAGGTTCCCGAGTTGGCCCATTGTCTGAGATCAAGGCGACAATCAACTGTCTGTTAAAGATGACAACGTCTACATCGTGTTCGGACCCGGTATGATAGTCCATCACCAATAAAGTGTTGTCAAAGCCCAACCCTATACCGGGAAAGTCTGTCTCTTGGGTCAAAGTCGTCCTGGTCTGCTCGTATTCTTGCATTAGTTCTTCATTACTCTGTACAAGCTTTACACCGACAGCGCTTGAGCCATGTTCCAGTTTCACAATTGCCGGGAATTTGATACTGAAAAGAAAATGAAAGATAACGAAAGGAAATGATAAGTTGGTTGTTTAAATTGGTATTGCAATGTCAATTTACAAAAAGAAGTATTTCATGAATTTTCGACGAAATTATTTCTAAAACACTCGATCTTTCACTGAGTCATTTAGTCAAATACCAATCTAAGGTTTCAATTAACGAGCCTCTTCACCCTGTTACCACCATATTGTCATCCACCTGTCTTGTCCACATAACTTACTCTTTAGTTGCAGTAATCAGTGTTTCCTTGTCCGTTATTCTGTATGAGGCTGACGAATACAGATAAGACCTTGGCCAGTGGGGCGTGTCATCCTTCCTTGACGTCAGTATTTCAAACGTCTGGCTTTTTTTCTTGGCATTCATTGCTGATTCATGACTAATTCCTATAAAATATTTTTAAAACATTAAATGGGACATTAAGAGGAGAGGATGGGAAGAGAAGATGATGAAGAAAAGTAGGAAAAGAAGATCAAAAGCAAAACAAAAAGCAAAGAGAAGAAGAAAAACAAAAATAAACAGCTAGATAATCGCAAACAAGATCGGTAGAAGTGTTTAGTTTATATTTGGGGTATTTCGATTTTTCTGGTCGAATCTCAAGTCAGGGCGGTGTGACCGAATTTCTATGCTAGTATTCTAATCACAACTTCAAATGAATTTCTTGACATTAAAGCCAAGGAGTTCAGACCTCTACAAACCAATTCTTACCATTAACTACCCTGAGGAAAAAGACTCTTAAAACATTGTTGAAAAAGGAGCAAATGGTAGTAACCAGCATTTTCTCTTTTTCCTTCTATGTTTTGTGCCCTGATTAATTTTTTGTGTTTATTTATCATTGCCACCAGTTGCCCATAACGGCCGAAGGATGTTAATATTGTTATGGCGGACAGTGCATATATAAGACAAAACCCATCTTAATTAAGTTACCCATGGTTCTTTAATGTGCTGGTTGTATAGCATCGTCACACCGGACCTAGGATCAACGTCTCATCCGAAAGACTATACGTAAATTTAGACGACCCGCGTTGGAAAATGAACCCATACTCTCAAATGACCCGAAACATGATTGTCATGAGTCCTACGCTCTACCAACTGAGCTATGCGGGCGGGTCTATTTTCTGCCCAGTCAAAGACACATATTTTCGTTTTGCACACCTAATGTATCATCCTAGTATGTTTTCATTATCTACAAGTCTAATATTTTAAAGTAAGGATTCTGATCTTTGGTCCGTTCTATTTGGTAATCAAAAAGTGTGACTATATGGTCTTCGACATTATAACTGTAACTTTGTACTGCACGACAAATTTTGGACATGTATAGATTTAAAGAATTGGTAGACCACAATTAACGACATTTGTCTGTGGTAAGGTATAAAACATCGTTGGAAAAGGAGAAAAATGCTGACTACTAGCTTTTTCTCTATTTCACACAATGTTTTCAAAAGCCTTATTCCTTAAGATGCTAAAACTGGGTATTGTGTAGTATGGGTTAAAGTATGGCTTTCTAATAGAAAATATTTAAAGCCATTAGGATTAAAATGGTACGAGCTACATGATACCAACTGCTTTACCCGATTTCGACAAGTCCAGTTTTTCTCGTAATAAAGCTGCCAGCGGCCCACAATCTTCAAAGAACGTTAGACAACCGTCGATTTGTAACTTCCGGTCCCTAAGCATAGTAGTGATTTTCATTGCGTGGTCTTTGTCAAGGAGATGGTTCGAAAAGTCGAAATGCATAAAATACTCTACTTCGTCTTTTGCAGGACAGTCTGGGTCCGAGTCAATAAGCACAACCTTTTGAGTTAGCAAATAAATGCAACAAATAAAACAAGCAGGCCTGAACAAAATGTGCATCTAAATATCAAATGGCTTGCAACACGCGAATAGGGGCATTAGAAGATTTGCGTAAAGTGTCGTCTCGGATCAGCCTGCGCAGTCCGCGCAGGCTGATCCGAGACGGCACTTTACGACTTCACTGCATTTTGTCCTGCAGTAGACATGCACAAAGCAGGAAATTACATAGAGACGGAAAGTATCGTCTCGGATTAGCCTGCGCGGACTGCGCAGGCTGATCCGAGACGACACTTTACGCAAATCTTCTTATGCCCCTTTTTGCATGTTGCAGGCCAATGAGCATACCCAGGGAAAAGAAGGATCCATGCAGCACCGTAATGCACTTTAACGAGCAAGTTGTAAAATAATAATGGATGTAAAAAATCCATTTTGTATAACAACTGACTTAATTACAAGGTAGACTGGTCCTTTCACATGAATGAAATTGAATCTGCTTGTTAAAAGCATTTTCTGTTTTCATACAATGTTTTCAAAAGCTTTCTTTTTCGGGGTTGTTAAAACTCGTGACTGTTTGATAAAGGGTTAACATCTAGATGCCCTGATGCAGAGGGAAAAGCTGAGAAGCATCATTTTTCCCTTTTCTTACGATGACTTATTTTTTCGAAAGGCTATATAGTCAAATTCTGGAAGTCGTTAATTTTGTAGTCTGCCAATGCTCCCGATTAGGACAAGTCTAAACTTTGTTGGTAAGATAAGGGGTTGAATATTCTCTGTCCGATTATTCAACTTATGTTTTTATATAACAATGAAAGACTACATGTCTCGGCATTAAATATAAGCAAAATGCAATTGTTTACGATCACACGTATATGCATTGTATCTAACCGTGCATTCAAGCTGATCCTGGATCTATCTGATGTGCTTAATTAGTTCATTTGATAGGATTGAAATACCTCGAAGGTCAGTGAATTTTTTGTCAGTGGTGGGGGAAGGGGACTAAAAGAGACAGCTTTAAAAAATGAAAAAAAAAACCCTTCCCCTTCACAAAGAAAACAGCAGATGATGCCAATATTTTGCCGAAATGACAAACCTACCTTTATACCATACGACTTACAGTCGCGCCAAAACAAGCGTTTACTGTAGGCAGCAGAACCGACAATAACAACAACTTTGTTTTCCATTACGTACAGCTGTGACCGAACCATAATATTCCTTATCCAAGGCAGGAAACACTGACCAAGTGGTGACGAAGTACCTATTGAAGGCAAGTTTAAGATACACACATTGTTAAATTCTAGTCATTGACATTCGAAGACCAGCATCAGGCAAGCAATTTCTCTTTTCTTCTAATGTTTTTGAAAGCGGGCGGCTCCAACATGTGTACAACAGAAGTAGTTCAACGGAAGAAACGAGTACTTTTTTTACAATTTCCTCGATAAATATTTTGCCATACAAATCAAAATGAATCCGCTTTTCAAACTCGATTAAATTAGTGGGCCATTCAGTTTCTTTAATAAAGAGTGACTCTGATTATATCATATATTAGTTTTCGACCAGATGAAGTAATTAGGTCTCCGACGACGGACTGGAAATATGACCACAAGAACATTTGACTTAACTGATTGAAACAGATATATTTCATAAAGCACTAGGAAGAACAAGCGTCTACTGAAATGCCGTAGAACGTCATGATTGTGATCAATAACTATTTAACGTTCGCTTTATTCTATTTAAAACATAAAAGGGTTTTTTATCTGTCAAAAAAATATAAACTATATTGGATTTCTCTTACCGGTTTGTCCCATTATGTTTTTATCACAGAGATCCTGGACAAATTCATGTCTCTGACATGATCTTATACAATAATGACTGTTGACCTCTATACCAACTGGTAAAATTTCATCCTTCCGTTTACATAGAACTAAGTTGATTCCTGTTTCAAAGATAAGTTAAGAATAATAATGTTATATCAACATCACATAAACTGCATAAGAAATGAAATACAAGCAGGGAAATCTGAGGACAGCTATAGGGAGTCACCTTCAGTTGACCTTTATGTCAGGCTATTTTAGTCCTTATGAATTTGAAAGGGAAAGAAGACTTATGGTAAACCTCATATATCTGAAAAAAAATCGCTATTTTGAACAAATTAACCTGTATAGGAGACTTTTCCTGTAGTTTGTATTAGGTGTGCATCAAGCGAGAACGGTTGGTGAAAATAGGTTCTGACAATGCTAGCAAACAAATACAGACATGTATTTTGCTTTCAAATATTAATATCCACTTATTTTATGTTTTCCAAATAAACAATCGGTAACTTACCAATCACTTCTGTTTGCGCTCGTAGACAACCTCGCTGTTCCACTGATAAAGATTTTTCCCGTTCCATGATCTTGGACATAACAGCCTCGCATTGTTCCCTTATTCTTTTCTCAGCCTGATCTCTCTTTTCCTTGTCAAACACATTATAGGCTAACAGTGTGCTATCCAGCGACTGCGGGACAGTGTTGTCCCCGTTGGTTGGTTGAGATCGTGACTGCATCCCACAGCTTACCTGAAATCCAATTTCTAGAAATGTATGCACGAGAATCCGGAAGTAACATTATGAGCAAAATAACAGATATTGTTACATAGAAAATCTTTATGTCAACTGCTAGTAAAGGTTCAATATTTGACTTAAAGTCGTCACTCAGACTCCTGAAGTAACATTATAGGGAAAAAATATCCAACGCTGTTTCCCAGAAAATCTTTCATAATTATAACAGTCACTTGTAAACACAAGTTTAACTATTGTCCATTGCTTAAAAAATCTTGAAGAAACTTCCCGAAAAGCACTTTTTTGCCCTTCCTACTTATAAATTACTGCAGTAATGGTATGAATATTGTAAAAAAAAACGAACCCGTTCTAAAAAAAAATTCTATTCAACATTCAGTGAACAATATATTCAGGAAAACCACAGAAGTTTGAAAAGCAAATCGTCGGTGTGCTTCCAAAACCTCGTAACTACAGCTTGTTACAAGCGGTAGTTACGAGGTTTTGGAAGCACACCGATGAAATGTAAAACAGATTTGCTTCCAAGCTTTTGGTGTAGGTGTAGGTATTAGAATATCATCTGACAAAGTTCAGAGCCTCAAACAACATAAAAAAGTCACGAGAACAGTTGTATAACACTTACCTGCACTGTTACAGGCTTATCATTAAAATCTCGACACACTGTGACTCTTACTCTGAAGGAGAGTTTTCTGTCATCGCCCCAAGGTTTAGGTTTAGCACAACCAGCTATTAACAAAGACAGTAAGATTGATTTTCTCTAGATTATATATACTGGCGTGTAGCCAGCCGGAAGCTTAGGTTTCAACGGTAGTTCTTTAAGCGCATGCTAACCTCGTGGAATAAAAGAAAATATTATGGCATGCCGGGTGATAGTGTGATCTGATCACAATTGCATCTGAAAGATGTTCATTTCTGTACTGTTGGATGCCTTGACTGCAGTTTCAGTTTTACTATATATCTGGCCTTGCTCAAATAGTATCCCAGTAAAAACCACCTCTTTTAAAAAAGAGAACATCTTTGAACTACATTCACCAAAAATCCGAATTCATTTATTACATGAAACCACCACCAGCAGCGTATTACTCCTGTAACTAATTTTCGATCATACACTAGTACATTACGGCTTCTTGGGTCCCGCTTGTTGATATTTTTGAAGGTTTGAGCGCGTGAAGCTGCCGAAACCAACTGCAGCACATGCAGAAATTTGTACAACTGCCTTATTCTGCAGTAAAATGATGCCGTTGTTGCTCTGTTAAGATGAACCCATGAATGGTATTTGGCTTGAAGGTGATGCTGCACGATAGTTTTAAGTTTATTATTTGTTTTATGTCATCAATAGTGTTACGACAGACCACTCCTTCCTGCATGGTATACTCCCGATTTAAATACAATACCTGGCTACTGCGTCAGAGAGATATCTCTTTGGCTCAGTGGTTAGGGTATTGGCTTTTCGTCCGGGAGTTCGGAGTTCGAATCCCGCTCCGATCCTTATTTCTGCCATGCATTTATTCATTTGTTTCTTTGTTACGGACTTTGTTCGTAAGATGGGGGCTCGTCCGGGATTGGCCATTTGAGCCATTAATCCCATTTGTTGTCCAAAATCGGACTTCCTGCCTAATAAGGCTTTGAGTCATCAATAAATGATGACTTTAAGAGGGGGTGTGTTACGACAGACCACTCCTTCCTGCATGGTATACTCCCGATTTAAATACAATACCTGGCTACTGCGTCAGAGAGATATCTCTTTGGCTCAGTGGTTAGGGTATTGGCTTTTCGTCCGGGAGTTCGGAGTTCGAATCCCGCTCCGATCCTTATTTTGCCATGCATTTATTCATTTGTTTCTTTGTTACGGACTTTGTTCGTAAGAATAGAATCTTACATGAGTGTTCATGCTCTGTCATGAAACCCGTTGACTAAAATGTATTTGACGCTGGCCAAGGTCCGCGTCATTTAATTCTAGTCAACTCGTTTGATAAAATTGATAAGACATAAGCACACATGTAAGATCCTCTATATCTGAAACTATCTATCGGTTTTGCGAATACGTGCTTATGAGCTTAGAATATGTAGGATTGTACAGACTTTTAAAGCTCCAAGTGTCTAACACGGAACAATGAAATTTTTTATTGGTCGGTCATTGAACACTGTTATAAAAATAGCACATTGCCGTCTTTCATGTGTATCGTATATAATGGCTATTATTATTATTTAGTGTACAGAGGCGGTGCGCAAACATGTCTCATTTAGTAACGGCGTCCGATGATCGAGCAATGAAAATTTTGGTTAGTACGTGATATACAAATGGCGTTTAAGTCGCTAGTGGTGATACAAATCATGGTACGTTACAATTTTCGATGTCACGAAGACTGACGCTGTGTTTAAAACTACGTCAAATACTACACAAGCGTAACGCAGAGTGCGAATACAGTTTTTAAAGTAAAATGGATGCAAATGGAAGATGGTAATCTGTATGGTCATTTGTATATCTATTCTGAGATACAACAATCATGAATGATACTTCTGGAATATGTTTTTGAAAAGAAAGATATCTGTCGGAATTGGATGTCTTCTAGCAACAAGGGTTAGCATTCAAATGTTTAAATATAAGAAAAAAATCACATCACCATAACTTGTGTGAAAATCACCAAACCAGAACATGCGGACAAATTTGTATGTCATGTTTATGGAAAAGTTCTATTGATATCCATCCAGTGGTTGAAGAGAAATCGCGCGGAATAATATTAAGGAGTTAAACTTCATAAAGCCATAACTTGGAAAAAGAAAAAAACAAAGCACTTGGACATCGTGCGCATATGCACTTTATAGACAAGCTTCCCATGTAAATTTATTGAACTCCGTGGTTACGACAAAAAAAAAAAGAAAAACATTTTGTGGTCGATGACTTGAAATGCCATCACTTTGGCAAAAAAAATGCTTTCAATATGCACATGTCCACCTTACAGACAAATTTCCCATGAATTTTCAATGACAATCGTTTATTCCTGCGGAAAACTAGGGGGCTGGGGTTGGGGTTTAGGATTCAAAGGGCAATAACTGAAACCAAAATCCTCCAAAACAACGTACTGATAATATGAGCATGTCCTCCATTCAAGAAAGCTTCCCATAAAACTTTATGGATGCCATAGGGTGTTTCTTAAGGAATGTACGGAAAAGAACTTAAGAATTAAAATCTCAAAGGGACATTACTGTGACGAATATCATTGAAGCCGAACATAAAGTTTCGCTAAAGTCTATCCAGTGGTTGCTTCGAAATAGGTCGAAGACACTCTGGACACAGGAAAGCACGGATTGATCAATGAACAGACGACGTGGCGAAAATGACTTTCCCCAAGTGTTGCATGTATTCTCTTTTTTACTTAGTCCTCTCTCTCTCTCTCTCTCTCTCTCTCTCTCTGTCTCTCTCTCTCGTGATTGAACCCGTAGCATACATATAAAGCAGATAATAAAATAGCTTTGGCAAATAAAATCGACATGAAATCTAACTTTCAATAGACTATATAAGACTGAATATCTCTGTCAAACTATATCGTATAAATTTGATAGATAAATACGATCTGTTAAAACAAC
The DNA here is from genome assembly GCA_943736015.1 of Tridacna crocea. Taxonomy (NCBI): domain Eukaryota; kingdom Metazoa; phylum Mollusca; class Bivalvia; order Cardiida; family Cardiidae; genus Tridacna; species Tridacna crocea. The sequence goes on along the minus strand of OX031063.1, from coordinate 34,473,351 downwards.
GATCATTTTGGATAAACCTATCTCTTGGTTAATGGGTACAGGAAAGATTAAGCCATCTGTTGCATATGAGACATGCTATGTGAAAAGAATGGACTTAAAAGAATCGACCTATGTCAGCCAACCCAGTCCGCGCAAGTTTAGATCGATCCATGTAAGCCTGCGTAGTCCGAAGCAGTTGACATGTATCCAAACTTTTTTTTTTCTAGAAGATAAAATACCATCCTACCTTTAAATCCAGCCGATTGTTCGATAAAATGGATTTTATGGATCCATAATTGTGTGATGGCTTGCTTGTTACAATGCATCATGGACAATTATTAAACTCATCTTGCCGGAGCAATGCTCATACAGGTTTCGGAGAGAAAAAGATCGAGATGAGACAGTGCGGTAGTAGGATTTGATTCTTGTCCCCAATCATCGCAAAAGACAGAAGAGACCGTGATAAGCTGATTAAGGAGTTTTTAAAAAACCCGATATAAATAATGTTACTTTGACGTACATTCACTCCTGTCGAATGGAGTTAAGCCCTCGATAAATTCTTCGACCAGAACTGCAGATCCTGGTTGTATATCCTGTAGTAATCCTGTTACAGCATCGATGATAGCATTCTTGTCTGTCTTATCGTAGAAGGTGACGCCAGCACTGTCGCTGCTTTGCGGACCAGAAAGCTTGACCACGACCTACAGAATATTAAGTAAGATACCGGTTTATCGCACACTCATGTCCATTCTATAAATGGAGAGAAATCTCGTAAACGTTTTCCTGTGCATTCTAGCATAAATCAAACGTCAAATAAATTTCTGTTGATAGACCACATGATCTCCATTTTTTTTTAGCTCTTTACCACACGAGAAAATTTTAGACTGCTCCAAATTGAAAGCATTTGCAGATGAAAAAATAAAAGTGACTGAAAAAATTGAAATTTGATCTGGGAAGGGTATAAAACACTGTGGGAAAAAGAGAAAATGCTGGTTACCAGCATTTTCTCCTTTTCCCACAGTGTTTTCAAAAGTCTTCTTTCTCAGGGACGTCAAAAGTAGGGATTGTGTGGTAATGGGTTAAAGGTTTCACAGAAATGTTTCAAACAATTCGGAAATTCATCGATATACGAAGGGCGGTAACAAGGTGCCGAATTGACTTTATGGGTACCGAAATGGTTTTGAATTATGTACGGTCAAATGCTAGCGAGTTATCTCGAGAGTTACAGATATTTGATTTGATACTTAGTTGAAAAAGTTAAAAAAATAAGTGCTTAAAATTCCTTTGTTTACTTTGACAGTGGACAACACAAGTTGTGAATGAGTGTTTCTTGAATGAAAACGAGGGCTGTCTGTATAAACAATGTTCTTGCGCATATGGCAATATTAAAAGAAAATGTTTAAGTACTATTATAATAGTATTATACTGGTAGATTTTTAGTTCTAACAAAATTTCGATGAAGAAATCATACATAATTTTACACGAATTATTTAAATTCAGAGTTGAAAATGGTTTGTAGAACTGCGTTGTTCGTCCCATTGATCCGCCATGTAAAACTTAGAGTGAGCTCGGCTGCGTCGTTACGCATGATGTATTTGGTTCCGGTTTAAACGATCACACTAAGTGGACTTGCTATATAGCAAATCCGCTAGAAAGTTAATAAATGTTATATGCCAGACAGAGGTCTATTTGTTGAAATACCAGTTCTTCTAGACGCTGTTACAAACCATTAAAAAAATTGTGGTACCAAGACAAAACACAAATAAGTGTTAGGCCAAAAAAGGTTTGAATGGCTATGTTCTGTTACCTTCTTTACTTTGTTCATTGAGTGACTGTCCAGAAACTCTCGGACTCTTTTGTGAATTTCTCCGCTTTCTTTTGTTTCCAGCCTCACAAGTGTTATATATCTGTGATTGCTTTGTACACTATAATTGGGCTGGTACATAAAAGCCAGGGTGATTGGATACGCCATTCCAACATCTTCCATGATACATCGTGTCCAAACTTTATCATCAATAAGCTCAGATAACTTGACGGAACTGCTCATTAGACAGTCTAAATCATTCTATAATAGTGCAAAAATGAAAGCGTTCACGGAGTACTGTAAAACATACATGTATATGTACTTGCTTCACGTAGTAAACGGAGAAACGAATGTCCTACCCACTGCAAAAATTTCTTAGGGGACAAATTTGTACATACTCATGACAGACATGGGTAGACACCTCCTCCCCTAGGAAATTTCTCCTCGGCATATTTCCAAAGTCTGTCACCTGGCATGCAGGACCTTTGCAAGTTATAGATGTCATAAGCCATCAAGTGTACTTTGACTGCACAATTTCATACCAAATAAAAAGTGCCCAGGAGACAATGGGGTAAAAGAAAAAAATAGTGCCAAAAGCCCTCCCCCCCCCCCCCCACTAGTGAGGAGGGAGGGCTGTTGGTGACTCAGGCTGAATCGGGTTGACGTTTAATGTAAGAGAACATTTTACATTATCCTAATTGCTACTAAACTAAAATAAAAGCGCTGCATATGGGCGCCAAAGTTCAGCTGCATTGGCTTGATTTTCAGTGAAAATCTAAAGTCAATTAAGTGGCATAGATGGACCAAAATGTTTAATGATTACCCGTTCCTGTTGTATGATTTCCCTTTTTACGGTTAACAACCAGTCTAAATTTTAAGTAAAAATCGTCAGAGCGCCAAAGGTATTGTACGACGTCCAAGATGTTGAAAATTCTAGTTTGAAAGTGGCACATAAATGTGTCATAAAACGGTTTGATGGTTACCTGCAACTGTTGTATAGGGTTCCCTTTTGATCGTATACTACTAGTCCAAGTTGTTTAAGAAATAAATATATTCAGTAATACCCGGTAATAGAAATATTATAAAATGTCAAAGTTTTTTTAAACGACTCAGACGACGCTCCGACAATACCTGAGCGTTTTCTCGAAAACATCTTAACTAAAAATGTCGTCTGCTTGGAGTGAAAATAAGAGTAATCATGTAGTGGAATACTTCATTTTTTTATAACACAGATATCGTATGATTCAGTGTTGTCTCGGAATTTTGCTTTACCTCAAATTTCTCCCCGTCGTTTCTCTGTCCTCCTGTGATATTTCCAGTGAAAAAATCCAAAAAGTATGTCACTTTTCGGGGTGGTTTAAACACATCAATGTAGGACTGTCCATTTTTGTGAAAAGTTATTGCTTTTGTCACCCATAGCCCACTGGAGCAGTAGTGTCCTCCCTCGTCCTTTTTAGACAACCAGGTTGTTGATAAGATAAGATGGAATGTATCGGGTGCTTGCTTGCCACCTATTGTAAATGAAAGAAGCTGCATGGTTTCGAAATAGTTCGATTACATTCTTTAAATGAAAAGCTACCTCCTTTTTACGAGTTTGATTATGAAAAACTTTGGGTGGAAAGAAAGGAAAATGTTACAAGCGTTATCTTCTTTTCCAGCAATGCTTCTGTCCTTTGCAAAAGAAGAATGTTATTACTCATTTGACAAGCAGAAGTATAATAACAAAAAAATAGATCGGTACTTTTTGTCGATTCATTAAGCTCCATCTCCCGCGGACTGCGTAGGCTCACATAGGCCGAAACGTTATTTGCTATATTTATATAAATTTTCTGTCTGTCAAAAGACAGTTTTACCTCAGGATTCGGTCAATTGGGTTCAGTGGATCCATAATTATGTGATTGCTTACTTGGTATAATAGATCATGGGGACCTTTCTACTGTAGGTTCAAGTCAATTATGTTTTGTGAATCTATAACTATGTGACGACTCGCTTGGCATAATGCATGGCGATGTATTAAAACCCTTTTTGCTACAGCATGGCTTATTTAGGTATACGTGTAGATACAATCTTACAAAAACGATGAAGTCTAAGGTTTAAAAATGATCTTCTGCCAGAAGAAAAGTCGTCATCAGGTGACGTCTTAACATGTTTTACCTTCCAACAATAATCCTACGACATCACGTGGCGACGCCAAGATGGCGACAGTCACGTGTTCATCATTATGTGTAGTTCTCGGAACTCGGGTCCGGTCTATCGTTTTGGGGTGGCCCGTCTCTGACAGCGTGTGTTGTAGGGAATAATAGTAATCTTTTACGAAGGGGTCCTCAGTCTGCTCCTATTTGTTAGAATCATGATTGTTCATATGAAGTAGAAGGCTATAATGTTTGAAACATACTCGGTGCAAAATCGTTTAATTCATCTGCAAAACATGTCGACCCGATCAGCCATTGCAGTCCGAGAAGGCTGTGTCTCAAAGGACCAGTGTTCATCATGATTCAGTTGTTTTTTTAAACAAAGTCAGTTTTATGGATCAATGATTTTGTAAGGACTTGCTTCGTATATACATTTAACCCTTTACCACATATTGCCGACTATCAAGGCCCCTGGAAAAGATGGCTTTTGAAGAAAACATTGTGGAAAAAAGGAGAAAATTTTTATAATCAGTATTTTCTCCTTTTCTAACAATGTATTCTGCGCTGTGTAAGAAGCATTGCACCATTTGAGCTGCATTGAAACTGTGGTCTGCAAATGCTTTCAATTTCGACAAGGCTAAACTTTTGACGTCTGGTAAAGGGATAATCCCTTTTGCCAGAGCGCCCTCATTAAATTTTATATCCTATCTGGGGTTTTTTTAATGTAGTCTGTTAGCGTCAAGTATGTTCAACCCTTTACCAAACAATCCCTGGTTTTTACGACCCTGAGATTGAAGCCTTCTTAAAACATTGAAACAATGTCTTCTGCCCTGTGGGAAACATATTTCAGTTTTTGAATCATGTTTATTTTATAGTCTGCAAGTGCTTTCAATTTGGACCAGTCTAAAATTTAGTCATTTGGTAAAGAGTTGAACTTGCCATCTTTCGACAGCTGAAATACCACTTACTGAAACTTGGAAAGAACTTCATCTTACAGAATTTATTAGATCAGTGGGTGTTACAGATTCATCACCAGACTGTGCAGTCTGACCTTGGTCTGTGCCGTTGGAAAAAGTCCCTATTTCAGCTCACGGCGTTATTAAGGTTAACACTAATCTTGCTAAGTACCTATACTAGTAACAGTTTCAATTCCATAGCAAGAACTCAAATACTTTTATTTCAATGTTATGTTTTGGTAAATAATATCTCGTTATCGGACATTGTAGATCCAAGATCAGACTGCACGTTCTGTGTAGTCTTTGACCGCAAAAGGTCAGTGAGTCGCGCTTAGCACCCTAAGAGTTAAACAAGCTAGAAAACAACTTCTTTTTGCGACTATAGCATCGCCTATCTTGATCGTTTTTTCTATGACTGTCATGGAGATATATATTTTTAGACAACTTGGTATGGTGTAACAGGAGGAGTTTACAATCAGACTACATTTTACGGAATCTTTGATATAATTTGTTGAGACCTCGAATATATTTAAAGTTACAGGAAAGTGTCGATCCAAGATCAGGCTGCATATTCAAATTTTGTGCACAGCACTTAAAACTGTATCCCTAAAACTGTTGATTAAATTGAATCAATTTATAGATGAACGTAAAAAATCCTATTTATTGCAATTTAATATCCAGAAAATGTCACCGTAGATGTATTGGAAAGTATTGATCCAGGATTATACAGGGCATCCTGTGCAGTCTGATCCTGAGTCATCCGCAAAGACGCGTTGAGTATGTACATGACAGTCTATGAGTTAAGGGGTTTTAGGACAATCTGGCTTACCTTATCGAATCCTTACCTTATCGAATCCTGTCAAAGTCCACAAATCAACCTCTGCATTTGCCGAAGTTATAGACCCGACGTGGTCCTCGAACCTTTCACGGAAACTCGTCATCATCAACAGAGTAACAGTGCTTCCATATGGCCTGCAACACGCGAAAAAGGGGCGTTCGGACATTTGCGTAAAGTGTCATCTCGGATAAGCCTTTCAGTCCGTCCACGCTAATCCGAAACGGCACTTTCACTTTTTATGCAATTTTCTGTTTCTCGCGAGTCTGCTGTACCACAATATCTAATGTGGCCGTAAAATGCCGTCTCGGATTAGCCTGCGCGGAGTGCGCAGGCTAATCCGAGACGGCACTTTACGTAAATGTCCGAAAGCCCCTTTTCGCGTGTTGCAAGCCAATTAAAATGTTATTGCCCTGTTTTCTGTGTCCTCCTGGAATAGAAGTTATTCCTCTTCCCTGCTAATTAATTCGAATCCAGAAGTAAGTGAGAATTTGGTTCGACTCCTTAGTAAATAAGCATTGTCAAAGTATCTAACTGATCATTAGTCTTTGCCTAGGGCCTTTTACAGAACTGCTGCTGCATTTTTTTTCTTTTTATTTGTTTGTTTGTTTTTTTTTTTGTTTTTTTTTTCAAAACATGTGGCTTTAAGAATATTATGCTGTCTTATTCTACCATACGAACTTGATGATCTCTATAACGAAAGGTTTGCAAACGACATATTACTTTCGGCTTGAAAAATCATATTTGTCTTTCAAAGGACTGAAAGCGTAGGAGAAAATGCTGTGTACGACCACTGTCATTTACATTTTTTTTTTTTAAATTCCTTTTTTCTCCTAGTCGTTAAAACAAAAGTCCCTTTGGTTAAGTCGAAGTATTTCACATTCGAATAATCAAGTTTCAATTATTCTACACCCAAAACTGTATTTATTATATATTCATACAGCAATCTTCAGTCTGTCACTACTAAGTAAAGAATATATTACACTTCTTATAACGACGACAAATGTACTTCTGCTGCAATACGAAGAGACAGTCCTTTTACTCTTGGATCGCCGAAGATATAGTCAGTCTAGAAAAATGATCCAAGTAGTCACCATTTCAAGGTCTCTCTCGTTTAAATTATTTCGGCACAGTAGACAGTGTAGATCGAAGATCAGGCTGTACGTATTGTGCCTGAAATTGATCTACAACTGCTGCAAGGTCAACGATAATTGTAAAAGGCGCTGTAAGGATTAACCCTTTACCAAACGACAAAATTTTGGACCAGTCTAAATTGAAAGCATTTGCAGACGACAAAATAAATGTGAATCAAAAACTGAAATTTGATTTGGAATGGGTAGAAAAGAATTGTGGGAAAAGGGGAAAATGCTGGTTACCAGCATTTTCTCCTTTTCCCACAATGTTTTCTGAAGGTTTCTTTCTCAGGGGCGTCAAAAGTAGGGATTGTGTGGTAATGGGTTAAAACCAAGAATACAAGGTGTCCATAAAGTCTGGTTACATAGTAACTAACACATACTAGTAATTTCATTTCAATTCTAATGTTGCTAAATGATATTTTCCATGTGATTTTCATTATTTTCAATACTTTCCAAAGTCAGGTGAACTCGATGGAATAGGTTTATGGGGTTTGTCCAAGATACTGCCTGTTTCTTTAAACTTTGTACCAATTTTCCGACGACAGTAAAACAAATAGGTTGCCGATTAGGATGTCATAGGTTAAGTTCTACCTCAATTTTTGGATAAGACCACCCTTCTCGTCCACCTATGAGTACCTACTCGATTCATTCTTCTTTAGACAGAGGGGCCGGCCACTTATTCTGGGGAGGAAAATATTAATATAATGAATAAATTAGATAACGTTAGTGAAATAATTCCCTACATACCCAGACTTTATGGGCACCTCGTGTAATTATAGAAAGCGTAGAACATACTATTGACTGCAGGTTTTTGCACATGCCTTTCTAAGACTGACTAAGTGTAGAGAGATGGCTGGGAAACCTGCTTTACTCAATCAACCAGACCATCCCGAGTGTCGTTGCTCCGTAACTTTGTAACTAGGATAAAGTAACAGGCACACATGCAATGCTCTGTGAAAACTATCGACCTAGGGAAGTCTGTGTGGACCTGTACTGAAACCTTCTGCTTTTAGTAAAGGTTCTGGATGCGCAAGGACCATTCTACCTCATGGTTCAGTCGGTCAACGGACAAAGTGGATTTTGTAGGTACATAATTATGTGATGACACGCTTTGCATTATGCATTACAGAGTTGCATTAAACCACCTTTTGCTAGAATAGCAGTTATATAATTGGCTTGCAACATGCGAAAAGGGGAATTTGGACATTTGCGTAAGATGTCGTCTCGGATCAGCCTGCGCAGTCCACGGAACCTAATCCGAGATGGCACTTTACAACTACATCAGATTTTATGTAGACATGCGCAAATCAGAAAATTACATAAATGCACTGGCTGATCCGTGTGTGACGACGCCTTACGCAAATGTCCGAATGCCCCTTTTCGCGTGTTGCATGCCAAATCAGACTGTCACATACTTGAGTGCAAACAGGTTTTGGGGGGGGGGGGTTGTTGTTTAATACGGGGTACTGTGTGTTTATTTCATACGTTATGGTAGTTTTTTAAGAAATGATAGTGGATTATGGCTTGATATTTCATCGTTAGGATCACTGAGAAATACCGACTTTATAATTCGACATCTTCATTTGAAGCCGGAAACATTAGTACCCGCGCACTAGTTACCTAGATGAACAGTGCGAATCATTCAGTCCGACGGAAATAGGACGTAATTCATGCACATTTACCATACATTTCTCGCAATAAATTAAGAATACGTAATACTGTAATGACTTGTTATATTATGGGTATGCCCCAGGAAATTACAGAAAGCAACATTTACTGTACTAGTTTTGACGAAAGTCCCAAGATAAAAAAGGTTAGAAGTATGAAATAAATAAATATGTTTTATCAGTGAAAGACTGAAATTTCATTTCATCGCATGACCATCATCGGTAATATTTTACCTCAAGATAACGCCACTCGTGAAAATATTGCCGATGATGTTCACTGGATGAAATAAATTTCGATCTTTCACCGTAAAAAAAATAAATATCCTGATTTCCTCTCAAACAGTAGTTACTAGTCCTTTTGTGTCTGTGTGCCTTCTATGTACAGAAAATAGTTAATTTCTTCTCTACTTAAAACTGAGAAAAATATTTATCTCTTTATCTCTTAACCCATTACCATACAATCCCTACTTTTGACGCCCCGGAGAAAGAAGCCTTTAGAAAACATTGTGGGAAAAGGAGAAAATGCTGGTAACCAGCATTTTCTCCTTTTCCCACAATGTTTTCTACCCTTCACAAAACAAATTTTTAATTTTCAGTCACTTTTATTTTGTCGTCTGCGAATCCTTAGAATTTGGACAAGTATAAAATATTGCCGTCTGGAGATGAGTTAAATACATTTTCACTTACTATTGAATTGTAGTATCTTCCATTTATGATCTCATTTGCTAAAAAACAAAGCACCTGACTTTTATGCTCACCTGGAGAAAAATTACCAAGAAAAGCGATCACTACAAAATTATAGTCGCCGAAATCCGGCTCAAACCGGAATGCACTTTTCAGTTCTTCTTCACGGAATTGAAAATGAAAATGGTTACCGAATCTTCAATTTGAAGCGATTACCTCATTGTATTGGAACATATAATTGTTCTGTCACATGAAAAAATCGAAGGGCATATCTCATACCAGTTGACAATACTATACTTATGGCCCTTTGGAAGCATTGCGACGATAACATACAGTATTATGAGTTTTATAAAGGATCAGCATTTAGTCTAAAACAGAACAAAGAATTCATTTTCTGCTTAGGATATACTTACTGATTCCAAATGGTTACTGAATATTGAAAAATAAATAGGCCACGTTCTAAAATCATCGAAATTCTGTCGAAATTTCGCCTACAGCTGTAGATATGAAACTAGACACAGAAATGATATTCAACCTTCTTTTTATGGCTCTCGGTATTGATCATCGAGCCAAGAAGCATAATGTTAGAATCAGTGAGAGGGTTCCGAATCATTGAGTGAAGTTGGAATTTCAGTTAAGCCCTAAAACGGAACTCATTTTAGTTGCTATTTTCCCCACCAGTTCTTTTCTCTGCATTCACTTTGGTGCTCCATACTCATAATATATGAGACGTGCTCTCAAAAAAGGGGGTCTCGTGCACCCTTCCCTCAAGCTTTGCATAATACCAAATACGTCATCAATTAACAATGGATCCATAAAATCTATTTCGTGTAACAACCCCCCTAACCCTTAGGCTGCTAGCTGCCACTTACAGACCTTTCGCAGACAGTGTAGGTTAAGATTGGACTGCACAGAACATGCAGTCTGATCTTTGGTCCACACTGTCCGATTATTATTATTACTTTATTGTGTTTCTGTCAAGATGGCGAGCATTATATAACAACAACATAGAAAGAAAATAACTCAGATGAAGGAAAACAATAAGAATGACAGAAAACAATACGAATGAAGAAAGATATCAAAAATATGAAGGATATGTCGGAAAGATGGCTCAATGTAAAGAACTTATTCCTCAAAACATAACTTTTAAAAAGCAATATTTGAATTTTTACAATCGAATTGAAAATTATGTTTTAGTTATTTTTCAGGATAAGGGTAAATCACGCAGTTCATTTGTCCTTGGACATGCTCAAAATTGACCTATAGCAAAAAAAGTTTCGAATCAGGTCACCCAGCACGGACTGCTCCAGCTGACCTGGGCCCGTATTGACCAACCATTCACAAGAATATTCTTAGTCTTATTCTCCAAGATTTTCTACATTTGAAAGTAGCGCAACTTCTGACCATTTGGTTTAGCCAATCAGAAATGTTATTTTCAAATTTAGAAAATTCTGGAGACTGAAACCAAGAACGTTCTTAAGAATGGTTGGTCAATACGGGCCCCGGATATATACATTTGCAGATGAGTAAAACCCTGTTTTCACAGAGCATGGCTCGTATTTATATGATATCGATAAGGCAATGTAATGAATGGTTTCCGAAAATTTTGGGACAAACTCTGTAAACCTACTTTCGTTTTTATTCAGGTCTTCGGAAAATGATCAAACAATGTCACAAGTACTGAGGAATACAAAATTAATTAAATGTAATAGACAACTTCCAAATCTTAAACAAATTTTGATCAAATCAGTATTCAAAGACACAACTTCAAAATCCTCTGTGGAAAAAATGCAGGAAGTCCCACTGTGGACTCTGTACGCACATTATCGAAGGAAATGAATTCAAAATTAAGGATACAACCATTCACTGTCAAGGAAGATATGGCTTGTTTATTTCTTTATTACCGGTTAGCACGTTGAAAATACTATTTGTAGTCTCATTTCTCTTTTATTACATATTTTCTTGTTCCGGCAGTCTTCTTCTTTTTATTAGAGAGAGAGAGAGAGAGAGAGAGAGAGACTAACAGTGTCAGCTGGGTTTACCTGTTGATCGAAGATTGAAATATCGATTTTGATTTCCTTCCAAGTGCATAACAATCGGATATCTCGAAATCTATTCATGGATCGGTAATTCAACAATTCTTGATTGACAGTTACATCTAACGTTACATGTATGTGATTTAAAATAATCTAGCATTCATTAGGTTTTCAGGTGAAATTTATTCTGATCCTTTCGGCAAAAACATGTTATAAAACTCAGAAAAGGCTCGATAATATAGTTTTTCCCAGATTTTTCTAAAATAAAAACATATGCAGATTCTAATCTTGCCGAAGACTTAATTGATGATATCATTTTGTAGAATTGCAAGAAGATGCCCGTCTACAACCGGTGAGCATGCAGAAACGCTGTTAAATTTAAGGTAAGACCTGTGTAATGCACTTCCGGTGAACATTTGGCAAAAATTCTAATTGGTTGTTAAATAAAGATAAATAAGAATTTATGCAGAAATAATATATTTGCACATTTCTAACGGATCAGAAATTCCGTTTATGTCTATCTTGAAACTTTTTTTTTGATACTTTTGTTTCTTTACTAAAAAGGGAGGTAACTATCATCTCTTTTTTCAATTGAGAATATAGCGGTTTTAGATTTATAAATGATAATTCAAAGAAGGAAAAAAATGGAAAAAATGAAAAGGTGAAAGTAGTTCAATAATACTCATTTTTTAATTATAGCTAATTTTGCATGATGATATTTTAGTGGAAATAGCTGTTTTCCATTACACAGGTCTTACCTTTAAAAAAAAAAAAATAGAATGGTACAAAAATCAGTTCTTTGTGTACGCAAGGACATATTACTGACATATATGGTGTAACTGAAAAAAAGAAACACGGAGGTTTGTCACAGAAACCTAACATTGGTCAGAAGAAAACTCGCTGACGATCGAAACTCTAAACAATGGCGGTGCGACACGGAAATTTATCGTTGCTTTCCGCCTAGAGTCGGATACGGTATAACTTGCATATAGGCCGCGACCTCCGTCTGAAAATCAAAGCTGCAACAGAGAAGCCTACATTTTCCTTTGATTTCCTCAGTTCATCAGGACGAAGGTAAAATATAGTCACGTGACAGAATGCATGATTCTCATACGAATCTAACCGAGTGTATAACGGATATTGAAAATCTTCGATTCAAAAACCGGAAACGACGAGTCTGTTTACATGCAAGGCCACAACTCGGCGAAATGCACTTTCTATCTACCGTAATCTAAGCAACCTTGCAACCGTCAGGCGAAATATTTGGCTTAAAGGGCAAATCAACAAATTTCTGATATGATTAATTTTCAAATCTACATTTATCAAATGGTAACCTGGTAACGTTGTAATTTAAAAAAAAAGATTAGTAAAAGTTTTTTTTTTTTCAATTCATATTTTTGCTTATTAGTTTTTCTTGCATGGCTTACCTCCCTTACTTATTGTAGCGCACCTTGATCTGTGACGTCATAGGAGCGTTTGTTTCAATAGGACCTTGTTTAAGATAGTGAAATGAGCGATATTTAAGACGAAGAAATACACGATTTTAGGCCGGTAAGGCCGTACATGTACCACCAAATTTTCAATGAAACTTGATAAGTTTCTGATGATGAGGATAAAAGTAATATTTCGCCCACTAATGGCGAAAATGACGATGTTGTGCCGGACTTTTGAACAGCGTGTTGAGTATCACGCCTATTAGGCTACGGGGCGAACGTCGCTTACAGAAATATTATTCTATACCAGATAAAATTAAGTGTATGGCATAAGCTTTGTTTCACGTGAAGCATTTTCAGTAGATTAACGGGCGGAATTAATAATAATAATAAAAAGGAGGATTTCAAGACAGTTCCACGACTAGACAGTTCCCCGACACTTTTAAAGACATTTCTCCGACACTTCAGTTTCATGTCAGATAACCTTTTTCTTGACTTTTACGATTGATAATCGTGAGATGTTAGTTCTAACTATTTGTTGATAGACCCTAAATTTGTACCTTTTTAAAGAATTCTGTAAACATTGAGAGGTACAAATTTGGGTAAATTTGTTCTCTCATTGTCGAAGGGTTACACAATAAATTGCGATTTTCATGGGAATAAGAATAGTTTGAAATGCTGTTAACAAGCGTGAAAGATAAAAGAATATGTTCCGAGATTATTAAGACAATTCTCAAAATTATTTTATATTCTGGGTAACTAGCAATTTATCCTTTATCAACAATATTTTCTATTATTAGCTCTTTACCATACGACAAAGTATTAAACAGGTCCAAACTGAAAGCGCTTGCAGACGACAAAATAAAGTTATGTATTTCAAAAATTGAAATTTGTTTCCAGCAGAGTAAAACACTGTGTTAAAAGGAGAATATGCTGGTTACTAGGTTACTTTCTACTAGGTTGCTGGTTACTTTCTTACAATGTTTTTCTGTCTTCGGGGTCGTAAAAATTGGGGATTGAATGGTAAAGGATTAAATATAAATCCCACACATTGGGCACGAGTTCTGGTTAAGTTCACAGGGAGCAGTATCCGAAGAGATTAGTACGAGTTGTATGGACTTGTTTCTCAAGAGATGTAAAATACATGTTTAACCATTTCCCAAACAATCCCTGGTTTTTACGGGAAAGGAATAGAAGCCTTTTGAAAACATTGTGGGAAAAGGAGAAAATGCTGGTAACCAGCATTTTGTCCTTTTCCACAATGTTTTCTACCCTATCATATAGAAAAATCATCTTTTAAGCAACTGTTAACTCATTACCACACGAGAAAATTTTAGACTGGTTCAAATTGAAAGCATTTGCAGACGACAAAATAAAGGTGACTGAAAAATAGAAATTTGTTCTGGAAAGGGTAGAAAACACTGTGGGAGAAGGAGAAAATGCTGGTTACCAGCATTTTCTCCTTTTCGTACAGTGTTTTCAGAAGGCTTCTTTCTCAGGGGCGTCAAAATTAGGGATTGAGTGGTAATGGGTTAATTTGTCATCGGCAAAATGCTTTGAATTTGGTCTAATAGCATCACTCAGATATAAAAACTAATGATAGGTCCTCTTTCTATACTATCATCGATTTAAAGCGCCACAGGTTGTCATGGTTACCTGTGACAGGATAGTTACGGTATGTGGGGTATAATTCAGTAACCTAATACCCAAACGAAACAAGTTGATCTGGTGATCTTATCAAACAGTTTATATTTCTGCGACGCTGAAGATAGAAGGTTTTTTTTTTTAATTTGGGAGTGGAAAAAAATGTTGGTGACCCGCAGTTTTTTAGGGCTCCTTTTCGTAGTGTTTTTGAAACCACCCTTCATAAGAGTTATGCTGTGTGAAAAGGGGTTTAATGGATCTTCGTGATGCACTACATCAAGCAAGTCACCACTTAATTATGGGTCCTTATGATTCATTTTGTCCATCAACCAACTGAATCATGAAGTAAAATGATCCCTTGACATGCAGAAAATTAAGCAATAGAAAAAAGTTTCAACGCAGGAAACTGCGTCGTATTCGGACTGTGCATGCTGAACTGTGTCGATTCCGTTTTTGCGGATGAATTTCGCCGCCTTTTCACAGACCAATATTATTATGGTTTTAAATCATCCCACATAATGACCTCTTTATGCATGTGGAATTGATCGTATTCTTTCAACCTTGTCCAATGAATGAGCGAAGATGGGAACGCTTAAAGCAGTATGCGCAATGTTTTTTTTTTATCACAATCTACTGGTATTTGTTGTCTTGTGCCGAAGTCTTTACGTCCATCTACATAAAAATATATATCTATCCTATCATTTTTTTTTTTCATTTATTAAGCATTCTTACATGTCATGGTCATGCTTTTATGAACTTTTGTGTTCATTTTGCCATTTTTACGCCATCGTTTTCCAAGTATTGTCTTTTGTTGTTCTTTTTTTCAGCTTAATGTTATGTCTAGGATGTTTCTAAAGGTAGTCTGTCATTTTGGGGCTTTTAATTTTGCCAGAGCCCTTTCCTAATTTTCAATGCAATGGTTCATAAAGAACTTGAGGAAACCAGATGCTTCATTAGGCTGACTGTTTACTTAGGGTTAGATAAGGCAAGTGTAAACGGTTCTAGATCTATCCTATGACGCAATAACAGCACATACAGTTTTTAAAAATTTATGTATGGCTAAAGCGACCGGTTTAGAAATAAACAAAGCAGTCTGCTTAAATATTTCTACTTTTTGATATAAAGCTTAAGACTCCTATACCACACAATCTCCAGTTTTAAACTTAATAATACACTGATGATAACGCGACAGTGTGGTGGTGATAATACGATAGAACGATGACGATAACGCGATAATACGATGATGAGAACGCGATAGTGTGATTGTAATTATACGACAGTACGTTGAAGATAATGCAATAGTATACAATCGTGATAATCTCGTTTAAAATCAGCAAAATTTTCAGCAAAATGGGCGATAGCCCTGACTGTATTCCGTAGGTAACCAGTGATTTCTCTTTTTCCCCACATTTTCTATGCCATCGCAGACAATGCTATAACTTTAACTCAGGGTTTTTTTTTTTCACCATTTTTAAGTTATTTAATATAGACGTGTTTAAAATTTCATTGCCTTGTTAGCAGTCAACTTTTAGCCCGAAATACGCCACTTTGGATGTGTTGATGTACATCAGACTGTTTATACGTACAATCCAATCAAGACATGGTCCACACATTCGGTTTCTAAGTCAATAGCTTAATCATATAAACCTATTTGCAGCCGATGTACTTAACGAAAGTTATTGCCGTATTCGTTGGAAAAAATGATTAGGTAGGACACGGTTTTGTCATCGCACTTTACTCCTTTTTGTTATAAAATTACGATAACTGTGCGACACAGATTTATCTCTTTACCAGACAATAAAGTTTTAAACTGGTCCAACTTCAAAGCATTTGCAGACGACAAATTTAATGAGGCTGGTTTGTCTCAAATAATTGTAAAAGGTGAGAAAAGGTTGTGGGAAACATTGATATGGCTGGTTAACATCATGTTCTCCTTTTCCCTGAATATTTTCAAACGCCTAAAACATAGGGTTGTCGGACTATCAACGGTTATTGAGGTATATCTTTCGATACACGCGATTGGCTGTACTCTGTCAGTAAAAATACGATATAGGTTAATATTACGGAACATACAGCTTTAAGCGTCCTAGTTTTTTAGCGACCATACATGCTCACCCTTTAAGCAGAATATACGAAATAGTGGCTTCTGCGGGCGGCATATATCAAGATCAGACTGCACAGAACATGCAGTCTGATCTGTGATCTATATAATCCGCTTGTTCAGACACGCCTATAGCCGAAAAGTCTTTCTGAGTTGCAGTGGTTTATATTCTCGGTCGAGGAAAGAAGACTAGTTTGTGATATCTGGCTTTCAAAAGGTTAAGAGATAATGAAACAACAGAAAATACAGTACGCATTCAATATCTAGGCACAACCATGGGTGGAGGTCCTCGTTGCCGATTTCGACGCTCTCTCGTGATAGGATTGTTGTGGTCACTGGTTCAAGTAACGGTATGTTCTGTTTCAAATTATATTCTATTTCAGATCATATAGTCTATGTGTAAAGAAGCTGATTGATTAATTTCAACGCGATTTCAGTGCCGGGGCATACATCCATGCTGTCTTGGAATTTTCGTCACTAGAACTATGAACATTGTTCATCCAGGGTTAGTGGCTGTTTCTCTTTATCCATCGTTAAAACGATAATTTCTAGTCACCTAGGAAAGATATTAAACGCTATTATTCCAAACTTGGTACTATATTTTGTATAGAATGTAGTTCTAAGACATGATTTGTAGAGTGTACGTTAATCAAATTAACTCATTAGTATTCAATCCCTACCTTTGACGACCCTTAGAAAGAAGCCTCCAGAAAGTAATGTAGGAAAAGGAGAAAATGCTGGTAAGCAACTCCTTTTCCCACAATACGTTCTACCCTTCACAAAACGAATTTTTTGTCACTTTTATTTTGTCGTCTGCAAATGCTTTCGGTTTGGACAAGCCTAAAATATTGTCGTTTGGTAATAAGCTAAACGTCAAGGTCTCAGTGAAGGGATAGAATGCCCCTATATCCTGAAGAACATTAACCCATTACCACACAATCCCTACTTTTGACGCACTTGAGAAAGACGCCTTTAGAAAACATTGTGGGAAAAGGAGAAAATGCTGGTGACCAGCATTTTCTCCTTTTCCCACAATGTTTTCTACCCTTCACAAATCAAATTTCAAACGTTCAGTCACTTTTATTTTGTCGTCTGCAAATGCTTTCAAATTGGGCAAACCTAAAACTTTGTCGTTTGGTAATGAGTTAATTGTCCTATTCATCAGAATTTTGTAAATTTGAAAGAAACACAAATTCTGATTGGCTAGACCATCTGGTTTATCCAGTCAAGTATTTATTTTCTTTCAAATTTAGAAAGTCCAAAAATTAAAGACAAAGACTGTATGTTCTTAAGAATGGTTGGTGGTCATCTGATGTTGATATGATTTTCAGTAATGTCCTGTGCCAGCAGAGTTTGGGATAGGGCAAATTATTGTACTGCAAAGAATTTATCGTGATCTGATTGGATAATATGTCCCGAACATATTTAAATATCAAGTACGCTGGCAAAATCACCGTAAAGCTGTTTCCCTTCTGGAGCCCCGTATATATGACTACACCATCAACACAACACCCAAACTGGCGGTGTCGATCAAGATTAACATCAAGATTATGCTCCAAGCTGCACGTTTTAGCACGTATAACCTAGTTTCAGTGACGTCAGTTCCCAGTGACGTTAGTTTTCATTGAGTTGGTGCACTCTGTAAGGAAATTCTACTTCGTCAGCGTACTCAATTTTTCAAACAAAAAATTTACAGGTAAAATTCGCTTATCAAACATTGGAATGGCAGAACCTTGCAGTATAATAAATTTGTTGTACGGTCAGACGACTGGGAAATTTGTTCACGGCTGTGGTGAATCATGTCGCCGCCTTGCCTTCACCACAGCCGTGAACAAGTTTCCATGTCTCCTGCAACCTGACCGTACAACTGATGATGTCTTTTGTCAATGCCATTACGCACATTTAACCCTTTACTCCATAGATACTCATTTCTACACATTGCCTGTAGTAGCCTTTGGAAAACATTGAGACAAAAGGTGAAGTTGCTCGTTACGAGAAATTTCACCTTTTGTCACAATGTTTTCTACGCTATAAAAAGGTGTCATTTACACATGAGAAACGGCTTCATCTTTGCTGTTAATTAGGGTCAATTAGAGATGCCATAGAAATCCCTTATGAGGTAAATGATTAACAACGTTTGGGAGGAGACAGAATATGCCATGTGTAACTCTTAAAGTAGGGCTTTGTACCTGCAGTTAGGACAGTTGTTATTTTCCAGGTATCGGTTACGAAATTGCAAAATGGTGTGCCATGATGGGTGCTACAGTCGTCATGGCGTGTCGCTCGGAGGAAAGAACGATGAAGGTGAGCATAGCATTATCTTACCCTTCTGTCTATCAGTACTATTGCGTGTCTGTACATCTTTCCAAAACGTGAAGCTAGTAAGGTTATTTATGTTAGATTTACAATACAGAATATGTTGCATTCTTATTTTTTCTGGGTTTTTTTTGCAGATGAAGATCGACATTTCCCCTGAAAAATAAAGCAACGATCATTGCAACAAACCATCGTGTAACATCATCCTATTTGTTTTAGAGGAGTGAAATTTCAACATTAGGTATCAGAGGCAGATGATAAAGATCAGACTGAACAGATTTGCAGGCTGACCTTAATATACATTTTGTACAAAGACCAACATATAGGGCTCATTAGAAAAAATAGAGGATTTCATAAGGAATGTACCTACCAACAGTGTAAAGCCTTGCCTTTTATAATACCACTCCCGTCTCTCTATTTTCTGTAGGCTTTTCCTTGAAGGATAATAAATTTATAAGACGTCCAGATAGATCTTTTTACAGGTCATTGAGTTCTAAACAACCATTTTCATTTACATCTTTGTAAAGGTCATATCAACAAAGAATTGGCATTCTTATGGTTTACCAGGCTCCATGGAAAGGGGTTTTAAATGCAAAATGAAAGAAAAATCCTGGTTGACATAGGTAAAAACTTATTACTTTTGATGAATTTTCTGTATTCTACACCATAAGATATAGCCGGTTCATAGACACCATTAATTTTATTGATAGCCAATAATGTTATGACTTGCTTGGTATCATACATAACAGAGACCTGTTAAATCCTTACATCAAAGAGCATGGCTGAACTATGTTTTGTTGAAGACCTGAAGATTATATTATCGCCCTTGAGCCTAGGAATACTTCAGTCATTTGTACCTCTGATTACTGATTGCAGTGTATAGAGAGGATGAACGATGAATTTAAAGCCGAGAAAGCCAAGGGTACCGCCGGACTGACAGACGCTGATACGCTAGCGCTGGAGTACATGCATGTAGACATGGCGTCATTCAAGTCCGTCGTTAGTTTTACGGAGAATTACAAAAGAAGCGGGAAAAAACTCCATGTACTGTTTCACAACGCGGGAGTAGGGTTTATTCCCTTTAGTAAGGATTAGTTTATATATACCATTAATTTCATTCGATGGGGTCTAGATATAATCCTGCAAATATCTACAGTAACAGTTACTAAAAGTGTTTCCAAGCCCACAGTTCTAATAACAAAATATAAATTTGGTTGAAAGGAGACTAATGTCTTCGGAAAAAGACGTGAACTATGTACTGTGAAAGCGGAGCTGAATCCTTTACCAATCAATCCCTGGCTTTTACGACCATGAAAAAAAGCCTTTTGAACATATATTTGGAAAAGGAGAAAATGCTGGTAACCAGCGTTTTATCCTTTTCCCACAATGTTTTCTACCATGCCAGAAACAAATTTCAATTTTTGAGTTACGTTTATTTTGTCGTCTGCAAGTGCTTTCAATTTGGACCAGTCTAAAATATTGTCGTTTGGAAAAGGATTAATGTTTCGGGGGAAAAAAGTATTGACCCGGGTCAACCTGTGCAACCCGCATCAAGGAGATGCATTAACCCTGTGCCAGATCACGGCTCATGTACACTTTTGTTTGGAAGACCAAGAGTTCGTATATACCGGTACCTATAGTCCAAGTCCAAATCAGAGCATGTATTCTAAGACCAGTCCTTTGATTGGCTGAGATAGAACATTCCATGTCTGTATTCATGGGATAGAGGAAACAGTGGAAGCTATGAGAGCGTCGAATAAGTCCTATACTAAACGATGTTATACAAACAACTCTTTTCCAACCAGCCGTATAGGCTGGTTCAAATTTTAAGCAGTTTGCAGACGGCAGATGGATAGAAAACCTTGCAAGAGAACAAGAAAATGTTGTTAATCAGCGTTTTCTTCTTTTCTCATATTGTTTCAGAAGCTTTTACTTACATTGTCTGTATAACGGGGGATTGTGTAGTAAAATGTTAATCAAACAATTTGTAAATCTGTCTGTACAGGGTGACTTGTTTGGTCTTGAGCGATGTTTCCAGGAGCATTTCACTTATAAACGTACTACGGACACCTATACATATCGTGGAGTTTCTTTTCTAGGTCTCTGCATAAAAATCTGTTTTCCCTAAAATACAAAATCGGAAGGGTATTTTTATGAGAGAAAAATGGTTCCCAGCGTATCATTTACCTTCAGATCCTCTTTGTAGATATACCTGCCTCTTACCCTGTTATTTACAGCTGAAATCAGTCTGTTATAAATGTATCAACTCTCTGATCAATCGATGTTGATGACTAGACCGGTTTCAATGTTAAATACTCATTTCTTTACTATTGTTTTCTCATTTCAGACAAAACTGAAGACGGGTATGAAACTGCACAACAAGTCAACTACCTAAGTGCGTTCCTTATAACCGCAAAACTTCTACCTGTATTGAGGGCGTCTGGGGATGATTGTAGAATACTACTGATGTGTAGTGGGGCGTACAATATGGCACCATTTGATCTAGAGACGCTCAACTACTCAGGACCTCCTGACAAATTTCAAGCGTTTGAATATTACGGGAGAAGCAAACTATACCAGGTATATATGGCTTGCAACACGCGAAAAGAGGCATTCGGACATTTGCGTAGTGTCATCTCGAATCCGCGCAGGCTAATCCTTTACGATTACATCAGATTTTTTACTACAGTATACTTGTGCAAAACAGAAAATTACATAAAGACGGAAAGTGTTGTTTCGGATTAGTCTGCGCGGACGGCGCAGGCTGATCTGCTACGACACTACATAAATGTCCGAGTGCCCCTTTTGGCGTGTTGCAGACCATATAACATTGACAGCTTCACTATAATTGACTTTTATACTATAAGTGTTGTACACGTGCAATAATTTAAGTAGAGCATTTGTGCTGTCCGTGAGGTAGAGCACCGGCCTCGTAGACATAAGGTCCTGATTACATGGGAGCGGGTGTCAACTTTAGGATTTTTCATTGGCCCACACTTTCGGCACGAGTATTGGTATAGTTCCAAGGAAGCAGAATCGAGAGAGATTAGTATAAGTTGTAAGAACTTGTTTCTCAGTAGATGTAATATAAGTATGTTTAAACCCATTTAAATAGATAAAGTTCTGGCAAAAGGGGGGGGGGGGGTTAAATGCATCTTCGTGCATTTTACTAAATAGTTTAGCCAAGCAGAAGTTCTGTCACTTTCAAATTAGTGTAATTCTTAAGGAAGTGACTAAGTACGTCCTGAAGAGTGTTTGGTGAAAAAGGACTCCAGTCAAAGAAACCTACGATTATTTTTACAGCAATTATCCTCTTCAACGTTACACTATTTGTAAAATGATTCAAACAATTAACATATATTTTTCCCTCCATTCTAAACAGGTATATCAGATGTACGCTATGGTACGAAGATTACAGGATACGAGTATCTCTGTGTTTAGACCCTGGGATGGTTGAGAGTAATTTTCCGATGCCAGCAGGCTGTTTTGGTTGTTTTCTGTCGTGTATTCGAGGATGTGATTATGAGAGAGAGGGCTAACTTGTAACCTAATAAAAGTCAACCTTTAGGCTGAAAGTCGCGACTCGAAGTTCTTGAGGTGTTGTCTTTTCTCAGGTATACACTGTCCAAGGAAATATCATTCCCGCAGAACAAAACTTACAAATAGCAATTTTTGGGATCGAATTAAAAAATTATAGTTTAGTTGGTTAGGATCATCGAACTCGGGACTGTACATGAAATTTTCCCTATCGAATTATGTCTTCGTCCTGTCGCCAAAATCTGATAAATCGAACGCCGATAACCAAAAGGGCTTAAACGAACAATAAGCTTAAAATGACCTTTCGCAGTATACTTACCATAATTTTATGTTTAATAATGTTAAGCGCAATATGTTACTGAATTTAGGCATTTCGCTTATTCATGTATATTTATAAACTCACCAGTGATGAATTGTTATCAATGCAGGTTGTGCTGAGAAGACATATAATGGTGCCAAGTGTTCCATAGACTGTGCCACAAATCCAAAACACAAGGGTACTACGGGTCTTTTCTACAACGATTTCAAGGTCAAAGCGACAAGGGATATTACAAAGTAAATATCAAAACAGTAACCTAAAAAAATAGGTGTCACAAAATACTTCAAGATTCAGTTCATCGCTGTATTTTTTTGTGTTGGGTATTTCTTGATCCACTGTTTTTGATTCGGTCTATTTGGTATGTAGCATCTCCTACTGAACCTCTACCAAGTTTGATCAAATGACGCCCCTGGGGTCAAAACTGGCCCTACCCGGGGGAACACAAGTTTTATTATAGGAACAGAGAAGGAAAACTTTAAAAATCTTCTCCTCTGAAACTTGAAGGCGTAGAGCTTTGATATTTGGTATGTAGCATTTCCTAGTGGACCTCTACCAAAATTATCTACGTGATGCCCCTGGGGCCAAAACTGGCTGCTCCCCTGGGGTCACAAGTTCAAGCCTAGGAACAAAGTATGAAAACTTTAATATTCTTCTCCTCAAAAACTAAAAGGCATAGAGCTTTGATATTTGGTATGTAGCATCTCCTAGTAGACATCTATCAAATTTGTTCATATGATGTCTTTAGGGTCAAAACTGGCCCAACCCCGGGGGTCATAAGTTCGAACATAGGAACAGAGAAGCAAAACTTATTTTTTTTTCTCTGAAACTTGATGGCGTGTAGGTTTGATATAAAGCTATAGTCTCAGGTGAGCGCTCCGGGGCCAATGGCCCTCTTGTCCTTTGTTTTGTGTGTTCTCCCCTCCTTTTTTTAACTTGTTTGTATGTTCTTCCTCTACAGTGTTCGCCTTCCTTTTGTGTTACCTATTTTTAACTCTTTTTTCCACTGTTTTGTGTCCTCTCCTTTTCCTTGTCATTTCCTTATGTGTGTGTTTTGCTTTTTTTTTTTTTTTTTTTCGTTCTTGTAGTTGAGCATGCTCTTTGAAAAAGGGGCTTATACACCTGCTAAAAATTCAACCCATGTCTGCCTGCTCAGGGCTCACGGGCAGATATGGGTCAAAAAATTTTGCTGCATATAAATTTTCTGCATGGTAAAGAACCATTGAACCACCAGATTTACACGGCTTTCGACTAAATGCATTTCATGGATGTATAATTATCTGACGAATCGCTTAGTATTTTCATTGCAGAAACGTATTAAACCTTTCCCAAACGACAAATGTTGGACTCTTCCAAAACCAAAACAGTTTGCAGACGACAATTTTAGATTTGGAATAAATGGCAGAAAGTTCTCGAAAAGGGTAGAAAACACTGTGGGAAAAGGAGAAATTGCTCGTTACGAGCAATTTCTCCTTTTCCCACAGTGTTTTCAAAAGACTTTTACTGCAGACACGTAAAAATTAGGGCTTGTTTGGGAAAGGGTTAAATTCCATTGTGCATGACTCAATTGTTATTCTCCCTTTCCTTTGTGTGTCATTCATAAGTATCTTTCGTCTTTCCTGTTTTTCTTTCTTTTGTTCGCGAGCACCTATTATAGATGTATCTATTTCCTCACAGAAACCAACAGGACCAGGAGAAGCTGTGGGAAATGACTTTTAACATAATCAAAGATTTTGTGACAGAGCAAGATCGGGCTGAAATGGATGGTAGGTTGACTGAACAAGGTGTCAATTTGTAAAATTTGACCGTAGGAATGCTGTATTGCATCCAAGTTGAAATGACATTTAAGATTAGCCAACACCATGTCATTACAAGCAAGGGCGTTTTCTCATCTTTTGCACAGTATCAATGGATTTCTGACACATCGCGTGATAACATCCATGTTTTTGTGCGTGTTGTATTGTTCAAAATACTCATGTCATGTATTTGCTTTAAGATATTCATATTCTGTATGATTTATTTTAATGTCTAGACATAGTCCGTAGGTTCGTTTTCAAAAACCCGTCTACTTATTGCTTTCATTCTAAATCTAAAGACTAACCATCTCTTTTGCTGGGACGTGTTTGTCTTAGCCAATCAGAGTGCTGGTCTTTAGAAGTAGATTAAATGATTAATTGGTATTTTACTCCTCTTATAATATTGTTTCAGTCCTATCAGGGCAAAAGTTTACATATGCATGTGTTTCCTGGGAATACGGCTTGGGCTATGAAGTATCTTGCCTAAGGATACTCCCACATACACAAAACAAGTGGATCCAGTAAAGCTCGAACCCGAGGTCTCCAGGTCACGAGTCCTGTATCTTACCACTGGGCCACGCAGGACCTGTCTTCGGAAAAAGAAACAAAACTGAATAAAGAACGAACCTTAAAAATGTTTATCTCGGCCTAATTCATACTTCTTTCAAAGCCTGACTTTGTTTTGGTTCATTTATGCATTTTATATTTGAATCTCTTTGGTTGTTTTTAACCGTTCTTAAACGTCTATTTTCAAGTTTGTATTTTTTAGTTTATTCTATACAATTGCAGTAACTAAATGTGTTTGTATAAATTTGTATAGATCATTTTTATTATCTTAATATACGTGTACATATACTTGAACAATTGATATATGACTTCTTGAAGTAAAGTATTAACAAGTGACCATATATTCTCTGTTTCATAAACTGTTTATTTCGAATGTCAAGAAGAGTTTCTTTCATTGCCTGGCTCTTGTTTAAGTGTCAGTTGAGCGGAAAATATTCCTCTCTACCGATTTTATTTACTCCTCAAATTTTTGCAGACAAAGACAATCCAAACTTAAGTCAAAGAAATGGAGCAATTGAGGTATGAGATTTAATTCCCAAACCGGAATTCTTTAAAAAACATGTCCCCAAGCTTTTAATCTCTATTGTATAATCTCATATACGGCAACATTCAAGAAACAAAATATACATCTGTAAGGTAATCATAACCTTAAAGAAGTGACATAAAAATAATTGTTGCAGATTTAGATGAACCATATAAAAAGGCTGTTTAATGCATCAGCAAAAAAAGTTTCGGCCAAGGTCAACCATACAGTTCGCGCAAGTTGACCTGGATCGACGTTTTTGCTTTTGCTTATTTTTCCAAGTACAATCTTACTTAATAATTGTAACAATCACGCAAAAAGGGACCTTCTTGAAACTGCGAAAATTGTCAGTCCTGATCAGACTGCGCGAATCGCGCAGTCTGACAGGGTTGACACTTTTCGCTTTTATGACATTTTCTGTATGACACTTGATCATTGTACCTTGTTATACAATCATGTTTTAATTATCAACTTACACTGACCTGCACTATCATTTATCTGTTTTCATTGATGTGCAGAATTCCCAGACGGTCCCTTATTTGTGTGATGGATCGAAATTGAATTAGTTGCTCGACAAAGTAGGTTTCATGGATCCATGCGTCTTGGATGATTTGCTTGCTATCATGCATCTTAGAGATGTATTAACTCTTTACTACACAAGAAAATTTTAGACTGGTCCAAATTAAAAGCATTTGCAGACGACAAAATAAAGGTGACTGAAAAATAGAAATTTAGTGTGGGAAGGGAAGAAAACACTGCGGGAAAAGGAGAAAATGCTGGTTACCAGCATTTTCTCCTTTTTCCACAGTGTTTTCAAACGGCTTCTTTCTCAGAGGCGTCAAAAGTAGGGATTGTGTGGTAATGGGTTAAACCTGTTTTTGCCCGAGCAATGGCTAACATACCTTTGTTAGCAGAAATAATCCGATTGTTCAAATATACAAGAAAATTGTATGTTGGGTTGTTCTAAGTATAGAACACAATTTACAAGTATTGAGAAAAAAGAAATAAGAAATATTAATTACCTCTTGAGCGATAGTGAGGAACACATTGTGGAAAAAGCAGAAAATATTGATAACCAGGTTTTCTAATGCCTTTCTAATCTTTAAAACAAGTTTTGGTTGTAAAAGCAACAGTCAACCAGATAATTCTGCGAAAGTAAACGGCGACGGCCAAAACAATTTTTCAGGTTTCCGTCACAACTCGCAGTGACATATTTCTCGGAAACTTCGACATACAGGGCATCAGGCGTAAAAACCCGCGTCGAAAATTCTGGTTCATAAAACAGTATGTAATTGGGTGTATGAACGACGAAGTGTAAGCTAACAAAAGGACGAGAGATTTGGTGGTCGGTGTGATTAGACGGAAAACGGATTGGAAGTCAATTGATTCCCACGTGCTTAGAATATAACTGGGCGCCCAGCACACGAAGTATTGTAAGACCACGACAAAGAGCATCCGAATGATACGTTTCCGGTTGGAGATGTCTCGCTGGTAGTGGCTGGAATTCAGCATAAGCGATTGGTTCTGTTCGGAGTAATTATTGCAGTGAGTGAAGGACTTTGATCCATCTTTTGGGCTCCCTGAGTTTCCTGCAAATGAACAATCATTTGAGCCATGGTCTTACAACGAACTATAAAACCGTGAGGCAATATGAGCTTTTTGGACATGAAGAACGTAAGTTCACAAATAGCAAAAAGTATCGACCCATGTCAACCTGCGCGGACTGTGCAGGCTGACATGTGTCGCTACTGTTTGCAAATGCATTAAACCTTTTTTTTCACAGAGCATAGTTCGTTTAAAAAAAAAAAGGTTGATAGATCTATGGTGATCATACCTAAGTTAAGATCGTAGAGAGGTCGGATCCTATACAACAATATATGGCTTGCAACACGCGAAAAGGGGCATTCGGACATTTGCGGAAAGTGTCGTCTCTGATGAGCCTGCGCAGTCCGCGCAGGCTCATCCGAGACGGCACTTTACGACGACATTAGATTTTGTGCTACAGTAGACCTGCGCGAAACAGACAATGGCAAAAATAGAAGGTGCCGTCTCGGATCAGTGTGCGCAATCCGCACGGGCTAATCCGAGACGGTACTTTACGCAAATATCCGAATGCCCCTTTTTGCGTGTTGCAGGCCTATTATAAAATTTAAACGGTCTTCTGTTTTGTAAGATATTCTGCGAACTTTTCTTTAAGGTATCAGGAGCCTAATGGAAAACAGATATTTCCTCTAGAATATTTTGATACAGAATTTGCTATGATTTAAAATAAGTGTTATTGTTCTACTTCCACCGAGCCACTTTTTATCATTTTTATCAGTCTTAGAATAATCATTTATAAATCTAAAACCACTACGTTCTCATTAAGAATGGAGATAATAATTATCTACCTTCTCGGGAAACTAACAAAGGTATCAATAAATAATTTCAAAATAGACATCAGAAAGAATTTCTGGTCGGTTGAATATGAGCCAAAGTACTACATTAGTATAAATCCTTATTTATCAACTAAGAAGAATTTTTGTCCATGTTGCACTAGAAGCGTTAGGGGTCTACTACTGTAATTTTAGTTTTGGCTGAAAATATATCAGCCATGCTCTGTGAAAAGAAGTTTATTGCATTTGGTAAAAGTCCGCGCAGAAAGAATTGATTCAAACTTTTGCTCTTTGTAAAATTTCTGTATATCTAAGGACCATTCGAATTCATAGTCGGTTTTTCGATAAACTATATTTCAAAGATCCATTATAAGTGATGCAATATGTAATACGTTACGTTACATTAAACCCCTTTATGGAGCATCTTTCATGTATTTGATTTAATTCAACCGTTTCCTGATCCAGAAAACTCATTTGCTGAAACACAGTATAGCTCTCACAGCGCCCCAAATATATCAACTCGACCTCTTTCGGCGTCTTAAAATACAATCCACTAAAACCTAGAACAATTTTATCTAATAGACTTGACTAGATAGGTCAAAGGTGTTGATCCAAGATCGGACTGCACGTTCTATGAAGTCTTTGCCGTCTACAAATGCCGCTCCTAACGCCTGAAGCACTGACACGGTTGTCAGGGTATCGCCAAAATAGAGAACCGAAGCAAGTTCAATGATGTTGAATCTTACTATTACCTTTAACTGAATCTTGCAATTACATGATAAGCTCTTAAGAAAGTCAATGTCTTACCTGATTTGTTTGCCGCCTTGCCCACCATCCATAGCCGTTTAGCTATAAGACCATAGTAACCCGACATCAACAGTAATGGTACTAGTAACAGAACGACTGCAAGAGTAACACTGTATGCCTGATCTATGTTGAACTTCAATAATACATTTGGCCATATTTCTCTACATGCATGCCCCCCAGTTTTGATTGGTATTAGTCTCTGGAAAGCCGCTATGGGGCTCATAAGAAGCAAGACGGCTAGCCAAATTCCAAGGATCATTCGACGTGCATGAGTGAGTGTCTGCCATCGACGAGACCGAAGCGGTTGACAAATGGCGTAGTATTGTTCCAGTGAAATGGCCACCAAAGTGTAACAACTAACGCCGACAGACACAGCTGGAAATAGAGAGGAGAGTGAGGGTTTGAGAGTAAGTTTTGTAATTCTCTGCTATATGGATGCAGGGATATTTTTAATGCTTTTACTGATAGTCTTGGAAAATATCTGTGGGTCTTCACACTGTCTAGCTGGCACAACGACCCTCAAAAGATGGTCCGTAAAACTTTTATGGAAGAAGAAATTGAAATAGGAAAACTTAAGCATGTAAATGAAATGTCTCTGACAATAAAAGAATCCATCTAAATGATGTTTAATTCACGAAAATGTTAAAAATGCACAAAGTATACTACAAGAAACAAATATGTTCCAACATATCAGCGACTGAATGCTGCTGTTATCAATTTAACATACATCCTTCGACTGTAACGTAAAAGCATTTGATAGACACCGTAGAACTGATAACTTGCCATTTATCATTTGAAATCTCGCTCTCTCTCTCTCTCTCTCTCTCTCTCTCTCTCTCTCTCTCTCACTCTCTCTCTCTCAAAAACTACTGCTTTCATCCCTTTCCCTTTACCAGAGAGTGCTGCCCGACTTTTAAGGAACTTTAAGAAGAAAACTTTGCGAAGCATCCTGGAAAGAAAAAGAAAATGCCGTAGAAACCAGTAGGTTCTCCTTTTCCCGCGAAGTTGTTAAGGCTTTAAAAAACAAAAAGCATTTTAAGTGACATTCATTCTTATTTTGCAAACCCGCTTTCAATTTAGTTAAGGCTAAACTTTTATCATTTGGAAAAGAGTCAAACACGCAGTAAGTGCATCGGAAGTATCTCAAGGATGATAAAATCATTTGCAGACTTTGTCGGAAACTTGATCAATCTTCTTTTTAGACTTAAAAGGCTTATAAATCAGAAGGATACAAAGTGAAATGGATACGTACGTCATAAATTATCATTATTACTTAATAGCAGGACAAAATCTGTCCTGTATGATACAGTAGAGCCCTTGGACATCAGTATAAGGATAATTCATAGCTTCAAATTTAAACTCTTTCCTTACCAAGGAAATAGGCCCGATCCTTTGCGAGGTCTTAACTTTATGGATTATCCTCTTTTGGAAAGTGGGTTTATGGCATCTAAAAAAAGTATCGACTCCTGTCAGTTTGCGCATTCTGCGCAGGCTGACATTGGTCGAAACTTTTTTGCTACCTGTAAAATTTCTGCATATCAAAGACCAAATAGAGGATATCTGTTTTTTCGGTGAAAGATCGAAATTTATTTCATCGAGTGGACACCATCTGAAATATTTTCACGAGTGGCGCACGATGGCGCACGATGGTGTTCACTCGATGAAATAAATGTCGATCTTTCAGCCACTCGTGAAAATATTACCGATGGTGTCCACTAGATGAAATAAATTTCGATCTTTCACCGAAAAAAACAAATATTCTATTTATTTCATGCTGTTAACCCTTTCTGGGAGGAGCTTTATCAAAATCCAGTACAGTTCTTTTCCTTTATTCCCCGTGGCGTACCCCTCTAGCATAGCAACGCATTACAATATTACGTCAAGCACGAGAAATGTTAGGTATATGACCTCATATTTCCCATCTGGTTGTGAGGCACGAGCAATTTACCTAGGCAACAAGAACGTGAAAATCGGTATTTTCACTGGTGGTACCACTGTAAGATCGAAAAATATTTTCACTGCTATTTCTCGATATCCTACCGGAAAGCATGAAATAATTTTCTTCCTCTAGATCTAGTCGATTATTGGAAAATACAGATTTTATGGGTCCATAATAGTTAATTGTATATATCGGTGGCGTAGCTGGAGCCTAAATAACAGTACGCACATTGGAAGGGGGTTGGGGGGGATCTTCCTACAACGAGGGTTAAGGGGGCAGAGCCCCTTATGGGGGGGGGGACCAGGGTTGCGAAGCCCCCCATACGAAAACAAAAATAAGGCAATATAGAAGTGAAAAAAATAAGCTCTCTGAATGACGTTTTTGTAACGGTTTCTAATCAAGTCGCGAACAGTGTAGCTTAAAGATCAGACTGCATGGATGTTCACTTTAATCACATGGCAGTGAGACGCTATTTCTTATTTATAGTCCTTGGCGTGATTTTGATTCTTTGACGTTCTATTTTTCCCACTTGATTAAAATACGTCTAAAATCGCGTGACACGGCGTAGTAAACTTTGTTCACTTCCGGGAGAATCGCGACATATCCGGGGATATTGATCCAAAATAAATGGGTTTATTTCCCTCTCAAAGTATCTTTTAATATTGGATTTAAATGGAATTTTGCGAATGACAACGGAAATAGGTTTCATTAAAAACCCGTTACTGTACAATTCCGAATTATTATGATCCCGGGTGTCGTGGCCCTTGAAAACAATTCCGGAAAAGGAAAAAAACGTTTGTTTTTTTTCTTTTTCCCACGAAGTTTTTCCGGAAATAATAAGAAAATATAGCCGATAGGCCTTAACACATATAGCAAAGAACTATTTCGTTATCTTGACAAGCAGATGGTTTACGAAGTATCGGTAAAAGCGGATGTCATATCAAAAGAACGGCTGCTAGAGATTTTTCTGAACGAGTTTCTTATTTCTTGACAAATTGGTCTATCCATTTGATAAATCATTGTGAAAAGTACACTTCTCACTGTTACTTCTGGAAAATCTTTTTAAGGGTAACGGATAGTATTTCCAAATGCATGTATTTATAGAACAAAGAACCAAATCCCCACTAACGTTATATAGTAATGAACACACCTAGTCGTAATGCAGAAGTCTAAACTCCGGCACGGTCAAAATCCTGTCTGGTAATTGTGGAAGGTCATTGCAATTGGATACATTGCGCTCACTACTCGGCGCTGCTTCAACATCGTTCATTTACATCTGGTACAAAAGCAAGTAGATTGAAAAAAACTGTTGTGTGTACAGTTGACAAGAAATGCAATGGTACCATGATTTGATGCACTAGCTGGCGTGAAATAATTTTTTTTAAAACAAACAAGCTGCTTAAAACATCGTTTAGACGGCATTAAGACAAAAAATATTTACAAGCAAGGCAAAAAGCTCATTTTAAAAAGATTGAATGAATTTTCTAATTCGAGAGGAAAACCTGACATTTTGATTGCATCCTGCTTGCATGCAGCTCCTCCCGTTTTCATGTTCATGTTTTAAGGTTAATAATAGCAACAAACATTTGGTCATAATCATATGGGTAGAAGGAGGGTGTTAGCCGGGGCAATCACACCAATTATAAGTCATACTCTTTGTAAAGAGGTTTAATGCATCTGGAAAATGTACGCAGACTGATTTGTGTCGAGACTTTTTGCATTTGGAAAATTTTCTGCATGCCAAAGGACAACTCTTTCTAAAAATCTGGCCGGAGTTTATCAAAACAGAATCCTCATTATGCTATTATTAGCACGGTATAGCTGCCTATGGTGCATTATGAAAATGCGTAAAACCCTATTCCCAAGACATCCGGCCATGTATCTTTGATGTCTCGTATAAGGTCATGTGTTATTCACATGGATGATTCAGAATAATTAATGTGCTACTTTTATTTACCCTTTCGTTATGTTTATTAAGAATTAAATCTTATGTTTTATTCATTGGTTACTCGTTCAAATTAGAATGTTGAACCATGAAATATATATGCCATTATTTGACAAACATTGTGATCCAACACATGTGCTTGAAAAAAGATCGGTTAGAGATAACCCTAAAATGTAAAAGGTCCTATTTGGGGGCCAGCAGTAGATTGTCAGATTTGTTGTGTTGATTTTCATGGACACACCGGCGGAAAAAGTAGATCTCTCCTATACTTTTGAGCTAATACTTGGTACAACTTCGAGCTAAATTCTTACAGCATATAAACAAGAGGGCGGAGTTTTAGCAGTTAAGTTCTTGTTGAAAACGTTATTTCGCGGTAACTATGCATTCATAAGCTGTAAATGTCTATTTTTTTTCTTGCAATTTTCCATAAATATTGATCTTTTTTTTTGTCTAGCTGCATCTATAAAAGGAGTTGCTAGATGAACAGTAGTATAAAATGTTTCGCCATTCATGACAGCCCTAAAAATACTTTGAAATCCACAAGAAATGTGATTGTTGACGGTTGTATTGTTTTTTATGACTTCAATACTCCACTGCTTTAGATATATATGTGGAACTGTGGTGTTTAATTGCACTCTAGGTGATATTCGTTGGCACTGAAATTGAGGTATAAATGGGCCTGTTTTGGCACCGTTTAATACATCTTCGCCAGCCAAGGTTACGATCACTATACGTGGATCTTACCTTGGCTGATTGAGCCCGATTTCGAGATTCCTGCGATGCGCCCTCTATTGGATGCTGGTTATTACCCCCTTTACATCATATTTCTAAAAGCCAATGAAATATGGTTTTACAAACCGCTTACGAATACAGATGAAGCGATAAGCAGACATCTACGTGGTTTCCATGTTTCCCTTCTATTCGAAATGTAGCGACCTTATTCTATTTTTATCAAAGGTGAATGCTACGAACGATTTCATTTCTATTTTTATCAAAGATGAATGCTACGAACGATTTCATTTGTTGCAGTTAGAGCTGCATCCAATGAAAAAGCGTATCGGGGGAATGTAAAAATCAAGCTCGATCCGCCAAGGGTAGAGTAGCATAGTGAATCGTCAGCCTTGGCTTGCGAAGATGCGTATAATATTGATATTATCATTTTTTTATGAACACCAAAGTTCGCAACAAATGCACAGTTGAAATACAAACCACACCTGGCGGGATTCGAACCAATGCAGACAAATATCCTCCTTTTCATCGTTTAAAAGACCAATACCATAAACTCTGGGCTAAAGAGATATCTCCCAAACGCAGTTGGTTGGTATTGCATTTAAATCAGGCCGAAGCAATGCATTAAGGAGTGGTCTCCCTTAACACACCCACTCTTAAAATCACCAATTATTGATGATTCAAAGCCTCATTAGGCGGAAAGTCCGTTTTTGGACAATAAAAAGGGAAGAATGCTGAACGAGTCCCATCTTACGAAAATGAAAGTTCGAAACAAATGCATAGCTGAAATACCATATCCTCTGAGGTAAAGAGATATCTCCTTATCACAGTTGTTTGGTAATGTATTTAAATCTGGACGAGGCCATGCATGTGATCTCCAGTGACATATGTGCAGAAGGTAGTTTGGAATGTGTATTTCTACCGTATTTCGTGACTGTAACAATCACCATGTACAATGGCATCCGTGACAGCGACAGAACGTTTTGAAACGGGAAAAGCAAAATAATTTCAGGGGATGGAAAGGAGAAGGAAATTCTCCAAATCTGTGACAATATTTCGCATGTGATAATGGCCTCTGATAATGTAAAACTAGACCCAGAGACGTTTCATCATTAAATGTTACTGCATGAAAGCATCAGAAAGATTCCTTTTATTGACAAGAATTGATTTTCCACAGCATTCTCATGGTAGCTTCTTCGATTCAATTAGTCTTAAATGGTTTCACTGGGGACATCAAAGTTTATTAGTGGTTAAAAGACAAATGCACACTTTACTAAATTAACTTATAATGAAATATGATCGATGCAGTATGATACATGAAATTAATAAAACGACGTCGGAAACAAGATGGAAAATTGTGGTGGCTTCCAAGGAAAGTCTTTAGGTACCTAAATACATCAACCACTTTTGATTCAATTAAAGTTAACTTTAAAATTCAAAGACTAGCTATCTGATTTGCTGTAACAAATCTTCTCAGTCAATCAACTGGCTAGCCTTTGAATTTACAATTCTGACTAAGTTAACAAACACTGATGAGTAAGGTCTCAGGTTATTTTGCTGACAATGTAGAAACAAATCCAGTACTGCACTGAAGATGCAGGTGTGTAAGATAGTCCAGTCACTGACGGCTATGAAGTCTTCTTTGTCGGAACTTGAATTGTCAATTTCAATTGTCAAATACAATTCTTTCGCGATCTACGAGCTAATTGATTATAGCTACGGTAATGAATTTCGACGTCAAATAAAAACTGTATAATATTTGTACAGACGTCCAGTACTTTACAGAAATGTAAACCGCGTGTCTATGAATAATTCTCTAGAAATGTCTATTTTCCCAAGGGGGCGATAAGCCAAATTGAAATCTCTCGAACTGTGTGTTTATTTCATATAACTGACGATAGATTTCATAACGTATAGACATAAATTTGATTGACACCCTTTCATCTTCTCGAATTTATAAGCTTTTATTTCAGATGGCTAAACAAAGTAACTATATGCAGGGCCAGTAGCGTCATCGCCGTCACAGCGATTGTTCACGACCTTTTGATGTTATCTCATAGCTACCATTATTCTTCGTGCAATACAGCCATTACTTTTTCTATTATTTCGTAAACTTTTGAGACAAGCAAATAGTTTGGTCATTTGGTAAAGCTCGGTATTCCTCTTCCTTATTTCTAAAACAATGACCTAGATTTCCCAGTGATTTCACTGTCAAAATTGATAACCGTGACAATGATACGATATTTATTTTCATCCTCAGATTACAAACAAGTCATTATATGTTGCCTATTCTGGATTTGTTTATCAGTGACAACCTGTCTAAGAAACGGCTAGGTAGGTTGAATTCATGTAAATTTCACTACATATTTACATGTACATGTAGGGCTTTGTTTCACGAATATCATATTATTAAGTGTAATTCTAATATACAGTAATATGATGATAAGAATTCAACGTTCAATGGTTTTTCCTGTGAAAATTTTGTTACATTTTTGGAGGATATAACGAGCTCATTAACCTTTTTTTACCTCATTCATGCAATTTTTACCTTGACTGCTAACTTGACTGCTAATATACTAATAAAATCTATCTATCTATCTATCTATCTATCTATCTATGTAGGGATCTATATTTCTCAATTGTATTACAAGAAAACTGCAGGGATTGAAAGTTTCCTACATGGCAATGATAATAATTTATTGAGTCATTATCTCGTTTTGCACTAGATCTACTATAACTCATTTATTTTCTACAGATAAATTAATAGTTCATTTTTTTGTGATAGTGGTGGTTTCAGAAACATAGCCAATGGGTGTAAAAGTATTTTTGAGCTCTCAATCCATGCAAGTCTCAGTCTTCATGTATGAACAGTCACTGCAGGCTATTTGTCCAACTGTCCAACTACAGATAAAGACATCGACAACTTTTTTTATTTTCTAGAGCTCTATGTTTAGGATTATCAACGTTATTTGAAAATATTCGCCTATAATCACACTGATCAACGTGAGCCGCGGACACCATGTGTTATCGGTACACCAGATCGAATTTTCCATGGAAGAACCGGAGGTGGTGTAAGTATTTTTAATTTTTATGGACCTGATTAACCTAGATAGAAATGTTGATTTATAGCAATATCAAGACGAATGATTGATCTGTTTACACACATACTTGGGAATAATAATACCATCATATAAGCGAGCTGTGGCTTTATGAGCAACTGGGGTCTGATTGTTTTGAAGTTTGTTGCCGATTTTCGGACAAAATCCCCTAACAATTGTTCATTTTACAAGTGTGTATGATACGATAAATGTATTCCCGAAAGGAACACAAAATTTCATTTAGAAATGTCCATCCAAAGCGAAGATATACGTTTTGGAATGGACCTGGGTAGAGGAAAATAGGCTAACATGACACCACTTTCATTTTCAGAGTATGTACATGGACACCAGATCAGAGAAAGCTTGTGGTAACTGGACACCAACCTTTAAATCATCAATATTTCTGCCTGAAACTCGATGCATGGGCTGTATACGAACACTATTTTTGTAAATATTATGTCCTTACGGTCCATTACTTGATAAAGAGCATGTTCAACCCAATTTCATTACTTGTAGCACTCGCTGTTTTGAAATAGTTGCAATGTTACGGCAATTTACGAAGTAGACCTACGATGCTTGATCACAATTGACCGGCCATTACTTCCAATGTTGGTGCAAGACATGTTCTTTTTTTACTGCGTTTCAGTTTTATGAATGGCGTATTAACCCATTACCACGCAATCACGAATTTTAATGTCCCTGGGAAAGATGGCTTCGAAAAACATTGTCTATAAAGAAAAGCCCTTATTAACTAATACAGAGTGTACATTATTTACCACATTTGGCCTGATTCTTAGTTTAAATAATTTTCAAATCCGCTTGGCCAATTGCCAGCGGGCTCTTAGAATGGCGTTCTACCCTTCGTACATTTGCATGCGTGCGTTTGTTCGTCTACGCGTTTATTTCTAAATTTTTTATTTAATTGACTTCCTCTCAGAAACTACCAAGTGGAAACCAACAAAATTCAACGTGGATGATTCCATAAATTTCTTATGAGATACTTCGATCCTTTAAAAAAGATGGCTTATGTGGAAGGAGCTTATTTTACGTGTACGGCGCGTTGTGAAAATTGTAAAATTCGTCATCTCAAAAGAACTCAATCACGAGATTGGCATTGGGTAGCTTTCTATCACATTCCTTCAATGAATTTTGATCTGCTGAAAAACATGGCTTTTGTTGGTGGGACTTATTTTCTCTTTGTGTCATAAAGCGGAAGTACTTGCAGCTCTTTAAATAAATTCATTGATAATACATGTATGTAGATCTACATGTATTTCATAACACAGATGATCACTGATAATGTTTCATTTTATCCAATATGCAGGGTGATCATGAGATATGAGATATTAATCTTTATTGTTACAAACTTACATAGTTCTTGGAAATGCAGCATTAGTGCTCAGAAATAGTTACAGTTCAACCTATATTAATCAATTACCAAAGGGACGGTCAAAAGAGCTTGCCAAAGGTAGGTGCTTGCTTGATACAGATGAATGTCTGTGCATTGCTATTTGTCGGGAACTACATGTATGCTTGTTTATTCAGGTTGCTTGCTTAATACAGGTGGCCAACATGCCAGGTTTTACTGTATTTCGTATTGCTGAAATTTATGGGAGAGGTCATCAGACCCTCCAACAGTGGTCAGTCCAAATTGCAGACTGCCACAGAATTTGCTGTCTAATTCTATTTCTTCGAGCGTAATTGTTCTGATACACAGTCTGTTTCGTCATGGTTTTGTAAATAAACCGAAATAAAAAAACCGAAACAGGAAATAGACGTGGTTTATTTTTTATAAATGACGAATTTCAGAAAAGATTTAATTTTGTAATTTGCCATGGCTGCAATTAACCTCTCTAATAATTTCCTAACACACTACCTACAAAACTATTTCTGAGCACTAATGCTGCATTTCCAAGAACTATGTAAGTTTGTAACAATAAAGATTGATATCTCATATCTCATGATCACCCAGCATATTGGATAAAATGAAACATTATCAGTGATCATCTGTGTTATGAAATACATGTAGATCTACATACATGTATTATCAATGAATTTATTTAAAGAGCTGCAAGTACTTCCGCTTTATGACACAAAGAGAAAATAAGTCCCCCCAACAAAAGCCACGTTTTTCAGCAGATCAAAATTTATTGAAGAAATGCTATAGAAAGCTACCCAATGCCAATCTCGTGATTGAGTTCTTTTGAGATGACAAATTTTACAATTTTCACAACGCGCCTTACACGGAGAATAAGCTCCTTCCACATAAGCCATCTTTTTTAAAGGATCGAAGTGTCTCGAAAGAAATTTATGGAATCATCCACGTTGAATTTTGTTGATTTCCACTTGGTGGTTTCTGAGGAGAAGTCGATTAAATAAAAATTTTAGAAATAAACGCGTAGACGAACAAACGCACGCATGCAAATGTACGAAGGGTAGAACGCCATTCTAAGAGCCCGCTGGCAGTTGGCCAAGCGGATTTGAAAATTATTTAAACTAGGAATCAGGCCAAATGTGGTAAATAATGTACACTCTGTATTAGTTAATAAGGGTTTTTCTTTATAGACAATGTTTTTCGAAGCCATCTTTCCCAGGGACATTAAAGCTCGTGATTGCGTGGTAATGGGTTAATACGCCATTCATAAAACTGAAACGCAGTAAAAAAAGAACATGTCTTGCACCAACATTGGAGGCAATGACCGGTCAATTGTGATCAAGCATCGTAGGTCTACTTCGTAAATTGCCGTAACATTGCAAATATTTCAAAAAAGCAAGTGCTACAAGTAATGAAATTGGGTTGAACATGCTCTTTATCAGGTAATGGACCGTAAGGACATAATGTTTACAAAAAATAGTGTTCGTATACAGCCCATGCATCGAGTTTCAGGCAGAAATATTGATGATTTAAAGGTTGGTGTCCAGTTACCACAAGCTTTCTCTGATCTGGTGTCCATGTACATACTCTGAAAATGAAAATGGTGTCTTGTTAGCATATTTTCCTCTACCCAGGTCCATTCCAAAACGTAAATCTTCGCTTTGGATGGACATTTCTAAGTGAAATTTTGTGTTCATTTAGGGAATACATTTATCGTATCATACACACATGTAAAATGAACAATTGTTAGGGGATTTTGTCCGAAAATCGGCAACAAACAGCAAAACAATCAGACCCCAGTTGCTCATAAAGCCACAGCTCGCTTATATGATGGTATTATTATTCCCTAGTGTGTGTGTAAACAGATCAATCATTCGTCTTGACATTGCTATAAATCAACATTTCTATCTAGGTTAATCAGGTCCATAAAAATTAAAATACTTACACCACCTCCGGTTCTTCCATAGAATTAATTATGTAGAACTGTCACTTAAAATTATACGTTTGTTGCACATGTATTTCAGCAATATCCGTAATTTTTATATAATAAAGAATCCAGAGTGATCTCAAAAACTATTTCTTCTTTTGTTGCTCCATGAATCACGTCAAATGTTTGATATATGTGCATTGAGCGTCTTGGATTTCAGATGAACTGTCATTACCAAAGTATTTATAAGGCATAATCATGCCCTTGGCGCCCTCTCTTATTGTGGTGTTCCTTTCATTTTGCAGCCGGGTTGCGCAGAGTTTTGACGTGCATTGATTTTTTTTTCAGAGATTTTAACTTATTGTATCTATTTACATGGATTGCGTACAGATTCAGTCCTCAAAATTATCTTATTATTATGCCCCCCTTCGAAGAAGTGGGGGTATATTGCTTTGAACTTGTCGGTCGGTCCGTCGGTCTGTCGGTCGGTCGGTCCGTCGGTCCGTCCATCGGTCGGTCGGTCGGTCGGTCCGTAGACCACATTTTTGTCTGGAGCATAACTCAAAAAGTATTTCAGGTATCATCTTGAAACTTCATAGGTGGATAGATCTCATTAAAGAGAAGTGCAGTGTACAAGTACCATAACTCTGCCATCATATTTTTGGAGTTATTGCCCTTTGTTGATTTTCACACTTAATTTTTGTCCGGAGCATAACTCAAAAAGTATTTCAGGTATCACATTGAAACCTCATAGGTGGATAGATCTCATTTAGGAGAAGTGCAGTGCACAAGAACCATAACTCTGGCCATCATATTTTGAACTTAACAGTTTATAATCACATGTTATATTTAGAATTGGACGCCATTAGTGGGGGGGGTATACATGTTTTAAAAACATCTATTGTTTATACATCGTTTTCTCTTTAATACTGCTTAACATTGTTTCAGAAATAGAAAAGTGCACCTAGCTATATATTCCTGGAAGTTCTCTACTCACACATTGCAAAACACTCCTTCCACATATATAATTCTTCTGAATCTTTTTTTTTTTTTCAACATAAATGATTTGCATGTCCTTGAACAGTTGTTAACTTCTAGCTTAAATGAATTCATTGATAACATCCTCCTGTTAACTACGGTGCCTTGACTCAAGATCTTAAAGTTAACATAGTGATGATTCGTTCCTCTATTTCACAATAATCGAACTTTCGATATTCTTATTAATTGCTATGTCATCATCTATCTTGCTGTAAAACTGTAGGCTCCAAATTTTATTTATCATTTTTCCCCTTTTCCCCTGTTACTTGTAAACTTTATCCTTAAGTTCATAACTAGCTTTTTTTTCTCTACTTGTGAACAGCGTTTTGAATTATGACCGTTGCTTGAATAAGGCCTATCAATGACCAGGCAGCAGACATCCTATAGATGACCTCGAAAGACACCATCCTGTGTGATAGAACGGCAATAATCATAGGTATTTGTCGTTAAGATGACATTGACAAATTCGCACCATAAATCATTGCATTATATTAGAGAGACAGTTCTTGGAAATAAAGCAATTCCGTCTAGATTGTTTTTGGATTATTGACATAAGATCGTTAAGATAGAGTATAAAGTAAATAACAAACTGTGTGATAGAGCTGTGGTAGAATAAGAAACATATAATAGAAATAGAGGTTCATCTGTCGTTTTGATAAGTTTGTCTTTTGGGCTCTCAATGGGAAGACTGAGCTCACAAGTTATTGAATAGAGCTCTCGATAGAGGGAGTGATTTTGATTTTATAATTGAAAATATTAATTATCTCCACCAAACCCTTTGTTATGGGTATTCATTAGAATCGTCTCATCGAGACGATTCTAATGGGTACCCACAACATAGGTTTTGGAACAGAAATAAATGCTATAGAATGTCGCCACCAATTCTTATTTGGAGCTCTGATTGATTAAGGATGGTACTGAAACTTGAAGACAGTATTGTCCTTACAGGAAATCTCTGCAATATATGTGATAGTTGCATCTATGTTTGTTGTTTGATAAAAGACACATTTGAAGAAAGGGTTTTTAATATAAAATAAATATAAGATCTTGAATGTAGATAGCTTTTAGTGTGATTAATGCCGTCAAATTTTGTCTACGTGGTGGACTATAGCAGGTCGGCGCCACGAAACTGTCTTCAAGTGTATCATTTCTATATTGAATGAATAACAATTTATTTAAATCGCTCTCTATGGGAACATGTATGGCCATTTTGCCATCCATTGCATAAGTTACTTCTCCTAAAGTTAATATTACATTGTAATTTGTACGAATGTTGGATATTAAACTTGAAGAAAGTAGATCATGTTTTTCTCTAAATAGGTTTTTATTTATTTTGCAAACAGAAAATAGTTTGGTTTTTTTTATTGTTTTTGGCAAACAGCTCACATTGAATCTATTACCTGATAGATTGTAGTGTTCAAAGCTACCAAAGATTGCCTTTCGTCCTCTCTTGTGTTTTAAATCGGTATAGTAAAGTCAATAAAACTAGAAATTTGATACAGAATAGAATAGTACAACATACATGTAAAAACAAGCCCATAGTTAAAAGCTTAAAGAGAATTTGTCAACACAGTCTGTCAAAAATCTCCTTTACGTATAGAGTAATTTGATACAGAATAGAATAGTACAACATACATGTAAAAACAAGCCACATCGATGTGCGTGAAAAACAGTGTGTTAAAAAAAAAAAGTAATTTCAGCAATCGGGAACCTTTTTCTTGGCATTTGTAAACGTTGACTTGTATGTAACATCAGTTATTGATTGCTGATTTGTGTTTTTTGCAATGCTTGATTTTTTTTTTTTTTAATTATTTAACTCATTTCCAAACGACCATATTTAGGCTTGTCCAAATCGAAAGCATTTGCAGACAACAAAATAAAAGTGACTGAAAATTTAAAATTTGATTTGTGAAGGGTAGAAAACATTGTGGGAGAAGGAGAAAATGCTGGTTACCAGCATTTTCTCCTTTTCCCACAATGTTTTCTAAAGGTTCTTTTCTCAGGGTCGTCAAAAGTAGGGATTGTGTTGAAATGGGTTAAGTACTGTTTTTCTTTGTTGATAATTAGTGCCAATTTCTTGGTGAATAAAGCTTTGTTCCCATAGTTAAAAGCTTAAAGAGATTTTGTCAACACAGAGTAAACAAAATTGGTCACAGAACGATGCCTTGAGGAGTTCCACCGACGATTGTTGTCATGTTAAACAGCTGTTACTAGTATTTAGTAACACACGTTTTGTGTTAGTTTACGCTTTCTAAAACGACAAATGTTAAGACTCTTCAAAATTCGATACATCTGCGGAGGATGACTTTACATTTTTTTACAAATGAGTTCTATCATATAGCGTAGAAAACTCTGAGGTAAAAGTAGAGAAAAGACTGGTTACCAGCACTTTCACTTTATTCCATAATTGTTTTCAAATGAGATCCTACCCAGAGTTGTTTGAAACTCGGACTCGTGTTGTGAAGAATTAAGAAATCGTTCATCATTTGCAACTGGTTACTAATCACAGAAAGGCTATAAAACAAATTGTTATTGGGTTTGGTATATATATTTAAAGGCATTTTACGTAAAAGTTCTAATAAAGTATAATGTTTGTCCTTCGGTGAGCTTTCTCTTTGCTTACCCTATATTCAAGAGTTAATGTTACTTGATATGTACCGTAAACTTAATTGTTCGAAACCATCAGAAATTACCGTCTAAAATCCTGACAAATGATTAACAGATTAAGGAGAAAAAATAGGAACAAGAAATGTGGGTATATAAACAACTTGACACGCTGTGATATTTCTGTTTAATGTCTTTTGAAACATTAGCTTAAGTAGGGATTGTGAATATAGAACCATAGTATCCTTGAATGCTGTTCCATTTCTTTTGGCCAGTTACTCCTCAAAATCCTCATGTCGACTTCAAGGAATGTGAGTGTTTGAAAAAATTGTAGGAGCCGAAGGCAATACTTGAAACTAGCTGAAATAGCAGCGTAAATATTAAAGTGTTTTTTAACCATGAAATCACATAATGTTTGTCTGGTAATGCTCTGTTGAAGAATGGTTTCACGTCTGGATATTGTCGGCAGCATAACGGTTCTACTGAAAGATTCCATCTATCAAGTGGTGTTCGAAAAGAAAGACGTTTCCATTTCTCTTCTGGAGAATAATAGAATAAACTCATTACAACCCCGAAACTGATTTACAGCACATCATACGGCTTGCAACACGCGAAAAGGGGCATTCGAACATTTGCGTTCATTGTCATTCCGGATCAGCCTGGGCAGGCTTATACGAGACGACACTTTAAGACAACACTAGACTTTCAAAAATTAGAAAATAACATAAAAACGGATTGCGTCGTTTCGGATTAGCCTGCGATCCGAGACGACACTTTACGCACATACCCCTTTTCGCATGATGCAGGTCCCCTTTTCGCATGAAGACTGCCTTAGAAAATATCGATAATCTGCATGATGTCAGTCAGGCCTTTACCAAACGACGACATTTTGGACCCGACTAGATTCAAAGTATGTGCATACGACAGTTCAAGGCTCACCTTTTCTCAATAGTACTCGAGTAACAGTATAGGAAGTTCTGGGAAGCATCGATGGGTGCACCAACAACCGCGATGTGACTGAAATATGTTGAAAATGGAGTCTCTCTGTCTCTCTGTCTGTCTCTGTCTGTCTCTCTCTGTCTCTCTCTCTCTCAACTATGCGCCCTGGAATTTTCAATACAGTTATAGGTTTTGGCCGATAAGAATCAAGATTAGTAATTTTCTGCAACGAAAATTATTCTCTTCGATTATATATATATACTGAACGTTTTTATATCTTAGTAGGGATGGGACCACGGAGGGAATGCTCTATAAGAACAAAAGTTTGTTGTTGTTGTTGTTTTTTGTTTCGAAATATTATTTATGTACGAATTACTTTCTCATTATTAACTTTTCATCACTAAATTTTTCATTGTGTTTGCTACAAAAATTTTTTAATTACTTACAGCTATAAAATTCTGTTCTGTTCATTTAAAACGCCAGAAATTCACGGAAAATCAGTAATTTTTGTAACTTGACAA
Organism: Tridacna crocea; assembly: GCA_943736015.1. NCBI lineage: Eukaryota > Metazoa > Mollusca > Bivalvia > Cardiida > Cardiidae > Tridacna > Tridacna crocea. The sequence continues at coordinate 34,428,592 of OX031063.1, read as the reverse complement.
TATACGTTCGGCCATAAAAGAGGTTAAACATAGATGATGACAAGTTGGCTTCTTTAAAAAAGAAGCCAGGAGAGGTCAGCATCAATGTTTTGAAATAGTTTATTGGCTTTCAATTTCAATATATTTTGGTACATGTAAACAAACGAGTAAAAAAGCCGCCGCGTAGAGAATTGATGGTATTCGGCGGTACAGCGTATAGCCGAGTACCATTGTCCTAGCGGACGGGCAGATACAAAACCGGTTTTTGCACGAGGGATATGTGATGAGGCTATTTATAGATGGGTGTAGCTGAGCTTCACTTCTAGAGAGACCTTCGTGGCATCGACACGTATTTCAGAAGCTACAGAAGAAATATGGATAGAGAGGAATTAGTCACCTTAATTGACGAGAGACTGAAGTCGTCGTTGACTCAATGCAAGGCGGACATTCTTTCTAGTATGGAGAATGTCATGACAAAGATAAGTGGCATTTCTAATTCTGAACAAGTTTCAAAAATAAGTGGCTTATTGAATGGAGGACACACGTTCAAACGTAAATCAAATGAGGAGCAGTACAAATATAATTCGAAAGTAAGCATAGCTTTGGAAGAGGCAGACAACTTGCTACAATCGGAAAAGATTGTTGAAAGCAGAGAAAAAATTGCAGAAGGTATAAATGTTATATACTTTACAGGTTTACATCGTAGTTTATTGCAACAGGTCGATTTTGATATACAGTACTTTTGTATGTCATCAATATACTTCTATTTTTGTTTTTTTCAAAGCACTGACAGGAAAGATAAAGTCAAAGGTTTTATTTTACATGGGAGAAGCACAGTGAGGAATATTTTTGAAGTTCTTTGTATTTTTGTTTCTTCGTAAGAGTATTTATTCAAAGTTGTGAGGGTATGTTAATTTAAGCCTAATCGTTTGAGAACTATTAAATAGAAATATTAATTTTCAGCTAAGCAGCTCATTGCCCACAGACAAAAACTCATTAAACTGGCGGACTCATCCGAGCTTGGCTGGCGTTTTGTTACCGAGTATGAAACCAATCCTCTGGCAAGCGACTCGGATGACGAAAAACGCATGTACAAAGCGGAGGCTAGGGCTTCCAAAAAGCTTAAGGCAGAGAAAGCCAAGAAAAGTCGTATGGGAAAGATATGGCCGTATCGCAAGGGACAAACTGGATTGACTAGTACAACTGGGCTCGGTTCAACGCAGCAAGCAATGCGAAGACCAGGTCTGTGTTTTGACTGTGGTAAGCCAGGCCATTGGAAAGGCGCTGCTGAATGTCAGGCGAATGTTTCACAGAATAAGATAAGTATTGAATCTGTAGTAGTTGATCAGATATCTGTAGCTTTTTGTTCTGATTCAAAGGAAAAGTCAGAATTGATATCACCAGCTGGAAGGCTGAGAGGTAGTTTAGATAAATGGAAATTGGCCACAGATAGCCAGTACATACATAGTGTAATTGAGCATGGTTATAAGTTACCGTTCAAAAAGATCCCAGATAGTGTGATACTAAAGAATAACAAATCCGCTAGAGATAATATGGCATTTGTTATGGAAGAAATACAAATATTAAAAGAGAAAAGAGTTATTTCAGAGGTACAAAGTACTCCATATGTTGTAAACCCATTGACTGTAGCATACAACAGAAATGGTAAGCCTAGGTTAGTATTGGATTGTAGGCACATAAATGATTATTTACATCAGTTTAAAGTAAAATACGAGGACATAAGTGTTGCTGAAACTTTGTTTGATAATAACACTTTCATGTATACTTTCGATTTGAAAGGAGCGTATCACCATATCGACATTTTCAGCGAACACACAACTTATTTAGGTTTTTCATGTATTGACAAGGGTCTGAAAAAATATTATGTTTTCAATCAGTTACCATTTGGTATCAAAACTGCTGGACATATTTTCACAAAAGTTCTACGAGTCGTCATCTCATTTTTGAGAGAAAAAAGCCACAAAGTCATCGCTTTTCTTGATGATGGTATCGGAGGAGATACTGATTATAATAAGGCTTTGGCTTCAAGTGTTTTCACAAAGCAGACTATTCTAGAATTTGGATTTCTTTTAGCAGAAGAGAAATGTCAGTGGATTCCAAGTAAACAAGTTGTTTGGTTAGGCCATACTATAGATATGCATCAGAATTTGTTGTTTATTACAGATGAAAGAATACAAAGGTTACTGAGGAGAATTGACTCAGTTTTGAAAACATTGGAAAATCAGACAATACCTTTGATTCATGTTAAGAGCCTCGCAAATGTTGTCGGTCAAATTATTTCCATGCAGAGTGTTGTGGGTAATAAGGTAAGATTAATGACAAGAGGATTGTTTGCTTGTATAAATACAAGAGCCAGTTGGAATGCGCCGGTATTAGTAACACAGGGGGGTATTAACGAGCTTCATTTCTGGAAAAATAATGTTGAGAAGCTTAACGAGATAGGAAAGCACATTAAAGATGAGCTTTTGGGCTTTTACAGTGTTTATTCAGATGCAAGTAGTACTGGTTATGGCGGATATATTGTACAAGACTCAAATGTTGATTTATCACACATAACAGAAAGCAATGAGCCATTTGGATTAGAAACAAATAATAAAGTATGTACAAAGTCCATGCATGAACTTAGCGAATCCTCGGAAATGGATTCTGAATCAAAGTTGAAATTGATGACCCCGGAAGTGGTTTTCATTGATGAAATGGCCAAGGGAAGGGTCCTTGGGTTGAACAGGGCCCCGGAAGTGGCAGCAGGTTCATTGGTGACCCCGGAGGCGGTCATAACTTCATGTTCGATCCCGGAAGAGGTCGTTGCAAAAGAGTCGGTTTTGAACCGAGAACATACATTTGAATTCAATGTAGATTTCGATATGTCCTGTGTAAAACATACAGGAGATAACAGTGTCACTACCTTGCAAAACAGAGGCATGTCGGAGCATGACCGAAGTTGTGTATTAATTGACACAAAAGTAATCGGATCATGGTCAACTTTAGAACAAAGCGAAAGTTCGACCTGGAGAGAAGCTGAATCAATTTTTCGTATTGTAAATTCAAACATAGGGGTGTTGAAAAATTCTGTTGTAAAAGTGTATTGTGACAACAAAAATGTTAATTCTATCCTTAAAAACGGTAGTCGCATTGATAAGTTGCAGAGTATTGCTTTAAACCTCTGTAGACTATGTGATTGTGAAAACATTGTTTTACGCCCGGAATGGATTCCGCGCACTCGTAATAATACAGCTGATTATCTAAGTCGGTGTTTCGATTGCGATGACTGGGAAATAGATCATACAATTTTCAAAGCTCTCAGTAGCCTTTGGGGTCCATTTACAGTTGATAGATTTGCTTCACATTTAAATGCAAAGTGTACACGATTTAACTCGAGATGGTGGGTACCAGGTATTGAGGGTATTGATTGTTTGGCACATCCATGGAATGGTGATATAAATTGGGTTGTTCCACCCCCACGGTTAATACCGCAGTGTATTGATAAAATAATTCAGGAAAGGGCAAATTGCACCCTTATTATACCTAAATGGAAAAGTGCCCCTTTCTGGCCTAAAGTAGTGACTGATAACGGTACATTCAATTCATTTGTAAAGGAAGCATTGAATTTGGGAAGGACAAATGTCATTAAAGCAGGCAGGGGAAATAATGGCTGTTTCGGTAATAATCCGTTAGTCTTTGATATGCTGGCTTTAAAAAGTAGTTTTTGAAAATGCTGACGGACTTAACAAATATGTTTTTTTGACAGGTGTTGGTTTAAAACAGACTTTGAAGAGGAAATTGGGTGATGCTGGCGTTTATGGACACGAACAAGTACGTCTGGCAGATAAAATGTCTGGTTATCTTCTTCGATCCAAAGCGGACAGTACCGTAAAAAAGTATACAGGTTCTTTTCAATTGTTCGAGCATTTTTGTGTACAGCATGATATGTCATCTAAACCAGCTTTACCAATAACTGTAGCCATGTATTTCACATCACTTATAGACGAGGGAAAGTCAGACAATGTTATTTCAGCCGCATTTTATGGTATCAAGTGGGTACATAGTATTAACGATTTCAGTGATCCCACGGAGAGTAACATTGTTAAGCAGTTACTTGAATGTGCTAAACGTTTGAATTCGAAACCAGTTCAGAAAAAGGACGTCTTATCTGCCGAAATGCTACAGTCATTATGTACCATGTATGACAAGTGTACTAATGTTATTGATTTGAGGGATTTATGTATCATTATGTTATCATTTTCAGGTTTTTTGCGTATAAGTGAAACCCTCGAGCTACGCTGTAGAGATATTTCTTTTCAAGATGATCATTTATCAGTCAATATAAGAAAAGGTAAAACAGATATATACAGGGATGGTTCTGAAATCCTTGTAGCTCAAGGTTGTACTTCTGCATGTCCTGTAGCATTGTTAAAAAGGTACATAGATAAAGCAAATTTGTCATGTGAGTCTGAGGAATATTTGTTTAAACCAGGGTTTTGTTCTAAACAAAAGGTTTCTCTCATAAACAAAAACAAAAAGCTTAGTTATACCAGGGCAAAGGAATGTATATTGAATAAACTAAAACTGGTAGCTCCAAGTCTAAAATTAGGCACACATTCCTTGAGAGCAAGCGGAATTACAGCAATTGCTAATACTTCCAATGTTTCTGAAAGGTGTTTAAAAAGGCACGGAAGGTGGAAAACGGATATTGCTAAAGACGGTTACGTCAAAGATAGTGTTGAGAAAAGATTATCTGTTACGAAATCGTTAAATTTATAGGCATGTAAAGCTTTGTTTTCATGAATAGTGTGAATATCGAATTTGAATTTGTTTTAATACCCTATCCTTTGTATTGTCTATACATGCGTCTCGCAATACGCACAACATTACTAATGTTGTTTCTTGGTTTGTGGTCCCGTTGGATAGGACTTGATGGTATTCGGCGGTACAGACAATAGCCGAGTACCATTGTCCTAGCGGACGGGTAGATACAAAACCGGTTTTTGCACGAGGGATATGTGATGAGGCTATTTATAGATGGGTGTAGCTGAGCTTCACTTCTAGAGAGACCTTCGTGGCATCGACACGTATTTCAAATTCAAATTCGATATGTATGTATTTCTGAGTACACGTTTTAATCTACTGGTAGACAGAATACTGAAAGGTTTGAGAAAAAGGGTTTAGGTGAATGAGGCCCAACATTCCATGGCATCTGACATTGACAAATGGGCACAGGTTTCCAGAGTTTTTCCATTAAAGAGAATGGTTTATCTCTGGTTTTTCCTGGGCGAGTCAGGCCAAAATGTAGTAAAAAGAGGAATCTAAGGAATTGGTGTTTCTATCCGCAGTTAAGAGTATTGTGTCATAGTCCGCCTTGTTACATGTAGAGTTCTATGTACATTTATTGTTGATGCCAATACATGCGTCTCGCAATACGCACAACATTACTAATGTTGTTTCTTGGTTTGTGGTCCCGTTGGATAGGACGTCATATGCTTTACATTGCAGTAATTTGACCTTGTCGCGTTTTCAAGTTGCATGTTCTTGTCCAGCGGTCTTCTTTCTCTTTTTTAACGAAATTCTTCGTATTCTTTCGTCTACCTAGAATATTTGTTTAATAAAAAAACAACTACAATAATTAGAGAGGTTATTTGCAACAATGGTAAATTACCAAATTAAATCTTTTCTGAAATTCGTCATCTATAAAAATAAAGGTCTATTTCCTGTTTCGGTTTTTTTATTATGCTCCCCGAAGGGCGAGCATATAGTCGCCGCTTCGTCTGTCCGTCCGTCCATCCGTCCGTCCTTCCTTCCGTCCGTCCCTCCGTCCGTCTGTCCGTCCGTCCGTCCGAAGCGATTTCTCCACAACCCCTGGACCAAATTGGATAAAACTTCATATATGTACTTTCTGAAGTAAGGCACCGACGGATCTTTCCCGGATTTTCAATTTGACCCCGTGTCATGGAAAAAAGGGGCTTAATGCAAAATTGCAATTTTTGCCAATATCTCATTCAGTTTTTGTCAGAATATTATGAGACTTCATGCTTATATTGTTTATGGAAAGTTTTAGCATGTGCCCTTGCTATTTTTAATCTTGGTGTTTTTTAAGTTGACGTTCTGTCATGGAAAAAGGGGGTTTCTTGCAAAATTCCAATTTTTACTAATATTTCATTCAGTTTTGCTCAAAATTTCATTAAACTTCGTGGTTTTATTGTTTTTTCAAAGTTTCAACATGTGCTCTTGTTTCTTTATCTATGTGTTTTTCAATTTGACCCTCTGTCATGGAAAAAGGGGGTTTCTTGTAAAATGACAAGGAAAAAGGGGCCTGGAAAAAAGGGGCTTAATGCAAAATTGCAATTTTTGCCAATATCTCATTCATTTTTTGTCAGAATATCATGAAACTTCATGGTTATATTGTTTATGGAAAGTTTTAGCATGTGCCTTTGCTATTTTTAATCTTGGCGTTTTTTAAGTTGACGTTCTGTCATGGAAAAAGGGGGTTTCTTGCAAAATTCCAATTTTTACTAATATTTCATTCAGTTTTGCTCAAATTTCATTAAACTTCATGGTTAAATTGTTTTTTCAAAGTTTCACCATGTGCTCTTGTTTCTTTATCTATGTGTTTTTCAATTTGACCCTCTGTCATGGAAAAAGGGGGTTTCTTGTAAAATGACAAGGAAAAAGGGGCCCCAATGCAAAATTTCAATTTTTACTAATATCTTGTTCAGTTTTTGTCAAAATTTCATGAAATTTCATGGTTATATCTTGTTTTACAAGTTTCAACATGTGCCCTTTGTTGTTGTTGTTTTTTTCAATCTATGAATTACAAATGCGCAAATATGTCTTTCCTGGTTTTTTCAAATTGAGGTTGCATCACGGAAAAAGGCGACTTCATGGAAAAAATTGTTTTTCATTTGTATCTCTTTTATCGGTGCTCAAAGCTTTGTGAAATTTCAAATCTGAACTTGTTGGAACGATGCCCAGGCACTTCTCTTCCTGTTTCTCAATTTCAGGGTACGTCTCGGAAAAAGGGGGCTTCATGTAAAAAATTGTTTTATGTAATATTTACTACATGACTGCTCAAAATTTTATGAAATTTCGAATGTTTAAGTATTATTCAAAAATGCCACAAACCACACACCCGTTGTATTTATTTCAATGATGCAATATTGTCTGATGGGAAAAGGGAGCTTAAAGGGGGCTTATTGGGTTTATTGTCCTCTACAAGTTTGTGTTGGCTATCTCTAAGATAGTAATTTCCTTTTCACGTCAAATTTTGGGGGGCATGATTCTGGTTCTTTTAGGATAAAAGAAGTGAATTTATATCAATTTCATATATTTTATGACAAGCACTTGTTCGGGGAGCATAACCCGTCTCTGACGGCTCTTGTTTCGTTTTATTTACAAAACCATGAGAAACAGACAGTGTATCAGAAAAATTACCCGAGAAGAAATAGAATTAGACAGCAAATTCTCTGGCAGTCTGCCTTTTAAACTCACCACTGTTGGAGATGTCTGATGGCCTCTCCAATTAATCGTAGCTTTCGAGACCGTTTGCTGCAACGACACAACAAAGCATTTTAAGCCGCAGAAAACAATCCCAATAATTAAAATTTCAAGTGTGCCTAAAAATATGAGACTGTATGCAAAAACCAATCACAGTGATTGATAGCATGACTCAAATCTGCAGACAAGTTGTTGTTTTCCTTTACTCTTCAACCAGATGACAAAAAGTTTAATATCCTACGAATTAATAGCATTCGCAGACAACAATACCAATACAGCTAAAAAATACTAATACTTTCTTTGAAATGATAGAATAGCTTGTGGAAAAAGGGAGAAAATGCTAGTAACTAGCATTTTCTCCCTTTTTCCACCAGCTTTTCAACAGCCTTCTTCTACAAGATTGTTAAAACTTGGATTGTTCATACCTAAAGGCTGAATGATGGCTACTTTTGAGGTATCTTCTCATTTAAATTCTTGTTCAAAGGATTGAAAGGGTTGAATACGTTTTTAGAAAATGAGAAATACTTGTAATAAGCATTTTTCTAAACAGTGATTTACAAGCCTTCATTGTCAATGAAATGCTGTATTGTAAGACAAAGAGTTAAAGACTTATAGGAGCACATATTTACACAGCTGTATACGATTGCTTTTGACCTACTTCTAAATACTAATCGCAAATGAATAAATTGTTATTTAATGTCGGTAAAAATGGCATTTTTTTATATTCTGTGGGCATCTGAAGGAAATATTTAAGGCCAACTTGCGGAACTATTTATGACGCCAATATTAAAGGGTTGCCATCTTCAATCAATACCCAGCAGCACTTCTTTCACAGTTGGGAACATCGATTTGAAAGGGGATAATCCTTTTCTTGTACTGTTTTTAGCTCAATGTCTTTAACGCTTTACCCTATAAGGCATTTCTGTGGTATCTCTAATTGACCCTATATAACACCAAGGATGAAGCCGTTTGATAGCATAGAAAACACTGTGACAAAAGGTGAAATTGCTCGTCACGAACAATTTCACCTTTTGCCATAATGTTTTCAAAAGGTTCCTACAAGCAATGTGTAGAAATGAGTATCTATGGAGTAAAGGGTTAAGCCTATGACCTATAACTTTTTAAATCTAGATGTATTTTCATACAACACCATTTTCTTAAGCAAGTCCTCGTTTTCGAACGATAAGTAGGACTACCAAATAACCTTAAACATTTCATCTAACTGAGAATTTTTATTTTTCAACAACATGCAAAATAATGGGGAAAAAAGATTGAATTCGAGGCTGCACTTTTCCAGTTCCTCTAACTGATGGATTCCACAACTTCAATAAACCTTCTTTCTTGTTTAATTAGAATAAAGTACAGTGTTTAATAAACGTACTGGCACCAGATCTAATTATTTAGAAGGACAGCAGATGCCATATTAATGAGACACCTCTATATTGCACATTGCACATTTTCTTCCTGAATTATAACCTATTATGCCAAGGCACCAAGCAGATCGGAATTCTTGTTTTAACAACCCAAAGTAAAAAGAGCAAAAAATGTTGACAGCCAGCATTTCTCGCTTTCCCGCACTACTCTCTGTCTTTTCTTTCACGAAAACTAATTATTTAAAACATATTCAGATCCTTTCAAGCTGTAATTCTCTAAAATTTTGTCGTAAAGAATTAGCCATTATCACACAAAATCGAGTTTTAACGACTTCGGGAAAGAAACCGTTTGAAACATTTTGGGAAAAGGAGAAAACGCTGGTACAAATCATTTTCTCCTTTTCGCAGAAGGTTTTCTACAATTCCTAAAGCTGTTTTCATCGTTTTTACGATACACGTATTTGGTTTGAAAAGCCCTGATGTCAATACTTATCATATATCCGCTTTAATCCAACGAGTATGTGACCGGCATGTACAACAGTGTTTCAGTGAAATTTGTTTGTGCTGTTCTTTCAAGGTTAGCGATGTTGAAGAAAATTATTGTGTTATACATATGAGTAAAGATGATTATAGACAGACTTTAAGTAAACTTCGATGTTCCAACCATGAATTATCTTTTGAGATTCGACGTCATAAAAATATACCACGTGATGAAAGGTTATGTCAGTTAAATTGTGACATGAACGTGGTAGAAGACGAATACCATTTTATGTTAGTCTGTCCGAAATAAATTATTTTGAGAAATGAAATTTTGCCAAAGTATTACTGCAAATGGCCAACTAAACGCAAATTTGTACAATTGATGGGTAGTTCGTCTGCAGTATTATTCAACAAAGTTGCCAAATTTGTTCATCTGGCATGCGAACTCAGATCTGCCAAGTAAATAATCATTATTGTCCTGAATTGTATTGACATTAAGATCGTCTTTCTGCTCTTCTCATGTACTCATTTCTTTAACTATAGTTCTGTTTGTTGTGATACCGATATAAGTCTGTTGTGTTCTTTGTGTCGCCGAATGTGTATAATATTCCTAAACAACCAGTGTCGTCTTTAGTTTAAACATTTATTTTACATCGATTGAGAAACAAGTTGCGCGCAGACTGATCCTAGACGGCACTTTACAGCTGCATTAGATTTTGTGCTGCACTATGTGCAAAACAAGAAAGTATTTAAATACGAAAGATATCGTTAACCTTCGCGGAGTGCGAAGGCTGGTCTGAGACGACACTTTACGCCAATGTATGTCTCAATACCTCTTTTTACTTGTTGCAGGCCAGGAAGTGAACTGGCCACCGTTGTATACCGTGCATTACCTATACACGTAGTAGTATCAGGGGCGGTAACCAGTCTAGCCAGGAAGGTGCGGCGATGCATAACTATATATGCAAAAACTTATGTCTACATTTTATGTGATCACATGATAAACTAACTAATGAGGAACAACGGTTGTTTCTTTTTAAATAGGAGACACAAAATCGAGTCATGTTGCGGCAATTATGAAATTTTGTCGTCTAACTAAAACATCAGTTGAAGGACAAAACACAAAGACGTGCTCGCTGCCGAAATCTCTGGTCGAAGTTAAGGTCGACCATTCAACATATTTTGTAGAGAAAGTGCTTAAATACACAGTTGATTCAATTCTCGTATAAGTTATATCTTCGCTTGAAAGGCAAAATACATGTATCATTGATAGATTGCAATTATCGAGAAAGCCAAAGCGAACAACTTGGAGAACAGCATTACTGTTTTGAGAATTGATTGTTTTGAAACAATAAAATTTAGGAATAGTCCAATTTGAAAGCATTTACAGACGACAAAATAAATGTGTATCGAAATTTGTAGTTCGATTTGGAGAGGGTAGAAAACATTGTGGGAAAAGGAGAAAATGCTGGTTACCCGCATTTTCTCCTTTTCCTAAAATGTTTTCAAAGACTTTCTTTCTCAGGGTCGTTAAAAATCCTTTCCACTGTCAAAAACATCTCCTTGGCTTCAAATCACAACCTTTGTGGAACAAATCCATTTAGATGGAAAAATATCCTTTCCTTTGTGAAATAGAACCAATTGTTGTTGTTTTTTTTTTCAATAATAATCTGTATGATAACAATTTCACTGCCATGAAATTGTTTTCCCTTTTATCATAACCTAAATTGCATAACTCCACTTCGCTCGGCAGTTGGACTGCAGCACCAACCTGGTTATCCAGATATCACCCTTCTAATCAACCATTAGATGTGTGGGCTAAATTTTCGTCTACTTTTCTTTTCATCTTGTTCTACAAGTACATGTATTGCGTCTTTGTCTGTCATACTACAAATATGGATGTGCTGGACTGATTCCCAGCCAAAATTCCGGATACAGTTACCCATTGTAAAACATGTTCCTTCCTACAATTCTAGATCTATGCTATAATATCTTTCGATAGACAGATCATGTCAATTATATTTCTCTCTTTTTTTTGTAAAACTCATAAATTGATCTTTTAAATTATTCCCTCCTAAAACGACGTTTGCATCAGTTTCCAGTAATTTCTGTCGTAATGATTGTCGGTCTGTAAGTGTTTGCAATTGTTTCCATAATCAATGGAATCGTCTTCTGTATAATGAAATATTTACTCTCTACAAATAAATCTTTACAATATCCTATTAGAATTTATTCTTGAGTGGTCTCTGAATCACTTCAGAAACTCATTTTGGATTCTTTTACACGTATATCTGATTCAATACACCTTTTCCAGATGGCCTCATTAATTTTTAGACCCAGCCACGTTGAAAGAATTTACAAGCAGCAACTCAGATGTCATTAAATGATAGAATTCGTTGTTAAAACATTAGAAAACGTTGCTGATAACGAAGAAAATGCTGGCTACCATTACTTTCTCCTTTTTTCCACAACGTTTTAAATACCTCCTCAATGTTGGCGCCGCTGAGCATAGTTGTTTTGTGTTGATGTCCAGGGAGCACAGGTATGTTTGACTGATATATACATGTACAAAGTGTGATAATACAATTACAAACGGTTTTCAGAGCACTACACAATAGACGGTTGACTCTCCTGTTTACGTTTTTTTCGTATTATTTCTAAAAAGGGGTAGGTCAGCTGGTTAGTATACCAATGAGCAATTCTAAATTTAATTCTAATCTTTGATATCAAGACAAGCCATCAAATTGGCTGAAACGTTCTATTTCAGCAATCAGATAGCTTGTCTTGAAATTCACACTTAGACCAATCAATGGAATTATTGAATAACGCACTTGGGATTGCAATCCGTATTTCAATCGTTCTCTTTCTATTTCCTACCGAGTTTTTGGACTAGACTGGTAGTGGAGAAGTAGGCCAGAATTTCCAGAACTCCACAGAGCTTTGAATTACTGACTATTCTCAAAGAAACACGAGTACTAATACTTGAAGTCCATTAGTTTATTACTTGAGAGCATTACAGCTATTTGCAAGTAATGTTGTTGTATGATGGTACCATTAGAAAGATGCTAAAAGCATGACACAACATCAAGCGGTGTAATTATACATTGAGAAAGAGGTGTGTGTGTGTGGGGGGGGGGGTTGTCGTTCTTTTATAATATTACGTGGGTCGTCTGCGACATTATTTAGACATTGAAATTTCGTAATTCAACGATTGATTCAAGACTGAATAATAAATGTTTACTACCAGAATTTGGCGACGTGTAATTTGATATATCATTGATTTATATATCAAATTTCAGTGATTAAATAAAAAGTTCCAAAATATCTATAAAAATTACAGACTGCCACCCGATGTACAACTCAATGTCACTTTGTCGTTACGTACATAAAGTTAGTGTACTTTTAAAATAACCCTCCTTGTCACCTAAACAGCAAATAGAGCGAACGTTTTAAAATTAAATGACAAACCCCAGTCTGTTTTCGCCCATCATTCTCAGCTCAAATACCGTATTCAATCACTATCTGTCCGATTGCTTTGACGTTCTGCCAGAGCCAATTAGACTGCTAGTCTTAGGATTCAAAATTACATTAAAGTTTTTGAGGAATACAGTAATCAGAATCCTATTCAACAAGGTATCTATAGATCGAAACTCAGAGAGGATGAAGGATAAAGCCCCAAGATATTTCTAATTTAAATCTTTTCTGTCAGAATCTTGCAAATGGCTGATCAGTTAGTACAGATAACTGTCCCCAAAGGTGATGTTACTTTTCGACTGGTCGCCTCTGGGTACAGAGACAATCCGGACAAAATCAGTTGAAAGTTCCGCACAAATTTTGTGCGCAACTTTGAACTCTTATAATTTCCTAAATAGAGCACAAAACTAGGATTTAAACATACCCGTAGCTTGCGTAGTCAATATTCTTTCATTTGAAATACAAATATTTTCAATTCAAACGCTGATCGTGAGAAAATACCGTGCATTTCATCATTGACTCGAGCTGTTTACGTTCCCGAAAACATCCAAAATGGCCGCTATGCACGATAAATTTCATCCGTGATTTTTCCGAGATAAACATGTTATAAACGACTTCTACAAGCTTTTTATGTAATGAATGGTTTAACAATTTGTTTTTGGTCATGATAAGTACTAAAATTTAATTGCATTTCACTGCAATACAGATAAAACCGACGAAACCAAAAGTCAGTATAGCGCTCTGTATTTGCTACCGGAAAATTTAAGATGGACTTGAGACGGTACGGTGTACAGTAAATGTCCAAATATGAAAAAGATCACCGGGGCGTCTCATTATTGAGACTAGCTGGTCAGTCAGCATGCTTAACACAATATATACCTTGCAGATCTTATTGCAATTATTCTGGAAAAAAAAATGGATGACTAATGTAAATGTCGGATAAATGATAAATTATGATACTGTGGGCAAACTTTTTGGTTAGAGAAGAAATAATTCGTCATATTTTTTTTTCTTCTTTTCTTTTTTAACCTGTCTGCTGCAAGTTGATAAAAAGTCGTCTACAATGTGATTATCAACTCACTATCTGACGATGAAAATTTTACGCCTGTCGAAACAGTAAATTTTTAGCATTTACAGATGAGAAATTAACTGTGACTTGAACAATTACATATGTCTTGGAAAGGGTACAAAATCCTGTGGGAAAAGGAAAAACTGCTGGCTATCAGCATTTTCTCGTTTTCTCACTGTTTTTGCAGAAGCGTTTTTCCTCAGGGTGTCAAAGCAAATTACGGGATGTTTGTTGAGTAAAGGGACAACCTGGAAATACCGTACATCAATTAGATGAAAACCGATCAAAGATATTGCTGGTCAATTAAAGATGACTGTTCAAAAAAGATTGTATAGTAAGGTAGAATGACCACTTTTTATACAGAAAATATAAAAAGGAAAAGTGTCGACCTGGTCAGCCTGAACTATGCACTCAGGCTGACCAAGGTGGACACTTTTCACAGTTCCCAGATGGTCCCTGTATGCGTGAAGCGTTACATATTTAAAATCAGTATAGGAATGGGTCTTTTGATGCGATTGAATAAATTCTATGGAATGAAAGTTAATTTCAAGTTCTATCAAAATTTGACATGCCGATTTGAAAGTCTTGACAAAATTTGCGAATGTCAACCTTAATCAAAATAATTCAATAAGGAACGGGGGTAGATGAATGACAGTAAAGAAAAACTGTTTACTGAAAATGTAAATAGCTTTTTCTTAAAGATGAAAACCGGTCAAAATCAGTAAACACTTTTTGAAGTATTGATTGGCAAGATTTAAGTGGGATATGCAGGTTCCATGAAACTGTTTCGGCAGAGTTCGTTTTCCAAAGTGAGGATTTACGATTAGTCGTATTCCCATTTTTGCGGATGCCATCGTACACTTTAATCCATATCGCCCTAGAGTAGTCATTACTGAAAATTTGTTTTTGTCAGTGTATTTGTTTTAAGCTTTATGTTGTTGTACGTTATATTTATTCGTTACGGTATTTTTAACTCCAATTTAAATGGTTTTATATCTTTTTAGTGGTTTTCAAAAGGAGGCCAAGCCAGCCACGTACAGGAAAAGCTCTATCACTTAAAGGAAATTATTGCTAACTCGCAATTCGAAGTACATGTAATTCGAAATGTTTGCCGGAATGAAAAGGCTTCGGATGGAAGTATAAAAGTCTGTAAACTAGAACTGCTTTTGCCCATATTTATTTAAACAGGGAATTTATTTCTATGGTTGAGGACAATTTGATGAGCTGACTTAAGTTACGAGTCAGTGGCTGAGAAAATTCGAACAACCAATGCATGAATTCATGAATTCGACCTCTCTCGACACTTGAAAATACAACCCACCGAAAACTATACATTTTTTTTTTTATTACGGAAGCGGAAGGTAGAGTTCAAAGATCAGAATTCACGTTTGGTACAATCTGATCCTGATACCATCGGCAAAGGCTCTGTTTCACCTATTGTATTAGAACTTCGGACTTAATTTGCATATTAGCAATACTAGCAACAAAGATTCTGTTCTGAATTAAGACATTCAACCTAGCGTACGGACAAAAGTAATTATTTTTCAGTAAAACCCGGTTCAAAATAAAATGCACAGCCACTGAGGAAATTTGTAGATTGTTGGTATTTTAACTTATTTGAACTTTTGATTGTTGCCATTACTTCAACGGCTTCAAATTTGTTGCCTGAAAATAAAAAATCATCCAGGGTAATGATCACCCCAGCGGGAGGACAGAGGTTAATAAATTCAATAAAAATCGGAAATATCAAATGATTTAAATGTGGACACCAATACCATCGTATTCGTGGTATTGTGAAATGGAGATGTCGCCAGGGTGATAATTTGGCCGCTATTTTATCATGCAAGCCAACTTCTGATATGATTAGGAAAGGATTTCACTAGGGAAGAATCAGACAACTTTTTGATTGGCAAGATTTATAGTCTAATGACACCTCTGCATTGCTTTCCGTCCAATTGCCAATAGACCTAGTTTGTGAAACCAAATGTACAGAAATTAGTAACGGAAGCGTAAAGTTCTCTAGTTTTGGGCTTTATGCTGACAGTAGTGTTTTTTAGATTCACAGACGGCAACTATCATTGAAACTTTTAGATAGATTAATGAAACAATGTATCATTCGGTCTGACGACTTATGTTTATATATCAAAGCTACATAGATCTAGATATAGATGATAATCATTTTATGTTTTTGCTGTTTCTTTTGTTCGGAAAAGATGAAGAAAAATAATTTCAAGCTGAGTATTTGCTCTCAGTTTGAGAAAAAAAATCACACACACAAACACAAAAAATCATAAATATGTCACAAAAATGCGACTCTCAAAATTTGAAATCCCACGACTCTATATTTTTTCCATTGTAACACATTTATATACTTTTTTGCGAGGTCGGTAAATAAACTGGGACAATTGACGACACAGACCGGCGGCTGGTTACTTGGACGTGACAAAAATATGAGTTTCTAGGGAGCTGACTAGACGAAAATAGGACGTTACTTCCTGATAACAAATTATCAACATTCAATGGCATTAACCTTGATTAGAGACAGACTGTCTTGTGTCCCAGATGACCTCTCTAATAACCCCGAATGTTGCATGCAAAATACCTAACTGCGATAAGTTATATATCAGTCTTAGAGAAACAGACTTTCTATTTAGAGTTCTATTTTCATGAAATAATTAAAGAAAATTACGCTCGAAGACAGAAAACAACATTTGATTAACTATTTGCTATATGGATTTCAGAAAAGTGAAAATGAATGAAGCAATTTCATGAAATGCGTTTCAGCGCCTATTCCCAGTTTTCAAGATATTCCCGTTTATTTCCTGCAATTATATGAAATGGCTAATGGATTAAAAATGCCCGTTGCTTTGTAAAAAAACATAGGCATAAATCAGGCTACCTCAACATAGAAGCTGATATGGGTTCGATAAAGAATCGTCGAGGACATACGATATAACTTAGATTTAATTTCGCTAGATTATATTGATTTTCCTTCAAAAAGAAACCTCAAACATGTCATTTGACAACGTCGCCATACATGCTGGCAACTATGTCCAAGTTTTAGATACTTCTCGGTATGATAATAATGAGGACAGTGCAGTGGTATGCATTACCCAAGCAAAGAAACTCTTTCTTTTCACAGATCAAAGGTACTTAACCCTTTTCCAAACGACAAATTTTGGACTCTTCCAAACCAAAAGAGTTTGCAGACGACAATTTTAGATTTGGAGAAAATGGCAGAAAGTTCTCAGAAAGGGTAGAAAACACTGTGGGAAAAGGAGAAATTGCTCGTTACGAGCAATTTCTCCTTTTCCCACAGTGTTTTCAAAAGACTTCTAATGCAGACGTGTAAAAACCAGGGCTTGTTTGGGAAAGGATTAAATAACTCAATATTGATTGATTGATTGATTGATTGATTGATTGTATGGTTTTAAACGACATTTTCAGCATTATCTCAGCTATATCGCGGCGGCCAGTGCACCTATCCATGCTTTCCTCAAGTCTCTTTTACCAGTACTCCGCAAAATTTTATTTCCAAGCCACTAGCTGCTTTCACAGACAACCATCATCGAAACAACGGTCAGCGGTGGAAGAGGAATGAATCCTGTCGCAGTGATCTATATTATCATCGTTCTCGGAAAGATACTGGTCGAGCCAGGGATTAAACCCACAACCCCTTGTTCTCAAGTCCTGCACGCTAGTGACTGGGCTACCAGGGCTCGGCACTTACTCTATACCACATGACAAAATTATAGACTCGTCTAAATTGAAAGCAATCGCAGACAACATGTTAACTGTGGCGCACATTATGGTACTTGTCTTTACATTGGATAGAAGATGAAAACATCGTAGGAAAAGGAGCCAATGCTGGTTACCAGCATTTTCTCCTTTTCCTACAATGTTTTCAAAAGCGTTCCTTCTTCAGGTCGTCAAAATATGGAATATGGTAAATTGTTGAAACAATATTGTCCCCAAGAATTTTATACTGATCACGCATACTAACTGGACGAAAAGTTGCTAGTTACATTGATTTGCCATGACAATATCTCAAAGAATTCTTCCGATAGTTTTTGCAAAGCATGTCACCTTCTATAGCCATTCTTTCAGAGATTCCCATTTATTTCTCAGCATGAAAGACATGGAAATAATGCACTGAACTGCGATAATTAGGCAAGGAAATTCCTTCCTCTTTGCAAAGAGATACATTTAAAGCTTCATATTTATAGTCGCAGAGAAGAAATCGCTGTTAATTGATAGGTTGTGAATGATGCAGATTTCAGTCAGCTGGATAGATAAATTAGGTGTAATGGATAAACGTATATATACATATATTGAAAACCTTCGATTTAACGTAGTAGATCCCTAATAGAAAACAGCTATTTCCACAAGAATATTATCCTTCAAAATTTGCTATGATTAAAAAAGAGTATTATTATACTGCCTTAACGAAGCCACTGTTCCCTTTTTGTCTCTTCTAGAATTATCATTTATGAATCTAAAACCACTATAATTTCATTACAAAGAGAGATAGTAATTACCACCCTTTTCTGAAAACTAACAAAAGTATCTACAAATAATTTCAAGATAGCCATAAAGAAATTTCTGGTCCGTTAAAAATGTGCAAAAGCATTATTCCTGCATGAAACCGTATTTATTAACTACGAGGGAAACTTTATGCAATTCAAACTAGTGGTATTAGGGGTCTACTACCTTAAATAGGAAACATCACAACAGAGCTTGATGGCCTCAAGAAAATGAATTACATGTATATTTTCTACAGGTTGTAACCTATACCACTTTAAACCGTCAGGTACAACATTTGGCATGAAGATACAAAGACGACTATAACGTTAGTTTGATAAAACAACGATGCAATGAGTTATACACTGGTCGAAAGTGAGTACAGGTGCATCTTTAAGGTTTACAAGTCAAATCCGAGAATTGACTAGAGCTTTCACTGAATGTGCTTAATACCCCCGCCAGCACTTTGACAGAAAAAAGTGTCAAGTTCAAGGGGAGATAATTCCTCAAGCAGGTAGAGTTGAAAATTGTGTCTAGCAAATCTTCAATATAATGAGCAGTATAAAAATATTATGTGCGTTTTCAGCATTATCTCA
Organism: Tridacna crocea; assembly: GCA_943736015.1. Classification (NCBI taxonomy): domain Eukaryota; kingdom Metazoa; phylum Mollusca; class Bivalvia; order Cardiida; family Cardiidae; genus Tridacna; species Tridacna crocea. The sequence continues at coordinate 34,409,591 of OX031063.1, read as the reverse complement.
GCTATATCGCGGCGGCCAGTGCACCTATCCATGCTTTCCTCAAGTCTCTTATACCAGTACTCCGCACAATTTTATTTCCAAGCCACTAGCTGCTTTCACACATAAACATCATCAAAATAACGGTCAGCGGTGGAAGAGGAATGAATCCTGCCGCAATGATATAAATTATCATCAATTCTCGGAAAGATATTGGTCGAGCCAGGGATGGAACCCACGACCCCTTGTTCTCAAGTCCTGCACGCTACCGACTGGGCTACCAGGGCTCGGCACTTATTCTATACCACATGACAAAATTATAAACTCACTAAATTGAAAGCAATCGCAGACAACATGGTAACTGTGGCGCACATTATGGTACTTGTCCTTAAATTGGATAGAAGATGAAAACATCGTAGGAAAAGGAGCCAATGCTGGTTACCAGCATTTTCTCCTTTTCCTACAATGTTTTCAAAAGCATTCCTTCTTTAGGTCGTCAAAATATGGAATATGGTAAATTGTTGAAACAATATTGTCCCCAAGAATTTTATACTGATCACGCATACTAACTAGACGAAAAGTTGCTAGTTACATTGATTTGCCATGACAATATCTCAAAGAATTCTTCCGATAGTTTTTGCAAAGCATGTCACCGTCTATAGCCATTCTTTCAGAGATTCCCATTTATTTCTCAGCATGAAAGACATGGAAATAATGCACTGAACTGCGATAATTAGGCAAGGAAATTCCTTCCTCTTTGCAAAGAGATACATTTAAAGCTTCATATTTACAGTCGCAGAGAAGAAATCGCTGTTAATTGATGGGTTGTGAATGATGCAGATTTCAGTCAGCTGGATAGATAAATTAGGTGTAATGGATAAACGTATACATATATTGAAAACCTTCGATTTAACGTAGTAGATCCCTAATAGAAAACAGCTATTTCCACAAGAATATTATCCTTCAAAATTTGCTATGATTAAAAAAGAGTATTATTATACTGCCTTAACGAAGCCACTGTTCCCTTTTTGTCTCTTCTAGAATTATCATTTATGAATCTTAAACCACTATATTTCCATTACAAAGAGAGATAGTAATTACCACCCTTTTCTGAAAACTAACAAAAGTATCTACAAATAATTTCAAGATAGTTATAAAGAAATTTATGGTCCGTTAAAAATGTGCGAAAGTATTATTCCTGTATAAATCCGTATTTATTAACTACGAGGGAAACTTTATGCAATTCAAACTAGTGGTATTAGGGGTCTACTACCTTAAATAGGAAACATCACAACAGAGTTTGATGGCCCCCAGAAAATGAGGTATATTTTCTATAGGTTGTAACCTATACCACTTGAAACCATTAGGTACAACATTTGGCAGATAATTCCTCAAGCAGGTAGAGTTGGCACTTGAAAATTGCGTCTTGCAAATCTTCAATATATGATCAGTATATGTGCAAAGTTTCAATACGGTTGAAGGAAAACTGTATGAGGAGTTCGCGACACAAAATTACAAGTACTTTGTACACAGAAGGACTCACGGACGGGCGGAAGGACACACAGACAGACAGGCTGATTCCAATATACCGTCACAAAACGAATGGTTAAAGAATGAACAAGCAGACTTACATTACTTTCTCTATTTACATCGATAACAATTTAGAGAGAAACGTTTAAGATGCAATTTTACAGATTTTTTTTTTCTTTCTTTTTTTTCATAATTCTTTTGACCCATTACCACACAGTCACTACTTTTGACGCCCCTGAGAAAGAAACCTTTAGAAAACATTGTGGGAAAAGGAGAAATGCTGGTAACAAGCATTTTCTCCTTTTCCCACAATATCTTCTACCCTTTACAAAATGAATTTAAAATTTTCAGTCACTTCTATTTTGCCGTCTGCAAATGCTTTCGATTTGGACAAACCTAAAAATTTGTCGTTTGGTAATGAGTTAAGGAATACTCTTGTGCTATAATCACCATAAATTGAAATGCCTTTGAGAAAGATACTACTATCTAAAGCAAAAATGTACAAACTCGACTTCTACAACATACATATGCGGATGGTGTAGTTTGAAGATCAGACTGCATTTACTGTACAGTTTGATCTTCATTCATGCTGTCCTAAAACGTCTGTGCTTTCGTCTATTGCCCGGAAAGGAAGGCAAAAGCACATTGATTTTGCCCAATACTTTCAGCATGTCACTAAGCACACTAATTACGAAAAAATTCGTTATTACATGGATTTTCCATAGCAAAAGTATCTTTTATTATACTGCAAAGAAATTTCTCGTGATCTGATTGGTTAACACGCCGGGAACATAATATCATGTTCCCTGGCAAAAACCACGTAAAACCAGATTCCCTTTTGAGTGCCCCGTAAACATCACTACACGTGCAATACATCATCCAAAATGACGGCGTCGATCGATCACCAGACTGCACATTTCTGCGCCAAACTGCACGTTTTAGTGACGTCAGTTCCAGTAACGTCAGTTTTCATTGAATTGGGGCACACAGAAGGGAATTTCTATTTCATCAGCATACTCGATTCGTGAAATAATAAAACAGGAAAATTTCGCTTAACGCGCTTTGAAAGGGTAAAACTTTGCAGTATAATAAATTCGTTGTACGGTCAGATGGCAGGGGACTTGGAAACTTGTTCACGGCTGTGGTGAATCATGTCGCCACCTCGCCTTCGGCTCGGGGCGACATGATTAACCACAGCCGTGAACAAGTTTCCAAGTCCCCTGCCACCTGACCGTACAACTAATAAAGTATGCGTTTTGACAATTTAGCCGTGCACGCTGGCATACATGTCTATTTTCCAGATATTTTTCATTTATTTCTCAGCATGAATAACAAGAAGATAATGCACTGAAAATACGTCAATTAGACAAGGAAATTGTCACTTTTTTTCCCCGAGAAAGATACAATCTATCCCTTATTAATAATTGCCAGGTCTTTTTTGTTGTTGTTGTTGTTGACTTATTGGGAAGGCAGGGTAACAAGAACAAATTGTTTGTACTCGTAACATATACCCATTTTTTTCTTCGATTTCGGGTCATCATAGATCAAGATCAGATTGTGAAGAGCTTACGGTCGCATACAAAGAACCAAATGTCCGATGTTTTGATTTTTTTTAATGAAAATGATTCAAAAATAAATAGATATGAACCATACTCAGTCAACAGCGGATTTACTATATCTATAAAAAAAACGGTCGACCAGGACTCGTATTCACCAAGCATTCTTGAGAATATTATTAGTCTTTCTTCTCCGAGGTTTTCTAAATTTGTAAGTAACACAACTTCTGATTAGCTAATCAAAAGTTGTGTTACTTACAAATATAGAAAATTCTGGAGAATAAGACAAGACTGTTTTTAAGAATGATTAGTGAATACGGGCCCAGGTCAGTCTGTTTTTTTCCGCATTTCAAAGGACCAGATGGTTGATGGAATAAAATAGACAGTATAAATTCATGAGTATGTGACTGCTTTCTCGGTTTAACTCTTTACCAAACGACAAAATTTTAAACAGGTCCAAATTGAAAGCGCATGCAGACGACAAAATAAACGTAAAACAAAAATTGAAATTTCTTCCCAGCAGGGTACAAAACAATGTGAAAAAAAAGGAGAAAATGCTAATTACCAGCATTTCCTCCTTTTCCCGCAATGTTTTCAAAAGGCTTCTATCTCAGGGTCGTAAAAACTAGGAATTGTTTGGTAAAGGGTTAATGAATCCTATATCCTGGCAAACCGTGTATTAGTCCGGCATGAATCCAAGATGACCGTGCAATAGCGTCTATAGAAAATATTTTTGCAGAAATAAGTAGGTATTGGTATCCTGATTTGAAATCTGGATGATGCCAGATTGGCATCATTGGGCAATTCAAGATGGCCACCAAAATCCAAGATGGCCGACAAAATAAGGGTTTTTGCCATAGATCTTCTAATATATATTTATAAAATGTTTAAAAGATGGCATTTAAACTTGATAAAAAGCTTATCTAAGATTTTTCATCAAAATGCAATAAATGCATATTAAAAAGAAATCAAAATGGCCGCCAAAATCCAAGATGGCAGCCAAAAGCAGGTAAAATGTGTTGGAGTAAAAGCAAAAATGAAATGAAAATTGCAGCTACATGTAACTATACCATTGATTTCAGTAGATCCATTGCTACAGTAGAAAACTATGCCTCAACAAATAAACTGAAATTCAACAAAAAAAAGAGACAAAATGGCTAACTGAACCCAAAGTGGCTGACAGAAATTTGGATTTAAAGAGAATTTACCGGTACATTCAATCTCGAAATCCGGTCAAGCCGCTATATTTTTCACCACCTGTTACATTTGGCACCCAACGTGGGACCCACGATGTGGATGGCTACTGCTTAGGCAGCTCGAGAACGTTTCACAATGTTTCTCTGTCTCCAGATTTTGGGACAGATTCTAAATCTGGAGGGGGTATCTGTAGCCGGGTATAGGTATTTGGTGATATAGAGCGGCCGTATCGACATGTGGTTCGGTAGCTCAGTTAATTAGAGTGCAAGTACGGTATTCCTGAGACCCTGGGTTCGAATCCCGGTCGAGCCGCGATATTTTTCATCACCTGTAGCTGGATACACTGCGGGGAATCACGTGACACAACAACAACAACAATGGCGGACGTTTGAAGAAATTCCCTCGCTTAAGGTCAGAATCACATGACACAAGAACAACATGGCGGACATTTAAAGAAATTCCCCCGCTTCAGATAAGAAAATCTTCAATAATTCTGTCAATACGTGACCGATTGGAATTTGGTTTGAAGCAGAGAAGGCGCAAAAACGCCAGGGATTTGCTGGATTTGGTATATCTTTTAAACAACTCTTGATAAAAAAGTTATTGTTGCGCAAACGAATTTTTACCCTGGATAACGTTTACGTCGAAATTAAATAAAACACACAAACAGGCCACTGTTCTCGTTGTAGAGCATTTAACGTTTACGTGGAAATTAAATAAAACACACAAACAGGCCACTGTTCTCGTTGTAGAGCATTATGAATATCCTGTGTGTTCGAAAACGTATGGATTGTTTCCCCTGTTAATAAATACAGTATTACTTCCCTTGTTTCACTCGTTGAGCAGGTTAATTCGTGATTTAAAATTGCCTGCAATATACAAAATAAATCTTATTGAAATTTAAACATATAGTAATAAATAACCAATAAAACAAATATTAATAGTAATTTACTCGTATTTTAGCTGAAACTCTCTGGCGAGGAAATTCCCCGATGGCGTGCCGAAACTGCATAATCTCCAGATCTTCGTGGATAAAGAAAGACAAATTTCACAGTAATTATGATATATTACGCATTGAGATTGAACCACAGTAGAAATATTGCATATTTACACAATCATGATAAATTTTTGTCCTTTTCAATCGGTATATTATTGCTCTAGCGAGCAAATTTTTAATTACTCATACTTATGTCATAACAGTTTTCTCCCTTTGTTATATATCACAATTTCAAAGGCAAATATCTTGCAAAGTACGATTTTTCTACTGATGAAACATTAATATGTTATGTAAAAATGCATATATCAATATATTTTACTAGTTAATATATTATTTCACTGCTATGGAACAGCTGTTACGTGCAAAAACTCCCATGTAGTATACATGGCGTATAAATTATCCATGGCATATTTTAGTAGGGCCCCAACGCGTAATCAGTACTAAATAAGAATACATTTTGTACACGTTTTCAACAGCTACATACGACACGTAACACATTTAAATATGGCTAAAATCAAGATAATTTCATAATTCTAAGTATGCGTTAACATGATATCCAAGACAACATGACGCAACTAAGATGATGAAATATGTATATTCTGTATTCTACTTATGACGTGAACGTTATCATAAAACATTCCTGACGTGAACTATATCATTTTAGAAAATAATAATGTTTACCTACAAAATCGTATTCAAATTAAAAAATTATTGAAAGTGACAAGACTTTTTATTCATGCTATTCAAATTTTATGCATACGGGAACACAATAAGCACTAAAGGAAGAAATGTGGCCTGTTTGTGTGTTTTATTTATTTTTTACGTGAACGTTATCCAGGCTAAAAATCTGTTTGCTCGTCAATAACTTTTTTTTAAAAGATCTACCACATCCAGCAAACCCCTGGCGTTTTTCCGCCTTCTCTGCTTCAAACCAAATTCCAATCGGTGATGTATTAACGGAATTATTGAAGATTTTCTTATCTGAAGCGGGGGAATTTCTTTAAATGTCCGCCATGTTGTTCTTGTGTCATGTGATTCCCCGCCGTGGTCGGGTACAGGTACCTGGTGATATATCACTAAATACCAGTACCCGGCTACATATAATTCCACCCATAACAACTGTAAGATACATTTTGCTCTTTGGATGCAGATGTTAAATGCAACGGTAGAAAAAAATGCCATTTCAGATGTATTGTTTGGAATAAAATATCTCTATATCGGACAGTGTAGATGCAAGATCAGACTGCACGTTTCGTGCAGTCTTATATTGAATCTACACTGTCCGCACAAGGTCCTTAATGGCGCTTAGCAGTCTAAGAGTAAATAAAAACAAAATGTCTTTCTGAGGTTTGAAATAATTCTTTACCAATTTTGGCTTTTCGGTTACAAAAAGTGTTCTCACAGACCTATGTCAAAGAAGCGGCGAAATTCAAAACAAACTTTTTTGTGTGTGTTCTTCACATGCGGGTCCGCCATTGTAGCTCAAAGGTTAACGTATCTGAACCGTGACCTCTTGGTTCTAAGTTCGATACCCCGAAGAGACAAACTTTCTCTCCAGCGATTTTTCGCCCCACACCTCTGATTCATGTGAGAAAGTATCAGAAATTTAAGGTGTAATTAAAGTGTTCTTCTTCAATATGATTATGTCCCTTTGGGATATATCAAATAGATGATGTTGTAACATCATGTTCAAGGATGTATATACTTAAATTTCACATTTTTCAAGACCATGTGAGAGAAATGTAGAAACGATATGAGTGTAATATGTGTCCATTTTATGAAAAAAAAAATCATTTTAGCCGCCATCTTGGACGCCATCTTGTTTCTAGCAAGTTGCCCAAGGATGCCAGACTGGCATCACTTGGTTTTGTAATGGACTATGTATCCTCTTTCAAAAAATGCAAAAACATCTTCTATAGACGCTATTGCACGCTTTGGGTGATATTCCACGTTTCCATGCCGGACTATATGGGATGCCCGTCACATGAACGATTTTTCTTTGTTTTTCAACGTAAGGGTTATATAAATCATATTTATTAGAAGTGAAGCGAAGAGTGCATACCAAGATCAAAAGCAAGTATGTGGAAGATCAGTTTCGACCACACCATCACCGCAGATGGGTAAGGTAAAACCCAAATAGGGTGTGAAAGGGATCGGACAAAGATTACCCTACAAAAGGCCCTGGTCATTTTATGATAGAATAAAGAAGATTTTGTTGTCCTCGTTGTTGTTGTTGCTGTAGCTGTCGATCTTCTTCTTCTTCTTCTTCTTCTTCTATTTCAATTTAATGTATTCACAGTACAAACACTTTCATTCAAATTAAGTCTTTACTGGACGATAAGATTTTAAATTTGTTCGAATCGAAAGCATTTTGCAGACGGCAAATTACATTAGATGTGGCTCTTATAAAGAAAGTCGTCATCCAGGCGGTTGAAAACATTATTGTCAAGGGGAAAAATGATAGATACCAACATTTCTTTGTATCCCTAAACCCGCAATATTTTCAAAAGACTTCATCCTCGGGGTCGTCACATCACGAGCCTGTTTCGTAGAAGGTTCAACCCTTTATCAAACAATCCCTGGTTTTAACGACCCTAATGAAGAAGCCTTATGAAAAGATTGTGGGAAAAGGAGAAAATGCTGGTAACCAGCATTTTCTCCTTTTCCCACAATCTTTTCTAATTTTCAAAAATCAAGTTTCAATTTTTGAGACATGTTTATTTTGCTGTCTGCAAACGCTTTCAATTTGAAAAAGTCTAAAATTTCCCTGTATGGTACAGAGTTAACTCTTATCCTAGTAAATAACTAAAATGAAATTTTCATTTCGATTGCAAAACCCAAAAATACTGCCATTTCAAAGTTATGATTTTGGGAATAATATCTCCTTATCGGACAGTTTAGATCCAAGATCAGGCTGCACATTCTGTGCAGTCTGATCTTGATCTACATTGTCCGCAAAAGGTCAATGAGTAGCGCTTAGTAGCCTATGGGTTAAATTGTTTAATCCTCTGAGCGGGAAAAACGTTCAAGTTATTGAACAACAGCTATTATGCTAGTTACATCAGCAGACCAGTCGTTGCGATGCGTGCCAAGAGGAACCCCATGAGCCAAGTTAACCTTTTAAGCTGCCATGCGCAACGAAAGGACCTTTGCGGACTGTGTAGATCAAAATCAGACTGCACAGAACGTGCCAGCATGATCTTGGATCTACAGTGTCTGATTAGGAATTATCCCACCAACATAAAAAAAAGTAACCTTGAAATAGCAAAAGTAGCGTTTATGCTATAGGAATGAAAGTTTCATTTCAGTTATTTTAACAGACTAAGGGTTATAGCATATAAGAAACCGGCTAAAATATAAAGTACAATATAAATAGATTTTTTTATCTTCATTGAAAATGACTATTATTGTTTTCACGAAGTCTGTTCCAATCTTAACCCTTAACATGCTAAACAAGTAAAATCAAACTTTAAACGCAACGGTAGAAAAAAATGCCATTTCAGATGTATTGTTTGGAATAAAATATCTCTATATTGGACAGTGTAGATGCAAGATCAGACTGCACGTTTCGTGCAGTCTGATCTTGAATCTACACTGTCCACACAAGGTCCTTAATGGCGCTTAGCGGTCTAAGAGTAAATAAAAACAAAATGTCTTTCTGAGGTTTGAAATAATTCTTTACCAATTTTGGCTTTTCGGTTACAAAAAGCGTTCTCACAGACCTATGTCAAAGAAGCGGCGAAATTTGTGTGTTCTTCACATGCGGGTCCGCCATTGTAGCTCAAAGGTTAACGTATCTGAACCGTGACCTCTTGGTTCTAAGTTCGATACCCCGAAGAAACAAACTTTCTCTCCAGCGATTTTTCGCCCCACACCTCTGATTCATGTGAGAAAGTATCAGTGACTTGGAAGTTGTATCAGTACTGGTACAAGAAAGCCTGGTACACATGCGTAGGTGCACTGACCGCTAGATATGACCCGGACTACTTAAACGGCATTAAACTCAAACACAAATCAGTCACTCATCATATGCCAAAAAAGAAATGCCAAGGATTCTTTATTATTTCATGCTTTCCGGTAGGATATCGAGAAATAGCAGTGAAGATATTTTTCGATCTTACTCTGGTACCACCCGTGTAAATACCGATTTTCACGTTCTTAGTTGCCTAGGTAAATTGCGCGTGCCTAACAACCAGACTGGAAATATGACGTCATATACCTTACATTTCTCGCGCTTGACGTAACGTTGCTATGCTGGAAGGGTACGCCACGGGGAATAAGGGAAAAGAACTGTACTGAATTTTGATAAAGCTCCTCCTAGAAAGGGTAAAAAGCATGAAATAAATAGAATATATTTTTTTTTTCCGTGAAAGATCGAAATTTATTTCATCACGTGAACACCATCGGTAATATTTTCACTCGTGGCTGCACCACTCGTGAAAATATTACCGATGGTGTCCACTCGATGAAATAAATTTCGATCTTTCACCGAAAAATACAAATATCCTCTATGTATTACGATCGGTACGTTGTATCCATGCTTCATTTATTAAACACGGTGCTTTGCAATAGAAAATCATCAAATGAGCTGATGTTTGTATATCTTTGATGGACTTTAACCCCTTTTTAACAGCTCCATTCATACTACCGGTACGGCGGTCAGTGCACTCAAGCATCCTAGCTTTCTCACACAAGCAAGTGACTATTTTTCTCACATGCATCAAAAATGAGAGTCGAAAAATCCCCCAAAAGAAAGCTTGCCTCAACCTGATATCGAACTGGCAACCACCAGGTCCCTGGTCGGATACGCAAACAACTGAGATACCTATGCCTCCCGCTTTTCTTGTCAGAATATTAGAAAAAAATGTTTAGTTTTCGTGTAGGTTTTAGATCTGTCTTCGAAAAACTTGGCAGAAAAAGAATCAAGCTCCTCATTTTCTTTACTACGACAAGTGTGGAAATAAATTGATAAACCACCATCAACACTGGAAACAATATATAGATCTACACTCACCTTGAAAATAACGAATGATGATACACATCGCCTCTCCAAAAATGAAGTCACGAAGGAGCATGGTCGCCACTAGAGTAAAGGGCATACACAGTACAGACAACAACATGTCACTGACAGCGAGGTTCAACAAAAACATGTTTGTGATCGTCCTCATTTTCTTTTCTCTTATCAAAGTCATAATTACGAGTATATTTCCCAACACAGACAGTACGAAAATTACTGAGTACAAACCTAGACTTAGTTCCGCAGTAAATGCATTTACTGACTGTCCGTAATTCGTATAATTCCAAGATTGGTTATTTTTCAGAATTGTTGTAGAAGTTTTATTTATTTCTTCCATTTTTTAAAACATTAAAAATTGGTAACTACTCAAGTCACATAGTACTGCTATTCCATCCAAAGCTTTAAATGTACATACACTCATAGTATGTTTGTTATAGTAATTGCTGTCAAAAAGAAAACTACTTTTTCTTCATTGCAATGGATATATTGTTTTTTACAAATCCAAAATACGGTTGTTAAAAAATCTAGTTTTTTATAATCAGTATGCAAATGGACAGTTACTATAATCCATTCCTCTCTGTAGTTCTTCATGTGCATCCATCAGGTCTCCTTTCAACTTTGTTATATGTAGCCCACACGTTAAGTTCTCAAAACTGCAAGGAGCTGCCGAGCAGTGCAAACTTGAGCAAGACATGTATTCACTTTTATAGAAACACTCTCTTTCGATTTTTCATATTTATCACATGTGAAACATCTTATGAATGATCATTGTAAATTCCTGCCAGTTTGGATAAACCATGAGATGAAAACTGATATGCGAAAGTATCGTTTGAAAAAGAGTGAACCGAATGGAGATGTGTTTCCGTTGGAATCTCCTGATAAACGAGAAAAGAAAGAAGATTTAGAATGGTTGTTCTATTATATTAGAACATAATGTGTTTTTGGCAGACCACTGTCCAAGATTTATGCGTACTCGGATCCATGTAATATTCCATTATAAATTGTGATGGAAAATTCAACATAACGTCGGTTTGCTTCCAAAACCTCGTAACTACAGCTTGTAACAAGCTGTAGTTACGAGGTTTTGGAAGCAAACCTACGATAAATGAAATCATGAATATTCCAAAAGTCTTGACAGTTCATGAATAAAATCTCCATTTGCGACAAAAACTCCGAAAAAAACATCTTTCAAAATTACCGAACAAAAATGAATAAAAGACACTCACATTGAAATAAACAGATATCTTGATTCATTAATTTTCCAGGTTCTCAAACCAGACGATCGTTCCCTTTCCTATTTATTCAATGATACGCCTGAATCACCAATATGTTTCTGTTCCAAGGTTTCACCAGTCTATTGAAAGGGAAAAGAATAACGCTTTCCTGCTTCGGTAACAATATGGACAAGAAAAATGGCCCCTGTAAAACAAACTTCGATATATAGAGACTTTCATGAGTCCTTATTCCAATATCTGGCTGAGCCCGTAGCCAACGATCCTGACTGAAAATTTAATCAAAGTGAAGGAGAAGGCTTCTAAAAAAAATGTGGGAAAATCAGAAAATGCTGGTAACAAGCATTTCCTCATTTTCCAAAAATGTTTTCTACTCCATCACTGACAAAATTCATTTCAGCCACTTTTAATTTATCGTTTGTAAATGCATTCAATTCGGAAGAGGCTAAATTTTCACGGTATGGTAAAATACTTGTTTCACTGTTCTTTCAATCCTTGGCCTAGGTCGGCAACCAAGTCGATAACGTTCAGGGCTTCAGACCTAGGGGTTACTTGTTCGATTTCCGTTCTCGGTAAAATCTTTCCGTTGATTGATCGCTAATGATGGTCACAACTTGGAACTCATGCCTCTCCCACCGCTTATTGTCTCATTGATTGTTAATACAATTGCTTTCTTAATAGAGGTTGTCAGTCACTATAAGACAGGTTTCACAGCACTACAATACAAATATTACACATTCTTTAACCTTTCTATCTATAACAGCTTTTGATAATCATTTAAAAAATTGTTGGAACGGAGTGCTTGCCAATCTAAGCTCAAACCTCATTTACGTCTCGCTGTGCTTAATTTACAAGAGAAAGCGTTTGCCATGACCACAAACCGAAAATAATTGGCGTTCTGGCAATAGACGGTTTAATATATTTTCATGATGCATTACACTAAGTAAGTCGTCGTATGACAGTGATTTCACAAATTCCGCTCTGCCCAACAATAGACTAAATGATGATGTAGACTGGTCCTTTGACATGCATAAAATTGACCATTAGCAAAAAGCTTCGATCGAGGTCAGCCTGCGCGGACTGCGCAGGCTGACCTCGATTGATACTTTTTGCAGATGCATAAAGCCCCCTTTTCACAGAGCATGTCTCTAATGCACATGTATGATGAGTGGAAAAATAAACTTGAGTAAAGTGACCGAAATTGCTGAACTGTTTGTCTTCTTTTCAAAGGAGTGCCCACTTGATTGACAGTAATTTGTTTCCGTGGCTGCATTTGATTTGTATAAATTGGTATCAAATAATTGGTATGCCGTGTGTTTACCTTTGTGGAAACATTACTGTAGAGAATATTTCCACTTTCTGTTGTATACTGATCAATCTATAAGAGTATTATCCTTTTTTTTCGTCGCCCACTCCTTTCATGGTCGAACTTCATCTTGGTCGAGCTACTGTCATCATAATTGGTTGAATAACGTTTTAAGCCGCTTTCGGCATAATATCAGTTGTATCACGACCGCTGTTCACATATCCATGAACCTCTTGGGTTTCACCAGTGCTAGGCTAGGACTCTAAGTGTTTTGCTCACAGACCATGACTCCAACGGAAATTCTCAGCCTGCAGTGAAGCTCAAACCTAAAGCCTCTGGGTTTCGCGCCTGAAACTTTAGTACAGAGCCAAACAATCCTGGACCCGTATTCACCAACCATTCTTAAGAACATTCTTTGTCTTGTTATCCAAGATTTTCTAAATTTGAAAATAACACCACTTCTGATTGGCTAAACCATACGGTTTAGCCATTCAGAAGTGATATTACTTTCAAATTTAGAAAATTCTAGGGAATAAGACTGAGAACGTTCTTGAGAATGGTTGGTGAATACGAGCTCTGACCTCTACTATAATATTTCTCAGCATCCTATGAATCGGACTTTCTTGAACGCTCCCTATTTTTCATGTAGTATTTTCAAATGTTTTCAATCTGTAATTTGCACGGTAATTCTATAGCAATTAAACAAATGGCTAGATAGCAAAAATACGTGTAAATAAATCTACGACCAATATTTCTCCATCACGTTTTGTATCGTTGTCCGTATCGAAAGGTCGAACTCTAGACACCTTAAATCCAGTCTATCCCAGGGGATGAATATATTACGCTTTTTTATTAACCAAATCTATAGCCAATATTTCTATGCTCTAACTTTTTTCTTAATACTTCTGTTTGTTAATCCATTTCCAACGGTCATATTTCAAGTACACGTACTAATTTCATGTTTTGATAGAGAGAAAGAGAGTTTTTCCTTTCAGGAGGTTTTCTTTTCATTATATGTCTTTACTTTTGTTTAATACTTATAGCCCTAATTACAAGTAAGTCTGAGACAGCAAATTTTAGGCAGCCTGATCCTGCGCTGCTGGTCCGTGTATGACATTCCTATCTTAATCTACATTCTCCACAAACAGGCAGTTTTCATTAGTTTTGTACTAAACACTCAAGGGGTTTTGCACGCCAAGTTCCTCATGATACTCGTGTATTATTTGGTCACGATCAGACAACAAAAAATAGATCTTGGATCTACACTTCTTAATACTTTTGTGATGTGCTCTGTTAAATGAAAACCTTACATTTCCCGTTTTGAAGTGTTTTTAGCTCCTTAATAATTTCTCTACTGTTTTATATGCTTATCACAGACCTAACCAAATTGGTTGGTAAATGTAAAGACAAGGTAAACTCAAAACAGAAACATGATTTCCTGTTCTGTTTGTTTTTCAATAATTCAATATTTCTCTGTTTGATGTATAGTTCAAAGAAAATAAATAACGTGTCCATATTTTCTAGCCAATATCATATTAGTTAAATGGTTCAAGATTCTTTTTTTTTGGGGGGGGGGGGGGCTGGAAGGGGGGTATTGACCCTTTATTGCACAATTTCGAGTTTTGAAAACCCTGGGGGAGGCCATGTGAAAACATTGTAGGAAAAGGAGAAAATGCTGGAAGCCGGCATTTTCTGCTCTTCCCACAATGTTTTCTCCATTTCAAAACCTTGAATCCATCATGAAAGCGGAATGTAATTTGTCAGCTTCAAATGCTTTCAATTTGGGCAATACTTTAAATTTATGGCCTTAATACTGACTGTTAGTTTTGAATTCCAGATTCAGTCTTATTCCAATAAGTGTCAAACTTGAAGAGTTTTTTTGTGTGAGTGATTGACGAGGACAATGATAATCAACTGTCGTGCATTCCTGGAAGAAACATGCAATCAAATAATGGAAAGAAAAAAAAAAACATGTTTAACCCTAATACCAAACAATTCTTAGTTATTACGACCCTGAGATAGAAGGCTTTTTGAAAACATTGTGGGAAAAGGCGAAAATGCTGATAACTAGCATTTTCCTTTTCCCTTGATGTTTTCTACCCTGCTGTGAACACATTCAATTTTGAGTTAAGTTTATTTGTGTCTGCAAGTGATTTCAATTTGGACCAGTCTAAAATTCTATCTTTTGGTAAAGAGTTAAGATTCCATCACAATTTAGGTTCCTATTTTGAGTAGATAAGAAGCGGATCAGACGACATGGACCATTCAATCTGACCTTGAATCCATACCCTCCTGTATTGTATACGAATCTGAGAGGCAGATTCCTTAACGCTAAAAAAAAACCCTCATTGTTTTATTGAAGCGCATATTTTATTCCGATATATTTTGCGATGGGGTGGTTACAGTTTCGTAGAAAAACGAGCATTGTATTCCAAACGATTAATTTTGTTATTTTTTATTTCATAATATCATATCAATGTTCATACACTCAATCTCTGTCAGTGTCAAATGTAAAGACTGGACCTCTTTCGACAACTTAAAATACACTACAACTATCCACTAAAACACAGGAAGATTTTTAACTAAGACTTTGGTGAGTAGGGAGCAGAGAAATGATCTTCCCCTAAAAAATGACTCGGGTCATTGTTCTACGTAGAGAAATGATCCTCTGGGGTCATTTCTCTACTTAGAATAATGACCAGGGTCAATCCTCTACGTAGAGAAATGACCCATGGGTCATTTTGTAGGGGAGGGTCATTTTTCTGCATTACACCGGCACGGCCCCAAATAATTTAGAATTGTTGACGAGAGCGAGTATACAACGTCTTCAGCAAATCAAAGCGTTGAGAACGCTGAAGTGGTATTTGTCAAGGAAACCTATTGTGTGGAATTAATAATTTGAAAGAAAAAGAGACATACTGTTCAAATATTGGCTTAAAAGTCAACCCACTAAGCAAATGAATACATTTTTGGTTGAAGGGAGAATGCTCATGTAACTTAAAAACTATAATTTTGAAATATCTTTAGCCTTTTACATTAATTTTCCAACATTACAGTCAATTACTTCGATCTATAAATATTCATTAGCAATCAAATGGAATAGTGGGCAATCATAGGACGAACAAGCCATAGAACGAATTGGTTTTGGAATGAAAAAGTCCAGGGTCAGTAGGCAAGTTTGTATCATTGCGCCAATAAAAGGCTTTGAGCGAGAGAAGCTATTTTCAATCAAAAATAAGTATCTCAACGATTGATGGCTTCGCCCAATGTATTTCAATATGCCATTTCAAATTACATATCTGAGTGCCACCGAAAAACTCATTTGCCTGAAAAAAATGAGTTTAACAGGGTTTATTTCCTTCGGCTTTGCACAAAATAAGATACATGGTTATCATAATTCAATCTTGAACTCATAGTGGTTTTGTCTTCGTCAAATATCACAAAAAACGTAATTGTGCTCGTTGAATGCAAAATTTCCTTGTTCCAAACAATGTAGCTAGATATACCTGTGCTTGAAACGTGATCTGGCAATAGCGGGTTTAATGCATCTCCCTAATGGTTTATACAAAACTTAACGTCACATAGAAATGGATCCATATAATCAATTTCGGTTTAACAAATGGCTAAATTATGAGGTAGAATGGTCCCTGGACATGCAGTTAGTTGGCTTAAATCAAAACTAAAAGCAAAAATTTCCACACAGGTCAGCCTGTGCGGACCGCACAGGCTGACCTGTGTCGATTTTTTGGGGCTCATTTCATATTGATTATCCACATGTTACCAAGTTGCCTGGGGCCGTCTGTAGATGTTTCAAGAAGTAAAGAGTTGCAAAATCTTGTATTGTATCTTGTATTGACCTTTATCTTGCAGATCAGGACCTCTGATGTGCATATAAATTAAGTGTTCTAGTTGTCTTTATTCAATCCATATGAGCACTGAACTGGTGAATTTGAGCAAGGATACATTCACTTGTGTCGACCCCTGTGTTGAACTGGAATCCATCCTAAAATTGAGCCACTCTCTGGCAAATGAAACTTTTAATACATCTCTATGATGCATGATAGTAACAGATCTCCAGATAGAGGGAGTGATTTTGATTTCAAAATTGAAAATGTTAAGAAGGTAGTACCATTCTAATGAAAAACAGTTATTTCCACAATATTATCATCCTAAAACAATTGCTGTGGTTGAAAATGAGTATTATTGTAATGCTTTGACCGCGCCACGTTTTCCACTTTTTACTCCTTAGAATTATCATGTATAAATCTTAAGCCACTCTACTCTCAATACAAAAGGAGTTAATAATTACCTCCCTTTTCAGAAAATTAACAAAAATATCATAATACTATTTCAAGATAGACAACAAATGAGTTTCTGGTCGGTTAGAAATGTGCAAAAAAGTTACATCATTATACTAGTATATCCTTATTTATCAACTAATAAGAAATTTTTATCCCATGATGCATTAGAAGCTTTAGGATGGTAATACCTTATTGTCCTCTAAACCCTAGGTTTAGGGTACTCAATAGAATAGTCTCATCGAGACGATTCTAACGAGTACCCACAACATAGGGTTTGGATGAGAAATAATGGATTTAGAATACCATCACTTCCTCTTATCTGAAGCTCTGATGATACCAAGCAAAAATAACACACATGGTTATGGATCCGCTACATCCATTGCCTTAACAACGAATGAATCGTGGAGTAAAATGGTCCTTTGCAGATGAATTGAAACGCTCCCCTAGCTCTGAGCATGGCCCAACTTTATGAGAATTCGACAAATTAATAAAAGTCAACACTTTACCCTAAGGGCCTCAGTACATATCACGCATAGTTTTTAGAATTCGAATGCCTGAATGGCAGTAACCAGAAACAGAGTGAGGCACAAAGTAACAAATGCGACCGTGAAGGAAGGAAGGAAGGAAGGAGGAAAGAACGAACGAATGAACGAATATAAAATCTCGTACGTTCGATTTGTCGTCTACAAAAACTTTGGATTTCAATAATAAGTTGGGATTTTGTCATTTGGTAAAAAAAGTTAAGGAAACTCATCTCCCTCAATGTCCAGACAATAATGGATTGAAACACGCGAAAAGGGGCATTCGGACATTTGCGTTGAGCATCATCTCGGATCAGCCTGCCCAGTCCGCGCAGGATAATCAGAGACGGCACTTTGTTTTTATGTGATTTCCTGTTTTGTGCATGTCCACTGTATCATAAAATCTAATGTAGTCGTAAACGGCCGTCTCGGGGGAGCCTGCACAGGCTGATCCGAGATGGCACTTTACGCAAATGTCCGAAATCCCCTTTTCACATGTTGCAAGCCATATCTAATCACTCACCCAAAATGTTTGTCCTTGTCGTTCAAAACTCATTCCTCCTGAGACAATTACGTAGCAGACGACTTGAACAAGTCCTTGTAAAATGTGTGTTGTCTAAATGAATTCGAGTTTTGATTAAAACGTAAGTCTCGCGAAGGAGAAGTTAACTTAAGAAAGAAAGACAGAGAAAGAGAGACAGACAGAGAGACAGACAGACGAATAGACAGATTGGAAAGACTGGGTTAAACAAGGAAATGTCTCGTCCGGAGCAATACCCCTAATTTCAAATGTTTAACTCTTTACCACACGAGAAAATTTTAGACCAGTCCAAATTGAAAGCACTTGCAGACGACAAAATGATGATGACTGAAAAATTGAAATTTGTTCTGGGAAAGGTAGAAAACACTGTGGGAAAAGGAGAAAATGCTGGTTACCAGCATTTTCTCCTTTTCCCACAGTGTTTTCAAAAGGCTTATTTCTCAGGGGCGTCAAAAGTAGGGATTGTGTGGTAATGGGCTAAAGTCTTTACAGCTGCGAAATGTAGAAAAATCAACATGTCTCGTATGAGTTTGCCAGAAAATGTGTCCAGTCATTTTGGACAGTCCTTTGTTATTGAATAGGAAAGAGCACGATTATCCATCATACAGACCCATCGTATTGAACTAAAAAATGGGATAACTGATTTAGAGAGAAATTCATCGAAATCTTTATTCAAGTCGACAAAAGCTTTCCAGGGAATTATTTGCAGACCAATTCAATCAAAAAGGATCAGAAACGAATATCGCTTCTTCAGTTTTAGATTTTCATCTAAGCCTATTTAAACAAACTTTCCATTTATATTCCTACATGTGTGGGGTTTGCCAAACCGTCTTTGGCCACGTCCTGTCGCCGCCATTTTGATGACCAAATCGGCCTTGAAGACTGAAAAAAAGGAACAAGTTTATACCTTAACTCGTTACAAAACGACAAAATCTTTTGGTTAGTCAAAATCGAAAGCGTTTGCAGACGACAAAATAAAAGTGACTGAAAATTTGAAATTTGTTTAGTGAAGGGTAGAAAACATTGTGGGAAAAGGAGAAAATGCTGGTTACCAGCATTTTCTCCTTTTCCCACAATGTTTTTTAGAGGCTTCTTTCTCTGGGTCGTCAAAAGTAGGGATTGTGTGGTAATGGGTTTAATCTCATCCTGCTATTTATACTAAAATTAGTTTCAATTCGAGATTAATAATCCAAATTTTGCCGTTTCAAACTTGTTTTTGGCAATCATAATCTCCTTATCGGACAGTGTAGATCAACGATCAGACTGCAAGTTCAGTGCAGTCTGATCTTGATATACATTGTCCGCAAAAGGTCATTAATTCTCGCTTGGCAGTCTAAGGATTAACTCTTTACCAGAAAATAAAATTTTGGAATAGACCAATTTAAAAGCATTTTAAGATGACAAAATAAATGACTCTCAAATGACGATGTACCTGTCTTTGATATGGTAAAAAGCACTGTGGGGAAAAACACTAGTTACCAGCATATTTTCTTTATTTTATCGGCGAAACAACCTCTTCTTCAGCGTCCTTAAAACTCAGAATTGTACGGTCAAATCATTACCAAACGACAAAATTTTAGGCTTGTCCAAATCAAAAGCAGCATAAAAGTGACTGAAATTTTGAAATTTGTTTTGTGAAGAGTAGAAAACATTTATGGAAAAAGGAGAAAATGCTGCTTACCAGCATTTTCTCCTTTAATTTCCCACAATGATTTTTAACGGTTTCTTTCTTGGGGTCGTCAAAAGTAGGGATTGTGTGGTAATTGGTTAAGGGTTATTTTTTATACACGAATGAGATTATTCCTCTTCTCTCTCCCCGAATAATCAACAATTATAGATATCTGTAGATCTTTACGACACAAGCTCGGTAAAAGGAGGTTTACTGCATCTGCATAAAGTATATAGAGGATATTTGGGGTTTTTTTTTTTCGGTGAAAGATCGAAATTTATTTCATCGAGTGGACACCATCGGTAATATTTTCATGAGTGGCGCAGCCACGAGTGAAAATATTACGATGGTGTTCACGAGATGAAATAAATTTCGATCTTTCACCGAAAAAAACAAATATTCTATTTATTTCATGCTTTTTACTCTTTCAGGGAGGAGCTTTATCAAAATTCAGTACAGTTCTTTTCCCTTGTTCCCCGTGGCGTACCCCTCCCGGAAAGCAACGTTACGTCAAGCGCGAGAAATGTAAGGTATATGACGTCATATTTTCCATCTGGTTGTTAGGCACGCGCAATTTACCTAGGCAACAAGAACCTGAAAATCGGTATTTTCACTGGTGGTACCAGTGTAAGATCGAAAAATA
Source organism: Tridacna crocea (assembly GCA_943736015.1). NCBI lineage: Eukaryota > Metazoa > Mollusca > Bivalvia > Cardiida > Cardiidae > Tridacna > Tridacna crocea. The sequence continues at coordinate 34,389,105 of OX031063.1, read as the reverse complement.
TTTTCACTGCTATTTCTCGATATCCTACCGGAAAGCATGAAATGAATAGTCAGATCAGCGAGTGCAGTCTGCGCCGACGAAACATTTTGTTACTGGTCAATTATTTGCACGACAGAAGACCAGTCTACCTAATGCATCATTCAGTTGATCGTCAGAAATGATAATAATTGAGTGGAGCTCTGTGGAAAGAGAGCTAAATGCAACTGCAAAGAGTATAAATGTCTCAAGTCAGCCTACGAAGTCAGCGCAGGGTCGATACTTTATAAGCCTACTGTTGGTCAGTTTTCTGCATGCCCAAGAACCATTCTACTGCCTGATTCAACCAGCCGTTCCACAAAATGGATAGATCCCTAATTATGTGATACTTTGTGTGACGAAGTCGAAGAAGCATTTATCCCTTTTTCAGAGCATGATTGCATTCTGATGACTTGCTCGCTATATAGTAGATCTACATCACGAAGATATTTTGACAGAGCATTTTATAACCCATCCGTAACCGCCTTAATATAACTGAAACAATGTTGAAATCGGCATTACATACCATACAAGCCATTAACTCATTACCAAACGGCAATATTTTAGGCTTGTCCATATCTAAAGCGTTTGCAGAGGACAAAACAGAATTGTTTACAGCAGGGTAGAAAAACATTGTGGGGAAAAAGAGAAAATGCTTGTTACCAGCATTTTCTCCTTTTCCCACAATATTTTCTAAAGGCTTCTTTCTCAATCCCATGGTCGTGAAAAGTAGGGATTATGTGGTAATGGAATATATTCAAACTGAAAGGATAGCATGTTATAAATTTACGAACAGGTATTTATTACGTGTTAACCGTTTCCGGCTTGTTGGGAATGTAAATAATGAAAACTAAAATTTGGAATGTAGTTGATCTAACAAAGAATTTTACGGAAATGATTTTGATTTGACCCCTTCATTTTGGAAAGATAAATACTTATACAAAATCTGTGCATATGCATGGAATAAATGGCGTGAATAAATATCTATTTACTGACTGCGAATTGTTGCTATGGTCTGATGAACTCAAAATTTAGTTGTATCGAAGTCATTAACTTCTTGATTTTTCATTTAATCGATACATTTATACCATCTCAGTCAATGTCATGGAATCACAGTTTTCTCAAGCTTACATTCAGGATCTTCTACACACATTAAAGTCCTCGAAAATCTACACAGATCTTCATAATGCAGCTCGGGTAAGATAATCAACTGTTATTATCCATTAAAAAAACACCAGTATATTGTAACGTCATATGCTCGCGGGCGTCATATCCTTGTCTTAATAGTATTTTCCAATATAAACAAACACTAGCTGCATCTAACGGTTGTTTATGGATGCAAAACCATCATGGGAGACTGTCAAATGAAAAAAGAAAGCCCAAGAAAGTTTCGTTTATCGGTAACTAAATAATAAAAAAATCAATGTAGATATATGATTATTCAGTACCTTTATCACCTACAAACCCCACTTTCCCTCTGAAAAAAATACAAGTCCCATCAAAATCTGAAAAATATACGGTTCGGCTGCACAAAACTGTGAACAAATAAGTCACATGAACTGCCTTGAAGTAAATATATGATACATTCAGGCCACCATACACAAGTTTTCTCATTTACCGCGAATACATGACGTCATCATCAAAGATGGCTGTTGTTTGGGTACACATGTCCAGACGCCGAAAGAGACTGGAATGCCCTTTCAAAACCGCTGTATGAAGACTTATTTGAACAAACTGAATAAAATAGTACTGTAAGTTAATTCATGATAATAATAAGTGCCTTCTGTTCTTTGTAGTTTATATTGGTCGCATAAACTTAAGTACCGCGAGCATATGACGAGGCAATCTAGTTACCAGCACTGGGGTTTAAAATTAACAATAATAACCCTTTGCCAAACAACCAAATTATGGACCGTACCAAACTGAAAATAGTTGAATTAAACAGTGTTTATTCAGCCAAAATGATGATTCCACTGTTTGATTTTGTAATAAACATTTATTTAGTTACCTGCATTTTCTCCTTTTCACAAGCAATCCTTCCCAGAGTCATGAAAACCAGAGATTTTTTTGGTAAAAGGGTAATAATTTTGTTCTAAACCCTTATTCTGAGACAGGCACCAGATTAACTAATCCTTTACGAAACAATATCTTGTGTTTAATGTCCCCAAAAGAGAAGGCTTTGAAACTTATTATTTTGTCATCTGCAAAAGCTTTTAAATGTAAGAAAGTCTAAAATTTTGTTGTTTGGTAAAAGGTTAAAACAATCTGCTGAACTTTAATTGACCAAGGAGGAAGGGGATTTTCGAAATAATTGGAAGAGAAGTTAACCAGAACTTTCTTTTTTATTCAACAATGTTTTCTACCCCTAGGAATTACATTTTCTGTGAAACATTAATTTTCTGCCCTTGCTTTCAAGTTGAACCAATCCAAAATTATGTCACTTGGTCAAGAATTCAATAAATAGACACAACATAGACTAATGGTACAAATTACAAACTATTTTCAAAACTAACAATTAGGCCTCATTTTTGCCAAAGTCTCATCTGCAGATGTGCTCAACTCTTTACCCGACAGAATCATAGACTGGTCCAAACTGAAATCATTTGTAGACGACAAATATGACTCAAATATTGAAATGTGGTTTAGGAAAGATAAAAGACATTGTGGGAAAAGAAGAAAATGCTGGTTACCAGCATTTTCTCCTTTTCCCACATTGTCAAAAGGCCTTTTTCTCAGGGTCATTAAAAGTCGGGATTGTAAGATATTAATGGGTTAAAGGTTTATGTGTAAAATTAGGACTTCAATAAAAATTCGAATTTCTGTTAGAAAAATTAGTCTACAATATGATGTTAAGCCATAAGACTAAGCGTGCCAAATAAATCTACCTTTAATTTTGATTCAGTAAAAAAAATCATGTACCGAATTAAGACAGTTCACATGCAAATTCCTACCAAATTTTAGATGGGCTAATCTACCTGTACATGATACTGTCTCATAAGTCTCCTCATACTTATGATGATCTACACTGTCTGCAGGAGCATTTGTAATGATTGTCATTTTGTATATTCTATAGGTACTTTGTAAAATATCCTTTTATTTTGTTTATTTCAGACAGAAATTGCGAAGACTAGTGTCAGAGTATCTGAACTGAAGAAAGGAGTACAGACTGGTCTTGCCAATTCAGGTGAATGAACCCAAGAAACAGTGCTTACACTGCCATTGTCATTTCAGCATAAATGAAAGGAAACTAGCAAAAGGCAACTCTGGGGATACAAATCTTGCTCCTAAAAGACCTCTCTACCACTAGTTACATATTTCTATGGCAACTATCTCCATATCCTTTTTGACAGACATCAAAAATCTAGATTTGCTCATTTCGAAATCAGTAACAGATGACAATTACTGGTGGATGTTTTTCATTATGTTGGGTTTTGTCTTTGATAGGGGTAATGTAGAAAAAAATTTGGGAAAAAATGAGAGAAAAATTCATGCTGGTTTCTTCAATTTTTTAACAAAATGTTTCTAAAAGCTCTTGGCTGCAAAATTATCCAAAACAAGATGTGGTAAAGTGTTGAATTATTTCCCTTACAACATTCAAGCTAACCACAAATTATGCAGTAAGATTTCAAAATGCTTGGCAGATAACTATTAAGTCTGATAGTTGCATGTTTCCTGCAAAATACTTTTTGTCTCTACACCAATACAACTTTCAGCACCCCTGAAATATAAAGCTACTGAAAAATTGCAGGAAATGGAGATATTGCTTATTCCTAACAATTGCTGTATACACGATATACGATAAGACATTGACTTCTCTTCATACGCCTCACCTCTTTCTAAATGCCTTTCTAGTAAATTAAATGAATATGCATGAATCGCTATTGATCTGATTTATAACTCATTACCAAACGAAAAAATTTTAGACTGATCCAAATTGAAAGCTTTGCAGATGACAAATTGAATATTAATCAAAAATTGAAGTTTGATTTTAGAAGGTTAGAAAACATTGTGGGAAAAGGAGAAAATTGCAGGTAACTGGCATTTTCTCTTTTCCCACAGTGTTTTCAAAGGATTTTTTTTCTGAGGTTCGTTAAAATACAGGATTGTATGGTAAAGAGTTAATGGTGTATCATTCATACTTTTAGCCATATTATCTGACTTGTAAGTCAATAAGTTTCAAAATTTATGAAATAGAGGTTTTGAGTTTGTATGAAAAACCAAGACGTTGAAATTTCATGATTTGCAAATACGGATATATTTTTTATACCCATCTTGTAAAATATTGTGCAGTATAGATCAGGATCAGAATGAATAGTTCAATGAACTCCTAGTCTTGATAAAAATGTAGCAAAAAAACTACAACTTGAAAATTTCATCATGATTTATGTAAAGGTTGGGAGAAGAAGTTAAGAAATGTGATCTACCAGTACCTACAGAAACATCCAGTGATGCCCCACCCATCAAGCACACCCTCTGAACACCTGAAAGAACCCTTGGTGTATCTGAGGAAGGCACAGGTAGGTTGATATGATTTGCTCTTTATTAAATGTCAGAATTCAGTTTTAAATAAGAAATGTACAATTTGAGTCAAGGAATATCATAAGTCAGAGTGATGATTAACCCATTACCACACAATCCCTACTTTTGACGCCCCTGAAAAAAAAAGCCTTTTGAAAACACTGTAGGAAAAGGAGAAAATGCCGGTAACCAGCATTTTCTCCTTTTCCCACAGTGTTTTCTACCCTTCCCAGAACAAATTTCAATTTTTCAGTCACCTTTATTTTGTAGTCTGCAAATGCTTTCAATTTGAACCAGTGTAAAATTTTCTTGTGTGGTAAAGAGTTAAACAATTCCCCAGGCTTGCCCGTTATCATCTATATATGAGCAATGGTCTGTCAAAAGAGGGTTTAACCCATTACCACACGAGAAAAATTTAGACTGGTCCAAATTGAAAGCATTTGCAGACGACAAAATGAAGGTGACTGAAAAATTGAAATTTGTTCTGGGAAGGGTAGAAAACACTGTGGGAAAAGGAGAAAATGCTGGTTACCAGCATTTTCTCCTTTTCCTACAGTGTTTTCAAAAGGCTTCTTTCTCAGGGGCGTCAAAAGTAGGGATTGTATGGTAATGGGTTAAATAAGAAATGTACAATTTGAGTCAAGGAATATCATAAGTCAGAGTGATGATTAAACAATTCCCCAGGCTTGCACGTTATCATTTATATATGAGCAATGGTCTGTCAAAAGAGGGCTTAATGCATCTTTTTGATGCATGATACCAAGCAGCTTATGACATAGTCTGTATGGATCTATAAAATTCTTTTTTTGCCACAATTGACTGGATCTAGAGGGTCTATAAAGGTCCTGTATCATGAACAAAGAAATAACTGATGGCAGACATGGTTCGAGTGATGTCCACCCGCCCACTTTGTATAGGCTGACATGGTCCATAATTTTGGTAGATGTGTTAAGCCCCATTTCACAGAGCATGGCTCATAATGTATTGCAAATGCTATATTAGAGGATCAACCCATCACAGCACAATGCTGACCTTCGATGACCCAAGGAAAGAGGCCTTTTAAAAACATCATGGGAAAGCAGAAAATGCTGGTAACCATTTTCTCCTTTTGCAAAATTGTTTTCTGTCTATCAAAGAAAGTTTGCATTATTTGAGCCACACTGAAATTGTCATTTGAAAATGCTATCAGTTTGTACAAGTGTTGAGTTTTGGTGAAGGGTTACCAGTAAGTAATAAAAACAACTTTTTCGCCATTTTGAAAGAGAAATTGGACCTATAAAACACATGTAACAAAAGCAACATCACAAAGATCTAATCAGAGGCTATATTCACCTCCCATTCCGAATTGCATGTATCCTAGATTAAGAAAGCAACATAATTTCTGGTTAGGTAGACAGACCATTTGGTTCTGAGTCAAAACTTTTTGCTTCTTGTAAATTGTCTGCATGTTAACCCAATACCAGAGGACAAAAATTTAGTCCTGTCCAAAGTGAAAGCAATTGCAGACGACAATTTCATTGTGGCTCAAATGATGAAAACTTTCTTTGATGGGGTAGAAAATATTGTGAGAAAAGGAGAAAATGCTGGTAACCAGCATTTTCACCTTTTCTCACAATGTTTCAAAAGGCTTCTTTCTCATGGTCATTAAAAGTCGTCATTGTGTGGTAAAGGGTTAAAAGATGATTCTTTTTTATGGTTTGATATTTATGCAATCCAAAGATGCACTAAACTAGCTTTTCCAATTCCACCCCTCATATTTAACCTTTAACTCTTTACCACACGAGAAAATTTTGGACTGGTCCAAATTGAAAGCATTTGCAGACAACAAAATAAAAGTGACTGAAAATTTGAAATTTGTTTTATGAAGGGTAGAAAACATTGTTGGAAAAGGAGAAAATGCTGGTTACCAGTATTTTCTCTTTTTCCCACAGTGTTTTCAAAAGGCTTCTTTCTGAGGGTCGTTAAAAGTTGGGATTGTGTGGTAAAGAGTTAATGGAATAGCAACTCCTTGTATGAATGTTTCAACTTTAATTTGTATTTGATGGAATCCTTATAAAAACCATATTGGTAGATCTATATAATTATAAAAGCATGGCATAATTTTGAATGATTTTTTTTTTCTATTATTTATAGCAAGCTTGGGAAAAAAGAATCTTGAAGAGCTTAAATAGTATGTGTACAGAACTGAACATTCCACTGGCAAGAAAGGTAGACACTTGTGAATCTTTGCCCTTAGGAGTAGTACGGGACAGCAAAAAGCCTTTGTAGAGTATTGTTTGACAAACTTTATACCACACAATCCCAGCTTTTAACAACCCTAAGAAAGAAGTCTTTTGAAAACATTATGAGAAAAGGAGAAAATGGTGGTAACTAGAATTTTCTCCTCCCACAATGTTTTCTGCTCTATCAAGGAAAAGTTGTGTCATTTTTGCCACTTTTAATTTATCATCCGCAATTGCTTTCAATTTGGACCAGTCTAAAATTTTGTCATGTAGTAAAGAGTTAACTGTATGTTTTTTTCACACAGTAGTCAACATCAGTTTTTCAAGCCTCAGTAGCTCAGTTAATAGTGTATTAGTTTGATCCTAGGCCAGGCAATTTTATTCAGCAAATTTACAATAGTCATTGCTACAGGATTCATTCTATTGTCACCCCTGACCATTATTTAGACAATGGTTATGTCAGAAAACAACCAACCAGTGGCTTGAAAAGAACACTGTGCTGAGCGCTGGTCTAAGATACTTAAGGTTAGCATGCATAGGTGCACTAGAGGCTGCAATATAACTGAACAAATGTTGAAAGCAGCATTAAACACTGTATTATCAAAACATCATTTCATTCAGTGTTGTATTTAATAGCATTTATGCACTGTATATAAAAGTCATTATCCTTTCCTTACAGAATGGTGTTTTGTTTGTATCCTCCTTGTGATGAAAGTTTTTGAAAATTCTGTTAAAAAAAGAGAATTTCTGGTAAACAGCATTTCTGCTCTTTCCCAACGTGAGAAGAGGGAGGTTACTCATTGAAATCCCAAGCATTGCCATTGTTTTCCCAAGGATGAATAATGGTCATATGAGGCAGGATTTATGCCACCCCCACTGCTGATCATAGTTTCAAAAATAGTTATTTGGGACAGCAACCAGAGGCTTTTGGGAGAATATGAGGCAAAGTAATGATATAAGAAAGTATAGATAAGTGCACTGGATGCCAATATATTTGAAAATGGGGTGAAACATCACACAGTCAATCTTTCCACCAATATTTATCACTCTTCCAAAGAGAACTCCCATCATTTTAGCCATACTTAACCCTTTACTACACAATCCTGGAGAAAGAAAGTTTATGAAAACATTGTTGGAAAAGGAGAAAATGCTGGTACCCCGTATTTTCTCCTACACCCACAATGTTTTTGTAACTTTTAGAAACAAAGCCCATTATTTGTGCTATATTTACTATGTCCTTTTGAAATGCTTCCAATTTGGATCAGTCAAAAATTTAATTGTGTGGTAAAGAGTAAATGCATCATCTGCATTTGCTTCCAAATGGCTTTTAACATGTGGATAGGAGCATCTGGACATTTGCATAAAGTATTGCACAGTATGTAAAGTCTAATTGGAGATGGCACTCTATGACTACATTAGGCTTTGTGCTACAGTTGACTTGTGCAAAACAGAAAATTACATAAAAATGGAAAGTGTCATTTGGTATTAGCCTGTGCAGACTGACATTTTACACAAATGTCCAAATGCCCATTTCTGTGTGTTGAGGGCCATATTGGTTGCAACACGCGAAAAGGGACATTCGCACATTTGCGTAAAGTGTTGTCTCGGATCAGCCTGCGCAGTCCGCACATGCTTATCTGAGACAGCACTGTTTTTATTTAATTTTCTGTTTTGTGCAAGTCTACTGTTGCACAAAAGCTAATGTAGTAGTAAAGTGCCATCTCGGATTAGCCTGCACGGACTGCGCAGGCTGATCCGAGACGACACTTTGCGCAAATGTCCGAATGCCCCATTTTGCGTGTTGCAGACCATATGGGAAAGGTGTAAAATCTTATCATCAAGGAAGGGGTAAATGAAGAAATAATGAGAAATCGTAAGTGATAAAACAAGCTCCAGTTATTTGATTCTACTATTGATTTGATGTCTTGTCAACATTGATGTGTCAAGTACCTTGTCAATATTTCTCACATATCACCTTTTGTAGAAACTTTCCACTGGATCTTCTATTGAAGATTGATGAAAACACATTGTAGCAAATGGCAAAATTATCTCTGTGAGCAAGGTTTCTATTTGTCACTTTATTTCAGTAACAGACTGGAAAGTCAGATAATTATTCTGTATAATTTGAATGGATGTTTGTCTCAAGATGATTTCCATCAGAAATATACCAGAAATCGTATACTTTAATATCTTTTTTAGGTGGATTTTAAAATGTTTTGCAATTCAGAAAACATGGTTATAAAAGCAAATCTTACTTGCACTGTTTTCACCATGAAGTTACTATATAGTAAAACATAATAGTTGTTGATTACCTATATTTTGTGTGGATGTTTCAAGATTTTTCAACTACAACTATGTTTCAGATGGTGATGTCTGAACCTTTTACCAAACAATTCTGAGATTTAACAACAGTTTAAAAGGGGGCTTTCAAAAACATTGTTAGGAAAGGGGAAGATGCTGGTAAACAGCATTTGTTCTTTTCAGACAATGTTTTTATCCTTTCAAAGACAAAATGTTCTTATTTGAGCCACATTTAAAATTTTATTTTCAACTGCTATGACTATGGACAAGTCTGGAATTCTGCACTTTGGTAAAGCGCTAAGTAGAGGCATGGTATTACAGAAATATTTTTTGAGTAATAGGGGTGAAAAGTGCAATGGAATGGTACAAGTAGACTTATTGATTCATATTGGTCTGAATCAATTTTTACCCAATTTCCTTCATGTCTTTGCCGAAAGAGGTTTTTGATTTATTTGATAAAGGTTTACAGTTCTAACTATCAGTGAATTATCTTAGAGACATAATCATAGATTTAAAATAAAATCAACCCTTTAATACATCTTCCTTTGACCCATTAAAAGATCAAATCCAAGTTTTAATGATCCTGAGGGAGATAGCTTTAGAAAAGGTGGGAATCTCAGTTTCCCATAATGGTTTTCACTCTTTCAGAGACAAAATTTAATGTCTTCAATTTAGTCACAATAAATTTTTTTACCACATAACCGCCTTTGTTTTCAGTGTAATATACCAATTACGAATTTTCTTTTTTACATTCGTTTGATATCACATTTGTGTGACGTCATTTTTGACATCATTTTGTACACATTTCATGCAAGTTAATGGGTCTCATGTAAAATACCATGGGTGCATTTATAAATGTTTTTGCATCATCTGATCAATATTTTGTGAAATATCCTTATGTGATAAAAAGAATCTGACATTCGTGGGCATTTGAGATAAAATTTTATTAAACTTGTCATGGAAAATGTTATTAAGCTCGCCAAAGACTCGCTTAATAACATTTCCCTATACTCGTTTAATAAAATCTTATCTTAAAAGCCAACCCTTGTCAGATCCTATATATCTGCTAATACTTTCAATCTGATGATGTCAGAATTATTGTCATCTTGTAAAGACTTTAAAATTTCTTGCTACCCAGAATGTATGGAGTATGAGAAAAGGGCAGCGACTTGTATTCTATATTTTTTCAAATGAAAAATTTTAGACTCATCTGAGTTCAAAATACCTAAAAATGTCAAACTTGAAATTGGTACAAATTAGCCTATGATCTTAAATAGGGTAGAAAACATTGTGGAAAAAGGAGAAAATGCTGGTTACTAGCTCCTTTCCCAATATTTTCAAAAACTCTCTATTTAAGGGCTGTTAAACCCTTTCCCAAACAGTTGCTGGTTTTTATGACCCTAAAGGAAGAGGCTATAGAAAACATTGTGGGAAAAGGAGAAAATGGTGATAACCAGCATTTTCCCCTTTTCCCACAATGTTTCCTACCCTGCTGGAAACAAAGTTCAATTTTTGAATTACATTTATTTTGTTGTCTGCGAGTGCTTTCCATTTGGACCAGTCTAAAATTGTGTCATTTGGGAAAGGGTTAACTCTGGAATGGCTTGGTTAAAGGTTAAGCCTTTTGTCAAAAAGTTTCCAGTTTTATTGTATACATAGACCGTACCCATGCTTTCTTGATTGCTCTTTTCCAATGTTACAAATATAACTTAAATGAGGTAGTACTCTTCCAAACAGTCAGCTACCTCTCGTTGATGGCTAACCTAGAGTAAGGGACTAGAATCTTTAGAATTCTATTTTTGAAAGGGGGTCCAAACTTTGCAAATCAGCACTATACTTGTTAGACAAACAAACCTGACATTAGATTGTAAAAGCAATTCTTTCCACCAGAACATGGGTACATCAGATGGATGCTCTTTGCCTATAATTTAAGAAGACTAAGACATGATCAGGGATTATGTCTGTGACCTCTGAATCTTATATGTAGCATTCTAAATTGTGGAATGCTATGAAGTTAAACATGTCGGTATATAGATAATGGATGAGTAGTTTTTTTCTCTCTATTTCAGAGACCAGAGAAAGAGCAGAAAGACTTACTGTCAAGATGGACAGAACTTGGAACAGATGGTCCAGGTGAGCCTAGATATGTGTACTAATGTTATACTGATACTGTTACAAGAACATCGTTTCAGACTCGTTCACATTTCTTATATGTTCATAAAGTAAAAAAAAAAACTTTGCATATGCTTTTAACCCATTATCAAACGACAACATTTAAGACTGGTCCAATTGAAAGCATTTGCAGACGACAAAATAAAAGTGACTGAAAATTTGGAATTTGTTTTGTGAAGGGTAGAAAACATTGTGGGAAAAGGAGAAAATGCTGGTTACCAGCATTTTCTCCTTTTCCCACAATGTTTTCTAAAGGCTTCTTTCTCAGTGGCGTCAAAAGTAGGGATTGTGTGGTAATGGGTTAACTCTTTACCACTGCATTTAGCAGTCTAAAAATATAGAAATAGATTATATGATTAAGGTTTTAAACCTAGGTTAGGAAGAAATAAAATGACAACTTGGTATCACCTTTGAAAACATATAGTGCAACACAATAGTGGAAATTTCACCCCTTTCCTAATAACCATGAGATTTGTCAGGAAAAAGAAGAAAATGCTGATACCTAGCATTTTCTGTTTGTCCCACTATGTTTTCTACCAGTTTAAAAACAATTCATTTATTTGAGCAGAAGTTTAGTGTGTTGTCTGCAAATCTTCTCCATTTCGACAATCCAAAATTTTACTATGTGTCAGTGGGTTGACTGATGTGCCATCCTTTATTTTGTTTTCTGCAGATTTGAGTCAGATAAGACCTGTATATGCACCCAAGGATTTTCTTGAGGTCATCATGTGCTTACAGAACCCAAACTTAAATACTGGAGACTCAAATGGGTAGGTATACTTGTATGTCTGTCACCCTTTACTAAATCATCCTGTATTTTTTGACATGTGCAGGCTAATTCCAACTTTTAACAACCCTGTCAAAGAAGCCTTTTGAAAACATTGTGGGAAAAGGAGAAAATGCTGGTAACCAGGATTTTCTTCTTTTCCCACAATGTTTTCTGATCTATTAAGGTAAAGTTGTGTCATTTTTGCCACTTTGAATTTATTAGCTTCAACTGCTTTCAATTTGAACCAGTCCAAAATTTTGTTGTCTGGGAAAGATTTATATGACCCTTGGGGTAAAGGTTTTTGAAAGCATTTTGGGAAAAGTAAAAAATACTGGTTATCATTTGGACAAGAAGAAATTACCATTTATCCTTCCGAGGAGAGATTCATTTGGGTCCCTGTAATTGATTGTCTTCAAATGCTGTCAATAAAAACAAATTTATCATTTATCATTTAACACAGAGATAGACACAGTATACAACTGTACTTGCATGTAGGAATTTAGTAAATGGTTATTTTCTCATTTTAGTTTTTTGGTTATTTTTGTAGAACTCATACACTATGGGGTCTTGTTCAACTGCCTTTGAAACTGAATGAGATCAACAAACTTGTAAGTATTTGCTGTTTGTTGCATGCATTTATGCCATTTTTCAACTTTATCTTTTGAACCTGTCCAAGTACTGCATGCAGTGTTTTCTCCAGTGTGCGTTGTGACTCAAATGGTGAGATTTGACTGTAATCAAACAGAAACATCATGGTGCCCTTGGTGACCCTTTTTTTTCCTTTTTCCCAAATTGTTATTATTATCTTCTTTTTTTTTGGGGGGGGGGGGGGATGGAAAACACATGGAATTGTTTGGTTAACTCTTTACCAGACACAAAATTTTAGACTGGTCCAAATTGAAATCACTTGCAGGTGACAAATTAAACATAACTCAAAAATTGACATTTGTTTCCAGCAGGGTAGAAAACATTGTGGAAAAAGGATTATTTAGTAAAGGGTTAAGGGATAAAGCAATAGGTAGCAGGAGAAATGAATTCTGTCCCTATGATTTTTATAACAGTGTCAATGATTTTGTCTCAGCTGGAATTTAAACTCATATTTTCTGGATTGCAAGATCATGGCTTAACAGTAGCTGTGACAACTTATTGTTATCAAGTAATTTTAAGAAATGGAGGGGAAAAAAATGACTGATATTTACAATTTATTAAAAGAAAACCTCCAAATACCAAACAGCAGATAAAAAAAGCTTAAGTTAGTGTAAAGTTTCAAACATCCCAATACATTGAATAGTCCAAATCCCAGGCCAAATTAAGTGCTTTGTGTAAAAGGAAAGGGATCGTCTTCTTTCGTATTGACCAAAGAAGGTATCGTTATCAAAATGATTCTGTATCATGTACATATACTTGCCTATGATTGTATTTACAGAGGTTACTGTACAGTGACATGTCAATCAATCAATGTCAAACTGGTATAGATGATAACAGTGATATTCCACCAGAAATGTTTGATGTTGAAAGGGTACGGCTTGGCAAGAAAGGTATAAACATTATGTCTGTTAGTCATGCTCTGTGGAAAAGGAGTTTAATTCATCTACAAAAATTATCAACCCATGTCAGCTTGTGCAAGCTGATCTGGGTCCAAACCTTTTGCTACTTGTGAATTCTCTGTATGTTAGAGACCCTGTCTAGCTCATGATTTAGTTGATGAAAGAAAAAAAATCCATGTTACGTGACAACACCACGGTTTGGCACAGGTTTAGCTCATTATAACCCCATGTATTTGTTTTAGGAAGGCAACAAATGTATATGCATAACTACATGTATATTCATTAATTTTGAAAAAGAATTCATTTTTTTCTGCTTTAATGACAACCATCAAGGGAACCAGTAATTATATGAAGCAGGCTACTTAGTATGTTTCTCTTAAGGGTGGCTGCTATCAATCAGCACAGCCATTTTTGATGTTGTGTTGAAAGTGTTTAACTCTTTACCAAACGACAAAATGTTAGGCTTGTCCAAATTGAAAGCATTTGTAGACAACAGAATAACATTGACTGAAAATTTGAAATTTACTTTGTGAAGAGTAGAAAACATTGTGGGAAAAGGAGAAAATGCTGGTTACCAGCATTTTCTCCTTTTCCCACAATGTTTTCTGAAGGCTTCTTTCTCAGGGTCATCAAAAGTAGGGATTGTGTGGTAATGGGTTAAAGTGTATGCATATTGGGTTCCTGAATTGGAAAATAGCTTTTACATAGATTTTGCCACCATACAGAAGTATATGTTAGGGGTATACTACCCAGTCAGATTATGAGAATGAGGTTGCCTCTGTAAATGTTTACATTGATTTCTAGGATATCTTAAACTGGATTTCCTAACAAAAGAAGACAGCGTTTGTGCCTATGGTATTAACAGTGATAGAAAAAAGGTACATATGGGTTACTAATGCTGGTAGTATCGTTTCAGTCTTTCCAGCTAATGAAGACAGCATTTGTGCCAATGAGATTAACACTGATAGAAAAGAGGCACACATGGGTTACCAATGCTGCTAGTATCTTTTCAGTTTTTGACGCAAGTCGAAATCCTCTCTTTTTACAGTTTTAGCTGCCAATCAAAGTCCCCTTGCCCAAGAGTATGCCAAGAAGGGATGTCCTGTAAGCCTGAGGTCTGATCTGTGGTGTCAGATGTTGGGTATTGAAGTGGATGAGTTTGTAAGTGATTTACACTTTGTTGAATTTACAATTCGTTTTCATGACATTGCTACTAGTAAGATCATGAATTTACTCCTTGAAAACAAAGGAATGAACTTGCAATCAATATTAGGAGAAAAAAAAGAGAAATAGTATCAGTAGTTTGTATTTACAAACTACTGATACTATTTCTCTTTTTGCAGCAAAAGGTACAAGGTTGAAGAGAACATAGTTTATGCAGTTGCATTGATTTCCATATTCAAAATGTCCTCTATTAACATTATAAAGTTCATCTTATGTCAGTTTTAGTTCAAGATAAAAATGTATCATCCTGTTTCCTTTAGTGGAAAAGAATGGAGAATGAATTGTACCCTTTGCTACCACGTAGAAACGGTCTAAAAGGTGAAATGAGATGTAATTTTCAAATTTCAATTACAGGACACATTGTACTATGAACAGTTGAAGTCCAATGTGATAGCACATGATTTACTGGTTGACAGTCTTTTGTACAAGGTAAGTAAGATCATTTCTATTAATTGGATACTTTCCATTGATAAATGTCTTAGAAGATCCAAAGGAGTAGATTGATTATTTGGAGTATATCTGATCAATAGGTCACAAAAGAAAAAGGGTGAGTACATGTCTTTTTTAGGATAACAGTCTTTATAAAAAATGGTAAACAACATAGTCTCCTTTTCAAACAATGTTTTCTACTCTTCTAAAGTCAAGTTTCAATTTTTGAGTCAAGTTTATTTTGTCATCTGCAAATTCTTTCAATTTGAAGAAGTTTAAAATTTTGTCTTTTGGCAAAGAGTTGAGCTATCAGAACAGCCGCATCACTTGATGTACCATATTGTGTCCATTGACATATCACCATTTTTTTGTCAGCCTTGCAAAGTATCACTTCTGAAAGCATTATGGCAAAAGGAGAAGTGACTAGAAATGAGTATGTTCTACTCTGGCCACAACCTGTAAGTGTTTAACAATAAGCAAAACCCTAATTCATTGTAACGTTCTGTGTAAATCTTTACAATACAATCCAGACTTTTAACAATCTGAAGGGGAAAGGCCTTTCAAAACATGGCGGGAAAAGGAGAAATTGTTGATAACCAATTGTTTTCTCAAATTGTTTTCTATCTTATCAAGAGAAATCAAACAAATTGAGTCACATTTGTTGTCTGCAAATGCTGTTAATTTGGACAAGTTTTAATTTTCTTGTTTGGTAAAGACTTAAATTAAACCATGTCCTAGTGATCATGGTATATTTATACTTTATAGTAATGGCTATTAGGATAGAATTTTTTTGTTTCTCTTTCTGTCCAGGATGTCAAGTTGACTGCCACCAATGATGATCAGTATTTTGTTTTTGAAGACTATTTATATCAGGCAAGTAAACATATAGTTATTTCAGACCAGAGGCAATATTCACCATCCACTCCAAACTCAATTCTTTTTTTAGATTCCAAGGTTGTCTAAGACCAATGATTTTGTTGGCTAAGAAATATCCTCTGCCATTCAGATGGCTTGTCTTAGATATCAGTTTCAGAACAATACTTTAACTAGACATTATAAGCAAGCCAGTAATTGACTTGCAATTGCCTTGAGGTGTTCCAGTGCAGCCCTACATTGCCCTCATAGGTTGGCTAATTTAATACTTCGATAATTAACATCCCCACAACCTCCTGGTCTATGAGGAACACTGTGTCACATAGCTGTGACAGCTAGCTCTGTACCAAGGCAGACCAACTTTAATCCACATGTGGCTGTATACAGGTTAATTTGTTACTGTAATTGTCTTTATTAATGACAATGATTGTTGTTAAAGGGCCTTGAGGCAACCCATTGCAGCCCTGAGCCATATTTCCACAAAATGCAGCAGGTTGATCATGGACCTGCTCAGGGCTGGGATCAAATCTGCAACCTCCTGCTGGTCTGTAAGCCAATACTCTACCATGTCTCCACAATACTAATTCTGTAGGAAGGCAAGGAAAAAGACAACTCACTGCAGATGTTTAAAAGTGTTTAAAAATTGTATGTTATTAAGAGCACATGATAACTTAGCAACCGGCCTTTTTATTGGCTGATATGTATTGCACATATTTTTAATACATTGTTGGTATAAATTCCTCACAATCGTAACTCAGTCTACAAGAATAGATATGGTGCTACCGATGAATCGTGTTGTACTAAAGATTGCTAGGAACAGAAATCGGACAAAAGCCTGCTCAGGGAGACTCAAGACAACCCTTAAAGTACCTTTTTTTAGAATAATAGTTCTCTTTGGACCAGTGTAGCTCAAAGATCATACAGCATAAAACTTGTAGTCTGATCTTTGATTCACAGTGTCCACTTTGCTGATATATTCATGTCAAAGGCAACCTCAAAAAGCAATTATTTGGTCTTGTTGATAGATTGAAAATGTCTTTGAACATTAGGGTTAAAATGTGTACAGGCATAAGATTTAAATTTCAACAGTTAGTGATCGAATGACAAGAATTTTGTATTACATGAAAAATATATAATTTGCAGATTTTACTACCATTCACAAGAGACACAGAAGTGTTGAAACATTTTCGATTAAACAGTGCCTCCCCACCTAAATCTTACATAAGAGGAAAACTTGGGGTAGAAGAATACTCAGTCATTTACCCTCCAAATGGAGTCATTCCATTCCATGGGTTTGCTATGTATGGTAGGCTTAATATTGCTTATTATATAATTGTTTTTACATTGAACCATTACTTATCCAAATATGAAAAAAATCTAATCATATTGTTGAACATTGTAACAAACAATACTGTATACTTACAACCTTGCTGTGGTATGCTTTTGAAATCATCACGGTAAATGGGGAAATTGCTGGTAACCAGCTTTTTCTCCATTTCTTGGGTTTTTTTCTTTATAAGGCAAATTTCATCATTTGAGCCTTCATTTGTTGTCTGCAAATGCTTCCAGTGTGGATGGGTAAAAGGTTCTGTTCTGTAGTAAAGAGTTAAGTTCTAGCTATATGAAGTGTTAGATTCATTGTAGTCTACAACTTCAAAAAGCTTTCTTGTCAAAATGACAGAATCAACATGAATAAAGTTCTATTAGATATATACATGTGAAATCTTGGGGTTGAAGATAAAATTTCCCTAATCTAGCAAATCCAAGTTAACCCCAAGTTTTTCAAAAGATTATTACATGTTAGATTAGTAACTAGCTGGCAACTTTATGAATTGTTAAAACTGACACAAGTGATACAAATGACATGCTGTTAGAGGAAAATTTTTTTTTACATCTACATTTTATACAGACATTTAGAGGAATTGGACAGTTTATTCAAGCAAGTGCTCTTTTTAGCTTTTTAGTGGTTTCAAAGCTGTCTTCTGCAAATAGATATAATTTCGTGTGTGCGTTTAGATTTTAATAAAAGCATTTAATGCTTAGACTGCAACAATGGCGGTAATTGTTCCATGCAGGTAAGTGTAATCATTTTCTTAACTCTTTACCACATGACGAAATTTTAGACTGGTTCAAATTGAAAGCATTTGCAGACGACAAAATGAAGCTGACTGAAAAATTGAAATTTGTTCTGGGAAGGGTAGAAAACACTGTGGGAAAAGGAGAAAATGCTAGTTACCAGCATTTTCTCCTTTTCCTACAGTGTTTTCAAAAGGTTCTGTCTCAGGGGCGTCAAAAGTAGGGATTGTGTGGTAATGGGTTAACTCTTTACCATACAATCCCAACTTTTAATGACCCTGAGAAAGATGCATTTGAAAACAAAGGAGGAAAAGGAGAAAATGCTGGTAACCAGCATTTTCTCCTTTTCCCACAATGTTTTCAATCCTATCAGAGAACTTAACATTGTGTTTTTTTTTTGTATCAATGCTGAACTTGTCATTCTGTATGTGCCTGAAATTTGAATTGTACCAAAATTTGTTGTGTGGTCACTTGTGGGAAAGGGTTAAACCCATTATAATTATGCTGTTTATGGAACATAGTGTTGACATCAATTATTTGCAGGCAGCTATCAGAAAGATTTTTCATACTCATGGTGTAGGTTATTTGTATATTTCAGTCACTCCAATGTGCTTCCTGACTCAGTTCTATGTATATTTCAGTTGCTCCAATGTGCTTCCTGTACAAAGAACCAGTCAAGTTGTATTATGTGTTCAGGGAGATATATACTCGATACTTCTTTAGACTTCACAGCATCTCATCTCATCCTCAGGTATGATTTACAATGTATTTTTGAATGTATGTTATTTATTTTTGTAATAAGTACACAATGTCAACCTATGCCATGTGGATAATTTTAACCCTTTCCCAAACAATCCCTGGTTTTTACAGTTCAGGAATCAAAGCCTTTTGGAAACATTGTGGAAAAAGGAGAAAATGCTGGTAACCAGCATTTTCTCCTTTTCCCACAATGTTTTCTACCCAACAATATAGAAAAAATAATCTTTTTAGTGACTGTTAATTTGTCATTTGCAAAATGCTTTCAATTTGGTCTGGTCCAAAGCTTGCCGTTTAGGAAAGGGTTAAGACATGCCTGAAAGGAATTTGAGATACAAAGGGAAGTTACTGATTCAACACTTTACCACAAATTCCTAGTTTTAAAAACCCTGAGGAGGCCTTTGAAAGTATATTGGAAAAGTAGGAAATGTTTGTGACTGGGAGTTTTTGTCTTACCCACAGTCTACATTTGAATTCAATTTGGACAAGTCTTTTGTGTTTGCTAAAGAGTGAAAGGAAAAGGAGGAGTGATTTATTTTGTCCTTCCGAGTTTATTTTGTTGATGATCAGGTATATCAGAAACAACTCTTCCTAATCATCAACAACATAGCTATTATCATCATTATGGTGATAATCATTATCATCTAAAATCTTGTATCATTTCAGGGTATTGTATGTCTGAGCCTGTTGTTTGAGACATTACTGCAGACCCATGAACCAGAATTGTTTTTTCATCTGAAATCAGTAGGATGTCAACCGTAAGTAACCACTTGAAGTGCATGGTGCATTTTTATCAGAGGGTTCATATATAAATATGGTCTTTATGTGATAATTCATATAAAAAGTGTTATTGCTTGATTTCATTTATGTTGTTTCATCTGATTTTGTTGATTTGTCATAAATACCTAACCCAGAGTGTCTCTTAGAGCTGTAATAATAACAGAACTCATTTCTTTTTCACAGCAAAGCATACAGTTATTGTTTTACTGGTTTAGAGAAACAAAACTTATAGAATAAAAATGATTACTTTTTAAAAATGTCATATAACCCCAAGTACCTACTGATCCAGAAGGAAGACTTTTCAAAACATGTTGGAAAATGGAAAAAAAAAAGGGGGGTTGTGTTCGAATTTTTTTCATTACTCTCGCTATGTTTTTCTCCCATTACAGATAAAGTCTACCATATAAGCCACGTTTGTTCCTGGAAATGCATTGGACTTACAGGCCTATTAGTTAAAATTTGCTGTTTTATAATGAATTGATGCGAAAAAAAATTTCCTCACACATAGCAAATACAGTAATTTGTCATATTTACAAAACCAGGTTATTCTACACTGACATGGCTTTTTTCAGGAAAATCACGGTATAACCCTTTTAAGCCCTAAATTTAAAAATTGAATAATATGACACCAAGTACAGACCACAGCATTTTTTTTCTCCAGGTTGAAGATTGCATTCAAGTGGTTGGTGAGAGCCTTTTCTGGTTATTTATCCAGTGACCAGGTGCTGTTATTGTGGGATAGAATACTGGCTTATAATTCTTTGGAGGTTCTTCCAGGTATGACTACATTTTACTATCAGCACCTAAACCTTTTTCCACTGAACAAATTTTGGACGTCTAAATTCAACAGCATCCGAGGTGGATGAAGTTGAAATGAAGAGTGCTCTCAATGGGTAAAAGACATTGTGGGGAAAGGAGAAAATGCTGCTTACCAGCATTTTCTCCTTTCCCAGAATGATTTTAAAAGGTTATTTTCTAGGGGTCATCAAACTCGGGATGGTATCAAAAAGAGTTGAAGTGATTTACTTGTATCTATTTTTCCCTTTTTTTTTGAGCAGAATGATTTAATTTTTATGCCATCAGTGATTCATGTCACTGCCTGAATTTTATTGTGTTAGAATATGCAAGAATTTGTTTTTCAAGCATTTTCGACTACGCATTTAACATTTATGTAATTATAAAAGGGGGTGTTTCAAACGGATTTTCTTCACTGTTTACTATTTTGAAGATTTCGAGTCAAAAAATAATATCAAACAATATTTCTAATACAGCAGTTGAATCACCTGTTTTGAGAAAAAAGGGTGTCTGAACAAGAATTACAAATAAAATAATTATGTTACCAGAAAACATTTGAATTTAATTTTTTTTTTTTTCGTCTTTTTCAGTTTTAGCAGTAGCAATTTTTTCCTTCAGGAAAACCAATTTAATGAAAGTTATTTCCTACAATGCAGCAGAAGCAGTACTGGCAGATCTGACAACTTTACAAGTGATTTCACTGATACAGCTGATGCTTTTCTCCAAATGAATGTCCTTTCTACACTAAATTGGCTGTCTAACCCTTTCCAAAACGACAAATTTTGGACCCTTCCAAACCGAAACAGTTTGCAGACAACAATGTTTGATTTGGAGAAAATGGCAGAAAGTTCTCAAAATGGGTAGAAAACACTGTGGGAAAAGGAAAAATTGCTCATTACGAGCAATTTCTCCTTTTCCCACAGTGTTTTCAAGACTTTTATTGCAGACACGTAAAAACCAGGGCTTGTTTAGGAAAGGATTTAATTTTTTTGGAAAGGGTAGAAAAACATGGCAGGAAAAGGAAAAAATGCTGGTTACCAGGCTTCTTTCTCAGGGTCCTTTAAAATAAGGATTATGTGGCAAGAGATAACTCTTTGTAAAAGCAGCAACCTATTTGTCAGGGACAATACACAGATAGCAGAACAGCTGAAATGAACAAATATATAACTTGTATCACAAACTAGTATCAGGACAGCGAGTGAACAAATTTACCAGCTGAATCATATACCAGTATCAAGACAGCCAGAGGGAACAAATTTGCGGGTTGTATCATATACCAGTATCAGGATAGTGAGGGAACAAATTTACTAGTTGTATCATACACCAGTATCAAGACAGCCAGAGTGAACAAATTTGCCGGTTGTATCATATACACATACCAGTATCAGGATAGTGAGTGAACAAATTTGCTAGTTGTATCATACATCAGTATCAGGACAGCCAGAGTGAACAAATTTGCTGGTTGTATCATACACCAGTATCAGGATAGTGAGTGAACAAATTTACTAGTTGTACCTTACACCAGTATCAGGACAGCCAGAGTAAACAAATTTACTAGTTGTATCATACACCAGTATCAGGATAGTGAGTGAACAAATTTACTAGTTGTATCATACACCAGTATCAGGACAGCCAGAGTGAACAAATTTACTAGTTGTATCATACACCAGTATCAGGACAGTGAGAGAACAAATTTACCAGTTGTATCATACACCAGTATCAGGACAGTGAGTGAATAAATTTTACAAGTTGTATCTATTTCTAACTTTAGATAACACTGTATAATTTGACCCCTTATGACATAACCCGGATTTTAATGACCCTGAGAAACAAGGTGTTGAAAACATAAGAGAATGAAAATAAATGTTTTCTACCTTTTCCTATACAAATCTCATTTGAGTCAAATTTGCTTTACCATCTTCAAATGCTTTGAATATAGGAAAAGTTCAAAATTTTGTTGATTAATAGTAGGTTTATGAACCAACAGTAAGTATCATTTATTAACCTAAACCAAACTACACATTTGCATGTTGAAAACATTTGTAGTGTGGCTCAAATTTCCCCTGGTCTATACAACCAAAGGAAGAGGCCTTCTGAAAACATTGTTGGAAAAGGAGGAAACGCTGGTAACCAGCATTTTCTCCTTTTTCCGCAATATTTTCTTCTGTTCTAAAGTCATGTTTCAATTTGAGTTATGTTTATATTGTCGTCTGCAATCGCTTTCCATTTGGACAAATCCAAAACTTTGTTGTTTAACACCAACAAGTTAAAGAGAAAGTGCTAGTGACCAAAAGGTTTTCAAAAGTGTTCTTCTACATAATCGTTGAAACAATTGTTGAACAACATTATGCATAAAGGAGAAATTACTCGGCACAGGCTAGTCTTGTTTTTGCAAAAAAGTTTCGGGTCCTATTAGGAAAACGAAAAATGTGAACATTTATTTGTACATCAATGGTTTAAATAACAAGATGGATGTACATGCATGTATTTTTAATTGAAAAAAAAAAAATATACGAGTTTCTTTGCTGGAAATTAATGGTTTGTTCCTTTTGTTTTACTTCATGTATCATGTCATAAATTGTATATATTTTGAAATGGTTTTATTTATAGAATCCAAATTGAATTCTATCTACTGTAGATCTATATGGATAGGAAATTTTCAATAAAAAGAAAAGAAAAAGGTTGTCCAGGTCCTTTTTTTTTCCAAACCTTGCCCCATTTATCCCAATATAAAAGATGTTCCCGATACCTGACAGGCACAAGCATCAGTCATTTGAAAGTATTTTTCACACATTTTTTTGCCTGGATGTTATTTTTATCATGTATTGTGTTAATATATCTTTGACCTAGTACACAGAAACTTTTTAAGAGGATACATTTTTTTTTTTCGATGAAAGATCAAAATTTATTTCATCTAAACATCACCAGTAATATTTTACAAGTCGTGCAGCCCCTTCTGAAAGTATTTCCAATGGTGTTTACAAGATGAAATAAATTTGAATCTTTCTCAAAAAAAAAAACATATTCCATTTATTTTATGCTTCAAACTCCAGTACAATTGTTTTCAGTAATTCCAATGGCTTACCCCATCCACATAACAAAATCACAATGTTATATAAAGTACAAGAAATATAGGATAAAGTACGTCAAAAATCCATCTGGTTGAATGGCATACGCTGTTTAACTAAGTGACTAGCACTCAAGAACCACTGTTTCCG
This sequence comes from Tridacna crocea, assembly GCA_943736015.1. Classification (NCBI taxonomy): domain Eukaryota; kingdom Metazoa; phylum Mollusca; class Bivalvia; order Cardiida; family Cardiidae; genus Tridacna; species Tridacna crocea. The sequence continues at coordinate 34,365,410 of OX031063.1, read as the reverse complement.
CCTTCAGTTGAAGAGTTATAGGATACAAAACTAGCTTTTTTCCCATTCCATCAAAGGCAAATTCACTAAATTAAATTACATCAAATTTGTCACCTGCAAGTACTTTACTTTGATATGAATAAAATCATGTCTGGTAAAGACTGCACCAAATTCAAAGCATCTACAGACAACAAATTAAATCATGTTAATACGATGATTTCTGACTGTGATATTGTAGAAAATATTGTGGAAAATGGATAAAATACTGGTTGCTAGCATTTTCTCTTTTTTCACAGAATGTTTTCTATGGGATTCTATCTCGGGGTCATTAAAAGTTGCGATTGTGTGGTAAAGAGTTAAGGAGACTTTGTTTCTCTCTGTCCTGTGAAGGCATATTATGTATTTAAAGGTTGATTTCTGAGGAAGAGTCATTTAACCCTATTGAATAGCAAAACCTCAGATTAATTCATATTGCAAGAATTTGCAGAGGCAATCAAATGTGGGTCAAACAATTTGTGTTTGAAAGGGTAGAAAATATTGTGGGAGAAAGCATAAATTTGCAAATAACCTTTCCATTTCTGCTTTCCCCTGCAATTTTTCAACTGCTTTCTTTCTCAAGCTCATATAAACCATTTTCCCCATAGGCATTTCTATGGTATCTCTAAATGATCCAAAATAACAGCAAGGATGAAGCGGTTTCTTACGTATATATGACACCTTTTGATAGCATAGAAAACCTTGTAGCCAAAGGTGAAATTGCTCGTCACGAGCAATTTCACCTTTTGCCACAATGTTTTCCATAGGCTCCTACAAACAATGCGTAGAAATGAGTATCTATGGAGTTCAGGGTTAAGCTAAACATATGGGATGATTTGACATTAGCACATGTACTGCTCATGGACATACAACCTCACCTCCACATGCTGACCTTGTAAAAAGTAGATCAAAAGAAAAGAGAGATACACAGATAAAAAAAAAAGGAACAGATTAAATGTTCAAGCTTTTCACCACTTTTACTTTAAATATATAGCATTGTTCCCAATAGTTGAAGAACACAAAATGTAAAAATATTTTTTTAACTGGTCAAAGTCTACACTACATCAAACTTATCATGAAAATAAATAATTTCTAAAGATAATAATATTTCATTATAAACATCTTTCTAATTTCCCTATTTATAGTTATCAGTCAGACCTAAATAAAAAAAAAAAAAAGGTAATCAACTAAGCATTGACAAAAAAAAAAATAAAAAAGTAAGACTATTTCTTTCCCACTTCATGTTCAAAAAGAAGCAATAAGCACCACTAAGTATAAAAAAGAATTTCCCCCATCTGCTGACTATCCTACAGAACTACTGACTAATGCACATTATTTCAAACTCTTCACCAAATGATGCAATTTTAAAGTTGTCCAGGCGTTTCGTGTGGCTCATTGGTAAAGTGTAGGACTCATTACCTTGAGGTCCCGAGTTCGAGCCTCACTAGTTCCACTGGGTTTTTTCCTTGGGCAAGACACTTTAGAGCCTAGCCTAGTACTGGTGAAACCCAGGAAGCATGAATATGTGAAATGTCGCCATGATATCACTGAAATAATTTTGAAAGTGGCACAAAACACCATTCAAAATTAAACTGGTCCAAATTGAACACATTTGCTGATGAAAAATGTAATGAACATTTACTTTACTCTTTACCAAACAAGCCCTAATTCTCATAGCCCTACCAAGAAAAGCTTTTAAAAACCTTGTGGGAAAAGGAGAAAATGCTGGTAACCAGCATTTTCTTGTTTTTCCACAAGGTTTCCTATCCTTTCAGATAAAAATTCATAAAATAGAACACTTTATTTGTTGTCTGAAAATTCTTTCGATATGGACAAGTCTAACATTTTGTTGTCTGGTAAAGAGTTAAAATGATGGCAATTGTATGTGGATGTACACAAAAGCTTTTAGGAAAAAGGAGAAAATGCCAAAAACCAGCATACTCTCCCTTTTACATAAGGTTTCCAAGGGCTATTTCTTCAGGATTATTAACCCTTTACAAAACAAGAGGGCCATTGGCCCTGGAACGCTCACCTTAGACTATAGCTTATGAGTGAAATTCAATTCTTTGAGCAACTTTGGTAAAGCTTCACCCAAGGAACATTCCTGCCAAGTTTCATCAAGATTGGCCCAGTGGGTTAGGAGGAGAAGATGTTTATAGAAAGACAGACGCCGGACATAGGGCAATCAAATATCAAAGCTCTACACCTTCCAGTTTCAAAGAAGAATTTCAAATTTTCCTTCTTTGTCCTATGTTCGAACTTGTGGTCCCCAGGGCTGGATCAGTTTTAACCAAAGCAGCATCCTTGGAACAAACTTGGTAGAGGTCCACTCAAAGATGCTACATACCAAATATCAAAGCTCTACACCTTCCCATTTAAGAGAAAAAGAAATTTAAAATTTTCCTTCTTTGTTCCTATGTTCCAACCTGTGACCTGGCATGGCCAGTTTTGACGCCAGGGAAATCATATGACCAAACTTGGTAGAGGTCCTCTAGAAGATTCTGCATACCAAATATCAAAGCTCTGCACCCTCAAGTTTCAGAGAAGATTTCTAAAGTTTTTCTTCTTTGTCGCTATGTTCCAACCTGTGACCCCCCGGGGCAGGGCTAGTTTTGACCCCAAGGGCATAATATGAACAAACTTGGCAGAGGTCCAGTAGGAATTGATACATGCAAAATATCATAGCTCTATGCCTTCTAGTTTAAGAGAAGAAGAATTTTAAAATTTTCTTTGTTTGTTCCTATGTTTGAACTTGTGACCCCCGGGGCGGAGCCAGTTTTGACCCCACGGGCATGATTTAAACAAACTTGGTAGAGGTACACTCAAAGATGCCACATACCAAATATCAAAGCTCTACGCCACCTAGTTTCAGAGGAGAAGAATTTTAGAGTTTTCCTTCTTTGTTCCTATGCTCAAACTAGTTACCCCCGGGGTGGGGCCAGTTTTGACCCCAGGGACATCATTTGAATAAACTTGGTAGAGATCCACTACGAGATGCAACATACCAAATATCAAAGCTCTACGCTTTCTAGTTTCTGAGGAAAAGAATTTTAAAGTTTTCCTTCTTTGTTCCTATGCTCAAATTTGTGACCTCCGGGGTGGGGCCAGTTTTGACCCCAGGGACATAATTTGAACAAACTTGGTAGAGATCCACTACGAGATGCTACATACCAAATATCAAAGCTCTACACCTTCTAGTTTCAGAGGAGAAGATTTTTAAAGTTTTCCTTCTTTGTTCCTATGCTCAAACTTGTGACCCCCCCCCGGGTGGGGCCAGTTTTGACCCCAGGGACATAATTTGAACAAACTTGGTAGAGATCCACTACGAGATGCTACATACCAAATATCAAAGCTCTACACCTTCTAGTTTCAGAGGAGAAGATTTTTAAAGTTTTCCTTCTTTGTTCCTATGCTCAAACGTGTTATCCCCCGGGGCGGGGCCAGTTTTGACCCTAGGGGCATAATTTGAACAAACTTGGTAGAGGTCCATTAGGAGATGCTACATACCAAATATCAAAGCTGTACGCCTTCTAGTTTCAGAGAAGAAGATTTTCAAAGATTTCGGGGTTTTTTTTCGTTGTTGCCATGGCAACCAGAGTTATGGGTGGAATTAAATTCTTTGAACAATTTTGGTAGAGCTTCACCCAAGGAACATTCCTGCCAAGTTTCATGAAGATTGGCCCAGTGGTTTAGGAGGAGAAGATGTTTAAAGAAATTGTTGACGGACGCCAGACATTGGGCGATCACCATAGCTCACCTTTAGCACTTTGTGCTAAGGTGAGCTAAAAAATCCTTGGTTTTTATGACCCTAAGACAGAAGTCTTTTGAAAACATTGTGGGAAAAGGAGAAAATGCTGGTAACCAGCATTTTCTCCTTTTCCCAGGATGTTTTCTACCCTGCTGGAAACAAATAACAATCCTTGAATTACGTTTTTTTTTGTGGCCTGCAAGTGCTTTAAATTTGGACCAGACTAAAATTTTGTCAATTGGTAAATGCTAGATTTAATGTGGTATAGAGTTCAATATATAGATCTATATACTGATAACTGATATGTCATACTGACAGAACAAAAACAGAGTATTCATTACTAGTGTAAGCTTCATGGCTGTTATTTCTAAGTTTCAAGTAAAATGTGGGAAAGACAAGACCCAACATCAGGCTGCGGGTGCAAACCCGATGAATCTTGATCTATGCTATCAGTCTGATCTTGGATCTGCACTGTCCTTTGAGGAGATATTTCCTCAAAAAAAAAAAAAAAACTTTGAAATTTCAATATTTGCTTTTTCTACTACTGACCGGAAAGTTTCAATGAACTTATCCAGACGACAAAATAAGAGCGACTAAAAATTTGAAATTTGTTTTGTGAAGGGTAGAAAGGATTGTGAGAAAAGGAGAAAATGCTGGTTACCAGCATTTTCTCCTTTTCCTCCAATGTTTTCAAAAGGCCTTCTCCTTACGGTCATTAAAACTTGTGACTGTGAGGTAGGGGTTAAAGCATCTCCATAATGCATAATACCAAGCATCCCATAATTTTGAACCCATTCACTAAATTAAGAGATATGTAGTATCGTCCTCAAACATACTGATGATTAAAGATAGCAAAAAGTCTCTATTAACCCTTTACCCCATCAGGCATTTCTACGGTATCTCTAACTGACCCTAAATAACAGCAAGGATGAAGCTGTTTCTTATGTGTATATGACACCTTTTGATAGCATAGAAAACATTGTGGCAAAAGTTGAAATTGCTCGTCACGAGCAATTTCACATTTTGCCACTATGTTTTCCAAAGGCTCCTACAAGCAATGCGCAGAAATGAGTATCTATGGAGTAAAGGGTTAACAGCCTACCCTGACTACACAGGCTAACATGTGTCAATACATGTGCCCCCTTTTCACGGAGCAAGGTTCAGATACACATATATAATTCTAACTGTAAAGAATATAATTATCATCAGTAAAATTTACTAACATATATAGTGGTAAAAATGATTTAAAGCATGTACAACAATCTAAAACAATTGTCTACAATTCAGCATTAAATGGAAAAAAAATTCAGATATCAATAATTGGAGTAAATTTCAATATTCACACTTTTTATTCATATTTGAAGGTGCTCCCATATGTATGAAAGTTACATGTTCCAAGATGAAATTGTCCCCAGATACTTGAAATAAGACCCTAAAACAATGAAATTTGGCAGAAAAGGAAAGATACTCCAAAAAATATATCAAGCCTTTTATAAAAACTTGCTTCCTTTAACCCTTTACAAACGACCCCTGGTTTTCACGACCCTGGGAAAGAAGGCTTTTGAAAGCATTGTGGGAATAGGAGATGATGCTGATGACCAGCATTTTCTCCTATTGCCACAATGTTTTCTACCCTATCAAACACCTGTGCTCATTTGTATCAGAGCATAGTTTGTCCTCTGTGGATGCTTTTAGTTTGGATAAGTCTAAAATTAGTTGTCTGGGAAAGGGTTAACTCTTTACCACATTTCTTTAAAAGGGCAGAAAAACCTAGTTGGAAAAGGAGAAAAAGTCTGGTAATCAGCAATTTTCTCCTTTTCTCACAATTTTTGCCAGAGGCTTCTTCTTCAGTATCTTTTACATTCGGCAGTATGTGATAAAGGCTTCAGTATACTTGAAGTTCATATGTCAATGAAATAAAAATATTCTATATCAATTTCATAAAAATATTCTTTATTAATGAGATAAAAATATTCTGTGGAAGACATAATGTGACAAACATTGACACATCTTGAAATAACATTGGAAACAATGTTGCAAGAGCTACCCCTGCACTGCTTTCATTTACTTAGTAAGCCTGTATTTTAACTACTACACTATGGGATTAAGACTTTTAAAAAAATTATGTGGAAACAAGAAAATGCCAGTAAACCATTGACCCGTTTTACTAAGGTATTGACAGACAAAATTTGCGTAAGTTGTACATAAAAAAATGCAGGGGAATATTTCTGCTGCAAGATACGATATAACTAAGATGATTACTTTAGATACCTATTGCTATAAATCATTTTCTCCTTTTCCCACAATGTTTTCTTCCCTTCCAAAACCAAATTTCAATTTTTCAGTCACATTTATTTTGTTGTCTGCAAATGCCTTTGTTTAGCAGGATAAGGGTTGAGATTTCACTGACAGAGGGAGCCACTGAATTTTTCGTTTTCGTTGTTACTCGATATACATGAGAGCATAAACCTCTACTACATGGGTGCTTGTTAAGAGTCAGAGTTTGTTGCATTGAAGACCGTTTCTTTAACTACATGCTTTATATGTTCCGACTTTGCCATTCTGCTGAGAGCATCCAGTGTACCAATCACAGCACTGAAAAGTAAGAAAAGACCATTTGATTAGTTAGAGTGTCAAGATATATCATAATGATTTTTATCCTTTGTCAGTTGTACAGTCTATTGCTTTCTACTGCAATTTTTCCAATTTAAAAGTATGCCAGTTCTGCAAACATTGTCCAAGATGAAGAAATTACCAGAAAAGAGCAATTTCTCATTCTGCCCTCATAATTTACATGAAATAAAGAACCAAACCTAAATCCATGTGGCTAATACATAATTTTCCACATATTTTGTAGTAATTTCTAATTTTATAAGTCAGCAAAGCAATAAACTATTTTTACTCACCCAATCAGTCCCAGTCCAATGAGAAACCAATCTAAAAATACCTGCCATCTTGTTAAGGACCTGAAAAGGAATAATCAAACAAAGTTTATTAATGCCAATGCTCATGCTGCTGCTACTAATGTTGATGAACACTGATGCTGATGACTATTATACTAATGAATCCTCATTTAATCATGCTTATGTTAAGTTAATCACTTCTCATGCAATTTTATGCAATTGCTCGAAATTACCTGAGAATTAAGTAAGATCAACCCTATTACTTTTGACTGCATTTTTTTTTTTCTTTTTTAATACAAAAAAAAAAAAAAAGGAAAAATCCTAGGATAAAAGTCACAACAAATGCAAAATCTGATTCAAAATTTGTTTAATCAAATTGATGATTCAGTTATGTATCCAGAGACAGAAAAGAAAATTACAACCTTCGTCAGAAATTGCCTCTGCTGTTTGGAGCGTATGTGATGTATCACACAGTACATTAATCTGTAACCAAACAGTCCCTGGTCTTCACAAGCCTGGGAGAACAGGCTTTTAAAAACATTATGTAAAAGGGAGAAAAAGCTGGTATCCTTCAACTTTTCCCGCATTTTCTTGTTTTCTATCCTTCCCAAAACAAATTTCGATTCTTCATTCACCTTTGTTTTGTTGTCTGTAAATGCCTTAAGTTTGGACAAGTCTAAAATTTTGTTGTTTGGAAAAGATTCAAGGTAGGACCCTTTATCACATAATACCAACTCTTGAATACCTAAGGAAAGGAGATGTTTGAAACATTTAGGGAAAAGGAAAAAATGGTAGTGACCAGCATTTTCTCCTTTGCCCATAAAAATTTCTATCTATCAAAGCCAACTACAATTTAACCCTTTACAAAACAATCCCTGGTTTTTACGACTCTGACACAGAAACCTTTTGAAAACATTAAGGGAAAAGGAGAAGATGCTGGTAACTAGCATTTTCTCCTTTTCCCATAATGTTTTCTACCTTGCTGGAAAGAAATTTCAAGTTTTGAGTTATGTTGATTTTGTCATCTGCAAGTGCTTTCAATTTGGACAGCCTAAAATTCTGTTGTTTGGTAAGAGTTAAGTCATGTTTAATTTATCTTCAGCATACGCTTTTGCTTTAGATAATTCTAAAATTGTTGTGTATCTCTTACCCTTTAAACAGGGTCATATGAAACAGTCCTGGTAATGTAAATGCTAAGAGGGTACAGCATGTAGCCCCAACAAGGGCCATAATGTTTGAAAAACTTGGTATAATCAGGACAATAAACCCTGTCATAAGCACCATTGAGACCCGTAGTATATTCTGAAAGAATAAAAAATATTTAGCAAATAGTAACTTATAAAGTATAAAGATGAACATGTGCAAAAATTTTCTGCAGCTAATTTTCCCAAATTTACATTAATTAACTATGAAATATGTGATTTGCAAGGAATTGCTACATACTGGGAAAATAATCCGAGCAGATAAATATTACCAGTCTGTATTTCTGATGATATATTGCTGTGAGACAAGCGAAATCTCAAAACTAACTTGAGCTGGTGCTATATGATGCACTCATAATACTGCATCAGGTATAGTACATGTAGTACCACATCTATGACTACACACAATTATATGTATACATCTATGACTACAAACAATTATATGTATACATCTATGACTACACACAATTATATGTATATAAAATTTCTGAATTTTCTCATGATACTATCAGCTGCCTAAACAAGTTTCGAAATGTTTCAATTTGCCATTAACCTTAGATTAATTACTGGTGCAATATTTTGCAAAAAACACATTCAACGGAGTAAAAAAAAAATAGAAGAAAAGTATAACGTGTGGTAGCTTTTAAGGTGCTTTTTCATACCAAAATCTCACAACAACAAAAAAAGAAAATATCATTTACTTACCCCTTTCATAAGATTATTCTCAGGTTCCCATATTAAATAACCATCTAAAATCTTCATAACAGGAAACATCATCACTGAAACACATTTGTGGACAGTCTGATTAGAAACTTATCATTCAGTGATATAATAAAGAAGTACAGGGAATTTCAAAATGAAAGAACTAGTTCTTTCCATTTTATTAGTATGGATTTCAGCTGGAATGGTGACATTTCAATCAACTTGTTTCAACCTTTCCCAAAAGACACATTTTAGAGTCTTCCAAACTCTCAAGAGTTTGCAGACGACAATTTCAAATTTGATAAAAAAGACAGAATGTTCTCCAAATGGGTAGAAAACACTGTAGGAAAAGGAGAAATTGCTTGTTACGAGCAATTTCTCCTTTTCCCACAGTGTTTTCAAAAGACTTGTACTGTAGACACATAAAAACAAGGGCTTGTTTGGGAAAAAGTTAATGCTTCCATCTTATGTCTACAAATAAAGCCCTGGGTCGCCTTTGTTGCTCTTTCCGACTGGATAATTTCTTCAGCAAAACATCTCCACTATTGTGTTCAAAAGAATGTACCAACATGCACATGTACTTGTCTATATTTACCTATACCAATATTAGTTTCACAAAACTTTTTTTAGATATTGTTGAACATAGAATGTTTGAGCACCTACCTGGATATGTAAAAAATAGTGCTAAACACAGGCAAGACTTCACTATCATTGCAAAATCTATAGAGTCCCCTGAAATGTAACAAATCACATACCAATCTTCTCTAACAAGAGCCGAGGTTACACTCATTATAGTTGTAATTCAATTCTGATTGTAAACTAAACAAGACAACCATCTGGTTGGTTAAGAAAAAAACAAATTTCAACCTATTAACTCTTTATCTCACGACAAAATTTTAGACTGGTTCAAATTGAAAGCATTTGCAGACGACAAAATAAAGGTGATTGAAAAATAGAAATTTGTTCTTGGAAGGGTAGAAAACACTGTGGGAAAAGGAGAAAATGCTGGTTACCAGCATTTTCTCCTTTTCCCACAGTGTTTTCAAAAGGCTTCTTTCTCAGGGGCGTCAAAAGTAGGGATTGAGTGGTAATGGGTTAACTAAACAAGACAACCATCTGGTTGGTTAAGAAAAAATAAATCTCAACTTATTAAAGTTTAAGAGTCAAACCAAAAAGTTCTGTTTAAGAAATCATACTAAAGTTTCTTGTATGGAAAAAGAAAGGTCTGCCATGAAATAAAGTAAGGATGATGCTACAGACAAGTAGCAAAACTACAGTCCTGTCTAGTGACGCCTGACCCTGTAAGACCCTAAACACTCCTTATCATTTACTCACCCCCTATACATCACACAGACCTTTGGACAGTCTCAAAAAGTTGAGACAAGCTGTTACAATGACTCCCTCAGTTATGTCCTCCTTGGGTCATGGTCAGTTATCAGAGTTGAAATCATGATTTCTGCCCAAATTACGCACTTGATTCTTAAAACACCTTTCACAAGTATATCTGGTTTTGTAACCGGCGTAGGTCAAAGTTCAGACTGAACAGAGCATGCAGTCTGGTCTACTATCTACACTAACTTCTGTGCTGGAACATATATGAAAGTATCTAAGAAATTTTCATTTTTTAAATCTATACAGGAAATGTCTGTTGGGTTTATAAGCACGTTTACAGTTAATAGAGTTAAAAATCTATCTTAGTGACATGGTCTGAACTGACCTCATTTATGTGGGAAAGATCATCCTTGATCTGCAATATACAGAACTTAAAACTATATTATTACAAGTCTTCTACTCCAGAAGTGTCTATACAAAAAAAGTTTGCAGAAAAATGAGTAGGATAAAAGTAATGCATACCTTTGGGTAGATTAAGTGTAATAATTTGGTTAGTTTCTTTACCAAAGGACTGCAAAACAGAAAACAAACACATGTACACACAAAAAAATCAAATCAAATCTATAACTAGACAAAATTACAGTTGCAATTCTATGCTATGCAGAATTGTACAAAAACATTGATTTTTCCTGACATATATCATTTTCTGCTCATAAAAGCATTTCTTTTTTCTTAAAAATAGTCTTAAACCTTTCCTGTATAAAAACTTGCACTTTTCAGCACCTAAAACGTTAACTAAAACTCAGAAGAACTCAATTCTATGGGTTTGACTACAAGGTGGGACAGTCTAGGTCAAAGATCAGACTGCTTGTTCTGTGCAGCCTGCTCTTGGTCTATGCCAAAAGCAAAGGCCATTTTTATGTATATCATGTATTGTCACTGATGCTCATATACATGATACATCATACTTCCTTTTAGTATTTGAAACACTAGCTCAAAGTACATGTATGTACATCAGGGTTTTTCTGTATTTATCTTATAAATTCAGTCTGGTACAAAGAAAATAACACCATGGTATCTTTGGTTGAGCTTGCTTTATTCTCTAAAACCAATGAATTCATTGAATAGGGTATAGGGTTTTTAAGATATTCTGGCCAAAATAGCTTTGAAAATACATATACCATATTTGGCTAACCTGCATGGCCTGGAAAGTCTGAAGGATTAATTTGAAAACCTGTTGTATACAGACTATATAATTTAAAAATTCTCTTAGTTGAAGGCATTTGCAGATAATGAAGTAAATGGGACTCAACAGTCTTTCATTTTGGAGGTCTTTATTAAATTTTGAAGGCAAGATAATTTTGTGGGAAAAGGAGAAAATACAAGTTTACAGCATTGCCTCATTTTCCCATTTTGTTTTCAAAATCCCTCTACTTCTTCTGGATTGTTAAAATTGGGGAATGTGAGGCAAAGAGATAGAATCTTACAGCATATCCACAGCTTCCAAATGATATATACATACTGGTTACTATCACCATTGTGGTTACAAAATATCTAAAAATAAATAAAAGACATATTTAGACACTGGTTCTCTCTAGTAACACTTAACCCTTTACCAAACAATCCCTGCTTTTTAAGACCACTAGAACAAAGGCTTTTGAAAACATTGTGGGAAAAGGAGAAAATGCTAGTAACCAGCATTTTCTCCTTTTTCCACAATGTTTTCTACCTAGATGGTTACAAAATATCTAAAAATAAATAAAAGACATATTTAGACACTGGTTCTCTCTCTTAACACTTAACCCTTTACCAAACAATCCCTGGTTTTCATGACCCACAGAAAGAAGGTTTTTGAAAACACTGTGGGAAAAGGAGAAAATGCTTGTAACCAGCATTTTCTCCTTTTTCCACAATGTTTTCAACCTAGCTGGAAACAAATTTCAATTTTTGAGTTGCATTTATTTTGTTGTCTGCTTGTGCTTTGAATTGGACCAGTCTACAAATTTGTCGTTTGGTAAAGAGTTAAAGCATTTGAGCCGTCAGTCAAACTTTTTGCTATTTGTATATTCAGGCTGGCCTGAGATGAAGACTTTTTTCAAATCTTAAATTTTCTGCAAGTCTAAGGACCAAACTAACTCATGATCCAGGCACTCCAGACTAGATGGTTATCATGGATACTTATTTCATGCTTTCCGGTAGAATATCGAGAAATAGCAGTGAAAATATTTTTCGATCTTACACTGGTATCACCATTGAAAATACCGATTTTCATGTTCTTGTTGCCTAGGTAAATAGCGCGTGCCTAACAGCCAGATGGAAAATATGACCATATACCTTACATTTCTCGCGCTTGACGTAACGTTGCTATGCAGGAGGGGTACGCCATGGGGAATGAGGGAAAAGAACTGTACTGAATTTTGATAAAGCTCCACCCAGAAAGGGTGAAAAGCATGAAATCAATAGAATATTTGTATTTATCGGTGAAAGATCAAAATTTATTTCATCTCATGAACACTCATCGGTAATATTTTCACTCATGGCTGTGCCACTCGTGAAAATATTACCGATGGTGTCCACTCGATGAAATAAATTTCGATCTTTCACCGTAAAATACAAATATCCTCTATATATTTCAATAATGACTTGCTTGGTATAATACACGACTGTGATGCATCAAGCCCCCTATTCACACAGCATGGCTCATTTTTAATTCATTACCAAACAACAATATTTTAGGCTTGTCCTAATCAAAAGCATTTGCAGATAACAAAATAAAAGTGACTAAAAATTTGAAATTTGTTTTGTGACGGGTAGAAAACATCTGTGTGAAAAGGCGAAAATGCTGGTTACCAGCATTTTCGCCTTTTCCCAAAAAGTTTTCTATGGGATTCTTTCTCAGGGTTGTCAAAAGTAGGGATTGTGTGGTAATGGGTTAAAAAAATTTCATGACCATTTTAATCTTTTTAGTTTTTATACAAATTGAGCCATGCTCTATGAAAAGGGTGCTTAACCCTTTCCCAAACGACTAACTTTTGGACTAGACCAAAGCATTTGCAGATGACAATTCAACTCTTGCTAAAAAGATGATTTCTGTCTATGATAGGGTAGAAAACAACGTGGGAAAAGGAGTATATGCTGGTTACCACCATTTTCTTCTTTTCCAACAATGTTTTAAAAGGCTACTATTCCAGACCCGGAATTGTCTGGAATTGTTTGGAAAAGGGTTAATCCATTTGCCAAAAGTATTTACCTAGGTAGCAACCAGTGCAGAGTGATCTGGAATAAACCTAGTGCTATTGGTCAATTTTCTGTCTGTCAAAGGACCAGTTTACCTCATAATTAAGCTGGATGTTTCACCCTTTACCAAACAATCCCTGGTTTTTATGACCCAGAGAAAGAAACCTTCTGAAAACACTGTGGGAAAAGGAGAAAATGCTGGTAACCAGCATTTTCTCCTTTTCCCACAATGTTTTCTTCCTTACCTCAAACAAATTTCAGTTTTTCAGTCATACTAATTTTTTTTTGTTTGCAAATGCTTCCAATTTGGAGTAGTTTAAAATTATGTTGTTTGGTAAAGAGTTAAAAAAGTGCCTATGTTATACAAGCAAAGGGTCATCTGGTAAAGACATAGTAGTCAATCATCTTAACCCATTACCACACAATCCCTACTATTGATGCCTCTGAGAAAGAAGCCTTTAGAAAACATTGTGGGAAAAGAAGAAATGCTGGTAACCAGCATTTTCTCCTTTTCACACAATGTTTTATAGCCTGCACAAAACAAATTTCAAATTTTCAGTCACTTTTATTTTGTCGTCTGCAAATGCTTTCAATTTGGACAAGTCTAAAATATTGTCATCTGGTAATGAGTTAAAAGGTAACTTTTAAAATGTAAACAGTTGTTTATTTGTATAGAGCCTAACATTGTTTTCAACATTTTTTTTTCGGTCATCAAGGCCAGTTTACTTGACCATGCATTCCTTGCATTGTTTTCACCAGTACTTCACACAGTGAATCCTACTGCAACAACTATCATCAATCGTCAGATAGGCATCAGACAAGCTGTGGATTCGATTTAGAAAACACCCGGTCTGAAGCCCTCATGTAACCAAATGAGCGACTGGGCTTAGCTATAACATTCACAGATAACGAAAATTAATTGATTTCAACCAGTGTCTGTGTTTTTTCAAAAAGATTTCACAATCAGATAAAATGCCTTTGAGGACTAATGATACAAATCACCTTCAATGCACTTACTTTTTAAATTTATGTCGCACTTCCTCTGCTAATGAAGATTCTAACGATAAAATCATCCCTGCACCCTGTAATGAACCAGTTCAAATGTCAAGAAACTTTCTATTGGTTAACCCTTTACCACACAATGCACAGCCTTCTGAAAGCATTGTGGGAAAGGGAAAAAATGCTGGCGACTAGCATTTTCTCCTTTTCCCACAATATTTTGTACCCTTTCAAATATAATTTCCACTTATTGTGTCACATTTGATTTGTCGTCAGCAAATGCTCTAGAATTAGCCAAGTCCAAATTTCTGTTGTTTGATAATGTAGTAAGTATCAATCATTTACCTTATAATCTTAAGTTTTAATGATAATGGCCTAAAAGGGCTTTTGAAAATATTGTGGGAAATGGTGCAAATGCTGGTAACCAGCATTTTCTCCTTTTCTCTGAATGTTTTCTACCTTTTCAATTGCAAATGTAATGTTTTAACCCATTACCACACAATCCCTACTTTTGACGCCCCTGAGAAAGAAACCTTTAGAAAACATTGTGGGAAAAGGAGAAAATGCTAGTAACCAGCATTTTCTCCTTTTCCCACAATGTTTTCTGCCCTTCACAAAACAAATTTCAAATTTTCAGTCACTTTTATTTTGTCGTCTGCAAATGCTTTCAATTTGGACCGGCCTAAAATATTGTCGTTTGGTAATGAGTTAAGTAACATTTAGTTTGTAGCTTGCGAATGCTTTCAGTTTGACAAGGCTGAAACTTTTATCACCTGATAGAGGGTTAAAGATTAATAGAATTTCAGAAAAACTCAAAGCATTTACAGACAAAAATTTAAATATGGTTCAAGGATCAAACTTTTTTTGATTGGTTAGAAAATAGAGTGAGAACAGGGAGAAAGGCTGGTTACCAGCATTTTCAGCTTTACCAATCATGTTTTAAAAAGTCTTCCCTATTACGGAAAACTCGGTATTGTGTAGTAAAGAGTTAACACTTTACAAAAGGCCAAAATCTTACACTGGTCCAAACTGAAAGCACTTGCAGATGACAAAATATACATGACTAAGATTAAAATTTGTTAAGGTAAATGGTTCATAATTAGATTAGAAAACATTGTGAGAAAAGGAGAAAATGCTATTTACCGGTCACAGGGTCATTAAAAGTCCTGATTGTGTGGTAAAAGGTTCATGTGCAACATTTTTTTTTTCTTGCTGTTTTGTAAAAAGCTATCTCCTGCAGGGAAACTTCCTGCATCTTTGCATCAGACCACTTGTACAGACATTGTGGTTAAGCAAAACAACCTTTTAACCAATTTCCCTTCTGTTCATAATTATTCAGTTAACCCATTACCAAACAACAAAATTTTTAGGTTTGTCAAAATTGAAAGGAATTGCAAATGACAAAATAAAAGTGACTAAAAATTTGAAAATTTTGTTTTGCGAATGGTAGAAAACATTGTGGGAAAAGGAGAAAATGCTGGTTTTCAGCATTTTCTCCTTTTCCCACAATGTTTTCTAAAGGCTTCTTTCTCAGGGGCGTCAAAAGTAGGGATTGTGTGATAATGGGTTAAAAAGCCTAACCCTGCACTACACAATCCCAAGTTTAACTCTTTACCTCATATGCCAATTTGAGGCTCTTCCATTTCAGCAGCAAATAAAGATATGATATCAAAAATGTGGACAAATGAGGATACAAATATCAGATTGAGTGGAAAACATTGTGGGAAAAGGAGAAATTGCTCGTTACGAGCAATTTCTCCTTTTCCCACAATGTTTTCAAAAGCTGTCATGTTGTTGATATGTCAAAATGAGTATCTATGGATTAAAGGTTAAATAATCTGAGACTGGAAGACATATAAAAACAATGTGGGACAAATAGAAACTCCTGGTGCAAAGAATTTTCTCTTTTTCCAAGAATTTTTTCTGCCTTTAAGAAACAGAAAAAGATTATTTAAGCCATATCTGAATGATTGTCTGCAATTGCTTTCAATTTGGACCAGTCTATTTTTTTAACCATAAGGTAAATGGTTTATAATTAATACTGACGATTCATGCATCTATTTTGTTTAATATTACTGCATTTCCTTTAAGTGATACGTTTGCCCTTTACCACCCAGTTTTGAGTTCTAACAATCGTAATTGAGAAGGCTTTTAAGAAACACTATGGTAAAAGGAAAAAATGCAGGTGACCAGCACTTTCTCCTTTTTCCCCACAAAGTTTTCTGATTTTTCAACCCTTAAAATTATCACTTGAACCTTTCTTATTTCACTTCTGCAAAAGCATTTAAAATGGACTAAAGTTTTTGTTCACTGGTAAAGAGTTTATGCGTTTTTAAAAAACCTACCTGCAGCACTTTCCTTTTTCTGCTTAAGAAATGATTTCTTAACCCATTACCACACAACCCCTACTTTTGACGCCCCTGAGAAAAAAGCCTTTTGAAAACACTGTGGGAAAAGGAGAAAATGCTGGTAACCAGCATTTTCTCCTTTTCCCACAGTGTTTTCTACCCTTCCCAGAACAAATTTCAATTTTTCAGTCACCTTTATTTTGTCGTCTGCAAATGCTTTCAATTTGAACCAGTCTAAAATTTTGTCGTGTGGTAATGGGTTAATTCTTAGAGCTCTAAGTACATTTTAACCCTTTACCACATTATCCTGAGTTTTGAATACTCTGAAATAGAAAGCCTTTGAAAATATTGTGGGAAAAAGAGAAAATGCTGGTAACCAGTATTTTTTCCTTTGCCCATAATGTTTCCTTCCCTTTTAAAGACAATTTTCTCCATTTACAACACATTAACATTGTTGTCTGCAACTGCTTTCTCTATGGACCAGTCAAACAATTTGTTGTTTAGTAAAGAGTTAAGGATTTTTCCACAGGAAATTTACATGCTGATTTAACTCTTTACCAAACGACAAAATTAAAATCTGGTCCAAATTGAAGGCATTTGCAGACAACAAAATTCATGTGATTCAAAAATTGAAATTTGGTTTGGGAAGGGTGGAAAACATTGTGGGAAGAGAAGAAAATGCTGGTTACCAGCATTTTCTCCTTTTTCCACAATATGTTCTAAGGGCTTCTTTCTCGGGGTATTCAAAAGCAGGGATTGTGTGGTAATGGGTTAATTCAGAGAGATTTTTGATAGGACAATAACATTTACGATCTGACTGTACAGAATGTCAAATCTGATCTCTGATTTACAGTTCTCTATTATAAGAATTTTACTAGAAAGTAACTGTGAGATAACAGTCTTTTCTGAAAGTCCATTTGATTTATATATGGCACTCCGTGGGTTAGAATATAAATCTAACCTTGAAAGTAGTGCAAGTAGATGGATTGAACATTTTATCACTTCACAAACAATCCAGCCATAATGACCCTGTGGCAGAAAGCTTTTAAAAACAATGTTGGAAAAGAAGAAAATGCAGGTAACCAGCTTTTTCTCCATTTCTCACAATGTTTTCAATCCATTATTTAAGCAACACAGTTTGTAGTCTGCTAATGCTTTCCATATAGATAAGTCTAAAATTCTGTTGTTCAGTTAGAATTAAGTCAGTAAACAAAACTGCAATTTTGCTATTATAATGTCAGGAAGACTAGAATATCTAGCAAATTATTGAACAGAGTACATCAAGATCAGAATGCATTCTTTAAGTAGTCTCATCCTGATCTATACTTTGAAAAGAAAATCACCTCAGTGCACTTAATTGTAACTCATAAATAGTCTTTAAAATTGCCTAAAAAAGCCTGGGTAAAATAGAATATAATCCTTGCAAGAAAACTGCTGAATAATGTACAACCCTTTTTTTTTTAGAAAAGTGGCCAGCAAATGTCCGAGACCATCAAATATCTAGGCTGCATATCACAAACAACAAATGTCCACAGGTCTGTCTTGACTAAAGGAAAACATGGATAGACTCACTGGCTGCCATGTCATAACTGAATTTCTAAAAACTAACTAGACAAAACACTATACAAACAGGGCAACCAATGAATATACCTTTTAATCTTTAATCCCTAGCTACACCCTAACTATATACTTACCTCATAACAATAAATAGATATAGCTAAAAAGAATGGAAGACCTCGTATCTTTACTTTCTTTGGATGGACTCTGGAAAGAAAATATTCAGTATGACGGCTGAACTTCACAAGGAAAAGGTAAATCCAAACAGTGTCAGGTTAAATCTATTTTTGTATTCATTTTAGTAACCTTGACCTTAGCTGTAAACTGCAGGCATGTGCACAATCTATATTTTTAAGACATATCATCCTATAAAGTTTCAGAAAATAGCTCATGACAGCTGCAGATTTCTTTTTTTCCATTAAGCTGCAATGGCACTGATTTTAGCCTAAAACTGATTATGTACGCAGCATATACCTGTACATACAATTCTCTACCCAAAGATGTAAATTCTATCACTGGATCTAGATTACTTGCTGCCGATGGACACAGAGACCAATAGATGGACAGAGGGCAAACCTGAAGGCATTTAACCCTTTACCAAACAATATAATATTAGCATAGTCCAAATTGGAAGCATTTACAGATGACAAAACTAATGTGACTCCAGAACTGAAATTTGAGGGAAAAGGAGAAAGTGCTGGTTACCAGCATTTTTTGCTCTTTTTCCCCACTATGTTTTCAGAAAGCTTCTTTTGTAGGGTTATGAAAAACCAGGGATTGTTTGGTAAAGGGTTACCACTTCACCAAAAATCAGAATTCTAAAATTGTCCACTTTGATGGCATTTGCAGATGAATCAAATGACAGAATTGGTCTTTAACCCATTACCACACAATCCCTACTTTTGACGCCACTGAGAAAGAAGCTTTTTGAAAACACTGTGGGAAAAGGAGAAAATGCTGGTAACCAGCACTTTCTCCTTTTCCCACAGTGTTTTTTACCCTTCCCAGAACAAATTTCAATTTTTCAGTCACCTTTATTTTGTCGTCTGCAAATGCTTTCAATTTGGACCGGTCTAAAATTTTCTCGTGTGGTAAAGAGTTAAAACAATGGAAAAAGAAACTAACACTGGTAACAAATATTTTTCTTTATTTCTCATCATCTTTTCAAAAGTCTTCTTCAGCAGGGTTTATAGAAGTACACTTTTGTTTCATAAAAAGGTTCATAAAACTCTTTGCCAGACAACCCAAACACAGACTCCTATGTACTGTATAAGAGGAAATGTTTGCAGCATGGAAAGTTTTGTAATTTTGCAAATTTGAAAAATTGGAAAACTTTCCTGTTCACGTATTTAGCAACAAGTGTAACAGCAAATACCAAGTTTCTTGAATTTGCAAACAAAACCCAATGCAAAATGTCCATAATCAGTATTTGCAAATTTTTCAACACACCTACATATCCGTGTTTACAGTATTCAAAGCATTTCTAGATGGCAAATTAATTTAGAGTCAAATGCAGCAATGTTCCTTTGAAAAGTCTAGAACACTACGGAAAATAAAGTAAATGCTTGTTGTCAGTATTTCTTTTTTCCCCAAATATCCTTTTAGAAGCCATCTTACTCAGGGTTGTTAAAACTGCCAAGTACTTGGTAAAGGATTGACCAATAATGTACAGATACAATGGCTTGAGTTTTATTAGACTTCAATTCTATTGAGAGTTAAATGCATCTGCCTTCAGGAACCTATAATCAATATATTGGAATGACACAAAACGCTTGCTTCAGTATTTCCTAAAATTTTAACCCAGAAATTTGATTCTTTAACCTAATGAAATTTACCTCCGAAAATATCATTCTTTAACTCTTTACCACACAATCCCAACTATGAAGGACACTGAGGAAGATTGCTTTTGAAAACATACAAAAAGAAGAAAATGCTGGTAAGCAGCATTTTCTCCTTATCCCACAAAGTTTTCTTCCCTTCCAAAATCAAATTTAAATTTTTGAGTCACATTTATTTTGAAGTCTGCAAGTGCTTTGAATTTGGACTAGTCAAAAATTTTGTCGTTTGATAAAGAATTAATTAACAAAAGTACTCAGCTCTTGAAAACATTTGAGTGAAAGGTGAAAACTTGGTAACTATCAAGCGCTCCCTATCGTATCTTTTCTCAAGTACATACATCAAACATAAAAGAGTATATTCCCTTATCCCTCAAAGGTGACCATTAGCAGGGGAATAAAAAGGTCTATTCATATAGAAACTGGTCTGAGGTAACAGCTCAAGCCACTCTATCGACTTTGAGAAAGGAAGCAGTCAATCTGTGCATAGCTAGAATACATTTCTTTATCCATAGAGCCAAAATCATGACTTTATTCTGTAAGGTATCAAGGAGAAAAAAAAAAGCCTTGCCATAGCACTATTGATATTCTTCTACAAAATATTTAGCACTGTAAAAGATTAATACAACTTACTCTATGTTATATAGATGTTCAAAGTCAAACCATAACACAACAGCAAATGCCATCAAGTTTGAGCACTGTGCAAGCAAGCTGTAAGAAATATATATAGGATCTGACATGTGTTGGCTTTTGAGATAAAATTTTATTAAACCAGTCTAGGGGAAATGTTATTAAGGGAGCCTGTGCACGTGGTGAGCTTAATAAAATTTTTTCTTGATGAGCTTAATAAAATTTCATCTTAAATGCCACCGTATGTCAGATTCTTTTTATCACACAATGATATTTCTCAAATAACAGATCAGAAGACGTAAAAACATCTTTAGATGCACCCACAGTTATATCCATATATCACATTCACTTCTATGAAAAACATTCAAAATGACATCAAAAAAGGATGTCACACAATTGTGATATTACACATGTATAAGATAATAATTTTTATAATTACTTGGGCCATGCTCTGTGAAAAGGGGGTTCAATGCATCTGCAGAAAGTATTTACCAAGGTCAGCCGACACAGTCTGCACAGGCTGACCTTGGTCAGTTTTTCTGGTCAATTTCTATTGGTTCATTTTCTGCCTGTGAAGAGACCATTCTACATCATGGTTCACTTGATTATGAGACAAAAATAATGGATGTCATGGATCCATCATTTTGTGATGAGTTCCTCAGTATCATTCATCATGGACAAACTAACCCTTTACAACACAGCAAAAATTTAAACTTGTCCAAATTGAAAGTATTTGCCACTGACGAAATAAACGTGACTCAAAAATTGAAACTTAACTTTAGGGGAGTAGAAAACATTGTGGGAAAAGGAGAAAATGCTGGTTACCAGCATTTTCTCCTTTCCCTACAATGTTTTCAGAAGGGTTATTCCTATGGGTCGTAAAAACCAGGGATTGTTTGGTAAAGGGTTAAACTCCCTTTTGCCAGTGCATGGATCACTCGTTCTCTATCCTTTATGAGTTGATAGGGTGAGATGGCTTTACTCTAATGTCAAAGATCAATTCTTTCTCTTCTGTACAAAAATTCTGAGGACTGCCTTACATAACCACAGATCAAGCTTGCTATCAGGAATTTCTCCATTTGCCAAAATGTTTTCAAAGGTTTTACAAAATTACATGGTATGCAGCTGGTGATATGTTTGTGGAGCTGGATCACAGCCATCTAGTGTACTGAAATCACTTGATCAAGTCAAAAGGAAGTTTTATGTCAAAACAGTTATTTTCTCTATTTTCCACAATGTTTTCTACCCTATATGAGAAAAATAATTTTATATGAGTCACATTGAGGCTGTCATCAGCAAATGCTTTCAATTCAGAGCAGGTCTAGAAATTTGTTGTGAGCTAGAGGGATAATAATGTTAGCAATTGCATGATAATGTATTTTCTTGTCCTGTGTGGCTCAGTGGTAAAGTGTAGGACTCTTTACCTGGAAGCCTTTGGTTCAAGTCTCACTGGACACATTGTGTCAACCCAATATGACTGATATGGTTGAAATACCATTGAAATAATGTTGAACACAGGTTACTTATTCAGGTCATTCAACAGTTTCACAAGATTAAGGCTAGGGCTCTGCAGTTCCTTGCCCAAGGCAAATATCAGCTATGATCAATATGTACACAGAGAACATAATAAATCCAAGAACCAAATCTGTACCTTGTCATTGCAAGCCCGCCAAGATGACGTGTCAATGTCATGATTGTCATGGGAGGCAGTAGTATTAATAGCCAGTAATGTCTGAAATTGTATGGAGAAAAAATAGTTTAATCCATTACCGCACAGCAAAATTTTAGACCAATCCCACTTAAAAGCATTTGCAGATGACAATTTCAAAGTGGCTCAAATGGTGCAATTTTACTTTGAAAGGGTAGAAAACATTGTGGGAAAAGGAGAAAATGCTGGTAACCAGCATTTTCTCCTTTTCCTACAATGTTTTCAACAGGCTTCTTCCTCAGGGGTGTCAAAAGTTGGGACTGTGTGGTAAAGAGTTAATTCATAAAGCACCTTTCATAACTGAAGTTGCTTATGCAGCTCGTGTATATGAAAGATCAGACTTCAGAAACATGCAGGCTGATCTTTGATCTACACATTCCACTTTACTGAAATATTACAGACAACAGCCATTATATCATGTCAACTAATCTAGTCTTATTTGTAAACTAAAAATATCTGTCCGGCTTTTTCAGCACTCCAACTCTTACCATATGAAAAAAATTTAGAATTGAGAGAATATGCAGGCAACAAATGAAACAAAGCTCATGTTATCAGATTTTTCTTCGATTGGATACTAAACATTGTGGAAAACGAGGGAAATGAGAAAATTGTTTCAATAAAATGTCAATAATTTGCAATATTTTGTCGTTGAAAAGGTGTAGAAAAACACTAAAAGGAATATAATGCTGTGGTGATTTTCCTGATGCTCATACATGTATTTACTTCTCACTGCGCAAGAATATTTTGGCATCTTGCTACGTATCAGTCTCGCACCATACCTAATTGTCTCATGCTGCTTGACTTTAATTCAAGCCCAAATTAATCACAAGCACCAGAAACCCACCAAATGTTTTACTCTGTATGTATTGGTGAAACTGTGTTTAGTCCTCTATAGTTTAATGAAATACCATATAGAAGTATATTTCGAAAATCTGGCAGAATAGCAGATGCACAACAAAGGAGAAATAATTCAAATCTTTCACAAAAAAGAGAAGAAAATGCAAGTAACCCTTTCCCCTATTTTTTTTTTTTTTTTTGCACTATCAGAGTGCTGAAGCCTTATTTATGACAATTTTGAAATTATCGTTAACAGATGTTCTGATTTAGAAAAAGTCTAAAACTTTTCATTCTGAAAAGGTGCAACCCTCTTCCACACAATCTGGAGTTTCAACAAACGTGAAAAAACATGGAGGGAATAGGAGAAATGGTTGAATTCTTCCCTTCCTTGACAAGTTTCAATTTTTTAATGGCTTGATATTTTTGTCCGCAAATGCTTTCAATGGGAGTTGTCGAAAATTTTCTGCCATGTGATGAAGAGGTAAATTACTCTTTACCACATAATAAAATTTTGGATTCAACCTAATAGGAAGCTTAGCAGATAATGAAATAAATGTAGCTCAAATTATTATTCTTGTCTTTGAAAGTGAAGAAAACATTGTGGGAAAAGGAGCATTTTCTCATTTTCCCAGTGTTTTCAAAAGCCTTCTTCTTAAGGGTTGCTGAAACTACAGACTGTGTGGTAAAGAGTTAGAGGACATGACTCTTTGTTTGTCTATCAAGCCAGTAAAGGAGAACTACATGTACACCAGGCAAAGAATATAAAACTTACGTTTGCATGCTTGGAAAATAATCTGCTAAGTTTTCTGTTATAAAAATGATGTAGGCACAGCAAAAACCTGAATAAAATAAAGACAAATATAGAATGTTGTTATAATTTTCTTATTTTTATATGCATATTGTCACACCTATTTTCAGATGGAAAGTAGAACACTGAAAAGAAAAAATAATGATCCTTTTTTTCCCCTGTAACATTTATTTTCAGATTAAAAGTAGAACACCTAAAAGAAAAAATAACGATCCTTTCTTCCCCCAGAGTGTAACAGAATAGGTTCGTGGAAATTGAAAGCTTTTTCAGACAAAAGGTGAAAATCATTTAGGAAAAGGAGAAAATGATGGTAAATAGCATCTCTCCTTTTCTCACAATGTATACAAATGGTTTTCCTCACTGTTCATAAAACCCAGGATTGTACGGTAAAGTTTTAATAACATTGAAATCATCCTACACATAGCAAAAAAGTACTTTAAAACATGCAGCTGCTCCCTTTATTTCAATGTTTTCAAAAGCTATTCAAAAGCTATCCAAGTAAGGGACAAATTAACTCCTTTTCACACAATGTTTTCAAAAGGTTTATCCCTTTCCAATCAACATCGAACTGTGTAGTAAAGAGCACACAATCCCGAGTTTCCATGATCCTGGTTACCAGCATTTTTCATCTGCAGATGTTTTCAATTTGGTCGAGTCCAAAATTTTGTCATTTGGTAACAACCAGTATCTAATTGCAGATGATGGTTTTTATCTTGCATGAACAATTGCAACAAATAGTTTCACCTTTTGCCACAACATTTTCATGTACTTTAATAAATAAATACTATCTTCTTGTTAAATCTTTCTTACACATTTTAGATTCATCTTCATTAAAACTATTTACAGATGTTGCTCCAAGAAGCAACTTTTCTTTGCGAGGGTAGAAAGCATTGCATAAATACATTTTGGTGCAATAGTTTGCTAGAAGGAAATTCTCTTTCTTCCATAGTGTTTTTTTTATTTGCCATTGACTTGCTAGGTAAAGAATAAATTGTACATGAGCTATGCTCTGTGAAAATAACAATCATCTGACTCTTTACCAAACAACAAAATTTTGGACTTGCCCAAATTTAAAACATTTGTAGACAACAAAATATGTGTGTCTGAATAAATGAAATTGGTTTTAAAAAGGGTAGAAAACATTGTGGGAAAGAAGTAAATGCTGATAAACAGCATTTTCTCCTTTCCCATAATGTTTTCAAAAGGCTTGTTTTTCAGGGTTGTTAAAAGTGGTGTTTGTGTGATAAAGGGTTAACCCTTTAATAAACAATCATTGGATTTTACGGCCCAAAGATAGAAGTCTTTTTAAAACATCGTGGGAAAAGGAGAAAATGCATTTTCTCCTTTTCCAACAATGTTTTCTGATCTTTCTAAGACAAGTCAAATCCTCTTAGACACCTTTAATTTGTCATCTGCATAATGCTTTCCATCTTGGAGTAGTCCAAAATTTTGTGATATGGTAAAGAGTTAAACAGCACACAGATGCTTTATTCATATTGCTCAATAGAATAATTGGTAGCAAGAGAATCAATCTACAGCCATGACCTTTAAGTTCTCTGTAACAGTTCTAAATCCAGTAAAATTTTTGTCTACATTGATACCGGTGTGGTCAAAGAAACCTTGTACAATAATGAGCTACCTTTCCTGCAATCAACAAAAATTTCTGAAATATTAGGAATATTCATATTCTTTGCTCTTCACCCTTACCACACAATCCTAACTTTTACCAACCCCATTATCTCCCAGTAGATGGCATTCTACAAATGCACATCTATCCAATTTGAGCATCCTGGGTACAGAACCAGCCTACCTTTCTATGCAACAACCATTACTTTGAATTGCAAACTAAAATAAACATTTAATTAAGACGCAACCAGGTGCAATTAACTCAGCTATGATCAGCAGTTTAGAGATATCTGGAGCTAGAACAGGCCTGATTTCTCCTCAAACATATTGATAAAAGCCATTTTCTCCATTGCTACTTTATAGTCCCTATTACTACAATCCCCCCAATAATGGGGGTAGTGATGTATCATACAAGACAGGAAGAATAAAACATGCGCAGACAATGTTACCAAACCTGAGAAGAAAAGAATTTACAAAACACTGTTGGACAGGGAGCACATGCTGGTAACCAGTATTTCCACCGAATCCAGCAATGTTTCAGCAAAATAAATTTCAATGTATGAGTTACATCTATTTTTATTGCCTACACATGCTTTCCAGTTGGACAAATCCAAGATTTTGTAGTTTGGTAAAGAGAGTTAACTGCAAGTTAAGACATGTCAAACATAAAATTGTTTGCAGTAAATCCCATAAGGCATTTCTATGGTATCTCTAATTGACCCTAAATAATAGCAAGGATGAAGCTGTTTCTTATGTGTATATGACACCTAACCTTTAAATAGCAGGAAAAACATTTTGGCAAAAGGTGAAATTGCTCGTCACGAGCAATTTCCCCTTTTGCCGCAATGTTTTCCAAAGGCTCCTACATGCGATGCGTAGAAATGAGTATCTATGGAGAAAAGGGCTACTATAAATGAAAGGATTTGATTTGTATTTAAAATGTTAGATTGAAAAAAAAAAGAAATAAAACTCTGGTTTCCATAATTCCTTCCTTTACAAAAAAGTTTTCAAAAGCCTCCTTCAGGGTAAAAAAAATGGTTACAATTGTCCACTAAAGGACCAATTGGAAGAAAGGCAAATTTATCAAAAGCACAAATAGGCAAATTAAACCTTTTCTGAAAGAATCCCTGGTTTTCACAACCCTGAAAAGAAGCCTTTTGAAAACACTATGAGAAAAGGAGAAATGCTTCTAACCAGCAAAGGCTGTGATATCTTTATATGCTACTTTGGTTAAAAAAAAATTCAGAGAGCAGCACATAATATGGATCAGAATTTAGCTATACATTCTATGCAACAAAATTTTCATTCTATGCCACCCCCAATGCAGTCACAGTTATATCCTTTGAGATCTATAGATTAACTCATTACCAAACAATGAAATTTAAGGCTTCTCCAAATCGAAAGCACTTGCAAACAACGAAATAAAAGTGACTGAAAATTTGTAATTTGTTTTGTGAAGGTTAGAAAACATTGTGGGAAAAGGCGAAATGCTGGTTACCAGCATTTTCTCCTTTTCCCAAAATGTTTTGAAAAAGCTTCTATCTAAGGGTCATAAAAAACCAGGGATTGTTTGGTAAGGGGTTATACCCTTTACTACACAAATCCTGGTTTTTACAAATGTGAGATAAAAGCCTTTTGAAAACATTGTGGGAAGGGGAGAAAAAATGCAGCTCTTTTTTTTTACAGTATTTCTACCCTGCTGGAAACAAATTCCAGTTTTAGAGTTACATTTATTTTGTCGTGTGCAAGTGTTGTAATTCGAATCTGTATAAAAATTTGTCATTTAGTAAAAAGTTAATCAGAAAAAGGTAATTTCATGTTTACCAAACAATGGTCAGTGGTATGAGAAGAATAAACTCTATCAAAGTCACTACTGTACATCAAAGCCAACAAAGACTTTGGCAAAACTAGGGATTAGACCAGCATCCCTCTTAGTGCAAGCCTTGCATCAATAAAGAAAACTACTTACCTGTTTGAGATATAACAATGGCCAAATCTACCAACAGTCGTCCTGTATTACCAATGGCATGAAAACCTGAAAAACATATTAAACATATACAATTGATCTTTTACCAAGCACCCCCATAATGAAGACTCTTAGCTTAGAGGAGATGGCTTTTGAAAACATTATGAGAAAAAAGACAAATTTCTTCTTTGCTGTATTATGGGAGACCACTCCTTAAGGCATGGCTTCATCCTGTTTTAAATATCTTACAATTGTGTTAGGGAAAAATCTTTTTTGCTCAGTAGTTATGGTGTTGGTCTTTTAAACCTCGAAAAAAGAGGATCTTGTCCACATGGCTTCCACAACAGCCAGGAGAGGTTTGTAGATGCATTAATTTTGTAACGAACTTTCATGTTTGTAAGATGGGCACTTGTCTGGTATTGGCCATTGAGCCGTTAATCCCATTTGTTTTTCAAAAAAATGGACTTTCTGCCCAACAAGGCTTTGAGTCATTAATAAATGATGACTTTAAGAGGGGGTGTGCTACCAGAGATCACTCCTTCCTGCATGGCTTCATCCCAGTTTAAACCTCGAAAAAATAAGGATCTTGTCCGTATGGGCTTGAATCCTGCCAGGGGCAGTTTGTATACTCAGTATACGCTATGCATTTGTTACAAACTTTTTATGTTCGTAAGCTCTAACAATGCTTCCTAGTTTTCTTTGTCCCCTATAACCATTAATTTTAGTACTGTATGGATTATACCTGTTCTAAACAAATTAATATCTGACTGTGTGCCTACATAATAATAATAAAGCTAAATATTCCTTTGTTGCAGTGTTTCTAAGAATGGTCTATCATTGACCAATCCCTAACCAAATGACAAAACTTAATATTTGTCCAAATTTGTAGGCATTTGCAGATGATAAGTTAGAAATTCAAATGATAATTTAGCCATGGAGATAGGTGAAAGCACTGTGTCAAAAGGAGAAAATTCTTTGTACAAAGATTTCTCCTTTTTTTCCACAGTGTTTCAATAGCCTCTTGCTTAACTCTTTACCACATAATCCTGACTTTTAACGACCCTGAGAAAGAAAGTCTTTGAAAACATTGTGGGGAAAGGAGAAAATGCTGGTAACTACCTTTTCCAAATCAAATTTCAATGTTAGATTCACATTTGTTTTGTTGACTGCAAATGCTTTCAGTTTAGACTAGCCCAAAATTTTGTTAATGGGTTAAGGGTCTCTAAAACCAAGGCTTGTATGTAAGATGTTTGATAAAATGGTAATGGGTGCATCGTCTCATAAGGTTGACTAAAAAACATAGGTTTATCTTTATAAAACATTTTCCTTTTTTCTCTGATTATGGGGCTTTATTTAAACATAATAGCTAGTTATTAAGCGATGAAAAAAGTAATGCACAGATAACCTATAATTACAGCGTCTGACCAAATCCTTTCATCCAATACTATGATCAGAACTTAATACCTTGTCACCATAAAATACAAAATTTTATACTTTTTAAATCTGGAAGCATTTTGCAGACAATAACTCAAATACATGTATGTTTGAAAGTATAGGGCTTTCTATTGAAAGCACAGAAAATAGATTGGGGGAAAACAAGAAAATGCTAGTTACCATAGCAGAATTCCTATGAGTTATGAAATTTTGGGATTGGTAAAAGAAGGGTTCAGTTCTTAGATTAACTCTTTACCAGTCAACAAAATTTTAGACTGTTCCAAATTTTTGAAAGCATTTGCAAATTGAGTGAAAAATTGCAATTTGGTTTTGGAAGGGTAGAAAACATTGTGGAAAAAGGAGAAAATGCCGGTTACCAGCATTTTCTCCTTTTCCCTCAATGTTTTCAAAAGGCTTCTTTCTCAGGGTCATTAAAAGTCGGGATTGTGTGGTAAAGAGTTAACTCTTTACCAGTCAACAAAATTCTAGACTGGTCCAAATTGAAAGCATTAGCAGATGACAAAATTAAAGTGACTCAAAAGTAAAAAAAAAAAAATGCTTTGGGAAGGATAGAACAAATTGTGGAAAAAGGAGAAAATGTGGATAATCAGCATTTTCTCCTTTTCAAACAATGCTTTCATAAGCCTTTTGTCTCTGGGTCGTGAAAACTCACGATTGTTTGAAAAAGACTTAATCAGTACTACACTTCTTTACTTTCTTTTACAAACATTAAATTTTAACATTTTTTTTTTTTTCAAATTGAAAGTGTTTGCAGAATGATAGATTACTACATAGTGACTTAAATCATAGGATCAGTCAATGACAGGGTAGATAGCGTTGAAGGAAAAAGAAAAAAATGCTCCTTACCAGCACTTTCTCCTTTTCCAATTTGTTTCCAAAATCCTCTTACCTTACTGGGGTTAAAACTTTGGATGGTTTGGTAAAAGGATTTAAAACTTTCAATAAACTCATGGTCTATTTTCCTTTGAAATCTTTATTTCTTAATTAGATACTCACAGATTTTCTCTTCATGAACTCAGACCTTAAACTGGTATCTAACATTATAGTGTCATTAACCCATGATATTAACCCATTACCAAACGACAATATTTCAGGTTTGTCTAAATCGAAAGCATTTGCAGACAACAAAATAAAAGTGACTGAATATTTGAAATTGGTTTTGTAAAAGGTAGAAAACATTGTGGAAAAAGGAGAAAATGCTGGTTACCAGCATTTTCTCCTTTTCCCATAACATTTTCTAAAGGCTTCTTTTTCAAGGTTGTCAAAGGTAGGGATTGTGTGGTAAATTGGGTTAACTCTTGGAGTACGTGTCAGCATCATAACTTTCAAAGGTCAAACCTCTCTCCCTTTACAAAACAGTCTTCAGTTTTCACGAACTTGAGAAAAGAGGCTTTTGAAAACATTACAGGAAAAGGAGAAAATGCTTGTGACCAGCATTTTCTCCTTTCTCATAATGTTTGCTACATAAGAACAAATCACCTGAACCACAAATAATTTGTGATCTGCGAGCCATTTGGTGATAAACAAATCAAAATTTTGTATACTTTGGTGGAATCTAAAAAGGTCTAATTTTGCAAAACATTAGAAAATCTTAACACAGGCTGGTAATATTGATTTACAGACATGCAAAGATCACTTAAATCAATAAATAGAGACGAAAAAACAGTTTATGTAATAACAATAAAGGTTTGGCACAAACTATACATAAAGATTCAAATTCATGTACTTTACATTCATCAGTATGAAAGAAGCAACAATTTTTATCTCAGCTGTCTCTAATGCAAAGTGGACCTCACTGAAATTTACTCGCAATTTCTGGTTTGGGCACAGTTGGTTTATATACTGTGGAACAATGCATCCTAATCTGACAGTGTAGGTCAAAGATCAGACTGAACATTCTGTGCTGTCTGATCTTGATCTACACTATCCAGTAAAGGTCAGTAGGTCACACTTAGCAGCCAAAGAGCTAACTGTCAAAGGGTGCTTATTGGGTTTATAATGAAAAACACCCTATGTAAGATTCAAGTAGCATTGCCATTCCAGGGAGATGAGCCATAATAAGACCAGATGTTGCAATTATCCAGAATAGTTCAGCTTACAGGACAATGTACATCCAGAGATCAGACTGCTCAGAATGTGCTGTCTGATCTTATTCTACTCTTTCTTCAAAACCAACTTCAGCTCGCTCAAGTGCTGTAAGGATTTGATTTTAGAAAAGACATACATACCCACATCCCCATATGTTAAATCTGTATCAGCCGGTCCAGGTGAGGTCTAATTGACGAAAAAAGATATAGAAAGCACACATTAACCCGTATCCTGCTGCATAAATGATATGAACTTTTAACCCTTTGCCACACAATGACTACTAAGTCTTGTAACCCTTGAGAGGGAGAAGCTGAATGAAAACATTGTGGGAAAAGGAGAAAATGCTGGTGACCAGCATTTTCTCCTTTTCCCACCAGGTTTTCTACCCTATCAAAGCAAAACTGAATCATTTCAGCCACTCTGAAATAGTCATAAATGCAAATGCTGGTCTTTGAAATTATATGTATTGCATGAAAAGGAGAAAATGTCAAAACAGCATTTTTTCCATAATGTTTTCCAAACAACCAGAAATAAATCTTTTTCGCTTCATCTAATTTTTTTTTATCTTTCAACATGGATATTCAGAAATGGTTTTCTATTGTCTTTCAAAGAGGCGAACCCTTTAACACTTTATTACACAATCACATCTTTTAACAACCCTGATAAAGAAGCTTTTTCTAAAAACGCTGTAGGAAAAGGTAACCAGCATTTTCTCCTTTTCCAACAATGTTTTCTACCCTTCCCAAAACAAATTATAATTTTTGAGTTATGTTTTGTCGTCTGCAAGTGCTTTCAATTCAGACCAATCTAAAATTTCATCATTTGGTATAGACTTAATAGCCACTAGAGCACCAAATGTGAAATTTTGCTGTAATTAAACAACCTTATTATTTTCCAGTACTTTGTCATAATTAAACATGGCAATAGCCATAGTTTAAATATTGAAATTACACGCTACCTTTTAAAAGAAAAAAAAAACATCTTCGGAAAAGGAGAACATGCTGGTAATATGCTTTCAGAGAATGTTCTGAGAAGCAAGACATTGAGTCTGTTAGTTTGATTTTTTACCAAACTACCAATTTAAAATTGACCTAGATTGGACCTTTGATATCCAGACACTTGCTACCAGCATTTTCTCCTTTTTCCGCAATGTTTCAATATGAGACTTTTCAGGGTTGTCAAAACTGGACATTGTGTGGTAAACAGGTTAAATAAGGTAATGGAGGTTGCAGATCCCAAATCAGCCCAAAGAATATAAAATAATTGCAGCCTGGGCTCGTATTCACCAACCACTCTTGAGAATATTCTTTGTCTTATTCTCCAAGGTTTTCTAAATTTGTAAAAAACACAACTTCTGATTGGCTAAACCATTCGGTTTAGCCAATCAGAAGCTGTGTTACTTACAATTGTAGAAAATTCTGGAGAATAAGACAAAGAATGTTGGTTGGTTGGTGAATACAGGCCCTACATGATCTTGACCTACGCCATCTAAAAAATATCTCAACATAAATCTACATGCACTTCATCTATACTGTATACAGGTTGCATTTAGAAAGAGAAGATTTTGTAAACAAACATAGTAACAGCCTGCCATAAATTTCCTTCTGTTGAGCCTTGCTATGTGAAAAGGGCACTTAATGCATTCTGCTTAAAGTATCAATCCAGATTAGCCTGCAGTCTGCACAAGCTGACCAGGACCAAAAAAATCTCTTTTTGTCAGAGCATGGCTCAGTGATACACAAAGAGACACTGCTGTCACCTTCCAGATCTTATCAATGAGCAAAACCTATTTTAGCCTTTTACTCCATAGATACTAATTTCTATGCATTGCTTGTAGGAATCTTTTGAAAACACTGTAGCAAAAGGTGAAATTGCTCATGACGAGCAATTTCACCTTTTGTCACAATATCTTCTATGCTGTCAAAAGGTGTCATATACACTTAAGAAACAGGTTCATCCTTGCTGTTATTAAGGGTCAATTAGAGATACCAAAGAAATGCCTTATGGGGCAAAGAGTTAACTCTTTACCAAACAACAAAATTGCAGACTTGTCCAAATTCAAAGCACCTGCAGACAACAATAAATGTGGCTCAAAAATTGAAATTTGTAGGTTGGGAGGGTAGAAAACATTGTGGAAAAAGGAGAAAATGCTGTATACAGCATTTTCTCCTTTTCCCAAAATGTTTTCATCTTCTCCAAGGCTTCTTCCCCAGGGTCGTTAAAAGTCGGGATTGTGTGGTAAAGAGTTAACACATAAAGCCCCTTTCACAACTATTGTTGCAACCAGTGTGAAGTCAAGATCAGACTGCACAAACTTGCAGTCTGTTCTTTCAAAAACACTGTCTGACAACTCAGATCACTTTTGCAGTCAATATAAATCAAGACCAGACAGCAAATACCATGCAGACCTCCAGATAAGAGGGAGTGATTGTATTCTAAATCCATTATTTCTCTCCAAAACCCTATGTTGTGAGTAATCATTAGAATCGTCTCGGCAAGACGATTCTAATGAGTACCCACAACATAGGGTTTAGTTGAGAATAATTCATATTTTTCAATTTTGAAATCAAAATCACTCTCTATCTGCAGCTCTGCTATGTATTCTAACCTTTGATCTATACTGTATGCTTTGCTGGAACACTTTGGCTCTATACCAAACAACAAAATTTTGGACCAGTCCAAATTGAAAGCATTTGAAGACAACAAAATAATTGTGAATCAAAAATGCGAAATCAATTTGGGAAACGTAGAAAACATTGTGGGAAAGGAGAAAATGCTGGTAACCAGCATTTTCTCCTTTTCCCACAATGTTTTAAAAAGCTTTCTTTCTAAGGGCTGTTAAAAGTCCGGATTGTGTGGGAAAGAGTTAGACACAAGCAGCCTTGAAATTGTAATCATTTGTGTCTTTTATTCATCAATATTTGCCTAACAAAAAAACCATCTGTGTTTAGTGTTTTTGTCTGAGATGCTGTAGGTAGGGTAAGAAGGGATTTTTTTTTCCCAGAAAGCTTTTACATGGACCCTGCAATGAAATCACACCAACAGTTTTTTTTTTTCAAGCACAGGGTAAATGTCTAGGAAGCATTTTCTAGGTTTGGGTAGGGAAACCCTAGATATTATCCTTTTAGGCCTTAAGGGATAAAAGCTTTCTATGGAAAGAGGAAAAAGACATTTCACATCTAAGCTCACTCAGAAATAAAAGAAGATGTAACATAACAATTGGGATAAATAATGTTTTGATTACAAATTAATTTTTTATAGCTTTCTCTATCTTCCTTTTTTTTTTTTTTCAAAACAATGTGCATATATAAAGAAAAATCATAATATACAGTCAGACATAAGTTAAGCATCACCAAAACTGACCAGCAATAACCCATGTGTTTGGACCAGCATTAGTCATGCCCACAATTTGCCATTTCTGGGCTTTGGAGTTTTCTCTTAGCCATCCTTTCCTCTGGCTCGTACAGCAGCCTGTTACTTGTGTAGTGGGTCCGTGCATAGCTTGAAAATATACTAAATAAAATGTTATCCATCAAAAACATATGACTAAATATGTTTGGGTGATGCTTACATGTATGTCTGACTGTATACTTTTTAAAAAAGCTTTCACAAAACTTAAATAGTAATCTTGGTTTCTATGAAATTAGTCCCTACTGAACGATGCTTAATTAACAAGGGGACAATATTTATAAACACGAAAAAACATACTGAGAAAATTGTACAAGCTTTAAACAAAACTTATAGTTATTAAAAGAGTACAAGGTCAAGTTGTACAAGGTCAAGTTGTTTTAACCCTTTAATCCTTCAAGCCTTTTGAAAACATTGCAGGAAAAGGAGAACATGCTGGCAGCAAGCATTTTCTTATTTTCCCACAATGTTTTCTATCCTGCTGGAAGACAAATTTCAATTGTTGAGTTACACTTATGTTGTCCTCTGCAAGGGTATTCAATTTGGACCAGTCTAAAATTTCCTCTTTGGTAAAGAGTTAAAAAACTTTGCATTCATTAACCCTACAGTGCTAATTAATGAAAAGGGCTTTCTCTATTTGTGTGCTGTGAAAAGAAGGTTTAAGTAATTCAGCTTCTACAAACAGTATTGACCATTTCAATCTTCACTGTCCAGGCAGGCTGACATAGGCCTAAATTTTTGCTATTTGCAGATATTTCAGCATGTAAAAGGATCATTCTAACTTATAACACTATATGGCTGTGTGCTCTCCTGCTATACAAACCATCTGAGAATATGAAATCTCTGTGCATATAGTACAACCAATAAGAAGTACATGTGCAAACTTTTTGTAACACGTATTGTTGACAAAGATTAACCAGAATACGCAATAAATTAGCATTTTCTCCATCTTTGGCAATGCTTTCTGCAATTCCAATCATTTAAGTCTCATTTAAAAATTTGCCAACTGCAGCTGCTTTCAAATTGAATGAGTCTACGCTACTCTCCCTTAGCGGATTGAGCTTGATTTCGACAATCACCTGATATGCATTTTCATTGGTAACGGTTGCAGCTAGCTCTAACTACATCAAAGCAAATCGCTTATAGCATTTCATCTCTGATAAAAATAGAGCAGGGTCGTGATAAAAGTAGAAGGTAAACATGAATACCTCCATGGATGTGTGCAGGATCTGTAATGATCTATCACCGAAGAAAACATAGGCGAATAATATTTACATAAAGTTTCAAAGTGACCAATCAATTATCAGATGTTTTATCCCAGCACCTAACCATGGAATGTCGAAGTATGTTTATGGTTATTGCTTCATGTTGAATTATTGTATTCATAAGTGGTTTGTAAAATGACATTTCATTGGCTGTAAGAAATATGACAAAGGGAGATAATAAGCAGCATCCAATAGGGTGCGTGTCGTCGGAATCTCAAAATCAGGCTCGATCCGCCAAGGGAAGATCCATGTAGTGATCGCAACCTTGGCTTGCGAAGATGATATGCAAGTAAATGACTACAAATTATACTATGATGTAATAAGATCTCCATGGAAGAGGTTGATGGTATTCTAAATCTCCTATTTCTCTTCCTAACCCTATATTGTGCATACTCATTAGAATCATCTCGAAGACACAACTCTAGTGAGTACCCACAAGATAGGGTCTACTGGACAATGATTGATAGTTCTAATTTTGAAATCAAAATCACTTCCTCTATCTAGATGTCTGATACAATTAACCCTTTAGGCATTTGAAAATATTGTTGGAAAAGGAGCAAATGCTGTTAACTATCTTTTTTTTTCCCTTTTCCCACAATATTTTCTTACATTCCCTCCAAAAAAACTTCAATTTTTCAACTTTTTTATCATGTCTTCTGCAAATGCCTTGATTACGGACACGTCTAAAATGTTGTCCCTTGGTAAAGAGTTACCAAATGCTTAACCCTTTCCCAAACAATCCCTGGTTTTTACGGGTCTGGAATAGTAGCCTTTTGAAAACATCTTGGGAAAAGGAGAAAATGCTGGTAACCAGCATTTTCTCCTTTTCCCACAATGTTTTCTACCCTATCATAGACAGAAATCATCTTTTCAGCGAGAGTTGAATTGTCGTCTGCAAATGCTTTAAATTTGGTCTAGTCCAAAAGTTTGTCATTTGGGAAAGGGTTAACTCTTTACCAAACGACAAAATTTTAGACTTGTCCAAATTGAAAGCATTTGCAGACCACAAAATAAACATGACTCAAAAATTGAAACTTGACTGTAGAAGAGTAGAAAATATTGAGGGAAAAGGAGAAAATAATTTTCTCCTTTTTCCCACTATGTTTTCAAAAGGCTTCTATCTCAGAGCTGTAAAAACCAGGGATTGTTTGGTAAGGGGTTAATATCAATGGATACAGTTCTACAAGCTGAATAATTAACAAATAATTTAAAATAAGAGCAGAATCAAAACCATCTATGCTTTCCAGGACAGGAAAATATCCCTCAGAGAAATATTTCCAGGTAGGCTTTCCAGGAAAAACAATACAGACCCCTAAGAAATTATAAACTGTAATTCTTTTGCTACTATATGTATGTGTGAGGGAAGTCTTTAAAAGTAATGACATACCGGTAATTTGCATTGCAATTGACAGTCATATCTGTATTTACAGATCACCTAAAGAAAGTCAGACAATACAGCTTGCAACATGTGAAAAAGGGTGTTCGGACATTTGCGTAATGTATTGTCTCAGATCAGCCTGATCAGTCCGTGCAGGCTAATCCGAGACATCACTTTACCACTACATTAGACTTTAAGCTATAGTAGAATTGCGAAAAACAGAAAATTGCATATAAAAAGGAAGAGTCGTTTCCAATTAGCTTGCATGGACTGGGCAGACTGTTCCGAGACAACATTTTACCCAAATGTCAGAATGCCGCTTTTCACCTTTTGAAGGCCATATGGCCTCAACAGCACATTGTCCTTAAATACAAATTCATTTAATGAAAGTTATCCCTTAGAGGACCCGATAACAGGTTCATGTATTTCTAGAGATCAAATCAAACTAATTGTAATATCACGGCCACTTTAGATCAAAGATCAGACAGCACATATTGATCAGTAATGGCTGCAAAGGTGACTCTACTTTTTTGTGGGGTAAAGAGTTAAGAAAACAACATGGATTTAGTTCTGTTTAAGAATTACAGCTGCTGCAAGGTTTTCTCAACAAGACCTTCATTTTTCTTTGTTTGCATCACTAGAGACTTAACCCTTAACCAGATGACAAAATTTTAGGCTTTTCAAATTGAAAGCATTTGCAGACAACAATTTCAATACGGCTCATATGGTGGAAAATTCAATTTTTGATTTGCATTTATTTTGTTGTCTGCAAACGCTTTCAATTTGACCATCTAGAAAAACACTTTGAATCCAATATAACCTGAATTTTGGAACTGTATAAACTTTTTTCAAAGGCAAATTTTTCAGGAACAAGCAAGGGTACCAACATCTTTTTTCAATATAATCTCCTATAGACATGTTGAGCTTTGTATGTGTGAAGTTTTAAAGAATTTTTTCTGCTAGAAAAAATTTTCATTTAACCCATTACTAAATGACAATATTTACAGACGACAAAATGAAAGTGACTGAAAATTTAAAATTTGTTTTGTGAAGGGTAGAAAACATTGCGGGAAAAAGGAGAAAATGCTGGTTACCACCATTTTTTTTTTTTTTTTCCCACAATGTTTTCTAAAGGCTTCTTTCTCAGGGTCATCAAAAGTAGGGATTGTGTGGTAATGGGTTAAGTCCTTTACTTACAAAAAAATTCTGGCCAGTTGTCCAAATTAAAAGAATTCTGCAGACAAAAAGTAAACTGGAAGTTGTCTTTTGAAAGGGTAAAAAATATTGTGAGAAGAGGAGAAATTTCTAATTACAGACATTGTCTCCTCTTCACACAGTGCTTTTAAAAGTCTTTTTCTTCAGAGTTGTAAAACACAGGATTGTGTGGTACAGGATTAAATACAGAATTATATTGCTCACAATTTTGATAATGTCTCTGCTTGTCTCATCCTAAACTTACATTAACCCTTTCCCAAACAAGTCCTAGTTTTTACGTGTCTTCAGTAAAAGTCCTTTAAAAACACTGGGAAAAGGAGAAATTGCTCGTAATGAGCAATTTCTCCTTTTCCCACAGTTTTTTCTACCCTTTTTGAGAACTGCCATTTTCTAAAAATCTAAAATTGTTGTCTGCAAACTCTTTCGGTTTGGAAGAGTCCAAAATTTGTCATTTGGGAAAGGGTTAACCTTAAAGTGCTGAATTAAGACAAGAGACATTTTTAAATAGGAAAAAAAAATCTGAAATATTGCTGTACCAAGTTTTGTTTGGCCAGAATATGTAACAAAATAGCGGGCAGTAGATCCAAGATCAGACTCCACGTTCTGTGCACTATTCTCAAAAACAAGTTGAATCGGGTCCAGCACTTTAAGAGTTAAATACTAGGACAATTTTTCCTCATACATGTACTTTGATCAATACAAATCAATATTCTTTCTCTTGATGTAAAACTAAAAAATCGAAAAATCATTAACTTATATGTCATACCTTTTTTCAAACCTAATGTAGCATCATATATTTCAATAATTACAATAAGTTCTGGTCAGAATTTATGATCATTAAAGTATCACATAACATATAACAAAAAGCAGACTGCATTTTCATTTTTCTATGCAGTCTGATCTTGATCTTTACAACATGTGTTGTGTTGTGACAATATAACCTGGGAATTGATCAATC
The DNA here is from genome assembly GCA_943736015.1 of Tridacna crocea. Lineage (NCBI taxonomy): Eukaryota > Metazoa > Mollusca > Bivalvia > Cardiida > Cardiidae > Tridacna > Tridacna crocea. Next base: position 34,326,190 of record OX031063.1, on the reverse strand, counting down.
TTTTAAATAAACCAATCATCCTCCCCCACTTTACTGAACATTTTCTTTTAAACCAGGGCCCGCATTCACCAACCGTTCGTAAGAACGTGCTTTGCCTTGTTCTCCAGAATTTTCTACATTTGTGAGTAACACAACTTCTGATTGGCTAAACCATTCTGTTTAGCCAATCAGAAGTTGTGTTACTTACAAATTTAGAAAACCTTGGAGAAAAAGTCTAAGAATATTCTTGAGAATGGTTGGTGAATACGGGCCCAGAACTGTTGTCATTACTTTTTTGACCCTGCCTCCTATTCTAATACAACTATCCCTCGGTTAGAACAAAATACTTCTAGAGACAAGTACGAAGCAGCAGCTGCATTCAAAAGATAGGAGAATTTCCTTTCATTCCATTTTCGCCTTCGATTGTATTTTCTTAACTCTTTACCAAATGACAAAATTTTATACTAGTCCAAAATGAAAGCATTTGCAGGCGACAAATTAAACGTAACTCAAAAATTGAAATTTGTTTCCAGTAGAGTAGAAAACATAGTGGGAAAAGGACAAAATGCTGGTTACCATCATTTTCTCCTTTTCACATTGTGTTTTCAAAAAGTTTCTATCTCTGGGTCGTAAAAACAGGGATTGTTTGGTAAAGGGTTAACAAACAGAAAAGTAGCACTTCATAATTATCCATTTTTTGCTCTAATCTTTGTTCGAGTGATTCGCTTTTTTTTTAATTTTCATTTGTTACAATAAGATGGTAAGAAAGGGAAAAAAGAACTCATCATTTTATAATGACTCCAGAAGATTCATTTTCTAACCAATATTATACATATAGGGTTACAAAATAGACAAGTTAACTAGTACTGGAAAATGTCTGCTTGACTTTTTCATCCAAAAATATCCCTGAAATATACAAAAAGTAATAACCTGATAATAACCTGATAACACCCAATGGCACAACTTACCAACCCTTTCACAAACAATCACAAGTTTTAATGACCTTGTATTACTGGAAACATTGTAAAAAGAAGAGTATCCTGGTAACAAGCATTTCCTCCTTTTTCAACATTTTATATCTTTGCAAGACATTCATGTTTTGAGTAACATTTACTTGCTACAAATGCTTTTCATTTGACAAAGCTGCAATTTTGTCATCAAGTCAAAAGTTAAATAGTATTTCTCCTTGTATCAAACTGTTTGCAGGTAATTATTTGTTGTTCAAGATTACAAAATTTGATTTCATACTCAGGTTATCCTATGCTCAAATAATTATATCTTGAATTCCTCTATATATAAATGCTAATTAAAAGAATTGGATATATTTAGTCAGTTCAAAAGTTGCATACATTGTAATTTAAAAGCTATTTTCTCTTTGACTATCTGGGAAAGGAATAGGCTGTGTTGATCAAACTGTCTCAATAAACAGTTAAATCTGGGTTAAGAGGTACAAGGGTTTATACTTTCAAAATTCTCTTATGAGTATTATGCTCAGCTGAAATGAATATAAAAACTTATTTCATGCTTTCCGGTAGGATATCGAGAAATAGCAGTGAAAATATTTTTAGATATTACACTGGTACGACTGAAAATACTGACTTTCATGTTCTTGTTGCCTAGGTAAATTGCATGTGCCTCGCAACTAGATGGAAATATGACGTCATTTACTATCACATAATATTAATTTGACATAATATTAATTTGTTGCTATGCGGGAGGTGTACACCACCCCGAAAACCGAAAAGAACTGTATTGGATTTTGATAGCTCCTCCCAGAAAGGGTTAAAAACATGAAATAAATAGAATACTTGGGGGGGGGGTTTTTGTGTGAAGGATCGAAATTTATTTCATCTCGTGAACAACATTGTAATATTTTCACTCTCAGCTGTGCCATGAGTGAAAATATTACTGATGGTGGTCACTCAATGAAATAAATTTTGATCTTTTACCGGAAAAAAAACAAATGTCCTCTATATCTTCAAAAGCACTGGTCTATGACTCAATTACTCTGTATATGGCAAACAACCTTCGGGGATATGAATACTATCGTTATTTCATAATCTTTGCAGTTATTCAATATTGACTTATTTACTGTAACTCTGTATATAAGGCAAACAACCTTTAGGGATATGAATACTGCCAGATTTTATAATTTCCACAGTTATTGATTCTCAACTACAAGATCCGCAAATCACAGACATTTATAAAAGCAATCCTCAGTTTGACACACTTTGCATATTAAGTACATATTAACAAGATTTCAAAGTGAGTAGTGCATCTGTCCTAATTTTCCAGGTGTTTCTTATAAGGCTTTATCGCACAATCCAGAATTTTACGACCCTGACAGAAAAGGGCTTTTGAAACTTTTAGAGAAAAGGAGAAAATGTGGGTATTCTTTTTTTTCCCACAATGCTATCTTACCTTTCAGAGATGGATTCCATTACTTAACCCTTTCCCAAACGGCAAATTTTGGACCAGACCAAATTGAAAGTATTTTGCAGACAACAGATTAACAGTTTCCAAAAAGATTATTTTTCTATATGATAGGGTAGAAAACATTGTGGGAAAAGGAGAAAATGCTGGTTACCAGCATTTTCTCCCTTTCCCACAATGTTTTGAGAAGGCTTCTATTCCTGACCTGTAAAAACAAGGGATTGTTTGGGAAAGGGTTAAGTCATATCTAATTTTGTCTTCTGCAAAATTAATGTTTTCAATTTGGCCATTCTCCAATATTGTTGTTTGGTAAAGGATTATCTGAGTGACTTTTCCGTTTCACCATAATGCAAAACATAAGGATGATGCTACTAAGGAAAGTGCAAATCACATTCAGACTGCTCAAAATGTGTTGTCCAATTTTGGAACTATAGGTATACTGTCTGCCTGATAATAATTTAACCCTTCACCGAACAATCTCAAGTTTTATTGAACCTGACGAAAAAGGTATTTGAGAACATTGTGGGAGAGGGAGAACATACTAGACACCAGCATTTTTTTTTTTTTCCCCACAGTGCTTTCTTTTCTTTCAGAAAAAGATTCAGAATGGTAACCCGCATCTTTTTTTCAACTGTTTCAGAATCAAATCCCACTATTCACTTGTATGCAATAATTAATTTGTTGCCTGCCAGTTTTTTGGACAAGTCCAAAATTTTGTCATCTGGCAAAAGGCCGGTGTAATGCAGAGAAATGACCCTCCCCTAAAAAATGACCCATGGGTCATTTCTCTACAAAGAGGAATGACCCATGGGTCATTTCACTTCGTAGAGGAATGACTGGGATCATTATTCTACATAGAGAAATTACCCCAGAGGGTCATTTCTCTACGCAGAATAATGACGCAGAATAATGACCCGGGCCATTCCTCTAGGTGGTGAAATTACTTCTGGGGTCATTTCTCTACATAGAATAATGATCCATGGGTCATTTTGCCGGGGAGGGATGTTTCTCTGCATTACACCTGCATATCTTGAGAGAAATCAACACATATACATGTACAATAGTATGACAATATTATGATTTTCAACTTTGTTCACCGATTTTTTTCTAGATGCACAAGCGTATTGTGCATAACGGGAGCTAAGCTTTTGCTGGAATAAATGGAAATTATTTCCAGAAAACAAATTTAATATTGCTCAAATGATGACACTTGTGGCAAATAGGGTAGAAAGCATTCTGGAAAAAGATAGTTTCCAGCACGTTCTACTTTTCCCACAATGCTTTTTAAAGTCATCTCTATCAGAGTCTTTAACCTATTACCAAACAATCCCTACTTTTGACGCCCCTGAGAAAGAAGCCTTTAGAAAACATTGTGGGAAAAGGAGAAAATGCTGGTAACCAGCATTTTCTCCTTTTCCCACAATGTTTCCCACCCTTCACAGAACAAATTTTCAAATTTCCAGTCACTTTTATTTTGTCATCTGCAAATGCTTTCAATTTGGACAAGTCTATAATATTGTCGTCTGGTAATGAGTTAACCCATTACCACACAATCCCTACTTTTGACGCCCCTGAGAAAGAAGCCTTCAGAAAGCATTGTGGAAAAAGGAGAAAATGCTGGTAACCAGCATTTTCTCCTTTTCCCACAATGTTTTCTACCCTTCACAAAACAAATTTCATTGTCGTCTGCAAACGCTTTCAATTTGGACCAGTCTAAAATATTGTTGTTTGGTAATGGGTTAAAGTCTGTATTGAGTGGTAGGGTGTTAAACAGCCCAAGATTAGTTTTCGTTACAGAGAGAGTTACCCATGAGCGTGGAACATTAACATAGGGACGTGTACATTTGCTAACTTACATTTGTATGACACAACCTATTACACAATTTTAGTCATTCAATCATATACTGGTAAACCACCAAAATATAACCCATGCAAAGTAAAAATCCTTACATCTATCAATGAAAACTGTTGTTGTACAGCTTTTTTTTTTTGTCTGTCTTCTCCATAAGTTATGGTTCAAAAAAATAAAATCTGGTGAGGAAAAAGATTGCTTGTATTATATTTAACCCTTTACCAGGCGACAAAAATTTTAGCCTTGTCCAAATTGGAAGCATTTGCAGACAACAAATTCAGTGTGGTTCAATTGGTGCAAATTTTCTTTGATAGGATATAAAACATCGTGGAAAAAGGAGCGTCAGAAGTCGGCATTGTGTGGTAAAGGGTTGAAGTAAAAAAAACTATATGACAATATGGTGGAGTATGGATCAGCAAGCATTGCAACCGCTTGCTCCTAGATCCTAAATATATGTATATTGTGAACTTAAATCTGGAGAAAGGTGACTTATTACATCTCTATGACAAATTAAATCAAGAAAGTCATGGGATAATTATGGATTAAAAAAAAGCAAAATTTTGTTTCCCAACTGATAAACTCTTTACCAAATAACAAAATTGGTAAAGGCTTAAATCATATGGGATAATGGTTCTTTGACAGGCATAAAATTGATCATCAGCAACTTTGTGAGCCAGGTTAGCCTGCATGGAGTGCGCAGGCTGATACGGGTTGATTCTTTTTGGATATGTGTTAAACTTTGTTTTCACAGAGCATGGTGCGTGTACTTTCAGAATAATGCAGAATTCATATCAAGTTGTAATTGTATATAGTGTTACATCTGTTACTTTGTACATTTATGTTAACCCTTTCCCAAACGAGATTTTGGACTTTTCCAAACCGAAAGAATTTGCAGACGACAATTTTTGATTTTGAGAAAATGGCAGAAAATTCACAAAAAGGGTAGAAAACACTATGGGAAAAGGAGAAATTGCTCGTTACGAGCAATTTCTCCTTTTCCCACAGTGTTTTCAAAAGAGTTTTTCTGCAAACACATAAAAACCAGGGCTTGTTTGGGAAAGGGTTAAGCAATGAGAGATGAAAATCTAGCACTGATGTAGCAATAGCTGGCCCTGATATACTAATGAAAACAGTCAAACCCTAAAATGTAGTGGTGATTTTTCAATTACTCATAATCTGGTGATGTGACATGCATTTAAAACATTTTACAGAAGGAATACCAGTAGAAAAAATTGATAATTGACAAGGTAGTTCTAACTGACAGCAATTTCAGGCAACGTATCACATGGAGCAAAAACAAAAGGATTTATCTTTGAAACAGTAGACAAGGGAAGATACTGGTTACTAGCACTTTCTCCTTTTCCTACAATGTTTTGTGAAGTGCTATCCTTCAGAGTGGTTAAAATATTTGGTAAAGGACTATGTTTCACGTTCTGCAAAGGCAAATAGGGTCACTTTCTGTCAAAATCTATGTAACTCATCTTTCACCAAGCTTACAACTAGCACCATTACGGCTACACAAAATGTCACACTTACAGTTTGTTCAATCTCCATATCTATGACAGTTTTCTCCTCTCCCGCTATCAAACTTTCTTTGTCCTCTGTTTTCTCAAACTTAACGTTGGTCCCACCATTACTGCTTTCTGGTGGTATCTTTTTCTGTGGAGGTTTGTGTTTCTCCAGAATTCTGTACTTACATCCAATTAGTAGCAGCATTGCCTTCACACTGATGAATTAAAAAATTGTGTAAGCTCTCCGACTCTTTACCAGACCAGAATTTGAGATGTGTCTAATTCGAAAGTATTTGCAGACAACAAACTATATTTGGTGAAAATGACGGTGTTTGCTTTTTTAAAGGTGAGAAAATACTGGTTATCAGCAAGGGAATCTACAAAAAGCAGAGTTGTTTGGTAAAAGGTTGAAATCCAGACAACAATATCTTACACTTGTCTTAAATGAAAAAATCACATGTGGCTTACACAGCTGATACTTTTGTTAGTGTCGCACATAAAAGTGGAAATAGAACCAACATTTTATCTTCGTTGGGGTCATTTAAATGGTGGTTGTGTAGTGAATGATTAAACCAGCCTGAGGAACCAGCCTATGCAAAGAAAAAAATGGAGTTAAATCTAATTATTCAAGGTCTTCAGGGGTTGCAATAGCTCTTTTCCATCTTTCAAATGATAGAAGACATTTTGGGAAAAGGAGAAACTGCTGGTTACCAGCAATTTCTCCCTTTCCCATCTTTTGCAAACGTCCTGTGATATAATAGTCAGGCCTTTATCGAAAAGCTTGTGCAATCTGTTTTCTGACTGTAAAATATCCACATTATATATTATATCAGTCTAACCTTTAACTCTTTACCACACGAGAAAATTTTAGACTGGTCCAAATTGAGAGCATTTGCAGACAACAAAATAAAAGTGACTGAAAACTTGAAATTTGTTTTGTGAAGGGAAGAAAACATTGTGGGAAATGGAGAAGATGCTGGTTACCAGCATTTTCTCCTTTCGCCACAATGTTTTCTACAGGTTTCTTTCTCAGGGTCGTCAAAAGTAGGGATTGTGTGGTAATGGGTTAAATCTGATTGAAGGTTTGGATTGTTTTATATCACTATAACTATTATTCCAGTCTAATTGCGCCAACGGCTCAGTAACTCCTGTGTTTTCTTGATTCCACCAGGACTAGTTCTAGACTTGGGCTCTGAAGTGCCTCGCCAAAGAGCATTCTTCAAGAAAACATATATCACAAAAAATTGATGCTTTTACCTTATTACTCCAACTAATGTCATAACAATTGTGCCTTCAATAAGCCCAGCCTGGAAAGAGAAGATACAATTTCATGTTTTTTGTGAGACAATTTCTAAATGTCTAAAGTACTCCCAAGTTTTTCATGGATGTATTTTGTGACTTTGAAAGAAAATGATTGTATGAAATAACCTGAAGACATTCCAATAAACATTTATGTAGCCTCTAATAATCTTACACATTCACCAGTACTCTGTCAACATTTATTTACAGATGGACCGAGTCTGACTGTGAGTCTATTTTAACTTTTAAATGAATCTTGAGACAAATGAGCTGAACTGAACTCCTAACAAATTCTTGAGTAAAAACATGAAATCTTACCAGTGATCATTATGACAACACAATTTTTCTAAATTTTCTCTAGCTGTTGTAGGAACAACGTCCCTGAGACAGCCCGCTTCAGCAGAATACTGTATCCGGCTTGACTACAAAATTTCATGACTTTTAAAAGGAAGGCTTTTGAAAACATGGTTGGTAAAGGAGAAAATGCGGGTAGCCAGCATTTTCTGCCTTTCCAACTGTCTTCTCTACCTCATCAAAAACAAATTCAATCATTTGAATGGAACTTAAATTTTCATCTGTGAATAATTTTGCCATTTGGTAAAGGGTTAACTTACTGAATATTAGTCAGACGCACACACCTAATAACTTACTTGCATTATTTCAAGGCAGTACTACAAGGGTTGCCTCTGAGCACAAGACAACATCTCTTTCCTGTAAGTCTCCTCATTTGGTACTTTACCCTAGCCTCAGAAACTCGAGATACAGTACCATACTAGGGATATGGATCCTGGGAACCTGACAGTTCCCCAACAAGACAGTTTTCCAAAATAAGTTTTCGAGACAGTTCCCCAGCAAATTTGGAGACAGTTCCCCCAAAAACTATTGAAGACAGTTTCCTGACACTTTTGTTTAATGTCAAACAACAAAATAAATCTTATTATGGATAAAAAAAACATGTTTGATAAAGGATTTTATGGATAAATGATCTTAAGTGACTAAGTGAAGTGTTTGTACATATGATTGCCAAGTACATTTGTTCATAGGGTAATGTCTATAAGCTTAGTTCAGCGGAACAATTTAACTGCCTATCATCAAAAAAATATCAAACAATATCAAGATACGATACATTCTCCCAAATGGTATATATACAGATCTTCAATATACATGACATTGTATGTAAAATGTACATGATAAACAGAACAGGTATTTCTCTCAGAAATCCCCATCACCCTCTCTACTGTATTTCTATAAAAAACGGGAATGCACATAACTTTAACTCATTACCAAACAACAAAATTCTAACTTTGTCCAGATCGAAAGCGTTTGTAGATGACAAAATAAAAGTGACTGAAAATTTGAAATCTGTTTTGCGAAGGGCAGATAACATTGCGAAAAAAGGAGAAAAAAGAAAAGCTGGTTACCAGCATTTTCTCCTTTTCCCACATTGTTTTCTGAAGCCTTCTTTCTCAGGGGTGTCAAAAGTAGGGATCGTGTAGTTATGGGTTAATACAAATTATTCAAAGACTTCATACAATCAACACCAAATAGTCTCTATCCTTTTGTCAACTTTGATGCTGGCTGAAAGTCATCTCTTATTTTCATGCCAGACGTGGTTCATTGTGAATTCACGCATGAAACAATAATCTTTTTCACAGGGTACAGACAATTCGATCAAAACATCAGTTATACACAAACATTTCTAATTTCTCATGATATTGAATCATAATTCTATAAATTCTATAGTATAAATCAAAGTGTCAGGCAACTGCCTTCAAAAGTGTCGGGGAACTGTCTCCAAGGGGGATCTGTCTCTAAATCTATGGGGGGAACTGTCTCCAAGTATGTCGTGGAACTGTCTCGTAGGGGAACTCTCTTGATACCACGGATCCGTACTCCTAGACACTTCCTTAAAAAAAACCCTACCTCTTTAAAAGCAAATGGAAGTCCAAGAACACCAGCCCCGATAAAGGAAATAAAAATGTTGGCAAAAATCTTGGTTGGACTTTTCGACCCAGGACCACTTCCACCTGTAGGAGCAGTCATCCTTCTCTCACGTTTTATAAACTGGTTTTAAAAACAAGCGAATTTCGTCTCAGGCTTGAAAGAAAATTGTAACAGAATAGCAAATCCTTATTGTTGTCAATATAAAATTGGTAACAAATAAAAATTCCTTCTACAGCACTTATTCATTTTGTATGTTTTTCAGTCGTAAATAGTTGTTAATGATAAAAAACGTCTATTTTGTTTAGACAGGTAGTTTGTTGACATACGTGGAAATTGACCGGAAATGCGGTGTGTGTACATGCACACAATTGTCTGACGTCACAATTTTTGTTCTTCTTGCGACCCGTTTGTACCGGTATATGAACTCCGGTAACATTTTGAGTTCAAGCAAATTCTTTCCACTCTCTGGGCGACGAAGATAAATATAGATTACGAATTTAGGCAAAATTGTCTGCGATATCTGTAGACTTAGCGAAGAAGGCTTTCAGCATACATACAGTACATGGATCCGTGGTGATAAGATAAACCGACTACTTGCCAAGGGCTCACAAACAAACACAGTCATTAAATATACAGTATATAGCAGATAGGCTACTTTTTGTTCTATTTGCCATAAACATGTATTTGTTTAATGCAATAAAATGTAACATTTTGAGCTTAAATCGTGCTGTCATGAATGTTTCTCTCAGTAAAATTTCGGAAACTTTTTCAATCGTATATTTCTGTCGATGATAAATTGTTGTTAAGTAATTTAAAGATGTTTGAACGAATTTACACAGGGATATGCATTAAAGGGGAGAATTACCGGGGCAAGGGATGTTGTAACAGATTTACATGTTTAAACAAAATTTTGAACTCCAATGCGAAAGGGAAAAAAATCAACAAATCCCCTTTCTGCCTCAGAATTATAGAATTACAGATAATGATGCTTTCGTTTGGCTAGTAAAGTAATCTCAACATCATACCAAATTAAATAACACTGAATCATAAACCTTTCAAAAATTTTATAGATTGTCTGATTCAACAGAGAGGGTAAGTTAATGAAAAATTTCAATATCAGTTTAAGAGGAAAAGGGTTGTCTGATTATTAAAAAATCCGTTAAGTGTGCTGTCAATTAAGAATTTGTTAATATCATTGACAGTAGTTTGTTTTATCTTTTGACAACGGGTGATCAAGTTGATTAGAGCGGCAAATTGCTTTGCAATTAAACACACTTCCTATCAGTTAACAGTTTACCAAAACACCCTTTGTGCTAATACGCAGATGTGCTAATCCACTCAAAGTCTTCACCAAATGACAAAAGCTTCAGAACAATTCAGCCTCAAAAATTTGTAGACAACAAAAGAAATGATTCAGAAATTGAAATTTGTTTGTCAAAGAGCACAATTACAATACTGTCAAAAAAAGGAGAAAATGGATGTTACAAGCATTTTCTCTCTTTTCCGCGGTGCTTTTAATAGCTTTGTGAGGGTCGTTGAAACTCGGGTTCATTTGATACACGGTTAAAAAAGCTGAGTCAAGAGAAAAATTAACATGTTGCCCATTGAGCTAAACTTCCACCACACAAAAGATAAACCTTTTTAAAATTGAAATCTACTCTTAGTGAGGAAGTAAGAATTACACGCCATTTGAAGTGCTTATTGTAAATAGCAGGTATTTTAAATCCAAGACTAAACATCATGGAATTTTCAGCCTGATCTATATCTACACATTTAGCATATTCTTCATGCACCATGGGTTGAGATAAATGTCAAACTGAAACATTGGTGACAAGTTACGCGGTCACTTTTTGGATGTGAATAGGTTATTGAACAAGGTTAGATATTCAAGTAAACGTATTTTCTTTTTATTAGTATTTCATATAGCTCTATTTTTACCATTGTTTTCAATTTTTCTCTTTCAGAGGGGAAAACATTATTTAAATTAATCCATTTTCCATTGCTCATCACAACTCTTTACTTTAGTCCAAATTTTCAGTCAGTATCATAATTCAAACTTGTCTATAGGCTCTGCGTGATCTCACGTCAGCGGTACACGCTCACAAAGCACATATTTTAAGGTTTTTTCCTAAATTTAAACGTTAAAAACAAAAAAAGAAATAAATAGTGTCGCATCCTACGTTAACAGTTGTTTATTTGTGAGCCGAAATAGCAGAACACAACGATGCACATCGGGTAGAATAAATGCGATGACCTGATTAGTCAAATTTCGATTTCCACGGATCTATGTATTGTAGACTGGTTACCGCCCCTGATACTACTACGTGTATAGGCGGTATACAACGGCGGCCAGTTCATATGTATTGTAGAATAAGAAGAAAATTTTGGTTACCAGCTTTTTCTCATGCTCCCACAATATTTCAACACTTGTAAAGATAAGTTCTAAAATAAAATAATGGAAAAGAACTTTGACATATTTTCGATTGCTCACGAATAATTTATGGCCAGCAAACAAGAGTTTTTACTGTTAAGTGCATATAAGTTTGTCCATATAATACTAGAAATAAACAAGAATAGTATGTAATTCAGGTATTAAAAAGATGTCTGACGCACACACGTAGCTCTAGACCGGACAATAAGATTTTAGACTTTTAACATAGAAAAAAATTGCAGAAGACAAAAATGTAACTCAAAAACTTGCGTGTTTCGGAGGGATGGAGAGCTTTGTGGAGAAGGAGAAAATGATGGATGTCGGCATTTCTTCCTTCTTCCACAATGTTTTCAAACCTTCCCTTTCATTGCCGTTTAAGGTCAGGGTTATGCGGTAAGTAGTTCTAGTTTGAACACTCAAAAAGGTGCATTTTTGTATTTTATGCAAATGTGATGTAACTGCAAATGTCTTATTGCGATTATTTATCGGACAATCCCATGTTATTGAAGGTATGAGTTTATCTATCAATATTTTTCAGAAGACATTGTGAGGAAAGGAAAACAATGCTTGTAGCGACCTTCTTCTCATTTCCTGCTATTTGCCTGTTGTAAGGGAGACTTTATCATTTTCGCTGTAATGAACTATTGGAGCGCCTTTCGCGGAGTAGACAAGGACCAGACTGTTAAAACAAGCTGTCCGATCTTTGATCGATACTGTTTACGCTCCTGTTATATTCTTGGCAGGGGTAATCCGGAAGTGGGACTATTTTATTTTTGTGTTCTTGCCTGAGGACAACATTTCCAGATTTGTTTGACGTTCCGATGGTTGATACAGTGCTAGAAATTATGCCTCTCAAAAATGCCTTAGAGATTTGAGAATGTAAACATACATTTTTATATGACAGGGTCACCTTGTATATATTTGTGTATCCAGATAGGATTGTCCTGATACCATCTCATTATCGAAAGAACCAATGTGGGGAAAGGAGAACATGCTGTTGTCTGGCTTTTTCCTCTCCACTCTTTGTTCCAATATGCTATCAATGAGTAATTTTTAACATTGAGTGTACATTTCAGCTACTTTCTTGATTATATAAAGGATTTTCTCTGTTTCGTAATCTGTATAACAGTTCATGTGGCATTTGTCAACGTGTTTGATCTAATCATTCAAAGAACTGTGCGGGAGGTAGAATCTAGCATAGAGTTTAGAATCTCTTCCCCGCACATAGGTCTTTGACCTACAGGTATCGTTCCTTTTCATATTGATTCAAAGGCTGTTTGTTCATTAACAGTACTTTGAATGTTTCTATTTTTCTTTCTGTTCAAGGGAATTGTATTATATGGCTTGCAACACGCGAAAAGGTGCATTCGGACATTTGCGTAAAGTGTCGTCTCGGATTAGCCTGCGCAGTCCGCGTAGGCTAATCCGGGACGGCACTTTACGACTACATTAGATTTTGTGCTACAGTAGAATTGAGCAGAACAGAAAAATACATTAAAACGGATTGTATTGTTTCTGATCAGCCTGAGCGAACTGCGCAGGCTGATCGGAGACGACACTTTACGCAATTGTCCGAATGCCCTTTTCCGCGTTTTGCAGGCCAATTATGGAATATATAATTGTATGCTCTGCCAGAGACCCAAATACCCAATCAACTACGCAGACTGCTCTTAATATACACGGTCCGCAATAGATCAGGAAGTCTCGCTTAGCAGTCAAAGAGTTAAAGAGCTCACTGTTTATCGTATTGTTAGTGGGCGAGCTGGCAGCAAAGTTGTAACTCTATCTGATAAAAGCTTTACGAGTTTGAGAAAACAAGTTTAAGGAAAACAGGGCTAGATTTGAAGTAAAATAGAGGATATTTTTTCGGTGAAAGATCGAAAATTATTTCATCCAGTGAACACCATCGGTAATATTTTCCCGATGGTGTTCACTCGCGCCACCCGTGAAAATATTACCGACGGTATTCAATCTATGAAATAAAATTCGATCTTTCACAGAAAAACAAACCAAACATTCTATTTATTTCATGTTTTTAATTCATTCTGGTAGGAACTTAATCAAAATCCAGAGCGGTTCTTTTCCGTTATTCCCAGTGGCGTACCCCTCCCGCATAGCAATGCATTAAAATATTACGTCAAGCGCGAGAAATGTACGGTAGATGACGTCATATTTCCATCTGGTTGTTGGCAATTTACCTAGGCAACAAGAACATGAAAATCGGTACATGTATTTTCAGTGGTCGTACCCGTGTAATATCGAAAAATATTTCACTGCTATTTTTCGATATCCTACCGGAAAGCATGAAATAACTGAGCCTTATTTTATATCCATAGGATAAGTATGTTGTAGCCTAGGTCGAGGCGGTAAAAATTGCTTAACCTTCATCATAGTGAATACAGCGTAGGTGGATGTGGTCAACTAGAAACTCAATTTCTGCACTAACAACGCAATAAAATCGATTGTTCCCCTAGGTAGGCATAGTTGGGTATTTCTATAGAAAATGGGCAAATTGAGTCCCTCAGATAAAAACAAATATATTTATTTTACTAAAAAAGATATCAAAGTGAAATTTGCGTTATCTGAATCTTTATTTTATTCTGCATAAGTCAGTATAAGAGTTATACGGGTTTGTTTTCATTTCTTAATCTTTTTTCATCCTAAAATGTTGCCACCCAGTATATTTTGCCTTGTCCCATACCTCTGTTATCCCCAAGAAGATAACTTTTTTTAAATCACTAGAAACACTTACAAGTAAAATGGTTACATAATTGCAATTTACATGCAACATAGAGTGAATAAAGATCTTTTCCATAAGTATATTCTTAACTTGTTCAAAAATATTGGCGTTTGAAGAATGTCCATGCATTTTAAGTTCACTACCGTCACAGTCATGTATTTCGTTTATGAATTGGGTGTGACTTACATTTTGGCGAATCACATGGTATGTAATGACGTCATTTTTATTGAGTTTTCAAGGCGGGAAGTTTAAGGTGAAGATGCAGCATAGAAAACGCGAATTAAATCACCAAAATTCAAGACATAACATCGTTTTCATTGTGATAAGAAACGATCGAAATAAGTTGTTATAAAGCTCGGGTTTTTTTTGTATATAAGACAATAGAGCGGTGGTCTGCCGTCGCACTTCCCATTGGGTTATACGCAAGGAAAAACGGGTACTAAGTCTCTTGCACTAAACAACAGAGAACACGCTGGTTACCAGCAGAGATGACTTCCAATATTTTAGTCACCTTCAACTTGTCGCCTGCAAGTTCAACGGCACTTAGAAAGAAAAGTTTTGAAAATATTCTGGGAAAAAACGAAAATTCTCTTGACCAGAATTTTCTCCTTTCTCAACAACTATTTTCTTTTAAATCAAATAGATCTAATAGTTCCAACATTTAAGAAAAAGTTATTTTGTCGTCTGTCAATGCTTTCAGTTTGGACAAACTAAGTTTTTGTCGACTGGTAAAGAGTTGATGAGATTTAGGTTTCCAATTATGTCCTATTCAATGCAAAATGTTATCTGTATCTTTTTCTTCCAATTTCCTTTTGTCGTTGAAAACCTTTTTCCAGACTACACAATTTCTTTACAACTCCGTGAAAGAAAGTTTTTGAGAAAAGAAAAAAAAAAAATGTCACAAAAGAAGAATATGCTGGTGATTAGCATTGTGTCGTCTTTATTGTTTCCCGTTCCCACCATTTTAGCCGATTTATCGTCGCCAAATGCTTTAAATTTGGGCAAGTCAAGAATTTTGTCTTGAGATAAAAGGCTTTAATCTTTTATTAGGCGATCACATGTTTTCTATAATTACTTTCCTGGAAAAGGAAAAAGTGCTGGTAACCCTCAGCCCCTTTTTTGACGATGTTATGTACGCCACTAACCGTTCAATAGACAGGTCCTATCATTTGAGCGACTTTTACTTCGGTTGTCTGTAAATACCATCCGTTGGGAAAAATATGAGATTATGTTGTTTTGGAAAAGCGTAAGGTATTTATTAAGCCTCATTGCGCCTCTCACGACTCTATTTGTCTTTGCGGTCAATGCAAATGAAGATCAAACTGCACATAACATACAGTCTGATCTTTGATCTACATTGTCCGCTTTGCTATATATGTCCAGACAAAAGCAACTATGAAAATGCAAGTATATAGATATTATTTTTCAACGGAGTTTATCTGTTGGTCTATTAGGCGATCTAAGGGTGGATGCAGAGTATCTGAGATTAGATTACAGCGTTTTCATTTCCGAGTAAAGATATTCCACGACCTCAATCATTTCATTAATTTCACTATTACTTTCAAACCAAGATCAAAATGTAATCAACTCCTTTTATTCGTACTTGCTACATGGGTCTACGACCTCTTTTTTTTTTTTTTTTTTTTTTCTTCGAGAAAAAAAAAGGAAAAAAGACTTAAAGGTTTAAACTCACATGAATAACTCAGAAATGCTAAAATAAGTTCAACCTGCACAAATTACTATTATTACTATTCATGAGCTATACTCTGTAAAAAGGAAGTTTAATGAATCTGAAAAAAGAAAAAGTATCGGCCTATGTCAGCCTGCGCGAACCGCGCAGGCTGACATGGGCCGATACTTTTAGCCATTGGTAAATCTTCTACACGCTACATCAAAAGACTGGAGTACTTCATGAGACAGTCATTTTTCAGACATGGATTTTAGCATAGGTGTTCGGTTTATGAAGAACTTCGCTACAGGTCTAGATATAATGTAATATATGTCTTATTACATTATATAGGTAGGGAAGTTCGTCATAACCGGAAAGCCTGTGGATTTTAAGCATTAATAATAATGTGGTGACTTTCTTGGTGCTATGAGCCATGGAGATGCATTAATCCCCCTTTTTGAGCATAGGCCTATATGAAACTCCATTGGTCAACGAAATTTTCATTACCGGACACTGTTACTATAAATAGCACATTGGGGGATTCCCCCCGTATCATATAAACATATACGATACAAAGTGGAATCGCCAATGTCCCATTTATAGAAACAGTGTTGATGAAAATTTGAACATATATTCCGAGATAGCCAGGTGATGCACCAATGTACCATGATTGTTCGATGATCTACCAAGGACAATTTTAGTCTTCTATGATAGACCAATAAAGCTTCAAAGGCCTATAGTCAGAGCATGGTTCATTTTGATGTTGATTCAGTGAGGATTGATAACATAGCATTAGTGATGGCATTTTTATTAAATTTGAAATGATAGCTTTGACTGTTTGTATGGATTGCTGCAAATGGGCTACGCTCCTACCGGTGCCTTTAGCAATGGATTTATTGCTACCAGTGGCCATAGAATCATTGGTCTTTGTATTATCATCATCATTACCATCGACACCGACATCATCATCATCATCATCATCATCATCATCACCACTATCATCATCGTTGTCGTCGTCGTCGTTATTCGAGTGTATTGCATCTGATAAATGTAATTCGTATACAACGTCAGTAAATGTATAGATAATCTGATAGTTCATGTTTCGCAATCGCATCCGCTGTAATTGTTTAGGGACAAAGCGATTCCCCAGTCACGATATTTTTATGATCCAATTTCTTATCAAAGTCAAGCCAAGTTATTAGTAAACGATACGTCAGGGGAAATATAATCCAATTTGACATTAACGTCAAACTAAAATAGGTTTATACGAAGAAAGAGAAATTTACCACACCTATACAAGTTACTAATAAGTGGATGATAGTGCTTTGGCAAGCACTGAGCCTGCTCATAAATAAATAGGTATACTTGACGTTATCTACTCTAATACAACGCTCTTAGCACCCAAGGCGAAAACAAGGGCTTTTGCGGACGATACTGATCAAGATCAGACTGCAGATTGTGATCTTGGATCTATGTCGTCTGTTTGTTTATTCAAGCCTGCCAGAAAATTAAGAAATTCAGAGTATTATAATTTCAGCTATAGACAGAGAATGTAGGACGTTTTGGCCTAGACGTAGATGTTTTGGCCAAAATTTTGTTTTTTGAGAGCTTTTGTGACTTTGAGCATTATGAATCATGATATAAAAACATTGTAGGGAAAAGGGAAATTTCTAGAATTTGACATAGAAGTAATTGGAGTAATTAATGTGTGATATGACTTTTTTTACTTTGCTGCAGTTATGTACAGATGATGAACTTATTCATTTTTTTATTGATTGGTGTTAAAAATAGTTACTTTCAAGCCCTATTTTGCACTAGCACTATCTTAAGAAATTCTTTGAAGAATTTAATTGCAAAATACTGAACAATAACTTGAAATGCAACAAGTCTTGAAAATGTACGCATCTAGCTATAGTTGAATCCAAATCAAAGTCAAAGAATGTTTTTGTCGATGTTGATTAAAAATATAAACTGCATCAAATAAACTTAAATAGATTTTCTTTATCTAAAATGATATACCAAAAGTATAGAAAGTTTGTTTATTCCATTTTTCTGTATTCAAAAATCATTGGCAAAAACGTCCTACTTTGCACTTGCTGGCCAAAACGTCCGTGGCAAAAACGGCCTGGCCAAAATGTCAGTGGCCATAACGTCCGTCCACCGGTTTATATGCATGTATTTGGCGTTGGTAGAGGAGAGTAAAAATATTCTTATATAATTCCTAGCTAGTCTATTTCGTATCTACTGAACTCGTTTATCCTCAAATTGTCGTAATTTAATTCATATTCTTGTGTAAAAAAATGTCACAGTTTTGTAATATTCGGGGGAAAATTATGTATAGCAAGAGGAATGTTCAGATGTGAATGAATCTAGACTCCTAACATTTGATTCTTCATAGATTTCACTGACATTTTTTTTTTTTTTTTTTTGTTCCCTCAGATCGAAGACGTGCAACAGGTTTGTCCAATGTCAGACTGCTGCATGACAAGACGGCATCGCACAATGAAGACTTTCTGAAGATGGAAATAGTCGTTATACTCCCCCACCCAACGTATTCACCTGGCCTTTCCCCTTGAGACTTTCTCTGAAAGCTAAAGAGATCTCACCTCGATTCTGCAATACTCTTGTGTCTTCGTAGTAATTCTAAAAGAAATACTATGAAATGCTTTCAAATATTGGATCCGAAGACTGAATACTTTGAGGGAACAAAATACAAATTCCAGTGAAACCTATGAAGAGCCAAATTTTAGGTTGCATTCATAATCTAACAGGTCAGTTGTAAGCTTACCACAAATATTAAAGATATTAAAACTTATTAACTAACTCATTTTGTCACGAGAATCGCTCCAATACGCATTTCTAAGACGCGGACTGCGCAGGCTGACATGGGTCGATACTTTTTGCAAATGAATTATATTGAGCTTGGCTCAAATGTTTTGTATGTACATGCATATTTCGCGATCTCATCAACTATTCCCCTGACCTTCGACATAGTACTTTTACATATTTTATGCTTTTTAGCCCTTCAAAAGCTGAGGAAGACATACGTAGAAATTTTACTGATAAGGAAAGTAAGCCGATTACCATACGTAAGCAAATGGTAAATAAATTTACCGATAGGGAAGGGCCAAACCTATGCAAACGAACAATTGACGCCTTACGAACACGATAAGGTAAGGAGACAGCATGCTGTAGTATGGAATATGCGAGCAAAGTGGAGTTAAAAGATTTTATAATAAACGTTCGGACAAACTTTGGTATACAAATAGTTAGAATTTCAAGGCCTCAAATATATCATTTACAAGACACGCGTTGATACCATACGCGAAAATCCTATGTTCTTCGTAACGAACCCGAGGAAGATAGTTTTAAAGTAAAAAGAGAAGAAAAAAAAAAAGCTTTAACGCAGATTGTAACAATAAAAATATAAATAAGTTCCCCACCTATACACACCCTACGCCTGTCTCCAAAAAACAAAAACATAGTGTCATGAAGTAAGCACATTCTAATTACATGTAATTATTTGAGAGTGAAACCTGGGGAATATGAGTTCATTAATCAGTAAAGAGATACCCAAATTTACAGGTATATATTAACCCTTTCCCAAACAAGCCCTGGTTTTCTCGTGTCTGCAGTAAAAGGCTTTTGAAAACACTATGGGAAAAGGAGAAATTGCTCGTAACGAGCAATTTCTCCTTTTCCCACAGTGTTTTCTATCCTTTCTGAGAACTTTCTGCCATTTTCTCCAAATCTAAAATTGTCGTCTGCAAACTCTTGCGGTTTGGAAGGGTCTAAAATTTGTCGTTTGGGAAAGGGTTAAGTTATGATGCGAGTTTAATTGTTATTTGATGACGGTGTATAAGCTAGAATAGCCGGGATTGTTGCCTTAGTAATTGGCTTGCAACATGCGAAAAGGGGCATTCGGACACTTGCGTAAAGTGTCGTCTCGGATCAGCCTGCACAGTCCGTGGAGACTAATCCGAAATGAAATTTTATGCTTATGTGTAATTTTCTCTTTTGTACAAGTCTACTGTTGGACAAAAATCCAAGTGATCGTCAAGTGCGGTCTCAGATTAGCCTGCACGGACTGCGCAAGCTGATCCGAGGCGACACTGGACGTAAATGCCCGAATGCTCTTTTTCGCGTGTAGCAGGCCATATCTTTCTCTATAGCGAATGAAGCTCGTTTTGCGGTCAATCTGTGCTTGACTTTTTAAACGAGCTGTGCTCTGTGAAAAGGAGGCTTAATGCATCTGCGAAACGTGTGGAGTCTGGTCAACCCGCGCAGTCCGCGCAGGCTGGCCCGAGCCGAAACTTTTTGCTATACGTACATTTTCTCTAGGCCCAAGAACAAGTCTATCTCACGGTTAAAGTGGTTGTTAAAAAGCTGACACTATGGATTCATAAGGATGTGATGGCTTGCCTGGTACCGTGAATCACAGAGATGCATTAAGCTACCTTTTTATCAGAGCATCGCTGAAAATCAATTTCCTGCTTCCTTCCGAAGTTTACTCTTGGCATGTGCCGCGATGGCGTAACCCTTTACTCCATAAGGCATTTCTATGTTATCTCTAAGTGACAAAAAAAAAAAAAAAAACAGCAAGGATGAGGCCGTTTCTTATGTGTATGTATATGACATCTTTTG
Organism: Tridacna crocea; assembly: GCA_943736015.1. Taxonomy (NCBI): domain Eukaryota; kingdom Metazoa; phylum Mollusca; class Bivalvia; order Cardiida; family Cardiidae; genus Tridacna; species Tridacna crocea. The sequence goes on along the minus strand of OX031063.1, from coordinate 34,305,688 downwards.
ATAGCATAGAAGACATTGTGACAAAAGGTGAAATTGCTCGCCACGAGCAATTTCACCTTTTGCCGCAATGTTTTCCAAAGGCTCCTACAAGCAAGCAATGCGTAGAAATGAGTGTCTATAGAGTAAAGGGTTAAAAGCCGGTAACACTTTGTTGGTATTCAATGGTTGTTCGTTGAATTATCCCATAACAGCTAGTGCGTCCAATGCAGTCCACTCTTTCCGGAAGCTGATCTTTTACTTGTAATACTGATCGCCCCTTGTCCAACGGACATACGACATGGCAACGGGATAGCACCGAGGCCTCTGTGCTCGACCTAAATCACAGATTGTCACCATGTAACTTTCAAACTACAATTTGCAGTTTTCCCCCATTGGCTTTATCGGCTTTAGCATTTCATTTCGTTTAGTTTTTAGCTCATCAGAAGTTGATTTTCTACTCGTAATACATGTTCATTCAGGCCAAATGATATCAGGTACGGCATTGTCTTCTTATCATTCTTTTCAATGCAATCTTTAAATGCCTAATTCGCACCATGTAAATTATAGGATCTAGTGCACTATTTACCAATAACATTGCAGAAACAAAGAAGAAGACATCGCCGCCAATCATCCTGGCTTTGAAATAAACATTAACAGCTAGAACAACCACATACGGTAATATTGAAAGGTTCATACAGATCAAGATGGCGCCAACTGTTTTGAAAACGTTCGTGAGACGATTTTGCTGTGCCGACTCAATTGTTGCGTTTGACGTCATCGCTCTTGGGCTTCCAATGTGGAAACGTTTGTCACGCGGCGTGCTACATGTAGAAGGTATTTCTAAGTACTGTTTCTTGGTACATATAGAGACAGTTGAAGACACTAATGTTGATTTAGTTGCTTTATCTGAGGATATGCTCTGGACACCGACTTGATGAGAAACTGAAGGAATCGGGTCTGTGGCCTTGTACGAGACTACGGTATCTGCAAATCGACTATCGTCCGTGTCTGCAATGTTCTCTGTACCGGAAGTTGTAGTATTAGTCGACAGTGGCGCCACCAGAGCCACTGATCGTTTCAAATAAATACACAGACTGATATACAACGCAGATGTCGCAAATGTAGGTATGGCCGTCACGTATAGCATGAATTGGTTCACAGAGAGCACGTTGTCTTTGTATATCATTGACCACGAGCAACGTGTTAGATTTGTTTCATCAGTAACCCAAATAAACAGCGGAAGTGAACATACTATTATGGATGCCAAGTTCACTAACACAGTCTGTATGATGATGCTTTTCGTTGAGGATTCTTTCATTAGTAGCCTTGTCCTCGATGACACAAACCGAAATACACAAAGACGAAAGACATTCAGAAGAGATCCAACTTGACTTGATATGCAAAGAGTTTGCGAGAACACACATACATACAGGTTAACATTCTTCAATGCAGATACAGACAACATGTAGAGTCCGGTGAAACCGACAATCCAATCCATCATAACGACACTTATGATATTTTTAGAATGGGAAAACCACGCTGTACGTCTGTTCAGGTAGAAGCAGACAAGAAACAGGCTGTTGACAGCCAGGATAAGAAGGCAGACTATGTAGCAAACACTGGCTCCGATTGCCCTAACCGTCATCAAAACAGCAGAGGGATTGTCAATTGTGTCGTCTACTGTGAAATTTGAAATATTTGACATCTGTTCATACATTGTCGCTTCTTATTTTACTCGGCCAAATGACGATATCTGTTATGCTTTCATTGTCCACAGAGGAATCTGCTAAAGTTGAAGACCTCGAACTTTTCTATTGACTGTCTTTTAGTACCAGTTTGCTTTTGCCGACAGAGAAAAACTGAAAACAAGAGTAAAGATGCGGTTTTAGAAATCTCTAACGCCATACACGTATCTTTACAATTAAACAATTTGAAAATGACAGATATCAAAGATTTCACTGAAACAAAGGACCATTGTTTTACAGTATATGATGTCTCAAAAATCGAGTTGGTGGCAAAATAATGGATTCTAAGACCGGAATTAAAGTTGAGAATTTTATTTCATGTTTAAGATTTTTTTTCTGCCAGCAACAGAACTTTAACCCTTTCGGTGCCATAGGCGAAAGCAGAGACTTTTGCGGACGGCATAGATCAAGATCAGACTGCACAGAACGTGCAGTCTGATCCTTGATCTATACCGTCCGCTGGTGTAGTCAAGCTTATACAGTCAAAATCTTTGTAAGTTTCAATAGATCGTATTTAGAGCTGTCGAAAGAATTCAAGCTTATTTGGTGCTGAAAGTTATTTACTGAAGTGTATAGTACTAGTAAATTTGCATTTATTTTGACTCCTGCATTGTTTATTTTTGGCCGCTAGTGGGCTCCTGCCAGTATAATTTCAGTATATGTTCAGCGTATCGTCTTTTTCTTTTTAATTACAAAATGTTGAAATAGAATTCAAAATCTCTGAACAATGCGTTACTTTAACCATTCACATGTAAATCGCAGTCCCGTGTTTTGTATAGCTTAAGTGGTAGCCTTCTGAAAATATCGTGAGAAAAGCAGAAATGACTGATATGCATCATTTTTCTACATTTCTCCAATGTTTCCTACCATGTAAAAGAATTTCAGTTGATTTGTACCACTTTCGGGTTAGTCGTCTGCATATGCCTTTGATTTGAAAGAGTCTAGAATTTGTCGTTTAGGAAAGGTTTTAGAATACATCGTCGGTTTAATCCGAAAACATCGTAACTGTAATTTGTTACAAGCTGTAGTTACGAGGTTTTCGAAGTAAACCGACGACATGTATTTACTCATTTAGCGCCAAAATAGCTATGTCTGATAACACATTATCCTGAAACTCCGGAGGAATTTTATATCATATAGGTTTTGCTATACAAGTAGACGGTTCAGATTTCAGATTAGATTACAAGTTCTGTGCAGTCTGATCTTGGTCTATTTCGTCTGCAAAACCCCATATTTTCACCTGCGATGCTGAAAAAATAAAAGAATAAACTTTTCTTCGAGAAAGTTGAGGATATTAACTCATGATTACAAAACGACAATATTTTAGGCTTGTCCAAATTGAAAGCATTTGCAGACGACAAAATGAAAGTGACAGAAAATTTGAAATTTGTTTTATGAAAGGTAGAATACATTGTGGGAAAAGGAGAAAATGCTGGTAACCAGCATTTTCTCCTTTTTCCACAATGTTTTCTAAAGGCTTCTTTCTCAGGGGCGTCTAAAGTAGGGATTATGTGGTAATGGGTTAACTTACGTCATGTTGAGCAGATAAACAAAATCAAACCAAAATGCAAAGCGGAGCATAGGAATTCCAAATAAAGACAGCAAATCTAAACATTTCTCTTCCTGAAATAAAATGGAATAATTTGAACACTACCAAACGACATAATTTCAGATTTGTTCAAATTAAAAGGATTTGCCCACGAGAAATTAAAATTAGCTTCAAAGTTTTTTTTTTTGTCATTGAAAGGGTAAATTAAAGACTGAAGGAAAAATGAGAAAATCCAGTTTGCTAGCGTTTTCTCCTTTCACTTTAAAGTTTTGAAAAGTCTTCTATCTCAGGGAAGTTGCATGTAAAAAGCACAAGATTTTAAAGGTTAAAATAATTGTACCTGAAAGTCCAATAACAATTTCGTAATTCCTGATACTTCGACAACTCCGACCCGAAAAGGTACGTGAAAGTTTAATCCAATATGTCGTTATACGGGATAATTCGACAGTTCTGTCTAAAGCGAATTTACATGTATAACTAGTTCAAAGACACCATCTCTGTAATGCTTCCTTAAAGTAATGTAACTACGCTGAACTATTTTATCGTAGACCTCTTCTAATGAGATATTGGACTTCTTACAAGATGAAGTTCTGGGAAAATGTAGCGGTCTTGCCTACAGTCAGATATTTATAGTAAAATTTCAATATGTTGAAAACGTGCAAATATATCTGAGCCATGCTCTGCAATAAGGGGACTTAATGCATCAGCAAAAAGTATCGATCAGGTCAGCCTGCGCAATCCACGCAGGCTGACATGAGTCGAAACTTTTTTGCCATTGGTTAATAATTTTAAGCATTTCAAAGGACAATTGTAACTCTTTATTTAGTCGCTTGTCAGATAAGATGGATTTTATATACCCATAATTACATAATGAAATGATTGGTACAATGCATCATGGAGATACGGTAAACCCCCTTTTCAGGGGTAACAACCTACGTCATAGCATACGTCATCGGAGACATTTTAAATCCGCCATTTTCGTTTTAAAAAGGTAAGTTTTGCAGCTTGTACATTATTGTTACTGAAGATCTGTCCAAAAGAAGCAATGCATATGGTACCTGACAACTTTCTTCGTTCGTATACATTAAAATTTTGTTTATTAGTGTCGTTGATTTTGCAATTACCTCCGCACAATTTTTGAAGCCGGTGACAAATGTGCGATTTAAAAATTGATGCCGTATACAATGCCGTTTAGAAGAATTGTTCATTGCATTTTGATTTCACGAATAGGACAAATATATTTACCGTCATCAGATGAAGTAGGTATTCTAAGTAACTTTTAGATACATATACCTTTTTAAAGTAATTAAACTGCACTTTGCGCGCGAAAAGGGACATTCGATTATTTGTGTAATGTGTCGTCTGAGATCAGCCTGCGTAATCCGCGCAGACTTTTCCGAGAAGGCATTTTACGTCTACATTTGATTTTGTGCTACAGTCGACATGCACAAAACAGAAAATTACATGAAAACGGAAACTGTCGTTTTGGATCAGCCTGCGCGGACTGCGCAGGCTGATCCGAAACAAAAGTTTACGCAAATGTCCGAATGCCCCTTTTCGCGTGTTGCAAACCATATTTGTATAATGCACACAAAGACAGGGTTATTGACGGCGGCAAAGCGCTCGATGAAAACAGGGCTTGCCATTAACAAAAACACCACACGTATTTCTTGCCTTATTATCGCCCAATTCTCAGAGTATTAACCCATTAGCACACAATCCCGAGTTTTAACGATCATGAGGATGAAGGCTCCTGAAAACATTGTGGAAAATGAGAAAATGCTGGTAACCAGTATTTTATCATGTACCAAAAGTGTTTTGTATCCTACCAAACAAAACTTTCAATTTCATAGTCATATTTTATTGTGCAAGTCGCGAAAAGCGTCATTCGAACATTTGCATAAAGTGTTGTCTCGGTTAAGCCTGCTTAGTCCGCGCAGGCTAATCTGAGACGACATTTTCCGTTCTTAGGCATTTTTCTCTTCCGTGCATGTGTGCTTGATAATCGTTAAGTGTTGTCTAGGATCGGTCTGCGCGGACTGCACAGGCTGATCCGCGATTGCACTTAACGCAAATATCCGAATGCCCCTTTTTGGGTGTTGAAGGTCTATTCGTGAACTTAAACAAGACAAAAAAATATTTTGCAGGAAAAGGGGTAAAATAAAAGCAACAGATAGACGGGGTTTTAATAACACAGAAATCGAGGTAGTAGATAACTTTAATCATTTAGGAGTACTTAATCTTGCATTATAATGGGTCTTTCAGTTTAAACAACCAGTATTTGGTTGGGAAGTCTCTTAAAGCCATGCCACAATAATCCAAAAATATCGTTACAACTGTTTGATGCTTTTGTGGGATCGATATTAAAATATGGATGGCAACCATGTGGGTTTACAAAAAAAGAATAAGAGGTAGAAAAGGTCTTCCTAAAATTCTGTAAATTAATCCTTGTAGTGAAATAACCTACTTGTACTGCAGCTTAAATGGTAAATTGTGACGCTACCAACTTTATATAAACAGGCATGCTATGCTATTTAAATACTGGTTTAAGTTATTGAACCCAAAGAATCGTATTTTACTAACTACTATCTATGATGTTATGATAAAAGATTCAATGGATGGTAAAACATTGGCTGACCAAGTTAAAGTCCTTACTGTACGTTTGGGAACACCCAACACTATTAATCAAAAGCATTTTATATTTTCATTTAAGAAAAGGTTAGTTGATTCCTGTATTCAAACATGGTTTAGAAATATTTCATCCAGTAGTGTTTTGTCCACTTTTTATTATTGCCTAAAGGAGGATTTTACGATTGAGAACTACTCAAAAATATCTTTACCAAGAAACTTAAGAAACCAAATGACAAAAATACGCACATGGTCACACAGTTTACTTATTGAATCTGTGAAGCGTGGTAGAGTCAGATTACCCAGAAATAAAAAGATATATCCTCATTGTGATCTAAACTGAATTCAAGACTAATTTCATTTCATCATTGAATAGTTGTCACTATGTAGGCCAAATTAAAACTTGTAACGGTCGTATCACAGCTAATTTTGGTCACAGGAACACAATTGAAGACTCTCATTAGCGGTCTTTTTAATGAAGCTACATGCCAAATTAAGTAGCCCAAGATTTTTAAAGTTTTCACTATGTAAGCCCATGTCGAACTAGCCATCTTGAGGAAGGTGCTCATCTTGACTCCAAGGCTATGATTCGAAGAACTGTGGTAGACTAATATAATGCCCCATGTCATTTATTATTTTCCTAAAAGATTCTGCTTCCTGCAAACAGCATTACTTTTGCTTTTTCTCATAGTCTTTGTTAAGAAAGGTATCAATGTCTGCCTCTGGGAACTATAAATTTCCTTTGATAAAAACAATCTTTGGATAGCTAAACGTATTGTTTTCTGATTAGTTGCTTACAGAAATTGAAAATGCCCTGTGGCAATAATCTACGTTTGGATAATAAATCTGCCATGTGAGATATTACCTATTATCTCAACAAGCTGTGAAAATCTTTTTATTTTGACCTTAACTATTTCATTGATTGTTTAATGACTTCTGTCTCACACCCTGTCAGATTTTGGAGACAGAATAAGTAAAAGTCATTTTGACATATGATACCTGGAAGATATAAAAGTGGTCCGTTTTAGTGAACTTTGCAATTGGACTTTGGGAATTAAGCATATCGGATCAACAGTGGTTTTATATCTTTTCCAGGTATGTAACTTTAACTTTCTAAATGTTGTTCTTTTTGTTGGTAAATCATTTTCAGTAAGTTCTTTAAAAAATTGTAATAGAATTATGACTTTCTATTTTTCACTTTTCTTTTTTACTTCACTATGTATGTGATTGTATAATTCTTTAACTACTACATACAAGCAGGTTCTTCACATTGCTTACTGAAATTCTTTTCCTAAGATTCTTCCTATAAGATGGGATATGCCACTGCTATTCTTTTTTTAATTGCAAAATCTAAAACGTCATCTATAATGCAATATGCTTCTTTAGCTGTATATTACAAGCCAACCATAATTATTTGGTTTTTGTTTGAAATATTCTTAAACCTGATAAAATGAAATACGATTTTTGTATAATGAAGTCTGTCTTGAGTTACTGATGAACATGTATGCATTAGTGAAATGTATTTTCATAAATCACATATTTGCTGTCATCGTTTAACCTTTCACATGCAATATCTTGGCGAGTTTTCCCCACATTTCAAAATTTGTATTCTGTATTTTGTTTGTTTATTAACATGCAATGGGGCTTTGAGAATTAAACATATCAGATCAACAGTGGTTTAATATCTTTTCCGGCAACTTTTCATCAGCCTGCCATTACCCCCACCCCCACCTCATAGATATATAGTTCACTCACTATATCTATCTATATTTTGTTTTGTCACTGGCCACGACGTTTGTATGCCAGCACTACTTAAAGTCCTCCAATCCATTCACTCAATTCACACCCTTTATCCATGGCATTAAAAGTTGGTGGGGAATCCGGGTAAAGTTTCAAGTTCAATTGAGAATAGATCTGTCTTGCCTTTATCAACCAAATATGTTGAGAAAATATCACTGTTTTTAACTTAGAATTTAATAAAGATCTTGTTTTTTCAGTTTTTGATAATTTGGCATTGTCTGTTTCAAACTTTAATTTTTTTGCGGTACTTTAAGTGCGTGAATCTATGCTAATGTTTGAAACAATTTCACTTTGCTTATAACTGCATTATGGGTAGACTTTGGCACTATCAATTGGACTTACAGTTGCCAACACAACTCTTGGTGAAATACTTATTGTTTTATCTGTTGGATTAATTATCCTTAAATTTTCTCCTCTGTTTTTGGTTTTTACAAGGGTTCTTGCAGATGCCAAAATTATTTCGTGTAAGTCAGCTGCAGGTTCAAGTAAGATGGTGTCATTTTTATTAACTCCAGAAACTCTCACTGGTACAATAACTTCTGAGTTAAAGGCTATTGTCACTCTCCTTGATGGTCCGGCTATCACACAAGAGAGGGACAGTAACAGCATCCTCCCCAACTAACTCACAAAAGTCGGTTGTGGACGTCAATTTTTACGTGATTTTGAACCATAAAGTCCAAGCCCAAAGTGACTTCATGATGTAGTTTTTTAAAAATTACAAATTTTTGGTGCACAATGAGACCATCATTATTGACAGGGCAATCTACTTCACCAAAACCTGAGTGCCTTTCATCACCTACGCCTACAACATTACTTAGTTTTAATGTTTTAGGTTTTAGTTGGTTTGTTTTAGAAAAAATTATCAAAAACAATTTACTTTAAAAGCATGACACACTAGCACCGCTGTCTACCAAAACCTGCAAGTTTCTGTTAAGGATATTTACAATAATTGTGTTTCTGGTAAGTGAGATGACCACAGAACCTCTTCTTCAGAATTCTTGTTTTTAGCACAATAACTTTTCTCTGTTGGTACGTTTTTCACATAATTTGGGTGCCTATCCATGGGCGATTTCCGTTGACAGACAGGCCCGGGTTCCTTTTACCTAGAGGTCGAGTTAAGCTCCCTCCCTCGCTTTCTTTTCACAGACAGCCTCACTGTGATGTCTACCACCACAGTACTCACATGTAAGATTAGAGGCAGGACATTTTTCTAGTTTATGAGACACCATACCTCTACAATTATGGCAGGCAACTCTTTGTCTTCTCTGTCTGGTATCCATTCTGTCATGCGGCTTTTCCTGGGGCTAATTCTGCGTCTTGATGGCCAGTGTCAGATCCTTGATTTGATCCATAAGAATTCTCATAAACTGTGGGCCTTGTTCCAAGGCAGAGACACTAGTTCCTGTGGCCATAAAAGTTTTTTCTGCCAAGGTCGTGGCAACACGAAGGTCCTCTAATGTCCTCAGTTAGGCTGTGGCATGACAATTTGCTTCAACTCTGGTGTCAAGCCCTGCATTGCTGCACTAAGCAGAAATAAATTGTTCTGGAACATTGTTCCTAGAAAAACTTAGAACCCGCAGAAGGTAATCGTCAAGGGACCCACCAGGAAGCTTGCTGAGGGTCCACAGTCCAAGACCTTTAGACGGGCCGTCATCACCTTTGAACCTCTTTGTGAGTTTAAATGTAAGTCTGGCATAATTCACTTGAGTATCTAACGGCAATGCATCAAACCATTTCTTCCCCCAGAAAATGGAAGCATCATGAGCCTTTCTTCATCACTCAACTTGGTAAGGCAGGCATTATTTTCATCGTGTCTGAGCCAGATTTCTGCTCTGCTCTGGCTCCACTGAAAATAATGCCCAATGTTTTTGTTATTTTATTATTTTCCTAAAAATGTCTGCCTCCTGCAAACAGTGTTACTTTTCATAAATCACATACTAGCTGTCATCGGTTAACCTCTCATGTGTAATATCCTAGCGAGTTTTCCCCAAATTTCAAAATTTGTATTCTGTATTTTGTTTGTTTATTAACATGCAATTGGGCTTTGAGAATTAAACATATCAAATCAATAGTGTTTTATATCTTTTCCGGCAACTTTTGATCAGCCTGCCATTCCCCCGTCCCACCCACGACCCCTCCCAATAGATATATAGTTCACTCACTATATCTATCTATATTTTGCTTTGTCACTGGCCACGACGTTTGTACGCCAGCACTACTTAAAGACCTCCAATTCATTCACTCAATTCACACCCTGTATCCATGGCATTAAAAGTTGGTGGGGAATCCGAGTAAAGTTTCAAGTTTAACTGAGAAAAGATCTGTCTTGCCAATATCAACAAAATATGTTGAGAAAATATCACTGTTTTTAACTTAGAATTTAATAAGAACTTGTTTTTTCAGTTTTTGATAATTTGGCATTGTCTATTTCAAACTTTAAATCTTTTGCGGTACTTTTAGTACGTGAATCTATGCTAATGTTTGAAACAATTTCACCTTGCTTATGACTGCATTATGGGTGGACTTCGGCACTATCAATTGGACTTATAGTTGCCAACACAACTCTTGGTGGAATACTTATTGCTTTATCTGTTGGATTAATTATCCTTAAATTTTCTCCTCTGTTTTTGGTTTTTGCAGATGCCAAATTATTTCGTATAAGTCAGCTGCAGGGTCAAGTAAGATGGTGTCATTTTTTTTAACTCCAGAAACTCTCACTGGTACAATAACTCCTGAGTTAGAGGCTATTGTCACTCTCTTTGATGGCCTGGCATACCCGAACCGGCTATCACACAAGAGAGGGACAGTAACAGCATCCTCCCCAATTAACTCACAAAAGTCGGTTGTGGACGTCAATTTTTACGTGATTTTGAACCATAAAGTCCAAGCCCAAAATTATTTCATGATGTAGTTTTTCAACAAATACAAATCTTTGGTGCACAATGAAACCATCAATATTGACAGGGCAATCTACTTCACCAAAACCTGGGCGCCTTTCATCACCTACGCCTACAACATTACTTAGTTTTAATATTTTAGGTTTAAGTTGGTTTGTTTTAGAAAAATTATCAAAAACAGTTTACTTTAAAAGCATGACACACTGGCACCGCTGTCTACCAAAACCTGCAAATTTCTGTTAAGGATATTTACAGTAATTGTGTTTCTGGTAAGTGAGGTGACCACGGAACCTTTTCTTCAGAATTCTTGTTTTTAGCACAATGACTTTTCTCTGTGGGTATGCTGTTCACATAATTTGGGTGCCTATCCATGGACGATTTCCGTTCACAGACAGGCACGGGTTCCTTTTGTCTAGAGGTCGAGATAAGCTCCTCTCCGCTTTCTTTTCACAGACAGCCTCAGTGTGATGTCTACCACCACAGTACTCACATGTAAGATTAGAGGCAGGTCATTTTTCTAGTTTATGAGACACCATACCTCTACAATTATGGCAGGCAACTCTTTGTCTTCCCTGTCTGGTATCCAGTCTATCATGTGGCTTTTCCTGGGGCTAATTCTGCGTCTTGATGGCCAGTGTCAGATCCTTGATTTGATCCATAAGGTTTCTCATAAACTGTGGGCCTTGTTCCAAGGCAGAGACACTAGCTCCTGTGGCCATTAAAGTTTTTTCTGCCAAGGTCGTGGCAACACGAAGGTCCTCTAATGTCCTCAGTTAGGCTGTGGCATGACAATTTGCTTCAACTCTGGTGTCAAGCCCTGCATTGCTGCACTAAGCAGAAATAAATTGTTCTGGAACATTGTTCCAAGAAAAACTTAGAACCCGCAGAAGGTAATCGTCAAGGGACCCACCAGGAAGCTTGCTGAGGATCCACAGTCCAAGACCTTTAGACGGGCCGTCATCACCTTTGAACCTCTTTGTGAATTTAAATGTAATTCTGGCATAATTCACTTGAGTATCTAACGGCAATGCATCAAACCATTTCTTCCCCCAAAAAATGGAAGCATCATGAGCCGTTCTTCATCACCGAACTTGGTAAATGCGGGCATTATTTTCATAGTGTCTGCCTCCTGCAAACAGTGTTACTTTTCATAAATCACATACTTGCTGTCATCGGTTAACCTCTCATGTGTAATATCCTAAGGAGTTTTCCCCAAATTTCAAAATTTGTATTCTGTATTTTGTTTGTTTAATAACATGCTATTGAGAATTAAACATATCAGATCAATAGTGTTTTATATCTTTTCCTGCAACTTTTCATCAGCTTACCATTCCCCCCCCCCCCCAATATATTCCACTCACTATATCTATCTATCATTTTGTTTTGTCACTGGCCACGACGTTTGTACATCAGCACTACTTAAAGTCGTCCAATTCATTCACTCAATTCACACCTTATATTCACGGCATTTAACTAACTTACTTTGCCATTATATTTAAACCAAATTGTTATTTGACCACTTAATCTCATGTAGTACTGTATTCATGTAACTGAGAGAAAAAAAAGTATATTGTATTGTATTGTATTATACTGTACTACAGGTCCATTACTGAAAACTTTTGATGGAGGTCCACTGGATAAAACTAGCTACATGTACCTGCCCAAGTTGGTTGCAATAGGCCTTTTGGTTTCAGACAAAGAGATACATGTATACGGTATTTTTCAGTTTTGTTGTCATGGCAACCAGAGTTTTCACATGAATCAAATTCTTTCAAGAAGAGGACCGTAGCAGGATCAATTCTATGAAGTTTAGTCAAAATTGGGTCCGCAGTTTCAGAGGAGATATTTGAAAAAAAAAAGAAAGTTAACGCACGGAAGAAAGCATGGATGGACACGTTTGCAGGACGGACACAGGGCCATGACATGAGTACGCTGGTCTTTGGCCAGGGGAGCTAACTATCTATTTCTTAAAGATTTTTTACAACAAATGCGAAGTATATGATCGGCTGTCTTTAGCAAGGGCTAGACAATAAAGGTCAAGATCAGACTTCATGTGTAAAATCTACACTTCATAGGTATACCATTTACAGAATTCGTCCTTAGTCGCATTTGCTCAGCGAACATTTACTGCAGCTACAATATTAATCCTTAGGATGCTAAGTGCGACTGTCTAACCCTTTGCGGACAGGGTAAATCAAGATCAGACTGCACAGAACGTGCAGTCTGATCTTGGATCTAGACTGTCCGATAAGAGATATTATTCTCCAAATCATGAGTTTGAAATAGCTAATGTTTGAGCTTTTACAGTCGAATTGAAAATTTTAATTCAGTTTTTTAGCAGGACAAGGGTTAAATATACGTGCATTGATCGGTCATCCTCTGAAAGGTTCAAATCACTTCTCGTTTCAAAGCAGTTTTGAGCATGATATCATAGAAAGAACCAAAAAATATTGTATAAACTATATTCAAGATCAGACTGCCCAAAACGTGTTGTATGATCTTGGGTCATAACTTCACAGGGGATTGTTTTCTGTGACTACTCTGTCCCCATGGGCAACCAGTCTTTACAAGCCCTTTTATAGTTAAGTATTCAAATATTCATTGAAATAGCATGAAAGCATAAATCATATAAAAACCATTCGAAGTTTTAGTATTCACCTTTATAACTCACCCTTAACTCTTTACCACACAATCCCTACCTTTGACGACTTCCCCGACAAAGAAGTCTTTAGAAAACATTGTGGGAAAAGGAGAAAATGCTGGTAACCAGCATTTTCTCCTTTTCCCACAATGTTTTCTACCCTTTCCAAAACAAATTTCTTTTTTTGAGCAATGTTTATTTTGTTGTGAGCAAATGCTTTGAATTTGGACGAATCTGAAATTTTGTCGTTTAGTAAAGAGTGAAAGCAATAAATCATTGAAAAAGACATACTCGTAAGTAACACAACTTCTGATTGGCTAAACCATTCGGTTTAGCTAGTCAGAAGGTATGTTACTTACAAATTTAGAAAACGTTGGAGAATAAGACTAAGAATATTCTCAAGAATGGCTGGTGAATACGGGCCCTGGTCTAGTGCAAGAAAGAAATGCGGGAGGTAAACAGTTAACCCGTTGAGCGTCATGGGCGAGAACATGGACTATAGTGGACTGCATTTAAACGTATACGATAGCAAGATTTTGAGTTCATGAGATTGTATATTCAGCCTTCGATAGGGCTCGGAAAAAAGGGGGTGCCGTACATCTTCATGATTCATTATACCAAGCAAACTGTCACATAAATTATTTATGCATACATAAAATCAATTTTATCTATTAATCAGTTGTAATCAGAGGTAAAACTGTCCTTAGACATTAAAAAAAAAAAATACTAAAGCCAAAAAGATTAGACCCAAGTCAGCCTGCGCGGACTGCGCAGGCCGACTTGTGTCTATACTTTTTGCAAATCCATCAAACCCCTTTTCCACATAATAAGGCTCCTAAATCATATTTGGCACTAAATGAGTGAATGAGTGAAGTGTAAGTACATGTACCTTGTTATTGAATAAGGTGAAAAAGACATGAATATTTCTCTCGTTATGGTTATGAACATCAATACGGGCTATACAGAAAGCATGGAGTGTTTTCATTGATGGGGAAAAAATACATCATCCATTACCCTTGCTCTGACCTACGAAGCCTTAGGACGACGGAGATAGGTTATATTTGATAAACTGATAGTGTAGATCAAGATCAGACTGCATACTAGTATTATGTGTTATCATGGGTCCACTCCATCTGATCTTTTTGAAAGACATCGTAGTCAAAACATCATGAAACGAGTCACAATTCGCATATCTAAAGCTAAACCCATAACCAGACAAATTTTGACATGTCCAAATTCAGGGTATGTTCAGACGGTTGATTACATGAAACTAAAATTGTGGGATTTGACTTTGGAAGGATTAAAAACGATGTAGGAAAATGATAAATACAGGGTACCGGCATTTTGATCAGTTCCAACAATGTTTTCAGAAACCTTTGTCATCTGGGTTAAAGTTGGAATTTTTAAGCAAAGGATTATATCATTAAAATATGCTTGGCCAATGATAAAATACCCAAGTAATGCGATTTCAAAAGGTTTCTATTTAACCTGAAAACTATCGCTATATCGGACAGTATAGATCAAAGATCAGGCCGCACGTTTTTGCACAAATTGAGCCGCGCCTTGCTTGTAGCGGCTGTGTAAGTGACCTTCTTTAGCGATATTTTCGTCTTTCGACAGAACACCTTTGAAATCAATGTGGCCAAAGTAGAAATTTCTTTTTGCCTGGTTACCAGCATTTTCGCCTTTTCCCACAATATTTTCAAAAGGCTTTTTTCTCAGGGTCGTTATATAGAAGTCGGGATTGTGTGGTAATGAGTTAATTTAAAGAATTTTTTCACCTAGACGTATCTATTTTTTCTATTTCGATGATAACGCGTATCAGAATGGAAAAGGAAATCGACTTAATCAGTTCGATGCGATTGGGTTTCCTGTATGGACTCCCATAATCTAATTGAAATTCGATGACGCGGTGTTAGAAAACATGCCTTTAGCGTTATTAATCTAAGAATGATGTCGATTTCAATCAATAGAAGCAGAATTAGACATGACATTACACCTGACCCAACCCATGCCCAGCAAATTATATAAATTAAAATAGACCAAGATTAGCATTTACGTTCGTGAAGTCTGATCTTTTTCTACATTCCGCCCTTTCATGTCGATGGTTTCACTGTACAAGCTAAACTTGGCGCCTTAACTCTCATAAGTGTCAAAGAAGCTGAGAAAGACAGCTTTTAGAAAAAAAATGTAGGAAAAGCAGAAAGTTCTGGTTAAAACAAACTTTTCTACACTTCCAAGAACAAAATTCAATTTTCGAGTTGTATTAAGTTTGACGTCTGCACGTGCTTTCAAATTTGGCAAATGTAAAATTTTGTCTAATGGTAAAGAGTTAATAATACCGCTTGATATACATACTCCTATTTATTTTTTGTTGAATTCGGCTAACGTAAAAAAGAGGTAAATGAATCATCAAGTGCAGTTTGTTCTTTTGCCACAATGTTTTAGAAAAGGGTTCTCTGCTACACGTGAATAATCCTCTTTCGAGGGGCAATAATGAGCCATGCTCTGTGAAAAAGGGGCCTAATGCATCTTTAGTAATGCATTGTGTAAAACAAGACATTACATAATGAGCAATCCTTCAAGTTCACTTTGTCTATAGGCTGATTGAATCATGAAGTAAACTGGTCCTTTAACGTGCAGAAAATTGATCTATAGCAAAAAGTTTTCGACCCAGGTCAGCCTGCGCGGACTGCGCATGCGCAGGCTGACCTGAGTCGAAACTTTTTGCAGATGCAGTTAAGCTCCCTTTTCACAGAACATGGGTCACATGTAATCAGGTTGCACACTGATGTTTGGGCAGGTTATTCTTGTGTTCGCGCCTCTTTTACCATGACTTACTTTTATCCTGTGGGTTGTTATGATATGTTATGAAAAACTCTTTTGTCGATGGCATGAAAATTGTTGACTTCTTTTTTTTTTTGTTCCAATAACGAAGATGTTAAACATGCATTCTCTTCGGGATTTTTTTAAAAATCTGTATTCTTTCTATTCTTTAATCTATCCTTACTTATTTTGTTAAAATCTTGTTAAAATAAACTTGTAGGAGCTACTGCTTGTTTACTTCGATACAAAACTTTGCACAAATGTGTGTTGAATCTGGAAGCTGAAAAATAACATGGTCCTGACTCAAAAATTTAAAACATACATCTCTCTCTCTCTCTCTCTCTCTCTCTCTCTCTCTCTCTCTGAGTATAGAACAGAGTCAAATGAATGAAAGTTTGTGGTTTTTGTTGTCAGTTTAAACTATATGATTTTAAATTCTCATTTTTTGGTCAGTAGGAACATCTCTAAAAACCCTCAATACCTCGAAGATCAATTGCACGTTCTATACAGACTGATCTTGATCTACTCTCTCCTCAAAATCTGTTAACTTTATATGTTTGGCATACTTGGGTTTAACCCATTAACACACAATCCCTACTTTTGACGTCCCTGTAAACAGAGCCTTTTGAAAACATTGTTGGAAAAGGAGAAAATGCTGGTAACCAGCATTTTCCCCTTTTCCAACAACATTTTCTTCCCTTCCTAAAACAAATTCTAATTCTTTAGTCACATTCGGTTAGTCATCCGAAAACGCTTTCAATTTGGACCAGTCTAAAATTTTGTCGTATGGTAAAGGGTTAATTAACCTCACATGTTGTACAGGCATGTAGCTCAGCAAAGAAAAGGGATATCAGTTGTCATGGCCGGTACTCAATAAAAAAAAAAACGTTAGTGATTTGATTCAAAAATCATGTTTGCAAGCATCCAGGCGAGACTGTTGACATGTCGTTATGGCTACATTGATCGGAGAGTATATAACAGTCACTGGAAGCTCTCTTTCCGCAGTCGGCGAGCAGATAACGCATAATAAACCATCTTCAGTTCGTAAAAAGACAACATCACTCTGAAAAATGCGTGAGATTGTTCATATTCAAGCTGGCCAGTGCGGAAACCAGATCGGAGCTAAGGTATTTCTTGTGATTTAATAGAATTTTATAGAATTTCTGTTTCTTATAGGTGTGGGGGTCTGGTAGGCTGTTGGAGTTTTTTTGCTTGTTTTTAGTTAATTGGCGTTTTCAACTGTATTCTCTCTGCCTGCATTCATCAACCATTTTAACAATGTTCTTAATATCATTTTTATTTTTATTTTTTAAAGTTCCAAGTAACGCAACTTCTGATTGGCTAAACTTCGAAGTGTTAAATCCAAACCTACTGGCGGATCAGAGTGCGTTAATTTCTGAATCTACAATAAAGCTAGGAATGCTTATAGTAAGAGAATGGTTTGTGAATACAGATCGAGTGCTTCGCAAAACACTCTTAGTAAGTGACTGCGTGCATTCAAGCAAATTTAAGGTCGAAACTACGTAGAGCGGTTATTTCTTAGCATTGTAGATCACCTATCATCTAAAAAAGGATTTGCTGGACCACCGCGGTATTCAAGCTCGTACTCCCTGAATTTTACCATTCTGCGTTACCAATGAGCAACCGTGCCTCAGCTATATGCTCCTAAATTGTTTTTCTCTGATACTAAAGTTTCCTGTTACAGTTTTTAGAACCTACAGTAGATTACTGAAAACAATATGTTAAATTGTAAAAATTGCTTCTACCGTGCACATTCCTCCACTGTTCACGAACCGCAGATCTTTCGCTAGCTGCTATCAAAATTGCTGTTGTACTGTTTTCTGACCAAAAATGTGAAACGTTTCAAACAGAGAGTCACACAAACATGTTTTTCCCTTTTGCTTGTTTGCAGTTCTGGGAAGTGATCTCTGATGAACACGGTATTGACCCCACAGGTACTTACCATGGAGACTCTGACCTTCAGTTAGAGAGAATCAACGTCTACTATAATGAGGCCACAGGTTTGTACACTTTGCTTCTAACTTACACCTCGCTGTTCTGGTTATGCTTTCAGAGAAAGCATTGGTTTTTTTCTTTTGAAAACACTTTTGTTTTGTTTGTTTTGTTTTTTTTTTTCTTTTCATTTTCGTTAGTTACTTATCGTGCGGAATGTCCACATTTTCACTGTGCATAAATGTGCATATCTTTTGAAAGTCCAAAACTTGAAAAAAATAAAAACAACAAAAAATAGCCCAATTAACCTGAAGTAGCGTATAACAAATGAATAAATATTAAAACAGCGTATCATGAGGAGAATCTGCTTGTTCTGAACAAGTTCTCTTATTACATCAATGTTCTAAAGAATCTTCTGTTTGCAGAACAAAAAGGTTGTCCGTCCATAGTTCTTACTTTCTTTCTCAAGTAAATCGGATATAAGCGGACGAGGGCGCCATGCATGTGAGAGTGTTCCATGTCAGGGTACTACAAAGCCATCCCCTAACACTTTAGAAACCCTGGAAAAACATAAAATCGGGCATTAGCCACAATATGACAGTCAAACATTTATTCTTTTCAGCGTAACACCATTCAAACACAACGACTCTGTGATTCCCCAGGGAATGTATGAAACAATGTGAAATAAATCACCCTTTCGTTCAATATTTCGGCTGTTGCCATTTTTCAAGAGTTCCAATTCTCAAAAGCCAAAAAATTGAACAATAGAGTGAGTAATTCATAGCAATCGATTAAACAAAACATTTGAAGGTCATGAAAGCCTGTCTGTTCTCAGTGATGTAAGTGCTTTGATCAGTTGATATTTTTATTTGTAACCTGCAGACTTCCTGACATATTTTCAGACACGATCAGCCATTTCCTAAATTTCTGGTACACTTTCATTGATCTGAAACTTCAGATGACCGAAATTTAAACATATACTTATTGACCCACATGCTTGCTGAGGAAAGATGGACAGAAAAATGTCTTCCATTTTCATAAACCAAGTTTTTCTGGTTACTAAGACTCACAGGAGTAGTTTCGAGAAAAATGCCTTTAAAGAATATTCACATTTCTATTTAAGGTGGAAAATATGTGCCTAGGGCCGTACTAATTGACCTTGAGCCAGGAACCATGGACTCAGTCAGGTCCGGACCATTCGGCCAGATCTTCAGACCAGACAACTTCGTCTTTGGACAGAGTGGTGCAGGTAACAACTGGGCAAAAGGTCATTACACAGAGGGCGCTGAGCTCGTCGACTCAGTTCTGGATGTTGTCAGAAAAGAGTCTGAAAGTTGCGATTGTCTTCAAGGATTCCAGTTGACCCATTCACTGGGCGGTGGCACCGGCTCTGGTATGGGAACCCTGTTGATCAGTAAAATCAGGGAGGAGTACCCGGACAGAATCATGAACACATTCTCAGTTGTTCCTTCACCAAAGGTACCATTCAATTGTTTTCCAAAGTATTCACCAATGTCTAGTCATGATATTTCCACCATAACAGATACACAAGGAACAAAATGCATTGTTATACCATTACTCTGCCAGATGAGACCAGCTGCTTTCATTGAATTTGCATATACACAGAAAAATGCATAACTTCAGAAGAGACGAAGCCGATTTTCTGAGATCTAGTGATCCACATTTACTTAGTACTTTTTTGACTTTGTTTCACTTCCACAGGACTTTGTTTTTAAACGCCACATATCGATAAGTGAGGGTAACACAGGCACTTAGAATAGTGTTGCACTCACCCATCGATATATGCATTTAAGCATGATATCATTTCGAATTTGGTATTGGAGCAAACGTAGGAACGGTTGTGTCTAAAGAGGTCCGGCAGAGATTAGTGTCTGGAGATATGACCTCTTTTGTTGCTATTCACATCACAGTCTGTACAAAGTTTAACTTGTCTGTTATTCTCACTTTCTTTTTACAGGTTTCAGATACTGTCGTAGAGCCATACAATGCCACTTTGTCTGTCCATCAACTTGTTGAGAACACGGACGAGACTTACTGTATCGACAACGAGGCTCTCTACGATATCTGCTTCAGGACCCTCAAACTGACCACTCCTACATACGGGGACTTGAACCATCTGGTTTCGGCCACCATGTCTGGTGTTACCACGTGTCTTCGTTTCCCAGGTCAGCTAAACGCTGATCTTCGTAAACTTGCTGTCAACATGGTACCATTCCCACGTCTGCATTTCTTCATGCCAGGATTTGCACCATTGACCTCCCGTGGTAGCCAACAGTACAGAGCTCTCACTGTTCCAGAACTCACACAACAGATGTTTGATGCCAAGAACATGATGGCTGCTTGTGATCCTCGTCACGGCAGATATCTCACCGTGGCCGCCATGTTCCGTGGACGTATGTCAATGAAAGAGGTCGACGAACAAATGTTGAATGTCCAGAACAAGAATAGCAGCTACTTTGTTGAATGGATCCCCAACAATGTGAAGACAGCTGTCTGTGACATCCCACCACGTGGTCTTAAGATGTCAGCTACATTCATTGGTAACAGCACTGCCATCCAGGAACTGTTCAAGCGTATCTCTGAGCAGTTTACGGCTATGTTCCGTCGTAAGGCTTTCTTGCATTGGTACACTGGTGAGGGTATGGACGAGATGGAGTTCACTGAAGCCGAGTCCAACATGAACGACTTGGTCTCTGAGTATCAACAGTACCAGGATGCCACAGCTGAGGAAGAAGGCGAGTTTGATGAAGACGAAGAAGAGGACGAGGGCCAACTTCAAAATTAAGGAAATTATATAAAACGACCTAAATTTTACCTTTACTAAATTTATTTGAGCCATGCTATGTCTAAAGGTGGTTTAATGCATCTCTGTAATGCATTGTACCAGGCAAGTCATCACATAATTATGGATCCATAAAGATTTCGCCTATGAACTGATTGAATCATAAGGTAGACCTGTCCTTTGGCATTGACAGATAAAAAGGTATCGGCACAGTGGTTGACGTTTTTGTAGATGTATTTAACCATCTTTTAACAAGGTATGGTTTGTTTTCTGAATCAACGGACCTGTTGAACAAAATAATCATAATAAACGAGTATTTGAGCCAGTCCAAAAGAAAAATCTTTAAAGTACTTTAATCCTTTACCAAACGACAACATTTTAGACTGGTCCAAATTGGAAGCATTTGCAGACGATAACAGTAATGCGACTCAAAAACTGGAATTGGTTTTGGGATAAGTAAAAAACATCGTGGGAAAAGGAGAAAATGCTGGTTACCAGCATTTTCTCCTTTTCCCACAATGTTTTCAAAAGGCTTCCTCTTCAGGGTCGTGAAAACCTGGGATTGTTTGGGAAAGTGTTAAGTGAGTTAAATATCTTAGCAAGCTTGCTACATGAAATTTGTCAAATAACTATGCATGTGACACGAATATTTGCTCAAATTTTGATGATATTACATGTCTCAGTTTGTTATCAATAAAAGATCTGTGAATCGCCCGTTTATACAGTCTATTTATTATACTTTTCATCTGTCCTTATTGCTCATTGTAATTTGTCTTCAGGGTAGGGTCTTAGCTACCTGTACTCAAAAACTTATGGCATACCAAAGGAAAGACTAATTTGTCAAGAAAGCGTCACCATAGGCCACGAAATAGCTTAACTATATATATAATTACCAAATGACAATATTTCACATCGAAAGCATTTGCAGATGATAAAATAAAAGTGACTGGAAATTTGAAATTTGTTTTGTGAAGAGTAGAAAACATTGTGGGAAAAGGAGAAAATGCTGGTCTTAACTCATTACCAATGACAATATTTTAGCTATTCCACATCGAAAGCATTTGCAGACGATAAAATAAAAGTGACTGGAAATTTGAAATTTGTTTTGTGAAGAGTAGAAAACATTGTGGGAAAAGGAGAAAATGCTGGTCTTAACTCATTACCAATGACAATATTTTAGCTATTCCACATCGAAAGCATTTGCAGACGATAAAATAAAAGTGACTGGAAATTTGAAATTTGTTTTGTGAAGAGTAGAAAACATTGTGAGAAAATGACAAAATGCTGGTTACCAGCATTTTCTCCTTTTTCCACTATGTTTTCTATATTGGCCTCTTTCTCAGGGTCGTCAAAAGTAGGGATTGTGTGGCAATGGATTAAATGTTTTAAAAAAAATATCCTGAGGGAGCTTTCCAAAACATCCTATTCCTCTCTCTTCCCTCCTCCCCAACCCGGCCCTTCGCTCCTCGGGAAAATACCTTCGGTATTACATTTGCATATACTCCATTATTGGCAGGCTACCGCAATGCCGTGTCTTAGATTATTCATAAAGCCCACCAAGACCATTTTGGTATCTGAATATTCGAACGCTTGGTTGATTTAACAATTGTCTGTGCAGATGAATTAACACTTTGACACCTAACACAATCGTTTTAACCCTTAGGCTGCTAAGCGCGACTCACTGACCTTTTGCGGACAACGTAGATCAAGATCAGACTGCACAGAACGTGCAGTCTGATCTTAGATCTACACCGTCCACTATATTGTTACATATTCTGGCAAAGAAAAAACTTGGTACAGCAATATATCAGATGATTTTCCTATTTAAAAATGTCTATTGTTTTAATCCAGCACTTTAAGGGTTAACACTTCGCCAAAAAAATATCAAAGTTTAAATACCCTGAGAAAACAAGTTTTGGAAAGCATTGTGGGGAAAGTAGAAAATGCTGATCACCATTGTTTTCTCCCTTTCTCTTAATATTCTTTAATTTATTACAGACGAGCTACATCATTTGTGCCATTTCTGTTATTTTTCGTCTGCAAATGCTTTGAATTTAGGAGAGTCTAAAAATTGTCCAATGGTAAAGAGTAAATGGACCTTGAGTATCTAAAGGGATGACGTTTTCAAAGTTTTCTTCAACAGTTTTGTTGAACTCTTTTCCAGATAACAAACGTTTAGATTTGTTCATTTTGAAAGCACTTGTGGTCTGCAAATTTAACATTTTACCAAACAATCCCTGGTTTTCACGACTCTGGGAAGGAAGCCTTATGTGGGAAAAGAGAAACTGCCTGTAATTAGCTTGTTAGAAGTCCTTTTCCCATAATGTTTTCTACCTTGTCGAAGAGATAAATCACCATTTAACCTTTCCCAAACAATCCCTGGTTTTTTCGGCTCTGGATTAGTAGCCGTTTGAAAACATACATGTAGTGGGAAAAGGAGAAAATGCTGGTAACCAGCATTTTCTCCTTTTCCCACAATGTTTTTTACCCTATCATAGACAGAAATCATCTTTTCAGCACAAGTTGCATTGTCGTCTGCAAATGCTTTCAATTTGGTCTAGTCCAAAAGTTTGTTGTATGGGAAAGGGTTAAGCTACATTGAAATTGTTGACTGCAAGTGTTTTCAATTTGGTCCTGTACTAAATTTAGTCGTTTGGTAAAGGGTTTAATATGACTCAAATGGTGATATTTGTTTCTGGGGGAGTAAAAAACAGCGTGGCCAGCGTTTTCTCTTTTTCACACGCTGTTTTCAAAATTTTTTTTTTCTCGAGGTTATGAAAACACATAATAATTTGTAATGGGGGTATAAGTGAAGAAAATATAAAAAGTACTGTGCAAATCTGTAAATCAAGATGACCAAGAGGAAATTTGATTTGTTGCTCATTCATTCATTCATATCTTTATTTCCTCCAACAAGTGAAGATTTACTAGGAAGATATTGGTCCATAGTGGAGAAATACATCGAGTGTCCCTTTTCTATAACCTGGCCAATAATGGCGCCTTTTTGGCGGACTATCATAATTCATAAGGAACGCAAGCATGAAGTTTCATAAATTTCGTCAAGGTCTTTAGACGACATCTGTTCTGAAGGACGAAGAGGCAGCGCAAATAATACATCTCTCCGCCTTCAGGCTCGCTCGGGTGGCTCAGTGGTGAGCGTGTCAGACTCATGACCTGGTGGTTGCGAGTTCGATACCCAGCAGAGGCGAACTTTCTTTCCGGCGTATTTTCGCCTCTCACCTCTGCTGAAGCATGTGAGA
Organism: Tridacna crocea; assembly: GCA_943736015.1. Lineage (NCBI taxonomy): Eukaryota > Metazoa > Mollusca > Bivalvia > Cardiida > Cardiidae > Tridacna > Tridacna crocea. The sequence continues at coordinate 34,281,607 of OX031063.1, read as the reverse complement.
AAAGTAGTCGGTGGCTTTGGAAAGAAAGAAAGTTCTGTTATTACTGGTGTGAGAAAGCAAGGAAACACATGTGCGTCACCGACCGCCATGATATGAGCTTAGCTGTTAAAGTGGCGTTAAACCCCAATACAATCAACCAACCAACCCGCCTTCAGTCAGAGAAGAGGGAACGCGAAAAATGTCGTGCAAGGGAGGCTACTACATAAAAATCCATTCCATAAATACACTCTTAGTTACTTCCCTTACACTAAAAAACCTAATTCGGAACTTCCGAGTTCCAAGTTGAGAATGGACTGTGAGAATAGGAGAAAATGATTGAAAGGAGTATTTCTCTTTTTTCCCACGTTCTCTACTGTATCAAAACTTCGATTCTAGAGAACTATAAATAGCTCATTTGCACTTGGTTCGAGTTTTCCACTGCAGGAACTTTCATTTAAGAGTCCAAAACTCGTAGTTAGATAAAGTCTGTCAAATACAATCCCGACTTTTTGCGACCCGTAGGAGGAATTCTTCTGAAAATGTACTAATAAAAGAAATATATGCTGGTGACCGGCATTTTCTTCTTTTCCCACAACATTCTCTACTCAATTACAGATTAATTCCATCTTTAGAGAAAATGTTGCTTCAAGCTTGGACGAGTCCAAAGTTTTGTGGTTTGGTGAAGTGTCAACAAGTTGGACCGAAGCTTATTTTTTTATTGATCATCTGCGATGTCAAGCGAGTAAGTCTTGACAGTTCGGATCGGAATCTCAATTATGTGTAGTCTGATCTTGAGCTACACTGTCCAAAACACGCAGCCTCATGTTTAGGAAAATTATTGCAAGTTGTATAATACCATTTTGTGCAGCAAAAACCGTATTAGAGGCGTTTGCTAAGAAATAATTGGAGTATAAGTTGATAATTGTTTTGTTTTGCCTTTGTAAAAGGTGTTTTATACCGCTTTCAATTCCGGTAACAAAACGACAAGTCAAGTGCGGCTGCGCACTAGGCTTGAGAACAGCTCGTCAGTTTACTAGGAAAATCTCGTAACTACAGCTTTGTCACATGCTGTCACCCGGTCGAATCCCTTGCTCAGCAGACTTACTTCCAAGGACTGCAACAGGAACTGGGACAAGATGCATTCCTCTCTCACCACCGATCTTTCTTTCGGCGATGGTGATGTGAGAAAGCATTCAGTGGGTTGAGAGATATACTGTGCTAAGTATCAGTAAACGAAACTCATGGGAAGCATGGATAGGTACAAGGATTGCAGCAATATAACTGAAATACTGTTGATGATGGCGTTGAACACCATCCAATCAATTATGTAATGGAAATGTTTCGAAGGTGTTACAAGCATTACGAAAACGTCCTAAGGATTCGCGACAACATGCCTTGCGTTGCAAGTGAGGCCTGGGCCCGTATTCACCAACCATTCTTAAGAACATTCTTTGTCTTATTCTCCAGAATTTTCTACATCTGTAACACAACTTCTGATTGGCTAAACCATTCGGTTTAGCCAATCAGAAGTTGTGTTACTTACAGATGTAGAAAATCTTGGAGAATAAGACCTAAGAATATTCTCAAGAATGGTTGTTGAATACGGGCCCTGAAATCACTAGATTCTACCGTGAGGGACGCAATCAAGACCTTGGCCACCAAGGACCTCTTCCATTTGGTCAATCAATTGTTAATAGACACGGGAAATGCTCTGGAAAAAGGCGTTAATTACATTTCTGTGATGCATGATACCAAGAAAGTCATCATATGGCCCGCAACACGCATAAAGGGACATTCGGACATTTGCGTTAAATGTCCTCTGCAATCAGTCTGCGCAGGCTAATCCGAAACGACACCCCGCTTTTAGATAATTTTCTGTTTTGCGCAAGTCTGCAGTAGAACAAAATCCGAATGCCCGAATACCCTTTTTGGCGTCATGCAAGCCAATAATGGCTCCATGAAATCCATCTGGTAAAGTTGCAACTATAATGTAGTACTTTCTGACTTGAAAACAATTATTGACCATTAGCAAGACGTTTTGTTTGAGGTCAGCCTGCGCGGCCTGCCCAGGGTCGATACTTTTTGCAGATGCATGAAGTTCTTATGTCAAAGAGCATGGCTTAAATTAATTCAGCCTCTCTCTTTTTTCAATTTTGCAGGTCGACTACCTTTCTCATGAAAGGAAAATGTTATGATTACTTTTTTCCTTTCTTAATAAATATTGCTAAAAGAGCGTTTTACATCTATGCTTTGTTGTAATCTAATTCCAAAGGAAATGCCCCCAGCACTAATAAAAAAAGGTCTCGTCCGTGTTCTCAACACTAATGAACAGCTAGCCGACCAGGGACATAACGGGGTCAAATCTGTTGGGTGTATTAAAATGAATCGAATTAGGTTTCTTTGTTTACCTTTAATTTATGCAGAATAACCAGCTTAACAGTAACTCATTTAGAAAGATTAGGAGAGAGTAAGAATGAGAGAAAGTAGAATGGTACATAAATTGAGAAGGAATTGAATGAAATCAACCAAAAACATAATGATGTTACTGTGGCGAATTTTCAGTAACAACCATACTTTAATAGCATTTAAAGACTATCGCTAATGTTATGGTCTACCCTTTCACTTTTCAAAAGGCACTTTGTTATATCTGAAACCAGAGTTTATCTAAAGATGCTGGCTTTCCTACAAGTATTGCATGTTACCTTACTGCTAGTTAAACGTTCTAATTTTTACTAGCGAAAATTTTTTTTCTTTCATTTCTTCAGAAAAAAATTAAAAACTTTTCTCTTATGGATTTTGGAATAAAACTTTGAGAGAAAAATACCTATAACCTATGAAGTGATTGTAATACTTCCCACAAGGTTTATAATACCACAAAATCAATTATTTTCTTCCCTTCACACATGTCCCTTTTGCATTACTTTATCTAGTCGAAGGTTGCCCGTCCGTATGGTAAGAATAAAATCTTCAGCAAGTACCAATGAAATTACACGAAAAATTATCTTTAAAAGTCGTTTCACCTAGTGGGGGAAGTACACGTAACAGAAGAACAACGAAAGAGTACAGGTTACTGAATAAAAGGAGATTCTGTTCAAACTTGACTACTCCAAGGCTTCATCAGCTTCTTCGTCTTCATCAAACTCGCCTTCTTCCTCAGCTGTGGCGTCTTGGTACTGTTGGTACTCAGAGACCAAGTCGTTCATGTTAGACTCGGCCTCTGTGAACTCCATCTCGTCCATACCCTCACCAGTGTACCAATGCAAGAAAGCCTTACGACGAAACATAGCCGTAAACTGCTCAGAGATACGCTTGAACAGTTCCTGGATGGCAGTGCTGTTACCAATGAAGGTAGCTGACATCTTAAGACCACGTGGTGGGATGTCACAGACAGCTGTCTTCACGTTGTTGGGGATCCATTCAACAAAGTAGCTGCTATTCTTGTTCTGAACGTTCAACATTTGTTCGTCGACTTCCTTCATTGACATACGACCCCTGAAGATGGCTGCCACAGTAAGGTATCTGCCATGTCGTGGATCGCATGCAGCCATCATGTTCTTGGCATCAAACATCTGTTGTGTGAGTTCTGGAACGGTGAGAGCTCTGTACTGTTGGCTACCACGGGAGGTCAATGGTGCAAACCCTGGCATGAAGAAATGCAGACGTGGGAATGGTACCATGTTGACAGCCAGTTTACGAAGATCAGCGTTCAGCTGACCTGGGAAACGAAGACACGTGGTAACACCAGACATGGTAGCCGAAACCAGATGGTTCAAGTCCCCGTATGTAGGGGTGGTCAGTTTGAGGGTCCTGAAGCAGATATCGTAGAGGGCCTCGTTATCAATACAGTAAGTCTCGTCCGTGTTCTCAACAAGTTGATGGACAGACAAGGTGGCATTGTAAGGCTCTACGACAGTATCTGAAACCTGAAATGATAATATAGATATACTGGTAAGTGTCAGTATGGCTTCAGTGACTTTAACTCGTAAACTAAAGTGGTGTCATTATGATTTAAAATACAAATATCATTTGTAAAATGATTAAAAGTCACACACGCTGATAGCTGTCAACCTGATTACTTTTAACTTCGATTTGGCCATAGCTTTATTTTAGTGAGCAATGTTTGCAATATTCAGAAAGAAACGAGGAAGGGAAAAAAGTTGTAATTTTCTGTTTTTCTTTTCACCAAAGCATCAAATCCAAAGTATTGTAGGCAACAATTTGAATATTTATCGAGTGGTTGGATTACCATTGAAAGTATAAAAAAAAATATGTTGTAAAAAGGGCAAAATGCCGTTCAACATTTTTTTTTCCCTTTTCAAACCGTGAGTTTTTTGTTTTTCAAAACTGTTCTTGTTAAGGGTCATTAAACATGAGATTGTTTGGTAGAGGGTTAAGGAGAAGAAAATCCTTTATAAGGTACAATTTTCATTCCTTGATCCTCCTCTACCGTTACATGACAGATTGCTACTTTGGTATTTGAAATGAATCCTTTACTAAACAGTTCCTAGGGAAGAAGGCTTTTGAGAGCATTAACTCTGTACAAAACGACAAATTTTAGACTTGTCCAAGTTGAAAGCATCTGAAGATGACAAAATTAATGTGATTAAAAAATTGAAATTAGTTCTGGCTGCGTAGAAAACATTTTGGGAAAAGGAGAAAATGCTGGTTACCAGCATTTTCTCCTTTTCCCATAATGTTTTCAAAAGGCTTCTTTTTCAGGTTCGTGAAAACCTGGGATTGTTTGGGAAAGGGTTAAACACTGGTAAAGGATTACAATACCATGTTCATATCAATGCCATTATTTGAGCTAAATTATATTTGACATCTGCATAATTTTTTTAAACTGGAAAAATGACAAATAAACAGTTTTGACTACTTAGAAAATTGTCTTTTTTCCCAGGAATATTCCTTAAAAGTAGTCAGCTGTAGGAACCGAGAATGTTGTACTTGCTTATACATTAACCAATGACGAGTCAAAAAAAAAAGTAAGCTCTTCTAAATTGTAAACATCTTCTGCCAAAATTAATGTGGTTCAAATGCTGCAATGATTGGAAACGTTGTGAGAAAAGGACAAGATACTAGTTATCATAATAGGTTTATTTAATCCTTGCTGTTTTAAATGTTATTATGACTTACAAACTATACCTTTAGCTTATCGGAACTTGCAAAGAATGATATTAAAGATACTGTCTAGTAAGACATAAGGTTGTAATTCTTTACCAAGAGACAAGTTTTTTAACTTTTCCATACTGAAAGCATGTTCAACTGAATTCATTACGGTTCACATGTTGGGAATTGTCTCCAAACAGTTACAAAATATGTTGGGAACCGGAGATTTCGTGATTTTCCCAACATCTTTGCAATAGTTTTCTTTTGCAGGGTTATCAAAACTCAGGATATTTTAGTAAAAGGTTAAAGCTCTATAATTACCTTTGGTGAAGGAACAACCGAGAATGTGTTCATGATTCTGTCTGGGTACTCCTCCCTGATTTTACTGATCAACAGGGTTCCCATACCAGAGCCGGTGCCACCACCCAGTGAGTGGGTCAACTGGAATCCTTGAAGACAATCGCAACTTTCAGACTCCTTTCTGACAACATCCAGAACTGAGTCGACGAGCTCAGCACCCTCTGTGTAATGACCCTTGGCCCAGTTGTTACCTGCACCACTCTGTCCAAAGACAAAGTTATCTGGTCTGAAGATCTGGCCGAAAGGTCCGGACCTGACTGAGTCCATGGTACCAGGCTCAAGGTCGACAAGGACTGCTCTAGGGACATATTTACCCCCTGCAAAAGAAAATTAAAAATTATTTGTCTTGCTTTATATATGTGTAATAATGTGAAGCTTTATGCTGCTTGACATAGTGCCAAGATTACACGGCCAAAAAAATGCTGTCTGGTCACTGATCTTTAATGTCCCCCCCTTTTTTAAGTTCATTTTGAAATACAACATTGACATTGTAAATTCTTTTAATCATGTTAGATCTACTTTATAAAAAATGCTAGTTTTATTAATTCATGGAAAGTTTATACAGGCCAATCCATGTTAGGAAGGATTATAGTTTGTCTTTACAATACCACTTAGCTGCAGCACTTTATTTCTCAGTTTTTTCTGCACCCATAAATTAAAACAGCGTAATGGAGCACTTTTCTAAAACATTCTGGGTGGAGAAAATGCACAGAGATCAGGCTTCACATTTCTTTCGTAACCACTTTGCTTTCTACCCGTTAATTCATGTGGACCACATTTAATTTGACATCTGCAAAGATCTGCTTTCACTTCGGAGTCAAAATTGTGTCATCTTGCATAGTGTCAAGCACTGTCTTACTCTTTAAACAATCGAAAGGCTTGACAAGGAAACGGATCACAGACGGTTTTGTGTTGATATCAAGTTCTTGAGTTTAATTTTCTGTTTACTTGAGTAGTTTGGATTTTTCACACATTGACTCTTAACTCATTACCAAACGACAATATTTTAGGCTTGTCCAAATGGAAAGCATTTGCAGATGACAAAATAAAAGTGACTGAAAATTTGAAAACATTTTCGTTAAGGATAGAAAACATTGTGGGAAAAGGAGAAAATGCTGGTTACCAGCATTTTCTCCTTTTCCCACAATGTTTTCTAAAGGTTTCTTTCTCAGGGGCGTCAAACATAGGGATTATGTGGTAATGGGTTAAACCTCAACCCTTTACCACACAATAACAATATCTAACTCTTTCCATAAAACCAACACAACAGAATGCTTTCGTGGACAGTGCAGCTTAAAATCAGACTGCACAGGAACCAAAAGGTGCACACTGACATCAGATTTACACTGTCCACTGCTATATTCTAGGATATGGGCGAATTTCCCTAGATCTTGCGCAGGAAATGTATTTTTAACCTTTCAAAATATGCAATTTATTTAGTAGTGACAGAGTTGACAAGCATAAGGAAGACCCCTTTGGAAAACATTGTGGGTAAAGAAGAAAATGCTGTAAAACAGCATTTTCGTCTTTTCCTACGATGTTTTCATCTTCAACAAAGGCAAATCCAATCATTTAAGTCACATTTACTTAGGCCTCTGCTAGTGCTATCTGGCTGTGTCTAAAAAATTGAAATTTGTATTTTGAGGGATAGAAATCATTAAGGAAAATGGAGAAAATGCATGCTGGATACCAGCATTTTCTCCTTCTTCCACAATGTTTTCAATCATCTTTCTCGGGATTGTTAAAAACTTGTGTTTGTGTGGTATTGAGTTAAGAGCCAAAAGCTAAAGATACTTTCATAAGTTTATCCAGATTATTCATACAAGTTTATGCCTTTCTCTTAGTGGGCTTTTTAATCCAACCACTAAATAAAAAAAAATGATAGATGAGTTTTCACTGTAATGCCCTTTTATGTTCCTTATTAAGTTTCAAAACTAGCAATAAATCTCCTGTATAAGCAATTTGAACCTGTTTTTAGTGTACTTCACCAAGGGCACTTAAATCTGACTTTACACCAAATAATCCCATAATTTTAGCAACCCTGAGGAAGAAAACATTTGAAAACATTGCAGAGAAAGGAGAAAATGCTGGTAACCAGCATTTTCTCCTTTTCCAACAATGCTTTCTATCCCACCTTAATTCTTTACCAAATGACAGAATTATAGACTGGTCCACAATGAAAGCATTTGCAGACAACAAAATAAAATGTGACTGAAAAATTGAAATTTGGTTTTGATAGGGTAGAAAACGTGGTAAAAGGAGAAAATGCTGGTTAACAGCATTTTTTTCCTTTTCCCACAGTGTTTTCAAAAGGCTTCTTTCTCAGGGTCATTAAAAGCCGGGATTGTGTGGTAAAGAGTACTTTCTTGTCTGCAAAATGCTTTCAGTTTGGACCAAGCCTAAACTTTGTCCTTTGGTAAAGGGATAATGAACAAAATGCAAGATAAGTTTAGATGATTGCTTTGAGTATTTTCACTTTTTTTTTTAAAACCCTCAATAGGGCCTAGCAGTAAACAGCTAAAGATCTTGGAACAAAAGGGAGGTAACTGTTCATGGCAGACCTTTCCTTCTCTTCAACACACACTATTTCTTTGCATGATAATGATTTCAAGTCATTTCCTTTATCAATACTTTTCCATAGCGTTATATGCCAGGCCCCAGTAGCCCAGGCAGTAGCATACAGGCTTCAAGAAAAGGTGGTCACTGGTTGGATCCCAGGTTTGGACAATTTCTTTCCGAGGATTAATGATAAGTCATTGTGACAGGATTTATTCCTTTCTCATCACTGGTCATTCTTTCAATGACGGTTATGTGGGAAAGCAGCCAGTGGCTTGGAAAAAAATATTGAAAGAAACTCTATGAAAGCATGGATAACTGCACTGACCACCTCAATAAAACTGAAATAATGTTGAAAAAGGTGAAACACCATACAATCAACCAATCAATTCTTAGTGTTATGAGAGCTATCTATAAAAGTAGGTTTTATCATCTTGCTTTTACTTGTACCAAACAATGCAATACTTGCGGAAAAAGCTGTTAATTTAATCCTTTCCCAAATAATCCCTGGTTTTCACAACCCTGAAGGAGAAGGCTTTTGAAAACATTGTGGGAAAAGGAAAGAAAATGCTGGTAACCAGCTCAGATAGCACAGTCAGTAGTGTATAGGACTTGTCATGGGGTGGGGGGATCGCTGGCTTGAACCCCAAGCTCAGTTGATTTTCATCTAAAGGTTGATGTAAGATATTGCGACAGGATCCATTCCTCTCTCAACAATAATCATTCTTTCCATTATGAACATGATTATGCAGGAAAGCAGCCTGTGAAATAGGAAGGCTATTGTGTTAATTCTTCACCAAACAATCCCGACTTTTAACGACTCTGAAGAGGAGGACTATTGAAGACATTATGGGAAAAGAAGAAAATGCTGGTAACCAGCATTTTCTCCTTTTCCCACAATGTTTTCTACCCTGCCAAAGACGAATTTCAATTTTTAAGGCAAATTCATTTTGTCGTCTGCAAATGCTTTCAATTTGGGCAAGTCTAAAGTTTTATCGTTCGTGAAGCGTTAAGTAATGGTTGATAGAAATTCTGAAAGAGCATGGATATTTGCACTAACTGCCACAATATATCTAGAATAATGTTGAAAAAGGCATAAATGACCATTCAGTCAATCAATCAATCAATTGCTGAGCGCTACATTCTGCAGGCCAAAAGTTATCAAGGCTCATACTCTGTAACTGAGATTTACTTTTTTACAGACAGCACTTTTTCAACTTGTTAGCATTGCATGCAGCAAAAACTATTGCAGCTGTGTTAATGATGGTGTTTATCTTTGTAAGGGTAGAAAACGTCATGGGAAAAAGAAAATGCTGGCTACCACAATGTTTTCTTTTCAGAATTTCAACAGTTTTCTTCCCACAGGATTGTCTGGTAAAAGATTAAAGACGTCAGTTGGGTGAACTCTTAATTTGTTTTGTTGTCATGGCAACATCTATAACTATTGTGTCTCTTAGGGACTGGTCTGAGAACATCTAGATGAGCTTAGCTACAGAAGAAAAAAGAAAACCCTTCTGGGTCCAAAAAATCATTTTGTATGCTTGTCCTTATTAAAAATTTGGTGAGGGCAAGTGGATTATCGTTCTTTGTTTTACTGTAGGATGAGTGCAAAATGGCTGGATGACAAGTAAGATATCTGAAAACTTTTGGACTCCGCCTTTTGAAACTGGAATTTTAGTCCTACTGTTTCTGTATTTTTTATGAAATGTTTCTAGAAAGGAATACATCTAAAATAAAACAGTAAAAAGATTTCAAAATCAATCAGCCAATGATTAATTCATCAACTAGGAAAATGAACAACCAAAACAGATTGATAGTACTCGGGAATTTTATTTACAATTTGGCCATCAAAGAAGTGTTAAATTGCTGGCTTTATTTAAGAACAAATAGTATACTATTACAAGCTTGGGACTAATTAAGTAAAGTAACCACAATTCATTAATACTTGATGTTAAGCAACCATGCAGTTAATTTAATTGACTGATGCTACTATGGTTTTGTAGAATGAAGAACAGCAGTAGATTTTCCAATTCCTGTTAACATGAAAATCAGCTTGAAAGGGCTAGGTGGTGGCACATGAATTTTGTCAGGTACATTCTCAAGAAGGTAATATGGCAATAACATTGTTATTTTCAATGAAGTTAGATTTAGAAAAATTTTTACCTATATCAAAAATCGTCAATGCATTGGCAACCATTGTTCTGACCTTCAAAGTGTGTAGCAGTTTTAGCACTGTTGCCCAATGATCTCATACTGGGACCTAATCAAATTGCAATGTATTTATATATCAACGAGGGAGGTAAAATATCAATAAACAAAAGTACAGACACACCCGGTAAATTTGGATTTGAAAAGCAGAGATGGACTGTGAATTTTTGTCGCCGAAGGATTCCAATTATTTTGACGCAAAGAAAAAATCGAAACAATATAAAACCAATATTATTAAAACAGTGATTATGTAATCACTGTTTAACAAGAATCCACAACATCCTTGAGAAATAAGGGCTTCATGCAAGCAGCATCTGCAAAAAGCCACATGGTTTGAAACTTTTTGCATTTTGATCCTTTTTTGGATGTCAATGGACCGTTGTACTTCAATATTCTGTTGATTTTTAAACAAAATGGATATTATGGATCCATATTTAAATATAACTTGCTTGGAATGATGCATCAGAGATGTAGCAAGCCCCCTTTTGCCATAATATAGCTCAAATACAAATGAGCTTTGCTCTGTAAAAAGGTGGCTTAAATCTTTACCAAATGAGAAAATTTTAGACTGGTCCAAATTGAAAGCACTTGCAGACGACAAAATAAAGGTGACTGAAAAATTGAAATTTGTTCTAGGAAGGGTAGAAAACACTGTGGGAAATGGAGAAAATGCTGGTTACCAGCATTGTCTCCTTTTCCCACAGTGTTTTCAAAAGACTTCTTTCTCAGGGGCATCAAAAGTAGGGATTGTGTGGTAATGAGTTAACTCATTACCAAACGAGAAAATTTTAGGTTTGTCCAAATTGAAAGCATTTGCAGACGACAAAATAAAGGTGCCTGAAAAATAGAAATATGTTCTGGAAAGGGTAGAAAACACTGTGGGAAAAGGAGAAAATGCTGGTTACCAGCATTTTCTCCTTTTCCCACAGTGTTTTCAAAAGGCTTCTTTCTCAGGGGCGTCAAAAGTAGGGATTGAGTGGTAATGGGTTAATGCATCTGCGAAGAGTATTGACCAAGGTCAGTCTGCAGTCCGAGCAGGCTAACCTGGACTGAAACTTTTCACTACAGACCAATTTCTGTTTGTCAAAGGACCAATCTTCCTCATGATTAAGTTGATCATTGAAAATAGTGGCTCCTATGGACCATAATTATATGATGACTCGGCCTAGTATCATGTATTTATAAGGGAGATGCATTAAAAGCCATTACCACACAATCCCTACTTTTGACGGCCCCGAGAAAGAAGCCTTTTGAAAATACCAGCATTTTCTCCTTTTCCCACAGTGTTTTCTACCCTTACCAGAACAAATTTCTATTTTTGAGTCACCTTTGTCATCTGGAAATGCTTTGAATTTGGACCAGTCTAAAATTTTCTCGAGTAGTAAAGAGTTAAAATTAATGCTTTGACATTAAGATTGGGTATGTGTCATAGATATGAACTTAACTGCACAAGTGAAAAAATGCTGGAGACTTTCCAGCAGCCATTATTCAAACATGACTGTTCTTCATGTACAGATTTTCAAAATGTTACCAGTCCTATATAACCTTTGAAAAAATGAAGTGAGGGAGGTGTAAACATTTATACCGGTGTAGTAACAGTAACATTTTGTTCATATTCATATAAAATTGAGGTAAATTGTAGTTACACTTCAGCTCATCCCTTTACCAAACATGAAACTTTTCAAGATTTGTCCAAATTGAAAGCATTAATTTTGCAGACAACAAGATAAATGAGACTTGAAAATTAAAATTTGTATTTGGAAGGATAAAAAAATTCTGGGAAAGGGAGAAAATCTTGGTTACAAGCATTTTGTCCTTTTCTAACAATGTTTTTCAAAAGGCTTCTTCCTCAGGGTTGTTAAAAGTCACAATTGTGAGGTAAAGAGTTAAAGGAACACAAAATAAATGCTTGAGTTAACTTGGCAAATTCAAGTTTATCTCCAATTCACAAATTTTGATAGGTTTTTATGTTTTCCTGTATGTTAACTCTTTACCATGTAATCTTGAGTTTAACCCTTTCCCAAACAAGTCCTTTTTTTGACACGGTTACATGTAAATGACTCCAATGGGTACCTGACTGGTTTGTTGCGAGTATGCTTTGAACGTTAGAACCATTTGCTTTCATCCAGGTGTGTAGTAATATGCATACAAGTATACTTTATATGCATGAAGTCAAATTTATTTGAAGTGGTCTTTGTCCCCCTGTTTTACAAAATGTCCCCTAAGATTTTACCCAAGGGGACATTTGTGTCCCCAATTATTTTCAGTCTAGGAACAACACTGAATATGGAATTGTTTGGTACAGGGTTAAAGAAAAATATGTGTGAAAACATGGTTGCTAAGAGAAATTTGTTTGTCAAAAGCAATGAATTCACAAGTGGTCTGTTGTCAAAAATAAAACAGTATGTGGGTGGTAATAAATATACAATTTATGCACTTGTTCAGACCATAAGTGGTTTGTATTTGTCTTTGTAACAAGATGACACTCACGACAGAATTGTAAACTTGCAGCCAAAATGAAAGCAATGAATTCTGCAGACAACCATTTTACATAGAGTTCAAATGAGGGAATTTATCTCTGATAGAATAGAAAACATTGTATGGAAAGGAGAAAATGCATTTTCTCCTTTCCCCACGATATGTTCAAAAGGCTTCTTCATGCATGTGTGGTAAAATATTAACTCTTTTATCACACACAAAATATTACACTGAATCAAATGAAAATCAGGTGCAGAAGACAAATATAATGTGCCCAAAAAATGTGGGAAGAAAACATTGTTGAAAAAGGAGAAAAAAAAAGTAGTTACCAGCATTGTCTTCTGCAGTGCAGGTAGCTGGAATTTTTTTTCCCAAAAAAATTTTCAAAATTCCTCTCCTTAGAATGTTAAAATCAGGATTTTTGTACAGGTTTAGAAGATTACCACAAATCCTTATAATAAAATATATGTCTCAATACTTCTGATAAGTGAACAAATCAGCCAATTTTGAAGTGATTTCTTTCCATTATGAAGTTTTTTATTTCATTTCAAAAGTGGAATCAACACTCAAAATACCCATAAACCTGCCATTATTCTCTAGCAAATTCTGTTTTAGTGGTGAAATTATTTAAAGGTGAAAATCCATTAGTCAAGTACAACCTAGTTTTTTGATTTACATTAAGATCCCATGTTTTTATGATCCTAAAGGCGTTGTCACACCTTACATATTTGATTGTAGTTGGGAATGATCGTAGATGGCCATAGTTGAACATATTAAAAACATTGTTGATCATAGTTACACACATCTTCGCAATCCAAGGCTGATGATTCACTATGCTACACTACCCTTGGCGGATCGAACTTGATTTTTACATTCCCCCGATATGCTTTTTCATTGGATGCAGCCAGCTCTAACTGCAACAAATGAAATCGCTCATATAATTTCATCTTTGATAAAAGTAGAATAAGGTGGCGACTGTTCAAATAGAAGGTAAACATGGAAACCCACGTGAAATGTCTACTTATCACTTCATGTTGAACAATTGTATTCGTAAGTGGTTTGTAAAACGATATTTCATTGGCTTTCAGAAATATGATGTAAAGGGGGATAATAACCAGCATCGAATAGAGGGCGCATTGCAGGAATCTCGAAAATCGGGCTCAATCAGTCAAGGTTAGATCCACGTAGTAATCGTAACCTTAGCTCGCGAAGATGAGTTAAACACACTAACCATACTTCAACGTAGCAGTGAGATGTGACAGCAGTTAAAGCACAATGATTGCAGTTTACCCATACTGAGCAGGCACAACTACCATGTTTTACTTTAACTCTTTACTACACGATCCCTACCACACAATCCCGACTTTAATGAGAGAAAGCCTTTGAAACATTGTAGGAAGAGGAGAAAATGCTGGTAACCAGCATTTTCTCATTTTCCCACAATGTTTTATAACCTTTCTAAATCAAGTTTCAAATTTTGATACACATTTATTTTGTCGTCTGCAATCGCTTTCAATATGGACTGGTCCAAAAGTTTGTCGTTTGGAAAAAGAGTTACCATAGTTGACCTGAATTTACCGTACAATGTTTTCAAAAGTTTTTTTTTCTCAGGGTCGTCATAAGTAGGGTTAACAATAGGTAGCAGAAAAATGACTTCGAAACAAAAACTCTACTGTAGCATGATTTCCAATACAAAGTTCATTATTTTCCTATTGCAGAACTCAAGATCATATACACTTGGTTTCCCTGTCTTATTTTTGTATCTGACCTCTTCTATTTCCGCATATCATTCCTAGAAGGTTTTACAGCGGCCAACTTTTAACTCATTACCAAACAACAATATTTTAGGCCTGTCAAAATCGAAAAGCATTTGCAGGCAACAAATTAAAAGTGACTGAAAATTTGAAATTTGTTTTGAGAAAACATTGTATGAAAAGAAGAAAATGCTGGTCACCAGCATTTTCTCCTTTTCCCACTATTTTTTTCGAAATGCTTCTTTCTCGGGGGCGTCAAAAGTAGGGATTGTGTGGTAATGGGTTAAAGCAATGTAAGTCCTTGATCAGGTTTCGATTTATGCTGGCTGTAGAATTGTCATTAACACACTGGCCAATATGTCCTGGTACCCGTATTGGCCAGCTCCTTAGAGATAATTTGGAGGCCAGTGTAAATGACAACATGATCAAGGACTTCTATTGCTTTAACCCTTTACCAAACAACAAAATTTCGGACTGGTCCAAACTGAAAGCATTTGCAGATGACAAAATAAACGTAGCTCAAAAAGTGAATACTGTTACCAGGAGGCTAGAAAACATTGTGGAAAAAGGAGAAAATGCTGGTTACCAGCATTTTCTCCTTTTCCCACAATGTTTTCAAAAGCCCTATATCTAAGGGTTGTAAAAACCAGAGATTGTTTGGTAAAGGGTTAAAACATGGCCACTGCAAAACCGGTGTGCGGTAAAAAAGCCAGAGGTAAAAAAGCCATAGGTAAAAAGGCCATAGGTAAAAAGGCCATAGGTAAAAAAGCCAGAAGTAAGACGGTAAAAAGGCCATAGGTAATAAGGCCATAGGTAAAAAAGCCAGAGCTAATTTAGTATATATGGTTTATTAAGAAAAAAAGAGCTAATTTAGTAGTATATGATGTAGAGAAAGCTTTTTGTTTCAGAAAAGTCTAAAATTGCTTGTTTGATAAGTGAAACTGGTCCTACTTAACACTTTTGCCGTTGCAGGTGATGACTTTAGAAAACATTTCGGGAAAAAGGGGAAACTGCTCAAAGGAAGCAATTTCCTACAATGTTTGCAATCATTGCATACCATTATCTTATACTTTAAAGTTTCCATGGAACAATCTTTCAATACAAGAAACAAACTAATTGCAAACAAGTGCAAAGTGTCATTTCACAAGTCCAAGTTTTAATCATATTATGTGATTGGTCAATAACAGTTTGAAATAATACTGTTAAATTATGTAATAGGGCATTTCCTGCACCTATTATTGGTTTCAATTAATTTATCAACAAGTACTTGTAGATAGACGAACAAATATAATTTCTAATAAATACAAATTATCTTGTTACCCATCCTTTTTGATAATATAAAAATCAATCTTTATTTAGATACCATAGATGCGTTACATGGTAAATTCTTTTAATTTACATGATAAATGTAAAAAATTATGCACAAATATAAATGTTAGAATTAATGCACAAATCATCACAAATCATTTTCATTAAATATTTATATGTATCAATATTATATTTAAAATATTTGTTTTTTTCTTAATAAATCATCTATACATGTACTAAATAAGCTCTGGCATTTTTACCTATGGCCTTATTACCTATGGCTTTTTTACCGTTTTACTTCTGGCTTTTTTACCTATGGCTTTTTTACCTATGGCCTTTTTACCTATGGCTTTTTTACCTCTGGCTTTTTTACCTACATTCGCAAAACCTTCTGTAAGATATAGGTGTAAAGAAATAAATGTTAACTTGTGAAAGTCATGGAAACCCGCGCTTATGTTCCAGATAAGCCGGGGTAATGTTATTCTAAATTCATTATTCCTCTTCCAAACCCTATGTTGTGGGTACTCATTAGAATCGTCTCAATGATACCATGTTATTGAGCACCCAAAACATAAGGTTTTGTATAGATTTATAAATATCTTCAACTTTTAAATTGAAATTACTCTCTCTATCTGGAGCTCTGCTATTGAACCAGGCAACATCTGTCCACAGTACTAAATCAGGTAAATAACCCTTTACCATAACTATCACAAATTTTCATGACCCAGGGACAAAGACTTTTGAAAACACTGGGGGAAATCAATAAAATGCAGGTAACTATCATTTTCTCCTCTTCTCACAAAACTTTCTACGATTTCAACTTCAACAATTTGAGTCATGCAATTGTGTCTATGTCGACCGTCTGCAAAATGCTTTTAATATGGATGAGTCTGTATCATGTCTAATGGTAAAGGGATAAATCAATATAATGGTATATAGCAGTCCTATTCCCTGGACAGTTTTAGTCCTGTTATCTGCATCAACTTCCTAAATACATGCACACAGTCTGCCTTTTCATGCCATTTTTCTCACTCTTTACCACACAAAAAGTTTTTTGGACTGGACCAAATTCAGTAGACAACAAATCATATCTTGGTAACAAGATGATTCCTGACTTCGATAGGGTGGAAAATATTGTGGGAAACAGAAAAAAATGCTGGTTAGCAGCATTTTCACACATTGTTTTCTATAGGCTTCTTTCCCAAGGTTGTTAAAAGTTGGGATTGTGTGGTAAAAAGTTAAACCATTTGGCTCTAGATTTTATATACCTTACTAACAGTAGGAGAACCACAATGTTTGTACTATTCTCACCAACTATTCTGCAATTTTTTTCCAAGCAAGTAAGTCTTAACCCTTATAATCCTACATAAGTGGTATGAAACTTCAAACACATAGTAATAACCCAAATTTTGCTTTTTTAAAGTTATTTTTGGGAAAAGAAATCTCCTTATCAGACAGTGTGGATCCAAAATCAAGACTGCACCATCCATCTTTCTGTCCATCCATCCATCCATCTATTTAAGTTCTTGGGTTATGATTACTAGCCTAAGAGTTACGGTAAATTAAAGACTAGGTATCTGATTGACAGGACAAGTTTTACATGTACATAATAATTATGTACCGACAACCGTGAATTACTTTTGTACCATGACTGACCTCTGAGTACATGATGCTAAATAACAACTACAGTAATTTACAAAATTCAGGATAACAGGACATCGCCCTGGACACCGTATCAGAAAAATGTCCAATTACGATGTACACAGCTTTACTTTGTCTCTTTAAATATCCCTTATTTCTGCAAGATCACCTGACAATATTATCTTACTCTCAGAATAATTATTAGAAAAACACCAGGAGGACACTCTTTATATACATACAGACCAAATTTTCTCTTTCTCTGTGACAATCTGCTGTTTATTTTTCAATGAAAGTTTTTTTCGGCTCAAGGAGTCTGTTGATGATGTAACATAAGAGAAATGCTAATACTGAATAAGCCAGCTGTTCACTTTTCTTTTCAATTTCATAAACCAATATTATCATTTCTGTGTCACTGAGTGAATGTTATAACTCCAATCACAAGTAATTTTCTCCCTGCCCACCCTTACTTCAAACCATTCTTCCTTTGAAGTCCCAGCACATAAAGTTTATAATTGTTACCATTTCAAACAATAATTCAGTTTTATTAAACAAGACTAAGGAGTATTAAATGCAATCCTCTTGTCTCAGATTCAGCAGACCAATCAACACCATTTCTAACCAACTACCTAACTCTTTACTAAACCACAGCTCCAGATAAGAGGGGGTGATGGCATTCTAAATCCATTATTTCCCTTCCGAATCCTATCTTGTGCATACTCATTACAATCCTCCTTTAACCCTTTACTCCATAGATACTCATTTCTATGCATTGCTTTTAGGAGCCTTTGGAAAAAATTGTGGCAAAAGGTGAAATTGCTCATGACGAGCAATTTCATCTTTTGTCACAATGTTTTCTTTGCTATCAAAAAGTGTCATATACAAGTAAGAAATGGCTTCATCCATGCTGTTATTTAGGGTCAATTAGAGATACCATAGAAATATCTTATGGGGTAAAGGGCTAAAGGTAATATGTAACAGTCTTCTGCAGGCAGAGCTCCTGTTCTCATACTCAGGGTTATTTTTCATACTCTTTAAAAGAAGCATAAATTTAGCTAACCTTCAGATATGCCAACTTTGAGCATTATAACATAGCATCAAACAAAAAGCCTGTGCTGTGATGGGTTTTAACTTTTACCAAATATTCCAATATTTACATGACACTGAGATAGACAGGCTTAAGAAAACAATGTGGAAAAAGGAAAGAGAATGAGAAAAATGCTAGTAACAAGCATTTACTCCTTTTCCAACGACGTTTTATTTCATCCTATCCAAAACAAATCCAAATATTTTGGACACATCTCCTTATGTTGTCAGAGACTTTGAACTTTGACAAGTCCGCAGTTTATTTGTCCAGTAAACAGTTTCTTTCCAGCTGAATGGATAATGAAGAATACCCACATTGGGTACTGTCCTAGTTACAGGTAAACAATTTGATCACTACTAAATTATTCACCTCTCCTCCACAAAAATGACCCATCACCAAGCAGCATGAAATCTCTGGGGAATGTTTTAAATTTGGTCCTCATGGCAGACATTATAATACTGCTGTGCAGTAGTTGCCTGCTTGGGAAAATGGTGGGATAACATAATGCTTAATTTAACCCTGCTTACTGAGGGCCGAAAATATGGGAAGGTTGCCTAAAATTGGCATATGGAGACGTTCACTGATTTACCTTTTTACCAAATGACAAAATTTCAGACCTGTTCCAATTGAAAGCATTTGTAGAGGACAAAATAGAAGTGACTGAAAATTTGAAATTTGTATCGAAGAGGAGAGAAACCATTGTGGGAAAAGGAGAAAATGCTGGTTACCAGCATTTTCTCTTTTTCCCACAATTTTTCCAAAGGATTTCTAGAATTCTAAGGGTCGCTAAAAGTCTGGATTGTGTGGTAAAGGGTTAACAGTGATTGCTTATGAGGGATGAATGAATACTAGCACAAAAACTATCGACAATTTTCTGCAAGGAATTTGGTGGGATTGGGATTTCAACCAGTGACCCCTCTTCTCCAATCCTGTATCCAACATTGTTTGGGAAAGGGCTAAGAGCAGTCAGCATTAACAATATTTGGTGTAAAACGATCAATATAACTCAAACGATCAGGTTTGTCTATGAAATAGGAGAAAAGAAGAAATGCTGTTAACCAGCATTTTCTCTTTTCCCATATTGTTAACAAGGGCCTTTTTTTCAGGGTTCTACAAACAATAGTTATTTGGGAAGGGTATAATTGACATCCTCATTAAACTTTAACAACATTCTTCAGCAGAACAATACACTTCAATGAATAAACATTTTAAATATTCTCTCACATGTATATGGTACACTGTTCTTTCACGTTCATGCCTCAGGCAAATTTCTGTTTGAAAAATGACAACAGTGTCATCTGAGAAGAGTCATTTCATATCTCCTTTAGTCTTGACAGAAATACTAACAAAGGGAGAGCTGCAAAGTTCGCTGTATTTTATCTTCTAAATTTTTTGCTAAAACCAAAATGCTGTTGGTACTCATTAACATTGTCTCATACTAAAATGGCAGCTGTATTGCAAATTTATACACTACTATTTTACCCTTAATCTCATGACTAAAATGTAGACTTGTCCCAAAGTGAAAGTATTTAAAATTTAAAAGTGGCTCAAGTGATTGATATTTGTCTTTGATAGGGAAAAAATATGATAGGAAAGGAAGGAAATGCTGGTTATCAGCATTTTCATCTTTTCCTACAATGTTTTCAAAAGCCTTCTCGCTTGAGATTCTTAATAGTCAGGATTGTGTGATATGGCCGAACAAAAACAATTATATCAGTATTTAGGGTTTCTGTCAGAGATGCTATTGGTACTAAGTGTAGGTTGGCTTTTTTTTTCAGATTTTTCTTTACATGGATCATGTACTGAAATCCCACCAAACTTTTTTTTTTCAACCATAGGGTAAAAAAAGTTTAGGGTTGGTAGCAATATTTATGGGAAACCTCATCTTTGCAAGCCAAGGCTGATGATTCACTACACTACTCTACCCTTGGCGGATCGAGCTTGACTTTTACGTTCCCCCATACGCTTTTTCATTAAATGCAGCCAGTTCTAACTGCAACGATGAAATCGCTCGTAGCATTTTATCTTTGATAGAAATAGAATTAGGTCGCTACCTTTCGAATAGAAGGTAAACATGGAAACCCATGTGGATGTCTGCTTATCGCCTCATGTGTATTCGTAAGCTGTTTGTAAAGCAATATTCCATTGGCTTTCAGAAATATGATGTAAAGGGGGGTAATAACCAGCACCCAATAGAGGGGGTATCGCAGGAATCTCGAAATCGGGCTCAATCAGCCAAGGTAAGATCCAGGCAGTGATCGTAACCTTGGCTCGCAAAAATGGGAAGCTCTAAACACATGTTTTTTCAGGCCTAAAGAGTTAGTTACTTTTACCTGCCAGCACAAAGTCTATCTATCGTTAGAGCCAGCTTTGGTTTGCTTTCTTTGGCATCTGAAAATCCTTTAAATTTACACGAGTGTTTCAGTTTGGCAAAGAGTTAAGTCATTGCATTTGCTTATCAGGAATTCCTGCTGGCTCAGGTCTTTGTCATATTCATTAGACTGTCACTTGGCAAGGCACTGCAAAGTTCCTGCTTTTACTGGTTACTAGCGTTTTCTCTTTTTGCCCAACAAAGTTTTCTCACTAAGGGTCATTCAAAGTCAAAAATGCATGGTGAAGGGTTTTATCCTTCTATTAGGAAATGCAGTTTTATAAGAGATTGGCAGCATTTTGTCATTCTACAAAAATAAATGTACAATAGAAGATTATGTACAAACCTGTAGCTTCATTGTAGTAGACGTTGATTCTCTCTAACTGAAGGTCAGAGTCTCCATGGTAAGTACCTGTGGGGTCAATACCATGTTCATCAGAGATCACTTCCCAGAACTGCAAACAAAGAACAGAGAAGTAAAATTGTGGGTACTTGCTTGATCAGTTTCATATCTTTGCTCAGAAACCTCACAGATTGTTTGCAAAAGCACTAAAGTGCTGCTCAGCTGCTCAATTTTTCTGTTCAAGACGGTCATGTTCTGGCTTATTGTCATTTTTTTACCTAATGACAACACTTTAGACATATCCAATTTGAAAGTGTAGGCACATGACAAACTAATGTAACTTGAAAATGATAAAGTAGACACAAAGCAATCCAAAGGCACTACCCAAGACACAAAGTGCCCAAAGTTGAGGTGGGGGGAAGGGATTTCCCAGAAGGGTCTCCTTCCCAGCACATTTTTCAATTGTTGAAGTTATTTGGTGGCTTCATAGCAATGTATTTACGCAAAATTGTGTTTCTCTTCTCTCTTCATGTTTTTTTTTTGTTAAGTGTATGTAACATCGAGTTGACATACAGGCAACTACGCCTCTGACCATGAATGTTATGGTACTCATTAATCGTTTACGGCATCACTTGCTCCTTTTCTCGCAATTTTTTTTTTTACCCTATCAAAGAAAAGCTGCACCATTTGAGCCATACTGATTTGAAATTGAAATCTATTTATGCTTTCAATTTGGACAGGACATAATTTTGTCTTCTGGTAAACAGTTGGTGGATCCTTACATGTAGTCTTTATAAGATGGAGATCTCTATGTACATGTATAGATCTACACTACAAAAAGATGATTGTACACAATGTTTTTTTTTTTCCACAACATGCACTCTTTGGGCATAGAGAAAACATCTTAACCCTTTACCAAACAATCCCTGATCTTTACAATCCTGAGATAGAAGACTTTTGAAAACATTGTGGAAAAAGAAGAAAATTCTGGTAACCATCTACTAATACTTTCAATTTGGACCTAATAAAATTTTGTTGTGTCAGGTAAAGAGTTAAGCTCCCTTTTAAAGGGCTTCTTTCTCAGGGTTGTCAAAAGTAAGGGCCATGTGGTAATGGGTTAAAGATGACAAATTCAATGAAACACAAAAGATTTATCATGCTTTTGAAAATGAAGACACTGTGAGTAAAATAAAACATATTGGTAACCAGTATTCACTTCTTTTCCCACAATTCTTTGGAAATCTTCTCCATCATGGTTGTGTTTTGTAAGGATAATAGTTCAAAATAAAACTGACACAATAGTAGACAAAAAGCTTATAAAAGGGATAAAACATTATGATGGGAGGAGGGGCCAAAGCCTTAACTCTTTACCAAACAATTCAAGATTTTCACAACTCTGAGAAAGAAGCCTTTTGAAAACCTTATGGGAAAAGGAGAAAATGCTGGTAACCAGCATTTTCTCCCTTTCCAGCATAATGTTACCTACCCCTTCAGAGACAAATTTAATGAATCAAGACACTTTTAATTTATCGTCTGCATATACTTCCAATATGGACCAGTCTAACATTTTGTCCTTTGGTACAGGGTTAACTATTGAAAAACCTAATGGGAAAAGGAGAAAATGGTGGTAACCAGCATTTCTATTTTGCCCACAATGTTTTCTACATTTTCAAGATAAAAATTTCAATTTTTGAATCATATTAATTTTGTCTTCTGCAAGTGCTTCCAATTTGGACCAGTCTAAAATTTTGTTGTCTGGTAGAGCTCAGGGAGCACTAAATAGTGTCCATCAACATGCCCTACTTCAACAAAACCATCTCTAAAAACATGAGAAGGGAGACAAAGTTAAAAAAAAAGTCGGATACCAGACTACTCTCTTAACCAGCCGATATAGCTCAGTAGGTAGAGCGTAGGACATGTGAACACAATATCCTACAGGTTATGGGTTCGAATCCCCAGCTGGCCAACTAAAATTACTAATAGTCTTTCGGATGAGACATTAAACCGAGGTCCCTTGTGACGGTGCTATACGCCGAGCACGTTAAAGAACCAGGCGTAGCCCTCAGTAGTTTCAACCTGTATCCTTGCACTATCCCCCGTAACAACTAACCGGCTTCTGGGGGTGTCGCTCAGATGGGCAACCGGAAGCGACGATATATAAATGGAAATAACCAACCAACTACTCTCTTCTTTCCACAATATACTCAACTCATCTATTTCTGCCAGCAGATGCATTCTTTTTGGACAACTTTTAAGTTAACCTTTGCCAAATTGTGCGGACTTCATACTTCTATTCTTTCACTTGTCTCGACTCAAGTCATGATGCTAGAGGCCTGAGAGCAGTGCAAGTCAAACTGGATTTTTCTAGCTACTAGAATCTAGTCGAGACTGATCTAGATAATCCTGGAATATCTAGTTCAGTTGACGATGAAATAGGACCTTGTCATTTGAATCTATAGATCTAGGGTAATTTACTTTACAATAATGTATAGATGGGTTTTGCTTCATACAGATTTTACAATGAATGTTTCGAAGGCATCAGAAAAAAAGACAAATACATTTAAAACATCCAAGTTTCATCAGCCACTATTAGGCCGGGATGCAGCATCGCTTATCAAGAATCATCAGAGAAGTTGGTAACACCACGAGGCCGAGAACCAGAAAGTGATGCTCTTTTTTACCGCCGATGATGATTTCATGTTGAAATCACGAGATCAAAAGAATCTGCAAAATCCTCGATATACAACAATGTTGACGCATGGCTGCAGAAAGAAAGTAAAGTTTACCTTGGCCCCGATTTGGTTTCCACACTGTCCTGCTTGTAAATGTACGATTTCCCTCATATTTTAGTCAGATTTTCTCAGATGTCCGTGTTTCCTTCTTCCACTTCTCAGGATATATCATCTGCCGGTTGATGAGTAAGCGGTTACACGCCTGATATAAATTAACCAAACGGCGGCATTTGATTGGTTGAAATGTCATACGTACTCCATGGTTACCGCCTCATTTCTTTTTTACCCTTACCTTCGTATAGTTCACATTGATCTCGAAGCTAAACAAGAACACCAGCCACATACATTCACCTATGTCTACTCGAGAAAGCGTTTTCAAAGGTGAGCTCGATTGAAAGTATCTTAGAAAGATGAATGTTAACAAATGCAATAAATTGGCCACGTTTCAAAGGACTGCACGTGTACTGCATATTCAAAATGGTATGCACGTAACGAGTGGTAAATTTCTAAACCGTCTGCTGCTTCATATTTTTACGCGCGCTCGAGTACCAACCAATGAACGATGCGTCATCTTTTACTACGAATACCGTTGTAACCCACAGCCCTACAGATTTAATTAAGACAAAACACAGTCACCCAGTTTACGAAAGATTTATAGATTTTATTGATCTACAGGAAACTTGGTTACTGCTTGCTAATTTTACCAAACAACTCCGATTTTAAGAGAAATCGCAGATGACAACCTTGTCGTCGGTGGGAGTTTTTCAGGTACAGCATTCCAAATTATACAGTATCATGATGTTGTTAGTATGAAAATTTTAATTTATTGATTGATTGGTTGATTGATTAGGCCTAGGTCTCTCCATACCATATCTTTCCAAGAGTGCAACCAAAATCGCACTCAAATCACTAAGTTGAAACTAGCGAACGATAAGATTTTATACTTGATGACATTGAAAGCATTTTTGCAGTTAAAGGGGTCTTAAGCCCCGGTCACATATTCACGGAAGACCGCCACGGAAGAGGTACGGTCTAATCGCTCACTGATGACTACGGAAATGACAAATTCCGTAGTCCGCTACGGTTCCAATACGGATGCACAACGGTGTGAGTACGGAGGTCGACGGATCTACAGCCAAAATGTAGGTCAGAGTTCCAGGAGATATGGACGGTTACGGTTGGACACGGTTTAATACGGAGCGACACGAATCAGGACGATTGTAACTAGTACGGATACACTACATGCATGATTTGCTACGGTACAGGCACGGATTAGTACGAATAAGAACGATCCGATGCGTAGTACTTAGTACGAATCGTCACGGATCGATACGGACCTACCACGATTTAGCATGGAATCCAAATGCTCTAGCCTGCTCACTTTCAAAATGCAACAAGTTCGGCCATGAGAGCCTCATACTGGCCATGGACGGGTCTTCGTAAAAGCCAATCTCTAATCCATATATTCTATGTCTTTTATTACCTGATTATTATAATCAAATAACCCATCACAAGTTGACAAAATTTGGCCTCCACGAAAAAGGTCGACATCGACGGGAAACACGTTCTATTTTTACATGAACAACTCGCTCATTTACATACTGGAAATACATAGACAAAGCTTCAAACAGCATCCGAAGAAGATATTATGAAAAATAATTACATGTTTGTTATGTAATGGAATTTAAGCTTCATTAGTCACGTGCCAGTCACTTAACATTCCCACAATGCATTTTTCTAATTTTGGCGCCAAATCTAAAAATAATTTAAGAGGCTACGTAGCCTTTTAAGGGAATACCATCAAAACAATTTTTGGGGTAATTTTATGATTCTTAATGTATAGTTAAGACACAAGAGGTTTGGCCAAAAGTTCTCGAATTTGGGTGCATTAAATGGTAAAATAGTAAGTAGCTATAAGTCCTAAGGAATACCAAAATATTAAGAGCATAAAGTCTACGCGGTGTTTAACCATTTGCAACCCGATCCCAAAATTTTATATACGCCCTAAAAGAAGAACGTATTTGAAAACATTTTGGAAGAATGAGAAAATGCTGTTTTCTATATTAGTTATCAAACACAGTAATAAATAGAGCTACGAAACGTATGCAAATGCTGTAAATTTGGCTGAGCCCAAAATTCAGTTGTTTGTTAAAGAGCTAAACGATTTGGTTCAAATTTGCTTTTGTCAATGCACATCTCGGAAAAATTTTGTGAAAATAGTATTGAAAAACTAAGATACTAGAAAGAGAAAGAGAGAGTGTATCAATTAATTGACTTTGCACCTGAAGAAATTAATCAGATTGTCCAGATATTTTTTGAGAGCAAAGTTATTCTCAGCATCAGGTAGTATCAATATCACTGTGTTGTAAGCTGTACGGCACAAAATGTGTAGTCACTTCCAAGATGGCGGACTGTTTACTTGGAGAAAGGTGGGTGTCACATTTTATCATCAATAACTTATTTTTTTGAAACCTTCGAGACATGATACTTATAATATATTGTGTGGGAATGATGTGGTAAGCCTCGGTGCTATATAGCAAAGAGCCAGTGCCATTATTCGATACGTTATATCGGCGTAAACATTGCCATTGGGTAAAATTTGAATTTGAAGTGAGGAACTTGCATCGTTTTTAGTTATAGAATGGAAAATAAGCTAATGCAGTGGGTGAAGGCTGTTGTTTCTGTAGGTATTCATCACGTGCTTTCCAATGATTACGGTCATATTTGTGAAATATGTCTAGAAAGATCCGAAAACATGTGTTTTGTATATCGCTAATGCAGCGGTGTAGTCCACATCAACAATTTTACACACAGCGGTGTAGACACGGCGTTTTCTTAACGGTTTAGACACACACATAAGCTTTATATACTGTACGGTTTAGACACAAAATCTGATTCTATCTGTGGTCTAGACATGAACTGCAAAGACTTTGGTCTTTTGATATTTGTGTTTCATACCATTTACCTGCTTTAAAAAAAACTATGTCTATCTTATATTCCAGTTGCACGCCATTCATGTGCTACCAATGCTCATTTGGAGGAGATTTAGAGACTCTTGTTTGACACTTCATGGAACAAAAGTAACATCAGGGCTTTTGGAAATACATGTACAATATTATTGCTATCCTGTATTTTCTAAAAGACAAACTTATATCAAATAAGATGCCACGGGAATTATTCATGTTTTGAAAGTGTTTCACTAATCATCGACTGTCTTTCTTTCAAAATATGGGAAATTAAAATTGCTTTGGTACTTCGCGAACGGGTCTGTATATTCACCTACCAGATGTAGCCTGGCATTCAGGCCCTGCATTTAAGTCATTCTAATAAACAAGGTACACAACTACAGCAAAGTCACAGAAATATGTGTTGTTACTTGCCCTTCTTCTGAAATACGTTAAATCAGACATTCAGAGCATTGAGAACACAGAGTTTCCATTTTGCAGTTTTACTTGATGATTTTGTTTTAATGAAAAGGTTCTATTTAATGGACTGACACCAGTCTACAACCAGATGTAGTCCGTGGCCAAAAGAAACATTCCGGAAACGATAAGAATAAATAAAAAACTTTATGAGATAACTAAGCTTGATGGGTAACATTCGATTTTATAAATATAAATCCATGACCCGTATATAATGAAATCAAATTGTACAATGGTAAATGAAAATTGTGAATATCGATCACATGGAATTCCATCTTACGATTTTTCCTTTTGGGGTAAAAAACAATAATTACGTAATATTTACTGCAGTGGGTTTTTTTTTTGATCCCCCATTCCCTGTTAACCTACTGGTCATATTTTACTCGAACAGTGGCACAGAAACTAAAAACTTTAGAGAGATCCTTATACTCATTTTAAGCCAGTTTTAACTCATTTTATTTTTATTTTATCAAAATATAGTCATTCTTATATCTTCATGCCAAATATTTCGCCTGACAAGCTTGCTTAGATAACAATCGATAGAAAATGCATTTCGCCGAGTTGCGGCCTTCCATCTAAACAGACTCATCGTTTCTGGTTTTTGAATCGAAGATTTTCGATATCCGTTATACACTCTGGTAGATTTGTATAATGATCATACATTCTGTCTCGTGACTATATTTGACCTTCGCCCTGCGTATACTGAGAAAACAAAAGAAAATGTAGGCTTCTCTGTTGCAGCCTCGATTTTCAGACGGAGGTCGCAGCCTATATGCAAGCAATCTCCGAGCATAGTTGTCGTTCGTTACTCTCACATACATCTCTGCTGTGAATGGGCTAAATGACAAGAATCTTGTCAAACCGAGGAAAAGATGTTTTGTTACTGTTTAACTGTTTCGTGTGTAAAATTATAAGGTAGACAATGGAAATATGATTCTGGATACATTATTGGTGCGTTCAAACTGATGAATTTACCTGTATAAAATGGAACTATTTTTTTTTCGAGCCTCTTTACTGATCAGAATCTTATGCCAAGTTTAACAAAAATGGCTGCGCCCAGGAATGATGACAACAGTTTTAATACACCGATAAATCTTAGGTTATAAGATTACAAAAACAAATTATGGTCCTTTAAAAGACATTTAAGCTTTTCAGAAAATCCATCTTTTTCACATTGCCTACCACTTAGTCAGATTTGCCGTATGCTGTTTCAACAGCACAAAAAGTAATCGATATTGGTCTTTCTTTCACCGGCGTTTGTGTCGCCATTTTGAGTTCTGGTCATGTGACGAAAGTATCGCGTAATGACGGACTACTTTCTGAGCCCACTACAGAGGTGAATGTAATGATCCGGAGTGCAAGAGAGTGATATGCAAGTTACACCGTATCCGACTTTAGGCGGAAAGCAACGATGAATTTCCGTGACGCACTGTCATTGTTTACAGCTTCGATCGTCAGCCAGTTATTTTCCGACCAATGCTCGGTTTCTAACACAAACCTCCGCGTTTGTATTTTTTTTTTTTTAGTTACACCATACATGTCAGTAATTTATCCTTGCGTACAATAAGGACCGATTTTCTGTACCATGCTATGTTTTTTATTAATTTAACAGCATTTCTGCTCACCGGCCTTAGACGGGCATCTTTAACTAGATATTAAACAAACAGATACCAAGATACGAATCAGCGACGGTATTTAAAACAACTTCGAAATGAAAATGATTGTCAAGTCTAGGATGGTAATTATCATCCTAAGTGAATGATTGAGATTATGGCTGCCACCATGATGGAATTGATTTATAAGTGCAAAGACATTAATTAGTAATTTCATAATTTATTTTTTCGTGATATAATACTCACTATTACATAAATAATATCGTAAATAATGTCTTGATGCACTCTTTTGTTCCCAACTATCTCTTTTCGTTCCACGATGATCCTTTTTCGGTTCCAGATGGTTCCTTCCGTGGGTGTCGGTAATAAGGGAGACTGTCTCGAACTGTTGGTGCCAATTTTCATGATTCTGGATTAACGCCAAGTTACGTTATCTTCAGAAAAGAAGATTCAAGACCAAGCCAATTGTGTCTAAACCGTACATATATTGTGCTTTAAATTGTGTCTAAACCGTTCAGAAAAAATCGGGTCTACACCGCTGTGTGTGAAATTGTTGATGTGGACTACACCGCTGCATTAGCGATATACAAAACACATGTTTTCGGGTCTTTCTAGACATATTTCACAAAAATGACCGTAATCATTGGAAAGCACGTGATAAATACCTACAGAAACAACAGTCTTCACCCACTGCATTAGCTTATTTTCCATTCTATAACTAAAAACGATGCAAGTTCCTCACTTCAAATTCAAATTTTACCCAATGGCAATGTTTACGCCGATATAAATATCGAATAATGGCACTGGCTCTTTGCTATGTAGCACCGAGGCTTTCCACATCATTCCCACACAATATATTATAAGTATCATGTCTCGAAGGTTTCAAGAAAAAAAGTTATTGATGATAAAATGTGACACCCACCTTTCTCCAAGTAAACAGTCCGCCATCTTGGAAGTGACTACACATTTTGTGCCGTACAGCTTACAACACAGTGAATATCGAGCAGTCAAGATCGCAGCAGTTAGACTACGTTTGCGGATAATGCACCAAACTTGTACCAGATCCTGGATTTTCTCTGTCCTCTGTATGGTTAAAAATACATGTACTGGCATAACAGCAGAGACAAAAATAAACACCCTGAACGAGAAAGCCGGCATAAAAAGCAATAAAGTATTTAAGCCTCGATTCTGGATGAGAATCTTTAAAATGCTTCCAAAAATCTCTGATATGCTTTGATGCGTTGATCTCCCCGATATTTTTTTCAAAAGACTGGTTGTTTCACTTGATTTTCTTGTAATCAAGCCCTGGTGAAAACAAGGAAGACATAAAGAAAAACAACTAATTCGCAGATCTATTTATTTTCGTTTGTCAAGCCAGGACCGTTTTACAGTTATCTAACAATCCGTTGTTTAGTCTTCCTTTTCGTTAGTTATAGCAGTAAACGGTAGCTACTTCCGGCATTCGTGCAAGTTTGTAAAGCACAAGAACACGATCCACAGAATGTTACCAGTTATACGTAGACTGGCCACAGCTAGGCCTTTCCTTTCAGGTAGATATATCTCATAATTAGCAACATTTTTTGATAGATACTGGTTGTAATTTTACACAAACAAATAACTACTCGTTAATTATGTACTGACCTTGAACAGTCGATGGGTGGGGTAAGGAAAACGGTGGTCACGGTAGGTAACTAAGATTTTGTACTCAAGTTAGAACTGAGACTTAGACGACAGCTTAATTTTCATTTGTTTTTCCCGTCTATAAACACTTTATTAAACTTGGACGGCACCTTTTCAAAATGACTTTAACTGTAGAATAAGGATCTTTCAGTCTGAAGGTGTCTGCTCCAATGTTATTTTTGTTACCAGCCCTCATTAAAAGTATCTGGAACTAATACGATTTTACCTGCATCTTTTCAAACGCCTCTATGCGACCAAAATTCCAATTACAGCTAACAAAATGGGAATGGATCGTTAGATAAATGATTAATCTTTACTAATTTTAGTTAAAATCTAAATCTTACATTTGTGCAAATCTGGGGTGCATGGAAATACCGAATTACACCTGATTTACCGAATTATACCGAATTACACATAGTGATACCGAATTATACATTCAAAACACTTATTTATTAAGTAATATATGAATTAAACTTATTAAAATTATATTATTAGGCTTTTTCTGGCCCTTAACTGTTTAATTCGGTAATTCACATTACCAAATTACACTATATGCTATGATTGGTATCACACTATGTTTCACCGGATTTACTGAATTACACCGAATTACACATAGTGATACCAAATTATACATTCAAAACACTTATTTATTAAGTAATATATGAATTAAACTTATAAAAATTATATTATTAGGCTTTTTCTGGCCCTTAACTGTTTAATTTGGTAATTCACATTACCGAATTACACTATATACTATGATTGGTATCACACTATGTTTCACCGGATTTACCGAATTACACCGAATTATACAAAGTGATACCGAATTATACATTCAAAACACTTATTTAT
Organism: Tridacna crocea; assembly: GCA_943736015.1. Taxonomy (NCBI): domain Eukaryota; kingdom Metazoa; phylum Mollusca; class Bivalvia; order Cardiida; family Cardiidae; genus Tridacna; species Tridacna crocea. Next base: position 34,250,120 of record OX031063.1, on the reverse strand, counting down.
TACGTAATATATGTGTAATTCGGTATAATTCGGTAAAACCGGTGAAACATGGTGTGATACCAATCATAGTATATAGTGTAATTCGGTAGTGTGAATTACCGAATTAAACAGTTAAGGGCCAGAAAAAGCTTAATAATATAATTTTAATAAGTTAAATTCATATATTACTTAATAAATAAGTGTTTTGAACGTATAATTTGGTATTACTATGTGTAATTCGGTATAATTCGGTAAATCAGGTGTAATTCGGTATTTCCATGGACCGTGCAAATCTGTACTTATCAAGGTAAATAACCGTTGACCTACTTCACCAGAAATAAAAACATGGTGATATTATTAATGCAGGGGTAAAAGTTTTCCGTATTGTGACGAAATTCCGTATTTTCAGGGGCCGACCAGGTCATTTTTCCAAATCGTCTCTATCCGAGGAGAAAAAATACGGGGGGCGGGGGGCGGGTAGCCCTTTATCTCATATCTATTGCAAGTCAACAGATTTTCGATGCCGTATCAATAAAATTTATTGTTCCACTGTGTTTGCTTTGTCTGGGGTTGATCTCGGCATGGCTCACGTGGAACGTCTTGTGAGAGATTCCGATACGGAATCAGCCGAGTTTAGTGGCTGTCTATACTCGGAATAGTTACTGAAGTATGCCGAATGGCATTTCGAATGCCCTATTTGTAAATCGTTTTTTGACTGAACAGAACAGTTATCTTATATGAGAAATATATCGGTTAGCCAGTGTTTGAGAACGCCTATAAATGTATGTGATTCACGTACAAAGTAGAAAAATCACGTTCAGTTTTTCTCTGCTATACCTACCAGAACATACAAATACTCGTCCATAAAACAATGACATTCATAGAACTTTGTAATTTCGGATATGTCCACAGTCATTCACTCTGCTTAGGATTTCCCGATTCTAAAAATGCATGTTGAAACGGAACGTTCTAAGGTTATCATATAGTGTTATATTGTTCGTGTCCAAAATGATGCAGCTGTGTTTTGATTGGTTTGCCTACTTTAATATTTTAGCCGCTAGATTGTAAAAGAAAATCAAGCATTAACAAAGCCGTTTGTTCTAGCGGAGGAATATTGGATGCAATTTGATCGTTAGCCAGCAAAAGATGGCTCAGTTTAAATTATCTTTGTTCTTTAAATAATAAATGAACGTCAGAGCTGTGGATCGGCAACTATCTTCCGATGTTAATAGTAGCCTACCTGCTACTCAAACGCCTAAATGACCGAAAAAGGGGGTGGGAATTCATTCATACATCATTATCCGATTTGCAGTGGTGGGCCAATGATTGACTATAGCCGAAAGTCATTGGGTTTTGGCTTCCGATTGACATAAGGTATTGATAAATCCCGGAATCAATTGTAGTCGGTAGGCTACTGAAGCTCGTTCGGTCGCAAAACGTGAATACTGCTGGTTTTTACTGTTTAGCATTTGGTTTTGTGACTTACATTAATCACACTGTAGGATCCAACAAAGTGATAACAAACAGGAAAATTGGCCGGAAAAATGATAAACATTTTTTTCCATGGATTTCTTGACAAACTTGACAACTCGGCAAGTTTCTCATTTGATCCCTAAGCCCGGGTTTTTAATGCTCGGAAATCTGAAATGACATGTCTTTGACGCTGAAAAAGATCTGCCTAATTGTCTGTCTGATGCATGAGATTGTCGTCTAGAGCTTCATATAAACTTACTTGCATGCATCCAGCAAAAATATGGACTAAACACGATCAGTATAAAATGTGAAGGACACGCGCGTAATTTTAATGAAGCTGGCGAGTCATTTATGACAAAGGCGTTTATCCTCTTATCTAGTGTAAAGCGACAGATTTTAAAGTTAACTGCAATTCAAAATGACTAACTGATGTCAAATCATGTGGTAATACTCCTCCAAATATTAACTGACACGAAAAATTTATCGTAAAAAAAAAAAAAACGTGAAAACCCATGACACTACAATGAACGGCATGGAATTGTCCGATCAGAAGGGCTTCAAACCATCTTCTCATCTTTGATAATGAAATTAAACAGTGAATTTACACAAGTAACTTAATAAAACAATAAGTGGAAGCTAAAATTATTTCTTGAGTGAAAGAAATTGTTGTTTTATGAAATGAAAATATAGATCTAAAGGGGGGTATTTTTTTTTTTAAGATTTTCTTAGGTTTTAGCATATCATATCTTTCATTCGATTCAAGATTTTTTCAGCTTTGAAATTCTAAAACTGGATCTCAGTAGAGGAATTTGAAGGTTATAAAATAGCTAAATCTCAGGAGCTTCCGGGGGCCTCCGGCCCCCTGGACCCCTGGCCAGGGCATTGCCCTGGACCCACCGGGGGCCCTAGTGGCCCCCTAGCCCCCAGCTCAATTTTCAGTATTTTCAGTTTTCTTATCTTTTACCCCTGTTAATGTGCATGGCTCGGCAAAAATCGCAGTATCTCTGACACGATACAGGATGGTTTAGTTTCGAATTTCACTGTTGACAAAGGCACCTTGAGCGAAAATGTTTGTTAGGGTTAGGGGACCATACTGTACAAAATTCAAATTACGTTGAGTGTGTATGCCTGTTTAATGGAAGTCGCCGTGTTAGTTATTTACAAATTACACTGGATTTATTTACGTGGGGTAAAAAGGTAAATTTCCATTGGTTTAATTGGTATTTTGCAGCACATTTTGTGTGATGTTAAAGATTAATCATTTATGTAACAATCCATGCCTATTTTATTAGCTGTCATTGGAAATTTTTATCGCATAAAGCCGTTCAAATAGATGTGGGTAAAATCGTATTAATTCCAGACATGTTTAAAGGGGTCTGATATGAAGGCCTGTGAAGACCAGAAAGAAAAATGGCATCAGAGCAGACCTTCAAACTGAAGGTAGAATAAGGAGAGTCCTCATAAATAGTATTTTCTCTTTTTGCCTCATCATTTTTACACTTTCAGAGGTAATTATCATTTTGTCAGACACAATTGTCATACACAATTTTATCCTTTCAATCTGGTTATCAATTGAATTTTTACCAAATGACAAAATTTTAGATTTTTTAATTAAAAGCATCAGCAAACAACAAAATTAAAGTGACTCAAAAATTGAAATTTTGTTTTTGATTCCTTTCGTGTTTGATAAAGCAGTGTGGGAAAAGGAGAAAATACTGGTTACCAGCATTTACTCCTTTTTCCACAATGTTTTCCAAAGGTTTCTTCCACAGAGTGGTAAAAACTAGGGATTAATTGATAAAAAATAAAATATTTTTTGTACTGCTTTCAACATTATTTAAGTAATTTCATGGTTAGGATAGAGGTCAAAACAGCCCAATACCAATATGACTCGATAACTAGAAGATCAAAATGGACCAGTGATGAGATGACCCATTTATGATTACCAAAATATCACTCTTTTTTGTCATTAATTAAAAACCGATGAACAAAACAAAACCATCCATTAGGTGTAAAGAACGTCACAGAACATAAACACAATATAATTACAATGTACTTTGTTACCGAAACATCCAATCCATTTGCTCTGTAAGTCTGTGTTACCAAACTCGTCTGTTGCCGAAACTTCTGTCACCCATTTAGATCCTACAATTGACTTTAATATATAATTTTCTATTTTTAACAATTTATCATATGAATCAAGTGAGATGATCTACATATTAAAGGATATGCACAGTAATGCAGTGTTTCTCTCTCTCAGGGCACATTTGTTGCATTTTTGACTCGATTATTTCCAAGTTGAAACACTAAAATTTGTCCTGTTCATCTTTCATGAAGTAGCTTTAAAAGGTGACACAATTTTTGTATAATTATGAGAAAATATGTTATTGTTATTAGGGGCAATCAAGGCCAAAGCCCTGGCTATAAAAAATCAGTTTTTGAACAAAGGTAAGAGTAAAGAAAATTATTAAAATCATTCTGTCAAAATTGATTGTCTTTTTTTCCAAGAGTGGGCCTTTTTGGTATTCGTAAAAGAGGGCTGTTTTGGCAAAGTTGTTTTTTTATCGGGCTGTTTTTTTGAATTGGGCCTTTTTGGTGAGAGTAATGAAATTTATAAAAATTATTTGTTATTTTGACTATATCCGTTGTGGTAATCATACCTTCAGTCTGAAGGGTATCTCTGGTTTGTTGACTAACTCCTAGGTAATTAGCATCTGCAGCAGTCATTCTTGTACCAATTCTTGATTGGAAAATAAAAACAAAGGCATTGTTTTTAATTAATTTTTGTGTAGATCCTTTCTTTGTCATGAAACAAAAAGGTCCTTGATTGATATACATGTAATAATAATAAATCTATACACAGACACCAATATTAACCCATTACCACACAATCCCTACTTTTGACAACTCTGAGAAAAAGCCTTAGAAAATATTTTGGGAAAAGAAGAAAATGCTGGCAACCAGCATCTTCTCCTTTTCCCACAATGTTTTCTACCCTTTACAAAACAATTGTCAAATTTTCAGTCACTTTTATGTTGTCGTCTGTGAATGCTTTTGATTTGGGCAAGCCAAAAATATTGTTGTTTGGTATTGAGTTAAGTCATTATAAATGTGACTAATAATGTTATTGTCATTTGTTATCTTCCTTCAGTTGCTAGATGTTACAGTGATCATGGACATCACATGACACTGAAAGAAGTATGTGAAGATCGTGGAGCCTTGATGGACCTGTTACCAAAGCCAGAAGGCGACTATAACACCAAATATAAGGAAAAGTGTATGAAATACAACATGCATATTCTTTTTTCCTCTATCCTTGTTTTAGTCACATCCTATCAGGTAAGTCATTGTTCCATACACAAATTTTTCTAAACATGTACCTTAAAATGGTCCTACTCTAATTAAAACCCCTTTTTAACCTGTTATTGAATAAGCCTGCATACGAAGGCCTGAAAGCATTATGGAAAAGGAGAAAAAGCTGGAAAATAACTGGTCAACAGCATTTCCTTTTCTCCCACAATGTATTCTGCTCTTCAAACATCATTATTCAGTTTTTAAGTTTTTAGTAACATTAAATGTTACTCAAAACTTCTAACTTGTCATTGAATACTTTCAATTTGGACAGGTCTTAATTTTTGTTGTTTGGAGTCGTAGAGATCAAAACACTGGAGGAATTCCATTCAATTATCAGCATTTTCTCCTCTCCTCACATTATTTCCTACTGTTTCAGAGGCAAATGATTTAGATCACAATTAGGTTGTTGTCTGCAAGTTAGCATTCTGTTTCAAAAGAAGCATAACTGACCGTCAGTACTTTTAGGCTTACTTGCTGTTGCACTATGGGTTATGCTTAACCAATCCTGCGTTTTCAGGACTGATGAAAAAAAGGCTTTATAAAACTGAGTGAAAAGGAAAAAATGCTTATAAATCATCACATTTTCTTTTCCCACTTTGTTTTCTGGCACTTCAAAATTTAATCATTTTAGCAACAAGTCTCATGTCATCTACTAAGTGCTTTCAATATGGATTTCCATAATTTTTTTTATTTTGTTTGTTTGATAAAAAGTAAAATAACTTGCACCTTGCCCAAGTTTTGTGTAAATATCATCAACTATGATAAAGATACCAGAAAAATGTTGAAATTTCTTGCATCATGATGTAAACAATGACGGGGTAATGCCAGTAACTTGATATTTTCTTCAAAACCATCTGAGCTGAAAATTCTAAGGTTTTGGCTCAATATTTGAGTGCCTATGCATGTGGTGTGCGTTGCCTTGAATCTACCATGGCTGTATTTTAGTGTAAATCACTGTAACATTTGATCCAATTGACCAGGGATTTAAACTTTTGTCTGATTGCATATTAGATCAATTACTCAGGAAAGTTAACTTTACCAGATGAGGTATTTTTGGTCTGCTGAAATTGAAAAATTTCATATTACTATTAGCTGGGCACTTTTTACATCTCGCTCAACCTTTGCCTGGCATTAAACAAGATTCTGTAGTGTAGTTTCAAGGAAATACATGCTCCAGTAGTTAGCCTAAAATAAAATTTTTATTCATTTACTTACATAATATTTTGTACATATTTATCTTGATCTCTTTGCTAACCCTTTGATCACTTAATAAATCCTATAGACTTCCCAATTTTTTGAAAGAAACAGTCATCTGGTGTGACTTTGCTTCCTGTCGGAGTGCTTCCTCCCTTGGAAGCTATAGCAGATATTGCAAATCTGTCCCAGCTATGAAGGATCTGTTCAGCAATACAGTACTGAGGTAATGAAAAGGTCTATTTCAATGAGGAAAAACATCAAAGTTCTGTCTTTCCATGGTTGTTTTGGCTAGGGTAAATAGAATAACAGAATGTAGATGTAAGATCAGAGTGCATGTTTTGTGCAGTCTGATATTGATTTACTCTGTCTACAAAAACTACTAAAGTTGGTTCCAGTGCTTAATGTGTGAATGAAGTAAATGTATGTAAAGAAGTCAGGGCATATCTTCCCGTCTCACATGTTATCAGCCACACACCTAGAAGACAGAAACACTTTACTTTTGAGTGCATTTCAAAATCTAGGGACAGTTTAGATCTATGGTTGGACAGCATGTTCTTTTGGAAACATTGTAAAGAGGGGAAAGGAGAAAATGCAGGTAACCAGCATTTTCTTCTCTTCTTACTTTGTTTCTGCCCTTTTGAAGACAAATTTTGTTTTTCAAAGTTATGTCTACAAAGATTTCTTACCCTGTACCAAACAATCCCTGGTTTTTACGATCCTGAGATAGAAGCCTTTCGAAAACATTGTAAGAAAAGGAGAAAATGCTGGTAACCAGCATTTTTTCCTTTTCCTACAATGTTTTCTACCCTGTTAGAAACAAATTTCTTTTTTTGAGTCAAGTTTATTTTGTTGTCTGCGAGAGTTTTTAATTTGAACCAGTCTAAAATTTCGTTGTTTGTTAAAGGGTTAAAAAATTGTCATGTGGTTAAGAGTTACCATATTTCTTTATTGTAGATGTACAGACTATATGATGATACTGTTCCAAAATGGATTTTACCAAAGGATTACAATATATATGAGGAGATGAAGAAAAAAGAATTAGAGGCAGATGAAGATGAGGAATAATGTCACTGTATAGAGACACTTCATATATCATTTTCATTGTACAGTGAATTGCTTCTACTATCAGGAAGAGAGGACTGGTTTTACTGCAATGATACACAAGTCTTAAGTTTCTTAAAAAAAAAATACGAACAGATTTTTATAGAAAGTACTGTGAAGTTAATTGTTATTCTACCTTGATAGTAGAATAAAGTTTGAAATACATGGTCAGTTGTCAGTATTAATCTTTTACGAATTATGTGACCCTTTAAAATAAAATTCCATATTTAAACTACCCTGAGAAAAGTCTTTGAAAACATTGTTGGGAAAAGGGGAAATACTGGTGACTAGCATTTTCTTCTTTTCGCACAATGTTTTCAAAGCAAAGACGGATCTAGTTGTGGGACCCACCTCGTATCTTTTGTCTACAAAATATTTCCTCTTGAACAAGAGTAAAATTTTGTTGTATGGAAATAGTTAATTCAATCCAGTGATGTAGGGGAAAAGTGCCAGCCTTCCATATCCAAGCTTCCAGATTCACATCCTACAAAGAGTCGGATCAAGCCGTGGAAGTACAAAAAAAATACGGTGCTAGTGCTGGTTAATGTTTCCAAGAAGCAATTAGGGAGGGATTTACTCTGTACTACCCAAGCCAAATGAAGATAATTCAAAATTGAGAGCGCTTAGAGACAACAATTTTTGTTAGGTCCAAATGATGGGGGTAAAAACATTGTACATCAAGGAGAAAATTCTGGTTACCAGTATCTATGCTTTTCTGACAGTTTTTTGGGCCAGTATATCATAGGATATTCTATCCAAATTAGTCATGCTATCCCTCTTAACCCCTTACTCCATAGATACTCTATTCTACACATTGCTTGTAGGAACCTTTGGATAACATTGTGGCAAAAGGTGAAATTGCTCGTGACGAGCAATTTCACCTTTTGTCACAAAGTTTTCTATGCTTTCAAAAGGTGTCATATACACATATGAAACAGCTTCATCCTTGCTGTTATTTTGGGTCAATTAGAGATACCATAGAAATGCCTAATGAGGTAAAGGGTTAAACATCTGCAAAACAATGTTTAGAAATAATGGAAATAAAATAATTTCTGTCACAAAATATTCTATCAACTACTTCAAGAAGAGTAAAAGTTGAACCCTTTACCTAACAATCTTCAATTTTTAAAACCTGATAGAAGATTTGAAACCACAGAAAAAGAAGAGAATGCTTGTAACCAGTATTTCTCCTAGAAACTCTCCTCCAAACTACAAAATTTTAGACTGGTCCAAATTGAAAGCACTTGCAGATGACTAACATAACTCAAAAATTGAAAATTTGTTTCCAGCAGGGTAGAAAACATTGTGAGAAATGGAAAAAATACTGGTTACCAGCATTTTCTCCTTTTCCCACAATGTTATAAAAAAGTTTCTATCTGGGTCGTAAAAAACCAGGGATTGTTTGGTAAAAGGTTAAGTATTTTCTACCCATCCAAGTAAAAAGTTTAAGGTTGGAATCAAATTTGCCATTTGTGAATGCTTTTAACTTTGGCAAGTTGATTTTTTTTTTTCATTTGTTTAACCCATTACCAAATGACAATATTTTAGGCTTGTCCAAATCGAAAGCATTTGCAGATGACAAAATGAAAGTGACAGTTAATTTGAAATTTGTTTTGTGAAGGGTAAAAAACATTGTGGGAAAAGGAGAAAATGCTGGTTACCAGCATTTTCTCCTTTTCCCACAATGTTTTCTAAAGGCTTCTTTCTCAGGGGCGTCAAAAGTAGGGATTGTGTGGTAATTGGTCAAGAGAGAAAATGTTACATTCAGTTAAAAGATAAGCTGAATGGCAGATGGAGAAGTTAGTTTTCCATTCTACACTGAATTCAGAAAAGCATGAGCCACACTCTGTGAAGGAGTATCAACATAATGTCAGCCTGTCCTATCTGTCCAGTGCCCGTATTCACCAACTATTCTTAAGAAAGTTCTTTGTCTTATTCTCCAGAATTTTCTGCATTTGTAAGTAACACAACTTCTGATTGGCTAAATTGAATGGTTTAGCCAATCAGATGTTGTGTTACTTACAAATATAGGAAACCTTGGGGAATAAGACTATGAATATTCTCAAGAATGGTTGGTGAATACGGACCCAGGCTGACATGGGCTGGAATTTTTGCTCTTTGTCATTTTCCTTTATGTCAAATGACCATTCTTCTTCAAGATTCAGCTGGTTGTAAGACCAAATGGATTTTATAAATTCAAAAATATACAATAACTGGTTTGGTATAATACATCCAGCACAACATGGACTATTTTTTGTCATCGACAGATGAAGAATTACTGTAACCCTCATCCTATGAAAGTGCATCATTTTCTTTAACAAGAGGGTAGTTGTTTGCCCTAAAGTGCTAACCTCCACAAGGTTGTACTAATATTAGGCCTATTGACCTATTTTTTGATCTGACCTGACCCAATTAGACTTGTCGAAGGTATCATCAAGATAAACATTCTGATAAAATTTCCAGAGTTTTTCCAAGATTTAGTGCAATGGCCTTCTTTTTGACCTAGTATGATTCCAATTCAAACTTGTCCGAAATAATACCAAGGCAAATATTCTGACCAAGAATTAAGACTAATTTAGGCGTCCAAATTTAAAAGTGACCTACTTTTTGATACTTGACACAATTTTAAATTTGTCCAAAATATCATAAATACAATAATTCTGACAAAGTTTCATAGGTATCTGACTGAAAATATGGCCTCCACAGTGCACACAAGGTAAGTGTTGATGACTGCACAACAAAGCACAATCACAAAAGCTTACCTTAAGCACTTCATGCTAAGGTGACTTATAAACGGGCTCATACATGTCCTGCCATGCTGGAAGAGAACTGACTAATTCTTTGTTTTCAAATTCCTTTTAATTTGCCATTGTGCACAATATCCAAATTAAAACAACTTCTGTTATGTCATTAATCAAGGGACACAATAAATAAGTAAGGGAGATCAGCAATATAGTAAAACAAATAAGCATATTAAGTAAAGTTTTTTACTGTTTTTGTGTTTTGGCAAGGCTGAATGTGACCACTGTTGACCTTTATCGCATTACATTCAAACGGATAAACAGAAGCTTTCGACTGGTCAAGAGCAAGGACATGTATGTTCTGCTGGCCCTTCAGATGTAATGACGAGAAAATTTACGCCATGTATCTTTTTAAAAGATATTTTCTGTTTCTAATGAGAACATTTCCAGATTATCAACTGATAAATGTAGTTTTAAAACTTAACATTTTCTGAAACCTATTAAGAAATGTGAGAAATACCACAAGAAAATAAGTTTATTTTATAAATTTTATTCAAAACATTCCAATCAAGTGTAGGTGTGTAAACTTTCTCTGAATCGGAAACAGTAGAAATGACAGACATGCTGTTTAACCCATTACCACACAATCCCTACTTTTGACGCCCCTGAGATAGAAGCCTTCAGAAAACATTGTGGGAAAAGAAGAAAATGCTGGTAACTAGCATTTTCTCCATTTCCCACAATGTTTTCTACCCTTCACAGAACAAATTACAAATTTTCAGTCACTTTTATTTTGTCGTCTGCAAATGCTTTCAATTTGGACCAGTCTAAAATATTGTCGTTTGGTAATGGGTTAACAGCATTCCTTCCTTTTCCCACAATGTCTGAAAAGCCTTCCTCCTTGGGGCCATACTTTCAGGACCATAATTATGTTAAAAAGAAATAAAATTACAGTTTCAGTTAAAAATTAATAACTTGAGTGTTGCAATCTATAAACCTTTTACCACATGTTTATTAGACCCTGAGTAAGAAGGCATTTAAAAACAGAGGGAAAGAGGTAGCAGAGGGTAAGGGGACAATACTGCCTACTACCTCTTTTTTTCTTCCCAACAATATTTTCCAACTTGCCTTGTTTGTCCTATGCAAATGCTCTTACGCCTTTACCACACCATTTCGACTGTTAACACCTCTTCCTTTCCTTAACCCTTTCCCTAATGGCAAAATTTGGACCAGACCAAATTGAAAGCATTTTGCAGATGACAAATTATCAGTTGCTAAAAAGATGATTTTTTTCTATATGATAGGGTAGAAAACATTGTGGGAAAAGGAGAAAATGCTGGTTACCAGCATTTTCTCCTTTTCCCACAATGTTTTCAAAAGGCTTCTATTCCTGACCCTTAAAAACCAGGGATTGTTTGGGAAAGGGTTAAACAAATTAGTCCCATTTATTCTGTCGTCTGCAAATGCTTTCAATTTGGACCAGTCTAAAATTTTGTCGTTTGGTAAAGAGTTAATTTGGACCAGCCTCGCTAGTGTATGCATAATGCTTTTAATTTCGACCATTCATTTTATAAACAGTATCACAATTTTGGCCTGAAAACTTTAAATATTTAGCATGATCATCATAAACAAAAAAAAAAGATATTCTTCAATGACTGGCTTTGATCTAAACTTTTTGCAAAACTAGGTCAAGCTTTGCAATATAACTAAAGGTTCAATACAGCTGTAGATTGTTTAATCAGTTTTCATAAATGTTGAATAGTTTAGCTACTTCTACCAGATTTTCATTCTTCCTGCCATTGGCTATAATCTGAAACAGAAATAAATGATAAAAAATGAAAACTGCTCTTGGTGCAGATGAATTACTTTCTTCATATTAACCCTTACAGCACCTTTCATACAGAGCACCTTTCATACTTTTGTTGTCTTAGCAGCCAGAGCAGATCAAGATCAGACAGCACAATGTCTGCTTTGCTGTTAAGTACAGACGAAAGGCAGTCAAGAAAATGAAACTGATCTTTTTGAAGTAAGAAATTGTCCATTGGGTTTGTCTGGCTCTTATAAAATTAGATAAACATTCTAACACAATACATGAATTCCACTCTATAAAAATAAACATAGTGCAATGAAAGTGTGCTAAAATCTACATTACTCTATGTAGAGTGATGGCATACTATACATATAGAGTAACGTTATTCTGTATGAAGTACATGTATATGTAAGTAAGTTTTTCAATGGAATATAGAATCTGCATCTGCTTTTTTACTCTAGTAATGAACTTGTTTTCCTTTTATGAAGAGTTGATCATGTTAGAATCAAAATAATTCTTTCTAGCATTGTTTATTGTTCAATAAACCATGTTTTGAGTAATGAGCTTCAATTAATAAACCACTTGGGCTATGTCCCTTGTGGGTTATTTATTGTGCCTCATAACTCACAAACGTAGTTTATTGAACGGTAAAGAAACTAAACCATGATAGTAGTAAGATTATCTTTTAAATCATATAAAATAAGGCTATTATGGTTGTCTCAAATGGAATTGCCTTGCTCAAGGAGCACCCTTTCAACATCAATAGTAGACGCGCAATAGCAGATTTGAAATTAATAATTCGATCAATTTCTCAAATGAAATTGTGGGTTTACCAAAACAAATTCATACATACCTGTCTAGCAATGTCAAGACGAGTTGGTTCACCTGTATAACCTGATATATTCCATAGCACAATTCCAACTATAACTTGATCTTTGAGATAAAATACTACGCCAGCTGTGTATTCGTCCTCTTTGACAATTGTCTCTGTTGAAAAAATAAATTAATCGTATAATTCCTTGATAGACATCAAAATGACTAGTCTGTATTGAAATCATTGTAGACCACATAATAAACATGGCTTTAATGATATAATTCGTCATAAAAACAATAATAATAGAAGAGGAAAATATGTGGGAATCAGCATTTTCACCATTTCCCATTATCTTTTCAAACCTTCTTAACTTATACCAAAAGACAAAATTTTAAACTTGTCCAAAACTTGAAAGCATTTGCAGACGACAAAATAAAACCGACTCATAAATTGAAACTTGACTTTAGATGGGTAGAAAACAATGTGGGAAAAAGAGAAAATGCTGGTAACCAGCATTTTCTCCTCTTTCCACATGTTTTCAGAAGTCTTCTTCCTCTGGGTTGTAAAAACCAGGGCTTGTTTGGTAAAGGGTTAAATACAAAAATCTATTTATGCATGCCACTTTTAATACATGTATGTAGTCTGCAAATCCTATCAATGTATATGTCTGAACTTTTGTTATGTGGTAAATGGGTAATCATTTCATTAACCCCCTTCCAAACAAACTCACCTGTCACAACCTTGGGAAAACACAGTGGGAAAAAGAGAAAGGAAAATACTTACGATTTGAGCAGTATTTGTTATCAATAACTGCTTTTAACTCTTTCCACACCACAGACAATGCAAGAAGTATTTGTGGACAGAGTAGATGATAAGATCAAGATCAGTGTGCTCAGAGCAAGCAGTCTGATCTTTGATCTACACTGTTCATGGCTTTATTTTTAATTATGAACAAACTTTCTTGTGATCTTTCAGTGGAACTGTATTTGTAGCCTCTGTGAACAGGTAAATTATTGATTCAGTAATCAAAGAGTTTATATGAATCAATTTCAAATATTATCATCTGGTAAAAGAATTAATTCAGTCATCTCACTACAGTCAATTACTTCCTTGAGCAAACCTGCTGGAGACAGGCGGAACATCTTAATATAATTACTATAATCAATGAATCAAAGTCTGATTCACAAATACTGCAAATGTGAAAACAATGCCACAAAGGAAAAAAAAGCTTATACCAAGTTCTGCTGCAAGACAAAAGAAGTTTTCTTCACGGTCCATAATTGCCAATTATCATTAATTCAGCATATTCTAATTCTTACCCTGCTAAATAACTAAAATAAAATTTTCAAGTTGATAGTACAAATCAAAATATTGCTATTTCAAAGTTATGTTTTTGGGAATAGTATCTTGTAATTAGACAGTGTAGATCCAAGATCAGACTGCAATTTCTGGGCAGTCTGATCTTGATCTACACTGTCAAAAAGAGATCAGTCAGTCTCTCTTGGCAGCCTAAGGATTAATTGTAAATTTGGAAAGTAACACAACCATCACATAGATGAACAAAATGATCCAGCCAATCAGATGTTGTGTTGCTTTCAAATTTTGAAATTTCTTGAATCAGAGTGTACTTAACCCTTTACCCCATAAGGCATTTCTATGGCATCCCTAATTGACCCTAAATGACAGAAAGGGTGAAGCTATTCCTTATGTGTATATGACACCTTTTGATAGCATAGAAAACATTGTGACAAAAGGTGAAATTGCTCATCACGAGCAATTTCAACTTTTGCCACAATGTTTGCCAAATGCTCCTACAAGCAATGCATAGAAATGAGTATCTATGGAGTAAAAGGTTAAGAATAAATGGTGAACCTGGACCTAGATGGTTGTGTATTAATGCTGTACCAAAAATCCTATACATGTATTTTCAAAACCCTGTGGAAGAAAGCTTTTGATAATCTTGTGATTCAAGGAGAAAATTACCCATTTTCCATAACGCTATCCACTTTTCTTAAAGACATCTTTAGCCATATTTGACTCCAACAAAAAAAGCTTTTAATATGGGCTGGTCTGAAATTTTGACTTATGTATAGAGTTGATTGCCAAGTAGTAGCAAAAAAATGTGAGTCTTAAGATGCATTTTACTTTCAAGCAGACCAGTTAAAATTAGAGCCGTCACTGAATGTGACTTAATACCCCCGCCAGCGTTTTGACAGAAACAGGCAATTACTAGTATTTTGTACACCGACAGACAGAAAGGCTGATTGCAGTATACTCGAAAACATTTGTTTTGCGGGGGTATAAATATGGAAATCATTGTGACAACCACAACTTGTTATTGTATGGTGGGTCCAAGCGTAACGGTAAGTCCCGGGCAAAAAATGATATCGCTTCTATGAAATTGTATGATTTGAATTTAAATGCATTTTAACACACATATTATTATTATCTATTTCTGGGTGCCACTGAGCTTTTCAATTAATTAAAAATTAACTTCTTTTTACTCCTCAATTTGAATTAAGTCTTCTTCAATTTTACTGTAACTTTTAACAACAATGTACCAGTTGATTTACTGTCTGTTATTTTGCTACTATCATCAGTGTTTTTTGAGGTCTGTGTTGTATTCTCATTGGTGTTTGAATTCTTTGATGCTGGTACTTCACTTGTGGAAGCCTTGTTTTCTTCAGTGGATGGTTTTTCTGCAGTTTTTTCTGTTGTCTGAAATCACAAATGTATCTGATATTTTACCTGTAATATGACATACAGTTATATAGCCTAATCTTTCTACTGATCAAAACTGTTAACTGTTTACCAAACAACAAAATTTTAGCCTGTTCCAGGTTGAAAGCACTTGGAAATGACAAAATAAACTTAATTCTAAAATTGAAATTTGTTTCCAGCAGTTTAGTAAATATTGTGGGAAAAGGAGAAAATGCTGGTTACCAGCATTTTCTTCTTTTCACACAATATTTTCAAAAGGTTTCTTCCTCAGGGGCATTAAAAGTTGTCATTGTGTGGTAAAGGGTTAAGCCATGAATTTTTTACCACATGACAAAATTTTGGACTTGACCAATCTGAAAGCAACTCCAGAGGACAAAATAAATGTTGCTCAAATGATAATTTTTGTTGTTTTCTTCTTTAACTAAGATGTTTTCAAAACAGTTCTCTTCTTTTTCCAGAGCCATTGGAACAAAAAATGATTCCTTTATTTTTCCCATAAAGTTAACAAAGTTTACCAAGTAAAACTAAGCTGTAATGAACTAAATAGACAATGATGCCTTTCCTTTTAATGTTACATGTGTAATTTTTAAGACGGGTCCAAATTGCAAGCATTTGCAGACGACAAAAAAAGAGACTGAAAATTTGAAATTTGTTTGGGAATGGTAGAAAACATACCAGCATTTTCTCTTTTTTCCACGATGTTTTCACAAGGCTTTTTTCTTAAGGTTGTTAAAAGTTGGGATTGTGTGGTAAAGAGTTAACAACAACAACTACTTTTGTTGACAGGTCTGATGAACATCCAACCAAATGTGCAGTCAGATCACTGATCTAGGCTGTCACCTATATTTCAAGGTATTCAAGTTTGCCACATTTAGCGAAGTCTAACATTTCCAAGGTAACTTGGTCTTTTTTTTTTTCATCTGGGTCTCTTAAACTTGTACACAAAAATTATGTACTGTACTCACTTCCTGTGTTTTCTTCTCTTCTATTTCTTTTTCTTCTTTTAAAAGCTGTTTTCTGAACACGGAAAAAGTTTTAAGTTTTGAATCTGTTAATCCTACAGCTTCATAAGAAATCTGGCGCCCTAAATCTGACCTGAAATAAAAAAATGAATTTAACTTTTACTTGACATATTTGTTTTCAAGAAATTGTAGAAGTATAGCTATAATATTGACAGATACATGTAACTAACCCTTTCCCAAACAAGCCCTGGTTTTTACAAGTCTGCAGTAAAGTCTTTTGAAAACACTGTGGGAAAGGAGAAATTGCTCGTAACGAGCAATTTCTCCTTTTCCCCCAGTGTTTTCTTCCCTTTTTGAGAACTTTTTGCCATTTTCTCCAAATCAAAAATTGTTGTCTGCAAACTCTTTCGGTTTGGAAGGGTCCAAATTTTGTCGTTTCGGAACAGGTTAATTATTCAAGCAATAATGTCATGTTGTATATCAGTCACTTCATAAAATTTTGTATGTTAAGATGTAGCCAATATGGTCTATGGTTAACTCTTTACCTAACCACAAAATAAAAGGCTGGTCCAAATTGAAAGCACTTGCAGATGACAAAAACCAAACTCAAAAATAGAAATTTATTTCCAGCATGGTAGAAAACATTGTGGGAAAAGAAGAAAATGCTGGAAACCAGCATTTTCTCCTTTTCCCACAATGTTTTTAAAAGTCTTCCATCTCAGGGTCATAAAAACCAGGGATTGTTTCCTATGGGGTTGAACAAGATGAAATTCAAGGGACTAGCCATTTAAGATTTTGAGCAACAGATTTCTTGTGAAAGTATATGAGAAAGATAAAGTTGAATTCTCTGATAAAGGTTTACCAATAAGCAGACTGGTGCGTATATGATTTAGCTTCTCCTGTCATGTTGAACCCTGCAAGTCTTCCTGTTAAACAAGCGTGGTCATAGTGCTCTACCCGTCTACGCCCAAGTTTGACATCAAAGAAGCATGAACAGTCTCCAGCCTATGACAAAAGAAATTTCAGCTTGTATTTTTTCTGCTTAAACAACATATACTTTTCAATACTTACATTATCATTTGCAGATATAACAGATTTACAAATCAAATGTGGCATAAATGAGGCTGTATGAGTATGAAAGTTGAAAGTCTCAATGATTGCAAATTTTGGCTGTTTAGTAAATTCAAAACATCACACTTGATAATTAATTTCACTCATAAAATGACCCTTTCCAACACAATCCTGGATTCAATTGACACTGATGAGAGAGAATGCTTTATAAAACATTGTAGAAAAAGGAGAAAGTGTTGGTAACCACAATTCTGCCTTCTAAAGACCTTGCACTCTGGGAACTAGCATTTTCTTTCTTTCTCTTAACCCTTTACCAAACAATCCCTGGTTTTTACAACCCAGAGATAGAAGCCATTTGAAAACATTGTCGGAAAAGGAGAAAATGCTGGTAACCAGCATTTTCTCCATTTCCCACAATGTTTTCTACTCTGCTGGAAACAAATTTCATTTTTTTATTTTGTTGTCTGCAACTGCTTTCAATTTGGACCAGTCTAAAATTTTGTCGTTTTGTAAAGAGTTAATGTCCTCTTACTGGAGAACAACTGCTTATTTCTTCAAAATCTGAATCAATTACATTGTAGGCCACAGTGTGAGGTCTGGGCATGGCCGTACCTGTTTTGGGGCTGAATATCATATTGACTGTGACACTTTTTAAATTCCTTGCTTTTGTACAAGCAAAAATGGTCTCAAAAGAATCAATCTACAGATATCTTAAAAAAAAACTATTATCTGTGCAACCCCCTCTTCTGCTCTCATTTGTGCCTTCCACTAGTGCCAGCTTAGGCCTAGTAGAAATGCTATGGCCAATCTGCTTTTCAAAATCTTGTGACAGCTGATGCATTACACTAAGAAGAGTCTTACCCTTTACCCCATAAGGCATTTCTGTGGTATCTCTGATTGACCCTAAATAACAGCCAGGATGAAGCCGTTTCTTATGTGTATACAACACCTTTTGATAGTGTTGAAAACATTGTGGCAAAAGGTGATACTGCTTGTGACGAGCAATTTCACCTTTTGCCACAATGTTTTCCAAAGACTCCTACAAGCAATACGTAGAAATGAGTATCTATGGAGTAAAGGGTTAAAATTTGATGTTTTAGAAACTAACCAGCCTCAACTTACCACCCAAATGTCTGATCTGGCCTGTAATTCCATGTTTACTCTGTAGCCACCATGTTTTTCGTCTATTTCCAAACCAGCAGACTCTGCTAAATCTGTGTTAGGTTCTAACCCAACTGCCACCACAACATGGTCTACGTTTATCTAATGGAGAAAGAGGTGAGAGAAATTCTAAATTCTATCACTAGTTTTCTAATTGGTTGAGGCAGGAATGTTTCAACCATTAAGTACATTACTAGGATCAAAATTTAGAATAAAATTCCCGTCTAGAATGATTGGTGAGTAGGACTCAATGACTTTAGTCGAAAGTTTAACTTCTTACCAAACATAAGAATGTTAGACTAAATTGAAAACATTTGCAGATATTAAGAAATAAGTGCTTCAAAAATTGGAATTTGTTTTTTTGAAGGGGACAAAGCAATGTTGATGTAGGAAGAATACTGGTTACAAGCACTTTCTTCTATTCTAAAATATTTTCAAAAGCTTTCTTTCTCATGGCTGTTAAAATAGGCATTGTGTGGTACAGATTTAGATCTGAGAACAATTACTTAAAAATTTTAGAATTCTTTGTAAAGATAAGGTTTGGCTAATTTAAAGATTTACAATCATGTAGCTATATATTATTATATGCCTCTTTAAAATCATTTGTATCCCTGGTATACACTCTTGTTAATGCACGGGGACCTTCTTCTTCATGAACATTTCACTAAGTATATTTAACCCTTTCCCAAACAAGCCCTGGTTTTTATGTGTCTGCAGTATAAGTCTTTTGAAAATACTGTGGGAAAAGGAGAAATTGCTCGTAACGAGCAATTTCTCCTTTTCCCACAGTGTTTTCTACCCTTTAGGAGAACTTTCTACCATTTTCATCAAATTTAAAATTGTTGTCTGCAAACTCTTTCAGTTTGGAAGAATCTAAAATTTGTCGTTTGGGAAAGGGTTCATATAGGATCTTATGAAGTTATTAAGAAATGTTTTTTGCCACAGACTTGCCCTGTTTTCTTTTTTTCAGGACCATATCAGATGCCAACTCATGCTAGACCCTTTACATTAAAAAAATATCCATATGCAACAAAGCAGCTCTTACAAATCTATCCTTGCTGAGACGTAGCTTCACTTGGTTATTCTCTACAACAGCTGATTCTACATCACTGCAAGGTACCACCTCTACCCCCTCTGAAACAAAAGAAAAAAAGACTATATGAATAAATTTTTCTTCCAATATTACATTTCTTTAAAAAAAAAACGAGCCATTTCATTGAAATGATATCCCCTACTGAAAAATCGACGATGCAACTCACTCCCAGTCAGCCATTTTGCATCAAATCAAGGGAAAAAAATATATCTACTGGCAGAATTGGTTGTTGTACACATATACATAAATAGTTCATGAAAATTACAGCCAATGGTATTTAAGATATTCTATCGAATGAATACAAGGACTGATGGAATGACAGGCAGCGCTAAAACTATATCAGTCGTGACAGTAGTAGAAAAAAGGGAAAATATTTTCATGCTCATTTAAGCCACATTTCATTTGTGCAAATACTTTAGATAAGGACAGGTCTAAAACTCAGCCTTTTGGTAAGTGTCAAATTTCATTCATTTTACTTTCCAATTTCAGTCTTGGCTGACTTGAGTGCAGAACAGATTAATGACCACTGACACTGTTATTTTTATATGCCATGCAAAATTGTTAACTTTTGCAGACTGTTGATTTACAGCAGACTACATCTATCCCCTATTCTCAGATTTGCTCCATTGGTTTCTTTTGCCTTGTATAGTAACTTTTAAGACTCATAGAATATAATGGTTTAAATGTTTTTAATGCAACAAGAATAGTATACAGTCCAAACAAGAAAAGGATGAGTTCATATTTTAAAATTTCAACCAACCTTCTCTTATTTTCTTCGACGTCCATTGACTTAGGTAAGTTGGTAATACCTTAGACATATTTCCTGGGGACAAAACAAAACAAAATAGTATATAGAACATCTAACATTTAACAAAACATGAAACAAATATGACAT
Source organism: Tridacna crocea (assembly GCA_943736015.1). Classification (NCBI taxonomy): domain Eukaryota; kingdom Metazoa; phylum Mollusca; class Bivalvia; order Cardiida; family Cardiidae; genus Tridacna; species Tridacna crocea. Next base: position 34,229,748 of record OX031063.1, on the reverse strand, counting down.
GAAGTGTATGGGGCTCATGAATACTTCCAATACTCATCCCCCAACCACCACCATGTTAACCCGTCATATTGAAAATTGCACATGCATGATTTTACAGTGTATAGGTAGAAAACCTTCCATTGAAAATTTCAGCATAATTGATTGACAGCTGTAGGACAAGAAGATGAAATGAAGTTGTGTCTATAGCCCTACTGAAAAGCTCATTCCAGTATATACATTCTCCTTTCTTCTTTGTGAGGGGGTATAATAACAAGTGAGCTCTTGACTACTCCTGATAACATGCTGGTGAAAACAAGTAAGCAAGCTTTCACAACAAGTTCAGCCAAATTAATTACAACCTGTGGGAGAGAGAGAAGTAGACATTTTAATACCGTAAGCTAATAAAAGTGAAAGACAAATATGTAATACCAAGTGAGGACTCGTGTGAAATATTTCCCTGTCTAATTGATTTCTTGACCAATCAATCCATTGTTCTTTTGTCATCTAATCATAAAATGGCTTAACTCTTTCCCACAGAATCCCGACTTTTTACGACCCTGAGAAAGGAGCCTTTTGAAAACATTGTAGGAAAAAGAGAACCAGCATTTTCTCCTTTTTCTACAATGTTTTCTACCCTTCCTAAGACAAATTTCATCTTTTTAGCCATACTTACATTGTCGTCTGCAAATGCTTTAAGTTTGGACTGGTTTGTAATTTTGTCGTTTGGTAAAGAGTTAAACATGATAGAGTATAGAACAAGCACACCTTGCAAAATCCAGAGCTTTTCATTCTCAAGATACATGTACTAATGTTTTAAAAAGAGATACACTATAGCCTTCAATAATAGGATCCATGGACAGCAGACATGTAACAAATACTTAATACTGATCTCTCTTACCACTTTCTGGAAATACTTGAAAAACTTTAAGGCCAGAATCCTCTCCTGTAATTAATAAAATTAAAAAAATTTCACTGACAATGTCTTTGGAGTAACATTAATGCTCAACCACAAAATCCTAAGTTTAAATGACCTAAGGAGGTAAGCTTTTGAAAACATAAATACATATACCTACATCAAGATCAAGGTTTGTGTCTATTTTGCCATTTTCTCCAAAAAAGGTAAATGGTACATGAGGCAAACTCTATCTACTTCAAGTTAAAAGTCAAATGTATTTGGCTACAGTTGAGGCATGCTCTGTGAAAAACGGATTTAATACATTTGTAAAATGAATCGATCCAGACAAACATCCATATTCTGTGCATGCTGACATATGTAGAATTATTTGCAATTCATTAGTTAATTTACTGCATGTAAATAGAGCAAATAGAGCAGTCTACCTCATAATATAGTGACTTGTTAAACAAAATGGATACTATGGAGCCATAATTATGTGATGACTTGCTTGGTATATATCACGGGGAAGCATTTCCTCTTTTCCAGAGTATGGCTACAATTGTTTTGGTCTATCTGATATAATGTTTATAACATACCAAATATATTTCATTCATGTATTGTTCGAAAACATCAAAATCTTATGGAACTGCCTTTATTCATATGACTGCCTACTGACAGTTCATCACAGAACAATCCTGCTATTTGAAAAATTTTCATTTCTACAAAGACGGAACTGCACTGAACTGACAATACATTGAAAACAAGCATTACAACTTAGCTATCACAGCTCAGCTAGCAAAACCATAAAGATGAAATTTTTACTCAATATTTATCTATTCTGCCTCGAAGACTTAACTTTTTTCACCTTGCTCTAGTGTTTATTCAAAGTCCTTGTGAATCAATTCAAAGAATTGAACATCAATATAGCACACATTATTATTTACCCTTCACAAGACAACAAAATTTTAGACTTGTCCAACTTCAAGGTATAGTTATTTGCAGACCAAACAAATGTCCCTCATATTATGAAACTTGTCTTTGAAAGGACAGAACACATGGTGATAAAACAAGAAAATGCTGGTTACTAACATTTTCTCCTTTTCTTTTAACATTTTCCAAAAATTTTTCGATCAGTGTCATAAAAATTCAGGATTTTGTGCAAAAAGTGTTGTGTTGACTAATTTTACCTCTTGTAGCAAGCCCCACAGCCAACTCACTGCCTAGAAAACCTCCACCAATTACTGCCACACTCTTACATTTATCTGTTATCTCAATTAATTTGATCATATCATCTAACTGAAATATAAAGCAACAGAAATGAATAAATTGTCAGGTGTGTTTCCTCCTTTGAGTTGGACATGTATTTATATCTTTGCCAAACAACAACATTTTAGACTTTTCCAAATTTAAAGCATTTGTAGAAGACAAAACAGGTGTTACTGAGAAATTGAAATTTGATGCAGCAAGGGCAGAAAACACTGAGGGAAAAGGAGACAACAGTTTCACAAAGGGGCGCATATATGCCCGTACAGCAAAGGGGCCTGTCAGTGAAGTGAATTAAAATCTACAACACCTACAGAGATCCAAACTGTAAGAGTCACAGTCATGCACAACTACACATAAAAGAGACTAATTGTGGAAAGTTTCAAATTATTTTGATGGAAACTGCAGTAGGAGTTGGGCACACAAGAAATTGCTAATAGACAGACGGACAGGCTGGTAGACAGACAGACAGACCATGTTTTCAGCCAGAAGAGCTAAAAATTATGGCAAAGTGAATGATGCAGCCAGGTATACATACATTTCTAAATAAAGTTACTCTTTTCTGCACAGCAGTCCCTGCGTCCTTCAAAACTGGTAAATTCTTTGGTTTTCCACCTGGAAATGAATAAACACATAACTAAATGTATTTTTAGTTAATAAACAGTATCAAAACTAAACAAACGTAACGCTGTTTAACACAGTGTCAAAGATGACACACGCAAATACCAAAATAGTATAAAAAATATAAAAATAAATCCAAGATGAGTAGTGTTGAAAGGTAAGTACAAAACAGCTACATGTATGTGTGTAACGCTTTACGACACAATCCACAGCTTTAACTATCCCAACAAAAAAGGCTTTTGAAACATTGCTGTTAAAGGAGAAAATTCTGATAACCATTTTTTTGTCCTATGCAAACCATATTAAATTCTTTTTTCTACAAACAAAGCCTGTTTTAATTTCCCCCAAATCTGATTTGTTGTCTGCAAAAACTTTCAATATGGACAAGATTTAAATCATGTCGTCTGGTACAGGGCTAATCTTTCACTCTTTACCACACAATTCTGATTTTTATCGACCCTGAGAAAGAAGCCTTTTGAAAACACTGTATGAAAAGGAGAAGATGCTGGTAATGAGCCTTTTCTGCCTTTCCCACAATGTTTTCTATCCTTTTCAAAAGGATTTTCAATATTGAGCCATACTTATTTTGTAGTCTGCAAATGCTTTCAATTTGGACTAGTCTAAAATTGTGTGGTTTGGTAAAAAGTTATGGTGCCTTTCACAACTATTGATACCTTAGAAGCCAGCTAGGATCTAGATAAGAATTCACAACAGATATGCTGTCTGATCTTAAATCAACATCCTCTACCAGTGAAATACCTGTTTAAGAATAAAAATGAAAGCAGAAATTGTTCCTAATGAGCAATTTCCCCTTTTGCCACAATATACTGATCAAGTACCTGCAATTAGACATGTGTAATAATTTTTTAAAGTAGATCAGAGTAAGGTATACATACCTGTAGCAATTAGGCACTTATCATATGAAATAACACTTCCATCATTTAAGGTCGCACATTTGTTGACAGCATCTAATTTAACAACCTGAAAGCAAATTGATAAAAAATATCTTATGATCCTCTCTGACTTCTGTTATATTAACAGCCTACTACTAAGCATGCAAGTTTAACAACTGCAGAATGAAAGTGTACTTGGATGTAAAACATAGTTCTATTAACCCATTACCACACAATCCCAACTTCTAATGACCCTGAGAAAAAAGCCTTTTGAAAAGATAGAGGGAAATGGAGAAATGCTGGTAACCAGCATTTTCTCCTTTTTCCACAATGTTTTCTTCCCTTCTTAAAAAAAAATTCAGTTCTTTAGTCACATTTATTTTGTCATCTGCAAATGCTTTCAATTTGGACTAGTCCAAAATTTTGGCATTTGGTGAAGAGTTAAACAATTGTGCACACTTCTTACTCTTTACGAAATAATCCACTGTTCTAGTGACCCTGAGATAGATAGTTCTGATGACCCTGAGATAGATGGGTTTACAACCCGTGTGGGAAAAGGAAAAAAATGCTAGTAACCAGCACTATCTCCTTCCCTCTTAATTTTTCTATCCCTTCAGAGACTAGTCCAATCATGTGAGCTTTATTTTTACATGTGTCTGCAAAAGTTTTCGATTTGGACTAGTCTACAATTTTGTCATCCTGTAAAGGCTTTATATCATACAGGCTATTTCTAGTAACATTCAGCATCAGATGCCACAAGAATGGCTACCTTTCTCATAATGTTTTTAACCCTTTAACACTCAACAAAATTTTATAGTTGTCAAAACTGAAAGCAATTGCAGAAAACAAAAATAGTTCAAATGTGGAGTTTTGTCTTTAGAAGGATGGAAAAAAAATCAGAAAAAGGAGAAAATGCCACTTACCAGCATCTTTTCTATTTTTCACACAATGTTTTCAAATTTCTCCTTCAGAAGGTCATAAAAGTTGAGATTAAAAATTAAATGGTGTCTACCCTAGGCGCAGAAATTGTTCTATTTTTTCCTCTATGATCACAATATTTTCCATGGTGTTGTTACATTATGATTTTGAGAATAATGATTATTAATATGTTTACGAAATATTTTCAAAGGCCTGCTGTCTTCTTTGGAAGAAAACGACAACAAATCATAATATAATTTACTTTATCACCTACCTTACCCTGTAACCATGCCAACCCACCCCTGTCAGAGTATGGTAATTTTTGTGGATCCATGTATAAACCGTCATACAAAAATACACTGCAAGTACACCATAAAATTCTACTTACAAAACTTCAACACATAGAGAGCGCTGAATGCTGGTACCATAATCTGGATGCAGCAGGTTTTTTCAGGGAAAAATCAGTCAAAATAAGGGGCATAACTGTGTCAAAAATATTTTAAGGATTAACCGTTTTTCCAAAAGACTGAGTAAGTGTCTTCAGTTTTGACAGAGATATCGGGATTCACATTCACCAACCATTCTTAAGAACATTCTTAGTCTTATTCTTCAAATTTTGTGAATGTGAAAGTAACCATTTGGTTTAGCCAATCATAAGTTCTTTCACAGTCAGAAAACCTTGAAGAAGAAGACAAAGAATGTTCTTAAGAATGGTTGGTGATACAGGTCCAATTTGTTTTGGAAAGGATAGAAAACTTTGTGGGAAAAGGAGAATATCATAGCTACCAGCATGTTACTCTTTTCCCACAATGTTTTCAACACCCTTCTTTTCCAGGGTCATGAAAATCAGGAATTGTTTGATAAAGGATTAACCCATTACCACACAATCCCTACTTTTGACGCCCCTGAGAAAGAAGCCTTTTGAAAACACTGTGGGAAAAGGAGAAAATGCTGGTAACCAGCATTTTCTCCTTTTCCCACAGTGTTTTCTACCCTTCCCAGAACAAATTTCAATTTTTCAGTTACCTTTATTTTGTCATCTGCAAATGCTTTCAATTTGGACCAGTCTAAATTTTTCTCGTGTGGTAATGGGTTAATAAGGATGATTTCAAAAGTCATTTCTGCCTTTTTGTTTTTAGGTGACTAAGCTAATGGTGCCTGATAGAATTTCAGAATCTACACATTTACACATTCAAGTATTTTCCCCTTTTCTAACAATGTTTACAAATGCCTTCTTCGTAAGGGTTGTTAAAACATGGGATTGTGTTGTAAAAAGTGGAGGAAATAATATTTTAAATAAAAAGAGGACAAAATAAAAACCCATTATAGATTCAAAATAATTCATTGCCCATACCTTTTTTCCTGTCCCAATAAACTTGTATAGATTTTTTCTTTATAGTTCTCCTTATTTTTGTCAAACCAAAAACTTTTAGTTAAAGGTGGTCTAATATAAGGTGTATAAGGTTCTTCCCCTATCATCAAAACCTGAAACAGAAATGATAAACACTTCAGTAAACAATTTCTCTTTCTAAGACAATGTTTTGTAACATGGCCCCAGCATTATGTATGGAAAAAATATAAAGTTTATCTCTTTTCCAGACGACATATTTATAGACAAGTCGAAGTTCAAAGCATTTGCAGATGACAAAGTAAAAGGGACTGAAAAATTGAAATTTGATTTGGGAAGGGTAGAAAACATTGTGGGAAAAGGAGAAAATGCTGGTTACCAGCATTTTCTCCTTTTCCCACAAAGTTTTCTAATGGCCTCTTTCTCAGGCTCGTCAAAGTAGGGATTTTGTTGTAATGAGCCTACGTTAAAAAAAAAAACTTTGTTGACAGAGACATGTTCTTAACTCTTTACAAAAATCACATCTCTGAGGAAATGGTCCTTAGAAAACTTGATGGGAAAAAGAGAAAATGCTGATAACCAACATTCTTTTCTTTTTTTCCCACAAAATGTTTTTTCACTTTCAAGGTCAGTTTTACCATCATATTAGCTACATATGATTTTTGATCTGCAAATACTTTCAATTTCGACATGTCTAAAATTTCAGTGTTTGGTAAAGGGTAAATGAAGATTAAAGGTCAGACTTGTAGTAAAATAAAATGGTTAAATAACATAGGTTAGAAAAAAATATCTTCTAGTATTTTGATAGTTTGATGCTTTAAAACAATCAATTCCCTTACAAACTTCTATCACAAAATCAAACTTTTGATGACCCTCAGGAAGAGGGCTATCGAATATTTGGAAAAAAGGAGAATGCTGTGTAACCAGGGTTTCTCTGGGTTGATCAATACTGGAATTTTGTGGGAAAATGTTTAGCCTTTACCAAATAATTGAAGTTCTAATGACCATTAGTAAGACAACATATGAAAAAGAATCCCTCCATTTGATCCGTATTTATCATCTACAAATGCTTTCCATTTGGAGGTCTAAAATTTTTACAAGTGATACAGAGTTAACTCATTACCAAATGACAAAATTTTAGGTTTGTCCAAATCGAAAAGCATTTGCAAACGACAGAATAAAAGTGACTGAACATTTGAAATTTGTTTTTTGAAGGGTTGAATATTGTGGGAAATGCATTTTCTCCTTTTCCTACAATGTTTTCTAATGTCTTCTTTCTCAGGGTCGTCAAAAGTAGGATTGTGTGGTTATGGGTTAAGCAATGAACTCTACGGCTTAAGGCAACTGATCACAACCAATATTCACTAGAGCAGTTTTACAATATGATAATTAATCTTACATGTACCTTTGCATTAATATCTTTAGTCTTTATAGCAATAAATGCCTCCAATGAAGCCACTCCTCCTCCAATCAATAAGTAAGTCACATGTTTTGGAACTTTAGGAACGGTTGACCAGTCTATTTCCTTTTTCTCGCCTGTATAAGAATCGTACAACACATTTAATAAATGATAGTTTTAGAAGTTTATTTTAATCCTTTACCACACAATGATGACTTTTAATGCCTCTGAGGAAGAAGCCTTTTGAAAACATTGTGGGAAAAGAAGACAATGCTGGTAACCAGCATTTTCTCTTTTTCCCAAACTGTTTCCTACCCTTTCAAACCAAAATTGTCGTCTGCAAAATTCTTTCAATTTAGGTAGGTCTAAAATTCTGCTGTGTGATAACAGGTTAAGCACTACATAGTTAAGAAATTGTCAAAGTTTAAAAGTATTTGTTAGCATGGTTACTAATGGAGCCAAAGAAGACTTGTAATTAACTCTCTACCACACAATCCTGACTTTTAACACCCCTAGGTAAGATGATTTTAGAAAACATTGCAGGAAAAGGGGAAAATGCTGGTAACTAGCATTTTCTCCTTTTCCCACAATGTTTTCTACCCTACTGGAAACAAATTTCAATTGTTAACCCCTTACCCGATAAGGCATTTCTATGGTATCTTTAACTGACCCTAAATAACAGCAAGGATGAAGCTGTTTCTTATGTGTATATGACACCTTTTGATAGCATAGAAAACATTGTGGCAAAAGGTGAAATTGCTCGTGATGAGCAATTACTCTTTCTGCCACAGTGTTTTCCAAAGGCTCCTACAAGCAATGCTTGGAAAGGAGTATCTATGGAGTAAAGGGTTAAGTTATGTTTACTTTGTCCTCTGCAAGTGCTTTCAATTTGGACCCGTCTGAAATTTTGTCGTTTGGTAAAGAGTTAAATGAGTCAAAAATTGATGACAGGTACAAATAATGGAAAACATGATTACCTGTGGTTTTTGGATTGTCTACTTGTTCAACTTGAGCAGTCTCATCTGCTGTTCCTGCTGCATGCACCACAAACTTATTCTTCAAAATCTAGAGAAGACAACCCGATTATTTATAGGAAATAACTAAAATCTAGTTTTTTAAAACACTTGAAATAAAATCAAAGAAAATTGGTACATTTGAATTTATCATAGGACAGCAGAGTACCAGACCAGTACTGGTGAAACCAAAACAAGATAGAACAAGAGCTTATACTCCAAAGGAGCTTGTCAGTGAAATGTGTTAAAATCTAGATCGCCTACAGAGATCCAAATTTTCAGACTTACATGCAACTATACATCATAGAGACTCATTGTAAAAAGATTCAAATTATTCCTATGGAAACTATAGGAGTAGGTGTGCACACAAGAGATAGATAACAGACAACAGCGGACGCAACATAATATGGCCCTTCTGGCATATTAGAAGAAAGCTGTTGCCATGATATCAGTAAAATAATTGAGTAGTGCCATCTTAAAAATGCAGATTCTGATCCAAGTTTGCCTTTGACGGCCAATATGGATCAAACTATTTCCTTCCTTACTTTTCTGCATATCAAAATACCATTCTACCTCATAATTCCGTGATTGTTAGACAGATTGGAGTTTGAAAATTGACATAATTATAAATGCAATGTTTTGCTTAGGATAACGCATAATGCAGGTGCATCTAACCCCCTTTTGTGAGATAACCACTCATATTTAAATAACTGCAAAAAAAACAATTAAACATTCAAAGATCTTAGATTTTAATGTAGACTTTATCTGACGATAGAGGTTACACTGGCTAACTGATGAAAGTAATTACTGGAGTTCAAGAGCATAAAAATTGTTAACTCTTTACCACACAGCAGAATTTTAGACCTATCCAAACTGAAAGCATTTGCACATGTCAATTTCATAGTGGTTCAAATGTCACAATTTTTCTTTGATAAGGTAGAAAACTTTGTGGGAAAAGGAGAAAATGCTGGTTACCAGTATTTTCTCCTTTTCCAACAATATTTTCAAAAGGCCTCTTCCTTATGGTCATTAAAAGGCATCATTGTGTGGAAAAGGGTTAATCAAAATAAAGATTTGAGGAATGCAATAATGGTTGTAATGTTTTGACAAGATTACAACACAGGGTAGAAAGAGGTGTAGGTCCTCAATTTATTTTACTTCACATTACAAGTATGCAGCCTGATCTTGATCTTTAAATGCAAAAGCATATTTATTCTCTACTACATGATATCTATTTTTCATGATGCCAAGTTTAAAGGCTACTTCAAACATTCTGAGAAAAGGAGAAAATGCTAGTTACCAGCAGTGCTCGTTAACAGCATTTTCTGCTTTTCCCAAAAATGTTTTCTAATGTTTGAAGGACAAATTTCACTCTTTGAGCAACATTTAATTCATTATCTGCAAATTCCTGACAAGCCCAGAATTTTGTCATGAATGTGGTAAAGCGTTAACTCTTTACCATATAATCCTGAGTTTTAACGACCCTGGAAGAATAGGCTTTTGAAAACATTATTGAAAAGGAGAAAATGCTGGTAAACAGCATTTTCTCCTTTTCCAACAATACTTTCTGTCTTATCCTAGACAGAAATCATCATATTGGCTTCATTTAATTTGTTGTCTGCAAATCCTTTCAGTTTCGTCTAGTCTAAAATTTTGTTGTCTGGTAAAGCGTTAACTTGTGCTCAACAACTTCAGGTTTAAACCATTACCTTGTATCCTGCAAGAGTAATTCCTAGTCCAGCCAGGATGGTTGTCAAATGATAATGTGGCCTTGACAAGTATTTGAATGTTTGTTGACCATGTTGACTTCTGTCTCCTAAACCTGGGTGACTGTGTCTCAGAGCTTGGGAACCAGCTAAACATCTGCATATCTGTACAGCTACAATGTAGAGCAAAATGCGTCTTAGTGGTCATACTTCTCTTTACCAAACAACAATATTTAAGAAAGGTCCAAATTGAAACCATTTGCAGGCAACATAACTAACATGTCTCAAAAATTGGAATTTACTCTGGTTGGGTAGAAAACATGGTGGGAAAAGGAGAAAATGCTGGTTACAAGCATTTTCTCCTTTTCCATCAATGTTTCTACATTTCTTTTCAGGGACTTGAAAATCTGGGATTGTTTGGGAAAGGGTTACTCATTACTGCACAATCATGAGTCTTAATAACTCTGATACAATGTGTTTTGAGACATTTACAAACATTTCAGCTAAATTTAAAGGTTGTCTGCAAATGCTTTAAACATCGAAAAAGTCTGAAATATTATCATTCAATAAATAATTACCGATTCCAATATTTGAGGTGGTATTTTGTCTGCAAAATGCTTTCAATTTAAATAAGTCTAGAATCGTGTGGCAAAGACACTTTTTCTCCTGAGATACCTTTTCCCCGACCAATTAAATCTTTACTAAACGATAAAATTTCAGGCTGGTCCAAATTGAAAGCACTTGCAGACGACAATGTAAAAATAACTCAAAAACTGAAATTTGTTTCCAGCTGGGTAGAAAACATTGTGGGAAAAGGAGAAAATGCTGGTTACCAGCATTTTCTCCTTTCCCCCCAATGTTTTCAAAAGGCTTCTATCTCAGGGTTGTTAAAACCAGGGATTGTTTAGTAAAGGGTTAAGGGATGATTTCTCTATAGGGCGACTTCTCATGCAGAATCCAGCCTCAAACCTTCAGCACATGTGATGCAAGAAATTTGCCGAATTTTGCTTGTCGGTGTGACAATTCATAACAATATGGCAATGAAAAGAAATAAAAAGAAAATTCACATACGTTTTACAAAAGACCTGACATCAAATGGTTTAAATGCAAGAGTAGACCGACAAATTGATTTGCTTAACATGTTGTTATATCTTCAATGTCAACAATTCAATGAGAGAGGTTTCAGGGGAGGTTATCGTGGAAAGATAAAGATGTTTCGGTAAACCCGTTTGGTAAACCCGTGGAACGTTACGGTATAATACTTTACATGTATTTAAATATATAACGACAATTTCACACTCCAAATATCTTGCTTCTGATGAATATAATCTAGTTTGAAAGGTGCAACTGGCCCGAGTTGTCGTAGTCCATAGTTTTTTATTGGACGAATTGTCTTTGGGCCGAGTTATCCCGCATTCTAAGGGAGATAACTCTTATATCTACCTTTACTCCTTGTCGCCCGGAGATCCTTAAATCTTTGACTTTTAACTGTACCAAACGATTTATGGTCTAAGGGAGAAAACTCTTACAAATTTTCAAATTTTTAAAACATGAGTAGCCTCCCTTACAATCTTGGGTAGCGATAAACGATTAAAGCGGTGTTCGCCAACTAAAGTCTGCAGAGACTACCGATATAGAACAGTTGTCTTTCTAACTAAAAGTCATGTTTTGTAATTTGTTCCTTTTATAGAATTATCGATATTTATAGATTTAAAGATAAGAGCCCAAAGAAAAAGCATTTATTGATGAGAATAATGTTTCGTACCCAGATAATCTCGATCCATTGTATGTATTTCAATTGAAATGTCAACCACTAAAATTTTAATTAAGAAATAAAAGTTTGGTTGGTATCAAAGTAAAATTTCACCCTAAATAAATATTTAAGCTAATTTTTCGTCTGCAAATTTTATGCTTACAATTTGGCCATATCTGAAATGTTTTTAATATATAGTAAAGTGTCAAAATATGGGGTGTTAGTATCAGAATCACAACGTGGTGATATAGATCCAGTTGATTTTTTTTACAAATATTGTCCAATGTGCTGAGTAGTTATCTCCTGCCTTAACCTTTTACCAAACAATCCCTGGTTTTCAGGTCTCATAGAGGGAGGCCTTTTGAAAACATTGTGGGAAAAGGAGAATATACTGATTACCAGCATTTTCTCCTTTTCCCACAATACCTTCTTCCCTTTTTAAAACAAGTTTATTTTTTTTTAGTCTCATTTATTTTGTCGTCTGGAAATATATTTAATTTGGACCAGTTTAAAATTTTGTCGTTTGGTAAAAGGTTAATCAGACTATTTCAGTTTTGACCCTAGCTTATCGTGCGAAATAAACATAATGAAATTGTCGAGCCGGGAGTAAATAACCAAATTCTTCCATTTGATTTTTTTTATTCATGGAGTGTGGATATCTCCTCATTGGATAGCGTACAGTAGAGATCTAAGATCAGACTGCACATTCTGTGCAGGTTGATCTTGATATACACGCTGTCCCTTAGGGTCTTAGAGGCGCGTTGAGCAGCATTAAGGTAAGAGGTTACCAAACTTCTGACTGATAACTTAAACCAAATCGCGAATCGTGTATATCTTTTTATGATCCCTGCCAAAATAAATGAATTAAATTCTCGTTGGAAATTTTGTAGAAATTCTTGACAATATGCGCTAGCTTTAGCTTTCCTTGAAAGTGTCATATATAAAAGTCTGCTACAGTAAAGTTGAACATGATTCCAACACAGTTTTGATTGGTCTGACTGGTCTGACGCTTAACTTTCTGGGAACGGAAGTGCGCGTGGGGAAATAAATAAGGGAGACAAATCTTCATTTCTTCAATTTTAAGCCTGTACGAGTTTTCTCCCTTAGACCATGAATCGATTGGGGGAATTAGGACCTCTTAGAGATAGATCATTTTCTATTTACACTTTACATTGAAATTGCAACTAGTGAAAGTGATTATCGCGAAATAGATTTAGAATAGAATTATCTAGTAAGGAAATGTAACGTTATTGAATTAATTACTTCGATACTTTGCCAAATGAATGAGTAATGTATTACACTTACACCGACAATAAAAGGCGGGAAATTATGTAAACAAAAATTTCCCAAAGATGGTTGAGGGACCTGGATGCAAATTGAAAGGAATAAAGATCAAAGCTAGATTGAAAGGTCAAACTGTAAAGGCAGTTGATGGAAATGCTGTTCAAAAGGCTTGTATTTATAAAGTCATTATTGTACGCTTTATTAGAGGTAGAACTTCGCCCTAAACAAGCACGTTCCCGGATTGTTCGTCTCTGGGCTCATTCGCCCAAATTTGGGCATAATACCGTAAAACGCCCCTCTGCTATACAGTCAATGCTTACATATGGCATCGTTTTTTTGAGTTTAAAGAAGAAATTTAATGACATTTTCGGCTTCATTCAGTTGAAAAATATTGTATTTTATGTAGACGAAATGAATCCATAAACCACTTGCATTATTTTGACACATAATTTTGATTTGGCAGTGGCTAGAGATACGGTACCGTACCTCTAGCCTATATCGAAGAAATGGCTAGAGATACGGTACCGTACCTCTAGCCCCGGAGTCTAAAGATACGGTACCGTATCTTTAGTCATTCTTATGATATAGGCTAGAGGTACGGTATTTTGTAGATACATGTAAGAAATTATAAATTTACTTCAGTTTTGATTATTATCGTTATTAGTATGAATTTGTATTAATTGATCAACATCAAAGGACAGAAACTCGTCAAGTTGCAGTGTGCGAGTTTGCATCGATGCGCGAAAATAATAATTGCGTTGATTAGTTAGGTGAATTTAATTGCTTAAGATGTATGCGGATCTTACATTATTTTAACTTTTGTTGTTCTTTAATTGATTATGGAAAACGACATAATTAATCAATTACTCAATCACGGAAATTGATAATTAATCTATTACTCAATCACGGAAATTTTTTGAAAGCACTTTCAAACCAGTTTTGTATCAAACGGTCAAAATGGCTTATAGTATTCACGTCGGGAAGAAATTTGCAGATTTTCAAACATTTAAAAGCGCAATAGAGTGCTATCAAAGTGCAGAAAGTATACAGTTTTACTAGAGGGATTCTATGACTATACAAAAAGCCCAGCCGCGCGTACAAACAAAAATAAAAGAAAGGATAAAGTATTACTGGATATCGCTGTACTGTATTCATGGTGGAAGAATTTCAAAGCCAGAGGGACAGGAGTGAGAGAACAAAGGTTATCTATCTGTCTGTCTGTCTACCATCCATCTATTTATACTTATTAAGTTATTTTATTTATTCATTTATTTATCTACTATTGTGTTTGGAGCGGCGGATAGAGTTGCGTGTTTAGGTTCGGGTCTGGCAAGCATGATTCGAACTGAAATTTGGTGTGGGCTATTGCTTATGTATGGTAGAAGCAGAATTTTACGGCATGAATTATATATAAATATTTATTGCAAACATTAAGGGCAAAAAATAATGTGAACAATGAGTTCTTTTAACCAGTTCTCCGCACAATATTCTTTCCAAGTCACTGGCTGCTTTCCCACATAACTATCGTCGAAATACTGGACAGCAGTGAGAGAGAAATGAATCCTGTCGCAATGACTGTCATCAATCCTCGGAAAGTTTATTGGCCGAGCCATGGATCGAACGGCGATATCCTGTTCTCAGTTCCGGTACGCTATACCGACTGAGCTATGGGGCTAGGCCTGCACATGGTTGTAAATAACTTTAGAAATTTGATTGAATGAATGGTGTTTAACGCCGTTTTCAACAGTATTTCAGTACTTTTGCATCGGCCAGTGCACCTATTCATGCTTTCCTCGAGTTTTTATAACCAGTACTCGGCACAATATTCTTTCTAAGCCACTGACTGCTTTCTTACATGCAATACAAGTCCTTTGAAAACACTGTAGGAAAAAGAGAAAATGCTAATTTCTCATTTTCCAACAGTGTCTTCTACCCTTTTGGGTGACCATTTTCCACCATTTTTCATCAAAATTTAAATTGTTTACAAATTCTTTGAGTGTAAAATTTGTCTTTTGAGAAAGGGTAAAGCAGGGATAATACATATGTTATATAGAATCCCTGGGTTAAGCAATCAAGTTCACCTAATAATCAACGCAGTTATTATTTTCGCTCATCAGTGCACATTCGCACACTGCAACTTGATGAGTTTCTGTCCTTTGATGTTGATCAATTAACCCATTACCACACAAAGCCGACTTTTAACGACCCAGGGAAAGACGCCTTATGAAAACATTGCGGGAAAAGGAGAAAATGCTGATAACCAGCATTTTCTCCTTTTCCCACAATGTTTTCTACACTATCAAAGAAAATTAGCAGCATTTGAACTACACTTATATAGTCGTCTGCAAATGCTTTCAATTTCGACAAGGCTAAAATTTTGTTGTCTGGTAAAGGGTTAATACAAATTCATACTAATAACGATAATAATCAAAACTGAAGTAAATTTATAATTTCTTACATGTATCTACAAAATACCGTACCTCTAGCCTATATCATAAGAATGACTAAAGATACGGTACCGTATCTTTAGACTCCGGGGCTAGAGGTACGGTACCGTATCTCTAGCCATTTCTTCGATATAGGCTAGAGGTACGGTACCGTATCTCTAGCCACTGCCTTTTGATTTTCATGGGTTTTCGCGATTTATGGCGGGGCGTTTTACGGTATTATGCCGTGTACACTAGGCCTATTGAATAAACACCTTCATATTATTAGTTTAACTTATGACCCCAGATTCTGCACTAGTGGTAATTCCTACCACAGGAATTTGACATTCTGTAATGTAAAAAATTGATAAAATATGAAAAAAATGCCCCCCTATAGAGTAAATTCACCGTTTATCGACACCTTAAGCATGTACCTCTATTGAAAGGATACTGAGGAATGTATTCTAGCCTTACTTCTTGTCACTTTGAAAGAGGACTTTTCATTGGCTTAATTTTCAATACAAGGCCGTTATAGAAGCATGTTTAAACCAATCACTAAGCCTTTTATAGAAGCAGGCAAAGTCGGCGTTTTCACTACAATGGCCCTATTACCGACACCCCCTTCCCATTTATCGACACCTCTATTGGTTTTACGGAAAAAACCTACAGAAACAATTATTGAACAATCCATATCTATTTCTACTATCAGATATTTCATTAATCATTATATTAATTGTTTAAAATGAATACACCGGCGAAGAATGACAGTTGATTTTCTGGCATTTGATATAAACTAATATTTTCAGGGAAAAAATGTTTCTGAATCCATCTCTTCAATCAGATTTTCGTAATATACATGTATATAATATACCTTGCCTCTTTGCAACCACCTAAGCTAACGTCTCTAACTGTTTACCTTGGAAAAAGGGGCAAATAATTGCCAGATGCACTGAGCGGCACCATTCATTGTTAGATGTACATGTTTATTACCGCATTGTATACATGTGAATGTGACTTTTTTGTGAATTTTTTTTTAACATAAACCGCACTAGTTGTTGCAGGCAGAAGAAAATTAGACTGAACAGTGTTGATACCGCCAAGATTTCTTTAGCAGACAATCAAAACCGGGATCATCTTATGCAAAATACTTCATAACTCCATTAAACAAACCAGAAGTCACGTAAATCATTTATTCTGGCTCGCTCAGGACTAACTCTTGTATGAGTGTGCATGGTCATTAAAGGGTTGTATTTATAGAACAAATCAACAATGACCGGATGAACGTTTTACAGGGAGGTTTCCCGAACATAGATGAGGAGGATTTGTTTGAAATAAGTCATAATTTTATATTTTAAAAGCAATAATAGCCAATAGATAATTATACACTAATTTTGCTCTGCGCAACGAAGTAGCCTCGTCAGTGCAGGTAAGAGTAGGTTTTGGACCAGGTGGATTAACGAGTTCAAGCACTCTACCTACCTACTACCAGTATGTGAAACAACTAGAGCCTTTGCAGATGCCTTCTTACTAAATTACCCCCATCTTACAGCAGAATTTTAGTGTGTTATTTGCTCCACTGCATGTTTCACTTTTCTCTGATGATACCTGACCGTATTTTTTACACTAATATTTTATTTCAAAAAATTCTCCTCATTTTACTTGAGAGTGTGTTTGTTATGCCTTTCTATCTTTAGTGCTATAAAAATGCCTGATATAACCAAATATATGACCATGCATTCCCCCTTGTGAATGTTAAAAAATGTTCAGCCAAAGGGACGTGTCGGTAATAGGGAACCTATCATTCACCCTTGCGCATTTTTGAGACTGCATTTCTATGCTTACATAGATCAAAGTCTTTTGTTAAAACATTATTTTCACTTAAAGTTAACCTTAAAAATGTATGATTTTAACAAATATTCCTACCGTGAGTCAGAAAAATAAATTTAATCGTCATGTATATATTCGACCATCCTTAACTCGGGGGTTTATACATAGCCCCAAAAACATCAATTCAGCCAAATTTTAAAACGGGTGCTCAGTTTGGCACAAAAAGTTACAAGGCGCATTAATTTCATAACAGACCAAGATATTTTCTTATCGTAGGGCTAAAGCAAGTATGCATTAGGCTAAAACATTGGGGTTGTCGATATATGGGGGGTGTCGGTGTTAGGTGAATTTACTCTATATAAAGAAACACGAGGAATGGAATGTCTTGATTACCTGCGACTACACATCAATCCCCTACTCACCCGAATTCTGCAGAAAATATTTCATTTTTATTTGGATACATTAGGCCCTCTATTCACAGAACATGGGTCACCTCAGTGAGAAACTATTAATTGGTAGGGTAGCATCCACT
Source organism: Tridacna crocea (assembly GCA_943736015.1). NCBI lineage: Eukaryota > Metazoa > Mollusca > Bivalvia > Cardiida > Cardiidae > Tridacna > Tridacna crocea. The sequence continues at coordinate 34,211,891 of OX031063.1, read as the reverse complement.
CCTTTACATGGCCTTCAACACGCGAAAAAGGTCATTTGGACATTTGCGTAAAGTGTCATCTATTAATCAGCCTGCGCAGTCCGCGCTGGCTAATCCGTGATGGCACTTTACAACATTAGATTTTGTGCTACACTAGACTTGCACAAAACAGAAATTAATATAGAAACAGAAAGAACCATATCAAATTAGGCTGCGTGTACTGTGCAGGCTGATACGAGATGACACTTTATGCAAATGTGCGAATGTCCCTTTTTGTGTGTTGAAGGCCATTTTGTATGGCCTGTAAAAAGACAAATGTCATTACTGGGTTACTATTAACCCTTTAACCCATTACCACACAATCCTTACTTTTGACAACACTGAGAAAGAAGCCTTTAGAAAACATTTGGGAAAAGGAGAAAATGCTGGTAACCAGCATTTTCTCCTCTTCCCACAATGTTTTCTATCCTTCACAAAACAAATTTCACACTTTCAGTCACTTTAATTTTGTCGTCTGCAAATACTTTCAATTTGGAGCAGTCTAAAATATTGTCGTTTGGTAAAGGGTTAATCCATTACCACACAATCCCTACTTTTGACAACCCTGAGAAAGAAGCCTTTAGAAAACATTTGGGAAAAGGTTTTCCACCCTTCACAAAACAAATTTCAAACTTTCAGTCACTTTTATTTTGTCATCTGCAAATGCTTTCGATATGGACAAACGTAAAATTTTGTCATTTGGTAATGAGTTGATAAGCAATCAAGTATTTTAACAAGCCACAGGACAATTTCTTTTTGAAAATAATTGCGTTAAGAGAGCGAGAAAATGCTGGTTACCTCTGTTTTCTTTACTTGCATTTTGTTCTGTTTTTCCACCGTGTTTTCCATCCAGTCAAGGTATTTCAGCTCATTTGTATCAGTTTTTAGATTGTCGTACACAGATGCCATCAATTTTCAACTGTTTGACTGATTGTTTGGGAAAGGGATGATTTATTCTGCATAAATGGTAATTATGCTTTGAGTTTGATGAAGTCCAAATTTTTTTTTTTCAGAAACAGATAATCTGTTCAGGAAATACTTTTAGTACACTATGCCATTTCAACAGCTGTATCAATCAAAGATTATTTGAGACATAATAATATAGCAATTCTTTATATTGGCACCAAATTTTACATGTTCTTGTATATAAAATCATCTTAATACTTCAGGAGACAAAGAAGAAAAGTTCAGATGGAATATCATCATTTCATCAGTTGATTGGAAGATCCTTGGATGATGTACAAACCCTAGGAAAGGAGTTGTTTATGTACTTTGGAGAGCTATGTCTCAGGTAAGAGGAAAAGTATAGGTATTTATCAAATGGTCCTGAGATTTCATGATACTGGGAAACACTCTTTGATTACTCGCCCTTTCCCATATTCCCCAACTCTCTACCACACAATCCCGACTTTTAACGACCCTGAGAGAGAAGGCTTTTAAAAACATTGTAAGAAAAGGAGAAAATGCTGGTAACCAGCTTTTTCTGCTTTTCCATCAATGTTTTCTACCCTTTCCAAAACAAATTTCAATTTTTGAGTCATTTTCAGTTTGTTATCTGCAAATGCTTTGACTTTGGAATGGTCTCAAGTACTGTTGTTTGGTAAAGAGTTAACCCTTTACCACTTGGCAAAATTTCAGACCTGTCCAAAATTGAAAGCATTTGCAGACAACAATTTCATAATGGCTAAAATGACAATTTTTCTTCGATAGGGTAGAAAACTTTGTGGGTAAAAGCGAAATGATGGTTACCAGCATTTTCTCCTTTTCCCTTAATGTTTTTTAAAGGCCTCTTCCTTGTAGTCGTTAAAAGGTGTTATTGTGTGCTTAAGGGTTAACTCTTTGCCCAGTAACAAAATTTTGTCTTTTTACCAAATTAAAACCATTTGCAGATGACATACTAAATGTAACTCTGTCATAAAAAGGATAGAAAATAATGTGGGAAAAGGAGAAAATGCTGGTTACTAGCATTTTCTCCTTTTTCCACATTGTTTTCAAAAGCTTTTTTTCTAAGGGTTGTGAAAAACCAGGACTGTTCAGTAAATGCTAAACACAGCTACCTAAATTTTCCAAATTTAATACAAACTGAACCTTTTTTACCAAGTTTTCTGCAACTCCTTTTAATTTACGCAAGTCTAAAATTTTATATTTTGGCAAAGAGTAGTCTGTACTGCAGAAAGCACATGTATAAAAGCTTTAACTTGTATTTTACTGCATGAAAATATCGTTGCAAAAGGAGAAATTGGTCATTAGAAGCATTGTCTTCATTTGCCACAATATTGTTGAAAAGTTTTCTCCTGTGGGACCGTTTTTGCTGGACGGGGGAAACGATCCTGCCGTATCTATTTCAGGGTACATTTTCTAATGGCTGGACAATCTTTCATCAACAACCAGAAAGTAGACAATGACCTTGGAGGGAATGCAGAAACAGATTCTCTAAAACTAGAAATGTCCAAGGATGTCCTGACATTTAAGAAATCTGCAGTTGATGTCAGGTAAGTTTAGGTGTGGCATTTTAGGTATACCCGGTATATTTGGAAACATAGCCGGTTTGATTTTTGTCTCATATTCTGGAGTCTATATTATGTTTGTATACTAGTACTGAGAGTAAATCCTGTTAGTAATAGTAATACTTTCAGCAATTGAGTTATTTAACATAAATTTTTCTGATACATGTTCTGAAATTGACAGATGACAGTATTTGTGACTGTTCACCAGCGTTCTCTCCTTTCCAACTCTTCCATGAGTTTGTATTCCTGTTTTCCACACGATCCCAACTTTTAATGACTCAGAAAAAATAAAGCTTTTAAAAAAACTGTTTTAAAAGGAAAAAACACTGGTTAGCAGTTTTCTCCACTTTGTGCAATGTTTTCTAACCTTTTAAGAAAAACTGTAATAATGTGAGGTACAACCAGTATGTAGTCTGCAAAAGCTTTCAATACTGCTGAGGTCAAAATTTTGTTAAATACAGGATCATTTTTTTAAACGATTCAAACTATTAGCTAAAAATGTTAAAACATCAACATTATAAGTGACAAATTGGGACATGATATTTGATTGGTCAATCAACCCCTCTGTTATTGATTTCTTATTATGCAATGTAAAGAATGTGTTTTGATCTACTGTATGTACAGGTTCATTTTATTAAGGTTTGTCAATTTGATTTGGCATCAACCACCTTTCTTGACCCTTTACCACATGACAAAACTTTCGACTTTCTTTGATGGGGTAGAAAACATTGTGGGAAAAGGAGAAAATGCTGGTTACCAGCATTTTCTCCATTTCCCACAAAGTTTTCAAAGTTCTCTGAACATACATATATTATATGGGTTGGGAAGGTTCGATAAGTCTCCATCAAAAGTTGACTGACTTGCAAATTGCCTATACAGAAATATTGGGTTACATTTATCTAGGTAAAATTCTATTTAAAAAAAAAAAACGCAGGAAAAATAACAGAGAGGAGATGCTGTCATTGCTTGGCCCTTGTAATTCAGCTTAACCCTTTACCATACGACAAAATTTTAGACTGGTCCAAATTGAAAGCATTTGCAGACGACAAAATAAACGTAACTCAAAAATCGAAATTTGTTTCCAGCAGGTTACCAGCATTTTCTCCTTTTCCCACAAGGTTTTCAAAATGCTTCTTTGCAGGGGTCGTAAAAACCAGGGATTGTTTGGTAAAGGGTTAAGTTTATATCCAAGCTATGCTCCGTGAAAAGAAGGGTTCATGCATTTGGAAAGCTTATCGACCCAGGACAGCCAGTGCATTTTAGCTCAAGTAGGCTTACTTCGGCGGAAAGTTTTTTGATATTAATCAATTTTATGTATGCCAAAGGACCAGTGTACCTCATGGTTCAATAGGTAATTATACCAAACAGGTTTTGGTAATTCATGTAATACTGTAATGACTTGCCTCATATCATGCATCATGGAAATGCATTAAGCTCCCATTTGCCAGAGCATGGTACACATCTAGTTGTTCTTGTGGAAAAAAATGTTACCATTCCTGCATAGGTTATTTTGTAAATAGTACAACTGAATTACATGACTGGAAAGTACCTTTCTGATTGATTTGAAAAACATAAAGGAAGAAGGAGTAGTTGCTAATAGTAAACATGTTTTTGAAATCTTTTAATCCTTTACCATACAATCCCGACTTCAAACGACCCTGATAAAGAAGCCTTCTGAAAACATTGTGGGAAAAGGAGAAAATGCTGTTAATCAGCATTTTCTCCTTTTCCCACTATGTTTTCTACCCTTCACAAAACTAATTTCAAATTTTTAGTGACTTTCACCTTGTTATCTGCAAATGCTCTCAATTTTGACCAGTTTTAAATTTTGTTGTTTGGTAAAGGGTTAACTGTTATCTAGCTGAAATAATTGAAACTTTTCAAGCTCACAGTAAACACACAAATGATACTGTTTCAGATAAAATTTTTGAAGAAAAATATTTCTTTATTGGACAGTGTAGATCCAAGATCAGACTGCATGTTCTGTGCAGTCTGATCTTGATCTACACTGTCCGCAAAAAGGTCAGGTCGCGATCAGCAGCCCGAGGGTTTCAAAAAAAATGGTACATACCCTGGGGATTTAGACACTGGTATAATTCATTGAATATTTTGAAGATGAATATTAGAGTTGATATTTGAATGTTTCACATTTCAGACCAGCAGTGACATGTAAAGAGAAATACAAGGAACTGAATGATGTTGATATTTGCTCACCAATCTTCAACTTTAAACGGGCTGTTGCCATGGTAACAGAGCAACAGGACAGACAAGTGTGTGATGTACTTCTGGACCAGCTGATTTTACCAGGTGTGGGAAACATCATAAAGAATGAGGTAGGAAATGAGGCAATGTTACCTGCCACACCCCCTCCCTAATAATGAGCTCTCTTTATTCTGATCCACAGATTATTTTACTGAACAATGCCATGTTTTCACAAGCCTGAGGCGGAGGGCTGTTGAAAACATTGTAGGAAGAGGAGAAAATGCTGATAAGTAGTATTTTTTCTTTTTCCCACTGTGTTTTCTACCCTGTCAGTCAATTGGGATTTATTTATTTTGTAAATGCATTTGTTTCTTCATTTGTAAATACTTTCAAACTGGACAAACAAAAGAATCATGTATTGCATAAAGAGTGAAAGATCTAAGGATTGCATTGAAAACATTGTCTGTAAGAGTGAATTGCTAGTAATGATTCTACTTTTCCCAATGTTATTATACAAACTGTAAGATGATTTTTCCAAGGTTATTCAGGTTTTAGAGCCAGATTGGGTGAAATAACGACTTTTGCATTTTAAGTCTTTGAGTAAAGGAAGTGCTATCAATATTAGCTTGTGAAAAAAAATATACACATCTGTTTTTATTTTCAGGCATTATTTGACAGTGGAATCATTCCCAGTTCAAAGGCAAGTGCAAATCCATATACATGCCCTGTATTCAAATTAGTTTACTAACAAGTTTGCCATTAACCCATTCTATTGCTAGAAGAATTAGGTAGACTCTTTCATTCTATATTTACAATGCATTCATCTTAATATCTTTAAACAAGAGGGCCAAGATGGCCCGGGATCGCTCACCTGAATTTTTGAGATGACCATAGCCTATTTTTTTTTTTGAGGTATTGAAACATTGGAACCAAATTCATAATTTTGCTAAGCAATTTTCAAAAGGTCACCTGTAAAATTAATTTCTAAATCTGACCATCAGTTTCAAAAAAAAGAATTTTTAAGAATTCTTCATTTCTGTATAAGAGCAAGTATCCCCCATCCACGAGAGCCATGTTTCTTAATGGATCAAAATTTATGAACAAGTTTTGAAAAGGGTCACCCAAGGAACATTTCGGAAAATTTCTTTTAAAATCTGACCGGGGGTTTCAGAGAAAGAGAATTTTCAAGAATTACATCATGTCCATATAGAGCAAGTAGCCCCCATTCACAAGAGCAAGGATCACCCAAGGAACATCTCTGTCAAATTATTTTAAAATGTGACTAGGGGTTTCAGAGAAGAATAATTTTTGAGAATTTCTTCATTTCCATATAGTGCAAGTAGCCCCCATTCACCAGAGCCATTTTTCTTGATGGATCAAAATTTTGTGAACAATTTTTTAAAAGGGTCACCCAAGGATCATCTCTGTGAAATCATTTCAAAATCTGTCCAGCCGTTTCAGAGAAGAAGAATTTTTAAAAATTTCTTCATTTCCCTATAGTGCAAGTAGCCCCCATTCACCAGAGCCATGTTTCTTGACCAATCAAAATTTTGCAAACACTTTTTGAAAAGGGTCACCCAAGGAACATCCCTGAGAAATTATTTCAAAATCTGACCAGCGGTTTCAGAGAAGAAGATTTTTTAAGAATTCCTTCATTTCTGTATAGTGCAAGTAGCCCCCATTCACCAGAGCCACATTTTTTGACGGATCAAAATTTCACGAACAATTTTTGAAAAGGGTCACCCAAGGAACATATCTGTGAAATTATATCAAAATCCGACCAGTGGTTTCAGAGGAGAAGATTTTTAAAGAATTCCTTGATTTCTGTATAGTGCAAGTAGCCCCCATTCACCAGAGCCACAATTTTTGACAGATCAAAATTTCACGAACAGGTTTTGGAAAGGGTCACCCAAGGAACATATCTGTGAAATAATTTCAAAATCCGACCAGCGGTTTCATCAGAGAAGATTTTTAAAGAATTTGCTAAAAAATTCCATTTGGTTGCCATGGCAACCAGGGTTTTTGACGGAATCAAATTCTGTGAACAATTTTTAAAGAGGACCTCCCAAGGAACATTCCTGCAAAGTTTGGTCCAAATTGGCCCAGCGGTTTAGGAGGAGTTGATGTTTAAAGAATTGTTGACGACGCACGACGGACACCCAGTGACCCTAAAAGCTCCCCTTGAGCACGTTGTGCTCAGGTGAGCTAAAAAAGGACACTTTGGACCCAAGATTAGACTGCTTATTCTATCAAGTGTTATCCTGATAGATATTGTATGCATAATTAACATTTGGTAACCAGCATTTTCTCCTTTTCCCACATTGCTTTCTACCTTGCTTGAAGCAAATTGCTATTTTTGAGTTTGGTTTATTATGTGGTCTGCAATTGCTTTCAATTTAGACCAGTCTAGAATTTTGTCATTTGGTATACAGATAATTATATCTGAGGTCAGCAGTAAAGGATACAAACACCCCCCCCCCCAATATGTTGTTGTTTATTTGCCATCCTGTGGTTCCTGTGGTAGGACAACTCTGAGAGAGTAGGCTCTATGAAAAGATTGTAGATAGGGGAGAAAATGCTGTTAAGCATCATTTCTTACAATCTCCTCTACCTCTTAGGAAATTTGAGATGTATGCAGTCTGCAGTCTGCGGTCTGCAAAATTTAATGCTTTTAATATGGAGAAATAAAAATTTGTGCCTGTCAGAGTTGACATGTAACTGTCCAGGCTAAGCATAGATGAGTAAAAACTAGTACAAAGGACTCAAACAAGAAACATTTGAGGGAGATGAAAGGGTATTGTTTCACGGATATAAAAATGTAGTACGGAAAAAGTAGAGAATTCTTTTTACATTGAAATTTTTACAATTAAATTTTAAATAGCACTGACATAAAATGTAGAACGGAAAAAGGAAATAATTTTTCTAACACTGGAATTTTTACATTTTAATTTTGCTCTTTATCACAATGTTTTCAAAAGCTACCAGTATATTGCACTGGCATAAATATGTACATTGTTCTTTACAAGTAACAGTAGAGAATAAAATGTGTTGCAGATCTCAGAACTGAAAGCGGAGCATATCACACATTTGATCAGAATGACAAGAGACTTCACCAATATATTTTATGAGGCAAGTATACTTCTGTATTTTTTTTTACAGTAAAATTATGTATGTGACAGGCTTTTGGTTGTAGCAGAAGGTTACTGATCACAAATGGGCCTTCTGAATCAACTTATGCATGACATACACAAAGTCTTGCTCCTTTCCGAAAATTATCTAATATATGTATAATCTAATGATATATAACAAAAGATTAAATCATTTTGTGAAAATATTTCTTGGTTCATGTAACTCTTTACCACACAACCCTGACTTTTATTACCCCTGGGGAAGAAGCCTTTTGAAAACATAGTGGTAAAAAGAGAAAATGCTGGTAACCAGAACAAATTTAATTTTTAAGTAGCATTACTTTTGTCGTCTGCAAATGCTTTCAATTTGGCCATGTCTAAAATTTTGTCGTTTTGTAAAGAGTTAAAGTAGTCTCTGTATGGTCCAAAGAACCCTGCATGACAGGTGATTAAAAAGGGACTAAAAGGATCACCAATGACGTTTTTTGTGTTATATATTTCAGGTCTCCCCCAATTTTTTTTTCTGTTTATGTAGCATTATAACTATTTTCATACCATTGACGACACCAGAAGCTTTAGTGGACAGTGTTGATTAAGATCAGACTGTACAGTTGTGCAGTCTGATCTCTGTTCTACACTGTCCTTTGCTTTATCATAGACTATGACAAAATTGTCTCTTGCAGTTGAACTGTATTTACACCCTTTGAGAAAATGCATTTTATGTATTCAATTGTGAAAGAGTCATTTAAACATTTTGCCAAAAAGAAAACTTGAGTTTATCTTGTAATTTTTCCTACACATTCATGTAATATTATATCTTAACCCTTAAACACTTGTGCTACAGTGTCGTAGGGATGGCAAGCCATTGTATCCATATTACAAGATCTATGGCAAAAGACGTTGTAAACAGTGTGACAGCAAGGTTACAATTACAAGAATGGGAGATGATAGTGAAAGAGTGACCTACTACTGTGAAGTGTGTCAAACCAATGACTTGAAAAACAAAATTAGGTAAATATTTGTCAATATCTTTTAGTAACATCTGCTATATTTGATCTTTCACTTTTCTTATCTTAGATCTAAACTGTCATGAAATGACTTTTAAACTAGTTGGATGAAATACAGATCTCAACTGGTCAAAAATATTGTAACAGTAACTGATGCACTTTGTGTGGAGTTTCCAAATGGCTTTGGAATACAGATTCTCATTTTAGAAAAGTATGTGAAGATTCGTGGATTATGTCAGCAACTCCGACTGATTTTAATTTACTTCTGTTTCAATTATTCGAATAAGACAGCACAGTTTTGTATGTGTTCAAACCCTTAACCCTTTACCACACAATGCCGACTTTTGATGCTCCTGGAAAAGAGCCTTTTGAAAACATTGTGGGTAAAGAAGAAAATGCTGGTAACCAAAATTTTCTCCTTTTCCCACAATGTTTTCTATTCTATCAAAGGAAAATTACACCATTTGAGCTGCACTGAAATTATTGTCGGCAAACGCTTCTATTTGGCAAGGCTAAAACTTTGACATCTGGTAAAGGGTTAAGTTAATGTGTCAAATTGTAGACTTTCTTAGGTACTCAAGAAATTTGTTTCAAGAGTTTATGATTTAGGTAGGACAACTATTGATTTTATTGGACATATTTATTATAATCATGTCCTTGATCTCTTTGAATTCCGAACTCATTGTATTGCTGATCTGTATTCTTTCAGAAAGTTGCCATCAAAGAACAGTTTACTTGGCTGGGTTAAAACAGGGAACCAAGATGTAGAGGATGGTGATACTTGGAACTGTTCAGTTTGTACCCTTATCAATGCAGGCAACCAATCCAATTGCTCAGTGTGCTTAACTCCAAGGTACCAGACGTATAAACATGAGAATGATTATATGAAAGGTGCAGCCAGTAGCAGAGTAGTTTTGTCAAATAAGTCGAATGAAAATAAGTCTGTTCAGAATACTCGAAAAAGACCTTTTATGGCTGATGCTACATACAGTGGCACCCCAAGCAAATTTCAGAAGCAAGACAATACCACTGATCCATCCTCTATTAAAGTCAGGAAAACAGCAACTAAACAGGGTCAAGAGAAATATACAGTGAATTCAGAAGTGAAGCCCCAAAATCAGCCAATCAAACTTAATACCCCAAAGTCTGATATGGCCAAGGGAGATCACTCTGGAAAACAAGATGATGCCAGCAAGATCCCCTATTGTCCCACCCACAAGAAGAAATGTTCCATGAAAGAAGTAAGGAAACAAGGAGACAACCTTGGTCGATGGTTCTTCTCCTGTCCTGTGAGATCCTGTAATTTTTTTGAGGTACAACATTATTGGATATCAATGAGTTTTTGAAAAGTGCTAATGTATGTATTAGCTGTCAGAGTTACTATTGTTGAATTAATTAACCCGTTACCACACGAGAAAAATTTAGACTGGTCCAAATTGAAAGCATTTGCAGACGACAAAATAAAGGTGACTGAAAAATTGAAATATGTTCTGGTAAGGGTAGAAAACACTGTGGAAAAAGGAGAAAATGCTGGTTACCAGCATTTTCTCCTTTTCCTAGTGTTTTCAAAAGGCTTCTTTCTCAGGGGCGTCAAAAGTAGGGATTGTGTGGTAATGGGTTAACAGTTGTTCTTATTCTGGCAGAAACTTAATTTATTGTGTTGTTTTTTGTTACATGCATAAACTGATTTGTGTCAATGTTCACAAAAGATGTCCAAGTATTCGTGTGAAAACAGGTTATATAATGTTTTTGGGTTATTTCATAAAATTTTCTAGACCTACATAAACACATATGGAGACCTTGTGGCAAAAGGAGAGAGAAAAAGCTTGTAACTTTTTTGTTTTTTCAGAGTAAGATGTCCACTGACCCACTGGACTTTTGTATGTTGGAAAGTGTTTGTCTAATAACATGCCATTTGTATTTTTCATTTCAGTGGGCAGATCTGAAGTTTCCTATATGTCCTGGACATGGAAAGCCATGCACTATCAGAACTGTATTGAAAGTGGGGCCAAACAATGGGAAAAAGTTTTTTGCTTGTAAACTGCCAAAGAATAAACAGTGCCAGTTTTTTGAATGGGCCTATGATTATGATTGACAATTGAATATAAGATTGATCTTTGAAAATACTACCTGGGTCAGTAACTCGTACAAAGCTGAATAACATTTTTACCATACAATAAAATTTAGACTAGTCCAAATTGAAAAGGTATGAAGACAACAACAGCAAAAAAAGGTACATGTCTCAGAGGGGTAGAAAACATTGTAGACAAAGGAGAAAATTCTGGTAACCATCATTTTCTCCTTTGTCCACAATGTTTTTAAAAGCCATCCTTCTTCACGGTCATTAAAAATCAAGATTCAGTGGTAAAGAAATAATCCTGTTTGTTTTCCTCCCGATTTTTTTTAGATTTGTATTACTACTGTTTCAAAGTGCACAAAGGATGAATACTCGAAAGAAGGAAACACTTTACCCCATAATGCATTTCTATGGTACTCTAATTGACCCTAAATAAAAGCAAAGATGAAGCTGTTTCTTATGTGTATATGACACCTTTCGATAGCATAGAAAACATTGTGGCCAAAGGTGAAATTGCTCGTCATGAGGAATTTCACCTTTTGCCACAATCTTTTCCAAAGGCTTCTACAAGCAATGCTTAGAAATGAGCATCTATGGAGTAAAGGGTTAAACGGAGGCAAATTATAGGAAAAGGAACCGTTACTTGTTGCAAGCCATTGCTCCTATTCCCTCAATACCAAAGCTGTTTAACCCTTTACCACATGACAAAATTTTGGACTTGTCTAAATTCAAAGCATTTGCTGACGACAAAATAAATGTGTATCAAAAATTGAAATATGATTTGGAAAGGATAGAAAACATTGTGGGAAAAGGAGAAAATGCTGGTTACCAGCATTTTCTCCTTTTCCAACATTGTTTTTAAAGGCTTTGTTTCTCTGGGTCGTTAAAAGTCGGGATTGTGTGGTAAAGTTAAAAGGATATGAGTGAATATAAGTACATTATAGGCAATTATAGGAAAAAGAGCCACTTCTTGTCACAAGCAATTGATATTTTCCTTACAATGTTTCCCAAAGCTATTAATGAAAGGGATGTGACTTCATATTCGCACATAATAGGAAATTATTGGAGAAGGAGCCATTACTTGTCACAAGCAATTGCTCCTTTCCCAACAATGGTTGCCAAAGCTTTTAATTAAATACTCAATATTAGTAGATCTACGTTAACTCTTTACAAAACAATAAATTTTTGGACCTGACCAAATTCAAAGCATCTGTAGAAAACAAATGAAATCTTGGTGATATAATGTTGACTGAAGGCTTCTTTCTCAGGGTCTTTAGAAGTCAGGATTGTGTGGTAAAGAGTTAATAGATTAAGCCAACAAAACTTTTGGGTTTAAAGCCATTAGTATTGAAAAATCACAGTAATTTTGGCACCAACATTATTTGAAAAAAAAAAAGAAACAGTAAATGTAGATCCAAGACTGGAGTGCACTTTTTTTTTTTTTTGGTCTGATCTTAGTCAACACTTGCTACAAAGGTAGATAATTTTTGGTCATAGCATCAAGGATTACATTATATCTTTGGGTTGCCTACTTACCAAACAGCAAAATATGCAGACAAGATACTCTGCTTTTAGAAACCAAAAACATGCTGCTCTTGCAACAGTGTGTATCTTATTCTGACGGCACTAAATAACCATGAATATATAAATACATGTATTCTATCAAACAGAGATTTGCTGACAAGGAGCCTCGAAATTGCAAGTTTTGCTGGGATATGATTGTTATAGCCTTGATATACAGATGCAAGGGATGATGATGTAGCATATGTAACAGTTCTGAGCAACTTTTTGACTGGCTTCAATGTTTTCAAAGGCTTTAACAGATTGATATGTCAATATATATACCTAAACAGTCTGAAAGCAGCTTGTTTTGTTAGCACAAAAGAGGCCCAGTTCAACACCTGAGTGAGTTACAAGTAATACTTAAGTATTCAGGTTCTCAGGTAATCTTGGCAATAAATGCCCATCAGCTCAAGATCATAAGTTTGTCTTTTTTCAGAATGTTTTCCAATACCATAGATAGACAGGCAATAAAGAAGCAATAATAGTACATAATACTTTTACTCTTGTTATAACTTTTTTGTATTATATGCATGAAATAAAAGGGGTAAAGATAGTACAAGACTGTAAACTTTGTTTTAATTCCTTTCAATAAACTTAAACAGTTGATAACAAAGCATGTATCCCAACATCAAAAGATCAGAATTCTTTTTTTGTAAATCTGTGCCAGTATTTACCAATCATTCCTAAGAATGTTCGAAGCCTTTTTCTCCAGAATTCTCTAAATTTGGAAGTAACACAACTTCTGATAGGCTGAACCATTTGCTTTAGTGTAACTTTCCAATGTATACGGCATTGAAAAATAAGATTGGGACCGTCCTTAAGGTATTGCAATTCCAACACTTCCAGTGCAACATGGAATGAAATTTCTTATTAGGTGATAAATAAAGATTTATACAATTACCTCTTCTCTTCTTTTTCCAAATGTACTTTATACTTTTCTTGTAATTGATAGCATACGCCATGAATATTCATGTTCTGCCTTTGCATAAGGCAATAAAACACAATGTTTTTGCCAAATAAAGGATTTTAGTTTGACTTGACTATACCAATACAATATTTTCTAACCGACCAGAAATTCCTTTGATGTCCATCTTGAAATTTTTGTTGATATTTTTGTTAGTTTTCTGAAAAGGGAGGTAATTATTATCTCCCTCTTGTAATTAGAATAGAGTGGCCCTACATTCATAAATGACAATTCTGAGAAGGAAAAAATCGAAAAAGTGGCGTGGTCAAAGTAGTACAATGATACTCATTTTCAATCACAGCAACTTTTTTAGGATAATAGCTGTTTTCTATTAGAATGGTACTACCTTAACCCATTACCACACAATCCCTACTTTTGACGACCCCGAGAAAGAAGCCTTTGGAAAACATTGTGAGAAAAAGAGAAAATACTAGTAACCAGCATTTTCTCCTTTTCCCACAATGTTTTCTACCCTTCACAAAACAAATTTCAAAATTTCAATCACTTTCATTTTGTCGTCTGCAAATGCTTTCAATTTGGACCAGTCTAAAATTTTCTTGTGTGGTAAAGAGTTAAGAATGATTGGTGAATACTGACCCTGTTTCTGTCCAAAGATCAAGTTTGGCTTTGTACCTCTTAAAAAATCAATTCAGCATCCATTCAAAGTGTATACTTTTTTTAATCAACAGACAAAAATTTAGACTAGTCCAAAGTCAAAACATTTGCAAACGACAAATTGAATGTGGCTGAAATGAATGGTGGCTGAAATGAATGGATCTATCTTAGAAAGGGTTGATAACTTTGTGGGAAAATGCTAGTTACCAGCATTTTCTCCTTTTCTCACTAAGTTATCAAAACTCTTCTATCCCTGGGTTGTTAAAACTTTGTTTGGTAAGGGATTAAAATATGATTGGATCAGCTGCCATACATGTTTGACCCTTTACAACACAATCTCTGACATTAGGAGAAAATGCCGTAAACCAGCATTTTCTCCTTTAACCACAATGTTTTCTACCCCCTGAAATAGAAATTTCATGTTTTGGATGAGAGTCAATTTGTCATCAGGGGATTTTTTTCAATTTACACAGTTCAGGCAGTTTGGTAAATAGTTGAGAACCTTTATCTGAACACCATACCTTCACCAGATGAGCTTATACATCTTGCAGGCAAACATGTTCAAAGTCACTGTAGCAAGGAAACAACACCTTGCTATTAAGACCCTGCAGATAAAAGCTACTGAAATCATTATGGAAAAAGAAGAAATTGCTGGTAACCAGTTTAAGTCTAAAATTAACACTCTCTGATAAAAAGTTACTCCGGTAACTTACTAACAGTTATATACCTCCCTGTAGAGACATTTGAACAAAATACTGACAGAAAATGAGTAATTTCTGGTTAGAAGTAGCTGCCCCTTTCCCTCACAATGTTTTTCATAATAATAGTACCAAACAAAACAGTTGCATTTTCTTCAGATGATTACTGTGCAGGTTATTTCTGTACTTCCAAAACTCGTTACTAATTATACAATAATCAAGTGTTAAGGAATGCACTGTCAGAAGAGAGGAAAATGCTTGTTTTCAGCAATTACTTCTCCCATGGTGTTTTCAAAAGCTGTCACATGCAGGTTTACCAAATTGGCAAGCAATAAGCATCTTTAATTCTTCAGAACTAAAGGGGGAAAAAAGGAGAAACATGTACATGTATTTCAAAAGTTTACTCTTTGCAAACAACAAAGTCTATATTCCTCAAAGGAAAAAACATCTGCAGGTGACTTGCTCTTTCTAACAGGACAGAAAATATTGTGAGATTTGAAAAAAAAAGGTGTTTATTATCAGTATTTTCTCAATTTCCCACGATGTGTTCATAAAGCTTCTATCTCAGGTATTTTTTAACCCTTTACCACACAATCCTGACTTTTAACTACAATGAGAAAGCCTTTTGAAAAGATCGCGGGAAAAGGAGAAAGTGCTGGTTACCACCATTTTCTCCCTTTCCCGCAATGTTTTCTACCTATTCAGGAAAAACTGCTATCATCTTAAAAACATTTGAATTGTTTTCTGTAAATTCCTCCCATATGTGTAAATTCCTCCCATATGCGATGAGTTAAAAATTTTGCTGTGTGGTCTAGGGTTAAGACAATGGGCTGTTTGATAAACATTAAAAAAAAAGTTGTTTACGTAAAACACTTGATACATTCCATGATTTTGTGCCGCTATCACAGTCAGCAGAATTACCTTCCTCACCAAAGAGATCTGGGGAGAAATATTCCCCTCCCCCACTGGTTTGCACATGCACTGGTAGAAGACTTTTATCACAGTTAGGCGTATTACCTACTAGGCATTTTAAAATTGTCTTCCTCCTGTCACTTAGCAGTTTGCTAGAGCTTTTTTTCAGGGATGAATTATCATGGTGCCTGTTCTCTTTGTCCCTCTTACTATTTTCTGAATCACAAAAGGGCTTGTTAGGGAAGTTAGTGAATTGAGGAGAATTGAAAGGCTCATCAAAAATGTCTGGTGTATCAAGACAAGATGTTCTAGGACTTTCCAATTTACTTGAAGTGATGTGGCAGTTAGATCTATACAATAATGATTTGTTTGTATCACTAGATATCGAGAACTGGCATACATCCAACTCATTTAGACTACCATAGATGTTGGAATGTTGTGGTGTCACTCCATAACTATTTGCCTGAAGATGTGACACATTGCAACGTCTTGATGTACCTGCATCATCATGTACAGGGGTATCGAACACATGAGATCTGTATATATTGTTCAATACTGGCACCTCATTGCAGAGAAATCTAGAACTGGACATGCTATCCTCTGACACACTATGTATACCATGTCTTACGTAGGCCATATTCCAAACCACTTTCTCAGTTCTTGTTGAAAGGTCACCCTTTCCTTTAGCATCCTGATGAAGAAGATACCAGGTGTTTTTTGCTGGAACCTTCTGTGATGATTCTATAAAGAAACTGTCATCTTCCTCTGTATCATTAAGAGCCTCTTTCTCTTGTTTGTCCAAAGTAAATTCTGTGTTTGTAGGCACTAATCTATCATTTGCTTCAATGTCTTTCATCAAGTCATTATTCAATTTAAGGCATGACTTTCTTCTTACAATACCTTTGGAAATACGATTTGTATTCTCCCTCATTTTGATATCCATCAATCTGCAAGAACTGATTCTTCTCAACTTCTTAGAGAACATGACTTTTCTACACTGTTTCAGTTCACCAAGTTCACTTATCTGTAACTCAGCAGATGATTGGGATGAAGATTTCTCTAACTCAGAGGAACTTTGACTTTCTTTAATGATTTCATTATCCCGTGGCCAGTCTTTAGTGTATGGTGATGTGTTTTGCCCTTTCATAAATTGGGCTGTGAAGAAACTGAAACTTTGAAATGAAGTCAATTTGGAAGATATCCTTGGTTTAGAAACTTGCACTTCAGGTGTATCAAACAAAATATCTGATGAATCCAAGCCAGACTGATTCATCTCATCACTAACATGTTTATCGGTAAATGTATTTCCTCCATTCCTTTCCTGATTCTTTATATCTGACTTGTGTGGAAGCATAAGTTCAGGTTTTTCAGACTCTATTTCTGTATCCTTACTACCCCTCAAAGTTGGTCCTTCATTTTCTTTTTCACTGCTTCCAAAACAAAAATGAAGTCCATTGTTCAAATTTTCATCCAATTCATCGTCTTGTAATTCAGACCAAGAATCCTCAAATGACTTGCAAATATATTTGTTTCCTTCTGCTTCGCCTTCATTGATAACATTATCTACTTTCTCTTGACTGACTTTTTTATTTATACTACTGTTTTCAGATGTACTCCTAATGTTATTCCTATCCAACCCATCATCTACTGAACTGAAAGAAGAAAATAAGTCAACACCACTGGTACTCAATTGAACACCACTATCATAACTATTACCTTTCTCATCATGATCGGTTCTTGATTCATCACAAGTTTTACCCACTTCAAATTTTCTATGAATAGTCTGGAAATTATTTGCAACAGTACACTGTGGTGAATCAATTTCCTTTGATGACAGGTCACTAACTTTCCAGAATTCTCCATGATCACCTTTTTTACCTGACTTTTTGGTATTGCAAGATGCTAAATTCAGCTTTGATTTGCATTCATTCTTGTTTTCACTAAGGAATTTTTCACCTGAATTTTTTTCTCTGCCTGTGCTTTCTGTGTCTGTATGAAAATCGTCTATAGTCATCTTATTTTTGAAAGTTTCAGCATGGTTCATTGATGCACAATTTTTATTGCAGTCGTACTCTGTACTGGATTCTACATGAACGATATTTTCTTTTGTTTCAAAAGCACTATCTACATTTTGACTTATATAGGTATCTTCAAAAGATGCCAAGAAATTTTCTAAGTCTGCTGAATCTGGCACATGCATTTCAACAAAATTGGTTTCATGCTGATTTATTTCTTCTTTCAGGTCATGTTTTGGAGAGTGTTCACTTTCCTTGAAGGGTACAAACGTGCTATCATCAATATTACAGAGACAGATATTGTTTAATATCCCATTCTTATCTAAATTCACTCTTCTAAATTCTTTGCACTCAATACATTTTTTCTCAAGATTTTCTTCAGTTTTTCTCTTTGTCTGCTGCTCACATGCTTCTATACTATCTTCTGACTTTGGTTCCCGTATTAAATCATGTTGTAGATCATCCAAAAATGTTTGTAAACCCTCAGAGTCAGGCATATTCAAGAATTTTTCAAATTGATTCAGTGAATTGGACATTGAAAACCTATGTGAAGTATCTCTTACTCTTTCCACTTGGCCTGCACAGTCAGAAAGACCATGTGTATTTGATATCTGTGTTTCATGTTTCAAAGGTTCTATCTCCAGGATAGAATTATGTCCATTGTAAAAAATCTTCTCTGCAAGGGCTGGTTCAACTGCTGCATCAGAGCTGTCAATTTCCAATGCTTCATCTTTGAATGAAGATTGCTTCATGCTAACAGAGGATAATAAACAAGTTCTTTCAACTTTGCTTTTTTGTTTCAATGCCCTAATGAATAATTCCTTGTCTATTTTCTGACTTGTACAAGTACTATTCTGGGTAGTACATGTACTGTCAGAGTTTAGCTGATATTCAACTGAGCTGTACGGTGGTGATGAATCAGGTTCAGAATCCTCTCTGAGCAGATTTGGTAATGATTTGTAACAGTTTTTCATTTTTTTGTCAGTTTCATTTTCAAACCTAGCTGATGAGTCCTTTTGATAACACAGCATTGGATTAGCAACTAAACTTTTGAACGACCATTCATTTTCATTACATAATTTGTTTTTGTCAGCTTCAGTCTCGTTACCTGTCTGTTTCTGAAATACACTACTATCTTCGTAAGAACTTTCAAAACTGAAAGCAACAGATTTTTGTTTAGAGTGGAATGATCCAGATTTGTACAAGCTGGAATCATTGTTAACTGTTCTGTGACCACTTCCACATCTGAGTACTTCACTGTTTGACAATATGTTATTTCTAATAGGTGTTTCAGCTTCCCCTGAGCAGAGCTTTTCTTCACGGAGTTGTCTGATGGAGAATCTAATAAAGTCAGAGACAGTAGCATATACACCATCATTACTCCTTATCATCTGATATACAAGAGTGTGGCAGTGTTCAATAACTTCTGTATTATCTAACATTGATTGACTTGTAACATTGCTGGCAGAATTAGCTGCAACATCTGCTACAGAAAGGGCTCCTTCTTTACCAACTGGTGTTTGAAGTTTGAGTCCAAAGTAGAAATATTTACCATGGAAGGTTTTCATCAAAGCCTCAGCTAGCATAAATTCAGCAGGATAACCAGATCTATCCAAATTCATCAGGCTCCTGAAAAAAAAAAAACAAAAAAACATTCCAATTTTTTGGTGCCATCGAAGTGCAACTCATTACCGAAAGACAAAATGTTAGGTTGTCCAAATCGAAAGCATTTGCAGACAACAAAATAAATGGGACTGAAAATTTGAGATTTGTTTTGTGAAGGGTAGAAAAGATTGTTGGAAAAGCAGAAAAAGCTGGTTACCAGCATTTTTTCCTTTTCCCTCAATGTTCTCAAAAAACTTCTTTCCTCGGGTCATTAAAAGTTGGGACTGTGTGGTAATGGGTTAACTAATTCTGGGTCCTTATTTACCAACAATTCTTTCTTTGTCTTATTCTCAAGAATTTTGAAAGTAAAACAATGCCTGATTGGCCAAACTATTCAGTTTCGCCAATCAGGGGTTGTGTTACTTTCAAACTTAGAAAATCTTGAAGAATATGACTAAAGAATATTCTTAAGAATGGTTGGTGAACATGGACCCTGATCTGTTCTGAAAAACAAAGGGAGAGCTTAACTCTTTACCAAACGACGAAATTTTAGGTTTGTCCAAATCGAAAGCATTTGCAGACAATAAAATAAAAGTGACTGAAAACTCGAAATTTCTGAAGGGAAGAAAACATTGTGGGAAAAGGAGAAAATGCTGGTTATATAGATATATTAACCTCAAAGGGAAAATTAACAAAAATATTAGATCTATCAGTATTTGTGCTTTGCTTGTAAAAAGAACCCAACTTGATGGTGATAAAAGAATCAGCTTTAATTTAAAAAACATCATTTACTATTTCAAAAGTGTAGTGTGCTATTTTTAACATGATTTTAGTCATATCTCAGTAACTGCATCGTTATCCATGCCTGTCCTGAATTTCAACATCACAGACCAGATGTCTTGTTTGAGAACACTCAGTAAACAAATAAAACAGCAAAAACCTAAATTTTCAGTTGAATGAGTCTAGGGTCATACCTGTGAAAGTCTGTCGCTGTCTTCCCAAAATATGTTTCTAACGTCCTTCCAAACACAACCACACGACAAACAGCTGAGTTGTCTGCAATCGATAATACCAGCCGGTATCTCCATTGGACAGACTGACTAGGCACACTGACACTACACTTTATACAGTGGAATCTGGAAGAGAAGGAAGTTTACTTTGGGAAAAAAAAATATCAAGCTAAAAAATCTCAACCATAAGCACTATGGATTTTTTTTCCCCATCTTGCATTGACAAGTTTTGAAAATAACTTCTTAACTCTACCAAACTAGAAAATGTTAGGCAAGTCTAAATTGAAAGCATTTACGGACAACAAAATAAATGCAACTCAAAAATTGAACGTTGATTTGAGAAGGGTAGAAAACATTGCGGGAAAAGGAGAAAATGCTAACTAGCAATTTCTTCCACCACAACGTTTTCCTCTCTAGATCAAGGGTGAATTTAAGAGTCCTTTAAATATGTCATCTGCAAGTGCCAAGTCTGAAATGTTGTCTGGTTAGGGCTTAACAGATAGCTGTGGACATAAATCATTTTAGCCTCAACGTAAATTGAATTGACTTTCTACTCAAAGAGAAGTAACTACATGTATTCTGAAAAGGAAGGATTTTGTAGAATTACTAGTAAACAAATTTTTCTTCTTTTTCCGCAATGTTTTCTACCTATTCTTAAATAACTCCAATTGTTTGAGCCTTATTTTTCATTTGAAAATACTTCAATATAGAAAAGTCTAGACACTTTGTCATTTGATAAAGAGTGAATCAATTGCAACAACCTCACTCTTTGCAAGCTAATAATATTTCAGACTATTCCACAATGAAAGTCTATTCAAATGACCCTAGAAATGCAACTCAGTTCGTAATGTGTGTCTTTGAAAGAGTAGAAAGCACTGTGGGAGAAACTGCTTACCATCAGTGTTTTCTGCTCTACCCATAATGTTTTCAAAAACACTTTTCTTTAGATTGATTGCAACTCAGGATTGTGGGGCAAATGGTTAAAGGATTCATGAAATTACCTCTGTGTAGTTGGGTCAATAAGAAGTTTAGTATAACATTGTGTACAGCTGGGATAGGTGACTGCAGAATGATTTATGTCTGTAACTACAGCCAGAATCAGTTGTCTTTGCACGCTCATTGATCATTTCAATCTGTCATGAATCAGCTATCTGAAACCAAAATTAACATGTAAACTACAAACTAATTTATTAATGCCCAAAGGATCACATTATGTTACAGCCCCAGTCGTCTGTTGGTCTGTCTTTCCACTCATTAGCATTGAGTTTCTTGTGTGCACAACTCCTACAGTTCCCATTGGGGTATGTTCAAACTTACCATAATCGCTATGAATCTTTATGAAGACTATACGACTAACAAAAAATCAATTAGCCTAAAAACAGAGAAAAACCAACAGGAACAGACCTGGAAGCTTTTTTTTCATTAAAATGCATTTACATGTATTTCAGATGAATTTGATATTCAAACAAACTGTAAGAGGAATTTGCGCGTCTTTAATACCACATTTTACGAGAATATTCAAAGCTGCTTTAATTTCTAGAAGAGGAACATACTGCCCATACAAACGCGTCTACAGCGACTTGTATGCCCACATATAGATTTATACAATTTCATACTGGTATTTATTTTTTTTTAGCAAAATATATATACAGCTAGCAATTTTGACTCTATCTTTCATTCAAATGGTGAAATTTCCATGCAGAAATTGGAAAATCAATGGTCTGCTTGCCAACAAGAAAGAACTGCCTATTTACTAACACTATAGAAGGCAGGCGTGATCGCTTTGTTACTGTATTAACTGCATGATTAGACACTAATTCTGTAAGAAATTATTTTCAAACCTTTTGGCCTTTTTACATTGACTTCATCAATTGGCCACGTTTTGGATGGATTACCTTGTGTCGTTTTATGAAATAGCACTTATCACTGCAAAAGAAGACCGGTACACATACACATTCTTGTCCGTTTTTAGGCCGACCCCAAAAAATGTCTCTGTTTAGGGTTCCAGACCCTATCTAGAAAATGCTGCCAACGCTAAAATTTTACCCTATGGTTTAAAAAACGTTTTTTTTTCAGGTGTGATTTCAGCATGGTCCATGTAAAAAAATGAAAAAAAAAAAAAGAGATCCCTACCTACCCTACCTTCTCTGAAGGGTCTGCTCCGATACTATTTCTGTTATTGGTCTTCGCAGACCCCATTATATCGGCCCTCATTAAACACATGTGGAATAAATACAATTTTACCCACATCTTTTCAAACAGCTTATGTGACAAAATTTTGAATGACAGCTAAGAAAATGGCATGGATCGTTAGAAAAGACTGTTTGAAAAGATACGGGTAAAATCATATTTATTCCAAACGTGTTTAATGAAGGCTGATATGAAGGTGTCACAATAATAGCATCGGAGCAGACCCTTTAGACTGAAGGTATACCTACCCTATCTACAGCACCTCAGACCGAAACTCTAAACACTGTTTTTTTTTTTTTTTTTCTTTTGAAGGCCTAGTTTCCCAAAAACTTGGATAGATATCGATTCGATAGGCCCTAAAAAATAATGATATGCTATGCCCACGGTGATATTTTTTATTTGGCCATTTATTGTTCACCGTACCAGAGGCGACCAGTTAAGAAGTAACGTCGCCTATGGGGACAGTTATCTGTACTACTAAGAGCATGCTATGAAAAAAAAGGCATAATACCGTAAAACGCCTCGCTATAAATCGCGAAAACCCATCAAAATCAAAATTATGCGTCAAAAAATTGCAAATGGTATTTCTTCTTTAATCTCAAAAAACAATGCTACATGTAAGCATTGACGGCATAATACCGTAAAACGCCCCTCTGCAATACAGTCAATGCTTACATGTGGTATTGTTTTTTTGACTTAAAAGAAGAAATTCAATGAAATTTTCAGCTTCATTCCGTTGAAAAATATTGTATTTGATGTTTACGAAATGAATCCATAAACCAGTTGCAATTTTTTGACACATAATTTTGATTTTCATGGGTTTTCGCGATGTATAGAGGGGCGTTTTACGGTATTATGCCGCATTGACTGTATAGCAGAGGGGCGTTTTATGGTATTATGCCAAAAAAAAAAATAACCACGGTACAAAGTGGTGAATTTATCTACGAAATGGTACTGTAGAATTATGGTGCGAAGAGAATGGTACGCAATGTTTATGGTACGAAACATCCGGGTTTGGTTTACATATTAGCGATACCTTTCTTTTCGTCTTTTGTTTATTTTCTGTTTATTACAGAGATAGGGAAAAGAAAAGTGTTTGTACCTGGATTGTTTAGCCTTTTTTGACATTTCTTAGTTTCAAAATACCCGCCGGTAAAAGGGTTGTGTGTTTACTTCCGCTTCGAAGAGGTATAGGCAAAACCAGCTGCATGCAACGTTATCGATCGTCTACACACAAAGAGAACATTTGTTGCCCAATGAATCTTACCACTTACACACAAGTTTTAGCATATTCCAAATTAAAAAAAAAATATGCAGAAAATAAATTTGAAATCGGTCAAAAAAAAAACCCCCATAGTTTCTCTTACAATGTAGTGAATAGGCCATGATGGCTCTGTATTGCTCAACTGGCTAATAGGTCCAAAACCAGTGGCGGCCATTTTTCCAAACCTTTCCTAAGCTACAAGATAATTCTCTTCAAGTTGACAGTGCAGCTTTTACGTGGACAAACTAGGGTTCAATATTGTTAAATTCACAAATGGAAATCTGAAATAGACTATAACTGAAACTCGGAACGATATGGATTACCCGGTCGGTCATAGGACGAACTTACGTCTCGAAGAGTACCAGTGGCGGCCACCTGAATTTTGTCCGCAAAATTAGTGTATTATCACAATCGCCGGAAGATATCAAATGAAAAATCATTTTTTCTTGAAATTATGCAATATTCCAGCAGGTCTAAGGTTTCAAACCATCCCTACAGATGGTTAAAAAGGAACAACCTTCAACTGGGTCCATATTCTACTTTCACAATTCATACACGCATGCGCGAGCCAAAAATAGATATGCACTGTAGCAGCTGAGGTTGAACAGGGGGTAGGGTATATTCTGGAAGTATTTCAGAATTTAACTGCATATGTTATTTCTCCTGAATAGAGGGGAAAACACAAAGGAGAAAACACGAAGGGAACCCGGGTGAGTATCAGCTCAGTTTCGTTTTCTGACAGCATTTCATTTGTTGAAGTACTTAGCTGAGATGGCAAAATAGTGCCAATTATTTAAAAGAGTTATTAAAAATGCTGATGTTGAAACTTACCTCTTGAATAGATTAAAATATATATATATTTTTTTATTTCACAATCACAAATTTAATATTTCATAATCACAAATGCCTTTTTTAAGTGGAAAGGTGCCAGGTGACTTCTATTAGCTGATGGCACCATATGATCAGGTGCATAAACAGGAAAACTCAATGGTGCAAAATGTAGAATCATCATATTTTACATAATAAAGATCTTGGTGGTAAAATAAATGTACGTCTTTTACAGCCAAACTCTCTCACTGAAAACAGTTCTACAGACAAAATAACTTTTTATCAAATACATGGATAAACCCACACTCTCTTGGAGAAACAAGTTTCTGTTCAAATTCAATGCAAGCAGTTCACAGTCTGGAAACACAGACTTGTAAACACATTTATCACACTATAGCTTCTAAAATAGTGTAAGACTGCTGTTTTTTTTTTTTTTGTTGTTGTCGACTTGGTAGCCTTGTTAGTGCATTCAGAAGTTACACATGTAATGCTTCTTTTTCATTTCTGCCCTCCTACTCTCTGTCTGCTCTTATCTGCCTTCTTCAGCATTTCTCTTTTCTTCCAGCCACTTGTGAATTCATAAGCTTATCACTGTTTCCTACAATTTCAGAAAACCCAAACAGATATTGTGTTAATTTGACATAATCTTTGTTGTAGATCTAACTAAAATTGAAATAGATATTTTGACTGTTTCAACATGTGAACATATTTGAATATTGCTCAATACCTGTTCATTATTTCATATTTACATGAAAAAAGTACAACAGTTTTATGATAAAAGCTTTAAAAAGTGTAACAGAGAATTGCATGTTTTTTTTTTTTCAGATTTGGCTGAAGCTGGTGAAAATACATGTGACAAGGATTCTGGAATTAGGCCGTCCTTTGAAAGAAGATTGACTGAAAAAGTGCAAACTTGCCAAGCAAATTGGTCCTTTCTTTGCTGCAGTTGTATGTCTCAATATTTCTTCTGCAGCTGGTGCCCTCTGTTCTTCAGATCTGTCTCTACATTTGTTCATGAGCCATGATGGAGTTACATGTGTTATGTAAATGGAATGTCTGTTGACTAGAGGAATTTCACACTTATTTAAAAACCCTAGATGAGTGCCTTTGACCTTGACACACACATTTATAAGTTTGCCTCATTCAATCAGCTTTGGAAGGAAAAGCAAATATGTTCAAAATTGTTTGTAATAATTTGTAAAATGTATGTGATACTTTAATATAATTTTTGTAAATAAGTCTACTATCATCAAGATAATCAGATTCTTACATGTTGTGGCACTAGTGATGTTTAAGCTCATACTTTTTCCAATAGGTTCAAATATTGGAAAAAGTTACTATCTAAGCACTCAGGGTCTATTTTATTAAATAGATGTATGCCTTTGTTGACAGCACTGAGCAGTGAAACACAGATAGTCCACTGTGTGGCATCAAACTGCAGGAAACTTGGCTTTGCAGATGATGGTATTCTTATCAATAAAACCAAACCTTACAGCCATCACTGAAAATTTCCACTTAAGTATAGCTGAATTTTGCTTTGGAAGGAAAAGAAATGGTCTTATTGCTTGAACTGTCTTTTTTTCCTTCTTCTTCTTTTCCAGCTCATCAATTTTGGAAAAAAAGGTGAACATTTGGGAGAAAAAAGGCTTTCAGAGTAATTGTGGGAAAGAAGAAAATGAATGCTATCAGTGTTGCCATGGTTTCCTACCATGTTTTCTTCACTTAAACTTTTTTTTCAAAATTGGAAACACACTGCAATGTCATATTCACATGCTTTTAATATGGACAAGAAACAACTTCTACTGTATATAAAGAGTAAGATACAACAACTGATTAAAGAAGAACTTCTCTGTCTATAAACTTCAATTTTGTATTTGTGTGTCCAATACCATGCAGTGTGTCCATACCATGCAGTGTGTCCTCAAAAGGATAATTGAAGTCTTTGTTCATAACATTTACCATCCTTGATCGTTATCTGATAAGTTTCACCAATAACATCCTCTGTGAGACTTTGACATCTATCAAAAAAGAATCTTAACCACTTGTTGGATGCAAAGCATTGCACTGTAAACAAGGTTACTACTTATTTGCATTAATATAGACCCCTCCCCCCTTTTTCCAGTTATTGTTTTTTCAAAGACCTCATATATTCATGTATTCTAAGTAGATCTACTTGACTGATGCAAATAAAAACATTCTGGCTCGGTCAAACTGATGTTACTTTTATAACCACACTAGACGACATAGTGGGCCAAGCTCATTTATTCCCCCTCCCTGTTGACCATTGTCCTTGAAAAAGAGCAAATGTTATAAAACGTTTTTTGTTACTTGTTCTATACTTATATGGGCCTAATATAGCCATGTAAAGTCTTGCCATTATTTAAAATAGGATATTGCAGGCATCTGTTGAAGAATGGGAAAAAACTTCATTTTATACCCTTTTTTCATTTGTAAGTCCACAGGAATTTGACGTTCTATAACCTGAATAAATGATAAAATATGAAGAAAAAAAATCTCCCTTATATATAGGGCAGATTTTTTTCACATGTTATCATTTATTTTGGTTATTGAATGTCAAATTCCCGTGGTAAGTCGTACAGGAGTACAATAAATGTTATGGATTTACAAGTATTTTTTAATTAAATGATCTAAATCAAAATATAAAATAATAACAAATGAAACTTATATGATAATCAAGAATAGTGCTCATTTATAAACATCATTTTTGTCTGAGCACCGTGCAAGGGGAAACCTGGTAAGCAATGATGAGGATTATGAAAAAGAATATAGTAACTGACTGACCTGGATAGCTATGCCTCTGCATGACGTCATTGAACGCTTGCCTTCTGCAAGCATAGTGTGATTTGTGGCTCTCGTTTATTTTTTGGATATAATACCTTAACACATAAATAATGGACTAATCGATGAGGTAAGTGAAAAATCATCGTACATGTCGCATTTTTGATACTAAAACTCTGTTCTTTTGGATTATTTGAGGCTTAAATCGGCGATAAAAATGATAGAGGTCGGTCCCCCGGAAGTGATTTTTTGACACATGGGGGGTAACAGGGGATACATGTTTATATCTTTACTTACATTGCGTCAAATTTCAACTTTTATTGGTTATTTAACGCACCGTTTCTTCTTTTTTAATATGAACAAGAGCTTTGGTATGCTTATGTACGCACAAACGCGATATCATAGAAATGGCCGCCACTGGTACTTGGCCGCCACTGGTCGCGAGCCAGTACAGTTCTCACCAAACATTACAATTTAAAGCCAAGTGGTTTTGAATATGAACGGTTATATATAATGTTTTCACCATTTTTTCATTATAAAGTCTGATCTAAAAGCTTTGTCCCCATAGCGAGGCTATCACAGGACAATAATGGTAACGGGCTTGTTCGTCCCTGGGCTTGTTCGTCCGGGCTCATTCGTCCGGGCTTGTTCGTCCCAACTGATTTCTCGTTGATCCGGGCTTGTTCGTCCCAACTTATGTATCTGCCAACCAAAGTGTCCATAGTGAATTCGTCACTGATTTTGAAAAGGTTGTAACTGCGCATTATTGCCTTCCATTTTACTTAACCAAAGTTAATTATAACTGTGCAAAAAAGTTCCCCATCATGTTTATAGAAGAAAGCAAAGTGAAAGAAATGTGGTAACCGTGGTCGTGACGTAGACCATCGGCCTCGTAACCAAAATGTCTTTAGTTTGATTCCCGGGAGCGTTACTTAAATTAATTGATTCCTGGTAGAGGTGATTGCTTGCTTGTATAGTGCTGAATGACATTTCAACATTATTTCAGTTATACTGCGGCAGCCAGTGTACCTATCCATGCTTTTCCTAGAGTTTCTTTCACCAGTACTTTGCCCTATATTCTACTGAAGCCACTGGCCACTCTCCCAATTAAACATCGTCGAAACAATTAATGGTCAGCTGGGAGAGAGGAATAAATCCTTCCACAATGACTATCGCTAGTCTTTGGAAGAAATTGGCCGGTTACCAGCATTTCCTCCTTTTCCCACAATTTTTTCTAAAGGCTTCTTCCTCAGGGGCATCAAAAGTAGGGATTGCGAGGTAATGGGTTAATCAATATACTGGACAATTTCACGGAATATTTATCTTTAATGTATAGCAAATTGCTGCACCATTTCACGGAATATTTATCTTTAATTGATAGCAACATACTGTACAATTTCACGCAATATTTATCTTTAATCATTGGCAACATACTGGACAATTTCATGCAATATTAATCTTTAATTCATAGCAACACATTGTGCCGTTTCACGCAATATTTATCTTTAAATGATAAAAACATACTGGACCATTTAACGCAATACTAGTATTTATGTTTAATGGATAGTAACAAACTGTACCAGTTCACACAATATTTATCTTTAATCGACAGCAACTTACTGTATCATTTCACACAATATTTATCTTTAATCAATAAAGTGAAGATCATAAACAAAGCTTACAAAATAAATATATAAATAAAGGACGGAGTAACACAATAAAACTTACTTATATCACACATCTTATTTAGAGCTGGTCATCTGTACAGTACCAATATTTAGGTACAGAAGTAGTTATAAAGCACTGATTCTCACTTAACTTTTAGAGGAACATAGGCGGAATCTACCATATGCTTTGCCTTGTGGAAAACCTTGTGAGACATGGAGTGATTAATTGCGACAAGCGACTTATACAAAGTGTTCAATACTCATAAAATATATAGCTAACTCAATTATTTTCCTTTCTAACAAATATTTGTCATATACTTCATCTTATAAATATTCCAATCTTGAATGTATACTGTAACATAATACATCAGAATTACTTCATTACATATCTTATCTACATGTCACTCATTTCTTTTCCAACAGATATGAAAGTCAATGATGGAAGCGACAGGTGCATAGACATATTACCTGCCTAACAGTCATTTGTTTTCTTGATGCAACCTTTCTATTAACTTTTCCTAATTTAGATCAAGTCAGACTACTGAATGTAGAGCCTCA
Source organism: Tridacna crocea (assembly GCA_943736015.1). Taxonomy (NCBI): domain Eukaryota; kingdom Metazoa; phylum Mollusca; class Bivalvia; order Cardiida; family Cardiidae; genus Tridacna; species Tridacna crocea. The sequence goes on along the minus strand of OX031063.1, from coordinate 34,182,264 downwards.
TCTTTAATCTGCATAGTATCATTACTTAAGACAATATGTCCTGCAACGCGCAAAAAGGGACATTCAAACATTTGTATAAGGTGTATTCTCGGATCAGCCTGTGCAGTCCACACAGGCTTATCGAGATGGCACTTTTCTTCATCTTCTGATTTTATCCTATAGTAGACTTGCACAAAAAAAGAAAATAACCTGAGAACGGAAAGTATCTCGCAGGCTGATCTGGGAAACCACTTTACACAAATGTCCGAATGCCTTATTTTGTGTGTTGCAGGCCATATCCTAACAAAAAAAGCCCTGAAAATTCTACAAAGGGTATCTTTGCCTTGCTGACTGAAAATACAATGTGGCTGTCCATAAGTTAACTTTTTACCATGTAACAAAATGTCCAACTGGAAGACAACAAACATATGGCTCAAAAACTGAAATTTGCCATTTTGAAAGGTTAAGAAGAATTGTGTGAAAAGGAGAAAATGCTGGTTATCAGAATTTTCTCCTTTTTCCACAATGTTTTCAAAAGCTTTCTGTTTCAAGATCATTAAAAATCCAGATTGTTTGGTAAAGGATTAATGGGGCTATAATAATTATCTCATAGGCAAATTTGCAGTAGAAAACTGAAACCATTCTTGTGAAATATGGATAAGTCATATGAACTTATCTTCAATGTATATGTGAAAGCATGGTGTGTTTTTGTGGGAAGAAGGACTAATAGCTTGCGATAAGCTATATCTCTTATAGCCACAACATTTCTCTCTCTCCCAAACTAAAAAATTTGGAACTGGATCAAATTGAAAGCATTAAGTTTTGCAAACAACAAATTAAATGTTGATAAAATGGTGTTTTATGTCTTAGTGTAGAAAACACTGCAGGAAAAAGAGAAAATGGTTACCAGCATTTTCTCCTTTTCCCACAGTGTTTTCAAAAGTCGTCTTTCTCAAGGTCGTAGGGAATGTAGAGTAAAGATTGAAACTTATTACTAACAGACAAAATTATAGACAAATCTAAACTGAAAGCATTAATGATTTGCAGATGACAATTTGATAGTCTCAAAAAGTTATATTTCTTTTTGAAGCTGGTTAACAGCATTTTCTCTTTTTTTCCAAAATGCTTTCAAGAGTTGTTTTCAGTACAGTCGTTAACAGTTGTAATTAAGGATTTAGAAGTATTCTGCTATAAGACAAAACATGTCGTCTACAGTGGTGAGTTCCCTGCTCATTGTTGTTGTGGCTGCATGTCTTCAAAGAATTGCACAAGTGTCTGCAAATCATAGTTATCTAGTACTTCCAGTAGGGCAGGTACCCTTCCCTTCATGTTGACACCTTTAAACTTGAACTTGTCAATAAAAAGATCTGTAATCATGCCTGGAAACCAAGTTAAGGAATAAACAGCATTTAGATATAATTGGAAGATCTATTTCTATGTTTATTTTTTTCATTTATATCACTGTCAATCACATTCAATCATTCATTCTATTTCCATCTGTAAGTATATTGATCTTCATGAGACAGAACCCAATGATGAAATAGAGTTTGTACAATTTCACTTTGTATCAAGAGTGTGGACAAGATCAAAGTACATATATGTGCAGGGTGATCTGTGTCTACTTACTTTGAAATTAACATAAATAAGTTGTAACATCCACAACTGGAGCAAGGAAAACAGAAAAAGAGACAAAACACAAATTTTGGCCCGGAGTATACACTCTGCATTATTACTGCGCTTTGTTTTATGCAAAAGAGTTACCAAAAGGAATAGGGGAGGAATTCTGGCCTCACTTTTATCTCTTTTCATGTATTGTAGTTTATGAAAATTTATACAGATTTACTCTGTACCACACAATCCCTACTTTTAATGACCCTGAGAAAAAAAGTCTTTGAAAACATTGTAGGAAAAGGAGAAAATGCTGGTAACCAGCATTTTCTCCTTTTCCTACAATGTTTTCTACCCTTCCCTGCATAAATTTCAATTTTTTGGTCATATAAATTTAGTCGTCTGCAAATGCTTTCAATTTGAAGAGGTCTAAATTTTTGTCGTTGGGTAAAGAGTTAATGAAAATTAAGTGTTCAAAAGTTTGTGGTATAATATGTTCGGATGTAGGTATCAGCTGGCTAGCAACACATCTTTTAAAATGTCAAATACTTAAAGTCTTTTGTTTGCAAACTATGTTTAAGCTAGTTGGTCTCATTATACAAGGCCTGTTACTTCTCGATGTATCTGTTTCATTATTTGGTCATAAGAACAAAACACCCAGTATCAGGAAATAAATCTGGCATACATAGGAAAAACAAGATCTGACAGAAGTCAAGCTTCTTGATGAGCACAATTATAAAGCTTTATCTGAAAGCTAAATTAGCCAATAAATATACAGGTAAAAAGTATAATTTCATTGCAAAAATCAATCTCAAAGGATACCATACAATCGTTCTAGATGACATGGCTGCTTTTTGTACTCTACTTTTAATTCATCTGCTTGTTCCAAAATATTTCTATACTCTGGTGATAAAAACTCTAAATTATTCTCGTGTAAATGGAGTTCCTGCAAAAAACAAGCACAATTTTGCACCACTAGGGTAATCAAAAAAATTTGTAAGTAACATAAGGAAATTTTATGCTGAGGATTTTGCGATATGTTACTATTGACTAATGAAATAAGTACCTTTAGAGCATCAATGAGCTGTACTTTTTTGGCTAACAACAGCTGGTATTCTAGTTTTGGATGTATCAGATTGAGAGTGTATGGAATGGAGTCTTCATTGATATCTGTGAAAATAGATAAGAGTAATATATGTCGTCAGGAATAAGAATGACATCTGTGACAATGAACAAGTATGATCTGTTCTATAATGAAGAAGAAATCAAGTACATGTGTGTATACTCAAACTCAAAGTATTACTGCAGCAATTTGAAATCGATTACCAAACAACAAAATTTTAGACTGATCCAAATTAAGAGCTTTAGTAGGCAACATAATAAAAGTGACTGAAAATGAGAAATTTGTGTTGGGGTGGGTAGAAAACACTGTGGGAAAAGGATAAAATGCTGAAAATAAGTTGTACTGGAATACTGTTACACATTAAACTTTTTTTAACTAGTAATGGACCATGTTAAAAAACATTCTACATAGCAAAAAGGTTTTACCCTGTGAAAACTGAAAAGGGAGATTAACTCTTTAGCAAATGACAAAATTTAAGACAATTCCAAATTGAAAGTATTAGCAGGTGACGGAATTAAAATTACTCTTAAAATTGAAATTTGTTTAGGGAAGGGTAGAAAACATAGTGGGAAAAGGAGAAAGTGGTCGCTACCTACATTTTTTCCTTTTCCCAGAATGTTTTCCAAAGAATTCTTTCATAGAGTCATGAAAACCAGGGATTGATTGGTAAAGAGTTAAAGCATCTGCAGCAGCGTTTTGACCCATGTCAGCCTGCGCAGTACATACAGCTGATCAAGGTAGAAACTTTTTGCTATTTGTAAATTTCTGCATGTAAAGGGTCATTTTATCTCATAATTCTCATTGGTTTTCAGCAGGGCAGAAAACACTTCCCAAAATGTTTTCGAAAGTCTTTGTTCTCCAGGTCATAAAACCAAGGCATTGTTTGGCAAAGGGTTAATGATTGAAGACCTTTGATGTTTATACAGATGTTACTTAAGTCATGCAAAGAAGTAATGAAAAGAGGCCATTAAATGATATATTCTTACCATAAGTGATATCAAGTCTAACTTTCTTCTTTGTAGCCTCTTTAGTTAACACATCTTTTAGTATAGATATGGTGGAGATATTGTCAGAGTGGAATGTGGCTACCCCTTTACTGTAAATATATAATTGCATTGTTGTGAAAATTTTATACTACAACAGCGAAGACTTGTCCACCTTAAAAAGTTACAAATGATGACTTCAGATGTCTGAAAGATCATGAAGACTTCAATCCCCCCATTATTCATTAGGCTTTCGTGCAACTTCCTAGTGTTATGAGAATTCCAGCATAAGCTGAAATCCCTCAAAAGTTGTATCATAGACAGCGAAATGTCACTGTTGGAGACAGTTCGATGTAATAACTTGCTTGGTATAAGACGCGTACGGTAGAAACCATACATTATAAAATTTCCATATAAAACTTTGCTATGGTGTTCCTGTTATTAAAGGGAGGTAATTTAAAAATATGCTTATTATTCGCGTTTTTTTCCTTTTTCCACAATAATTTCAACAGTTTTCTTTCTCAGTGTAATTTTAAATCCCAATTGTATGATAATGAATTAAACATTACCTGTAGGTACATTGTAGTTGAGTATCTAAGAATGTTGACATGAAGTGGAACTGTACTGTATCTCCAGGTGGGGTTTTCTCCGGTAACTCGGGTAAACAAAAACACACCCAGGAATGCATCTCTGCCTGACTGAATTGTCCTGTCAGCTTGAGTGTATTTAATGGCCTGATGAAAATAAATGTAAAAAGGTGAAGCTTTTAAACTACTGAACAAGTGAAAAATGTCTATTCGAGTAAATTTCTGTATGAATCATTGTTTTGCGTTCATCAATATTTTCAATATAGAGCTGTATTTTCAAGATAGATCTACATGTATAAAATTTAACTGTAGTGCCTAGTTTTCCCTTTTTCTAAATAATACCTTTTGAAAACATCGTGGGAAAAGGAGAAAATGCTGGTAACCAGCATTTTCTCCTTTTGCCACAATATTTTCTACACTTAAAAAGACAAATTTCATTATTTGAGCCACATTTATGTTGTCTAAAATGGTTTCGGTTTCGACAAGCCTATGTGTACTTAACTTGTGTGATTAAGAGTTAAGTTAACACAGTGTCTTTTAGATTTCCATTCGAGTTACAACATTATCTCATACTGATATTTTTTCATTGGCTTGCATAGGACCAAATTTCAGGATTTTGCGGCATAATGAAAAACTCCCCCAACTGCCTACGGATCTTTTTCACTCCTTTTGCTGCAATGGTTTTTGTATGTGTATATTTATCAAACCTTAATCCTGTACCACACAATCCCGACTTTGAACGACCTTGAAGAAAACAGTTTTGAAAATGTCATGAGAACCAGCATTTTCTCCTTTTCCGACAATTTTTTCTGCCCTATCAAAGAAGAAATACATCATTGGAAGCATTTCCAGACAACAAAGGAAATGTGATTAAAAAAAAAAAAGATTTTTCTTTTGGGAAGGGTAGAAAACATTGTGAGAAAAGGAGAAAATGCTGGTTACCAGCATTTTGTCCTTTTCCTATGATGTTTTCAAAAGACTTCTTTCACAGGGTTATTAAAAATCAGGTTGTGTGGTAAAGAGTTAATCAATATTATTTCACCTTATTTTTTCACCTATTTAATCTCCTTTTCCCACAATGTTTTCCATAGTCTTCCTTCCTAAAGTCATGAAAATCAAAGATCATTTGCCCCTTTGGTTAATATAACTGTCACTTATATTTATGATGTGATGTATGCAGATGAATGGAATACCTTGCTTCATCAAACACATGGGTTCTCTGATGTAGGGACAGGGGTTTGATCTGATACTGCTGGACCTTGCAGGTTTTGGGTTGGACTCTAGGGGTCACATAGGCCTGGATGGTCCCATACTGCCCTTCAATAGAACGGATCTTTAGTTCAAGCCTTGTAGTGTTTGCCTGACATCTGTAGGTGGCCAGTAGAAAATTTCCCTCCTGTTAAACAAATGTATGTGTACCAGTAACCCCTTAGTGAATGTACTGACAAAGTCCAATTGAAATAAGGACATAAAGATATATATTTCAAAGAAAAAAAAAATCTCTAATAACTTGGTATTTTACTCAATTTTCAACAGCATTTTAGTTATTTCATCACTTCAATTGTACCTAAATGTATCAACACATTTCATATGTTACATTGAGCCCTTGACTAAAACCCAAAACATACAAGCTTTTGAAATATTGTGGGAAAAGGAGAAAATGCTGGTACATATAATAATCACTTTTCTTTCACCCAGTGTTTTGTTCCCTTCCACACACCAATTTCAGTTCTAACTTCATGTTTGGTTTGATATCTACCATTGGTTTAAGTTTGGGCAAGTCCAAAGGTTGCTTTCAAGTAATGAATTCAAAGTACCTCGCACAAAACTGTTTTCATGTCACTGGCTGCTTGCCTGGACTAGTTTCCGAGTAACAGCTACGGTCCATGTTCAATGAAAAATGAAATAATCGTACTGAATGGTTCTCAGATTATTGCCCTGTTTTTAAGATAATATGCAAGCAATGAATTCAAAACTCTTAACTAATAGGAAATAAACTCAAATCTCACCTCTGGGTTACAAGCACTATAACTAACCACAGCTGAGTTTTTCTCCACATCTAGAAGGTCTATCGGCACATCACTCTGGAAAAATTGTACAGGTATCATTAAATTTCAATTTAAATCTAGATACCTCATATTCATGATCAAAACACTGGCTACTGAAACACCTTCCATACAACTATTCCAAACCACATGATTAGGGATATGAAGATAAAAAAACTACAGTATCTATTTAGTATTGTCTATATAGCAAGCATTCTTTAATGCTTGTTATTTTAGCTCTTTACCAAATGATAGTATTTAACTCTTTACCAAATGACAAAATTTTAGACTTGTCCATATTAAAAGCTTTTGCAGACCAGAAATTAAATGCGAATAAAATGATGAAATTTGTCTCTGATAGGATAGAAAACATTTTGGGAAAAGGAGGAAATGCTGGTTACCAGCATTTTCTCCTTTTCTCCACAATGTTTTCAAAAGCTTTCAGCTACAGGGTTGTTAAAAGTTGGTATTGTGTAGTAAAGAGTTAAGACCCATCTATAATCCATAATTTTACTTTTTATTATTTATCCATTTACATATGCTGACCTTTAAGAAATGATAAAATTATCTTATATGTATGAGAAACATCTAGGTTTAAATCCAATAAAATATATGTTATGTTTCAGTTAATAATCAAAGAATTTGCAGTCTATAAATTAAATATGGAAATGTCTTTCGAAGATAAATGATATTGTTGGAAAAGAAGAAAATACTGGCAACAAACACTTTTAACCACCAATCCCATTTTTTTAAAAGGCTTTGTTTTCAGGCCTATTAGCTCTTTACTAAACAACAAATTTTTGGACTGGACCACAAAGTAAGTCTTGTTAATACATATATGATGCTTTCTGTCTTTGATACGGTAGAAATATAGTGGGAAAAGGAGAAAATGCTGGCTACCAGGAAATAAAGCCAGCATTTCCTCCTTTACCCACAATGTTGTCTACAGGCTTCTTTGTCAGGGTCCTTAAAAGTCAGGATTGCGTTGTAAATGGTTAAAGTATTAGATCATTTGGTAAAAGAGATATATGTAAAATCAGCTCCCAGAGTGATTGTTAATCAAAACTGTCAACACCATTGTTTCTCTTTAAACCCATTTTCTTCAAACAAGTGACAAACTTAGAAATATACTTGTAAAATATGGGTAATAAATTAGAGATCTTACATAAGAAAATAAAATAAGCAAAGAGAAATTGCTTTTTGGGAATTTTTTTTTCCATTTTGTCATGAAGTTTTCTAGACCCTTTACTAAACAGCAAAATTTTCATTCATCCACACTTAACCGTTTTTCAAATGATAGTATCTGTGAATGACTAGGTACATTTAGATCTACTGAGGGAAATAGAGAAAACGCTGCTTACAAACATTTTCTCCTTTCCTATGATGTTTTCTAAATCCTGTGTTAAAATGCAGGATTCTTTGGTAAACAGCTAAGAAGTCTATTGCAAGAAAATTAAAACATGAAGTTTACATACCTGTAGTAGTACATTATCAATGGGCATCTGAAGTTCTAGACTTAGGGTATAACTTGCATCCTCTCTGTTCAGTACAAACTTGTCATTGATGTGGAATGTAGGTACAGCGGAGATAGCAATGTTACTCTGGGCAGTCTGTTGGTACTTTTCTCTCTCTGAGATAACCTTCTGTTGTAGCTCCTCAAGGTCGGTCCTAAACAAAGATATATGCTGTCTAAGTTTCCTTTTGCCAAACAATCTTACTTTCATACTTTATACAAGCAATAACTGGAAATTGAAGAGGAATTATAAGCTTAAAAAAAAGAAGATTTTACATTCACTTTCAGCTATTGGTTTGCACTATGCAACAACAGAAAAATAACGTAGATATAATTAATAAAGCTATGTAATGTCTTTCAGACATTCTATCAATTGATTTTGTTACATTTGTAAACAGGTCATATATATTCAGACAATGCTTAACCCTTAAACAAACAATCCCAATCTTTTACAACCCTAAGAAAGATGCCTTCAAAAAACATTTGGGAAAAAGAGAAAATGCTGGTGACCAGCATTTTCTACTTTTTCCATGATGTTTTCTATCCTTCCCAAAACAAAGTTCACTTTTTGAGTCCCATTAATTTTGTTGTCTGCAAATGCTTCCAATTTTGACCAGTTAAAATACCTTTTTTGGTAAAGAGTTAAATTGTCAGTATGTTCAAGTTTATATTACAATATGCGCTGTACTGTATACGGTATTATACATTACTGATACATACTGATTACATTACAAAGACAAATAAGCAGCAAATAGGACAGACTTCAAACAACAACAGATCACTTCTATTTGGTTAAATTTCAAAGCTCTGCTTCTAGGATAACAAGTGACATATCATGCATGTATTAAATATTTTATCTATTTCCACCATAACTCAGTCCATCCTGAGACAAATCTGAGACTGATAACAGTAAATTACCTCATCAGATATGGTAATCAGTATGAACTGAAATTAAAATACATGTACTTGTGAACATGTGAAATCATTATGAAAAAAGAATAATATTTTCATGAATAAAGAATTTCTCCTTTTGCGACAATATTTTCAAAAGCAATATATGTATACCGGTAGATAAGATCAAGACATAATTACAAGGTAATAAGATAATTGACATATTAGTATATAGATAAATCCCATTACATTCTATTTGAATAATGTTCCATCAGTATTTCAGTCATATCAATGCTAACTCTCACTTATTCATGTCTCTGATGGGTTTCAAAAGAGTGAAATAGCTCTGCATTCCGCATACCTTGAGTTATGTGTTGATCAGGTCCCTTGCCTGTATCAAATAGCTCGATATGCACCTACAGGGTACATTTCTTCATTGGAAGTACACAGCTTCACAATTCTTGAAATTGTACTACTTCACTTACAAAGAAAACACTAATCAAAATTTTCCATGGGAATCTTTCTTAACTTTTTACCACACGAGAAAATTTTAGACTGGTCCAAATTGAAAGCATTTGCAGACAACAAAATAAATGTGACTGAAAAATTGAAATATGGTTTTGGAAGGTCAGAAAATATTGTGGGAAAAGGAGAAAATGCTGGTTACCAGAAATGTTTTCAACAGGCTTCTTTCTCAGGGTTATTAAAAGTTGGGAAAGTGTGGTAATGGGTTAATACATTACAGTGACAGACATTTTGTACATTCATTTCTAACTCGATTACTCTATCAAATACATTAGCATTTTTCAGTTACAGGTTGCTTATCAGCATGACTGTTGTTGCCATGGCTATTTGATTTTCAGGGCCCTGCCATGTTTAGGATAATGTTGCCTCCCAGTACAGTCGAGGTTAGATGTAGGTATCGAATTAGCTGTGCTGTGATGAGTGCTGGGCTCTGACAACCTTTGTCAAAGGGCAAAAATTAAATGGACCATTATTTGTAGAACAGACTGTAAATTAAATGTGTACCTGAAAAACCAGCAGTAAAAAAAGAGATGCAATTCACATTTTTTTGTCAATAAGTATAGAAAGAAAACCCTTCCTACATGTATATGCCCCAAACTACATGTATATTATATAGTACTACCTTAGACCACTGATTTTATTGACTGCAACAGGGTTTGAGATCACTTCTGTTGGACCCAAAGCTTTTGTTTGTGCTTCTGTTGTAAGTCCTATCACCCAGCCTGAGGCATGAAACAAATCATTTAAACCCTTTACCAAACAATCTGAACAGTCTGAAAAACTCTGAGGAGAGAGCCTTTTAATAAATATTGTGGCAAAAGAAGAAATGCAGGTAACCAGCATCTTTCCTTTTCTCATAATATTTTCTACCCTTTCAAAGACAAATTCCATCAAATCAATATTTATAGGTATACGGAAATTAGTTATAGCAAGATGAAATATCATGCATTTTCTCATTTATCTGACATATGTGTATAAATACTTAAAATACACCCAACAAAAATATGAAAAAAAAAAAAGTGCTAACATTTTGTTCAACACAAAAAGTCTAATTCCAAACTTCTAAAACAGCTACAGCTACCTTCCCTCCATCTTTTTTGGTGTGGCTGAATGTGCTTGCTTTTCACCTACTTCTTGGTACTGCGTGGTACATTTGTATTAACTCTTTACCAAACGACAACATTTTGGACAAGTTCAACTTGAAAGCGTTTGAAGACGACTAAATAAATATGAATTGAAATTTGATTTGGAAAGGGTAGAAAACATTGTGGGAAAAGGAGAAAATGCTGGTTAGCAGCATTTTCTCCTTTTCCAACAATGTTTTCTATGGGCTTCTTTCTCAGGGTTGTTAAAAGTTGAGATAGTGTGGGAAAGAGTTAATCTATTTGACTGAATAGAAAGGTTGGTCAAGAATGTGCACAACTTCATTTTGAAGGTCACTGTCTATTTGTATGCAAATTAATGCCATCTAATTTTTTTTTTTTTTTTTTTTTAGATATTTCTTGTTTCTGATCTGTTAGGCTTTATCCATAATGTTTTAAGAAACAGTCAACCTGATTTAACTGAAGAAAAAGGGGATATGGTGACATTTCTTGGTTCTCTGACTGCACTAGTGACACATTCTTGGGAGTCATCAAAGATATGTATTTATCACATAACTTCACTACAAATTCTCTTGTCTTACACAAATGTGAGAAAAGAAAATATGGCTGTATTTGGTTAACCCTTTGTAATTATAGGCCTCATTTTTAAAATACTGCTGATCAATATTCTCGTGTAAAACTGACTGTCAAAACTGATTATTTTGACTTCAAATTTTAGAGACTTTAGATGGAAAATAAAACCCAATATATGCAAGTTTCTTTGTAACTATTTTTGTCTGTAATGTACAAACCTGTCAAAGAAACAAATTGGCTTTACGTAAATTTCAATAGACATGCACATTTAACTATATTTTTTGAAATGAGATAAAAGGAATTTAAAATTTGCTGGCTTTTGAAATAAAATTTCACAGAACTCGTCCACAAAAATGTTATTACCCTCGCCATGACAACATTTTTTTGTAGACTTGTTTATAAAATTTTGTCTTGAACACTACCTCAAGCCAGATCCTGTATGTACTACATGCTTTTCTATGTATGAAATAAGTTCCTTAACATGTGATTTCATTTGATAATTATAAGTTTTAGATTATGTTCTATATCATAAGCATATAGTGCAGAAAGACAAAGATACATGTATATATTTATAGACACATGGGATATGCTGCTGATAAGCCAGTAAAGCAGAGCTGGTAAGAAATTTGTCGTCATATTTATTCATGCAGATTCAGCATATATATAAACAAAATATTGTTGAAAGACACAATTCCAAGAAATTTTGGAATTCAATTTTTCTTAAATTCTATCATCTGAAGCACATGCACCATTACATGGCATTTTAGATTACTTCACACTTTTTTTCTTCATGGGAGAATTAGCTATTAAGGTCTACAGCCCCTAACTCCTGGTTAACATTGATGTTTTCGTAAAGGTTATTCGGCCAATTCTGGCAGTTCCCATCTTTTTAATATGAGAGAAATGGGCCACAGACTCACTAACTCATTGGTAAATAATGTGTAAAATGTGTATTCAGGCAATCTTGACAGCTGTCATTCTTTAACTCTTTCCCAAACAACAAACTTTTGGACAAGACCAAATTGGAAGCAAATGCAGACGACAATTCAACTCTTACTGAAAAGATGATTTCTGTCTATAATAGGGTAGAAAACATTGTGGGAAAAGGAGAAAATGCTGGTTTACCAGCATTTTCTCTTTTTCCCACAATGTTTTCAAAAGGCTACTATTACAGACCCGTAAAAACTAGGGATTGTTTGGTAAAGGGTTAATATGAGAGTTGGGGGCTGTAGACCTTGACATTTTATTAAACAAAAGCCCTTTATATCAAAGATCTTACAGAAACAGACCTTTGAACAAACTGTGAGCCAAAGGAGAGAATGCTGGTTTCCAGCAAATTTTTCTTTATTCCCATAATACATGTATTTTCTACCCTATCAGACAAAAATCCTGTGAAGAGAGCAACACGAAATATGTGATCTGAATAGGCTTCAAGTTTAACAAGCCTAAACTTTCATTGTTTGGTAAAGAGTTAAATGGCTCTATAGTGACATCTATATGTTGTCATGCAAACCAGTCCAAAGCAGTGGGCAGTGACAAAACCTGCAGACTAAGGAGACCATCACAATATCTAAACATCTACTAAAGTGACCCATACTTCACTGTACACAAGGCCTATCTTTCATTTTGTTTTTATATTCCACCAAGTGTATACATGTAAATCAATTTATTACTTTTTAACCTATTTACAATCAATCCCCTGTTTTTGTATAATTCTAAAGAAAACATTGAGAGAGATAGTTTGTTACAAATACTGTGAAAATGATTTTACTTCTGATGGAGAGCTCATCACACTTCAGTGAGAGAATGTTTACAAGGTTAAACAAAGGTTTTATAAATATATACTTGTGTGACATACAAGTACATGTTTATAATGTGTGATTAAGATATTACAGTGAAATCTGAGTATAATGCAAGGCCCACATAATCAAAATGCTATATGATATATCTCATTCCAACAACAAAAGCCCCAAAGTCTACCTGAGGGCAACAATTTTTTCACGTCCCTCCTGGGTAAGAATTTTGGCATGAGGCCCAGCGGTTTTGGTTTTACTTTCCGTGGTCAGCCCAAAGATCCAGCCTTAAAAGTTTCATCAAGAAGTTATTCAAGAAATAATTAAACCTAGTAGTGCTAAATGGGCATTCTCGAATGGTGTCAAAGATCAGTATATTGCAATCTCTGTTTGTTTTTCCTCAGAATATTAATAATTAATAGCAAAAAAGTTGACAACATAGATCAGGGTCTGTATTCAAGAACAATCTTTTAAGATCTTTCATTGTCTTACTTTCCAAAATTTTCTTAATTTTGATGTAATACAGCTTCTGACTGGCTAATCTACAAATGTATAAATTTGGTAATAGTCTATCAAAAGTTGCGTTACATGCATTCAAAGTTTGAAAATCTCAGAGAGTATGACAAAGAACATTGGTGAATACAAACCCAGACTGCATGTCTGATCTTGATCTACATTGTCCACATAATCAATCTGGGATCAGCAATACAGCAGTTAAGTCTAACAACTACAAGCACAATTAAGGTTACTTTTGCAGCCATTGAGATCAAGATCATAAGACTCAGGATGGCTAGGCTAAACATGGATCCAACCATCAACTCTGCTGAAATATTCTAGCCAAAAAAGCCTTTAAATTGCAGTATCAGCTTCTCTATTCATGTCAAAGAATGTATACTCTGTATTTGCTGAGCAATAAGCATTAAACCACTACAACTTCCCTGTTAACTCTCTACCAATCAACAAAATTTAAGACTGGTCCAACTTTACAGCAATTGCAGATGAAAAAATAAATGTGGCTTGAAAAATTAAATTTACTTTGGGAAGGATAGGAGACCAGCATTTTCTCCTTTTTCCACAATGTTTTCAAAGGTTTTTTCATTAGAACTTGGGATTATGTTGAAAAGAGTTAAAAGAAAAGCAATGCAACATCTACTTAGGCCGAATTACTACATGTGCAATAATGGAAATAATGAACGTCAACAGAAAAGAAAAATATGTTCTAGTTGAATTGATAATTTTTTTCATGAATGGCAGATGAATATAATAATGTAACATTTTAATCAATCAAACTGAAAATCAAGCCATTGCATCAAATATATGTACTGGAAGTTATGATTATTACCTATCAAATTAAGTAGTTTCAACAAATCATTGAGGAAAATAGCCATAATAGTATATACCTGCATAGGTAGAACAAACAATTTCATCATACCCTGCTGAGCCTACTATACCACCCTGAACTGAGGTCACGCTCTCGCTACAAGTCTGCAAACAAAGAAGAAAGAAGATCACACTTCAGCCTTTATCAAACTATATTTCAACAAACTAACAGAAAATTGCTTTTGAAACCATAGTGAGAAACGGAAAAACAACCTTATAACCAAATCAATGTGTGTTCTTGCATCTTAACCCATTTCCACACAATCCCTACTTCTGATGACCCTAAGAAAGAAGCCATTAGAAAACATTGTGGGAAAAGGAGAAAATGCTGGTAACCAGCAATTTCTCATTTTCCCACAAAGTTTTCTACCTTTTTGTCTACCCTTCACAAAACAAATTTCAAATTTTCAGTCACTTTTATTTTGCCATCTGCAAATGCTTTCGATTTGGACAAACCTAAATTATGTCATTTGGTAATGAGTTAAATATGCTTTTCAGTATTTTGTGAGATGTGCTAGCCGAACAGCCAAGACATTTTTCATCCTTAGCCTGCTAAATAACTAAAATAAAAATTTCTAAGTTGATAGTAAACACCCAAATACATGTACTGCTATTTCAAACTTATGTTTTAGAGAAAAATATCTCCTAATCAAATAGTGTAGATGAAAGATCAGAGTGTACACTCTGTTGATTCTGATCTTGATCTACACAATCTGCAAAAGATCAGTGGGTGCCGCTTAACAGCTTAAGGGTTAAAATATAGAGGGGTGTTTCAAGACCAAAATATGTGTTTTATTTATTTAACCCTTTAACACATGACAAAATTTCAGCCTATTCTAAATTGAAAGCATTTGCAGACACGAATTTCAATTTGACTCAAGTGGTGCCATTCGTCTTTGATTGAGTAAAAAACATTGTGGGAAAAGGAGAAAATGTTGGTTATCAGCATTTTTTCTTTTTCTTACAATGTCTTCCAAAGGCTTCCAAATGTACATACATGAGTATGTCTGTGAACAGGTTCGTCTGAATCATCGTAGCTGTACACTTCTACCAATCCATCATCTCGACCAACAATAAGATCCAATACACCGTCACTTGTGATGTCGAAATTATCAATACATAAAACTCCACCATTACGTTTCTCATTGGGCAACTCCCATCTATGTGAGGGGACGACTCTGTCAAATACATGTACATGTATGTTTTTGTTAGATAATTCAACACCTTAATAACAACAAAGGTTTGGATTGCACCAAAGTAAAAGCATTCACAGTCAATAAATAAAGTGTAGCACATAAGATGGCTTCTAGCTTGATATGGTAGAAAACGCTATGGGAAAAGGAGACAATGCTGGTGACCTGCATTTTCTCCTTTTCCCACACTGTTGTAAACGCTATTGTTTTTCAGAGTCAAGAAACCTTATCTTCGTGTGGTAAAGTTTTAACATATTATGCAGAGTAAAACCAAAACAAGATGAATCTTTTTGATTCTGGTTTAACCAAATGAGTTAAAATTTAACTCTTTCCCACACAATCCCAACTTTTAACACCTGTGAAAGAAGCCTTTTGAAAACATTGAGGGAAAAGGAGAAAATGCTGGTAAACAATATTTTCTCCTTTTCCCACAATGTTTTCTTCCCTTCCTAAAACAAATTTCAATTCTTTAGTCACATTTATTTTGTCGTCTGCAAATGCTTTCAATTTGGATCAATCCAAAATGTTGTCATTTGGTAAAGAGGTAAGTCTCCTGAAGTAAATGATATTTGAGGTCATCAGCACAAAAACAAAAAAATTGCTTGCTTGTTTTTTGTTAGAAGAAACAATTACTACTTCTTTTGCTTAGAAACTTTCTTTGCAATTTGAAATACAAATATTTTGTTTGTTTTTGTTTCATTATTCTTCTTTACATTATATGTACATGGTAAATCTTATGTCAGTCTGTGCTATCATCGGAATTAATCAAAATGCCGCAAGTCATACTGC
The DNA here is from genome assembly GCA_943736015.1 of Tridacna crocea. NCBI lineage: Eukaryota > Metazoa > Mollusca > Bivalvia > Cardiida > Cardiidae > Tridacna > Tridacna crocea. Next base: position 34,166,179 of record OX031063.1, on the reverse strand, counting down.
ATGTAGAAATATCAAAAGTTGATCTGAGCTTCTATAGGTACGAGTAAAAGTTATACCTTCCTAACTGCACCAGGCCAACACGACCATCAGAGGTACCAAATAAAACATCATTTCCCTCCTCTCCACCAGTGTTCTCGTACAGAGCTAATGTGACTGGGGGTCCTGGCACTTCTGCTTCATACAAAAGCTCTGATTCCTGCAAAAAGATCAGGCAGTACAGATAAGTACCATATCTTGCCACCTTTGCATCCTGAGGCCAACATCTGTTAGAAAATTTTGTTCAAAGACAGATACTGTTTGTACCCAGCAATTTCTTCTTTTAAAGCAATGTTTTCCTTTATATTTCAGTATCAACTCTGTGCAATTTAAAATTTCATGTTTTCAAAAGGGCTCTTTCTTAGGTTCAGGATAAAGTGATATTTCACATCTATTACCTTTTTATAACAAGAAAATTTTCAATGGACATAAATACCTGTTTAATCCTTTACCTAACTATCCCATGTTTAACCTTTTATCAAACAATCCCAGTTTTCATGAGAAAGAAGCCTTTTGAAAACAATTTTGGAAAAGGAGAAAATGCTGGTAAGCAGCTGTTTTTTCCTTTACCAACAATGTTTTCTATCTACCCTTCCAAAAACGAATTTCAATTTTTGAGTCCAATCAATTTTTTTTGTCTGCAAATGCTTCCAATTTGGATAAGTCTATGAACTTGGTGTTAAAAGGAGGTAAAGATTTTTTTTCCTCATCTAAGCAAAATGTTTTCTTCCATTTCACAGACAACCCATGATCTTAAGGCTTAAAGTCATGAATAAATGACTAAATTGATAGTTTTAAGTGTAGGAAAATGGACACAATTGTTTTATACACAAGCCAACTTTTTACAATAGAAAGGTCAGCATTGCGGAGATACAATAATGATGATAAGGCTGAATGTTCTGAGCAGTCTGAATTTAATCTGCACAGGTCACATAGTCCAGGCTTCGTATTCACCACCCATTCTTAAGAATACTTTTAGTCTTATTCTTCAGAATTGCTTCATTGTGAAAGTAACAGAACTTCTGATTGGCTAAACCATTTGGTTTAGCCAATCAGAAGTTCTGTTACTTTCACAGTCAGAAAATCTTGAAGAACAAGGCAAAGAATATTTTTGGTAATGGTTGGTAAATACAAACCCAGGACATATCAGAGATGTGTTTGATTGTTTGCTACACAAAATATCTTTTTCTTGGGCCTTTGAAGAAAAGATGAACAATTGGTCTAAAATTTTGTTATGTGGTACTGGGTAAAGTAATATCTATTCATTACAAGGTGTAAAAGGCTTTTTCTGAGGATGCATTAAAAATACATGTATATGAACATGGAAGTAATACCAAAAATTTACATAAATTCAAACTTAGTTACCTGCAATACTCTGATAACTCTATCTTGACAAGCTAAAACAGGAGTTATTTCTGTGACAATGTTTGATGGCAGACATATGACATCGCTGATTTGGTCCCCAGAGCGGAAAAAGTTCATATCTTTGCAGTCCTGATAGTGATTGTACATAAACATACCACAACAAAATAGATCAGCCCCTTCTACATACCTGAAACATAATTTGCCAGTTGTTGACCCTTTATCTCATAAACCCAAGGATTATGACAAATGTTTGTTTTAATAGTCTTTTATGCTGCTTTTAACTCATTACCACACAATCCCTACTTTTGACGCCCCTGAGAAAGAAGCCTTTTGAAAACAATGTGGGAAAAGGAGAAAATGCTGGTAACCAGCATTTTCTCCTTTTCCCACAGTGTTTTCTACCCTTCCCAGAACAAATTTCAGTTTTTCAGTCACCTTTTTTTTTGTCGTCTGCAAATGCTTTCAACTTGGACCAGTCTAAAATTTTCTCGTGAGCTAAAGAGTTAACATCATTTCTATCATATCACAGCAACATCTCACAAATTCATGTTTTCCTGGGTTTCACCAGCACTACGCTGGGGCTCTGAAGTGTCTCGCCCAAGGACACTCCTGTGAAAAACCCAGTGGAGCCTGCAAGACTCAAAACAAGGGTGTCAAGATCAAGTCCTACACCTAACCACTGAGCCACACTGGGCCCAGGATCATGACTAAAAAGACTGATAGAGAAAAAGGGAGAAAAAGCTGGCAAGTAGTATTTTCTCCATTTTCCACATGATTTCATATCTTTTCAGAGACAAATCCCCTTGAGTCATATCTACTTTGTACATCTCAATGTGCTCTAAATTTTGATTTGTGATAAATTTTGTTGTCTTTTAAAGTGTCAAGTCATTGTTGAACAAATATTCCACAGTCCACAGCAGTGGAAAACATGGTAGAAAAAGCACCTACAGCTAAAAATGGCAGAAAAAGCACCTACAGCTAATTAAGTCTTTTTTTTTCCTTTAAAGGTAAATGTAGGTATCTTGTAAATTATATAATTGTTTTTGAAATATTAAAAAATAACCTGTGAGGTAATGTATTATCTTTGTGAATGTGTTTTACGTTTGCATGGCAGTCCTTCTGGTATTCCTCATGTTTTCTTGTATTGACTCTTTACCAGAAACAGTCTATAAGATTTATCCAAAGTGAAAGCATTTGCAAATGACATATTAAAGTTGAGTCAAAAGATAGGATTCGGTTTTCTTTAGGGACAAAAACAATCAGGGAAAGGAAGAAAATGCTGGTAACAAATGATTTCTCCTTTTCCCAAATTCTTTTCAAATGCAAATTTTCTTCTGGCTAAACTTGTGACCGCTTGGTAAAGGTTTATCAATCCTTGTAACATATGGGAATAATCCTTGTAATATATGGGAATATCAAGCTAAGTGAAAATCTGCTAAGTCATGAATTAAAAAGAATAAACAAAAAAAAAAAAAACTATTTCATATGAGCAGTGCCTGCTTTTGCATCTGATATTGTTGCAAAAGCAGTCTTTAGCACCAAAGTCATCTGCATTCTATGAAGTGTTTAAAAAAAGAAACTCACATAGATTGGATAGGCTCTGACATGTTGGTATCAAAAGTCAGAAAGTTTTTTCCTTTCTTGGTAAATCCCCTGACTTCTGTTCCTGTGGCAACAAAAATTCTTTCTCTGACTCCACCCACAGGTCCACCTAGCTCTAACCTTGTCAACTTGGTTGGATTCTCTGCCTTAAACACTTGCTGTAAAAAAAACCACCCATTAATTTTGTATCATCAAGGCAAAAAAAAGAATGCATCAGGAAATATCAATAAATTGTCTTGCTATGATTAAATGTTGGAAGCTTTAATTCTGGTTCTACAGTTCATATTTCAACCAATGACTGAAACTTTGATACTTTGTGATATCTATATCAATATAAAGAATTTTAAATGGTATCAATTAAAATTTCCTGCATTTTAAATTCTAAATTATGTACCTTTGACTCCTAGAGGTCCATTAAATATCATAACGCTGATTTATTCTAACTGAAAATTTTTTCAGAAGCAAAAGCTATTGGGCATAAGAGCACTAACTTGTTGTGATACTAAACAAATAAAGGGTAACCCTGCAACCTAAATGCCTAAAATTGTGCATGTCTTGCATTTTCTTACCTGTGCTATACTCATCTCACTGTCAGTAACATATGGAATATTTCCACATAAACAATATTTTGATAGCATTCAATACAGCAGATAATATTATCATCTAATAAAAAAAAAAATCAAAAAAGTTCACCATACCTGTATTTCACCTTTTTTCATACCAAATACTTGGGCAACACCCTTGTGGTCTGCAACAGCAACCTAAAAAGTACATAATATGCCGTTAAATGAGAAACCTATTTAAAAAATCTTACAGGCTCATATCCACCAAATTTTCTTATCTTGCTTTACATTTTTCCTAGACAAGCTCTGTCTCAAATAATCAGAAGCTAGTCTTTTACCTTATAAGTAGAAATAATTCTACCTGGCCTTAGAATATAAATCCAGGGTGGAAAAAGTAGTCAGCTTCCTGTACATGATTTTCTATCTTTTTTTAAGTCTTTGTAATGCTTTCATCCTCTTTTCTGTTCATATGATGTCCATTAAGTTTGTTTACCTTTTGCCAAATAGTTCTAAGTAACCCCAAAGTAGAAGACTTTGGAAAAACATTGTGAAAACTGAAAAAATACTGTTAGCAAGAATTTTTCCCTGTATAATTATTATTTTTTACCCTTCCAAAAATAAATTTAAATGTATGAATCACATTTTGTCTACTGCAAATGCTTACAATTCTAATAACTTTCGATGTTTATCTTCAGTAAAAAGTAAAATATATTAATTTTTTACAGCATACTTGATAATTTATATTCAATGTATGTAAATATTTTTTTTTAGTACCGTAAAATATGAAAAATATGAATAATCAAATAGAATTAAGGACCCAAGCAGAAATATTTCATATTACATGCTTTGCTCCATTTTAAAAGTATACTCAACAAGAGTAGCCTTTTAATAGAACATGTCTAATGCACTATGGGATTTTTAGAACGTCACAAAAAAATATATTTGTACATACTTTTTGAGTTTTCCCTGCTATTGGTAACAGTTTCAAGCATTTTGGAGAAGTGACACCAATCTGAAATAGAATAACATCCAGTCAGTAAACAATTACAGATAAACAATAAGGCCTAAAAAAAAAAAAGAGTTTGTTTCGGCATGTTCGGGTAACCCGACCCTACCTAGAGATTTTGCCCCGACCCTATCTTTTTTTTTTCTTCCGATAAGAAAAAAATCGGCCTTTTATCTTACTGTGTCACAGAACACATCTGTCATGTACTACTACATACAGACAGTGTTAAAATTCATTATTGAAGATGAGAAGATACTTTAATTAATTATTAAAGATGAGAAGATAGTTTGAAGTCCCTCTTACGCTGATCATTGTAGTGTCATGGGTTTTCGCGTTTTTTAGGCGATCTATTTCTTCGTGACAATTAAGTTTTTTAGAAGTATTACTACATGATTTGACATCAGTTTGTCATTTTGAATTGCAGGTAACTTGAAAATACGTCACTTTACACTAGATAAGAGGATTAACACCGTTATTACCCTGTCATAAATGACTCTCCAGCTTCATGATCATGCGCGTGTCGTTCGCAATTTAGACTGATGTGTTTACGTGTTTAGCCCATATTTCTGCTGGATGCACGAAAGCTAGGTTATATGAAGCTCTAGACCATAAATTCCTGCGTCAGATACTTTGCAGCGTCAAAGACATGTCATTTCAATTTTCCAGCGCCAAAACCCGCACAATGGTCAACTTCGGGAGACCGTTGCCGATCTGCGATTACCGATTTGTAAAGAACAAAGACAATTTAAACTGAGCCATCTTTCGCTAGCAAATACTCAAATTGCAGCCAGAATTCGTCCGCTAAACCAAACGACATTGTTAATGCTTTATTTTATTTTACAATCCTAGTGACAAATATGTTACAGGCGGCAAACCGATCAAAACACAGTCTCAACTTTTTGGGTACGAACATAATAAAACTAGAGCTATCACTAAACGTGATCATACCCCCCACCAGCTCCTTGACACCAAACAGGTCTTTGTCACAGAATGCAGAATGGTTGAGTACAAAAGTAAGAGTTGAACAAGAGCAAATTGTCGCAAGATATGCCTGTCTTACCCAAAGTTGTTAAGCTGGGGCATGCACCGGACAGAATTCAAGTATGAAAAACGTCAAAGGGTAATAACTAAAAAATTAAGCGAGCAAGAGTTATGATTCCTGTGCACTGCACTCCCCCTTGATGAGATCTATCCATCTATGAAATTTCATAACCCTAGCTAGTATAGTTTTGGAGATACGCTCCGGACAAATTTCAAGTATGAAAAACAACAAAGGGCAATAACTCAAAAATTAAGGGAGCAGGAGTTATGGTTCCTGTGCACTGCACTCCCCCTTGATGAGATCTATCCACCCATGAAATTTCATAACCCTAGCTAGTATAGTTTTGGTGATATTCACCGGACCAAATTCAAGTATTAAAAACAACAAAGGGCAATAACTCAAAAATTAAGTGAGCAAGAGTTATGATTCCTGTGCACAGCACTCCCCCTTGGTGAGATCTATGCACCCTTATAATTTCATAACCCTAGCTAGTATAGTTTTGGAGATACCCTCCGGACAAAATTCAAGTATGAAAAATGACAAAGGGCAATAACTCAAAAATTAAGCAAGCAAGAGTTATGATTCTTGTGCAGTGCACTCCCCCTTGGTGAGATCTATCCACCCATGAAATTTCATAACCCTGGCTATTACAGTTTTGGAGATATGCTTTGGACAAAATTCAAGTATAAAAAAAAAAAGAAAAACAAAGGGCAATAACTCAAACATTAAGCAAGCAAAAGTTGTAATTCCTTTGCACTGCACTCCCCCTCGATGAGATCTATCCACCCATGAAATTTCATAACCCTAGCTGATATAGTTTTGGAGATACCCTCCGAATGAAATTCAAGTATGAAAAACGACAAAGGGCAATAACTCAAAAATTAAGCAAGCAAGAGTTATGATTCCTGTGCACTGCACTCCCCCTTGGTGATATCTATCCACTCATGAAATTTCATAACCCTGGCTAGTATAGTTTTGGAGATATGCTTCGGACAAAATTCAAGTATAAAAAAAACAACAAAGGGCAATAACTCAAAAATTAAGCAAGCAAGAGTTATAATTCTTGTGCACTGCACTCTCCCTCGATGAGATCTATCCACCCATGAAATTTCATAACCCTAGCTAGTATAGTTTTGGAGATATGCTCCGGACAAAATTTAAGTATGAAAAAGAAATTTGTCCAGAATCATCAAAGGGCCATAACATTAATAAACCATAACCAAAATACGACATGCACATCTCTGGTTGATACTGAGTCTATTTGTGTAGTTTGAACAAAATCTGTCCAATAGTTGATGAGAAAAAGAGCGGACAAGAAATTTCATGAAAGGGCCATAACTCAGTGAAAAATCAATGAACCATAACCAACATTTCATATGCACATCTCTGCTTGATACTGAGTTTACCTGTGAAGTTTGAATAAAATTCGTCCAGTAGTTTATGAGAAATAGAGCGGACAAAAAGCTACAGACCGACCGACGGACGGACCGACGGACGGACCGACCGACAAGCTGACTCCTATATACCCCCCAAACAGAGTTTTGGGGGGTATAATCATATGATCACCTTGGAACGTTTCGAATTGGCAACTATATTTAAAACGGGGACAACCCTAAGCTAGAGTGAGTGACTGTCAACATTTCGCTGCAAATCATTCCCCAAATTGCAGTTTTATAAATTTCTTCGTTATTAGGGCTGCTGTTTTTTTTTTACGTTCATGTACGTATACAGCAGAGGCAATGAAAAACTGTGTGAAATTTTCTTATTTCATACGTGAACCACATACATTTATACGTGATTGCACACATTCTGCACACGACGTAAATGCATCGCCAAGTATCGATACGATGAGTAAGAATCGCGATATACTATCGCCAGCAAAAATATCACGATGTTCTGATGCATCGATAATATCGCCCCAGCTCTAACTTTTACTTTTGATTTTCACTTTTCTTAATCGATTGAGAAATTCTGGAATCGACTGTAGTCGGTTCTGGAACTCGCTCGCTCCCAAAACTTGAAATCTGGTTTTTAGCGCTTGATTTTGTGACTAATATCAATCAAACTCTTGGATTCAACATAGTGGATAAATAACACGAAAATTGGCCGGTAACAAGACGAATGATTTTTTGTCCACAGATGTCTTGACAAAACTTGACGAATCGGCAAGCTTCTCATTTGATCCCTGTGCCCGGGTTTTAAAATTTGGAATTTTGAAATGATCTTTGACGCTGAAAAATATCTGCCTAAATGTCAATCTGACACCTGAAATTATCGTCTAGAGCTTCATTTAACCTAGCTTGCACGCCACCGGTAGAATATGGACTAAAAACGATCAGTATAAAATGCGAAGGACACGCGGACGACAATGAAGCTGGCGAGTCATTTATGACAAAGTAAGAAAGGCGTTAATCCTCTTATCTAGTGTAAAGTGACGGATTTTAAGGCTACCTAATATTCAAACTGACTTAATGATATCAAATTATGTAGTAATACTTCTCCAAAAATTGATTGTCACGAAAAAATAGATCGACAAAAAACCGTGAAAACCCATGACACTACCGTGATCAGCGTGGCATCGTCCGATCAGATGGACTCCAAACCATCTTCTCATATTTAATAATTAATTCAAACAGTGAATTTACACAAATCTATGATTAAAACAATAAGTGGAAGCTAAAATTCTGTTCGTGAGTGGAAAAAATGTTTTATGAAATGAAAATAATAGATCTATAGCAGACGGGGTGGGGGTGAGGGAGGAGAGAAAGGGTCGTCTGCAAATGCTTGAAATATGTCTGCTTCTTTCTAACTTGATTGGAAATAAAAATATATGGAACAAAATGAATGATATTGAATAAAGTAGAACATCTAATGTTAAAATGTGTCTGATCTATATGAAATTGAGGGGCAGCAGCACCCCTCCCAATTTTCTTGACGGATTTGGATAAAATTTCACAATGTTTCTCATGTCTTCTTCTTTGTGACCTAATACATATTGTCAAGGTTATGAGGTTTGCAATTCATAGCTGCATCATGAAAAAAGGGGGCTTCATGTTATAAGTCATTTTTCACCAATATTTCTAATTCATACTGGACAGTAGACACATAGGGTTGTCCGCAAATGCTTGAAATGTCTGATTCTTCTTAAGTTGATTTGAAATTAAAATATAAGGAACAAAATAACAAAATGAATGATACTGAATTTAGCAAAACATTTAATGTTAAAATGTGTCTGATCTCAATGAAATTGAGGGGCAGCAGCACCCCTCCCGATTTTCTTGATGGATTTGGATAAAATTTCGCAGTGTTTCTCATCTCTTCTTCTTTGTGACCTAACACATATTGTCAAGGTTATGAGGTTTGCAATTCATAGCTGCGTCATGAAAAAAGGGGGCTTCATGTTATATTTCATTTTTCACCAATATTTCTAATTCATACTGGACAGTGGACACATAGGGTCATCTGCAAATGCTTGAAATGTCTGATTCTGCTGAAGATGACTGGAAATTAAAATATAAGGAATAAAATGCAGCACCCCTCCAACACTTCTTGACGGATTTGGATAATATTTCACAATGTTTCACATCTCTTCTTCTTTGTGACCTAGCACATATTGTCAAGGTTTTTAAGTTTGCAATTTATAGCTGCATCATGGAAAAGGGGGCTTCATGTTATATTTCATTTTTCACTGATACTTGAATTATATTTCTAATTAATAATATTCACTGTATGGAAACTCTGTACAGGAAATTTCTTCGGTGAATTCAAGATGGCGGACACGTGTTATTGACAAAGTAAGTGTCGTTTAATTTTGGTCCAAACTTGTTTCAGATTGCATCCCCCACAACGAGTAAGGTACCAATCTAAAGAGCTTTGACTGAAAAATCAAGCGATAGTAGCTGATGAGAAAACGGGAGTGCCTCTTGTCCGTAATCCCTCGCTGAACATGATGTTTTGATGAAGTTAAAAAAGTAAGCGGGAGAACGGGAGAAAACTGGCTTTATTTCATCGAATAGAAAGCTAACGATAAAAGAAGGTGCCTCGATCGGTGGGGAAATGTCATATTCTTACAACTGTACCGAAATACGTTGCTTATATTTACTGATTTAGCTGCTATAAAGTTTTGAAATTTTGCATGGTGTACTCTTCGGTGCAAACCGAAACTAAACTACTGTATGGTTGGGTGATCGAAATTTCTGTACGCTTCGGTAACAAATATGAAGTCAAAAATCTGTACGCTTCGGTGAAAATGATTAAAGGAGAAAAATGCTAGAACAGTCTATTTGTATTTCCCGCACAGCGAGAATTTCTTATACAAGTACATGAAACCAATTTGTGTCATTTACTCTATATTTTGTTTGTCATGTTAAAACCGTATAATGCCTCAAAAATGAGTCACGCCAGGGTTTCCTGGCTTTGTAAGGATTTGATAGAGAATTCTTTGTTATTCCCATTTTCTAAAGGAAAAGTACGAGCCATTTTAAAATAATGTTTAAAATTAGTGTGAATTTGAAAAAAAAAAAAAAAAAACTATCCCCAGATAAAACTACAATGTATCAACGTATTCAGATGACCTCGATCAAGACCTTTTATTCTGGTATACTAAACACCGGAGTGTAAAAAAGATAAAGATATGTTATTAACGGAATGTAAGAAAAAAAGATTAAGTTCCATGTGTATAATTTTATGGTAGAACACTGAAAGTAGAGGAAAACAATAATACTAAAGTAGTTCCTCATCCGTGTAACTGAAACATAAAAAGTGTGAGTTTATAAAAGCTTTAAAATGAAAGCTACGGAATAAGGACAACATGTCCCTTGGAAATGCTTACAAAAGGTTGATAGAAAGGGGGCGTAACTCAGAAAACGATGTAATGAAGACAGAGTTGCCTGAGTGTGTTGTATAGTCATCCGGAGCTTCTAGTCAAAGGATTTGATACTTTGAAAATTAAGATCGAGATTAGTGGGTTTTTTTCCCCTAAATGAAAAAAGAGCTTTGGTTCTTCTAGACTAAATTTCTCAGTTCTATCGATGTGTGAAAACTGTCAATTTCAATTAATGAAGAAACGCATAATTTATGCTAAAGTAAAACTCTTAAATGTGAATTTAATAACAGGCATGCGATTATCTTTTTTAAAAGGTCTCATAAGGTATAAAGAATAACAAACGATCACTAAGGCGATATCAATGTAAATTAAAAATGAGCTATATAGCTACAAGGCAGTGCACAAAGGAGTTTTGTATTGCATTTTTCACTGCCGGTTCTTAGTGTTTGAAAAGTCAAGCCAAAGCTCAGAGATGTGTCATTGTTTGATTCGGGCTTTATATGGCTTTCCAACTGGTTCTAGTCCCAACTGGTTCTAGTCCGATCAACACAAAAGTTTGCTCTCACCAGCACTGGGCTTGGGCTCTAAAAATGTGTCGCCAAAAGACATACAAACATAGCCATGGAGCGTCCTTTGTGGAATTCTAACCAACACCATCCACAAAAAGTTACTAAAAATCTACATTACCTACTGCGCCACGGAAGACCCCTGATCAATAAATAATTATAGAGGAGGTACGGTTCTATATTTCGCTTTTCACATGATGCGTCTTTGAAGTTTATACTATGGATGGCTTCTACATTTTTAGTGTTAGACCAAGACAAAAACCTTAAGTTTATTATTTTCATGTTAAAGGCCAATATATATATACACACGTATACAGGATGCTTCTGTTCATGTTGTTCAGTACTTCTCAATAACGAGCCATTTTAGTGTACGAAGTTGCGGATTTATACATCACGTTTCTTTGAGTTTCAACATAAAAACATCAAGTAAATGACCCATGTAGGCTGTTCGTATATTTCCTTTTTTCCTCCCTTAATCGTTTTCACCGAAGCATACAGATTTTTGACTTCATATTTGTTACCGAAGCGTACAGAAATTTCGATCACCCAACCATACAGTATGTTTAGTTTCGGTTTGCACCGAAGAGTACACCATGCAAAATTTCAAAACTTTATAACAGCTAAATCAGTAAATATAAGCAACGTATTTTGGTACAGTTGTAAGAATATGACATTTCCCCACCGAGCGAGGTACATTTTTTTAATCATTAGCTTTCTATTAGATGAAATAAAGCCAGTTTTCTCCCGTTCTCCCGCTTACTTTTTCAACTTCATCAAAACATCATGTTCAGCGAGGGATTGCGGACAATTGGCACTCCCGTTTTCTAATCAGCTACTATCGCTTGATTTTTCAATCAAAGCTCTTTAGATTGGTACCTTACTCGTTGTGGGGGATGCAATCTGAAACAAGTTTGGACCAAAATTAAACGACACTTACTTTGTCAATAACATGTGTCCACCATCTTGAATTCACCGAAGAAATTTCCCGTACAGAGTTTCCATACAGTGATATTGGACATATTTGAACGGATTTGGATGAAATATTCTCAGATCATGTAACCTAGTATATACTGTCAAGGATTTTTAATTTATAACACTGTCATGGAAAAAGGGGGCTTCATGTAAAATTTAAATTGCATCTGTCCTTTCGTACGTCCACTTCTTGTGAACGCAACTCCTCTCACATTTCTAGACGGATTTGGATGAAATTTTTACAGAATGTTTCTCATCATGTAACCCAGCGCAGATTGTCAAGGATGTGTGTTTAATTTTTACCAATCTCTCTAATTACTGGTTGTATCTCAACAGATATGGGTGATATCTCACAGATTGTTTGACCTTGTGCATATTGTCAGAGTTTTAGAATTTATTGCTGTGTCATGGAAAAAGGGGGCTTCATGTCAAATGTAAATTTTCATCTTTGTTCCTCAAGCTACTGGACAAAATTTCGTGAAACTTCATGTTTTTATTGCTTAATCAAAGCCAATAACCATTGAGTCTGTTGTGCATGCGTCTCTCCACCCATCAGACCATCGGTAAACCTTTTAGATTATAAGTAGCTCAGTATATCCATTGAGCTACCCAAGCAGGTGCTAGAAATTCCAAAACTTTAGTCTGTTAAAGCTAGCTGCTTGAAATAGCAACTTGTGGTGGTGTATATTGTGATGACAGTACTCTTGTTTCACTTTTTAACTCTAAAAGACAACAAAAGTGGACACTTGTAATTTTACAGTTGTGTCAGGAATGTGTGTTCTAGATAAAAAAAGAAACATGGACATCCTTTGTTAACCCAACTTTTCTACAATTAAATCAGTAAGTTATATAGTCACTCTAAAGTGTTCTGGAGGGGGAGGGTATTAAACATAAAAACAAACGAAACATTCTAGTATTCATCAGTCTATTTAGAAACTTGGAAATAAATATTTTAACTTTTTCAGGTGTTTTAGCTTTTTACCACACAATCCACACTTTCAACAACCTTTAAAAAAAACTTTTGAAAACATTGTGGGAAAAGGAGAAAATGCTATAAATCATTCTCTATGCTTGCCATAATGTTTTCTACCCTTCCCAAAACAAATTTCAGTTTGTGAGTAACATCTGTTTTGTCGTCTGCAAATACTTGTAAAAATTTCAATTAAGAAAAGAGTTAAACAAAAGTTGACAGCACTTAATGGGGGAGGGGGTGGGGGTAGGGGAGTGGGGGAAAGATGCAAATATAGAAGTATTATAAGTATTATGTAAATGAACATAGAATTTGAGCATTTAACACTCAATAAGAAAATTAGTGACAGACTTGAGGTCTTTTGAACACATAATGAGAAATGGACTCGGGGCTGGTAGCTACCATTTTCTCTTTTTTCCTTAAGGTTTTTTTTTCATTTTCAAAAGCAAATACCACCTTTTGATCCTTATTAAATATGTTTTCTACAAATGCTTAGGTTTGGACAAGTCTACATTTTTTCATTTTAGTTGAAATTTTAAGCGCTTTCAAAATGCTTTGGGTGGGAGTGGGGTGTTAAAAAAATAATAATAAAAAAAAAAATTTTGCCCCTACCCTACCTAACATTTTTGGAGACGTTACCCTAAACAAACCATTTTTTTTTTTTAGGCCTAATTTAAAATTGGATTTTAATAAACATCTCCTTGCCATCCATCAGCTTACATGCACAAATGAACGTGTGAAATTGGATTGGCGATCAGTAAAACTTGCAAGTGAAATTGGTTCTTGGCATTTACCTTACAGAAAGGCCACATCACTATTTCCATGCCAAATCAACCAGAGTGAACCAGGTCAGACCTTTTTCCTGAATTGTACCATAAAAACCCATTTCACTTTGTTTTTGAATGGGTAGATCTAGTATTTCTTAGTGTTGGGCAATCGGTTTAAAACCTCAATCGATTATCGCTTCGTAATCGGAAGAGCAAACCAACTAGCTATCGATAGTACAATCGGATTAGACTCCATTTAAATGAGAATGTCGTTTTGCTTAAAATACTGTGACAATATTGTAAACATGATGGTCTTCATGTATTAAATATAAAGATGTCGTATTCTGCACTTTAATCAGTTTGAATACATTACAATTAAGTTTTCTGCTGAAGTCAATATCATTCATTTTGTTCCTTATAATTTCCAACCGAGTTAAAAAAGAATCAGACATATACCTAATAGTTCAAATATTTGCAGATGATCCTCTTTCTCTCTACCCCCCCCCCCCCCCACTATATTTTCATTTCATAAAACAACATTTTTTTCCACTCATAAACAGAATTTTAACTTCCACTTATTGCTTTATTCAGAAATTTGTGTAAATTCACTTTTAAAATTCATTATCAAAGGTAAGAAGATAGTTTGAAGTCCCTCTGTTCGGACGATGCCACGCTACTCACTGTAGTGTCATGGGTTTTCACGCTTTTTTGGCAATCTATTTTTTTTTGACAATTAGTTTCTGGAGAAGTATTACTACATGATTTGACATCATTTAGTCAGTTTAGATAGCAAGTAACTTAAAAAGCTGTCACTTTACACTAGATAAGAGGAATAACACCTGCGTTACTCTGTCATAATTGATTCGCCAGCTTCATTATCATCTGGGTGTCCTTTGCATTTTATACTGATCTAGTTTAACCCATATTTCTACCGGATGCACGCAAGATAGGTTATATGAAGTTCTAGGCGATAATTTCATGCCTCAGGTTGACATTTAGGCAGATATCTTTCATCGCCAAAGACAGGTCATTTCATTTCAACTTTCCAAATGTCAAAACCTGGGCTCAAGGAAGCTTGCCTAGTTGTCAACTTTTGTCAAGATATTCATGGACAAAAATTTGTTTCTCATTTTTCAGCCAATTTTCGTGTTTGTTATCCAGCATGTTTAAAATCCAAGATTGTGATTAATAATAGTCACAAAACCAAGCGCTAAAAACCAAAATTCAAGTTTTGGCACCAAGCCAGCTTAGCAACCGACTACAATCGATTCCGGGATTTCTCAATTGATTATCGGAATCGGAAGCCAAAACCAACTGACTTTCGACTATAGTCGATCATCGGCCCACCACTAGTATTTCTCACTGATTACACAATCATGATGAATGTGTATGCACATTACTATTGAATAATATTAGTTGATTCTTTCCCTGCATCGAGTCTTCTCTGAGATTATCTTTCTTCATAGTCAAGTCTTCCAATTTTTAAGTTATTTCAGTTAAGGAGATATTTGGCAAACTGGACTCTTGTCATACTAAATAAATTGGAGGTTTTGATAATGAGGTAGTCTTACACTGTTCTTGGCAATGTACATTTTTTATGTAATGCCTGGCTCCAGTTTGTTCATCACTTAACTGTTTAATTTTTTGAGCATGAAATATAGTCCTAGAAAAACTGAATATCTACCTTTTGAAAACTTAATTTTATTTTACCCCAGATTTAGAGGGTAACTCTCTGGCTATGGTTGCAATTATGTGTTTGCAATGGATACAAAATAATACCTTTGCTGACTTTCAAATCAAGAGGCAAATAAAAGCCTGATACTTAGTGAAGAAATTTTAAAAGGGTATGATTTACCTTTTTACCTTAATCTACTATCAGTTACTAAAAGTAGAATTTACAAACCTGTGTCTTACTGAATGTTTTTGTTGCTAAAACATTTGTCGCCACTCTTCTAGGGTAGAGTACTAAGAAGTACTTCTACAATCATAATAAATACATTTAACTGCCTTCAAACAGTCCAGCTGTACTTTCAATGAATTAGTCTATACAGTAACCTAGAGCGGTTAGAAAAAAAAAAAGTCATTTGTTTGTAATATCCGGCTTCCAGTACAGTCCGAAACAATGTAATGAATGCATATGACGGGTGAAATATTCATGAAATCCTTCAATGTGAAAAATTAACAAGGAAATATTTGCATCGAACAAAAAGCGAATACCTGGGTGTAATCCACCCGTGTCAAATTGAGTTCCATCATCTTGAAGAGCTGTCCAGTGCTTGAGTTTGTCGACTTTGACGTTTGACAGTTTCGCTAGCACCGGAAGTCAACGAAAAATGCTCAGCAGTTCCGCACTGAATATAAATGAGATGTTTATACTGCGGTTGTTTTCAGCTGTTGCCTAAAATAAATAGAATTATGGACATTTCGTACCATAACAATTTCGTACCAGTCATTTCGTACCATAGGATTGGTCATTTCGTACCATGATTTTACCATTTCGTACCATATTTGTGGTCATTTTGTATCATGATTTCACCGAGAAAATCTATTTAAATAATAGAAAATAACAGTCGATCTTAGATGTAAAAAAAAAAGTTTATTTGATTAATAATACTTGCAATATAAGATAAGATTATAGTTGATATAAACGAAACATAATGGATGAATGTGTAGATAAATAACGCAATGATGATTTTTTTCGCTTTTGCATTCGACATTTCTATTTCAATTTTGTAACAAATGTAATTAAATGCAAACACCAAACAAATTATTTTCAAATTGTAATTACCAATCATGTAACAAACATCAACCAAACAATGTAATTATCTATCAACTGTGTTAAACATCGATGGTTTCCTTTAATTGATTAGCGAATATTTTCTTTATACATATGCAACAAATGCAGCTGTTAAAACTTTTTGCAATTATAAAAGGAACATTTTTTTTAAAAAAGATCATCGAAAAACACATCTTAATAATCGTTAGGTAAATAAACTATCAGCTTGATACGAATTCTTAAGTTATGGTACGAAATTGTAATATTATGGTACGAAATGGTCAATGCATGGTACGAAATGGTAATCCTTTGGTACGAAATGGTAATATAATATATGGTACGAAATGGTTTTGGTACGAAATGTCTGTATACCAATAAATATAGGCACACTGATCAACGTGAGCCGCGGACACCATGTGTTCTCGGTACACCAGATCGAATTTTTCCATGGAAAAACCGGAGGTGGTGTAAGTATTTTCATTTTTATGGACCTGATTAACCAAGATAGAAATGTTGATTTACAGCAATGTCAAGACGAATGATTGATCTGTTTACACACATACTAAGGAATAATAATACCATCATATAAGCGAGCTGTGGCTTTATGAGCAACTGGGGTCTGATTGTTTTGAAGTTTGATGCCGATTTTCGGACAAAATCCCCTAACCATTGTTCATTTTACAAGTTTGTATGATAAGATAAATGTATTCCCTAAAGGAACACAAAATTTCACTCAGAAATGTCCATCCAAAGCGAAGATATACGTTTTTGAATGGACCTGGGTAGAGGAAAATATGCTAACAAGACACCATTTTCATTTTCAGAGTATGTACATGGACACCAGATCAGAAAAAGCTTGTGGTAACTGGACACCAACCTTTAAATCATCAATACTTCTGCCTGAATCTCGATGCATGGGCTGTATACGAAGACTATTTTTGTAAACATTATGTCACTACGGTCCATTATCTGATAAAGAGCATGTTCAGCGCCATTTCATTACTTGTAGCACTTGCTTTTTTGAAATATTTGCAATGTTACGGCAATTTACGAAGTAGACCTACGATGCTTGATCACAATTGACCGGTCTTTGCCTCCACTGTTGGTGCAAGACATGTTTTTTTTTTTTTACAGCGTTTCAGTTTTATGAATGGCGTATTAACCCATTACCACGCAATCACGAGCTTTAATGTCCCTGGGAAAGATGGCTTCTAAAAACATTGTCTATAAAGAAAAACCCCTATTAACTACTACATAGTGTACATTATTTACCACATTTGGTCTGATTTTTAGTTTAAATAATTTTCACATCCGCTCGGCCAACTGTCAGCGGGCTCTTAGAATGGCGTTCTACCCTTCCTACATTTGCATGCGTGCCTTTGTTCGTCTACGCGTTTATTTCTAAAAGTTTTATTTAATTGACTTCTCCTCAGAAATCACCATGTGGAAATCAACAAAATTCAACGTGGATGGTTCCATAAATTTCTTTCGAGATACTTCGATCCTTTAAAAAAGATGGCTAATGTGGAAGGAGCTTATTTTCGGTGTACGGCGCGTTTTGAAAATTGTAAATTTGTCCTCTCAAAAGAACTCAATCACGAGATTGGCATTGGGTAGATTTCTATCACATTCCTTCAATAAATTTTGATCTGCTGAAAAACATGGCTTTTGTTGGTGGGACTTATTTTCTCTTTGTGTCATAAAGCGGAAGTACTTGCAGCTCTTTAAATAAATGATAATACATGTATGTAGATCTACATGTATTTCATAACTCAGATGATCACTGATAATGTTTCATTTTATCCAATATGCTGGGTGATCATGATATATGAGATATTAATCTTTATTGTTACAAACTTACATAGTTCTTGGAAATGCAGCATTAGTGCACAGAAATAGTTACAGTTCAAGCTATATTAATCAATTACCAAAGGGACGGTCAAAAGAGCTTGCCAAAGGCAGGTGCTTGCTTGATACAGATGAATGTCTGTGCATTGCTATTTGTTGGGAACTACATGTATGTTTGTTTATGCAGGTTGCTTGCTTAATACATGTGGCTAACATGTCAGGTTTTACTGTATTTCGTATTGCTGAAATTATTGGAGAGGTCATCAGACCCTCCAACAGTGGTGAGTTCAAATTGCAGACTGCCACAGAATTTGCTGTCTAATTCTATTTCTTCGAGCGTAAAATTTTGTTCTGATACACAGTCTGCTTCATCATGGTTTTGTAAATAAAGCGAAATAAAAAAACCGAAACAGGAAATAGACGTGGTTTATTTCTTATAAATGACGAATTTCAGAAAAGATTTAATTTAGTAATTTGCCATGGCTGCAATTAACCTCTCTAATAATTTCCTAACACACTACGTACAAAACTATTTCTGAGCACTAATGCTGCATTTCCAAGAACTATGTAAGTTTGAAACAATAAAGATTAATATCTCATATATCATGATCACCCAGCATATTGGATAAAATGAAACATTATCAGTGATCATCTGAGTTATGAAATACATGTAGATCTACATTTGAATTTATTGAAAGAGCTGCAAGTACTTCCCCTTTATGACACAAAGAGAAAATAAGTCCCACCAACAAAAGCCATGTTTTTCAGCAGATCAAAATTTATTGAAGGAATGTGATAGAAAGCTACCCAATGCCAATCTCGTGATTGAGTTCTTTTGAGAGGACAAATTTACAATTTTCAAAACGCGCCGTACACCGAAAATAAGCTCCTTCCACATTAGCCATCTTTTTTAAAGGATCGAAGTATCTCGAAAGAAATTTATGGAACCATTCACGTTGAATTTTGTTGATTTCCACATGGTGATTTCTGAGGAGAAGTCAATCGAATAAAAATTTTAGAAATAAACGCGTAGACGAACAAACGCACGCATGCAAATGTAGGAAGGGTAGAACGCCATTCTAAGAGCCCGCTGGCAGTTGGCCAAGCGGATTTGAAAATTATTTAAACTAAAAATCAGGCCAAATGTGGTAAATAATGTACACTATGTAGTAGTTAACAGGGGTTTTTCTTTATAGACAATGTTTTTAGAAGCCATCTTTCCCAGGGACACTAAAGCTCGTGATTGCGTGGTAATGGGTTAATACGCCATTCATAAAACTGAAACGCTGTAAAAAAAAGAACATGTCTTGCACCAACAGTGGAGGCAATGACCGGTCAATTGTGATCAAGCATCGTAGGTCTACTTCGTAAATTGCCGTAACATTGCAAATATTTCAAAAAAGCAAGTGCTACAAGTAATGAAATTGCGCTGAACATGCTCTTTATCAGATAATGGACCGTAGTTACATAATGTTTACAAAAATAGTCTTCGTATACAGCCCATGCATCGAGTTTCAGGCAGAAATATTGATGATTTAAAGGTTGGTGTCCAGTTACCACAAGCTTTTTCTGATCTGGTGTCCATGTACATACTCTGAAAATGAAAATGGTGTCTTGTTAGCATATTTTCCTCTACCCAGGTCCATTCAAAAACGTATATCTTTGCTTTGGATGGACATTTCTAAGTGAAATTTTGTGTTCCTTTAGGGAATACATTCATCTTATCATACAAACTTGTAAAATGAACAATGGTTAGGGGATTTTGTCCGAAAATCGGCATCAAACTTCAAAACAATCAGACCCCAGTTGCTCATAAAGCCACAGCTCGCTTATATGATGGTATTATTATTCCCTAGTATGTGTGTAAACAGATCAATCATTCGTCTTGACATTGCTGTAAATCAACATTTCTATCTTGGTTAATCAGGTCCATAAAAATGAAAATACTTACACCACCTCCGGTTTTTCCATGGAAAAATTCGATCTGGTGTACCGAGAACACATGGTGTCCGCGGCTCACGTTGATCAGTGTGATAGGGCTTGCTGAGTCTACGTAAATCGAAACCCGACAGTGCTCTCGAATGTGCATCCTGTTGTAGATCTTTTATCATTTTCCACCATGATTTACATTTTTTTTCGTTCGCGCTGCTTCTAACAACATTAAAAAAATCGTGCACCAAAAGATGCAACTCAAAATGCAAATTTCTGCTTGTAATACATGGATCCGTGGAAATCGATATTTGACCAATCAGGACATCGCATTTATTCTACCCGATGTCCTACCTTGGTTTCTGCTATTTCGGCTCACAAATAAACGACTGTTAACGTTGGAAGAGTGCAATTCTCTTTATTTATGTTGTGTTTTTTAAAGTTTGAATTTTAAAAAAAGCTTAAAAAATGTGCTTTGCGAACGTGTACCGATTACTTAAGATCACGCAGAGGCTACAGACAAGTTTAAATTGTGATGATTACTGAAAATTTGAACTTATGCAAAGAGCTGATCAGCGTTGGATAATGGATTAATTCAAAGTATTCTATAATTTTTCCACTCTGAAAGAGAAAACTGAAAAACAAAGGTAAAAATAGACATATATGAAGTATTAATAAAAAGAAAATACTTTTACTTGAATATTAACCTTGTTCAATAACCTATGCTCTTCCAAAAAGTGGCCGCGTAACTTGTCACCAATGTTTCAATTTGACATTAATCTTAACCCATGGTGCATGAAGAATATGCTGAATGTGTACTGGGATCGTATATACGATCTCTGATGTGTAGATATAGATCAGATTGCAAATTACATGATGATTAGTCTTGCATTTAAAGAACCTGCTGATTACAATAAGCACTTTGACGAGTAGTTCTTCCTCACTAGGAGTATATTTCAATTTTAAAAAAAGTCTAACTTCTGATCTGGTGGAACTTGGAAATTTTTCTCTTGACTTATCTGTTTAAACCGTTTACCACATAACGGGTTTTAACGACCCGTAGAAAGCTCTTAAAACCATTGCAGAGAAAGGAGAAAATGCTTGTAACATTCATTTTATCCTTTTCTCACTGTGTTTTAAGCTCTTTCAAAAACAAAATTCATTTTTGAATCATTTATTTTGTTGTCTGCAAATATTTGAGTTTGGATTGCTCTAAAAATTTTGTCATTTGGTGACGAGTTTAAATGGATTAGCACATTAGCACAAAGGGTGTGTTGGTAAACTGTTAATTTGATAGGAAGTGTGTTTGATTGCAAAGCAAATTACCGCTCTAATCAACTTGACCACCCGTTGTCATCAGTATATCATATACTACCGTCAATGATATTAACAATTTTCTTAATTGACAACACACTTAACGCATTGTATAATCCATCAGACAACTCTTTTCCCCTTAACCCGATAATAAATTTTTTTCATTAACTTAAACCTCTCTGTAGAATCAGACATTCTTTAAACTTTTCAAAAGGTTTGTAATTCAGTGATATAAATTTGTTATGATGCTGAGATGACTTTACTAGCCAAACGAAAGCAATAAGTATCGTTAATTCTATTATTCTTTGGCAAAACGGAGATTTGTTGATGTTTTTTATATGTTCAAATTTTTGTTTAAACATGTAAATCTCTTACAATTGTACGTCGCCCCCGTAATTCGCCCTATTAATACATCTCCGTATGTAAATTAGTTAAGCATCCTTAAATTGCTTACCGGGAATTTATCATCGATAGAAATGTATGATTAAAATACTTTTTTCCGGAATTTTATTGAGAGAAAAAGCCATGACAGCACGATTTAAGTAGCCTATCTGCTATACTGTATATATGTAATGACTACGTTTGTTTGTGAGATCTTGGCAACAGTAACTTAGGTAGTCGGTTTATCTTATCACCACGGATCCATGTGATCGTGAAGTTACGCCATTGTTTTTTTTTTTGCTCCATATGCTTACAAAAAATCAAATGGAAATATCTGCATCTTTAACTCTTAAAGCCCCTTTTACAACTATATAGATCTAGCTGCCTATGCGGCCAGCGTGTAACAAGATCAGACTGCACAAAACGTGCAGTCTTATCTTTGATCTCCACTTACCACGTTACTTTACATGCCAGACTAAAATCACCATTATATATTGTAATTATTTGAGTCTTACATGTATTTCTCAACTGGAAATATCTAACTCTTTACCAAACGATAAAATATGATCGAGACTGGTCCAAATTGAAATCATTTGCAGACGACAAAATAAACGGAACTTAAAAAATTGAAATTTGTTTCCAGCAGGGTAGAAAACATTGTAGGAAAGGGAGAAAATGCTAGTTACTAGCATGTTCTCCTTTTCACACTATGTTTTCAAAAGGCTTCTATCTCAAGGTCTTTAAAACCGGGGATTGTTTGGTGAACAGTTAATGGTTTATCGGGCTCTGTCAGGGTTAATACGGATTTCTCGAGCAACGGCGTCTACCTTGCCTTCTTGAGAAAAATCTTGTAAACACCGGGATTTTCTCCTTTTCCACAGTGTTTCCTACCCTTTCACGGATTTATAAATCCTAGTATTTGTGCAGCACTTTGTAGAATGTCTGTATGTATGTATGTTTGTCTGTGCCACTCTCTCACCTCAAGCGTCAGTAATAATGGCATAACACACCATCACACACACACAACTAACACACACTCTTTTCAAAAGGAAAGAAGACATGCTTTAGGGAGGAAATATATAATATGATAATTTCACGTAATTAATGTTTTAATCTTTAAATTCGTACATAGAAGTTACAACAAAGAAATTTACAGTCAAAACACACAACTACGTGCTCACAAAACCACAAAACCATGAAATAAAGCACTTTTCCATCAGTAATATGATAAGGCACAAGTAAACAGTTTGCTTGGAATTGGCCAGGGTTCAAAATTAGAAATAAGTCAGTAAGGTAGGTTTTTGGGAAAAGAATATGCAGGTAACCAGCATATACAGGTATAATTTTTTTTCAACCGTATGTTTACCACCCTTTCTAATCATTTTCCATCATTTTTTCACCATTGAATTCGTCTTCAACAAATACTTTCAATTTGGACTCTGTGAAGAATACGTCATAAGGCAAGCTTTTAATCAGTTCTGCCACATTAAAAATGTGTCCTTTAAAAATATCTTTGAACGTGGGCAAGCCTAGATTTTCTTCATATCAGGGTTAAGGTTGGGATGAGTTTCAAAAATCTTAAACATGGATAAAAAGCTGTATCATGGAGGTTTTTTTTTTTAACGGGCTGACTGGCAAAACTATGGTATAGACCCCTGTAGTCCACACAGGCTGACCTGGACCGGAACTTTTCATGAGCTCATTCGGCAATCCTCAGGTGATGGGAGCCATCATATCCCTCAGCTCTAACTGGTGGATTGATATGTATACATATTTGTCAGATCCATTATCTTCCGCTAGATGGCATTCTATAAATACTTATCTATCTAATTTGGGCATCCTGGGTACAGAACCGATCCACTTTCCTACGCGACAACCGTTACTTTGAATTTCAAACGAAGATAAACGTTTACTCAATAAAACGCTACCTCTTGCAATTCACTCAGCTATGATCATCAGCAGTCTAGAGAAATCTGGAGCTAAAGTAGGTCTCATTTCTCCTCAAACGTATTGATAAAAGCTATTTTCTACATTACTACTTTATAGAGCGTGATATTACAGTCAGCCAGCTTTTGGGGCTAGTGACGCGTCATATAAGACAGTCGAATCTTCGAAGAATATGACATGCGCAGACAACGTGTTTTAGTCGGTTTTAGGCCGGTCCCATCACGTGACTTCTCAACCGCTCACGTGATTACTCAATTTTTGACGTGCGGGAAATCGCGCTCCATGAAGAAAAAAAAGATGACATGGCGTTCATATAAGAAAAAAAAATGTTTGTTTCGGACACGTTAGTATGTTTTTTAATCCTTCGTAATTTGTTGATTGTTCCTTAGTGATGGAAATAGCATGCAAATCATGATTTTCTTTTTCCTGTCTTCCACGTATTTACACCAACGCCAGTTTGCGAATCTCTTTCTGTTCCCGCCTTCAGATTTTTTTTGAAATGTCGCTCAAAAGATGGTTTGAGTAATGTTATTATTATGATCACTTATACTTATCATAAGTTCGCCCTGGGACTAAATTGAAATCAATGATATGTATTCCGTGATATTGTAAAGGTGAATTAAAAAAAGAAATGGCTTTTTTTGAATGCGGGGCCTAGATCTGTAGTGCTACAATGATGCCTTTGCATGATAATGATATATTTAACTCTTTATCAAACGATGCAACTTTAGGCTAGACCAAAATGAAGGGATTTGATAAGGACAAAATAAAAATGATTTAATCATTTACCAAACAATACCTGGTTTTTACGACCCTGAGACAGAAGCCTTCTGAAGCAGGGATCTTATAAGATCCCTGTTCTGAAGACATTGTGGGAAAAGGAGAAAATGCTGGTGACCAGCATTTTCTCCTTTTCCCACAATGTTGTCTGTCCTGCTGGAAACAAATTTCAATTTTTGAATTTAATGTATTTTGTGGTTTGAAAATGCTTTCAATTTGGACAAGTCCAATATTTTGTCGTTTGGTAAAGAGTTGAAAATTAAATTTTGTGTTTGAAAAGACAGAAATCATTGTGGGTAAAGGAGAAAAATGCTGGTTACCAGCATTTTCTCCTTTTCCAGCAGTGTTTTCAAAGGCCTTCTTCAGGGTTGGTACAGAGATATACATGTAACCTGGTGAAAATTTAAACTTGTTTTTGAAAGGGTAGAAAACATTGTGAGTTGTGGAGAAAATGCTGAAAATCAGATTTTCCTATTGGCCTGTGCATCAGAACCTGGTTTGCCATATCAGCCAGTGATAGAATTGGATCCTAGATCAGACTATATGTTCTGTGCAGTCTCATCCCGATACACTATATCTACTAAGCAGCTGAAAAAGAAATCACTGCTTCAAACAAGCAAAGTAAAGGGCTTTTGAAGACATGTTTTAAATCTGATGCTCATACTTATAATCATGTTTTCAACAGGAAGAGCATGAAGTTGAAAAGACATTAAACTTTACCAAATGACAAACTTTTAAACTGGTCCAAATTCAAAGCATATGCAGACAATATAATAATCATGACTTAAAAATTGAGAATTGTTTTTTTTTAAGGGTAGAGAAAAATGTAGGAAAAGGAGAAAATGCTGGTTACCATCATTTTTCCCCTTTTCCACAATGTTTTCTTTGGGTTTGTTAAAAGTTGTGATTGTGTGGTTAAGGGCTTTAGCAACACTTTAATTTTCAGCATTACTGGCTGAAAGCCAGCAGAGCTTATGTCATCGTGTGTTTCTGTCTGTCTGTCCATCTGTCTATCCGTTAGTCATTCTTGTTTACACCATAAAGTCTGGATTTGTTGTCAGATTTGCATGAAACTTGCATAGTTTATTAAGCTCAACAATAGCTTTAACTCTATCGGTTTTGAAAAAAAAATCCAACTAACAGTAAGGGAAATGTAGCCATTTAAATTTGAAAAATTCCTCCTTTTTGAACAATGATTTCTATCCTGCTGGAAACAAATTTCAATTTTTTACTTATGTTTTATTTGTCGTCTGGAAGCCCTTTTAATTTGGACCACTCTAAAATTTTGTGGGCAAATTTTCATGAATCTTGCATTGCTTCTTTATAATTATCAATAACTTAAACCCAATGGATTTGAAAAAAAAAATCCAACAAATACTATGGGAAAAAAGTAGCCATTTCAAGTTGAACACTTCATTGCCTGTTTACATGATAAAGTCTTTTTTTTTATAAGACTTTTGTGAATTTTTCACAGTTTGTTACTCTCATTAATAGCTTTAACCCTTTTGATTCTGAAAAAAAAATCTAACAAACAGTAAAAAGAGTCATTTCATGTTGAAAATTTCAATTTCTTGTTTACATGATGAAGTCATCATTTTGTGGTCGCATTTTCATGAAACTTGCACAGTTGCTTTGTCTCAACAACAGCTGGAACCCTATGGATTTTTGAAAAAAAAAACCCTGACAAACAGTATGGGAAAGGTAGTGATTCAAAGTTGAAAATTTCCATTTCTATTTTAGGCAATGAGGTTCACAGTATTGATTAAATTCTGTTGAAACTTGCAAGGATTTATCAAGGGATTGAACTCTATTAAAAGTGAAGCTAAATACACAAATATCACATTTACTTTAATTCTTTACCACATGACAAAATTTTAGACTGGTTCAAATTGAAAGCAATATTGCAGACGACAAAATAAAGGTGACTGAAATTTTGAAATTTGTTCTGGGAAGGGTAGAAAACACTGTGGGAAAAGGAGAAAATGCTGGTTACCAGCATTTTCTCCTTTTCCCACAGTGTTTTCAAAAGGCTTCTTTCTCAGGGGCGTCAAAAGTAGGGATTGTGTGGTAAAAGGTTAACCCTTTACCAGATGACAAGATTCTGGCCTTGTCAAAATTGAAGGCAGTTGCAGAAGACAATTACAATCTGGATCAATTGCTGCAATTGTTCTTTGATAGAGTAGGAAATTTTTTTTTTTTACATAAGGCTTCTTTCCTGTGTGGTAAAGCATTAACAGCTGACAATTTTGGACTTGTCCAAACTGATTGTGATAACAGACTACAAGCAAGTTATGGCTTAATGATGAAAATTGTATCAAAAAAAGAAGAAAACATTGTGAAAAATGGTTGCACATGTATGTTATTTTCACCTCGCATTATTGTTTACTAAGTAAGTGTGCCCAATATGACCTAAGTTGTCGACGGGCCTTAAAACGCTATTCATTCATTATTCATTCATTGGATTATCAATGTCCATGTGCAATTTTGTCCTTTTTATTTATGTAGCTTTTGTTCATGGTCGATAAGCTGACAACAATCTCTATGAATATTTTGTCCTTTTTATCCATGTAGCTTTTGTTCATGGTCGATAAGTTGACAGCGTTCTCCATGAAAAACTTGTATCCTAGTATGGTACTGCAGTACAAATACATATTCTCTCCTTCATGGTCACTCTGTCATTCACACAGGTTGCTCTTTTATATCGATATCTGTAAGGCTTTTCTCTTTAACCCCCTGCATTCTTTCTCTCTGAAAAAAAAAAGTTTAACAGCTCCCCTGCTAATTCTTATAAATGTTCCTTACTCTTTCTTTCTTTATAAAATCTCCCCTACCTCTCAGAGTTAAGCTTTTTCTTTACTGTATGCTTTTCTTCTTTTTATTGCATAGTAATAATCAGTTATATTGTATTGATGTTTCACCAAACTGTTATATATCTTTGTCTTATCCCCATGTTTGATGCATCACTGGGTGAATAAATGGTAATATTGTTGTTGGTAAAGTACTTATGGAACTTTACAGGTATATTGAAATACTCAATGTAATTTGATGTTGATTTGCTGGTTGATATCTTCATATTATTGATTCATTTTTGTATTTGCAGATGTACAGTTTGTCCAGGTTTGAATGTCTTAGGGTAAGAGCAGATTGGGTAAGACTCAATTTAATTTGGGTATTTATAGACTCCAACTTTAAAACAACTGAAAACTTAAATATATAATTTGATGAAATTGTGACAATGTAAGTTAATGAAATAAACTCTTTATGATAATGAAATTGAATTTTGTAAACAATTATAAATTATGCCATTTACATACAGATATATGAAGTCTAATTATTTGTATTTATACTATGAGTAATTATTACTAATTAAAGTTCATATATTTTAACTTTTCACCCATGTATTAAATCACTAGTCTGGGCTCCAGATAAAGGGAGTGTTTTAATTTTAAAATTAAAACACGTGTATTAAAGACATTTTCTACTGTTTTGTGAAAATTTAATCCTTTCATACAATTTTCTAATTCTTTCATATGTTGGGTAAAATTCAATGGCAAACTTAAAAATAAAAAGAAAAAGGTATGTTGTTGAGTTAGATTTGCTTCAAATTGGCTGTTTCTATGGTTACTGTTTGTATCAAAACACCTAAATTGACTATATCTTCATAAAAGACAGTGATAGAAAGTTTATTATACAATGCAAATATCATTTTGCATATTTAATATATTAATTCTTGATTCTGTATGATTGAAATAATAATCTGAATTCATTTTCTTTTTAAAAAATTATTTTTCCTATTTCATGACTCGCCAAAATGTAAGCAATATCATCATGTAGTCTTCAATTTATTCAAAATTTTGAAAAATTCCTTTCATAGAATTTTCTAATTTTTTGGTATATACAGTAAAATTGGTAAATACAAAAATGAGAAGAAAAAGATATGTTGTTGTTAGATTTTTTGCAAAATTGCCGTTTCCATAGGAACCGTTTAGGCGCTCAAACCGATCAACACTGTCATGTTCAGTAGACTCTAGTCTCTGAGAAAGTCGATACCGCCGAGAACTTTCCTGTATTCTTCTGATCTTGTTTTTTGCTAAATGTCCATTAAGTCGATATTGTAGACTCATTTTTCGCTTCGTTACTGCCTGTTATTGTCTCCCTTGAAATCACCAAAGTGATGTGCAGAAATTATTACTGAAAACATCCTTAAATATTCTGCACCAAACTCAACCAGACGGTTCTAATGAGTACCCACAACATAGAGTTCGAACGCGAAATAATAGATTTATAATACCATCAGTTCCTCTGACTAGTTATAACTTGACATTCTGTAAGATCCTAAAGACTAAAAAAGCACAGGTGTTTTTCACAAGAGCCCTAGGCCTTACCATATTAACACCCTTCCATTTTTATGACACTGTCCTAAAATCAACTACTTACAACTATGTCAGACTTCAGAAGAACACTCACTAGTTAAAACCCTGATACTTTAGATGAATTCATGAATTTTACGGTTTAAACAACCAGCATTCCAGTGTCATGTACATATTCAGTTGTTGTCACATATTGACATAAAGAGATAAAGTATCATGTTCGCACCAATGTATAAGTGGCATAGTTATGAATCCTAGGGATTTACTTTATCCATTCACAAACTATCCATCCACCATTATTTTGTGATTTATTTCTGGATACCATTTCAATAATATTTCATATCAGTAGATAAAAATACTACAAACTATTTAAAACCTCAAGATCATTGAAAAGTTTCATTGTAGGTAACTAAAACCTACATTATTCATTTTTAAGCAAAACCATTTCAGAACAACTCTAGGGCCATTTTGACCATCTAGGCAACAAATCTATGCATATTTCAATATTATTCCTGTCAAATCATTTTTCTGCAGTTTTTTGCTAATCTGTACAGAGTCTAGGAAAAGCCATGACACTATCTTCTGCATTACTGCTGGTGTGGACATTGAAGTTGGCATCCATATTTAGGTTAAAGCTTAATGAGAGATCACATTTTCCAAACAAAATGATGGTTTTGGTCATATGTGGCAAAATGATTGATGCAAGTTCAAAATTCTCCTATATTTATACCCCCTGACTATACCCATAGTTTTCCAAACTAAATGATGGATTTAGATCATGCATGATGACATACAGGTCAAAGGTTTCATTTAGCAATGCTCTAGCCATGCCAATGCCTATGATCCTAAGGTTAAGGCCACAGGTTTTAAAATTTTATGTTGAACTTTTTTCCTAGAGCTACTATTTACCTTAGCTAAACATTGATTTGGTTCAAGTTAAGTTTGAAATAGAGCCACAGTTTCATTTAACTAGACCTCTTCCCATGCAGTATCTTCACATTGCATTTATATTGCACACAAAGCTGCATTATTAATGTTACTGAAATTATAGATGCTGAATTATTTGATTTTCTATTTCACAAATATTGTATCATCATTAATTTTTCTTTAATAAAACTGCAAAAAAGTTGGGTTATCATCTAGATTTTCTACCAGAAAAAAGTCTCTAAATTACCTCATTCATGTCCTCTTATCCAAAAGACAGTACAAATGTGAAAGACATCATCTGCTGCGCAGTAAATGATATAATAAGTGTATCTGATGAAACAGGAACTACAAAACTGATGTATTGAACTTGCCATGTCGCTCAGTGATTTCTCATACATGTATATATCAAGATAATACATTATCCTCAATTCACCTCCATATGCTGTTACAATTCCATTATGGTAAATTTTAGAGATATTGTATGCTAAGAATTTGCACAAATGTTTTTATTAAAGGTTTGACTCCAGAAATTATGGCTCAGAGTTTGTTCAGATTTAACTTTGACTCTTTAGAAATTCTGTCGCAAGTGTCATAGGCCTGGGAAATTTCAGAATTTAGTAGGACAAAATGTGTAGTGTCAGCACAGTTTTGTGTACACATTTCTTTAGTATTGGGTTTAAGACAGGACTGGTATTTAAAGTATTTCATTAGTTGATAGAGAATAAAATTACAAGTAACAATGGATAATTCCTTTAAAATAGCACCATGTTTTTTTTTAAATTGGTAGGCATGATACATATTGAAGTATCCTAGCATGATGTGTTTCTGTAAGACACACATTTAGTTTAACATGTTTGAAGGTTAGTAAACCAAAGGGATTACAATTTGCCACTAAGACAAAAAGTCTTTCCAATAAAAACCCATGAAACATGTAATTATTCATTTATTGAGTGTATATTTTTTGTTATATCATTTTTTTTTTGTATCAGTTGTATTTGTTGACTTTTAAAGCACAAATAAATCCAACAGCCTCTTTAAGTCTGGAAATAAGATCCAAATGATAGCAGTTACTTGGTTTTTGTCGATGTTTTTTAGTAAAGCGGACAGTGCCCGTGACAATTCAGACTGCAGTGTTGTGCAGTTTGATCTTGATCTACGCTGGCTGCAAAGAACAACTAAAGTTTTGAAAGGTGCTTTAAGGGTTAAATATTTGTACATGTTGAATATGTGGCATGTTGCCTCCAACGAAACAAAAAGATATGTTCATATATAATGTTGAATGTAAACCATTCCCAAACAACAAATTGCTGACTCTTGAAATTTAAAGTACCTACAAACAACAAATTTTAAATTGGTACATATGTACATGGGCTGTAGTTCTACGTAAAAACATTGTGGTCAAAGAGAAAAATGGTGCCTATTGTTTCCAGAATTTTCTCTTTTTTCCACAATGTTGTCAAAAGCCTTGTATTTTTAAGTTTGTTTGGTAATAGGTGAAGGATTTTGAAACCAATGATAAAAGACCATGCTTTCTTATGTTAAAAAAAATCTTATTTCCTTGTTCAGTTTGGAATGTTTAACCTTTCCCAAACATCAAACCGTTGAAACTTCTTATCTAAGGATGATGAATTTGAAATCGGTAAAAATGAGCTGCTGTTCTCTAATAAGGTAGAATAATTGTGGAAAATGGAGTAAATGCTGGTTGCCAGCATTTTCTCTGTCTCCCACAGAAATTTCCAAAGCCCTTCTTTCTGGGGATTGAAATTGTTTGGTGAAAGGTTAAAATGTAATGGTTTCTTAAGATAAAGATTGGACAATCTCATTTTCTAACTCGATCTTGTAAACCCTTTCCCAAACAACATATTGTTGACTCATCAGAATTGAAAGTAATCCTTTCCCAAATGGCAAATTTTGGACCAGACCAAATTGAAAGCATTTTGCAGATGAAAAATTAGCAGTTTCTAACAAGATGATTTTTCTATATGATGGGGTAGAAAACATTCTGAGAAAAGGAGAAAATGCTGGTTTCCAGCATTTACTCCTTTTCCCACAATGTTTTCAAAAGGCTTCTATTCCTGACCCATAAAAACCAGGGATTGTTTGGGAAAGGGGTAACATGCAGTGCACAAATTTGAAATTGATACAAATAAGCTAGAAAATTGGGGAAATGCTCCTTTCCAGTATCTTCTCTTTTTTCTACAATCTTTTTTAAATCTCCCCTTTTTTAGAGTGGTTTAAACTTGGGATTGTTTGGTAAAGGGTTTGAGATCTTAACCCTAAAAGCACTTTTCAAATCTAATGTTGCCTTAGCAGCCAGTGTAGATCAAGATCAGATAGCACAAAACATGCATTGTGATCTTTGATCTACATTGTCAGCTTTGCTGAGATAAATACCACCAATTTGTGATTATAGGCCTTATTTTTAGATTGAAAAGGTTTATGTAGTTTATTCAGTGCTCTAATGTTTAAGTCTAATCATGAATTTTTTTCCATATGCAATGTCTGTTGTTAAGGATCTTAAATCCAACCATAAAAATATGTAACTTATTTTGCTATTCAATGTTGAATGTGAAGGATCTAAATCCAATTAAAAAAAAGAAAGAAATAAAAAAAAGATAAAAAAATTAATGAAAAAAAAAAAAGAAAAAAAAAAATTGAAAAAAAAAAAATATATATATATATATAAATGAATTGAAAAAAAAAAAGTAGAAAAAAAAACTTATAAATAAAAAAAAAATGATTAAAAAGAAACAATGAAAATGGGCAAAAAGTATTATTTCAGTATTGTCAGGTTGTATTGTATATCTAATTATATGAGATCATTTTTTTTTTTGTTTCTTATTTATAAAAGTCTGAAAGTAATCCCCTTTGGTTTAAAAACATTTCAAAGATGTTTTCAATGAAAGGATTTTGGAATTAAAGGGGAATTATAGCAGATATTGGGCATAACTTAACACTTGGTGCTTTTTTAAAGGTTCATACACTTCAAGCCTTGACCTGTATATGTTGCGTTTGTTTGATTTTAATATTATATTTCATGGAAATCAGCTTTTGAAATATTTTTGAGTACCAGCATGTGAAAAAAGTAAACTTTGTTAATTTGTCAAATGTCAAAATTCACTATACTACATCTTGTGCAAACTTTTTGCCATGTTAACTTTAATATCGCAGCTTAAATTCTTGAAAAACAACTGCAACAACAAACTCTTTTTATGATTTTTTGTTGAGCCTGCTAGAGGTGAGTGAAACATTGTAGTCACTTCATTGCCAAGCAACAATTTCTACATAAATCTTTTACACAATCATTTTCCTGTACCAGTGGAAGTGTCATTTGTTCAGTATGGTCAAAGATTTAGGTTAAGGATACACTAAAAAGTCAAATCAACAAAACTGTCATTAATGGAGCATGTACAAGCCACAAATTCTACATTCTAGGTAGATTTCAAAATAATTTGATACATGTGATTTAGGACATTTAACTATATTGCTCCCAGGTTAATATCAAAATCATATTTAATGTCAAACAATCAAATTACCATAAAGAAATCTTATTTGAGCCATGACTCCTACACATGAATGGATTTCCAAATAAATTTTAACATCAGTTCTAGTTAGGAGTAGATGTGGCATTCCAAAAAAATTTTTTCAAGGTCATACTTCAAAGTCGTAATGTATGGTTCTATATGTACTTGTTTATAAATAGAGAATGCTCCTATCCTATGCAAATTTGAAAACCAAGGGATCTGAAACTTTATAAGAATGATGTACATTCAGTGATTGGTTACAAGCTATTCAAGTGCAGTTAATGAAGATCTGAAATATCCCCCCAGTTTTTGACTGCATGCCTGCTAACATGAAGTAAAATACTTTTGGTGAATTTACACACAAGTAAAGCAAAAAATAAGGCAAAAAGCTGAAGTAACAGATAAAGATATTAGCATGGTAAAAACTTTTCACTGTCAGCTGTCTTCAGCAACATTTCACCCTCAGTCACAAACACAGGTTTGAGCAAGAAAGGAATAAGTGCTGCAGTAGTTAAGATTTAAGGGAATAAACTTATGTAATAAAAAAATGCCTGAGCAAACCCAGACATCTTTTCAATAAGTAATATTAAAGATAAAATTACCAGCCAATGTAAAGTGGTTTGTTTGCCACCATGTCAGAGAAAACTTATCCAACACCATAATTATATTCTGCCATAAATTTAGGTGGAATTTAGATAACAAGGATATGGAATTTTGCTTGATTGTTCAAGTGAAATGCAAAAGTAAGAATCATAACATTTGTCTTGGTTTCTACAATTGTGAAAAGCCCAGAAACATGTGTTCATTTCTCAAGAACCTACAGCCCTGATGACTCAGTGCACAACAAATAATATATCAATCAAATTCACATAAATTCATATTTCTAGAACACATATTTCAAAAACACTCTGTGATTGTGGATATCTAAGGGCCAGTTTTTTCCATTCATTTCTTGGAGAATGTTGGAAAAACATTTGATGGATTACTGGTTATACTAGTACCAGGAAACATCTGTAGTTGGTCATCAAGCATCACCATAACAGATCTTTGAACAGGCAAAAAACACACATGTATCAGGAAACAGGGTTGTCTCAGCTTTGGGTAACCAGATCCCCATCCAAAGCTGATTGTGTACTAGTCTCTACACCACATTAGGAACACTTACACAAGCACACTGACTCAGACATTTAATTCTGACGGTGGGAACAGATTGGACTGAGTGGGTTTTTCAGGTTTTGAAACTTTAAGCTGGTTTTAGACTACCAGATGGACAGACAGAGAGTCAAAAAGTAAACTGCACTTGGGTTATGAAGGCCAGTACTACTATTTTGATATAAATGTATGTTTCTGGGCTACTGCAATTGATGAAATTAAGACACATTTTTTGAATACCAAGAGATTATTATAATAACGGAGGTATCTCCCTATTTTTGTTTTCTTTTTTCAAAAAAGGTAAAAAGATTGAGTCAAATTTTCCCTATAAAGCACCTTTCCTTTTAAAGGTGGATATCTAGATTTTTCACATCTCACCAAATTAAAAAATATATATATATCAATGAAATTAATATGAAAAAACAATTCAAAACATCAATAATTAAGAATCATAAAGTGACCAAAAAAAAAATTTTTTTTTGATGGTATTCCCTTAAAAGGCTATATAGCCTCTTAAGCTATTTTTAGATTTCGTGCCAAAAATTTTAAAAAAGCACTGTGGGTATGTTAAGTGACTGGCACATGACTAATTACACTTAAATTACATAATATAATAAACATGTCTTCCTCAGATGCTATGTTTGAAGCTTCATCTGTGTATTTCAGGTATGTAAATGAGCAAGTTGTTCATGTAAAAATAGACCATGTTTCCTGTCGGTGTAGACCTGGGTTGTCGTAAATCTCTAATTTCACTTGTTGCTGGATGGTTTTCGACTACTGGGGTTTTATGCATAAAAATTAAAAGGCTCTGGGAGTATAAAGATGATTTTTTTTGTATTTTTGT
Source organism: Tridacna crocea (assembly GCA_943736015.1). NCBI lineage: Eukaryota > Metazoa > Mollusca > Bivalvia > Cardiida > Cardiidae > Tridacna > Tridacna crocea. The sequence goes on along the minus strand of OX031063.1, from coordinate 34,130,673 downwards.
AAAATTTTCATCCCAACATCTGAAGGGCTACCTTTAAAACCCGTACCATTTACAATATAGAGTCTCATTTGAGTCACATATCAAGTATGATCTGCTAATGCTCTCAATTTCGACCAACCCTCATTAATGTCATCTGATTAAGAGTGTTTTGAGAATATTGTAATATTGAAAAGACCTATTTGTTGCCATGCAAAGCTATACCTTATGAAGGATTGGTTCAATCACTAGCTAGAATACACCTAACACATGCCATTACACCCTTATTGCAAGTTTAAAGCTTGATCTGTCTGGTGAACTAGTATTTTCTCCTTCTGGCACAATGCTTTCTATCCTTTGGTAGACAAATACAATCATTTAAGCCATGTTTTTTGTTTGTTTGTGAATGCTTTCAGTTTCCAAAATATGAGCAGATGTATATTTTATCAAGGAACTTGAAGTTACTGGGTATAACCATACTAAACATACTTTTTTGTATACAAATTCTCTTTTTTCAATTTATTTGCATAACTTTGCTTTTTCCTTGTAGAAATTATTTTTTTTTCTTTTTTACTTCTTTTGGATTTTTTTTTTTTTGAATGGTTATGTGTGCTTCTGATACCCCCTGTCCCTGGCCACAATACTGCAGAAAGGATCAGAAGCAAGCATTGCCATTTAATCCTGATTTGTTCTCATAATGGTAGGCAATTTTGCAAAGACTAAAAGAAAAGTTAAGCTTTTTGGATAATTTTCAAGTCAATAAACCTTTACCTCACAATCCCATGTTCTCTTTTTAAGAATTTTGGCTTTGGAAAGGAATTAAGCTTGTTGCAATGACTTTCAACAATCCTTGGTAGAAAAGGAATTGGCTGTGCTAGGGATTTGAACAAGAGACCTGTTCTGAAGTCATATTAAGGAAATTATGGTACTTGGCAAGAATTTAAGAAATGTTGTTGGAGTCTGCAATATCATTCTTTTGTTCACAATTAGCTACTAAAACATACAGTTTGTGAAATGTGTCAAAAAAAGTTATCCTATAAACTTATAAACTAATTTTAGACACAAGTTTGAATAAGAAATACATGAGTAATTCAAGCTACAGAAGTTAAAATTTTAAGGGAATGAACTTGCCTAATGAAAAAATGCTTGGGTATACCCAGACTAAATTGTCCAAACAATAATACTCCAAAATGAAATGGCCAAAATAAACTAGTTTATATTGGCCACCATGATGGAAAAAACTTAACAAACACCAAAATATTCTGCCATATGTACCAAAATGTCACAAAATTTTGCTTGATTGTTCAAGTAAAATGCAAAAGTAAGAATCATAAGATTTGTCTTGGTTTCTACAATTGTGAAAAGCCCAGAAACATGTGTTCATTTCTCAAGAACCTACAGCCCTGATGACTCAGTGCACAACACATTTGATATTTCAATCAAATTCACATAAATTCATATTTCAAGAAAACATATTTTATATAAATTTTGTGATTGTGAATTACAAAGGGCCAGTTTTTTTTCCCATTTATTCCTTGGAGAATGTCAGAAAAACATTTGATGGATTAATGGTCATACTAGTATCAGGAAACATCTATAGTTTGTCTTCAAGCATCACCATAACAGATTTTTCAACTTGCAAGAACACACATGTATCAGAAAACAGGGTTGTCTCAGCTTTGGGTAACCAGATCTCCACCCCAGTGTGATAGGGTACCAGTCTCCCCACCACATTAGGAACACTTACACAAGCAAACTGACTCGGACATTTAATTCTGACATGTGGGTACAGTTTGGACTGAGTGGGTTTTTCAAGGTTTTGACATTGTAAATTGGTTTTAGACTACCAGATGGACAGACAGAGAGTCAAAAAGCAAACTGCACTTGGGTTTTGAAGGCCGGTACTACTATTTTGATATAAACATATGTTTCTGGGCTACTGCAATTGATGAAATTAAGACATATTTTGAACAACCACTGATTAACATAGTAGCTCTATCTTTCTTATCTTGTTGTCTGATTTTGTAACGTAATACAGAGTTTACAAACCCTCAAATTTTCCTTATAAATCATATTTCCTTTTTTAATTCTGTACTGTACAATCTGGAGTCTAACAGCTCTGACATATAATGTTTCAGTTACCAAGCATTTTATTCTTTTCCCAAAAAGATTTCTACTTTTTTACAAATTGAATCATGTGAGTTGCATCTCAAGTTCTATGTGCAAACCACTTTCAGATTGGACAAATCCTTATTGATGTCATCTGATAAAGAGAGTTTTGAAAACATCGTAATATTGAAAAGATCTTTTTTGTCACACTGCAGTGCTCTACCTAATACAGGACTGGTTCAATCACTGGCATACACCTAGCACAAGCCATTACACCGCTATTGCAAGTTTAAAGCTTGATAATCTGTCTGGTGACCAGTATTTTCTCCTTTTGCCACAATGCTTCTACCCTCTGGTAGACAAATACAAATATTTAATCCATGTTTTATTTTTTTGTTTGTAAATGCTTTCATTTTCCAAAATTGGGCAATTTGGGATAGGTTTTAGTAGATTTATATCTTACCAAGGAATTTGAATTTACTGGTTTTAACCATAATTATCATATTTTTCATGCACAAATTCTCATTTTTCAATTTTGATTAAGTGAGCTACTTCCGAGTAGTACTTATATTTTTCTTTTTCTACTTCTTTCGGCTTTTGTGAATGGTTATGTGTGTTTCTGATACCCCCTGTCCCTGGTCACAATACTGCAGAAAGGATCAGAAGCAAGCATTGCCATTTAATCCTGATTTGTTCTCAGAATGGTAGGCAAATTTTGCGAAGACTATATGATTAAGAAAACTACTTCATAAAATGAACACAAAAGTTATGCTTTTTGGATAATTTTCAAGTCAATATACCCTTACCCCACAATCCCATGTTCTCTTTTTAAGAATTTTGGCTTTGGAAAGGAATTAAGTCTATTGCAATGACTTTCAACAACCCTTGGAAGAAAAGGAATTGGCTGAGCCAGGGATTTGAACAAGAGACCTGTTTTCAAGTCATATTAAGGAAACTATGGGACTTGGCAAGAATTTAAGAAATGTTGTTGGAGTCTGCAATATCATTCTCTTTTTCACAAATAGCTACTAAAACATAGTTTGTGAAGTGTGTTGAAAAAGTTATCCTATAAACTTATAAACTGGTTTAAGACACAAGTTTGAATAAGAAATACTTGAGTAATTCAAGTTACGGAAGTTGAAATTTTAAGAGAATGAACTTGCCTAATAAAGAAATGCTTGGGTATACTGAGATATTTTTTCAAACAATAATACTCAAAAAAAAAAAAAAGGATGGTGGCCAAAGTAAACTAGTTTATATTAGCCACCACATTGGAAAAAAAACTTAAACACCGTAATATTCTGCCATAGATAAAAAAGACATCAAGAAATTTTGCATGATTGTTTAAGTAAAATGCAAAAGTAAGATTCATAAGATTTGTCTTGGTTTCTACAACTGTGAAAAGCCCAGAAATAGATGTTCATTTCTCAAGAACCTACAGCCCTGATGGCTCAGTGCGCTACATGTTTAATATATCAAGCACATTCAAATAAATGTATATTTCAAGAAAACAGTCATGTATCTTTTTTGACTGAGGATTACTCAGGGCAAGTTTTTTTTTTCCATTCATTCCTTGGAGAATGTAGGAAAAACATTTGATGGATTACTGGTCATACTAGTATAAGGAGACATCAATAGTTTGTCTTCAAGCATCACCATAATAGTTTTTTCAACTTGCAAGAACACACATATATCAGGAAACAGGGTTGTCTCAGCTTTGGGTAACCAGATCTCCACCCCAGTGTGATAGGGTACCAGTCTCCACACCACATTAGGAACACTTGCACAATCAAACTGACTCGGACATTTAATTCTGACAGGTGGGTACAGTTTGGACTGAGTGGGTTTTTCAAGGTTTTGACATTTTAAACTGGTTTTAAACTACCAGATGGACAGACAGAGAGTCAAAAAGCAAACTGCACTTGGGTTTTGAAGGCCGGTACTACTATTTTGATATAAACATATGTTTCTGGGCTACTGCAATTGATGAAATTAAGACACATTTTTGAATAAGAAGCGATTGATATAATACTGGAGGTATCTCCATATTTTTTCCTTTTTTAAAAAGGTAAGAAGAAAGCATCAAATTTTTCTTATAAAGCACATTTCCTTTCTAAACCCGTACCATGCAATCTAGAGTCTAACAGTTCTGAAAGAGAGGATTTCAGTCAGGAACCAAACATTTTCTCCTTTTCCCTCAAAAGTTTTCTACCCTGTTAGAGACAAATTGCATCATTTGAGACTCACTTTAAATGTAATCTGCAAATGCTCTCAATTTGGACCAGCTCTCATTGATGTCATCTGATAAAGAGAGTTTTGAGAACATTGTAATTTGAAAAGATCTTTTTGTTCAATCACTAGCTAGCATACACCTAGACAACACCAGTACACCCTTACCTATAAAGCACTGGAACCAAGTTAAGTTGTTTTTGTGAACAGTGTAGATCAAGATCAGACTGCACAGAACTTGCAGTCTGATCTTGGATCTACACTGTCCACTGTTTTCTTACATATTCTTGCCAAAACAAGAAAGAAAATTCGGTACAGTGGATTCTTTTCAAAATTGAAGCAGTCCATTATATTAATTCAGCACTTTAAGTGTTAAAGCTTGATCGTCTGTCTGTTGACCAGTATTTTCTCCTTTTGCTACAACATTCTTTCTACCCTGTGGTAGACAGTTACCATCATGTAAGCCATGTTTTTTTTGTAAATGCTTTCAGTTTCCAAAATTGTGCCATTTTGGAAAGTTTTCTGCAGATTTATATTTTTGCAAGGAATTTTGAGTTTTATTGAGTAAACCATAATTATCAATTTTTGTGTATGCAAATTATCTTTTTTTTTTTTTATTTTATTTGCATAATCTAGCTACTTCCATGTAGCACTTTTTTTTACTTCGTTTGGCATTTTTGAATGGTAATGTGTGTTTCTGATACCCCCTGTCCCTCAGGTCACAATACTGCAGAAAGGATCAGAAGCTATCATTGCCATTCAAACTTGATTTGTACTTCTAACTGTAGGCATTTGGGGAGAGAGAAATGATAAAGAATACCATTTCAAAAATTGATCCAAAAGTTATGCTTTTTCTATACCTTTCAAGTACTTTAGCCCTTTACCACACAATCTCAAGTTGTCTCTTTAAGGAGCTAGGCTTTAGAAAGGAGTTAATCCTATTGCAGTGACTTTGATCAATTCAAGGAAAAGAAATTAGCCAAGCTTGGGATTTGAACCAGGGACCTGTTGTCGAGTTGTACCAATTGGGATATGAAGGCTTGGCAAAGAGTTCAGAAATACCGTCTGTGCAAAATCATACTTGTGTTTACAACTAGCTATTAAAACATACAGTTTGTAAAATACATCGAATATACTATCCTTTACCACAACTCAACTTTTAAAATTCCTGAGAAGAAAACATTGTGGGAAAGAGATAAAAAATTTTTCACTCTTTCTTGACAATTTCAGGTTTTGAGTCATGCTTTCAATTTTGACCTGTCCAAAGTGTGTTGTTTGATGAAGAGGTAAGGGTATTATGTTAGATGGAAACTTTAACAAAAGAAACTTTTCCCTAAACCCCAGCCCATTAACCCATTACCACTCAATCCCTACTTTTGACGCCCCTGAGAAAGAAGCCTTATGAAAACACTGTTGAAAAAGGAGAAAATGCTGGTAACCAGCATTTTCTCCTTTTTCCACAGTGTTTTCTACCCTTTCCAGAAAAAATATCTATTTTTCAGTCACCTTTATTTTGTTGTCTGCAAATGCTTTCAATTTGGACCAGTCCAAAATTTTCTCGTGTGGTAATGAGTTAAAACAAAGGTGTTCACAGTCTTTTATTATTTCTAATTTAAGGTATCATGGCTTTGAAGTGGGACTGCTTAGACAGCATGATAAACACTTTTTTCTTAGGGAAGTCTACAAGATAACTCTGTATCAACATGGTAAGTTGAACACTTAACTAACAAGATTATAACTTGTCAATAGTACTAGCTCTTTTTACAGATAGGTAGAGCACACACAGATCTGGAGGTGAGGTGGGTGAGAACTCTTTGAGTCCAGACCCCACCAGATTTGTCCGAATGTGGTCGCTGTTTAACATGGTCTGGACTAGATGTGGCTTATGATGTGGCCTGAAACTAAAAGCAGCATTTAGTTCAACCCCCAACTCTTTACCTCACAATTCGGAATTTTGATGACCCTGAAAAAAAAAAGGTTTTGAAAACATTATGGAAAAAGGAGAAAATGCTGGTAACCAGCATTTTCTCCTTTTCCCACAATGTTTTCCACCCTTCCAATGCCAAATTTCAGTTTTTGAGTCACATTTATTTTGTTGTCTGCAAATTTGGACCAGTCTAAAGTTTTCTTGTGTGGTTTAGAGAGTTTCGAATGTTATTTAATACCATAATTGTGGAGAATCTATGCTCCTATGACTAGTAGCAAACTTTTGACATTGCATGTATGCAACAATGCTTGTAAATTAATTTTTTACCCTGCTGGAAACAAATTTCCATTTTTGAGTTAAGTTTATTTTGTCATCTGCAAGTGCTTTCAATTTGGACTAGTCTAAATTGTTATCATTTTGTAAAGAGTTAATTGAAGTAGGTACTCTTGGCAAATGAATCATACTAGGTGAGATATATTTTGTTACTTTAACTCTTTAACATAAAATAACAACCCTGAGGGAGAGAGCTTTTGAAAACATTGAGGGAAAAGGAGAAAATGCTGGTTACCAGCATTTTCTCCTTTTCTCACAATGTTTTCTACACTCCCAAATTGAAACTTTAGTTTTTGAGTCACATTTATTCTGTCGTCTGCAAATAGTTTAAATTTGGACCAATCCAAAATTTTGTTGTTTGGTAAAGAGAAAGTCTTTTATCTCTTTACCAGAAGACAACATTAATTTTTAGCCTTGTCCAAATTGATAGCAACTGCAGACAACAATTTAGAAGTATAGTTTTTCATCGCCTTCCAAGGCAAGGGGAAATAGTTTTTAGGTTTTCCATCTGTCTGTCTTTCATTATTTACTTTGTTTATCGTAAGCATTGGACAATCATCATTTGTCTTTATTTCATGAAATGCCATGTCATGGAAAAAGGGGGCTTAAAAGGTGCACAATATTTGATGTGGACCAATATATGGACCAATATAAACCAAAAGTGATGGTATCTCATCTTTATACAATCACATTTTGATGCTGTTGGTCTGTCCCACTTGGCAAAAACTGATGCTAGTTTTTCTTTTTTGATGGAGGTGAGTTTTATTAAATTTTGTGTCATGGAAGATGGGGGCTTAATGTATGTTTCTTTAAAAAAAAACCCTTTTTTCAATGAATGATATCATTTCAAAACAATAATTTTCCTTTAAATCTCTTTCAGGAGAGGTATGAGCTTGCCTTAGGAAACTTAAGCATGAAAACAGACTGGAGGTAGGTCGAAGTTATCAATCAGTTTCTAGCTGTTTTCTAAATTAGTTTTTCTAAATTCGTATTGCTTTGGCCCAGATTTTTCTCATACAGCCAAGTTGGGTTGAAGAGTATTTTTTGTTTCATCTTTTTGTGCATAAAATCCTTGTCTGCAATGTGCTTCATTTGGCAGTACTGGTTTAATAGTTTGAAAACTTGAATACCAACTCGGAATGTACAAAGTGTAATTAGGGTAAAATGAGAAAAAGAAATCTTTTATTGCTTTATAGCTCTTCTAATAAATAATTAAAAGGAATATTTGCTTTTTTTTTTCGTCTCAAAAGAGACTTTTATTTTCAAAACAACCATTACCATAACTTTTTTCTAATCAACTCATAAGAAATTCAAATTACTTGGCATTTTACTTACTTATCAAGTTAGAATTTCTTTAGCTTGTGAAACTTACATAAAATTCTTGGTTGTACCACCATATAGCTGCATGTATACAGTCATGCATTACATGAAGTGTTTGCCCAAATATATGAGTGTTGTGACAAGTTCAGTCAACTTTTAACTTGCATGAAATTCAGGTTCCTGGCAAACTTAATGGTAAACTGCATCATCATATCTGCATTGTTGGGTCAAACATGTATCAAAGCCAGTGTGGTCAACTTAAAAACTTACTTACAATGCCTTCTCAAAAATCTGTCACATAATTATAGATATGTAACCTATTAACTTAGAATATGAGTCAAAGTATAGGGGTAAAAGTTTACTTAAAAACATTGAACCAACATCATATTTCTGCTGGGAGGTGAGGTTCAGTAGTCTGATAGTAGAAACTTCCATTATTTATTTATATATTATATATATGTATATACAATGTGGCCAGGGACAAGGGTTATATAGCACAAATGGAAGTTTCAACCATCAGGTTGCTGGCAATACCTATTTCTCAATTATTTGTAAGCAATTGGGTCACATGCGCATCAGTGTATTAAACATAATTTGACAAGTTTGGTCAGCTTGAAAAGTTACCTACAATGCATTCAGGTATTAATTCTTAAAAATCTGTCTTTCAAATACCTGGCAATAGTTTTTTGAACCATTTGTAAGCACTTAGGTCAAATGAATATCATAATTTTCTCCAGGTGAACTTAGAAAAACTAGCCTTCATTAAATTCAGGTCAAAAGCAGTACCATCCTGAAAGTATTTATGCAAGTCTCTTCAGGTAAACTTATGAAATTATCCAACATTAAATTCAGGTTGCAAATAATACCATTGTCATGTTACATAAATGTTTTTAGGTAATTTTATTATACAAGTCTACACTAAATTTAGGTCTTAAGCAATTCTGTCTTTAAGCTAACTATAATGTATGTTCCGTCACATAAAGTTAGACAACTAGCCTACGTTAAATTCAGGTCTCAAGCAATACTGTCTTTAACCCTTTACCACACTATCCAGAATGCTTGTAAGGTACCTTAAGGAAAAAGTCTGTCAAAAACATTGTGGGGAAAAAGAGAAAATGTAGGTTACTGGAAAAATATTGCTTCATTTGGCAGTACTGGTTTAATAGTTTGAAAACTTGAATACCAACTCTGAATGTACAAAGTGTAATAAGGGTAAAATGAGAAAATGAAATCTTTTTTTTTGCATTTTAGCTCTTTTAATAAATAACTAATAGGAATATTTGATTTTTTTTTCGTCTCAAAAGAGCCTTTTATTTCCAAAATAACCATTACCATAACTTTTTTCTAATCTACACATAAGAAATTCAAATTACTTGGCATTTTACTTATCATGTGAGGTTCAGTAGACTGACAGTAGGAACTTCCATTATTCATTTATACTGTATATTAAAAATATGCAGTGTGGCCAGGGACAGGGGTTATATAGCACAAATGGAAGTTTCAACTACCAGGTTGCTGGCAAAACTGTTTTTTGGCATAGCTAAATGTGCTTGCTTTAACCTAGGTTTTGGCATTGATGAAAAATGAATAAACAGAAATTTGTGATTGGTAAAAAATGTATACATGTTTATACTAAGGCCCCTGCTTATTTGCAGGCAAATTTATGCATTCAATCTTTTTTGAAGATATTTCTTGTTAGAACTAATTGCAAAGAGGTCAAATCAACAATAGATATCAAGTTAGAATTTCTTTAGATTGTGAAACTTGCATAAAATTTTTGATCGTACCACCATATAGCTGCATGTATACATGCATTACATGAAGTGTTTGCCCAAATATATGATAGTGTTGTGAAAAGTTCAGTCAACTTTTAACTTGCATGAAATTCAGGTTCCTGGCAAACTTATTGGTAAACTGCATCATCATATCTGCACTGTTGGGTCAAACATTTATCAAAGCCAGTGTGGTCAACTTAAAAACTTACTTACAATGCCTTCTCAAAAATCTGTCACATATAAATATGTAACCTATTAACTTAGAATATGAGTCAAAGTATAGGGGTAAAAGTTTACTTAAACACATTAAACCAACATCATATTTCTGCTGGGAGGTGAGGTTCAGTAGACTGATAGTAGAAACTTCCATTATTTATTTATATATTATATATATGTATATACAATGTGGCCAGGGACAGGGGTTATATAGCACAAATGGAAGTTTCAACCATCAGGTTGCTGGCAATACCTATTTCTCAATTATTTGTAAGCAATTGGGTCACATGCACATCAGTGTATTAAACATAATTTGACAAGTTTGGTCAGCTTGAAAAGTTACCTACAATGTATTCAGGTATTAATTCTTAAAAATCTGTCTTTCAAATACCTGGCTATAGGTTTTTCAACCATTTGTAAGCACTTAGGTCAAATGCATATCATAATTTCCTCCAGATGAACTTAGAAAAACTAGCCTTCATTAAATTCAGGTCAAAAGCAGTACCATCCTGAAATTATTTATGCAAGTCTCTTCAGGTAAACTTATGAAATTATCCAACATTAAATTCAGGTCGCAAATAATACCATTGTCATGTTACATAAATGTTTTTAGGTAATTTTATTATACAAGTCTACACTAAATTTAGGTCTTAAGCAATTCTGTCTTTAAGCTAACTATAATGTATGTTCTGTCACATAAAGTTAGACAACTAGCCTACGTTAAATTCAGGTCTCAAGCAATACTGTCTTTAACCCTTTACCACACAATCCAGAATGCCAGTAACGTACCTTAAGGAAAAAGTCTGTCAAAAACATTGTGGGGAAAAAGAGAAAATGTAGGTTACTGGAAAAATATTGCTTCATTTGGCAGTACTGGTTTAATAGTTTGAAAACTTGAATACCAACTCTGAATGTACAAAGTGTAATTAGGGTAAAATGAGAAAACGAAATCCTTTTTTTAGCATTATAGCTCTTTTAATAAATAACTAATAGGAATATTTGATTTTTTTCGTCTCAAAAGAGCCTTTTATTTCCAAAATAACCATTACCATAACTTTTTTCTAATCTACACATAAGAAATTCAAATTACTTGGCATTTTACTTATCATGTGAGGTTCAGTAGACTGACAGTAGGAACTTCCATTATTCATTTATATTTTAAAAATATGCAGTGTGGCCAGGGACAGGGGTTATATAGCACAAATGGAAGTTTCAACTACCAGGTTGCTGGCAAAACTGTTTTTTGGCATAGCTAAATGTGCTTGCTTTTAACCTAGGTTTTGGCATTGATGAAAAATGAATAAACAGAAATTTGTGATTGGTAAAAAATGTATACATGTTTATACTAAGGCCCCTGCTTATTTGCAGGCAAATTTATGCATTCAATCTTTTTTTGAAGATATTTCTTGTTAGAACTAATTGCAAAGAGGTCAAATCAACAATAGATATCAAGTTAGAATTTCTTTAGATTGTGAAACTTGCATAAAATTTTTGATCGTACCACCATATAGCTGCATGTATACATGCATTACATGAAGTGTTTGCCCAAATATATGATAGTGTTGTGAAAAGTTCAGTCAACTTTTAACTTGCATGAAATTCAGGTTCCTGGCAAACTTATTGGTAAACTGCATCATCATATCTGCACTGTTGGGTCAAACATGTATCAAAGCCAGTGTGGTCAACTTAAAAACTTACTTACAATGCCTTCTCAAAAATCTGCCACATATAAATATGTAACCTATTAACTTAGAATATGAGTCAAAGTAAAGGGGTAAAAGTTTACTTAAAAACATTAAACCAACATATTTCTGCTGGGAGGTGAGGTTCAGTAGACTGATAGTAGAAACTTCCATTATTTATTTATATATTATATATATGTATATACAATGTGGCCAGGGACAGGGGTTATATAGCACAAATGGAAGTTTCAACCATCAGGTTGCTGGCAATACCTATTTCTCAATTATTTGAAAGCAATTGGGTCACATGCACATCAGTGTATTAAACATAATTTGACAAGTTTGGTCAGCTTGAAAAGTTACCTACAATGCATTCAGGTATTAATTCTTAAAAATCTGTCTTTCAAATACCTGGCTATAGGTTTTTCAACCATCTGTAAGCACTTAGGTCAAATGCATATCATAATTTCCTCCAGGTGAACTTAGAAAAACTAGCCTTCATTAAATTCAGGTCAAAAGCAGTACCATCCTGAAATTATTTATGCAAGTCTCTTCAGGTAAACTTATGAAATTATCCAACATTAAATTCAGGTCGCAAATAATACCATTGTCATGTTACATAAATGTTTTAAGGTAATTTCATAATACAAGTCTATACTAAATTTAGGTCTTAAGCAATTCTGGCTTTAAACTAACTATAATGTATGTTCCATCACATAAAGTTAGACAACTAGCCTACGTTAAATTCAGGTCTCAAGCAATACTGTCTTTAACCCTTTACCACACAATCCAGAATGCCAGTAACCTTAAGGAAAAAGCCTGTAAAAAACATTGTGGGGAAAAAGAGAAATTGTAGGTTACTAGAAATATATTGCTTCATTTGGCAGTACTGGTTCAATAGTTTGAAAACTTGAATACCAAATCTGAATGTACAAAGTGTAATTAGGGTAAAATGAGAAAATGAAATCTTTTTTTGCATTATAGCTCTTCTAATCAATAATTAATAGGAATGTTTGATTTTCTTTTTCGTCTCAAAAGAGCCTTTTATTTTCAAATCAACCATTACCATAACTTTTTTCTGATCACCTCATAAGAAATTCAAATTACTTGGCATTTTACTTATCATGTGAGGTTCAGTAGACTGACAGTAGGAATTTCCATTATTCACTTATATATCAAAAATATGCAATGTGGCCAGGGACAGGGGTTATATAGCACAAATGGAAGTTTCAACTACCAGGTTGCTGGCAAAACTGTTTTTGGCATAGCTGAATGTGCTTGCTTTTGACCTAGGTTTTGGCATTGATGAAAAATGAATAAACAGAAATTTGTGATTGGTAAAAAATGTATACATGTTTATACTAAGGCCCCTGCCTATTTGCAGGCAAATTTATGCATTCAATCTTTTTTGAAGATATTTCTTGTTAGAACTAATTGCAAAGAGGTCAAATCTACAATAAATATCAAGTTAGAATTTCTTTAGCTTGTGAAACTTACATAAAATTCTTGGTCGTACCACCATGTATACAGTCATGCATGACATGAAGTGTTTGCCCAAATATATGATAGTGTTGTGACAAGTTCAGTCAACTTTTAACTTGCATGAAATTCAGGTTGCTGGCAAACTTATTGGTAAACTGCATCATCATATCTGCATTGTTGGGTCAAACATGTATCAAAGCCAGTGTGGTCAACTTAAAAACTTATTTACAATGCCTTCTCAAAAATCTGTCACATATAAATATGTAACCTATTAACTTAGAATATGAGTCAAAGTATAGGGTTATAAGTTTACTTAAAATCATTAAATCAACATCATATTTCTGCTGGGAGGTGAGGTTCAGTAGACTGATAGTAGAAACTTCCATTATTTATTTATATATTATATATATGTATATAGAATGTGGCCAGGGACAGGGGTTATATAGCACAAATGGAAGTTTCAACCATCAGGTTGCTGGCAATACCTATTTCTCAATTATTTGTAAGCAATTGGGTCACATGCACATCAATGTATTAAACATAATTTGACAAGTTTGATCAGCTTGAAAAGTTACCTACAATGCATTCAGGTATTAATTCTTAAAAATCTGTCTTTCAAATACCTGGCAATAGTTTTTTTAACCATTTGTAAGCACTTAGGTCAAATGCATATAATAATTTCCTCCAGGTGAACTTAGAAAAACTAGCCTTCATTAAATTCAGGTCAAAAGCAGTACCATCCTGAAATTATTTATGCAAGTCTCTTCAGGTAAACTTATGAAATTATCCAACATTAAATTCAGGTCGCAAATAATACCATTGTCATGTTACATAAATGTTTTTAGGTAATTTTATAATACAAGTCTACACTAAATTTAGGTCTTAAGCAATTCTGACTTTAAACTAACTACATGTTTAACCCATTACCACAAGAGAAAATTTTAGACTGGTCCACATTGAAAGCATTTGCAGACGACAAAATAAAAGTGACTGAAAAATTGAAATTTGTGCTGGGAAGGGTAGAAAACCCTGTGGGAAAAGGAGAAAATGCTGGTTACCAGCATTTTCTCCTTTTCCCACAGTGTTTTCAAAAGGTTTTTCCTCAGGGGCGTCAAAAGTAGGGATTGTGTGGTAATGGGATAATTTATGTTCCATCACATAAAGTTAGACAACTAGCCTACGTTAAATTCAGATCTCAAGCAATACTGTCTTTAACCCTTTACCACACAATCCAGAATGCCAATAACCTTAAGGAAAAGGCCTGTGAAAAACATTGTGGGGAAAAAGAGAAAATGTAGGTTACTAGAAAAATATTAATTTATGTCGTTAATTTTTTTTTTTTTTCTTTCCAAATTGGAGGTAGTTTAGGGCAGCTGTAATGTTTTGTGAAGCTTTAAGCTTTAACTCTTTACCAAATCACGAAATTCTTCAAATTCAAGTTCAAGTTCAAAGCATTTGCAGATGACAAAATATGTTTGCAAAATTGAAATTTGTTGTTAGAAGAATAGAAAACATTGTTGGAAAATGAGAAAATGCTGGTTACCAGCAAAATATTAACTTACTTCATTAAATTTTTCTCCTTCAAAATTGAGGTAGTTTAGGTCAGCTTTTGTGTCCTGTGAAACTTACAACTTTTAAAGCTTTACCATATCACAAAATTTTGATCGGTCCAAATTGAAAGCATATGCAGATGACAAATTAAAAATGTGTTTGAAAAATTGAAATCTGTTGTTAGAAGGATAGAAAACATTGTGTGCAAAAAGAGAAAATGCTGGTTATCAGCAAAATATCAACTTACTTCATTAAATTTTTTCTCTTTCAAAATTTGAGGTAATTTGGGCAGCTGTAATACCCTGTGAAGCTTAAAATTATAATTCAAGCCTACAGTATGAATATTTTGTACTTCTTTTCATACAAAATCAGGATTGTGGTCGCTTACATATTTGATTATATCAGAGTGAATGAAATAACAAATACTTGAACCTGTAAATCTTGGCATTAATTTTCAAAATCCAAATTATTTTCTTTTTTTGTCATTTGTTTGTTGTTTGTCTGCTTGTTTTTATGTATATTTGTTTGTTTTTTCATGTTTATTTCAAACTTTTGCAGAGGTTTTGTGTGCAGTGCTATCACCACATTGATAACCTAGGTACCGGTCTGCAAAAATGTACCCGATATGGCCAATGTTCAGAGAGGATATAGGGCCTTATGCCTTTTCTGATGCAATGTATTTGCAGGTTAAGATAGTACAGCCGTGGAGTGTGTTTGCAATCCAGCTCCAGAGATCTTATATGGGTATAAGATCTCAGGGGCCCAGTCTGTTTCAAAACCTCACCCCCAACAAATTACACTTTCTTTACAAAAAAAAAAAAGCATCCCTGTCTTCTTGATCTACATAAGACTGTTAGGCCAAGGCATGTTGGAAAACATTGAAATTGTGACCCCACAGTTACAGTTAGATGGCCATTTACATGCTGACACCCATATTGTATTGAGCAGGTAAGAAAATGGCCGTTGGCATGCCTAGAAAAACTGCTCTTACCTTTTCTTGGCCACACCGTGCTAGGTGGACAGTCTTGTCTGATGTCTGGACTGTTAAAATATATTAAATATTGTGTCAGCATTTAGTATGGGTAATGAACTATACCTTCTAGACTCTATAATACATTGCCATAACTGTATGGTGGTGAGTGTTTATAAACGAAGTCTGTGTTGCCAGAGTGTGTTTGAAAACATCTGATCGCATAACTGTATGGTGGTGAGTTCTTATAAAAGACTGTGTGATGGCCAGAGTCTGTTTGAAAACATCTGATTATGATCTCAAAAAGATAGTGAAAATGGTCATTACAAAGCTGACACCAAAATTAGCAATTCAAGGAAATGACCATTAATGTGTACAACATGTATACTCTTCCTTAAATACTGGCCACACTGTGCTATGTGAACAGTCTTGTCTGGGTCAGTGTTTGAATATGTACGATACAGAATACAACATAGTGTCAGCTTACTGAGAAAGGTTTAGTGAAAACAATCGTACAGTTTTCAAAAGTAGCCATTCAGTGAGAGCAATAAGCTGAATTGAACGATTACTTCGGCCTACTTGGGGATGTGGTTGTAGTTCCTTACCCCTACTTTTTGTCTATTTTTAGGTACAGTATAGTACTAGAGCCAATGGTAAAGCTGAGATGAACCATCTTACAGAGAAACAGAACCAAGACCAGTGAATGTTGCGTATTGAACACATGCAAATAGTGCTGGACCACAAATTATCATACATTCTTTAGGTTGCTGAAAATGAATCGAGAAAAGCAGTACACGGTTTTCACACAGTGGTTTACTTTGCTGAATTTATTTTTTTTCTAAGTTGATTGTGTGAGTCTAGCCGAATTGATCTCGATGTTACAGGCATGGCAGTAGCGAATTCACTCTTACCTTGGTTTTGAGTGAGGTTACCTTATGACAACAGGTATTTTGTCAAAACTTCTGTTCTTTAGGATTGAGCTACATTTTTCAATAAAATGCTACCAAAAGTAATACATGTAACTGCACCTAAAATTTATTTAGTGACGCTTGAATTGCTACTGTGGAACATGTGCACAGCTCAAGGGTAAGCAGGTCAATGATGTATCTGATATTAGCCTGTTTGGTTATGAAATAACCTCTTTTCTATTGATTGATAAAATTTAAGTATGACAAAATTGATAAAATGTTGTGAAGTACATGTGTGATAAAAGTGATTCCATTTCCTTGTCTTGTTTTTGAATTTACAATGGTTATTCCTGCCAAAACGTTTACTAACTCTTTTGGCAAATCTGTAGCCTTCTTCATATTAACCAATTGGATTTTGTTTTCTTTTCTCAGGATATTTACAAAGCTTTTTTTCTTATGGTCTTCCCTTTCTACCCATTTCTACCCACTAAAATCTTTAGATTTGTCAAAATTTAAAATATAATTTCCAGTGAAGCTGAAATTATGAATTTTGTCTGTGAAATGGGGGAAAAAAGAGAAAATGCTGGTTAGCAACACTTTCTTCTTTTCTTGCAATGATTCCAAAAAAAAGGGTTATAAAGTTTAAGTTTAAAATATTTCTTTCTGGATGAGACATGATTATTCAAATTGTTTTTGTCTGACCCTTTGCTTTACCGTTCACTGAACAATCCCTGGTTTTTATGACCTTGAGACAGAAGCCTTTTGAAAGCATTGTGGGAAAGAGAAAATGCTGGTTAACTCTTTACCAAACGACAAATTGGTAGACTGGTCAAAATTGAAAGCATTTGTAGACGACAAAATAAATTTGACTCGAAAATTTAAATTTGATTTGAGAAGGGTAGAAAACTTTGTGGGAAAAGGTTAAAATGCTGGTTGTTAGAAGTCGGGATTGTGTGGTAAAGAGTTAACAGCATTTTCTCCTATACCTACAATGTTTTCTACCCTGCTGAAATCAAATGAAGACACTTATGTTTTGTCGTCTGCAAGTGCTTTAAATTTGGACTAGTGTAAAATTGTCATTTGGTAATAAGAGTTAAATTTGTCTGCCGGTTTGCTTAAATTTTAAAAGAATAATTACATTGAGTGAAGAGCAGCCATCGCACACTCTTTTCACAAGGGAAGAAGACGTGCTTTAGGGAGGAAATATATAAAAGGATAATTTCACTTAATTTGTTTAAATCTTTAAATTCGTACATAGAAGTTACAACAAAGAAATTTAGTAAAAACACACAACTACATGCCCACAAAACCATGAAATAAAGCACTTTTCTATCAGTAATGTGATTAGGTCTTTACCAGAAAACAAAGTTTCGGACACGTTCATATCGACAGCATTTGAAGACGTAAAATTCAGTGTCACTCGAGTGATAGGGACTCTTTTGAATAAAGGAATGAAAACGTTATGAGGAAAAGAGGGAAATGCTGGTAACCAGCTTTTTCTCCTTTTCCCATAATATTTTAAAGGGCCATTGCATCATCGCTAAAAATGACCTAATTTCCACTGGGACAAACAACTCGTAAACGACCACGTGATATTCAACCCTTTATCAAACAATCCATCATTTTAACGACCCTGGAAAGGAAGGTTTTTGTAATTACTGTTGGAAAAGGAGAAAATTTTCGTTACCAGCATTTTCTCCTTTTCCTACAATGTTTTCTACCGTGTCAACAAAACTCAACGCTGGACATCAGGGTCATACAGATTTCTCGAGCAATGGCGTCTACCTTGCCTTGTTGAGAAAAATCTTGTAATCACCGAGATTTTCTCCTTTCCCACAACGTTTCCTACCCTTTCACGGACAAATCCTAGTATTTGTGCAACACACTTGTAGAATGTCTGTCTGTCTGTATGTCTGTCTGTCTGCCTCTCTCTTACCTCAAGCGTCAGTAATAATGGCATAGCCATAACACACCATCGCACACACAACTTACACACACTCTTTTCAAAAGGGAAGAAGACATGCTTTAGGGAGGAAATATATAAAATGATAATTTCACTCAATGTTTTAATCTTTAAATTCGTACATAAAAGTTAAACAAAGAAATTTACAGTCAAAACACACAACTACATGCCCACAAAACCATGAAATAAAGCACTTTTCTATCAGTAATGTGATTAGGTCTTTACCAGGGAACAAAGTTTCGGACACGTTCATATCGACAGCATTTGAAGACATAAAATTCAGTGTCACTCAAGTGATAGGGACTGTCTTTTGAATAAAGGAATGAAAACGTTATGAGGAAAAGAGGGAAATGCTGGTAACCAGCTTTTTCTCCTTTTCCCATAATATTTTCCAGAGCCATCCTCCTGAGGATCTTATCAGAACAGCATTGTTTGGTCTGGGTAAACGGTCAGTCACAACCGATACGCACGAGCTTTCTCAAACGGAGAAATTGCAAATGTATTGACTTCTATCGATAGATTTAAAAAAAAAAAAACCACTGCAAAGTAATGAATGCTGGATCGCTTCAACCCATTACCACACAATCCCTACTTTTGACAACCATGATAAAGAAGCATTTTAAAAAAACATTGTGGGAAAAGGAGAAAATGCTGGTAACCAGCATTTTCTCCTTTTCCCACAATGTTTTCTACCCTTCATAAAACAAATTTCTAATTTTCAGTCAGCCTGGCTTTTATATTGTCGTTTGCAGAAGCTGTCGATTTGGACAAGCCTAAAATATTGTCGTTTTGTAATGAGTTACAAGAAAAAAAAAAACACACACACACAAACATAATGTTAAGCTTCTTTTTACCACAATACTAGTTTACATGACGGAAGGTTCACGATATATGCAATCTGATCTTGATAGACACTGTCCTCTATATTAAAACAAGTAGTGTCGAGCAAAATACTTGGTTTATAGATCCAACTTCTATCGTCTTGACCCGCATCTTCGCAAGCCAAGGTGACGATCACTACGTAGATCTACATAGGAATGATCAACCGTAGGCTTCGAAAATGCTTAAAAACTGTAGAGTGCCAAATTAATGAAATGAACCTTATCAATCACGAAAATATTATTTCAATGTTGTTTTGGCCAGAAGCAGATAGTGTAGATCAAATATCAAACTGCACTCTCGGTGCATTCTGATCTTAATTAATAAAATGCACAAAAATAACCTAAGTTGGTTCAAGCTGACTCGCAGCTTCCGGAGTCTACACAAAGTTTTTCCACGATTTGAACCAGTGACCAGCATGTAGTTTTTTTTTAACCTCATTTGACACATTTCCAATCTCATCTGAGATGATACCAACTCGTACATTTCAAACAACTTAAATGGGTGTCGTCTTTTTTAGATAACATTTAATTCCATCAATTTCTCACACCTGTAAAGTAATAAAACTTAAAATGTTATACACTGTATCAGCAAGCCTCGACCTGCTTTTTCATAAAACGGATAGCACTATACAAACAAACAAACATAATACAAATACTAATCTTCATCTCCTTCGCCAATATACTGCCACTAGGGAACTTCCTGTCTACGATAACAAGATGCTTTCGCTAACAAATTATGCACTTCGTTCTTATTTCCTTGTCAAAATTACAGCATCACTGCTCTTTCATGACTTATCAGTCATCTTTAACAGTATGTTAGTCATGGGTGAACTTCAAAATCTTGCCCAACTAACTGTTATACGAATCCGAACTGTAACAGGCTTCCCT
Organism: Tridacna crocea; assembly: GCA_943736015.1. Classification (NCBI taxonomy): domain Eukaryota; kingdom Metazoa; phylum Mollusca; class Bivalvia; order Cardiida; family Cardiidae; genus Tridacna; species Tridacna crocea. Next base: position 34,110,463 of record OX031063.1, on the reverse strand, counting down.
ATTCTTTCAAAAGTTGCACACTAGTATCTAAAATTGTCTGAGCGTTTGAAGACAACTAACAGTCCCTTTTTATACACTTTCAATGACTTGCAACGAGATTTTATTTTCCGTTTGAAATCGATTGAACCAAGCAATACGTTTATCACCAGAAGGTCTTATCCCTACATTTGCAAATCGTTTCTCCATCACGGTTTTCAGGCACATTTTACAATGTTGCAGTGTAGTTGACATTTTTAAAATTTTGCATGCCTAAACGAGGCTAAAAGAAATATTACAGGTTCAAAATATCTCTGAGGCGACAGCATTTGGAAACATCGTCAGATAAAAAACTCATCTTTCGCAAGTCTTTGATTTTTTCCATTTACATTGTTCTCTGTTCGTACTTATGCATTACTATGATATATGTCGAGAAATTGCCAGTGCTGTACGAAAAGGAATCCCTGGGACATAAATCTATAGGTCTACTGTGTGATCAGATACAAAACCTCTGCAAAAGGGCACACAGAGGAACATCTCCACACCGATCGCTAGAGTAACCTGTTCATGCATCAGCCCCCTTATCAACAGTTAAAAAAATGGTAAATCATAAAAATGGCGATAAGGCTGTGTTTCTGGAGGACAAATGGCGATGCGTTGTTCAGAAGCACTGACTCTGACATCGTCACAGGTAACATCATTATGCCTAGGATCTCTCTATTGCAATATGACTTGTGGCAGCACGATACACACTCCTGAAAGGGAAAATATCAGCATTTAGTCATCGGTGTGGAATGACAAGTTAATCCTTTACTCCATAAATACTCATTTCTACACATTGCTTGTAAGAACCTTTAGAAAACATTGTGGCCAAAGGCGAAATTGCTCGTGATGAGCAATTTCACCTTGTGTCACAATGTTTTCTATGCAATCAAAAGGTATGATTTACATATAAAGAGCGGCTTCATCTTTGCTGTTATGTAGGGTCAATTTAATATGCCATAGAAATGCCTTATGGGGTAAAGGGTTAAATTGCCATACAGTAAATTTTGGAAAACTGTTGAAAATATTACTGCAATTTAAAATGTCCCCCCCCCAAACTCATAGCCCTCACATTATTGTTTTATATGATAAAGAGAGGAAAATAACGAAAACAAGGTAAATGTATTTTTATCCTTATCATAATTTTGAAGTTCTTTGAAAAAGTGGCAGTATAGATTACAGACGATATTGTTTGCTTTTTGCTGAACGTTAGTTCTTCAAATAAAATTCCTTGACTGCGTTATGCGATCTTCAACATCATCAGTACCTATACCTCCTCCAGAGGTAAAACTGTCTGCTGTTCCCCACAGTTTTTACTACTTTTCCTTTAATTCTAAATTATGTGAGCAAAAAAGTTTTTTTCTTTTATCTGCACTGACTGCATTCAATTTGTAAGTTCTGCAGAAAATTTTCATGTCCAAAGTTCAATTACATGTAAGGTAAAATATTTCGATTTGAAAGAACAATTCGTTAGACGTGTAAGTTTACAGTAAATGGTACATATATTAAGGCGGTCTTCGTTTAAAAGAGTGCGTAAACGTGTGTTACGAGTAAACTGAAATATATCTTGATTTCAACCCACCACAGGAATAATATGTCTCCATGTGAATCAGACACCCGTTTTTTTTCCCTATAAAAACTTAATAAAATGAACTTACAATTTCATTGTTTTCGTTCTCTGTACATCCTAATTTATCTGTAGAACATTCTTTTGGAACAGCGCAAGTTTTCTGCACGTACACACTCTCTCCAGTTTCCTTGTTTAAACGGTGTACAGATTTGCACACTGTGTGTCCTGTAAGAGAATGAAACATCAACATTAACCTTTTCTTGCTCACTGATTTTAAGCGACTCTGAGAAACCGGGAGGCTTTTTGAAAATATTATATGAAGAAAATGCTGTGAGCCAGCATTTTCTTCTTTGCCCACAATGTTTTCTTTTCTTTTAACCCTATACTAAACAATCCTGTTTTGAAACTACCGTGAAGAAAGAAGCATTTGAAAACTCTGTGTGAAAAGAATATGCAGGTAACCAGGATTTTTTTAAAACTATGTCTACTAAAGATATCCATTCAGTAATCCATATTCCATCATTTTGCAACATTTAATTCGTCTTCAATAAATACTTTCATTAGGACCTGTGAAGAATACGTCATTAGGCAAACCGTTAAAGACAACTTTCATCAATCCAGCCACATTAAAAACTTTGTATTTGAAAAATATCTTTGAATGTGGGCAAGCCTAAATTTTTTACATATCAGGGTTATCCCATTACCACACAGTCCAAGCTATTGACGTTCCTGGGAAAGAAGCCTTTAGAAAACATTGTGGAAAAAAGGAGAAAGTGCTGGTAACCAGCATTTTCTCCTTTTTCCACAGTGCTTTCTACCCCTCACAAAACAAATTTCAAATTTTCAATCTCTTTTATTTTGTCGTCTGCAAATGCTTTCGATTTGGACAAACCTTTCTTGAATAAATGGCAGAAGGACTTACCGTAAGGACAATAGACGTCAGGCGCCCATTTGTTGCACTCTGTGTTGTTGGCCTTTTCTGGACACGTGTAACATGTAAGGTCTGAAAAGTATAAAAATTTCTCTTTAAAATTTACATGCGCGGATCCACATATCTTTCTCGGGGGGGGGGGGGGGGGGTGTCCCGTCGAAAACGCATTCGTCTTGACTTTAATTATATGATATCCGGATTTCAGTGGATGTAAGCCAAGAAAAGTCAACGTTCCAATTCTAACCATAAGGAGGTTTCTACATTTAGAACCTTTTTTTAAATTTTACTGCATTGACTGTAAATTTTTACTGTATTTTATATAAATGCTGTGCTATATCAGACCAGTCCCATTCATGAATCCGATAACGTCATTTTTGCCAAAATTCCGGACCCCCGGTCCCCCCCTCTGGATCTGCCCATGATTTACAATACCAGACATAAATTATCTTGTCCTGTACATATTCAAAGTGGGATATACTAGTTCATGTATATGTGTGTCTAAGAGGATGGTAGAAAACATATACCGGTGTATGGAATATTGAGTTAATCCTTTACTCCATAGATACTCATTTTGACGTATCAACAACAGACAGCTTTTGAAAACACTGTGGGAAAAGGAGAAAATGCTCGTAACGAGCAATTTCTCCTTTTCCCACAATGTTTTCCACTCAATCAGATATTTGTATCCTCATTTGTCCATATTTTTGACATCATATCTTTATTTGCTGCTGAAATGGAAGAGCCTCAAATTGGCATATCAGATAAAGGGTTAAAGTAATATTCCTAAAGCTCGTGTTTGCTTCGAGTTACGTTGTAACACTTTGTCAGTGTTGGACAATGTCGAAGATTTCCTACCCAGCAAGAATTGAACATCTATAGATTTGAATCATGATTATATTCCATCTCTGATTTATGGATATTTCGACCATAAAGCTGTCACAGAAATGTCCTAAAAATCATCTAAAGGATATTACCTATGATAGCCGTTTTCATAAACATTTTAATCACCTTTTTTTACTTTTCTTTGAAATTATTTTCTGTGGTGCAATTAAAACGACGTTTTGATTTTTTTATGATACCACGTATCATTTACTTGTATTGTTTTATCATGCCTATGGGCAAGGTACGTAAGCCTTGTACTCAGCAATAAAATATATCAGTATAATTTTTAACTGATGACTGCCGCAAGGAAAATGCAAAATGCATCGGAAGTATCCTTTTGATATTATGGAAATTCAAAAAGAATGAATTTATACATTACATGTACATGGGAAAACATTGTGACAAGAGGAGAAATTTTTCGTTTCGAGCAATGTTTTCAAACGTGGTCTGTGGAACGGCTTAACTCTTTCCCAAACAAGCCCTTGTTTTTACGTGTCTGCAGTACATTAAGTCTTTTGAAAACACTGTGGGAAAAGAAGAAATTGCTCGTAACGAGCAATTTCTCCTGTCTCCACAGTGTTTTCTACCCATTTTTTTTTTTTTTTTTTTAATTTGAAATTGCCGACTGCAAACTCTTTGAGTTTGGAAGAGTCTAAAATTTGTCGTTTGGGAAAGGGTCAAAAGGCCTTCTTCTATAGCTGCTATGAATTTTATACATGTACATGAGTATTACCCTATCATTTTTTCAAATGTCCATCACTGCTTTAATTTCCTTTGTAGTCAGTGTAGATCAAGATCAAAACATGTATCCTGAGCTTTGATGTATACTGTCCACTTTGTTGAGACGGTGACAAAAGCAACCTTGAAATTGTTTTTATAAGCCTTTATAAGTCTTATTTCAGTTAACCCTTTACCACACAATTCCGATTTTTGACACCCCCCTGTGAAAGAAGCCTTTTGAAAACTTTGTGGGAAAAGGAAAAATGCTGGTTACCAGCATTTTCTCCTTTTCCCACAGAGTTTTCTTCCCTTCCTAATATAAAATTCAATTCTTTGGTCACATACATCTACATGATGACGTCTGCAAGACTTTTCAGTTAGGACCAGCCTGAAATTTTGTTGGTTGGTAAAGACTTAACAAAAAGCCTATTGAGGTTATTTGGCATTCTTATGGTTATGCGAAGAAGGAAATTGTAATTACTGAATTTCAACTTACCATTTTCGGGCTTGTATAAGACTTTCACCCTTACAGAGCATACAAACACCGGCAATACAACAAGGACGATCAACTGAATGTTGAAGTAGGCCATCTGAAGGAAAAAAGCAGGAGAATTAATGAATACCTTCGTAAAATTGGACTTTTCACTTCAACTTTCAGCTGTCAACTTTTAAGAAAACAGCACTTTCAGACTTTTGCAGATCCAGTGTATTGCAATCTTAATTTCATATCACGGTTCCCCGCAAAAACAACTTCCGTATTTAGAGTTTTAAAGCTGAGACCGTTTTTACTGTGTATTCTAAAAGAGACTTTAGTCCACTTCTACAGTTAGTAGCCAGGAAATTTCTGATTGGCTACACCGGTTGGCTAAGCCTATCAGAAATTCCTTCACTTCAGAAATGAAAAATTTAGTTCTTCAGAGTTACACTATGAAAGTTCAAACTATACCACTCGGTTCAGCCAATCAGAAATCGGGTTACTTTTAAATTAAGTCTTTACCAAACGACAAATTTATAGACTGGTCCAAATTGAAAGCACTTAAAGAAAAAATAAATTAAAAAAAAAAAAAAAAATGCGACTGAAAAATCGAAATCTGATTTGGGAAAGGTAGAATACATTGTGGAAAAATGAGAAAACGATAAAATTTTAGACTTGTCCCAATTAAAAGCATTTGCAGACGGCAAATTAAATGTGACTAATCGATTGAAATTTGATTTGGAAAAGGTAGAAAACATTGTGGGAAAAGGAGAAAATGCTGGTTACCAGCATTTTCTCCTTTTCCCACAATTTTCTAAAGGCTTCTTTTTCAGGGCCGTCAAAAGTAGGGACTGTGTGGTAATGGGTTAAGCGATGAGGTAGGGACCGTTATCCTAAATAGGACTTACCAAACGACAATTTTTTCGACTTGTCCAAATTGAAAGCATTTGTAGAGACATATTCAGTTTTAATGAGGCCCCATGATTGACCCTTTCCTTTGAAAGATGAAGAAACATAGAGAACATCGTATTCTCATAATGTTTTGAAGAGCTTTCTTTCTCTTATAATTGCGTGGTTATGTATGAATACGACTTTCTCGTCAGCAATTAAGTTTAGAAAATTGTCACTTACATGTAACCTTTTTATTATTGTTATATTAAACTATAATTCTTGTATTTTTATCCTATCGCGGTGTTTCATGAATTCCACGAAACTCCACATCAGAGTACATCGCTTTTTAGATGAGCTATTTCGTAATGTTATTTACAATATACTTCAGGGAAAATGTTATAATAGACTACAATGTTGCGACGGCTTTCATACACTAAATTCTCTGCTATGCGTAGTTTGTTCCCATGCATAATCTTGCTTACGTATCCTAATTTTTTTTATTTAAGTACATAAAGCATCTTTATAACGATAATAAATGGAATAATGTCTACTGAACCCAAAGTGAAAAAATCCACTATTTGCATTGAGGTAGTCTTGTTTTTATATGCATGAATTGACCTCAGAGTAATTCCACAATTCAATGCGAGCTGCGGTTTTCTCCATAATTTCGCTATAAATAATTTATTTTGACAATCTTTGATAGCAGCTTTTTCTCAAATGCAGATTTTTCACAGAAAAAGTCTTTAACTTAGATCAGGATCATATATTGTTTATTATGAACCCTGCTAGGCCTAATCACCATTATCATAATATTGTTCAAAAAAGAAAAAAGTAAAGATGTAAATGACTTACCTTTAGTTTTGCAGAACAATATTTTTTTTTCTTGCAACTCTAAAAGAAAATTTTAATTCCACACATGTACACAATACAGAAGCCACAATCAAAATGATACATGCGCTGGGATTCGTGAAATTCTTAAAGCCTCTTGTTTAAACAATTACTCCACTTACTTGACTTACAGTAATTGTTAGTATTCAACACCCTTTTACTCGTCATTATCTAATTATCCGAAGGCGGTACAAGTAAAAACGAAGGACGTTACAGAAGTCGTAAAACCGATAAGAGATTGGTATTTATCACTTAGACGTAAAATACTTCTCAAATTTCTCAACAATCAAAACAATGACAATACGATTATAAAAGGTGACTGATTGTTTTGTTGTTTACACCTGTAATTATTGCACGGTTTGTAAGGCTGCGCGCTTTTATCCGATTTTGTATTATTATGTTATCAGTTTCAATAATAGTATTTACAACATCTTTTTGTGTATGTGTGTGTGCAGAATAGAAGCGAACAATTTCAGAGTATGTACTTGGTATTTTTGCACCTGTTGTCGATATTTTCGGCTTCGGCCACATAAATGTAATATGTAATACATGGTAGTCTCTGTAAACTGTGTACATAAACGCATCGAGGTCCTTATTCATGTACCATTTTAAAGAACATTTTCAGTCTTACTCTCATTTTTTCCCCAGGTCTTAAAGAAACTTAAGTTCTGATTGGCTAAACTGAATGGTTTCACAATTCAAAAAGTGTTACTTTCTCTCAGTCTAGCATTAGAATTAGAATGGAATAAACAAATGACCCATGCTCTAGCCAAACAAGGTTAAATGCATCTCCGTCATGCATTTTACACCAAAATCATAGTATCTATGGTCTGCATTCGGACATTTGCGTAAAGTGCTGTATCTGATCAGCTTGCGCTGTCCGCGCAGGCTAATCCGAAACTACACTTTCCGTTTTTATGTGATTTTCTGTTTTTGCGCAAGTAAAGTTTTTATCACTGAAAGGGGTTCTATTCTATATGACTTGCAACACGCAAAAAGGAGCATTCAGACATTTGCGTAAAGTGTCGTCTCGGATCAGCTTAAAAGTCCGTGCAGGCGTAGGTCCGCGCACGCGTATCCGAGACGGCACTTTACGACTACATTAGATTTTGTTCTTCAGTAGGCTTGCGCAAAACAGAAAATTACACAAAAATGGAAAGTATCATCTCGGATTAGCCTGTGAGGTCCGCCCAGGCTTATCCCAGACGGCACATTACCACTACATTAAATGTTGTTCTTCAGTAGACTAACAGAAAATTACATAAAAACGGAAAGTGTCGACTAGGATTAGCATGTGAAGATTTTATTCTCATTCAAATATTCGCAAGGGTTGGTCTTTTATAGGATAGAAAACTTTGTTCCTCTTCAGGTTTCGCTTAAAAGGAGTATAAAGTTCTGTGAAGTCTGATCTTGATCTGCTCTTTTAGCAAACAGAACTTCGAGTCACGCTTAGCAGCCTAACGGTAAGGAGAACAAGGCTGCCGATTCATTGGCATCACCTAAGATTCAAAATGTTCCATGACAATAATAAGAAACAAATACGATAAGAGCAAAAATATGTTTTACTTCACAAAATTATCACAACAATACTACAAGTATCACATGTAATTCACTGGACAATTATCATTTAAACTATAAGCCTTTATCAGAAAACAAAATTAAAGACTTACTGCATTTGAATTCAACAAACCGTGTAACTGAAGTGATGTGAAATTGGTCTTCGACAGGAAACAAAAAACAGGGGGGGGGGGGGGGGGGGGGGTTGGGAAGAGAACAGAGAAAATGCTGGTAACCAACACTTTTCTCCCCTTTTCCAAGAATGTTTTTTCAAATGATGAAAACAGATCAAATAAACAAGAAAATTTCAATGTGGACCGGACTTGAATTTTAATTTCTGGCAAAGGCCTACAATCAGCAAAGCAACATAATTATATAATATATGTTGAGACATAATGTGAGTAATTTAATAAAAGGTTACAAATAAACGTTTAGAAAAGTCTGTATCAAATTTTGATTGATTGTGGACCCTGATACCAAGTATATGCCTTTAAAATCCATTTTCGATGGGATATTTTACATTCATGCAAAAAAGAGATAAAAACCTTAACCCAAAACCAATGAATAAAAATAGTTTACCATTCACAAAAACAGTTATCACAATGCATAATTATATAAATGTACATGCATACAATACGTTAATTCAGGTTTAACCCATTACCACATAATCCCTACTTTTGACGCCCCTGAGAAAGAAGCCTTTTGAAAACACTGTGGGTAAAGGAGAAAATGCTGGTAACCAGCATTTTCTCCTTTTCCCACAGTGTTTTTTACCCTTCAAAGAACAAATTTCATTTTTTCAGCCACCTTTATTTTGTCGTCTGCAAATGCTTTCAATTTGGACCAGTCTAAATTTTTCTTGTGTGGTAAAGAGTTAAAAGAAAGATAAGTATTTATCAAAATTCATTACAGATGTATATAGAAAATGGTGCCAACAAATGAGAACAAACAGACAGATGAAAAAGTCATACTCTCTGAAAAGGTGAACATGTCAACCTGCTTCTGGTGTAATCCTCTGCTATTAGTAATTTTTTTCTGTATCTCAAAGGACCATTTTACCTCATGATTTTGGTTTTGAAGAAAAGGAAAAAAATTGATCCAAGTCAAATAATTATCATTGGCAAGGTATAAGGCGTCACGGAAATGCATTAACTCATTACCAAACTACACAACTTTTAGGTTTGTCTAAATTAAAAAAAATTTGCAGATGACAAAATAAGTGACTGAAAATTTGAAATTTGTTTTCTCAAGAGTAGAACACATTATGGCAAAAGGAGAAAATGCTGTTTACCAGCATTTTCTCCTTTTCCCATAACGTTTTTCAAAGGATTCTTTCTCAGGGTCATCAAAAGTAGGGATTGTGCGGTAAAGAGTTAATCCCCTTTCCCCAGAGTCTGCTCAACTATATACATGTAATCCCATAGATAGCCCTATTTTCACTGTACAAGAATATGGATTTCATTTCATGTAGAATGGAGACCAAGATCTGCCTAAGTTTATTTCATGTAGAGGGAAGACCAAGATAAGCCCGAGTTCAAGTGATGTAATGTTAGATAATGCCAGGGAGTATAACATATGAACCATGCTCTGAAAAAGGGGGGCTGAGTGCATCTCTGTGATATATGAGAACAAGCAAACCATCACTTCCTTATACATGTATATCCTTAATAACCACATTTTTGTACAAACAAATTAATCATGAGGTAGACGGGGCCATTGACATATAGAAAATTGACCAATAGCAAAAAGTTTCAGTTCAGGTCAGCCAGTGCAGATTGTGCAGGCTGACCTGGGTAAATGTTTTTCGCAGATGCATTAAGCCCCCTTTTCACAGTGTATGGTATATACTAATGAATGAATGAATAGTGTTTTAAGGCCCGTCGACAACTTAGGTCATATTGGGCACACTTACTTATAAACAATAATGCGAGGTGAAAATAACATACATGTGTAACAACGTAAGACAAACATGATAAATGAGGAATGAACGAAACACAAAATGATGCCCCTTTTGTCACCTTTCACGACATTCATGCTGTCACTTTTGTTCCACCAGAGGAAATGGAAGATGTGACGATCGTGGGACTGCAGTGGTTTATTCTTATACCCCCGATTAAACCACATGGGGTCCCACAGGCCAATTGATTCCCATTTCAAACCCCATTTACATCAAGAAAAAAATATAGGATTTGGAATAAGAACTACCAAGCCTTCTGCAATCCTAAGAATTACAAGGAAAGCAGCCATTTTTCTCTAATTTTAGTCACCATAGAGAAAGGCTGAGGTCCTATTCTATACAGTTAAAAAAACCCAGGGCCCCACGGGGAGGTATATACTATATACATATACATGTTTATCACAGTACTCCATTCTCATCACATTAGTTGTCATGGAAAACTAATACTGGAAAAAAAAGTGTATAAAGATAAATTTGAGCAATGCTCTGTGAAAAGGGGACTTAATGCATCTGTTAAAAGTACTGATCCATGCAACCTGAAATTGATAGGAACTTTTTCCTAATTGGATTTTTTTTTACATGTAGAGGGCCAATCTACTTTCAGACCCAGTTAGACAGAACAGATTTTGTGGATCCATAATTATATAACCATGTGATGATTTGCTAGGTTTAACCCTTTACTAAAACACAAAATTTTGGACTCTACCAATTTGAAAGCATTTGCAGCACACAAATCAAGTGAAATTTAAACAATGATTTATGTCATCCATTGGGTAGAAAAAATTGTGGGAAAAGGAGAAAATGCTGGTTACCAGCATTTTCTCCTTTACCCACAATATTTTCAACAGGCCTCTTTCTCAAGGTCGTTAAAACTGGAGATTGTGTTGTAAAGGGTTAATTCATCACAGAGATGCATTTAGCCACCTTTCACCAGAGCATAGTTTGACCATTATAATTATCATGGTAATTCATGTAACATGTTTACTACATGACAAAATATGAGATATATCCATATCTAAAACAAACATTGGCAGACCACAAATCACACGTCATTGTCTGCGTATGTCATATTCTTCAAAGATTTGACCTGTCTTATATGACGCATCACTCTCCCCGCTATCATGGAGACTTTAATATTACACGCTATAATGTAGCAATGGAGAAAATAGCTTTTATCAATACATTTGAGGAAAAATCAGGCCTCTTTTAGCCCCAGATTTCTTTAAACTGCTGATCATAGCTGAGAGAATCGCACCAGGTAGCGTTTTACTGAGTAAACATTTATTTTAGTTTGAAATTCAAAGTAACGGTTGTTGCGTAGAAATCTTGTCTGGTCCAGTTTACCCAAGATGCCCAAATTAGATGAGTATTTGTAGAATGCCATCTGGTGGTAGATAATGATCAAATGTGGCTCTAGGTAAGAGATGTGGTTTTCAACAATAGCTTTAAAAAGTAAAGCATATACGCCCAAGGGGGCTTGTCAGTGAAATGGCTTAAAATCTAGAACGCCTGCAGATATCCAAATTTTTCAAAGTCCCATGCATAACTACACATCATAGAGATTCATTGTGGTAAATTGAAACTTATCCAATGAAAACTGTAGGAGGAGTTGTGCGCACAAGAAACTGCTAACAGACAGACAGACAGATGGAATGAATGAATGAATGAATGAATGAATAGGGTTTTAAATGCCCGTTGACAACTTAGGTCATATTGGGTGCACTTACTTAGTAAACAATAATGCGAGGTGAAAATAACATACACATGCAACAACATAAGACAAACATGATAAATGAGGAATGGACAAAACACAAAATGATGCCCCTTTTGTTGCCTTTTACGACATGCATGCTATCATGTTTGTTCTGCCAGATGAAATGGCAGATGTGATGATCGCGGGACTGCAGTGGTTTATTTTTATACCCCCTATTAAACCACACAGGGTCCCACAGGCCAACTGATTCCCATTCGAAACCCTATTTACATCGAGAGAAAAATATAGGATTTGGAACAAGAACTACCCAGCCTGCAGCAATCCTACAAATTACGAGGAAAGCAGCCATTGTCTCTAATTTCAGTCGCCTTCTACGAAGACAGATGGACAGACAACCGGGGTCATAACATAATGTGACCCTTTGGACATATAAAAATGGAAAAATAACACTGGTGTAATAGGAGAAAATTCTGGGCAACAGCATTTCCTTCCTTTCACACAATCTTTTCAATAGCTATCTTCCTCTAAATTGTAAAGGGATTTGCAGTGTCTAAGTATGGTCTATTTATAGCCAGATTATCTCAATATAATAAAAAATGTGTAGATTTTAGATCAGCTTACACTTTTTCTGCAGTCACATCTTGATCAGATAATGTCTGAAACTTTACTTTAGTGGGGCTTGGCGCTATGATAATACTCAGAATTATTCATCAATGTAAATAATACAGTTTTTCGCTATTACTAATCTAAAGTAGACAAGATTCCAACCGGTATAACCCTTTACTCCATAGATACTCATTTCTACGCATTGCTCGTAGGAGCCTTTGGAAAACATTGTGGCAAAAGGTGAAATTGCTCGTGAAGAGCAATTTCACCTTTTGCCACAATGTTTTCTACACAATCAAAGGGTGTCATATACACATAAGAAACGGCTTCATCATTGCTGTTATTTAGGGTCAGTTAGAGATACCATAGAAATGCCTTATGGGGTAAAGGGATAAGAGAATGACACAGAGTGGATATATTGTGTAATATAAGAAAGAAATGGTGTTTTACCACATGAAGTTTTTGCAAATGCCAGCAGAGCAATCATAAATATCACACAACACATTTAAATGGTATAAATGAAATTTATATCTATTTCATACACAGAATCATTTACTCTGCCAGTATTTGGCCACAGGCCAAAATTGTAGACTTGTCCAAAGGAAAAAAATGCTAGTTATCAGCATTGTCTTATTTTACAACAAAAGTTTTAAAAAGCTTTATTCAAACGGTCTTTAAAACTCGAGATTGCTAAGAAAGGTGCAGTAAGTACTGGTATCTGACTAAAAGTAAGCCTCCATTTTTCTTATAATTATGTGACCAGTCATAGTATAAGGAACAATCTGGGAATTCTGTATATAATTTAAATAAAAACAGATCAAAGATGGTGTGTGTCAATTTAAATTGATAGTTCAAAAATGATTGTATATATGTAGTATGGTAAAATAGCCACTTTAGATGCAAAGTGAAAAGTGTCAACCCTGCGCAATCCATGCAGTCTGACCAGAGCCAACACTTTTCATAGTTCCCAGATGGTCCCTTTTTGCTTGATGGGTCACTTATGTATACGTGATATATATATAAAAATACATGATTGTACCTATGCTTTATCTTACAAGATCATCTACATGTATAATCGGCTAAAAATGATTGCAATCCTATTTAACCCTTTCCCAAACAATGAATTTTAGACTGTTCCAATCTGAAAGAGATTGCAGACAACAATTTTAAATTTGATGAAAATGGTAAAAAGTTCTCTTAAAGGATAGAAAATACTGTGGGAAAAAGAGAAATTGCTTGTTACAAGCAATTTCTCCTTTTCCCACGGTGTTTTCAAGAGACTTGTACTGCAGACACATGATAACCAGGGCTTTTTTCGGAAAGGGTTAAGCCTTTACCACACAGTCCACGGTGCTTAAAATTTAGACAAGTCCAAAATTTTCTCCCTTGGTAAAGAGCTAACTCTTGGCTTTCAAAAAAAAAAATTAAAGGATCTGCAGATGACAAATCTGAAATAGGTACAAATGAACCAAAGCTCTTTGACAGGGTAGACAACATTGTAGGAAAGATAAAATTGCTGATTGCCAGCGTTTTCTTCTTTTCCCACATCTTTTCAAAAGGCCTCTGACTCAGGGTCATTAAAATTCAGGACTGTTTGTTAAAGGGTAAACATTTTAAGGAAGAAAGTTTATCCTCAAGCCAATACAGATACAAAAATATCTGAAAGTAAAATACTGGCATTAGTCTTTCGATATCATTTTCAATAAGGAAGACAAACAATTTACATGTAGTTATTTCATTTTGAGATTCTTGCAAGACATGTGTCTCATAATACTTAAACACTACTGAAAATGAATTTAAGCCTCTATCAAACAATCCTACGGGTTAAACAGAGTATGAGAAAAAAGCTTCTCAAGGCATTGTGGAGAAAGGATGAAATGCTTGGTACCAGCATTTTCTCTTTTTCCCGCAATATTTACTAATCTTATAGAGACAAATCCCATCATTTGAGCCTTGCCTAATTCTTTATGTACAAAAAGCTTTCAACTTGGAAAAGTCTTAAACTCTGTCATTCATTAACCTTTTACCAAATCCCTGGTTTGTACCATCCTGAGATAGAAGCCTTTTGAAAACATTGTGGGAAAAGGAGAGAATGCTGGTTACCAGCATTTTCTCCTCTTTCCACAATGTTTTCTACCCTGCTGGAAACAAAATTAATTTCAATTTTTAAGTTAATCCTATTTTGTCCACTGCAAGTGCTTTCAAATTGGACCAGTCTAAATTTTTGCAGTTTAGTAGATTAAAAGAGCCTTTTATTATGGCAAAAATCGCAAAAGTTTAAACATATTTACATGTATTTTACATCGATTGAGAAACAAGTTCTAAGATCTTATACTAATCTCTCTCGATTCTGCTTACTGGGAACTACACCAGTACTCACACCGAACGTGTGGGCCAGTGAAAAATCCCGAAGTTGACACCCACTACCGGGAATTGAACTCAGGACCTTTAGGTTATGAGGCCTATGCTCTACCTCATGACCACATACACCATGAAATCGTTAAAGTTGTTTATGCAAGCACTGTGACTCAAGATCAGGCTGGACATGAAATGCAGTCTGAACTTCAATCTATGCAGTCTGATTTTTAAGCAAGATGCTCTGACTAACCTTTGAATTGCAATAAATCAGTCTTAATACTTTACCACTCTATGCTGACTTTTAAAAGCCCCAGGGAAAGAAGTCTTTTGAAAACATTGTTGGAAAAGGAGAAAATGCTGGTAACCAGCATTTTCTCCTTTTCCCACAATGTTTTATACCCTTTGATACACAACTGTCCTGTGTTGAGTAACATTAAAAATGATGTCTGCAAATGCTTTCAATTTGGACAAGTATAAAATCTTGCTGAGCAGTAAATGGTTAATAATCACTAAAAATACAAAAATAGAATTACAGTGAAGTCTTTATTTGGCACACCACTTATGCTTTTAGCTATCACTAATTTATACTGATTTCATAATATGCTTCCTGTACTTCTATGGTTCATACCCTATGACTAATCTACAATTATATATTCCTACGAGTGGAGTAAATCTTAACCCTTAGGATTCTAACTGATCGCTTGACGACAGTGAAGATCAAGATAAGACTGCACAGAATGTGAATGTGCAGTCAGATCTTGGGTCTACACTCTTCAAAGAAGGAGACATTTTTCTTCTAAAAGTAAGTTTGAAATGGCATTATTCAGATTCTTTTCTAGCAGATTCAGAAAGTTTCATTTACTTAGCTGGATAAGAGTTAATCCCTTGGCTGCTGATTGCGTCTCGCTGACCTTTTGGGGACAATGTAGATCAAAATCAGACTGCACAGAGCATGCAGACTGATCTTAGATCTACACTGTCCGGTAAGGAGACATTATTCCCCAGAACACAAGCGTGAAATAACAATGTTTGGATTTTTACCATCGAAATTAAAATTTCATTTTAGTTATTTAGCAGTATAGGGGTTAACATAAGAACTTTTTCTATCACTTATCATTGTAAATACATGTACGAATCTGATTGTCTCTGTGAGAAATTTCTACAATGAATCAAAATGATACGTGGGTTTTTTTTCCCAACAAAAAGCTTCCAGAAAATGAATTTATCATTGGTATTTAACCCATTACCACACAATCCCTACTTTTGACGCTCTTGGGAAAGAAGCCTTTAGAAAACATTGTGGGAAAAGGAGAAAATGCTAGTAACCAGCATTTTCTCCTTTTTCCACAATGTTTTCTATTCTTCACAAAACAAATTTCAAATTTTCACTCACTATATTACGTTGTTTGCAAATGCTTTTGATTTGGACAAGCCTAAAATATTGTTGTTTGGTAATGAGTTAAAGACACTCCCCTTAGCAGGACATCAATCATTTTGAAATAACGAAGATTTAAAAACAAAAAAAATGAACACATCTTTAATGAACACAATCTCATTTTAACTCTTTACCAAAGAATCCCATGTTTTTACAATCCCAAAGAAAATTGCATTTGAAAACATTTCGGAAAAAAGGAAAAAATTTGCTGATAGTCAGTATTTTCTGCCTTTCTAATACTGTTTTACTCCTCTAAGACAAGGTCCATTATTTTATACCCAATTCTCATTTGCGAATGCTTTCATTTTGTATTAATCTAAAATCTTGCTGTATAGTAAAGAGTAACATACTATAGATTTAATTAACTCTTTCCCAAACGACAAATTTTGGACTCATCCAAACTGAAAGAGTTTGCAGACAACAATTTCAGATTTTGAGAAAATGGCAGAAAGTTCTCAAAAAGGGTAGAAAACACTGTGGGAAAAGGAGAAATTGCTCGTTACGAGCAATTTCTCCTTTTCCCACAGTGTTTTCAAAAGACTTTTACTGCAGACACTTAAAAACCAGGGCTTGTTTGGGAAAGGGTTTACTTCTTTCAATAACACTGGACGTGGATTGATTTTGATGGAGCACTGAACACATCTTCTTTGATCTTTTATCACTCAATCCCCAGTTTTAACTGCTCTGAAGAAGAATGTGTTTTTGAAAACATTGTGGGAGAAAATGATGGAGATCTTGACACACTGACTCTAAAAATAAAAAATAGTATGAGGTAATTTTAACCGAGTTAGTATCGCAACTCACAATGCCCATATTAAAGAGTTACTGAGTCACCATTTGGGGATCAGTAAGTGGAAGTGAAATACTGTGCTTGTTGAATATACATTGTATGTTTAAATATGCACCTGGAATGTATACCTGATATTAGTGCCTTGCAATAATTTTCAATTGCAGTAAAAAATAATTGCAATTACAAAAGACAAAAGTAGAAGGAAAATTAGGTTACTAAACTCGAATTTCAGAAAACAACCCATAAAACATATGAAAGCCAAGATCTATGTTGTGAAAACACTTCCTTAACTCATTACCAAACAACAAAATTTTAGGTCTGTCCAAACTGAAAGCATTTGCGGACAACAAAATAAAAGTGACTGAAAATTTGAAATTTGTTTTGTGAAGGATAGAAAACATTGTGTGAAAAGGAGAAAATGCTGTTACCAGCATTTTCTCCTTTTCTCACAATGTTTTCACAGGGCTTCTATCTCAGGGTTCTCAAAAGTAGGGATTATGTGGTAATGGGTTAAGGAAAATCAAAATTGAGACAAAAAATGCAACAAGAAAATGATATGAAATGGCAAGAAAGAAATGAAAAACACAAAACAAATCAATAGGATTTCTAAATATAAAAAAATAATACAAATTACTGGCAAGAAAAAGCAGCAAACATAAATCAAAGCAAATAGATTTTGCTCCATTTTTTTTTAAACAAATGTTGAATGAAATTCTAAAATCAAATTGTTTATCATCTAGGGGTCATACATATATGAGTCAAGCTGCATGTACATGTGTATTTGAAAAAGAGGTTTCACTCTTTACCAAACACTGCTTGGCTTTCATGACTCTGTGCATGAAGCCTTTTGAAAACATTGTGGTAAAAAGGAGAAAATGCTGGTTACTAGCATTTCCTCCTTTTTCCCACAATGTTTTCTAACCTTCCAAAAACAAATGTCAATTTCTGAGTCACTTTCAAATTATTGTTTGCTATTGGTTTCAATTTGGAAAAGTCTTAAATTTTGTCATTAGGTAACGAGTTTTACGCATCTGCAGTCTGCACAGGCTGGCTGACATGCTATGAAATGTTTTGCTATAAATAAATTTTCTGCATGTGACAGGACTATTCTATCTTATCAATCATCCACCTTTTAGACAAAATGGACCTGTGTTAGGAGAAGACCTGCTCCAAATAAACATATTCCAAAGATTAACACCCCTTTTCCAGGAGCACCTCTCATACGAAATGGACAGTTTAACCCATTACCACACAATCCCTACTTTTGACGCCCTGAGAAAGAAGCCTTTAGAAAACATTGTGGGAAAAGGAGAAAATGCTGGTAACCAGCATTTTCTCCTTTTCCCATAATGTTTTCTACCCTTCACAAAACAAATTTCAAATTTTCAGTCACTTTCTTTTTGTCATCTGCAAATGCTTTCAATTTGAACAAGTCTGTAATATTGTCGTTTGGTAATGAGTTAAGTCTGTAAAAACAGAGTAAGATAGTACTTCACTAGGGACATCTCAAAAGCATATTGAGTTGATTAGAAATCAGACAGCAGTCTGATCTCTATCTACACTGTCCCCATAAGCAAATGAAGTCATCATCAGTACATATCTACTTGGGCTAACAAATTGATATTTAGAATTTCTTTAAAAAGTTAAAATACACATACTGCAAAATCTTCAAATCCTGTAAAATCTTGTAAAATTGTAATCCATGAGGAATCAAGACAGAAATCAAACTATTACATGTATTGTCATATGTATAAACTAAAATAGTATTAGTACAGCTTTGTACAGTGCCATCTAGACCACTTGTCTTCACTAATTTGTGAAGGTTATTTTCCACTCTAAAAAGCAATCTGACCAGCTGCATCAGTGCTTATCTATTTAAACAAATACCTGAATTTATCAGTATTTTTACCATTTTTCCCCTAAAATTTTACAGTATGTACATTTAAACAATTTAAGGCTTTACCCAACAAACCAGTTTTCACAACCCAAACAAAGAAACCCCTGAAAACAGTGTTGGGAAAAAAGGAGAAACACTGTTCCAGCATTTTTCCTTTTACCTCATGGACTTCTTGCAATAAATTCTCATTATTGAATCACACTTTACCCATTACTACACAATCCCTACTTTTGATGACCCATGAAAGAAGTCTTTAGAAAACATTGTTTGAAAAGGAGAAAATGCTGGTAACCAGCATTTTCTCCTTTTCCCACAATGTTTTCTATCCTTCACAAAGCAAATTTCAAATTTTCAGTCACTTTTATTTTGTCATCTGCAAAATGCTTTTGATTTGGATAAATCTAAAATTTTATCATCTGGTAGTGAGTTAAATAGTCCTTTGTTTGATAGAAAAAGTTTACAATTTGTCTGATTTTTCTACAAATACTTTCCAATTGTGAACTCACTCTTTACCAAACAATGCCCTGTTGTAACAACCCTGAAAAAGGAGGCCTTTAAAACACTGAGGGCAAAGGAGAAAATACTGGTTACTAGCATTTTTTCCTTATCCATCAATGTTTTGTAAAGATAATAGTTTATGCTATGATTTAAGCCATATCTAATATTTTATCAGCCTTTGCTTTCAATGTGTGGGAATCCTCAAGAACTTTGTTGTTTTTTGAAGAGTTACATAAGGAAAATACATTTAAGAATAACATTCCTGTCTATCTGTTCTTGAACATGCCTGATCGTATATCCTCGGTGGGAAGGAATGTAAAAGAATAGTCTCTGAAGTCAACAGAACACAACCCATGAAAAGCTATGTTGGAGAGAATGGTTAAATACTCAAATAGAGCAAACCAGGTATAAACTGAAACAGAAAGAACAAGCAGATAATTATATTTACCCTTTTAAAGCTGAAAATCCAAACAGACATACTATGACAGCTTTAAAAATCTTGATACAGCATTGCAAGGCTGTTGTTGTTCAAAATACAATATCTGGTAATAAAGTGGACAGGGTAGATCCAAGATCAGACTCCAAGTTCTGTGCAGTCTGATATTGGCCTACACTGTCAACATTAGGTATTAACCCTTTCCCATATATTCACAAATTTTAACAACATTAAGGCAAGAGCTTTTTTGAAAAAAATTGTGGGAACAGAAGAAAATGCTGGAAACCAGCATTTCTCCTGTTCCCAGAATGTTTTCAAGCCTTTGTAAAATAATTAACGTCATTTGAATCACATTTATTTTGTCATCTACAGGGGCTCTTAACCCTTTCCCAAAGGACAAACTTTTGGACCAAATTGAAAGCATTTGCAGATGACAATTCAACTCTTGAAAAGATGATTTCTGTCTATGATAGGGTAGAAAACATTGTGGGAAAAGGAGAAAATGCTTGTTACTAGCATTTTCTCCTTTTCCCACAATGTTTTCAAAAGGCTACTACTCCAGACCCGTAAAAACCAGGGATTGTTTGGGAAAGGGTTAATTTAGACTAGTCTAAAATTTTGTTGTGTGGTAAAGGGTTAAATCTGGGTTTAGCCAAATCCAAGTTGAAATGTATACTATTGTGTAGTTGGCAAAGCTTAAAGGGTGCTAGACAAAAGCAAGAATCTATAGGAAAATATATGTCACTCAATCATAATTATAGAATCTTTGAAAGCAAGAAGACTCCTAGAATAAAGCTTCTCTTCAACACTTTTCATTTCATTTGTATTGGTAACATCATTATTATGAATGATAATGTACTTATAATATGAAAAGGACGAATGCAATATTTTCAAACCAGAATGGTAGATGGTCAATGAAAACCTGTTCATTTTGCATTGTGATAGGATACTGAAAAAAAATCAAAAGGGTATAGCACCTGTAACAGTTGATGACCCTGAGAAAGAAACCTTCAGTAAACATTGTAGGAAAAGAAGAAAATGCTGGTAACAAGCATTTTCTCCTTTTCCCACAATGTTTTCTATTCTTCACAAAACAAATTTCAAATTTTCAGTCACTTTTTTCTATCCTTCACAAAACAAATTTCAAATCTTCTGTCACTTTTATTTTGTTGTCTGCAAATTTGGACATGCCTAAAATATTGTCGTTTGGTAATGAGTTAAAGACCCATTATGAACAAAACTATTGAAAATATTGTGGGAAATATCGTGAAAAAAAGAGAAAATTCTGATAATCCCACAATTTTTTTCCACTCATTAAGAAAAATCCCAATTTGAGACACATTTGATTTCGTGTCTGCAATTGCTCTCAAATTGCATAAGTACAAAAACATCATTGGATGGTAAAGAATTACAAAAATAAGAAGAAAAAAAGTAATGCCCATACTATAAGGTTCACAATATTTGTTGTGACGAAAATAGAGGTACACAGCTATCTGGAACACCGTAAAGTTGAACACAAAAAGGAATGTCTTGAATTTCAATACTCTCTTTTCCTGGAAAAAATAAATACATTTACCTGAATTGTATATTCAATCTGAGCCAAAATGTGTGAAAAAGATGTTTAATTCACATGCAAAAAGTATCAATTTAGGCCAGGTTATAGAGTCTGCGCAGGCTGACCTGGGTTGCAACTACTGTAAATGTAATTGCTCTTAGTTTATTTTCTGCTTGTCAAAAGACAATTCTACCATAGGATTCTGCTAGTTTTCAGACAATACAGATTTTTTTTTAGCTACATGCACAATTATCTGTCCTTGGTATAATGTATCATGGAGATGCAGTAACTCTTTCCCACACAATCCTGAATTTTAAACAACCCTGAAAAAGAAGCCTTTTGAAAACATTGTGGGAAAAGGAGAAAATGCTGGTAACCAGCATTTTCTCCTTTTCCCACAATGTTTTCTACCATGTCACATCATTCATCATTTAAGTCACATTCAATTTGTCGTCTGCAAAAGCTTTCAATTTGGACAAGTCTAAAATTTTGTCGTTGGTAAAGAGTTAAACCCCCTTCTGCTATATTGTTCATATATAAATCAATAAGCAAATCATACCAATAATTAATCCACATTCAATATATGCCTGAATATGGCATTTTCTTCCTTTCCCACATTCAATGATGATGTTTTCATCCCTTTAAAAGGCATTTTTTAAAAGCTTTCAAAATGTTAAAAGTTCGATTTTTTTTCAGCAGTAGATCTATAGAGTTAAGTAAATACCCCTTGAGTAGGCTTAAAGTTTCCACTTCTATGAGTCCAGCATATAAGAACACATGATAAAAGCATGTACACTTGAGAACACACCATAAATGTTATAAAAGCATCCTCATGGACTTCTGAAAAAAAAAAAAAAAAAACAGATACAGAAAGTGTCTATTGATTTTTAAGAAGAAGAAGATGATGATGATGATGATGATAGCAAAAACAAAATAATGTAGTTTGTAACACTTTTTGGGAAGCTTGAATCTAAAGACATACTAACAGCAACATGTACCGTAACAATTCTGTGTAGAAAATGGAGGTAGATATCAATTGTACAATTTCAGTGTGGTGACTATTTTAATTCTGACTGTTTATCAGTTATTTACAACACAATCCCATGTTTTAACAGACTTTGATGAAGATAGATTTCGAAAACACTATTGGGAAAGACAAAAATGCCGGAAACCACCGTTTTCTCTTTTCGCCACAATGCCTTCTAACCTTGCAAGCAGAAATTGTAGTTTTCAAGTAATGTCCAATCGTAGTCTAGAACTACTTTCAATTTGAATGAATGTAATAATTTGTAGTCTAGTAAAGAGTTATACTGCAGGCATGACTGTTCACATCACAGGCAGAAAAAGGAATATTAAAAGTAGAGTTAACCCTTAACCTGCTCAATAGCTTTAAAGAAACCATTAAACTGGTAGAAAAAAGCAGAGTATTGCAATTTCAAAATTTTCTTTGGAAAAAATACTTCCTTAAGGGACAGTGTAGAACTAAGATGAGACAGCATAATCATGCAGTCTGATCTTAGCTACACTGTCCACAAACGATCCTTGGGTTGGGCTTAGAAGCCTTTGGCTTAATGTTGGCAAGATTTAACCTGTACCTCCATTATCTGTCGATGATATGGCTGTTAGAGTAATCAGGGCTACATTTTCTAAAGTATGAGACAGAATTGCCAGCTTTACAATACTTGAGTACAGGCTGTGGTATGATGGTACATGAACCTGCATGTGCCAGTGATAGTAACAGAACACCAACAAGAATCGAAGTCCAGCATGCAGCATGATGCACATCCGCCACACATATCTCTGTGGTTTGAATCCCCCAATCGCTGAACTGACAGTTGGTAAATAATTGACAGCCTGTAATCAGAGTTAGAGACTGGAATCTTTAAGCAACTAGTATGAGAAATAAACATGAAACAGGACTTTATTTGTACATGTACTTGAAGCATACTGTAATTGTCATGAAATCGCCCTCAGATGACATTTATGTCATGCAATAAACTACTCATGAAAATACTGTGGCAAAAGGAGAAATAATAAAAAAAAAAAAAAAAAAAAAAAAAATGAAAAAAGCTGCCACAGCTTTGCATGTAAGTATCATTCATGTAACAATTTAGTTTGATTAAAATATCTTTTTGTTCTACACGGATATCTAATTCTTTACCACAAATGCATTCACAAGTTTTCAAGATCACGAGAAAGAAAGCTTTTGAAAACATAATGAGGAGAAAAGAGAAAGCAAATCATTGTAATATTTCCCCAAAATTTTCTCCTCCTCCCACAGTTCATCTACATGTATATCTCCCAAAATAAATCATAATTTTTAAACGACATACTTTCAATTCTGACATGTGAGCCAAAAATTTTGTTGTGTCATCTTTATTCTCTGCTGTCCTCTACTTATGAGATGTGGCCAAAACGCTGCTTGTTCAAACCAGATGTGGTCTTAAGTCTCAGTAATGGTGCTTCTTTTCTTATTTGTGCATTTATTGTGCACCACACCATCACCAGTCCATTAAAAATTTTATTGTATCAAAGAAAGAGCACAGTACTTTCTGTTTCATTTGTGTAATCTGTATTGCAGATAAATGAAATTAACTTCAAGAAGCAAACATGGCTACCTCTATACCAAATGACAAAATTTTTGGCTGGTTCAAATTGAAAGCATTTGCAGCTGGCAAAAATGTAACTGAAAATTAAAACTTTGTTTTGAGAAGGTTAGAACACATTATTGGAAAAAGAGAAAATGATGCCAGGTCACCAGCATTTCTCCCTTTCCCAAAATGCTTTCAAAAGGCTTCTTAGTCAGAGTTGTAAAAGTAGTGATTGTGTCGTAATGGGTTAAGACACATTATTAACCCTTTACCAAACAATCCTGACTTTAATAAATAACCCTGAGAAAGAAGCTTTTCGAAAACATTGTTGAAATAAGAGGAAATGCAGGTAACCAGCGTTTTCTCCTTTGCCCACAATTTTTTCTATCCTTCCTCAAAAAAATTTCAATGCTTGAGTCAAATTTGTCGTCAGCAGATCTTTTCAGGTCGGAGAGAGGGTTAAAACTTTCATTACCTAAAATGTTCATGAAAGTCATTCATAATATGTTAATATCAATAATACAAAAAAAAAAAATGGAATTATGGTGTGTGTGTGGGGGTGGGGGGAAAGGGGAAGGAGGGGGGGGGGCATTTGTGTGTGTATTTTGTAACATACACACCTTGAGTAAGAGATGTAATAATAAATAAACTGGGTTTTTCTTATGTTAAGCATTTAAGTTGAAAATATTTGTATTTCATAAAAAGCCATTGGGTTAAATGTCTTATGAAAATTTGTTTTAACCCTTAACAAAAAATACCAAGATTTTACAACCCTAAACAGAATTTTCAAACAAAAAAATCAATTTGTTAAGACAAAAAATTCATTTCTTGTGAAGGAGAAAATGATGAATACTGCAGTAGTATTCATCATTTTCTCCTTTTTTCACAAGAAATGAATTTTACCTTATTATCAAGAAAAGCATGATCCATTTGACGCAATTTTCATTTGTCGTCTGCAAATGCTTTCAAATTGGAAGACTTTTTTCATGGATTAATGGGTTTAACTACCTATAAAGTTGAATGCATCACTGAAAACTTACGTGGCATCTTGTCCTGCATGAAGCTTCCCAGTCATAAAGCATTGACCAGATGATTGCAAACAAAAACCCAAACAGGGGAAGTCCTACTGCTACTAGACCCAGTAGACTTAACGAAACATATGCCATAATTTCCCCTCAGACCAGCTGATTTGCAGGCCTTTTAATAAACTATAAACAATTAAATGAGACTTTAACCCGGCCTTACACCAAACGGATGGGTTGTGAATAACGATAAGAGTACCAGCAGGAGTTAATTAGAGTTATTTCCCTTGAAAAGTAAAGAAAATGAAAGAACGTTAGGTAGTAGAAGATAAAGATAAGGCTATAGTCGGATTACTTCAAAAACCTCGTAATTACAGGTTGTTTCTAACTATAGTTACGAGGTTGTTTAAGTAAACCGACGCTTTGAGACTATGAACGGCATTTTCTCAAATTTCACAAAAATGTTATTCATACAGTCGTTGACTCTCAGTACGGGCCATACTTTGTGCATCCGCAAAAAGTATCAACCTATCGGGCGGGCTGATATGGGTTGAAACTTTCCTCTTTGAAAATTTTCAGCATGTCTCAGGTCCTTTCTACCTCGTGATACAGTTCGTTGTTAGACAAACTGGATTTTATGGACCTAAAAGCATGTGATGACCTACTTGATATTATGTATCACGAAGACGAATTTAAAACCCCCTTTTTTTGCCTTAACATGGCTCCTTTTCTTTGCTTTTTTCCGGTCTAGGCCTACTCGTGAGTACATTGTGTTTAACAAAATTGTAGGTTTGGATGGACTGTGCCGAGTGAATTACTTGACCAACTACCTAAGAAAAGCCCTATTTTAACCCTTTCCCAAACGACAAACTTTTGGACTAGACAAAATTGAAAGCATTTGCAGACGAAAATTGGACTCTTGCTGAAAAGTTGATTTCTGTCTATGATAGGGTAGAAAACATTGTGGGAAAAGGAGAAAATGCTGGTTACCAGCATTTTCTCCTTTTCCCACGATGTTTTCAAAAGGCTACTATTCGAGACCCTTAAAAACCAGGGATTGTTTTGGAACGGGTTAAACAGCACGGTAGTTATTAAAAAGTCACGGAAAACTTTTCATCGAGGTTATCAGACCAATCCTAAACCCCTTACTACACAATGATTCCTAAGTTTCAGCTACCTTAAGGGAAACAGCTTTAAAATCATTGTTTGAGAAGGAAAACCGCTGTTAAATAATGATTCTTTTTTACCTTTTAACCCATTACCACACAATCCCTATTGTTGACGACCCTGAGAAAGAAGCCTTTAGAAAACATTGTAGGAAAAGGAGAAAATGTTGGTAACCAGCATTTTCTCCTTTTTCCCACAATGTTTTCTACCCTTCACAAAACAAATTTCAAATTTTCAGTCACTTTTATTTTATCATCTGCAAATACTTTCGATTTTGATAAACCTAAAATTTTGTCGTTGGGTAATGAGTTAAAGAAAACTTCAATTATTTGAGTCATGTTAAATTTTATCTTCTGCAAATGCTATCAATTCATGAGTCTAAAATTTTGTCGTTTGGTAAAGAGTTGTGAAGAAAATTCTAAATGCTTTATCTGTAGACCAGACATTGGCGGTCTCTCCCTAGTAGGTTAACTCTTTATCAAACGACAATTTTGCAGACTGAACCAAATTTAAAGCATTTGCAAACGACAAAAAATGTGACTGAAAAATCTAAATTTGATTTGGGAAGGGTAGAAAAAATTGTGGGAAAAGGAGAAAATGCTGGTTACCAGCATTTTCTCCTTTTCCCACAATGTTTTCAAAAGGCTTCTATCTCAGGGTCGTAAAAACCAGGGTTTGTTTGGTTAAAGTTTAACTCCTCACTTCCATAGTTTTCTTTCTATGTAAGTTAAATTTACCGGAACGGTGAAGATCAAAGACCAGACCGCACATTTGTGCAATCTGATCTTGATCTATACAGTCCACTATCCAGGGACAAACTATGACCATAGTGACAACAGTTGATTACAGAACAGAACAGAAATTCTATTTTGACTCTTAAGCATAATATTCTTAAGCTTAATAGTCATAGCAGTATAGTACAAAGAATGCAATATATATAATATATTTCAATATACAAATATTGAAGGAAATGAATAATTTCACTGATTATTTCAGTAACTAAGTGGACATTCTTTTACGTATCTTTAAATGTGAGAGTGATTTAAATACTGTTAGTCATTTCCTGCAATGTTTTGTATCGTAAATGGAATCAAAAATTACAGTTGAACAGTAAAATGTTGTTTTAGGCCTGAAAAAAAAACAACAACTTTATTTTGTTCCCAACGAAAGAGAGACGGGGACAGAATGGGGGCACCGTTGGGATCAATGCGTTATCTCTTTATGTAAAAAGTCCCGTGCTTTAAAGATCATGCGGAAGCAAAAACAATGGATGCCTCAGTTTGAAAACATTGTGAGACAGGGGAAAAGTGCTGGTAAACAGTAATCCAAAGAGTGCTCTATCAAAAAACGATACCGAGTTTTTAACAACTCTGAGGTAGACGAATAGTTAAAAACCACTATCTCCCGCTAGATGGCATTCTATAAATACTCATCTATCTAATCTGGGCATCCTGGGTACAGAACCGAACCACTTTCATACGCGAAAACCGTTACTTTGAATTTCAAACTAAATCTGCTATGATCAGCAGTTTGAAGAAATTTGGAGCTAAAGCAGGTCTCATTTCTCCTCAAACGTATTGATAAAAGCTATTTTCCCCGTTGCTACTTTATAGAGCGTAATATTACAGTCTGCCCGCTTTTGGGGCTAGTGATGCGTCATATAAGACAGGTAGAACCTTCGAAGAATACGACATGCGCAGACAACGATTAAAAACTTCTGGAATTAGGAGAAAGTCGACGTTTTCCTTCACAAACATCGTAAATACAGCATGAAACAAGCTTTATAACTTTACGAAGTTTTTTAAGTAAATCGACGAAATACTGGTTATCTGCATTTTCTCCTTTTTCTTTTTTTCAAAGACAAACTTTATATTTTCAGCCAAATTTACTGTCCTCTGTTTTACTTAAAAATAGACACATCAGAGTTTTTTTTAAGAATTTTACCTTGGCAGCTAATCAAGACTCAACGACCTATGGTTAACAGTGTAGATTATGATCAGACTACATCAAACATGCATAACACGTGCAGTCTAATCTTTCATCCACACTTTCAAAAGTAAGTTTGAAATAGCAAAAACTTGTGTTTGTACTTATCGGTCTGAAAGTCTCATTTGACTTATTTAGCAGCTTAACCCTTTCCCAACCAATGCCCGGTTTTTACGACCTAGGAGAAGAGTCCTTTTGAAAACATGGTGGGAAAAGGAGAAAATGCTGGTAACCAGCATTTTCTCCTTTTCCCACTATGTTTTCTACCCTATCAAAAACAGAAATCATCATGAGTGGTACATTTACTTTTCTGCTCTATAGACTTGCTCAATTTGGTTTTGCCCATTTTTTGTTTGTTTGTTTGGAAAAGGGTTAAGGGTTACGGACAAAGGAAACAAAAACATAAGCAAATCTGGTTCAGGGTTTGTTACGGAGCCCTGTTGGTGTCAATGTAGACAGAGATAAAGCCAGGTCAGAGATCCTTTTTTTTTCTACTTTTAATCTAACCTATATTTTGAGTAAGAGCCTAACTTTATGTAACAATAGACGCGTTTCAGTCAGACGAATTTCTGGTTATAATCCTCGATTCAAATAGTCTTTTTATGAACAAAAAAAAATGTTGTTTTTTTTTTATCTTGGGTGAAGCCATATGAGCTGATTAGGCTGTGTTAGCACCTTTTGATTTTGTATCGATAGTGATTAGAGAATTTTCTTTCGAATCTTCTCTTTTCTTATGGGGGGAGGGAACTGAGATGAGATTGTAGATTATTTTGTCCATATATGGAATTCTATCAGAATTCCAAGCCATTCTTTCAATGCAATTGAAATATATGTTTGTGTAAAACAGATTAATAGAATAAAGCAAAGGAAACACAAAAAAGGACCTACAGAAGACCAAGGCAATGTCGAAAGAGGAAAAAACAAATGGTATTCCGTACAGTTATTCGGAGTATTTACAGGTATTTACTGCTTCTTATTTATAATCCATTTTACCATTTTGTAGCCTATATGCCAATTTTGACATGTGAGATGCTTACAAACCATTCTGTGTATTTACGACTCCGAGGAAAATGGCTTTTGCAAACATTGTTGGACAAGGAGAAAATATTGGTTACTAGCATTTTCTCATTTCCAGCCACACTTTCTACCACTTCAAAGGCAAATCTTAATATTTGAGCTCGTAAGTAATTATCAAACGATATAGACGATAATTCAAAAGAAAACCAATACTATAAATAAGATACGTATGCCAAGGTTAATTTTTTGTTCTTATTTATATATTTAGTGGATAATTCTTTTAGAAAAACAAACTAAAAATGTACCCCGAAGAACTATTTTAGAATTTAAGAAAGCCTTTTTTTCTGAGAATGCCCTTTATAAAAGAAATTAGTGGTGTCCGTGGTCGTGAGATAGAGTGTCGGCCTGCTGCATACAGTAAATTCGAGCATGAATTTGCAATTTTCATTTTTAAATTCTTCAAATATATAAGTTTTGCATTGAAAAATTCATCCATTGAAGTATTCTTATCTTTATCACCACAATTACCATTGTGTTTTTTTTTATCTATTTTCATCCATCATCACTCCCTT
Organism: Tridacna crocea; assembly: GCA_943736015.1. Classification (NCBI taxonomy): domain Eukaryota; kingdom Metazoa; phylum Mollusca; class Bivalvia; order Cardiida; family Cardiidae; genus Tridacna; species Tridacna crocea. The sequence continues at coordinate 34,080,930 of OX031063.1, read as the reverse complement.
TATTTCTTGCAGCTAAATAAAGTATTAAGTGCACAGCATGTGATCAGCGAGTCCGTTGGCAGACCGGTCCACGACGAACATTTGTTCATCATTACGCACCAAGGTTAGCAGTTTCTCTATTATTAAAATGACTCACTGTCTGTCTGTCCGTCTGTCTGTCGTTCTGTCTGTCTGTCTCTCTCCGTTTCTCTGTATGTTTGTCTGTATGTGTGTTGGTGTGTGTGTGCCTGTCTGTCTGCAGATGTGTGCAAGTAAACCAACAATCTGACATTAATGAGCGACATATGTAGAGTTCGCTTACGGGGGCTATAAATGGGCACAGGCCGCTGCTTGCCAAAGGTAACTCCCACGCAACTAGCACTGACAGAGGACCGAACCAGGGTCCGTATTCACCAAAAATTCTTGACTAGTTTTATTATAAATCTTATTCTATATTTAGAAAGTTATACAAATTCTGATAAGCCAAACCGTTTGGTTTAGTCAATCAGGAATTGTGTTATTTTCATATTCAGGAAATTTTTGAGAAGTAGACTAAGAAAATTCTTAAGAATGGCAAGAGATACGGACCCTGGATTTCGAGGTTACAACCCCATTTCCTTAATCGATAACGCATTGATGAACTCAGACTGTAAAGTATATACATATAATGGCTTGCATCACGCGAAAAGGAGCATTCGGACATTTGCGTAAATGCCGTCTCTGATCAGCCAGCGCATTCAGCGAAGGCTGATCTGAAATCACACTTTCCACTTTTTATGTAATATTCTGTTTCGTGCAAGTCTTCTCTATGACAAAATCTAATATAGTCGTAAATTGTCGTCTCGGATCAGCCTGCGCGGAATGCGCAGGCTGATTCGAGACGACACTTTACGAAAATGCTCGAGTGTCCCTTTTCGTGTTCTACAAGCCATATGTATTAAGAAATCTATCTTTTTGTACCGAATGCTTGATATTAGCTATTCCCTTTGAAAAGGGGTTTAACGCGTCTGCAACAAGTATCGACCCAGGTCAGCCTGCGCAGGCCGCTCAACACATTTTGCTTTTTGTTAGATTTTTGCATTAAATAACTCAGAATTCAGCCTCTTCTTAGACAAAGTGGATTTATGGATCAATAACTGTGTGCTTACTTGCTTAGTATCATGTAACATAGACGCATTTTTTTTAGACCTATCCAAAATAGTAAGAATCTTCCTTTCTGTACTGATGTTTGATGAATCATCTGTCGCACGGATTTGGAAATTCAGTATGCGAAAAGGATGATAATTACAGAGAGAAGGCAGTGCCTTGCTCCTTTGAAAAATGACACATTAACTCTTTACCAAACGACAAAATTTTAGCCTGGTCCAAGTTGAAGCATTTGCAGACGACAAAATTTGTTCTGGGATGGGTAGAAAACAATGTGGGAAAAGGAGAAAATGCTGGTTACCAGCATTTTCTTCTTTTCCCACAGTGTTTTCAAAAGGCTTTTTTCTTAGGGGCTTCAAAAGTAGGGATTGTGTGGTAATGGGTTAACTCTTTACCAAACGACAAACTTTTAGACTGGTCCAAGTTGACAGATCTTGCAGATGACAAAATAGACGTAACTCAAAAATTGAAATTTGTTTCCAGCAGGGTAGAAAACATTATGGGAAAGGAGAAAATGTTGGTTACCAGCATGTTCTTCTTTTCCCATGATGTTTTCAAAAGACTTTTTTTTCAGGGTCGTGAAAAACGAGGGATTTTTGGGGAAAGGGATAGCCCTTTGTCACATTAAAGACGTCCAATTAATATGCCACTGGTTTACAGAGCTTTTGAAAATATTGTGAGAAAAGTATGCATATGCCTCTTTAACTCTACTAAAACATTTGACTCAGGCGTCTAAATTAAAAGCATTTGCAGGCGACAGTATAAACATGTCTTAAATAGTGGGATTTGTTTTTGATTCGGTAGTAAACATTGTGGGAAAAAGAGAAAATAATGGGTATCAGCATTTCCTCTTTTTACCATAATGTTTTCTAAAGGCTTCTCTCGGGTCGTTAAAATTGGGGATGGTGTGGAAAAAGTCAATCTATTATTTCATTTCACGGTTGAAACAGCTATTCGCTAGTTAAGACTACAAAATTAACCTGTTTGATGATAACTGAAAGCTCTGTTGAGATAGAAACAGTTGGATTTTCAAATTTCCTGTGATATCGGACAGGGTACAGATCAGACTTTATCTATTCTGTGGTCTGATCTCGATTTACATTGTCATTGTAAGCAACAAACATTTTTCTTCAACTCATTACCAAACGACAAATCGAAAGCATTTGCAGACGACAAAATAAAAGTGACTGAAAATTGGAAATTGGATTTGTGAAGAGCAGAGAACATTGTGGGAAAGGGAGAAAATGCTGGTTACCAGCATTTTCTCCTTTTCCCACAATGTTTTCTAAATACTTCTTTCTCAGGATCGTCATAAGTAGGGATTGTGCACATGTGGTAATGGGTTAAGTTTAAAATTTCCCCTTTTGTTTTACAGCATATGAGTTATGGTTCAAGCAAATTCTGTATGAAATCGACTCGGTTCGTGGGCTGTTCAGTAACACAGGGGTATGTATATACTGTATATAGAGTTTATTTCATCAGCTTGTGGTTAATATGGGGAAAATTGCCGAAAAAGGGAAAGGTATGCGAAAAAAAACGAGTGCCGTAAAGCACGAGTTATTTTCGCGGATCTTTCCCTTTTGAGGCAAATATTTCCCCATATTAACCATAAGCTGATGAAATAAATTATATATTATATTTCCTCTGATTATTTTGTCAATGAATGCCACTTTTAAAACTAGTGATTTCAAATAGAACAAAAAACGTAGTTCCAGATTTTCGGCAGGAGGAAAATATTCACTTTGACGGGAAAATAATTCCCCCCAGCTTAAATTACGACATTTCTTTACCCGTAGCATTTCTAAAAATAGACACATGAAATAAAATATACTTTTTTAAAAGACATATTTCGATCCTCCCGTCGCCATAAGCAGAAAACAGAGACTTTCACGTACACATAGATCAAGACGAGAAGGCACAGAACGTGCAGTCTGATCTTGGATATATACCATCCATATGCTTAGTAAGGCCTACCGGATAGAACAATCTGTAAGATTCTAGGTTTCGTTAATTTAAACATATTTTATTCAATATATTGACATTTACATTTACAATACAAGAAATGATGTGAAAAGGATTGGAACGAAAGCATGTTGCTTATATAATTCCTCTCCCTAAACTGAAACACGTGATACTCCAATAATATCAAATGTCAAAAAAGAAAAGAATTTATTACAAAAGAACAGATAATAGGATTATAAACAAAAGGGCTTCGTTATCTGAAAAATTAAAAGAAAAAAGGAAAAGTGATTTTAAGTTTCGTTGGATCGACATACCAAGCTTTTGCAGTCCCCTATTACAAATCTGCATGGGGGGGGGGGAAAATTAAAAAATCCCTTGTAAAATAGGGATTATCAAAATGAATAAAGGTGTAATAAATGCATGTGTAAATATTGTGGAAAAAGGGGAAGTCGCTCGTCATAAATACACACCAAGAATAATGATGTTTCTCCGTGACCAAGGCATGGCGGAGGCCGAAGGTTCGAATCCATAAGTTGTGCTTTAGAACTGACTGAAAATGATTCTCTCAATTAGATCGAAAGATTTAGAATGTTGTAGTTTCAAGCCTTCTTTTTTGTGTCGAGATTCTAATATCTATAGCAAGATAGCGGGCAGTATATAGATTGACGGTCAGACTGCACAAAAGCACCCACCATAAGACTCATGACACGTTCTGTGCAGTCTGATCTTAATCTACAGTATCTGCATAAGCAACAAAATCTGAGTTAAGCGTTTTAAGGTTGAAAGTATTTTTTTTTTATGTCAGATACTGGACGAGTCTCACACTCTGATGATCATCAACAGATTAAGCCGGGTTAGTCTTATTCTGAAGGTAAGTGCCTGGATTTGAACCATTTTTCTTGGTTTTACGTTTAACTCTTTACCAAACGACAAAACTTTTGATTGATCTAAATTGAAAGCATTTGCAGACGACAAAATAAATGTGACTAAAGAATTGAAAAATGTTTTAGGAAGAGAAGAAAACATAGTGGGAAAAGGAGAAAATGCTGGTTACCAGCATTTTCTCCTTTTCCCACAATGTTTTCAATAGGTTTCTTTCTCAGGGTTGTTAAAAGTCGGGATTGTGTGGTAAAGAGTTAATCCACTACAAAACAATCTCAAAATAATGAGTCGGAGGTAGACGGGTTTTGAAAACATTATCGGAAAAGGAGAGATAATGGTAATCAGCGTTTTCTACTTTTCCCTCGACATTTTCCACCCTTGGAATGGAAAATTGCACCATTCGAGCTACAAATGATCTGTCCGCAAATGTTTTCAAGCATGCAGGCATACATGTTCTATTGTTTTTGATAATTGCTTTCAGATTCATCGGGGCTGAAGCGCTACATCTGAGTCGATAAAAACTTGGGCTTGTGATGCAAGGGTTACTATTCATGAGTTTCTGAACCCTTTCTGAATCTTAATGTTAAGCCGATTAGAACTTGCGTTACTTTCAAGTTTGGAAAATTCTTGAGAGCGAGAAATAGAATGTTCTTAAGGATGTTTGGTGAATACGGGCCTAGGTATCAAAGTAGTAAGTAAAAGAATTAGAAGTATACTGTGCCATCGGTTTTTTTTTTTTCAATTTCAGCTGCTCACAGACCAGTTCCAGATTCTAGAGACAATGACTCCGTTGGATTTTCTCGAGTTTAGGTTAGTCTTTGATGAACTTTCTCGCCTTGCAAAGTTATTCCTTTGAGTTACGAAATCCTACTCTTCGCATCGCCTGTAGACTATTATAAAGGCGTACTTATTTCAACTTGACGTGTTCAGATCACTACTTTCTACAATTTTTATGTTTGATATCTCAGATAAGCAAACCACTAAATGTTTAAAAAAATGTGGCATAGATACTAAACACGAAATAATATCCATAAGACACTTAAGAGTATAATGTTGGATGGGGTAAACTTTCGACTGACTTAATCCGATACACTTTTAGCAAAGATTGGTGCGTAAATTTGCCATATTAAGAATTTGAAGAAATTACACATAACTTTAAAAGGTATGGTTAAGCAACTGAGTTGACAAATAATTGTTAACCCATTACCACACAATCCCTACTTTTGACGCCCCTAAGAAAGAAGCCTTTTGAAAACACTGTGGGAAAAGGAGAAAATGCTGGTAACCAGCATTTTCTCCTTTTCCCACAGTGTTTTCTAACCTTCCCAGAACAAATTTCAATTTTTCAATCACCTTTATTTTGTCGTCTGCAAATGCTTTCAATTTGGACCAGTCTAAAATTTTTCTCGTGTGGTAAAGAGTTAAGACCATTTTTATTGTCATTCGTTATACAGAGGTTATCTGTCCACGGCCTCCGGGTTTCAAAGCTTGCAGTTCAGGCTTCTGGAAAACAAGCTTGGCTTGAAAGAGGTAGGTCCGAAGTTTAATTAACCTACTTTAACGTTCTAAAAACAATCCCTGGTTCATACCTCAAGGAAGTACCAAGTAAATTTGTCCCATGTCTTCTCTTAACTCTCAATCACACAACATACAATGTAGACTTGTATATTGAAAGCATTTGCAGACGACAAAGTAAATGTAGCTAAAATGAATATTTCTGTCTTTGATAAGCTAGAAAACATTGAGAGAAAAGGAGAAAATGCTGAGTACCAGCATTTTCTCTCTTTCTCACAATGTTTTCAAAAAACCTTCTTCTCCAGGGTTGTTAAAACCGTCGAGATTCTGGGGTTAAGTGTCAACGGTTCTCACTCTTTCAGGATAAATTTTATATTTAAGCTGCATTTACATCGCCATCCGTAAATACACGTTCTGTGCAGCCTGATCTTGATCTATGCTAGACGCAAGACCCCATTTTTCGCTCAAAGCGCTGAAAAGTTTAAACTTAATTAAAAATATATCTGAACCAGTTTTCAGATGTCTGTTTTTCAAGTGTTGACGAGTTATCTTCAGTGCATGTTAGATTTGATTGCATGTCTTTTCTATCAAGCACTTAGCGGCCATCCTGAGTAACCTTTGGTGAACGTTCTAATTTTGGATATTTATCAGGAATTCCGCATAAAGTACAACCAGCAGCACTACAAGAACGTGTTCAACAACCCCGAGTCCATTGCCATGTTGGAGGATTCTCTAACAAGTCATTCTCTGTTCCAGTTAGTGGAGGTAAGTCTCGCTTTGATACGTCCTTGACATTTTTGTCCTCTCCTTTTTGACTGACTTGAGTATCTCCCCTGTCTGGTTATCAGATTTGAAAAACGTGTCCGAATTTCGATCGATTTAGACTTTTTGAAAATGTCGACTTGACTAAGTACATTGAACAATGCATCTTCGCCAGCCAAGGTAACGATCACTACGTGGATCTTACCTTAGCGGATCGAGCCCAATTTCGAGATGTCCGCAATGCGCCCCCTATTGGATGCTGCTTATTATCGCCCTTTACATCATATTTCTTATAGCCAATGAAATATCGTTTTACAAACTGCTTACAAATACAATAATTCAGCATGAAGCAATGACTACAACGTACTTTGACATTCCATGGTCAGGTGCTAGGATACAGCCTAAAACCTTTGATAATTGATTGGTCACACTGAAACCTTCTGTAGATATTGTTCGTCTATGTTTTTTCGGTAATAAATCATTACAGATCATGCACACATCCTCGGAGGTATTCATGCTTGCCTTCTATTTTTATACGAAAGGTCGCGGTCTTGTACTATTTTATCAAAGATAAACTGCTACGAGCGATTTGATACGGTGCAGTGAGAGCTAGCTGCAGCCAATGAAAATGCGTATCGGAGGAACGTCGAAATCAAGCTCGATCCGCAAAAGGTAGAGTAGAGTAGTGGATCGTCACCCTTGGCTTGCGAATATGTGAACAATGGTATTGGGATATGAACGATGCTCTGTGAAAGGGATGTTTAATGTGTCTACAAAATGTATCAATTCAGATCAGGCTGCAGAGTCCACACAGGCTGACATTGGTCGATCGTTTTTGCTATTTGTAAGGATCATGCATGTCCAAGGATATATCTACCTCAGGTTTTTCTGAACTTCTGCATAACATTATTATGTAGGGATGGTTGGAGCGAACGCCTGGATTGGAGCCAAAAGGTTTTAACTTCTGGGAAAAATATAGAAGGTCGGTCAACAGATGGATTGAGGACTGTTGCCTGACTCCAGCTGAGGTAAGTCACCTTGCATGTTACCTATCTTCAATTGTTACAAGTTTAATTTCTTACCAAAAACATTTGTGAACTGTCGCGCAAAAAGGGTCGATCTGGGAACTGCGTAAAATGTCGACCCCTGGTCAGACTACTCAGATTGCGCGGGCTGACCAGGGTCGACCCATTTCCCTTTTTATGATATTTTCTGTATGAAAAGCAGTCTCTCTACCTTACTATACAATCATTTTTGAGCTATCAACTTAAATTGACCTGCACTATGTATGATCTGTTTTCATCTAATTGACGTATGGAATTCCGAGATTGTCTCTCAGTTTTTTTGTGACAGATTACATAATAAATTTCTTTTAGTTGAGAACACTGGAAAACGAATACCTAGTTGTGACTCAATGGATTGATTTTTCTTCTCAGAAGTGAAAACGTTGTGGGAATGAAGAGCATGAACAGTATATTACGCAGGTATTTTACACAAATATTCAAGAGCGTCCTCAGCGCCAAATATTAACTCTATATTGTATTTCATGTGTCTAGTTTTAGAAATGTTATGGGATAAGAAATGTCGTAATTTAAGCCGTCACAGTGAATATTTTTCTCCTGCCGAAAATATGGAACTACTTTTTACTGTCACTAGTATTAAAAGTGGCATTAGTTGACAAAATAATCGGAGGAAATATAATATACTCAGCGTCAATGAAATGTCACCAGGTAGTCAATCAAAATTTACTCTGGATTAATGAAAGAGCATAATCCCTGAAATAGCTATTTTTTTCTTTTCGAGCATATTATTATTGTTTCAACGTGAAGCACAAAGGCATAGGGACATTCTCATGACAAAAATTTAAGTTGGTAAATGACGCAAATGAAAATTCTCTCTTGTGGCAAGGTGAAAATTGTTCAACTTTATAGTACTTGGTAACTTTTCATTGACGCTGAGTATATACTAGTATATAATTTATTTCATCAGCTTTTGGTTAATATGGGGAAATATTTGCCTCAATAGGGAAAGCTCCGCGAAAATAACTCGTGCCTAACGACACTCGTTATTTTGGCATACTTTTCCTTTTTTTCGGCAAATATTTCCCCATATTAACCACAAGTTGATGAAATAAACTCTAGATATCTTTTGACAGCCCGAACAATTCACTGAAAGTCGAAAATAGTTTTTTTTCATCGCAGGCTTGACCAAACAAGCAGATGGTATAGATCCCAGATCAAACCGAACATTCTTTGCAGTCTGAACTTGATCTGTACCTTCTGCAAAAGCCCTCTTTTTTCGTCAAAGGCGCTGAAAATGCTAAATTCATTATTCATTACAGGCCGAAACTGACCCCGTCAAACGAGAAACCAAACTACAAGAGTACAAGAAGCAACTGGGGACTTTCGACACGATATTTGATCCGGAAACACATAAGGTTCTTGTTGAAAGAGGTATGGCCGTACGTAATTTTTCTTTATTTTGTACCTCGTTCACTCAAATACGACTTTAACCCATTACCACACAATCCTTACTTTTGACGCCCCTGAGAAAAAAGCCTTTAGAAAACATTGTTGGAAAAGGAGAAAATGCTGGTAACCAGCATTTTCTCCTTTTCCCACAATGTTTTATACCCTTTACAAAACAAATTTCAAATTTTCAGTCACTTTTATTTTGTCATCTGTAAATGCTTTCGATTCGGACAAGTCTAAAATTTTGTTAAACTATGGTACTGAAAGGGTAGTTGTAAGGGCTTCCACCACAGAATTTTTTTTCCTAAAGGTTTTTGACAAAGAGTGAAATTGCTCATTTAACCCTTTACCACGTAGCAGAATTTTAGATCTATCCAAATCGAAAGCATTTGTTGGTGATAATTTCACAGTGGCTCAAATGATTTTTCATATATAGAGTAGAAAACTTTGTGGGAAAAGGAAAAATGCTGGTTACCAGCATTTTCTACTTTTCCCACAAAGTTTTCAAGAGGCCTCTTCCTCAGGGTCGTTAAAAGTCATCACTGTGTGGTAAAGGGTCAAACGGACATTTTTTACTTCACAATGCTATCAATGACAGATTACATCGAATTCATTATCAAATATTTAGCTGTTTAATCGTTTGTTCTGTCAGGGGATCGCCGTCTTAGTCATTTGGCATCCCAAGGCGCCCTCATGATATCACTATATAGAGATGAGCCTCGCTTCCACCAGCCATTTCACCTATTGACGTTGCTTGCCGATATTGATTCGTTAATGATGAAATGGAGAGGTAAGATTTTTCTTTTTTGGAAAAGTGCTCTATTTCAGTGGATAACGCTTACACAACCAAACACAATCAGGGACATATTACAGAAAATGACAAAAAAAATCAGGGTCCGTATTCACCAACCATTCTTAAGAGCGTTCTTTGCCTTACTCTTCAGAATTATATACATTTGTAAGTAGCAAGTAAGCCTATGTTGTAATACATGCACTTTGATCTTCGTCCACAATTTCCTGTCAACGGTTACAGTTAAATAGTCCATTCTAAAGCCATACAAAAGCAGAATAGCGTTTTTTTTTTCACATCAAATTATCTACAGAATATGGGTCTTGTGTGGCTCAGTGTTAATGTCTAGAACTCGTGACCTGTAGACCAGGGCCAGAGCACCTCTGGATTCCCTGGATTTTTCGAAAGAGTGTCAGGGCCCTAACTTAGTACCGTTGAAATAAAAAAAAATACATTTATACGTCAGCTGTCGCCATAATATGACTGAAATAAAGGTGAAAGCAGCCTAAACACATTTACCTAATTTACCGTATAATTTGGACAGGCCGGTGAAGGTTGAAGACGAGCTGACCGATGTCTTAACACTTTCGTTAGGAGTGTTTGCGTGAAAGAAGTGATGGATGGAAAGGCGGTCGGTTTGAAGGTGAATGCTAGAATCGAGTGAATAGTGCCCAGCTTTCATTTATTGAATTTTGTTTGTCATAATATTTTCCTGACCTACGATATACACGTATACAGTTTAGTGTGTTATAATAATAGAGAAAATTTACAAAGAGCGAAAAGTTTCGGCTCAGGTCAGCCTGTGTGGACTACACAAGCTGAGGTGAATCGACATTTTTTCGCAGATGCATTAAATGTCCTTTTCCCAGAGCAAATTTCATATATAAACTAAATTTCCCTGGACATCTGAAATTTACTGAAATTCAGAATTTTCTTTATCATAGAGTATTGTCCAAACAAGCTAATAGTATAGAATAAAGATCAGACTGCGCAGTCTGACTTTGATCTATGGTATTCGCTAAGACCTCTGTTTTCGCCTTGGGTGTTGAAAGGGTGAAGTATAATTAAAACAAAATAGTCTTGTAAGTTATGTCGACATCGATGTTTTAATGTCAGTTCTTTCTCTCCGCTAGCTAATCACGTGATGATGGTACAGAGAATGATTGGCAGTAAAGTCGGTACAGGAGGTTCCTCTGGATACCAATATCTGAGATCAACCATCAGGTTTGTAGTCACGTGACAAATTCTTACGCCTTTTGCTTTCTTATGTTGATTAAATCTTTCGTGTGAAATGGAATATTACCTGCTCTTTTGGTTTGTCTGTGCCACTGTTAGGCCAGTTCTGATCCCGCTGCTAGGCAGCGTTTACGCCCGTAAATTGTATCATAAAGGAAACGTGTAAGACTTCTCCAAATTTTATGCAAATAAAGTTTTAGCAGCCAAAGCATTCGAAATTTGCACGAAAAAGCCATTTTTTCATCATGTAGAAGGAATATTATAATAAAGAAGGGAAAATGTGGGTCACCAGCATTTTCTCTTCCTCCGGCCATGACTCCAAAAGCACTCTTCAGTAAGCTCGTAATCAAAGGATTATAAATTTGGCATAGGAGAAACACTTAAAGAAAGGGAACAAATTTCATAGGCTATTGCTTATTTTGCGTTTTATACCCTCAATGTTCCAAAGTTTTAAATGCTATGATTTATAACCTTTATCGTTAACAAAAAGATACGTAAGTTTCCAAAAGACCTTATTTTCAATTTTGTGACTTTCTTTAACAGTCCACACAATTCCGTTCTTGATCTTTTAGTGACCGTTACAAGGTATTTTTGGATCTTTTCAACCTGTCGGCATATCTCATACCACGTGACTACATTCCACCTCTGACGTCACAAATGAAAAGGAGGCTGAGTGTCCTATCCCAGGAACAGATTGCAGAAATAGAAGCCAGCCTTAATGGCTGCACGATGTCGGATGGTTCAGATGACGGTGGACAAGACGGTGAGCAAGCGACAGACGAATCGCAAAAAGTGTCATTCTATACTGAATGATAGTTACTGAGGATTCATCAAACACAGACTTTATTCAAGTAAACCTTTGGACTTAAGAATAGTTTGGTGAACATACTTGACTTGTATTTTCGCTCTGTGTGAAGGGATATTTCTGTTTTGTAATAGCTTTTTTTTTCTGTGGCAGGGTAATGGGACTGTACATAATAGTATGAGTCTGTTCAATATCCAATGACCCTAAATAACAGCAAGTATGAAGCCGTTTCTTATGTGTGTATGAGACCTTTTGAAAGCATAGAAAACATTGTGACAAAAGGTGAAATTGCTCGTCACGAGCAATTTCACCTTTTGCCACAATGTTTTTTCCCAAGGCTTCTATAAGCAAAGCGTAGAAATGAGTATCTATGGAGTAAAGGGTTAAGGCTTCTACGTGATGCGTTATACCCATCGTCGCGAGCCAGCGTTACGATCACTACGTGGATCTTACCTTGGCTGATTGAGCCCGATTTCGAGATTCCTGCGATGCGCCCTGAATTGGATGTTGGTTATTACCTCCCGTTACCTCATATTTCTAAAAGCCAACGAAATATCGTTTTACAAACCGCTTAGGAATACACAGGAAGCGATAAGCAGACATCCACGTGGGTTTCCATGTTTACCTTCTGTTCGAAAGGTAGCGACCTTGTTCTATTGTTATCAAAGATGAAATGCTACGAGCGATTTCATTCGTCAGAGCAGTCAGAGCTGGCTGAATCGAATGAAAAAGCGTATCGGGGGAATGTAAAAATCAAGCTCGATCCGCCAAGGGTAGAGCAGCGTAGTGATTCGCCAGCCTTGGCTTGCGAAGATGTGTTATGCAAGTCATCACAGGATAATAGAGCGATAAGACCAGTTTTGTAATGATGTAGAATGGTTCATGGACATGCAGGAATTTAGAAATAACAAAAAGCTTCGACAAATATCAGCATACACAGTCCATGAGTGCTGATAACGGCTGACACTTTTATTTAGATACATACAACACCCATTTCCCAGAGCGTAACTAATTTATTATTTAATTAACCCATTACCACACAATCCCTACTTTTGACAACCCTTGGAAAGAAGCCTTTTGAAAACATTTTGGCAAAAGGAGAAAATGCTGGAAACCAGCATTTTCTTCTTTTCCCACAATGTTTTTAACCCTATCAATAAACAATTGCACCATTTCAGTCACATTGTAATTGTCGTCTGCAATGCTCTCAGTTTGTACTATTCCAGAATTGTGTCGTTTGGTAAAGAATGAAATTGTTGATCTGCCTTGAGTCAAGTATATATTTTATATCTAGAGCCATGCATTGTGAAAAGGGATTCAAAATGCATCTGGAAACATTATCGACCAACGTCAGCCAACACAGTCCTCCAGTGGTGAAGTTTCTACATGTCAAAGTACTGTTCTACTACATGATTCACGCGTTTGCTTGAACAGAACACGCACCACGGAGATTCATTTAACCCTTTCCCAAACAAGCCCTGGTTTTTACGTGTCTGCAGTAAAAGTCTTTTGAAAACACTGTGGGAAAAGGAGAAATTGCCATAATGAGCAATTTCTCCTTTTCCCACAGTGGTTTCTACCCTTCTGAGAACTTTCTGCCAATTTTCTCCAAATAAAAAAAATTGTCGTCTGCAAACTCTTTCGGTCTACGGAGTCTGGCTGACACAATTCAAAACTTATTGGTATTGTTAAATTCTCCTCATATCAAAGGACCATACTGCCTTATGATTCAGTCGGTTCACAGAGATGCATCAGAGCCCCTTTTATAAGAGCGCCCTTCATATATGTGTGTATTCAATTTCTTGTCCAGATTTAACAGATAGATCTGAAAATTCCTGGAACAGAACTTCGGTTAGGCTCATCTTCCAACTAAACAATTTTACTGTAAATAAATGTCAAATGTATAAACTGAACAGGATAAATTTGACACCTACCAGGATCAATCGGTATTCAAAAAGGGGTGGTTCTGGTAGATTTTCACATTATTATCGACTAGTTCTCTATGGTTTTGGATTATAATGAAATTGCATTGCGTTTCAAGCAGCTGGTCATGTTTTCAGTAACAATGAATAAGATAGTTCATGGATATGTTAACAAATACCACTTTATTCTTCTGACACAGGTAAAAACACATATAAAATGGATCTTCGCGCAAACGGACGAAGACTTAGCCGAAACTGAAACTTCTCTAGGTCAGTCATGCCAAAGTATATATACAGATTACAGTTTTTCTGATATAAAGCATGGCATCCCATCTAGATCTTACTCGTATACTAGTAATTCATACAAGTGAGCATCCCAGTTTTAACCCATTACCACACAATCCCTACTTTTGACGCCCCGGAGAAAGAAGCCTTTTTATTTCCATATCATTAAAATCACATCATTGTCTGTTCATTGTTTTCTGGTCACATTTATGTTATTGTTTTGAAAATAGAGAAGGGCCTAAAAACCCTTTGCTTTGCAACATAGAACATTTGAAAATTTTGCTGTACAGTATTAAAAAAAAATAGTCTAAGTATTTAACTGCTCTTGCATTCAAGGTAGGCCAAGACAATATTGTCACTAAGAATTTGAATCACAACATCTGTATCCATGCCTGAGAGGTGCATTCAAAGCTATCAAACAAAAAAGACACCATTAAAGGCATGTTAGATTTTTACCGCAAATATTCACTTTTTCCACTATCATTTTATGTGTTGATGTACAAGCATAATGTAAAGTTTTCGCCTGGAATTTGTGTCGTAGAATGAAATATATGAGGTTAAGGGTACAATTAAAATAAATAATACTACCAACATGTGACTTTTTTATTTCTATGTTGACCTGTGTCTAATTCTGGCTCCATACAACATATAATATATGATACAAAAGGTATATATAAATACTGTTTACTTACAATATCGTCATACAACAACACAAAAAATCTATTAATCATAAGACCATTTCATGTGGTTTGGATCTTGGATACGACGGTTAAACGAAATTCATGCGATAAAAAGGTTTTTACATAATTTTATACCTTTTCACAATTATACATGTAAGTAAAACTTAAGTCATTGAAAAGAGACAAAAAGGTATCCATTTGCTTAATAGATTGGTTTTCAAGCTAACATTTGAATAATATTGATAATATTTCTATTTTTCTTTCATATTATTAATTCCACACAATTCCTGGACAAATACCACTTTAGCGTTCTCAACGCTTTGATTATATATCTTTTTATTTGTAAACATCCTAAACAATGCCCAAACCAAAACATTGAAGCATTCTAAATGAAACTCATTCATCATGTTATAGAATCTTTCTTTTTTATTTGTTTTGTCTACTATGCTGAAATATTCTGGCTAGAACGAATCTTGAATCGGCATTACAAGTAGGTCTACTGATATAATGCAACTGCCAAGAGTATCGACTCATGTCGGCGTATACATGCCGTGCTGGCTGACATGGGCCTCAAGTTTTTGCTACTTGGCTTTTTTCTTTTACTCAAAGACCATTCTGATTCAGTCGATTGTTAGATGAAATAGATTTTATAGATCTATAATAACTTGATGCCTTACTTGGTATAATACATCATAGAAATTCATTAAATCCCATCTTGTCAGATCGCTCTTCAGAACTTGTGTCCTTTCACACAGCACGGCCAAAACCTTTTCAATAGGTCTCCCTCAACCCTTCGGCTGCTAAGCGCCACTCACTGACCTTTTGCGGAATTTGTAGATCAAGATCAGACTGCACAGGACGTGCAGTCTGATCTTGGATCAACACATTCCGCAAAGTAGACATTATTCCCCAAAACATAACTATAAAACAGCAGTTTTTGAGGTTTTTATTACCGAAAAGAAAATTCATTCAGCAGCATAAGGGTTAATATCGGCGATAATGTATGGGAAGCTGGTTCAGTTTCAACATTCACGTGAAATCAAATTATCAAAGCAATATAATTATACGTTTTGAAAGTATTTTCGGTGTAAGATTCTTGTCAATAATTACGTCTTCAGGGTAAGTCATTGAGGTTAATTTCGTCTTCTAATCATTGAGTGCATGGTTGGCCTACATAGCTACTTGTGTATATCAAACATAATCGAAAGATTAATGACAATCATTACATTTTCAGCGAAAAATATATCAAAATCAGAATTCTGTATGTCTTTTCACTTCTAAACCTTTATCGTATGGAAAGGAATTCAGTGTGGCTATCTACAGCTTCCCCGTACAACAAACTGTAATAAGCCGTTTCGTTTGAAGAGTCCAAATAGTTGTAAGAAAATTCAAAGCTGTAAGTTTTACAAATACAGGTTCTCTTCCGTTTCTACGCTTTGAGTTTTGAGAAAGTATAAGATCATAGAGTTAAAAGTCTATGGAGTAAGTTACATATACGTTTTGCAGCTTGACTCCTAAATGAAAAACAAGAACTGTTCTTCATGAAACAAACGTGCCAGACGGAAACGATATTAAAGTGTCAGTTAAACTTCAAAACAATTGAAAGGTCAACCTTAATTTCTCTAAAAGCTAAACACGTTTCGCCAACCTTTTACGGGCAAGGTATATCAATATCAGACTGCACAAAATATGCAGTCTGATCTTGGATCTACATTGTCCGATGAGGTGATATTTTTCTTTAAAAAGTAAGTTCAAAATATTCCTACTGGTTTGAAAGTTTTATCTAACTTATCTAGCAGGATAAGGGTTAACATTTGACCCCCCCCCATGCAATACAGGTATGCGCCCTTCATGTAGGTAAGAAGTCTTTAAAAGAGACAACATCAAAGACTGTAACAATTTAAAGAGGAGTATTACTTCCTTGTTCAGATGTATTCAGACAGTTAACATCACTGACGCACACAGTGCATTGGCTCACCTTTTCATACATTGGTAACTGGAGTTTTCCCATCTGATTCTCCATCTACCTTCTCTAGTATAATAGCATCCATATATCCATAACCCCCATTCATTTGCCTGGTACTTTTTCTATACTCTGTCATAATCTTGTTAATTTCTTCCGCCATCGGAGCAATGATAACGATAAGCCCCATAACGACGGCAAAGATTTGGGTTCCCCAGATCCAAAAGGAGAACTGTGTTTGATCCATTTGGGGAAAGGTTGCCATGATCCCAGGTATGATCAATGCGAACAAAGTAATGCATCCTGCTCCACCTATGTATGCAGTCAGTTTTGCCCTTCTAAAGGTTGCTGCCATCTGTTCAAATGTTGGTTTGCCGTCGTATTGCAATCCCTTCAATTCATCACGATAATTCACTTCCCAGGGGTTCAGAGGGTTTTCAATGTCGTACATTTTTTGCCATTCCAAATCTTCGTCATAATCATTTTTTATCTCATGTGTGCATAATGATATGGTAATGCACCCGAGGAGACTAGCTCCAAAGCTACTGCAAGTGCCGGCTAAGATTGCGTAATTCTCCACCGTGTTCTCCAAAAATTTACCGAGTCCACCTTCATAACGAGAAGCAGCAACAAGTGTTGCTGTGATACCACATATTAGACCAGCGATCCCGCCTGTAATGAAGTAAATTACATACCTCAAATACACGATACATTTTGACAGGTTACATACATTATACATGTATCAATTTATATGTAAATAACTGGGCTAAAGTGTATTTCATGGATTTTTTAGGACATAATACTTTCACACACTCTTTTTCCATTTCTGTGTGAATGTGAGAAAGTTTCAAGGCCAGTGATATCAGGGTCTTTATCATACAATAGTATCTAGTCTTGTTCTTAGTTCCCTGTAGCCATAATAAATTTTATCATACGCCCTTCGTGATCTCACAGAAGCAATGTGTAATCTCAGGAGTAAAAGCATCACATTCCGACGCCTTATGAAGAAATGGCTGATTCCTTAATTTTTTTCCAGATTTAAATTAAAATCGATGATCGTGGTAAAGCTTGCCATTACTTTACATCGAGATATAAAATAAACTTATAAGTACATGTCATCTTGAGGACTAAATGGCATCCCGTTCGTTTACGTCTGTAAAAGAAGTGAGTCGATCGCATCAATGAAATTTTAACTTGTAGACGCGAAGTCCTATTGTTTCATGTCATAAAGTTTAAGGTTTTAGAACAGGCACCTTATAATTTCAATCGCATTTCAATAGAACTCGATTGCATTTTAGGTAAAACATTAATGAACTTGTCTACACAAAATGTAATAAGTAGCTGTCCAATCGCTGGCTTTTCAAGTTATAGCACTTCTCTAGATTTGTTTCATATTCATTCATCTCAAAAACTGCTCTATATCCAACGATTGGGGTCTGTTTCTCAAACGCTCACGACCTATTTGATTTCATTTATCTGATTATGAACAGTAGTATATACCCTGAAGCACACGCATAATACTCCAGTATGGAAACAT
The DNA here is from genome assembly GCA_943736015.1 of Tridacna crocea. Taxonomy (NCBI): domain Eukaryota; kingdom Metazoa; phylum Mollusca; class Bivalvia; order Cardiida; family Cardiidae; genus Tridacna; species Tridacna crocea. The sequence continues at coordinate 34,062,995 of OX031063.1, read as the reverse complement.
ATTTGCCAAAAGAAGTAGAAAATCACGCTGAACTGGTATTTTAATCACATCTTAGTCAAATAAGGATCGATATAAAATTATAGAAGTTAGACATATCTTACCAGAAATAAGTCCCTTCCCGGTGGCTTTGACCCAGATAATTGACAAGATGACAGGAGGAAAGCACGGTATAGTTATAATGGCCCCGCTATAGAAGATCCAGTTTAGGTCGATTCCTGTCTCAAACACGATTAGCCCCAACGGAATAATTGAGATCGTTACCATAACAATACACCAATCTTTAAAACCAATCAGACTGTCTTGGTACTCTCTGTATCGACCATGGGTGGGACAACTGTAATAGAAATAGGATGAATGCAAAAAGGGATAAAGAAAAAGTCGAACAGGAACAAACGTCACCTTGTGGAATTGATAATAATGATTAAACTTGTATACACATTTATTAAAACGCTACTTTGGCATATACTTGTATATCTATATAAACTATGCTAGCCTCCGAACAACGGCTTCAATTTCTGCTGTTGGAAACAGGGCCTGTATGAATTCTTCAAGCAATCTAAATAGCATCTTTACTATCATTCGAGATTTGGAAAATAACGCACCGTCTGACTGGTTAATCCACTTGATTGTATCAAGCAGACATTGTGTTACTTTGAAATTTAGAAAATTCTTGATAATTAACTCTTTACCACACGAGAACATTTTAGACTGGTCCAAATTGAAAGCTTTTGCAGACGACAAAATAAAGGTGACAGAAAAATTGAAATTTGGTCTGGGAAGGATAGAAAACACTGTGGGAAAAGGAGAAAATGCTGGTCACCAGCATTTTCTCCTTTTCCCACAGTGTTTTCAAAAGGCTTCTTTCTCAGGGGCGTCAAAAGTAGGGATTGTGTGGTAATGGGTTAAACCAGAATTACTTCAAGAATGGTTAGTGAACACGGGCCCTGGATGTCTTAAACCATTACAATACAATCCCTACTCTTGACTACCCTGAGTAAGAAGCTTTTGGAAAACATTGTGGGAATGTTTTCTACCCAAAACAAATTTCAAATTTTCAGTCACTTTTATTTTGTCTTCTGCACAAATGCTTTCGATCTGGACAAACCTAAAATACTGTCGTTTGGTAATGACTTAATTGCTGGAATGATAAGTAAGATGATGCCTTGTAGTCTTGATTGATTGAACGTTCACGTCGCTTTCATCACTATTTCATTTCTATCACGGCGACAGCTCACATATTAAAGCATATTCTGGCTTTCAATATGTACAAGGCTGTTTGTCTGAAGTATCTTACCCGATGTCAAGCCCATGAAAAGCCAAGTGCTTCTGGTGAGACTCAAACCCGGGGCCTTAAGGTTATCATTCCAGCACTCTACCTGAAGCACTCAGGATCTTGACTAATATCATTGAACAGTCACAGAAAATATTCAGAATATAATAATAGCATGAATGAAACGGTTGGATGGTCCATTATCAAAAAAAGAAACCTAACAAAAATCAGACAAAAGTATAAGTCGACAGTGCTTACGTGTATGGTGGTTTGATCCCATTTGAATGCTCCGCCTGCAGCTTTTCCCTCCCCTTTGCATTTGATCTTAAAATGTTCCAAAAGCTAACGCTTTTCTTGCTCCTTGCCTTCATGTCATCCTCGCAAGGTTGACATCTTGTCACATCCGGACAATCACAACGGTCACGTGCACTGTTTGCATTACTTTTAACCTTTTTCTTTATGACATCTTTTTTCCGCTTTCCACAGAGAACGCAGTCTATTTCTGTTAAACCTCGCCTACAAAGTAAAGGTTAAAAAAAAGACTACTATAACTTGTTTGAAATCAGAGGGTCGAAAGATTACTGATTGTGCAAGTGTGCATTAATATGTGATCTGAATATATCCAATCAGTTCAGGAGAAATTTCTTTGCAGTATAATAAACTGGGTTCTATGCATCTAGCTTGGTATGATACATAAGTGCATGCATTCAAGCCATTTTGCCAGATCACTGGTCTGCATGGTAGCAAAGGGACTAACTCTGTTCTGTAATGCACAAGGCATATCAGATGAAATGGAACATGCAATAATGTCTTTGGTAAGTATCGACTGTCTGAGACATGGTGAAGTTCTTTTTAAGTTTTTTGATATAAACTCATACATTTTTGTCATCAGTTTAAGACAGGGTTTCATTGAAATATTATATAGTAACTGGACAGATTTCGTTTGCTGTAAAAAAGATGCAATGTGATCCTTGGAGCAATTCTTATGAACCACTGTACATAAACTGCTTCTTATGATCTACATGAACTAAAGTTTGTTGAACGATTTCAATAGAAGCGTGAAAAGGGCATTCATACTTGATGTATCGAGCAACACGAGGGTTAAGCAGATGATAAGAACGCGGTAAAACTGGCATACACCGGGTCGACGAAGCAATTTAGTAATAGTAATCTTTTCTGAGATGGTGGTAAAACTCTAATAAGAAATAAACATGACTGACATGCGTAACTGATGTCACTCATTAAAGAGCGATCTTTCGAAATCGTGTTGCGAGACCTCATTAGTTTTCGTCAGGATTTTAAGAAACTGTACACATTTCGACTAAGTCTAAGATCGTAATACAAACAAGAAAAAAAGGATAATTAATTTTTATAGACAGTAGAGGTCGTGGTAGTAATTCAAAGACAGTAACTTCTGTCTGCATTGCGAGCCATGGAAAATAACCCATGACTTTAATGACATTTCAAGAGTGCATCACCATTTTGCATCTTAAAGCTTGCGTAATTTTGTTTATTGATCCTGTCTAATTTTCCATTACAACGTATCGTAGTTGTACATGTCGATTCAGGCATTCTGTGGACAGCTATGCACTTTTGTTGAGATGCAAAAGACGTGAATAAACGACATGTGTCAAAGTTTGTTTGTCCTTAAAATCAGCTAGCCTAATTTTCAAAAGTCAGCAAATTCCACCAGCCTCGGCTGTTGATATGAATAGACCCTTAAGATGCTAAGCGCGACTCAAACGCCTTTTGCTGACAATATGAAGACCAGATTGCACAGAACGTGCAGTCTGATCTTAAATATACACTGTCAAATAAAGTGATCACGCCTGCTGCACCCCTACCCCCTCAAAAAAAAGAAGGCTTTAGGAAACATTTAAGGTATTTTTGAAAGTTTAATTCGCTTTTTTAAAAGGTTGTTAAACTCTTTACCACACAATCCGTACTTTTGAGAACCCTGTGAAAGAAGCCTTTTGAAAACATTGTGGGGAAAAGGAGAAAACGCTGGTAACCAGCATTTTATCTTTTTCCCACAATGTTTTCTTCCATTCACAAAACAATTTTCAAATTTTCAGTCACTCTTATTTTGTCATTTGCAAATGCTTTCAATTTGGACAAACCTGAAATATTGTCGTTTGGTAATGTGTTAATGGTTACCAAAGTTGTATTAAATATCTGAATGTGCATGTCGTAGACATAACACAAAATGACATTTCCAGATGAACTAATTTAGTAGGTATCAGATCACGATAATCGCATCAGTAAAAAGATAGTAAATGGTAAAATGGGATTAAATAATGGTTTTAAGACCAACACTTTTAGGTAACAGTCTTATCAAGTCTTTGAGATACTATAACTCACTAAATACATGTAGGTCAAAAAATATATATATATATATCGTACAAGGGCCAGTATGTTAAAGTTCGTCAATCTTTTGAATACAAGGAATTAATCAGTCTAGGCAAATTTATTTTCCATGCAACGAAACAAAGAAATAACTTTCTGAGTTAATTGATACAACTACTTTTGATTTTCTATATGTATCTTCTTATCTATTGTTATACATGTATGTAATGTATACCTATAGAGATATCACGTGATATATATATTTTTACTTCATGTTAAAAATGACTATGTAAGACTTGTATTCGTCATTAAAATTTGTGTTCTGTTCTGTTCATGTAGGTCAAGACTAAAAGTAATCACACTTACTACGATTCCAACAACTAGCAATTCCGATGCTAAATTCAAATCACGATTATTATTTTACATAACATCATATCTAGAATCAACGGATTTATCTTAAACGTGTTATAAGTCGGTTCCAGAATTCCTTCAGTTTAACCGGAGACGTGCTACGAATCCAAAGTATTACTGAAAGGCAATGCAATCGAATTAGGAATGATACATATGGTAAGTCAGTGTGAATAAGCCGGATGTACATAGTACAAATATATGATCACACCAGAGCTCCAGATAAGAGGGAGTGATGGTATTCTTATTCCATTATTTCTCTTCCAAACCCTGTGTTGTTGGTACTCTCTTCCAAACCTTGTGTTGTGGGTACTCCGTCTGGACGAGACGGTTCTAATGAGTACCCACAACATAGGGTTTAGTAGAGAATAATGAATATTTTTAATCTCAAACTCAAAATCACTCCCTCTGTCTGAAGGTCTGATCACATGTTTACCTGAACGGTCGTATGTAGGTTTGGTAGATATCATACACAATGATCGACGACATGGCCATGACTTCCCCTGATCCTGTCGACATTAGAGCCATGGCACCCATAGTTAATACCAGTATACCCCCAGCACTACCCAGCACTGTCTCAGCTATAAGTGGGGTCACTAGCCCTGAATTACAAAGAGGAGAGCGCTAGGTAAAACTGGTTCTTTAACCCATTACCACACAATCCCTACTTTTGACGCCCCTGCGAAAGAAGCCTTTAGAAAACATTGTGGAAAAAGGAGAAAATGCTGGTAACCAGCATTTTCTCCTTTTCCCACAATGTTTTCTACCCTTCACAAAACAAATTTCAACTTTTCAGTCAATTTTATTTTATCGTCTGCAAATGCTTTCAATTTGGACAAGCCTGAATTATTGTTGTGTGGTAATGCGTTAATCCTTTACTAACAACAAAATTTATACTCATCCAAATTAAAAGCATTTTGCTGACGACAAATCAAATGTTACTTGAATGGTGGGATTGTCCTTGAAAAGTGAGAAAATGTTGTTAAAAAGAGAGGATGCCGTTTTTCTCCACGATGTTTGCAGCAGCTTCCTTCCCCAGGGCTGTTACAACAAGGGATTGTGCGATAAAGGGTTAACCTAACTACAGAGGTATTTTCTGCCTAAATAAAAGAAACCACAATGCCATCAAATACAACACCGTGTTGGCCTCAATATAAAACCATGCAGAACCACGATCAAACTGCCATGTACATTGTATGGTCTGGCTGAGAAATACACTGCTAAAACACCTATTGTTGCCCCTAACGATGGTCATCTATCGTCTGAAAGCTAGAATATTTTCATAATGCTGCAACTGCAACTCAAACTGTTTCAAACAGAATAGAGATTGAAACCTCAATTTTTGAAAACTGGGCATGTGAAATGTCAAATTTCCAACTGTCCCGTTCTCGTATCAAACCGTCACTATAGTTTTGGAACACAACCAAAAAGATTGACCAATGCCAAAGTTGATGTCAGTTCATACAAACTTTTTTTTTTTTTTTATAGGAATTTACTGTTTTGTATTTAGTTTTTTAATGGTCAAAGGCATTATCTTGAAATTAAAGTAATTTTCTTTGGATCTTTTAACTGAGATTGAAAATACCGGTATATGAATAAATCAATAAGAGATAAAAATATAAATGAAGCATTTTTCAAATTTTATTTTAAAGCAACTGTATCTGATATAAAACTTATCACCAAGAGACTACCTTCATCAATTTGTCCCTCTGTCAAATGATGAGTTCCATTCTCGGCGCTCAGAGACAGATAAGCAAGCCCTGTCGTAGTTGCCATGGTAGAGGGTATAGCAAACCACATCAGCCCACCTAGCAAGAACCCGTAAACGCCCTGTGTTGGCTTTGCAGCAATCCTACTTTGCCAAGAAGCTTGGTCGCAGTAAGTAACCGCGGACGACACAAATACCTGCAATAAGTTCAAATAGTGATAACGACTGTATCACTGAGTTTGAATAATATGAAAAGTAGTTTTATTTTGGTGGTACTAGTCTTTCTTCCTGCTGTTATCAGAAAGGGTTTATAGAATTGGTGCCATAGAACAAGTATTCATTTAATAAATCCCTGTCTTCTGGGCGCCTACTGTGAGAAATGCTCTTTAGTTCACATTAACATAAATATAGTTTAACATATTCAACAACTATCAAGGGAGTATAAAGAAAGAGGAACACAGAGCTGCAAGTCATGCCATAAAGTCTTCTTTTAGTGTTTTTGGTTACTTTGCCGACCTCCCCCATTCTCTTCAGTTTAACAGAATTACAAGGTATCATGAAGGTATGGGTGAATTAATATAAAGACGAAAATGATAATTAAAAAATACTTCGATCACTCCAAACAGCAAGGCGACACCCGATCTAAATGTGAGGTAGCTATAGCCGTAGTTTTCTTCCGGGCCGTGAATGCACGAGATCGCCTCGAACATCTTCTCGGCGTTTCCTATCGTCTCGTGATCTTCATCCGTGTTGTGCCAGATTTTGACAACAAATACAATGAGTAATATGAATACAAGGCAAGCGTTGAAATATGATACATAAAAAGTAGTTCCTAGTCCGCCGATGAGAGAGTAAGAACCAAATAACACCGCCATAGTTAGCAACGTGAATTCATCCGAGGCGTCCTTGGTTAGTGATTGGATAGTAGCTCGTCCGGCAAGCAGGATACCGATGGTGATAACGAGGTTAGTCACAAGAGCAAAGCAACAGAACACCATATGTGCATTTCGTCCAAATCTAGCATGGATGACCTGCAATGGTGAAAACCCTCCTATGCATCGATTTTGTGGTTCTAGAATTAAAAGGTTTTTTTATCAGACTTTATTTCTGTATACGATATGATTTTCTGGTTAATTTTCAAACATGTTGTAAGTAACGATAAAGGCCAAAATGTTAACAGAGAGGTTGTTTGAACGCATTTGAATTGATATCATACCATTTAAAGTATGACATAAGTTTGAAGATGAAAATCTGTCATTGTATGGTCGGTTCAAGGGTTACTTGCTGACAGAGAAATTAATTGCAAACGAGGTTAAAACTTGTTAGGTAGCTGTGTTTTTTTTTTTAACTTTTGCTCGATTTTGAAATTTTTTTTTTCTGCCTGCGTCTAACATATGGCCCAACATCACGATAACAGACTGTCATCTCCACAATATTTTCCATATCTTTAAATGGTATAATTTAAATTTAAATGTACAGTTTGTATTATTACATCTGCTTTAATATTTTGGCCTTTACTGATTCTTCAGTGGTAGTGGTTTTAATGACCTGTTCAGTCGTAAACATTTTACATCCTGGCGGCCATATGTATACTTTTCATGCGTTCTTAGTGATTCCCATTTGTAGTATACTTTTCTACGAATATGTGCATAAACAATTATATTATTCCGACACCGAAGGACCGGTTTTCTTCCTTGATATCTCCTTAACCTTTCACGCCAAAGCGTGGAGCCAAATTTTTAAGCGATGGACATATCATTTCAACGAAATGAATCTTTGAAATATCTTCAGACGATAGCCATGAACCCATACCTGCAAATACGTTTTGGCTCCTGGTGCCCGCGTTTTAAACTGGACGGAGAAGATAGGGAATATGAAAATGTTAAAGATGATACCAACTGCATACCAAAATGGACCCGCTATACCATTCTGAAATACACAAAATATAAGCGTTATTCAGTCAAGAAAGAAACTATTTTTGAAATGCAGTATATGGCCCTAGAACGCTATTTTGCAGAAAAACTCAGGTCAGGCTAGTTGGCTAGGGACACTAGAGACACCAATTCTTACTGTAATCAATAATGGTTACAAAACTACCCTACCACATTTAAGAAGGTATGTAACCTTAAAAAGACCAAAAATAGAAATACATGTATACTTTTTTCGTCTAAAACAGACAATGATAAAATATTTCATACAAAAAAATATTTCTATGCAATCTGTTTTCGATTAAAAAAAGGTTTTGTGAAAGCAATCTCCAATAGAAATGAAAGGAAAATGTTGAAAATAGTATTTTGATTTATTTCGATAAAAAAGTTTTTGTAATTTTAAGTAATTCAAATCTCCAGTAGAACTGAAATGGGAAAAGTTGAAAATAGTCTTTTGATTTCAAAAACGAGAAGCAAACGAGACAGGCACTGCACCATGCAGGTCACCCCATAATTATAAATCCGCAAAGTCTATTTTGTCTCACAAATGACTAAAGTATGACGTAGAACTGTCTTTGGTCATATAGAAAAAAATACTGATATCATACTGCTATCATAAAGTATAGACTGATATCACCCTACTCGCACTGCACAGGCTGACATGGTTTGATACCGGTATGTTTTGTAAATCTATTTAGACTCTTTTTCTTAGGCTATGACTCTATCATTGTTTTCATGTTCTGAAATGTGTTGTCGATCATCCGTCGTCAGGTGCTTCGCTGTGACCCGAGATAATTCGATTCAGGACCGATGGTTCATTAATAGAACAGTTTCAGTCTTCAATCTTGAAAGAAGTTCCAAATAGGGAAAATATAATCCATTTTGAAAGATGCTCTCATTCTCATCATTTTTGAGTTTAATGTTTTAAGGCTAGGTTTGTTTCTGGTTGGTATTTGACATTTTCCATTGCCAATTATGATTTTCTACTACAATTAAAATGACAGATTCTTCTCACTGGCACCTCTTGTTTGCGACGCTTGTTAAATAACAATACTGGATTTCAAAACAACATCTAACTATATAGTCAGATGCTGTTTTGAAATCCAGTATTGAAATGTGGTCCATCTTCCTCATAGTCTTGTAGATGGTTGTATGTCGTAATTAACATTTTTGAGATCTCGACATGACCTTGCCAAGAACCGATCTTGTAGACGGCTTGTACTGTAAAAGTTGCATTTTTTTTATAGATCTACGAACTATCCATTTTCCTGACAGTCAAAAACTTCAAGTAAAATTGTAAATTTCTAGATCAAAACATTAAAAGAGATAATAAATTCACGGTATTACCTTTGCAGTCAACGTTGCACTATGCAGGATGTCACCCGGCCAGATAAGTTGTGACGCCACAGTGACGGCTGTCAGACTAAGAGAAACGTTACCACCTGCATCAAACGTGGTATCAAGGTTGTGTTCATCATGGAATACGTGTTTTCTAACAGCATTGTGGATTAAGGCAAGAATGATAGAGAAACCACCAAAACCAACGATCATCAGTAAGGCGGATTCATATCGCTCCAGTACTGGCTCCACTCTGAAATATACATGAACAGCTCCCTGGAAAAAGGAGTTTTAGTGTGTCTCCGTGATACATATTACCTAACTAATCATTAAATATTTATAGAGTCATGAAATCGAGTTTTTCTTACAGCCAGCTGAAACCCGGGGTACAATAGTTCTTGGACATTCAGAAAACAGACCGTTAGCAAAAACTTTCGACCAAATTTAGCTTGCACTTACTGCACAGGCTGGTCTGAGTTGAAACCTTTTCCATGTGCATTGTTAAACACCATTTTCACAGAGCATGGCTCAACCATAAGTTTTAGCAATCTTTCTTTTAAAACTTCTAACTGAAGCGCAAACTTGTCTGTATTTCACCAAAATGCGCATACATATGATCTATGTACATGTTGGTATAGTAATTCGTAAGGTAATATCTTTCGAACCTTTCTTGATACAGCTAATATGCAGAAAATAGGTAATATTTGGCAGCATGCAATTTTTACTAGAAAAATTATGTTTACGAAAAAGTACAAATTTATGTCTTTTGCTGTTGCATGATACGTTTCTTCTAAAAAAAAAATATGCCAAAGACAGAAACCAACACACAACAGTGCATGCAATGACATACAATAAATTATATCTTTAATATAACCATATAAAAACAACGAAAAGCAAATGCTTTATAATCTTTCGAGGTGTAAAAACTTTCATTTATGATTCGTTGATATGATTAAAAAACCTTCATGTTTTTTCTCGGTTGATAAGAAGTCACGCTGTTACTCTATCGGTAATGAGAAGGACTAATTGAGTTTCTGGCAAATGAATTACTGTGACGTCATCAAACTGTGCCACTGACTAATTGTTAATGACCTACATACCAACTTCATGTTCTATTTATTGTTATTTGGCATAACTCTCTGTCTCTGTCTCTCTAATCTACCTGAAGGAGAGAAGATCAGTTTCTTCACACCTATCAGTCGACTTACTAATAGTACTGCTTATCTCAATGTATTGTATATGTTCGTCAATCGTCAAAACATTTGCACCATGCTCTGGCACAAGCGGATTTATTGTATCTCCATGATGCATTATATCAAACAAGTCATCCCATAATTAGAAATCTATAAACTTTCCATTTAGTCTTTCAAGAAACAGAATCATAATGTTAACTGATCCTTTGACATATAGGGACCAACAACACCTAGCCTTAGTAACCATGTTTCTGAATTTTGAACGACAGCAGCAACCACTCTGAAAGTCATGTTTAAATGCACGCTTTTCACTGTGCTGGAATCGCAACTGCCGTTTCTGATTGGCTTGAAACGACACATTCCTCATAACCGCCTGTACACCTTACGAGTTAATCATCCGTGATGTAATATAGTTTCTGAAAAGGGAAAGGGGACGGCATCAACATAAACGGAGAGAGAGAGAGAGAGAGAGAGAGAGTGACAAAAAAATCTTTCAAAGCAAGTGTTAAAGGTATTTGTAAGCATGATGAATTTTAAATGAGAACAAAGGAAGCCACACCCATGTATACCTTGTGTCGTCGCCGTTCTATGCTAGTCGTGGATTCCTGACAGAATGCACACCATATAATACAGAATCAAGGCGTGACTATAGTACTTATAGGGGACTAATAAATCTCGTACTTGTTTCCCGATTGAAATTGTGTGCGCACACCATCGGGTGCAGATGGGCGTCCCGAAAATGACGCTTGATAGATTAGCGTTGTACAGTGTGTTTCCATGTAGGTTGTGTAAGTAGGTAAAACCATTTACCTTTTTAGCCGTAATATATGTACAAGTAGAGCCGTTGTTGAGAAAGTTGTGTTTTCCAAGAAGCACAGCTATGTTTATTTCGGAGGACTCACTGGTATGATTTTTCATATGGTCACGTTTTAAAATCTAACTTTAATATTTTGTATTTCTGATCTATCTATAGTTATGTACGGTTGACACATTGTGACAGCCATCCATATCCTTGGAGAAAAGTAATACTTTCATTTAAAGCAAGTCTAAAATTTTGTCGATTGATGGAAGTCTAGAAGAAATCCTAGATGTTCATTTTTGGCTGTAGGAGTTGACAAAATTATACTAAATAATACAATCCGTTTCGTTTGTGTATGAACTGACTCCTTTATACCTAAGAGCGAACTGATTTAGCATATTCTTGTTTTTTAATTGCAAAAACCATAATGTTGTTACGATTTTCCGATGAAAAATCTTTCTTTTGTTCCTACAAATTTTATGTTTGATACACATGTGAAGAACCTATTTTTTTTTCCTTTTTTCCATTTCATAGGAAACTGCAATAATTCCACTCTGATATATTGGTACATATAAATAGGAAGGGGCTATGTTCTAACGAGACTACAGAAATTGATGTTGTCAAAAACAGAGCAGGGGAGGGGGAAGGGAGAGAGAGGAAAACAAGCTGGTAATCAGAGTAAAGGCATTTTTTAATCTTTGCAGCCATATCTAATTTGCTCTCTGCAAATACTTTCATTTTTTTCATTTTTGACAAGTCTACATAAATCTGTTCTTACGTAAAGAGTAAACTCTTTACTGTGACAAGTTTTAGACATGTGCAAATTTCCAGGCAGCAAGTAATGTATGTTAGAAATGTATCGTAAAGCCACTATAAATGCTGGCCTCAGGTGCAACTTATAGTAAAAAAAAAGAAAAGAAAGTGTCATAGAACTCGGTGGCAGTTACCAACTTAAGATCTAATCACTAAAATAAACTATGCAACAGCGTTTCATTGTATGAACAAAATTTCGAAAAGCAAATAGGTACCAGGTCAAAGGGAAAACTGCTTTCCTTCGCAGTTTGATGTTCCCTATTATGTTGCCGAATTCACTTATATTGCCTATTGTTCGGAAAGGAAACCCACGGCTGTCAAAATACAAGTTTTAATTCTATGGAATAAACTCGATTTTTATCCCCTCTGTTTTAGAGGAAAACACTGAAACATTTTTATAGCCCTGCCGTTGTCTCTGTCGACTGTGTTTTCGGGGGAAAAAATGAATGTTTATATCTCTGTGATTACTGAAGATGCATATATTTAGCTCAAACTCGAACTAGTTTAATTGTCAAAGGGAAACCCGTACGACAGAGGCAAGTAGGCATCTAAGATTGTTCGAAAGAGTTCTAAAGGCGTTTTTTTTTTCCTTTAGATGTTCAAATATTATTATATTTTAGAATATCTCTGCCATTGTTGACGACCTTTCAATCCAAAATTAGCTGTCAAATATCATATTTGCATCAAACTTGGGCTAGCTGTTAACTTTTATAAAGGTAACCCATAAAAAGGAGGAAGTAACCGTCTAAGTAATTTTGACACAGTTATGCCACCTATTTTGACCTACAATTTTCGCTGAAAGCAACTGCAGCCGAGCATTGGAATCCCCATGCAGTGCTGTAGTCTTTTCCTTCTTTTGAGAAAAAAATCACCCATAGGTAAGTTTTGTTTGTTAATTCCTCATCGCAACATAAGGATGTATCATTCGGATACGCCAATAATATACTTCTAAGCGTTTGGATATCCATTAAAAATGAAAAAGTGCAGCAGAACACAATTTTTACTTTTTTCAAAAGGACAGGTCATGGTTGAATACAAATTGCACTAAACATATCTTCCCACTTGCCCCTAGCCATCAGTGCTTTCAGCTCTTTAGCCTTGCAATTGTAAGATTACTAAAGCTGTTTATTTCCGGCTAAGAAATTTACTGTGTAGGTACATTTCACACTTCTAAATGCAGCCGAGGGGTTTGCTCAACTAAGGTTTACCGAATGTGATCTGTGGTAATGTGTTGGTGTTTCCTTTTCCGGAGCAGAAATTAAAACATGTAACACATCTACCAGTAATTACTGTCCAGGTGGGTTTGCGAGCATTACCTCAAATAAATGTGCAGCTGCCTAACTGTAAAAGACCGAGGAATAAATCACCCCCACGCACAGTAAAAAATTAGAAAAACATAATTTCTGTTGCAGTCAACCAATCACAGTGTTCAAAATTACAGATGCACAAGTTTGCGCAGTACTAGGCCTGACATTTCATCCGAGTAAGTTTAAACTTTAGGGATAGAAAAGGACACAGATTGCCTCTATGGATTGACAGATGGTATATTTGTTCCATTGATACTGCCTGCCCCCGACTTCCGGGTATTAAATCACAACGAGGGCGATGGAGGCAGAGTTTCTTATCATTACAAATTAACCTTTATCCTGATGAAGAAGTGAAATGAGACGTTTAAGTCGATTTTAAAAACCCAAATTTTGCTATTTAAAATTTAAACTTTTGATGGAATATATGTTCTTATCGGACAGTGTAGATTAAAGATCAGACTGCACGTTCTGTGCAGTCTGATCTTGATCTAGACTGTCCGCAAAAAGGTTATTGAATAGCGCTTGATAGCCAAAAGATTCAACAGAAATGTTTGTATAAAGTACCACATAAAATTACAGGTTTGACTTTAATAGATCACAGTTTTTGTCAAATAAAAAACGTTAAAAAACACTTTAAAAGTAGCAATTATCGTAAGAAATCGAATTAGAGTCGTCAACCGAAGTTACCCCCAAAATTTCTGAGAATTACTTTTAACGGTGATTTGACGGACAATGTATACATGTATCTACATTTAGATCAGACTGCTAATTAGTGTAATGTGATCTTTGACAACCAGGAAAACAACTTTGACGAGCATCGAATGTGTCGAAACCGGGGATGGGAAAAACTGGTCCAATAATTTTAAGGTGCATAACACTATTTTCAGCATCATTACTGCTATACTGCGATTTCCAGAGCACCTATCCATGCTTTCCTGGATTTTCTTTTTCACTGGTACTTCACACAGTAATCGTCTCAAGGCAATTGCTGCTTTCTGACACGACCATCTTCGAAACAGTGAGTAAAGAATGATTCCTGGCCCGATGACTATCATAAATCTTCGAAAACAACCTGCCAAGCTTAAGTTTCAAACCAACGACCCACTGGCGAATTGCGCAGGCTGATCTGAATCGATCTTGTTTTCTATTCTTTACTTTATATATCAAATATCAAATATATATTCTTGAACATTTTGTATATGCACAAAAAACCCTTTTTCACAGAGCACGGATCATTCATTTCAACGCTTTAAGAGCTAAAATGCGTGCAATAGTATTATTTAAGCTAGGGAAGCGGTTTAATCATTTACCAAACGACAAAATTTAGACTGGTCCAAAAGCACTTCGAGACCACAAAATAAACGTAACTCAAAAATTGTAATTTGTTTCCAGCAGGGTAGAAAACATTTCGGGGAACCAAGAAAATGCTGGTTACCATCATTTTCTCCTTTTCCTACAATGTTTCAAAAGCTTTCTCTTTCAGAGGTGTTAAAAGTCGTCATTGTGTAGTAAAGGGTTAATACCGCATTTTTCTAATGATGATTAAAGACATAACCCTTCTAGCATTATACGCGAAAACAACGGCTTTTACAGATGGCAAAGGTCAACATCAGACTGCAAAGAACGTGAAGTCTGATTTGGTTAATATTATCATACCATCCGGTTTTTCAGTCAAGCTTATTAGGTACGAATTTTCCATAGTTCAATGGAGTGTCATTTCAGTCGTCAAAAATGCTCATGTTCAAACATTTAGCAATCTAAATTTCATAGTTAAATGCCTTCTTCCTGCTTCAGCAGTCCGTTTAGAAAAAAGGAAGTCTGTGTTATCCGATCTTTATCGATGTTGACAGTGAGAGAGCGTTGTCTGCGCATGTCATACTTTTCGAAGAATTGACCTGTCAATTATGGCGCATCACCCATCCCCCTAAACCCAGGAAAAGTAGAACTTATATTAGCCTATTACCGTAGCATGTAGGGATTTCTTAAATTAATGGCCGATGCATATATAGGTTACATGCTAGCCGATCATAGCTGAATGAATCGCACTAGGTAGGGTCTTATTGAGTAAACGTTTATTTTGAAATTCAAAGTAACGGTTGTTTTGAAAAGTAGTCCTGTTCTTTACCCAGAATGTCCAAATTAGATAGATGTGTATTTGTAGAATACTATCTAGCGGGAGATAATGGGCGAGAGAGCGTATGTAGATTGCGTTGACAGTGTAACTGATAGCAAATTAGCTCTCTGAAAAAGGAGGTTCAGCATCCGCAAAAACGGATCGTTTGGTAAAGGGTTTATGAGATAGTCTGGTCCTTGAACATACAGAAAATTCACCAATTACGAAAAGTTTGGCCCAGGCCAGGCGGCGCGGATTGCGCAGGCTGACCTGAGCCGATATTGTTTTTTTTTTTTTTTTTTCCCATGCATTAAGCCCCCTTTTCGCAGAGCATGGCTCAATTATGTGACGCTGAGGTCTGTCCACATAGCATACTACGGTTAGAAATGGAGTAAGGTACCATCAGAGGTGATGCAAATATACTTTGTTTTACCTAACTTTCACTAGGAATATTTGAACTGACAATGTAAATGCGTTCATATTGCATAGTTTGGTAATGGATTAGTACCGCCAGTATTGGTGCAAATACATTTTTTGTTTTTCAAATTTTCTGTCTAAGTATTCATTTTTGTACAAGGGAATGCCATCACATGACGTGATTAGTAACTTTACTTATGTTCATATTTTACAGTGACTTGTGACAAGTTCCTAGTAAAAGCCACCTCTCTCAAAAAAAACGAGTAAAAGGAGGCTACTTCCCGGTTCATTCAAGTTGACACCATGGTTCTCCGTGAATTTTCATCAAATCAGAAAAGAGAATGATTAGAAAAGACGCGCTCGGATCCCGGCTCAACGATAAATTGTTGGAAATGCAAATCTGACGAAACACTTAGCCGTTTTTATCCTTCTCCTGTTGGATCACCTAAGCCTCGAACTCTTGAGAGCCGACCCAGTCTGCAAATGGCGGAAAAAACGGAAAACTTTTGACAGCTTTCCTATCATAAATGTTTTGGACAGATTTAAAGTAAATTACAAAATTTAGTCATAAAAATTCTGTGCTTTATTAGGATATATAAGACCCAAATAGATAAAGTTGAACGACAATGAGGAGATGAACAGATTCTCCCTGCACCAAACGATCCCGTTTTTGTGTAACTCCAAAGAAGAATGCTTCCGTAAATACTGTGGAAGAAAGAGAAAGTCTGGTAACCAACTTTTCGCCTATCTCTGAACATTTTTTACCTTTCCAAAGAGAACGTAATGCATTTGAGTGATATCTGCTTCGTCGTCTGCAAATGATTTTACGGACAAGTCTAAAATTTCGTCGTCTGGTGAAGAGTTAATCCTTTACCACCAACCCTGACTTTTGAACAACATTGAAAGATACCATTTGAAAACATTTTGAGAAGAGGATAAAGTGCTAGGAACAAGCATTTTCTCCTTTTCCCACAAATGTTTTCTGCTCCATTACAGACGAATTCCATCATTCAAATCACATTTAATTTGTCGTCTGCAAATGCTTTCAGTTTGGACAGTCGAAATTTTTGTCGTCTAGTGAAGAGTTAAGCTGATTGGATGACTCTAACAATACAGATTGTGGGGTCCAGTAATTTCACCGTCTGTCATTCAAGTATTAATTATCGGTCCGCTATAAACTCTTCATTACAGAGAATGGGAATTTAATAGGGGATATGGTATCTCGCAATATCGCAACTCTCGCGTGAATGGACGAGATAACTCTTTTTCGATCATTCGTCATCAATAAGTTTCGAGTTGTATGTACTACTAAATAGACATTTATCAGACTTTGGTATTTTTTTTCTTTGATAAGTTATTTTAAGACTCAGGTTCTTCTACTGATAATTTCGTTTCATGGCTGCTTTAACCGTTTCCCAAACAGCATTGTTTTTCACTCTTCCGATTTGAAGTATCTACAGGCGACAAATACAGAATTGGTACTGCTGAGCCTATGTTCTATGATAGGGTAGAAAACATAGTGGGAGAACGAGGAAATGCTGGTTACAATCTTCTTCTTTTTACCACAATGTGTTCAAATTGCTTCTCTGTACGGGTCGTAAAAACTCGAGACTGATTTATGTTGAAATACATGCTTTCCTTGAAAGGATCACATAGGTTATACGCCTAGAGTTTCCTCGAATACTAGTCTCAAGGTAAGTCAGGGGTTTGTAGTTTAAAGTCATGTTGCCGTCAGTTGGTTTCATTGAACTTTTCAATACTGATGAGTTCAAGAAGACATCTGGTTAACAGTTAAAGGTATGTCGGTCCGTAGACAAAGTAGTCTTGATTTACTCATTGCTCTAGCACACAACTTCGGTTCATTATTTTTTCTTTCTTCCTTTTTTGAATGGTATTTAGAATGTATCTTAAACAGCATATTGAAGTTTTGTGAAAAAACGTACAGTGCTTTGCACAATTTTTTCCAAACTCTATCCATACCCTAAAGAATTACAAGGGCTTTGCCAAAGGGAATGTGATCATGTTCTCAATTAAGCCTGTACCAAACAATCCCGACTTTTAACTACCCTGGGAAAAAAGGCCTTTAGAATCAATCTGGGACAACAACAAAACGCTGGTAGCCAGCATATTCTCTTTTTCTCACAAACTTTTCAAACAATTAATGACAAACCATCCATTTGAGCCATTTTCTATTCGTTGTAATGCGAATACTTTCAATTTGGACAATTCTGAAATTTTGTCGTTTGGTAAAGGGTTAATATCATAACAGCTGCTTGGTTGATGGGTCATATTTGAAATAAAGCAGAAATAAGCACAATCGATGTCCTAAAAATTTGTTTTAGGCACAAACCTCTATCAAAAACCATAAATATGCCAAGATTATTAATTATTAAGCTATTAATACTCATTCAGACCATGTGGACAGGATATTTTTCTCGTATTAATCTTGGTGTGTGCTTGTCCTTCAGTCACGCAAGGTATATAGATTGTTTGTTTGTTTGGTTAGCTGGTTAGTTGGTTGGTTGGTTGTTTGGTTGATTGTTTGAGTCAATGATTGATTGATGGTGTTTTCAGCATTACTTCAGTTACTT
The DNA here is from genome assembly GCA_943736015.1 of Tridacna crocea. Classification (NCBI taxonomy): domain Eukaryota; kingdom Metazoa; phylum Mollusca; class Bivalvia; order Cardiida; family Cardiidae; genus Tridacna; species Tridacna crocea. Next base: position 34,044,764 of record OX031063.1, on the reverse strand, counting down.
TGCCGCGGGCGGTGCACCTATCTATGCTATTCTAGAGTTTGTGTTCATTATTCCTTACTTCGCATTATATTGTTCCAGTGGCACTGGCTGCTTTCCTTATAAAGCATCATACGTATAATGATCAATAGTGAGAGAGGAATTAATCCTATCGCTGATAACGTTGAATTTGGTGACTGTCCGGAAAAAAAAATGAAAATAAGATTAAAAGAATACACAACAAGCGTAAAATCGTAAAACAAAAATTAAAAAAAAAAAAGCACTGGGTATAAGTTTGTTCAGCAAGAAAAAATGCTACAACCTAAGAATATTAATGGTGCTTAGCAAACTTTGATTGGTTTAGCCAATCAGAAGTTGTGTATTTTACAAATTTAGAAAACCTTGGAGAATAAGACTAAGAATATTCTCAAGAATGGTTGGTGAATACGGGTCCTGGTGATCAGTGATGTGGTCCAAAGACTTCACCTTGCACTATGGACAGGTCTTAAGATTTGTCGCCTGACACAGACTTTAAAGGCAATATCTCGGCACCGTCAAGAAATATTTGGGTAAGATTAAAACAATACACTGTCTCTGTAGGGGAGACAGTGTTCTGTTTGATGAATTAATGATTTTGTAACGTAATAAGCTACTCCCTATCAATTACAGGGTTAATTTACATTGTGTCAATACTCGAGAGAAAAGAGCATTAATACCGACGCTGCACCATGACAATACTCGTACGTTACGACTTTGATCAAGAAGAGAATTTTGTCGTTTGGTAATGAGTTAAGGTACTGACATATTAAAGCTTTGGTTTTCTAAAAAATACCACTTGGTATTCAATAGATAAAACGGTCCTATGATAAAAAAGCAAACAAACAACAAAGAAGATGTACACATATCTTAGGCTTTTGTTCAGCGATATGGATCGGACTTTCAGAAAACACGATGCCACTTTTATATATTGGCAACTGCCCGATTGACCGGCCACCTGACGAGCTAGCCAGCCGATAGACTGTCCGACCCAGGGACAAAATGAGTTAAATCAGTAAAATGAGTAAGTATGATAGAATGTTTGTGTGATATTAACCCTTAGGTCGCTAAGCGCGACTGAACAATCTTTTGCGGACAGCGTAGATCAAGATCAGACTGCACAGAATGTGCAGTCTGATCTTCGATCTACACTGTCCGATAAGGAGATATTATTCCCCAAGACATAACTTTGAAAAAGCAAGATTTGGGTCATTAAAATCAAAGTGAAAATTTAATTTTTGTTATTTAGCAGGATATGGGTTAACCCATTACCACACAATCCCTACTTTTGACACCCCTGCGAAAGAAGCCTATAGAAAACACTGTGGCAAAAGGAGAAAATGCTGGTAACCAGCATTTTCTCCTTTTCCCACAATGCTTTCTACCCTTCACAAAACAAAGTTCAAATTTTCAGTCACTTTTATTTTGTCGTCTGTAAATGTTTTCGATTTCGATAAACCTAAAATTTTGTCGTTTGGTAATGAGTTAAGTTATTAACTCATTAAAACTTTGGTTTTCTACAAATACCACTTGGTATTCAATAGAGAAAACGGTCCTATGATAAAAAAGCAAACAAACAACAAAGAAGATGTACAGAAAATGGATAATAGCCAAGCATATGAACAGCCTCATCAGCAATCTGACAGCACATACTCTAAAACAAATAAATCGCTGTCGAGTACCTGTATCAATTTTCCTGCTAAGTAGCTCTTAACAACTCTTCCACACTAGCCGTATAACACTGGACCAAACAATCCGGAGTTTTAACTCTTTACCAAACAATTCCTGGTTTTTACGACTCTGAGAATAAAACATTATAGAAAAAGGAGAAAATGCTGGTAACCAGCATTTTCTCCTTTTCCCATATGTTTTCTACCACTCCCAAAACAAAGTTCAATTTTTTATTCACTTTATTTTGTTGTCTGCTAATGCTTTCAGTCACTATCACGGCAGTGCCTTTTTTTCAGAAATTTATAAAACTGAATTAACTCACTGAAATTCTGACACTATATGACACTATATGATACGCAAGCATGAAAATTTTCTCCGGACGAATACAATAAACATAGAATAAACACATACTGAATTAAATCAAAATTCTGACACGGTGTAATACTCAAGCATGAAAAGTTCCTTTAAACGAATACACTAAAAACAGAATAAAACATAAAAAAAATGATTAACAAATATACAGAAATCAGAAGTGAAATTAAGAAAGAGAAAATGATAAGAGCATGGAGTGAGCGAGTAAGAACACTATAAATGAACAATGCTCGTACAAAAGGGGTTTAATACATCATGATTCATCAATACAAGCAATCATCGTATAATCATGAATCCATAAAGTCGATTTTGTCTGAAAATGACTAAATCATAGGCAAAATGGTCTTTTGACATGCAGAAAATTGACCAAGTGCGAAAAGTTCCGACCCAGGTCAGCCTGCGCGGATTGCGCAGGGTGGCCCGGGTCGATACTTTTCGCAGATGCCCCCCTTTTCGCAGTTGTCCCCCTTTTTGCAGATGCCCCCTTTTGCCAGAGTACGTCTCAAATGGTTTTTTAACTTACCCTGATTCTCCAATTGGAGCTTGCAGTTTTATTGGACAGGTAGATGAGTTATTCCCGAACATTGTGATAAAACACTGTACGTTCACTTGTCCGTCTGCTTACATTTCTCAGTCTTAATACAGACTTTTGTTCCTTCCACAATCGCGTAAAATGTTAACTTGGAGTATCAATTTTACCTCAATGGTCTCTTAAGGTCTGATACATCACCTTTGAAATCATAACTGAAACCTGGAATGAGAAAGGCGGGGTTAGATTACGTGATGGTTGCATTAAGATTTTACTATTACAGTTTTTTACATATATCAAAACAAACATGCACAGCTGAAATTAGGAAAACAAAACGTAGGCTAAAGCATAGAGGCTACACACAATATTGTGGATCGTCATCACATTGGGTCAGGCTCTTAGACATGGGTGGGGTGGAGAGGGTATTGCAACTTCGTGATGCACTTTACCAATAAAATCATCATATAGTTATAGATGTATAAAATCCACTTTGTCAAAAAAAATCTACAGAATCTGAAGGAAAGCTTGTTCTTTGACATGAATATTTACCAACAGCAAAAAATTTAACCCAGGTCAGCCCGTGCATACATACTTGACAGGCAGACCAGAGTCAATACTTCTTGTAGATGCATTAGACCTACTTATCACATACTGTGGCTCAAATCATCTTATACCCTTTGACATAAGAGGTAAAAATGCGTGAAATTAATTATCCAACAGGGAAAATGATTCTGGACCGCAATGCAGAGATGCCAATTCTTTTCAATCGACGCATATCTTTATGGACATGTAATTAAAAGCACAATGCAACACTTTCTTGTACAACACTAATGCTATATTCGTAACTTGAATCCGCTGTAACTTTACTGTGCAAAAAGTAGTCCGGCAGCGTAGTATCCAAAATAATACCATACACAATACACGTAACGACTCCGTTATTTAGGAGCAATATCATTGGATGGTTTTCTGCTCTTTTGAAAAATTCGAATTGTTTTTTTTTTAGGTAAGTGGGGGTTGTATACTTTCAAAACCCAAAAAATTGATTTGTCTGTTTGCAAATACCTTCCATGAATTTATCTTGTAATGGTACACTACAAATTACCCAAAACTACGCCATGTTACTCAACAAAATAGTTAATGGTGGCCGTATTAAATGAACCAAAGCTAATCAGGTTCTCCATTAGGACGCCATTGACCATTCAAAATAAACCCTTGCTTCCGTCAGACAGAAAGAAAACCCAAATGACAAAAAAATAAGCTGTGCTCTTCGCAAAAGGAATAAAATACATCTGCAAAAAATATTGACCAGGCTGCATTTGCGCAGTCGCGTAGAGTGATCTGAGTTGAAAGATTTTGATTTTGTAACATTTAACTCTTTACCAAACAATCCCTGGTTTTTATGAGATAGAAGCCCTTTGAAAACATTACGGGAAAAGGAAAAAATGCTGGTAACCAGCATTTTCTCCTTTTCCCACAATGTTTTCTATACAAATGAAAACAAATTTCACTTTTTGATAAGGTTTATTTTGTCGTCTGCAAATGCTGTCAATTTGGACTAGTCTAAAATTTTGTCGTTTGGGAAAGGGTTAAGCATGTGTACATCAGGGCTCAGCTGGTTATAGGACATCTTCGCAAGCCAAGGCTGACGATTCACTACGCTACTCTACCCTTGGCGGATCGAGCTTGATTTTTACATCCCCCCGATACGCTTTTTCATTGGATGCAGCAAGCACTAACTGCAAAGAATGAAATCGCTCGTAGCATTTCATCTTTGATAAAAATAGAATAAGGTCGCTACCTTTCGAATAGAAGGTGAACATGGAAACCCACGTGGATGTCTGCTTATCGCTTTATGTGTATTCGTAAGCGGTTTGTAAAAAGATATTTCATTGGCTTTTAGAAATATGATGTAAAGGGGGGGGGGGGATAATAACCAGCATCTAATAGAGGGCGCATCGCAGGAATCTCGAAATCGGGCTCAATCAGTCAAGGTAAGATCCACGTAGTGATCGTAACCTTGGCTTGCGAAGATGATTATAGGACAAAATGTTTTTAATAGATTCATAATCATGTGATAACTTGCCTGGTGTATTGCTTCACGGAGACACATCAAACCCCCTTTTGCTAGAGTATGCCTATATGATTAACCCTTTCCCAAACGACACGATTTTAGATGGGTCCAAATTGAAAGCAGTTGCAGACGACAAAATAAACGTAGGTAGAAAATTAAGATTTGTTTCCAGCAGGGTGGAAAACACTGTGGGAAAAGGAGAAAATGCTGGTTACCAGCATTTTCTCCTTTTCCCACAATGTTTTCAAAAGGCTTCCTTTTCAGGGTCGTAAAAAAACAGGGATTGTTTGGTAAAGGGTTAGTGAACCATGCTTTGTGTAAAAGGGGGCTAAATGCACCTTCGGGAAACACCGACCCCAATTCAGCCTGTGCGGTCATTACATTACTATTGCTACGTAAAATTCATTTTGTTTAACCCATTACCACACAATCCCTACTTTTAACGACCCTGAGAAAGAAGACTTTAGAAAACATTGTGGGAAAAGGAGAAAATGCTGGCAATGTTTTCTACCCTACACAAAACAAATTTCAAGTTTCAGTCACTTTTCTTTTGTCGTCTGCAAATGCTTTCGATTTGGACAAACCTAAAATATTGTCGATTGGTAATGAGTTAACAACCAACTTCGGTAACGGATTTACCCTTAGGTTGCTACGGGCGAAGCAATGACTATTTGCAGACAACGTAGATCGAGATCAGATCTTGTAATTTGATGTCCAATCGGGAAATGTTTTTTCTCAAAAAGTACCTTCGAAATCACAGAACTTGGTTTCTTTACTATTGGTCTGTAAAATTTTCATTAATTAATGCATTACCTACCACACAATCCCTACTTTTGACGCCCCTGAGAAAGAAGCTTTTAGAAAACATGGTGGGAAAAGGAGAAAATACTGGTAACCAGCATTTTCTCCTTTTCCCACAATGTTTTCTAACCTTCACAAAACAAATTTCAAATTTTCAGTCACTTTTATTTTGTTGTCTGCAAATGCTTTCAATTTGGACCAGTCTAAAATTTTGTCGTTTGGTGAGGAGTTTAATTCATTTAGCAGGTATAGAGTTATTGAAAGTTTTTATTTTCTTTTTTCACTCAAAGACTGTAATGGCTTTTTACCACACAAAACAATCTTAGACTTGTCCATATTGAAATCATTTACAGACAACAAACTTATTGTCGTAGCTCAAACGATGGAATTTGTCCTAGACGGGGTAAAAAACATTGTGGAAAAAGTTATGCTATTCCGAAAATGTTTTCAAAAGTATACCTTCTCAAAACCGCCAAAAGTTGGGATAATATGGTAACGGGTAAATTTGCACGGTTTATTTTTCGGTACATTTATCCAAGTGCCAACAGAAGATTTACATCAAAACAGGGCTTAACTATTTACCACATGACAAAATTTTAGACTGGTTCAAATTGAAAGCATTTGCAGACGACAAAATAAAGGTCACTGAAACATTGAAATTTGTTCTGGGAAGGGTAAAAAACACTGTGGGAAAAGGAGAAAATGCTGGGTACCAGCATTTTCTCCTTTTCCCACAGTGTTTTCAAAAGGCCTCTTTCTCAGGGGCATCAAAAGTAGGGATTATGTGGTAATGGGTTAAAGGAATTATGAGTCAATAACCAGAAAAGTAGAGCAAGAACTGTTACAGCCATTACCACTGTGTTCTTATCAAATAACAACACGGTGTCTTCGTCCTGTCTTGAGTGCGATGATTCTCTACATCATTCTACCTCACATTTCTAAACAAATATGCCTTTGCACTTTACTTACATGTTGGAAAACATTGTGGGACGAGGAGCTATTGCTTGTAAGAAATTAATACGTAATTCCGTTTTTTCTTTTTTTGTCATCAACATTCATTACATATTTTCAATCATTCACTACACAAATCTCGAAACTCAATAACCTTGTTAGAAAAGGCTTTTGAAAACGTTATGAGAAAGAGGAAATGCTGGTAACCAGCATTTTCTACTCTATTTGAGCTGCGTGTAATTTGTCGTTTGCAAAAGACTTTCAATTTTGATAAGCCAAAATTTTGTCGCTTGGTAAAAGGTTATTTAATGTTTCTACTTAATGTCCCTTACAAGTTACAACTACTAGATTTTATATGAGTATATCTATAGGCTTCTAAATGCGACTCAACACTTGTACTTCTTGCGTACAGTTTAGATGGAACTCTGTTTGCAAAAATTTGCAATCCGATCTTGGATCTACAGTGCTAAAAATAACAAAATCTGAGAGAGATCGGGTAAGAAAACTTCACGTTTGCCAATCAAAGCAAGGGATTTGGTAATTCTAAAATTGCTTCAATTCCACGCTTCGGTTTTGCAAGTTTACGGGTTCAAAAATACCTTGCAAAACTATTAATCTACATTCGCTTCATTCGGTTCATCGGTCTGTTATTTCTCTTCTGAGAGATCAGTCAAGTCATGTGGATGTTAACCTATCATATCATTCTACTATATGCTATTTTACGCTTAACCCTTTACCAAACGACACAATTTTAGGCTTGTCCAATTTGAAAGCATATGCAGACGACAAAATAAACGTGATTTGAAAATTTCAAACTTGATTTTAAAACGGTAGAAAACATTGTGGGAAAACGAGAAAATGCTGGTTACCAGCATTTTCTCCTTTTCCTGCAATGTTTTCAGAAGCCTTATGTAAAAGGTAAAGGGTTAAGCGATTCAATCAATTGTCACATATCTATATCCAATATAATCATGTGAATCATTTTAATAACTAGAGAAAAAAAATCACACCGAATTATCATTTAAATCCGTATCGCATTTTCCTTTTATTATTTTTAAAGCCAAAATATCTTCGGAAAATATAAACAATAAAAAATAAAACATTCTGCGTAGAATTATCCAGGTGTAAACTCAAGATAAGCACTGAAATGAAAGCTGCTAGATTTTTCTTTCATTTCGTTTTAATAGCCAATAAAAAACCATGTTCGAAAGTGGAAGAAAAATCTGTTTTATTCATTACCTTAGAGCTTCTAGGTCCAATTGCAAAGATTTTACTCTCGTCAAGTACCGCGCGTGAGAATTCCCGCGCTACTTCCACTGTTTGAAGTACTGATCACAAACACAACCTCTTTAGCTTACTTATAACCGATACTCGGAAAAAAAGAATCCACAGACGTTTTGGGTGAAGTCCTTTCACAACAAATCAGAGGAATATTATTTCAGAAGGAAAAAAAAAAACCACACGTGTTTATCAGTTCTTCAGTCTCAGCTGACATCCAAGAATGTGCCTCATATTCACTAACAGGTAAGTACAATTTGCCTGCAACACGCGAATAGGGGCATTCGACGATAAAAAAAAAACATGTTCGAAAGTGGAACAAAAATGCGTAAAGTGTCGTTTTGGATTGGCCTGCGCAGTTCGCGCAGGCTAATCCAAGACGGCACTTTACGGCTATATTAGGTCTTGTCTTTCAGTAGATTTTCACAAAACAGAATATTGCATAAAACTGGAAGGTGACATCTAAGATTAGCCTGCGCGGATTGTGCAGAATGATCGGAGATGACACTTTACGCAAATGCCCGAATGCCCCATTTCACATGTTTCAGGTCATATAATCCTATGCTTCATACCGAACCTTTCTTATCCATCTTCACCTAGATATTCATTATACCCTTTGCCAAACAACTCCGGGGAAAACATGGCGGGAAAAGGAGAAAACGTTATAACATACACATTTCACTCTTCAAATTATGCTTCCTTTCTGAAATTTCATAGACTTGGCGATATTTGGTCTAATTATGTCGCTTGCGAATGCTTTGAATGACCAACCTTTATTTCTTCCCGTGTCATGTGGACTTGACCGATTCAGGAGCCATGCTTTGCGAAAAAAGGGGATCACCCTTTACTCCATAGATACTCATTTCTACGCATTGCTTGTAGGAACCTTTGGAAAACATTGTGGCAAAATGTGAAATTGCTCGTGACGAGCAATTTCACCTTTTTGTCACAATGTTTTCTATGCCATCAAAAGGTGTCATATACACATAAGAAACGGTTTCATCCTTGCTGTTATTTAGGGTCAATTAGAGACACCATAGAAATGCCTTAAATACATCTACAAAAAAATATCGACCTACTCAGTCTGCATAGTCCGCGCTAGCTCATCGAGTCGGCACTATATGTTTTTGGTCAACATACTGCAATCCAAATGATGATTGGCTTGGTACAGTGCATAGGAAAGTTGCGTTGAACCCCTTTTTTGTTAGAGCGTGGCTCATTGCTATACGGTAGATATATTTAAAAAACAGAGAGAGAAAACGAGGTTTTTTTTATGAGATAAGGAAGGATTTGCTTACCTAGTTAAGAAAATATCAAATTATTGACGGTGTAATGCAGAGAAATGACCCTTCCCTACAAAATGACCCTTGGGTCATTTTTCTTCGTAGAATAATGACCCTAGTCATTTTGTAGGGGAGGGTCATTTCTCTGCATTACAACGGCACCAAACTGTGCATACACTGAGCTGACGATTGATGTGAAGTTTATCGCTTTCTTACAGGCATTTGTTTACTTCTAGAAATTAGACGTAAACAAGTAACAGCGGGCATTGTTTGTTTGTCTGCCACTAACTAACATATGGCCCGACCACACAATAACAGACTGTCATGTCTACAATATTTTCCATACTTTTAAATGGCATGATTTAAATTTAAATGTATTATAACATCTGCTGTGATATTTTAGCTTTTACGGGCCTTTAATCTCTCTCTCTCTCTCTCTCTCTCTCTCTAAGCCCATTTGAAGTTCGTTTTTGCTGACCGAGAACAAAACTCGTTCCCCGATCTTTTTCACAAGGTATAGTAAGTTTCTCAAGAGAATATTCCGTGAAATCTCATTTATTATTTAAAACCAAATTAACAGTTTTATCAATGATAACTCGTCAAATCTTTAATTTAGTAAAGACCTAGGCACGATTTACTGCCAAGATATCACTTAAACTCGCTACTCAAGTAAATATTGGAAATCGGGACGTGGCAAAAGATGCTTCTAGTCCCTCGTTGTCTGCGCATCTCATTTTCTTCGAAAATTCGACTTATCTGCCATCACCAAAGTCACGGACTAGAGAAAAGAAGGGCTAAGACCGAAGCTATTACCAAAGCCTGTAGGAGCTGTTTTAACTCATTACCAAACGACAATATTTTAGGCTTGTCCAAATCGAAAGTATTTGCAGACGACAAAATGAAAGTGATTGAAAATTTGAAATTCGTTTTGTGAAGGGTAGAAAACATTGTAGGAAAAGGAGAAAATGCTGGTTATCAGCATTTTCTCCTTTTCCCACAATGTTTTCTAAAGGCTTCTTTCTCAGGGGCGTCAAAAGTAGGGATTGTGTGGTAATGGGTTAATAAATGGCCGGAGCACAGGTTACATGCTCATAGCTGAATCAAAAGCATCAGGTAGCGTTTAATCGAGTATTAACGTTTATTTTAGCTTGAAATTCAAAGTAACGGTTGTCGCGTAGAAAAGTAGTTCGGTTCTGTACCCAGAATGTCCAAATTAGATAGATGTGTATTTGCAGAATGCCATTAAGCGGGAGATAATGTCGAGTTCCTGTATATCATTTAAACTGGAGTTCCTATATATCATTTAAACTGGGGACAACAGAATAATGTTACTGGCGTAAGCTGTAACCCAAAGAACATTGGTTAACCCCTTACTAGATGACAAAATATAAGCTTTATCCAAATTGAAAGAATTTGCAGACGACAGTTTTAATGTGGCTCGAAGATAGTACAATCTATCTTTGATAGGGTAGTAGATCAGGCTGCAGAGAACCTGTATGGGTCTGTCCTCTCCTTTATACTATATCGTAGTCAAAACTTCTGTATAGTTTGCAAAAGCTGTTTAACTCTTTACCAAACGACAAATTTATAGACTGGTCCAAATTTAAAGCAATTGCAGACGACAAAATAAATGTGACTGAAAAATTGAAATTGACTTGGGAAGGGAAGAAAACATTATGGGAAAAGGATAAAATGCTGGTTATAAGCAATAGCTCTTGGACTGGCCGTATCACAACAGATTGTCATCTTCAGAATAATTTCTATATGTTTTAAAGGTATGATACATAATCAAATGTATTCTGACACCTGCATTGTTTACTTTTGGCATCTATCGTGCCATTAATAGAACAACGGAGACAGTGAGGTGATCAAGATTGTACTGCGGATATTAATAGGCTGCTCTAGGTCGAATCTCACGACAGATTATGGATTCATTAAATTCATTTTGTCTGACATTCGAATAAATTATAAGACAAAAATTGCTCTTTGATTGGCAGAGAATTGACCAATAGCAAAGATTTTTGAATCAGAGTCCGTATTCCCCAAATATTCTTAGGAACATTCTTTGTCTTATTCTTCAAGATTTTCTGACAGTGAAAGTAACATAACTTCTGATTGGCTAAACCATACGGTTTAGCCAATCAGAAGTTCTGTTACTTTAACACTGACAAAATTCTGAAGAATAAGACTAAGAATGTTCTTGAGAATGGTTGGTAAAATACGGACCCTGGTCAGTCTGCCCGGATTGCGCAGGCTGACCTGAATCTAAACTTTTTTCTTTCTTTTTGCAGATGCGTTAAATCCCCTTGCTACAGAGTATAGCTTCAGTACATAGTCACGTATCCATGGTAGAATATCCTTTAGAAATTGAGTTTATAGTTTTATTTAAGCCCATGATATAAATAATAAAGTGAACAGTTTGTTGCATTTTGCAAGAAATTAATTCTCGGTTATTTGCTTGCGGCAGACGTTTTACCTTCAGCGGAAAAAACATACTAGTCATGCCATGTGAAAAGGAAGTTTAGTGCATCTGCATCAACTCATTACTATATAGAAGACAAAATTTTAGACTTAAACTTGTCCAAATCGAAAGCAATTGCAGACGACAAAATAAAAGTGACTGAAAATTTAAACTTTGCTTTGTGAAGGGTAGAAAACATTGTAGGAAAAAAGGAGAAAATGCTGATTAATTGCATATTCGTAATTCATTATACGAATCAATCGTCGCAAGCAACGGATACATTTTGTCTGACACGGAATCGGCTGCGTCATGAGGTAAAATGGTCGTTTTGCATGTAAAAAATATTAGAAATAGTCACAAAAATTTCCGTCAAAAGCAGGCCAGCGTGAAGTGCATAGGCTGTCATAGGTCAATGCTTTTTTTTTTACTTTTTTTGCAGGTGTACTAAACCCCCTTTCCACAGAGCAAGGGTCATTTCTAGTTTGAAAATGTTTGTAAAGAGAAAAATCCTTGCAGATAATTGCGAGATAACATAAAACCTACCAGAAAACTCGATCCCATCTATGTTTAATCTTTTACAACACAATCTCGACTTTTAACACCCCTGTGAAAGAAGCCTTTTGAAAACATTGTGATAAAAAGAAGAAAATGCTGGTAACCAGCATTTTCTCCTTTTTTTACACAATGTTTTCTTCCCTTCCTAAAACATATTTTAATTCTTTAGTCACATTCATTTTGTCATCTGCAAACGCTTTCAATTTGGAATAGTCTAAAATTTTGTCATTCGGTAAAGGGTAAATAAGATCAGAATTTGGAAGATGTCTTAAAAGTGATCTGAAGTTCATTAACTTGTTCTATTCTTTCAACTTTTTTTTCTTCTTAATTTCTATTTATGCTACAAATGCTAAACCACAATGTGAATAATAGAAGTTAAGTATTAGTATGTAATACTGTGATACAATTAATAACAAAAATGTTGTGGAAAAAGAAGGATTTCTTGCAAAAATCTTTTTTTTCTTTTCCGATAATGTTTTTATCATCATTAGAAGAGATACATGCCATACAATTATTTGATCAGACTACACAGAAAGTACTATCTGATGCTGGGTCTTCACTTGTCCGATATGAAGATATTTCCCCCAATAAAAATGCCCAAGAAATCGCAAAAGTTGGATTTTTTTATGTGTGTTTGAAAGCTTTATTTTACTGATATTACACCTTAACTCGTTCCTTACTGTTGACGACACAAGAAACTTTTGTGCACAGTGTATATCAAGATCAGATTAGATAGTCATAACTAAGCAGTGTCTTACCTTGCAGCAGAACTGTTTTTACAGCCATTGAAAAGTAAAGGTTATTTTTTTTTGTAGTGATCGAAATAATCCAGGGTTAAGACTAAGATAACTGAGTGCGACTCGCTGACCTTTAGCGGGCAATGTAGATCAAGATCAGACTGCGCAGAACGTGCAGTCTGATCTTTGATTTACATTGTCCGATGAGGACATAATTATTGTTGTCCTTAAAAGTCCTGTAAAATAACAACTGGCTGACTTTTAGCGGACAGTGCAGATCAAGATCAGACTGCACAGAACGTGCAGTCTGATCTTTGATCTACACTGTCCGATATGACTGTAATAATTGCCCCTAAAAAGTCTTTTGAAATAACATTATTTTTTTTACCATTTTTACAATCGGCTCAAAAAGTGATTTCACTTGTTGCAAATGTGACAGAATAAGGATTAATAATTTATCAAGGTCATGAAGGGAAACAACTGATACGTACAAAAACTAAAACTATCGTGTACTACGAGACTTTGCCTGAAGTTACAGACAGCACCGTGCATCGTCACGTGACACAGAACAAGGTTGTCTGAATGAAAACTGACGAACTGTTAATTCCCAGCACTTTATTCATTATTGTCATTCTATTACATTATTTTTCTGTAAGCTAAATCGGTTGACAGAACAAATAGGTTGTTTGTAAATGCCCGAGTCAGCGAAACTGTCAACAAACGAATGATATGGACGTCTGCAATCCCCTAGAAGAAGAAGACGAAGAAGAAGAAGAAGAATGAGGAGGAGGAGGAGAAGAAGAAGAAGAAGAAGATGATGATGATGATGATGAAGAAGAAGAGGAATAAGACGAAAATGATGACGACGACGGCGATGATGTTGATGATGATGATGCTGATGATGATTAAATACAAAGATGAATCTTATTGCGACGACGTTGATGATGATAATGATGATGATGACGATGGCAGGACGATCGACGACTTCGATTATGACCTTTTCCATAATGGACTTAATTTCACTCATACCGCCGGTCCTCCGAAAATATAGGGGACGATGTTTGAATTCTATTCTGCACCAACTAAACACTTTAAGGAGCTTGCTGTGAATTTACTCTTTACCAAACAGCAAAATTTTAGACTGGTTTAAATTGAAAGCACTAGCAGAGGGAAAAATGAAAGTATTGCAAAAATTGAAACTTGTGCCAAGAAAGGAGGAAAACATTGTGGGAAAAGGAGAAAATGCTGGTTACCAGCATTTTCTTCTTTTCCCACTATGTTTTCAAAAGGCTTCTATCTCAGGGTCGTAAAAACCAGGGATTGTTTGGGAAAGAGTTAAATGTCATAGTGGCAGATCTGTGATGGAAACAAGTACAATATAGGAGTGACACAGTTACAGATGACGGCAAAGTGGCGTGATTAACCCCTTTTCACACAATCCAGGGTTTAAATGGCCTTTTGAAATAAAGTTTTTGAATATATTTTGGGGAAAGGAGAAAATGCTGGTAACCAGTCTGTTCTGCTTTTGCCACTATGCTCAATGCCTTCTTTTCAACCCTTAACCGCCCAACGTGATTCTGTACCAAACCAAACTGAAAGCATTTAAAGTCAACAATTTTAATCAAACTGAAATGATGATTTCTGTCTTTGACATGAGAGAAAACATTGCGAGAAAAGGAGAAATTGCTTGTTACCAGAAATTTCTCTTTTCCCACAACGTTTTCAAGAGTCCCAGAGTTAGAACCAGGGATGGTTTGGTTAAGGGTCGTAAAATAACATTACTTTTTGGTCGTAACTGATGTTCCCGTGATGTCCTAAAGGTAAGCTCTTAGATAAATTATCTAGTAATGTTATTTGGGAACACAATAGAGTATGATAAGCAAAAATATTTTGTGAAAAGAAGTGAATTTCTCGTAACTAGCATTTTCTTCGTACCTCTGTCATGGTGTTTTCTACTCCGTCGATGACCAATACCATTTCTTGAGCTATATTCCATTATTTTTTTTTCTTCAAATTGCTTTCAATGTGGAAAAGTCTGAAATTATGTTGTTTGCCTCTGTTACTCGGATTTTTCTTTTTTTTCTAATAATTTTGTTACATTTTTGCAGCACGTATAGAATTTCAAGTCATCTCGCCTTTTTTGTCTGCATATTTTTGAAAACAATTTATTTGATAGCTCGTCGATAGAAAGTGCTAAACAACAGATGGGTACTAAGTTAAGGAGCAATTTGGAAATTTTAGCGTGTAGGAAATTCTTGATCATTAATATACAATATAAGTGCAAGTTTCATTTAAAGCCGCCATAACGTCGTGAGTTTTTTTAATGGAAAACTAGGACCCCGGTATGATTTTCAGATGAACTAAACCAAGTACAACGATAATCACATATCGCTTTGTCAAATTAACGTCTACTCGAAAAGCCAGTTTGACCTTCCTCGATGGAAACGTTCCATCTTGAAGAGGTATTACGCTTTTCTGTTGTAAATATATCTTTCCTCTTTATTCATTAGGCTGCTATCCGCGCAAATTAAGATCAGACTGGACAGAAGGTGCAGACTGATCTTGAATCTACACTGTCCGATTTGAGGTATACTGTATTTCTACGGTGCAAAGAAATGATGTTATATCTACTTGAGTTTTTACTCTTAGCCTTAAATTTCTATTGAATTTATTCAGCATTGTAAGAGTTGACACAGAACTGTAGCTTGTATACGTTTTCCTTCGTCGCCTTTAACCCTTTACCAAACGACAAAACTTCAGACTGATCCAAATTGGAAGCACTTGCAGACGACAAAATAAACATAACTCAGAAACTGAAATTTGATTCTAGCAGGAAAAAAAACATTGCGGGAAAAGAAGAAAATGCTGGTTACCAGTTATCTGCACTAGACTGAAACTCAGCGGTACCTTGCCAAAGGACACTCCCAGAAGTAGGCCTATGTACAGCGCTTCCTCCGGGGTTCAAACCAGGATATCCCAATCACCAACTTGACACCATTATTGCGTTGATCTTGTTCCAATAGCGCACAGAATTGATCTCGCAATTCCGTACATGTTGATCAAGTCACTATGGGCTAGCCGGGGTTCCACGCCGAACTTCTCTTCTTATATTCAGACGTTTATTTGTTAGAAATGACTGTCATAATTAACTCTTTACCACGCGATAAAATTCTATTAGACTAGTCCAGACTGAAAGCACCTGCACAGGACAAAATAAACGGCACTCAAAGATTAAAACTTGTTTTCAGCAGGGTAGAAAACATTGCGGGAAAAAGAGAAAATGCTGGTTACCAGCATTTTCACCTTTTCCCACAATGTTTTCAAAAGGCCTCTATCTCAGGGTCGTAAAAGCCAGGGATTGTTTGGTAAAGGGTTAACGAACAGATCACCGTTTCATCGCCATAGATATGTAGAAATCTTGAAAGGAGATCGCGATAAGGACTGATTAGAAATTAATTACTGCCTGGACAATGGCTACTGTCGATGGTTACTCTCTGCACACAAGACCAATACCAATGACACGGGCATAAGGAATTCCAAAGGCTGACGCACATGGTCTGCGGTTCGAACCAAAAATGTGTAATTTGGGGCAATAATTAAGTAGATAAAATCGAAGTTGATCTGGGCCTGTATTCACCATCCATTCTTAAGAACGTTCTTTGTCTACATTTGTAAGTAACACAACATCTGATTGGCTAAACCATTCGGTATAGCCAATCAGAAGTTGTGTTACTTACAAATTTAGAAAACCTTGGAGAATAAGACCAAGAATATTCTCAAGAATAATTGATGAATACGGGCCCTGATTGTACATTATCACGTTGAAAGTATACTATCCAATTTTTTTTTTTTTTTTTTTTGGGGGGGGGGGGTTAGACTGATAAAAAGAGAAAAGGGTAGTAAATTAAAAGATATCTTTCTTCGTCTTCAAAATATGAGACGCACTCTGTGAAAAAGGTTTTAATGCATTTGAAAAAAGATTCGACCCAGGTAAGGCTGCGCAATCTGCGCAGGCTGACCTGGTCGAATCTTTTTGCTTTTTGATAAATCAATTTTCGAAGAATTTTCCAATGAACATTATACCATGGGATACTGCCGGTGTAATGCAGAGAAATGACCCCCATTACAAAATGACCCACGGTCATTTCTCGACGTAGAGGAATGACCCATGGGTCATTTCTCTACGTCGAGAAATGACTCCCGGGTCATTTCTCGACGTAGAATAATGACCCGGGTCATTTTTCTACGTCGAAAAATGACCCATGGGTCATTCCTCTACGTTGAGAAATGACCCGGGGGTCATTTTATATAATGGGGGTCATTTTTCTGCATTACACCGGCAGTAAGACAAAATGGTTTTTACGGGTGCATTTATGCGATTACTATAGCTTAATATTGCGACACAGATATCTATTAACCTCCCTTTATCCAGATCATAGACAAAGGTCAAGAACCGTCCTTAAAAACGGGAGTAAAACGGTGCTTACTTGTTTCGCATACATAAATTACGACAGACTTCCCATCGTCTCCGAATTAGTTCAACCCAACAGATTTTATGTCGATCAAACAATGCGATAATTACAGAGAACGTGGGTCATTTTATTCCGGGAAATACGGCGACCTGACAATATACTGGTCTTGCATTTTGTCAGTGACCAGTTAATTACTGGTTACAATAGGTAATTAAATGTTACGAGCATAGAGATAGAAATAAACCGATTATGGCCGCCGTAAAAATGGCGGAACTTAGAATTTTCACGTAATGATCTTCTGTACCATAGATAGGCCTATGTGCCCATGTTTTCGGCTGCAGAGAGAAGAAAAATATTGTAGTCAATGTAAACTCTGCATAAAAAAGAGTAACATAGCTATTTTTCGAATAGCATTTCAGCCCACATCTAGTAAAGACGGAAAGAGAAAGAGAGAGAGAGAGAAAGCAAAACAGAGGCGGACGGACGGACAAACAGACAGACAGAAGACACACAGACAGATACACAGAGATGTGAAATCTAGAACCCTGTCTCTTCTCTGTTATTCGATATTCTGTTCATTTGAATTTGAATAAAAAAAAATGAACATTATTTGAATCCATGCACAATGACTTGCAGATAACCTTGAACTCAAATTAATACTGACACGTGCATTTTAATCAGGTGTACTTTTGTGGTTTTATCCTTCTACTACGCGATCCCGAGTTCGAAGAACCCTCGGGAAAGACCTTTTGAAAACGTTATGGTCGGTAAAGGAAAAAAAATGTTACTGGTATTTTCCCCTTTTCCCACAATATTTTCTACGCTGAGACGAATTCCAGGAACAAAACAATACTTTAATTATCGTCTGCAAGTGCTATTAGTTCTGACAATTCTAAGAATTTGTCGTGTGGTAAAAAGTTAAAGCATGGGTACATAAAGTATTGCATGAAAAAAAAGAAGATTGATTTTCTACCAAACGACAAGGTAATAATTGGACTTGTCCACATTTAAAGCATATGCAATCGATAAATTAGATTTTGTGCCACAGAAGACAGAACACAAATTTACAGGGTAAGCCTGCGCGGACAGCACAGGCTGATCCGAGACGACACGTTGTGCAAATGTCCACATGTCCCTTTTCCCTTGTTGCAAGCCATTTGTGATTAAGATGCGTTTAATTTCTCTAAAAAGCTATGGAGAAAATGCTTGGTACCAGCAATTTCTATTTTTCCCACTATGTTTTCTAAAGCTTTATTTCTCAGGGTTGCAAAGAATCAGGATTGTATGGTAAATTGCTAACCTTTTTTTCATTTCCTTCATCGTGAGATAGGAGAACCAAAGTACGAAGCGAACCTGTGGCGTTCGGTTGTTTTTGTTACCACACCTGCGTGACTAGAAAACTAAAACCCGGCACGAAATTAAATAGCTCTGTCATCGTCTGGTATTATCAGACCGGAATTTACAATTACTTATCAATGTTCGCGTACGTCTAGTCTTATCTATAGTAAAAACTGAGGAATACTTAATTAAGATTTCTTTGGGTTAACCCTTTTCCTTGTGCCGACATATACGAATCAAATCAGCAGTCCATGCCATCGTAAATACTGGGGCAAGTGAAAAAATTGCTCAGTTTGTGCAATCTAGTTCGCACTTGCATGAATCAATGCGAAAATTGTTGATAAGCGCTGTCTTGTCTTTCCTTTTCGACGATTTAATTATGTAGGTCCAAATTTACGTTGTAATTAGAGTGATCGTTTACCCTTTCAAAGCCGCTAGATCTACATAAGTAAATAAAAAATTTCTACAAGTTCGTTTTCACACGTAAGCTGAGATTTCGCGGTTACGTTTACATTACATTATGTGCCATCTGATCTTGATCTGTTTACTATCTGCTGGCCACAAAATCTCCTTCAATTAAGGTTCACAGTGTAAGAGTAAAAATCCGCTTAGCGAAAGATACCACCAAGAGGACGATAAACTCGTTATCACTACATGTTTTACTCTGTGCCGGAAGGACTTCCAGGACGAAATATCTCCCGCTAGGTGGCATTCTACAAACACATATTTATCTAATTTGGGCATCCTGGGTGCAGAACTGGACTACTTTTCTACGCGACAAACTTTGCTTTGAATTTCAAGCTAAATTGCAAGATTACTCAATTACTCAATAAAACGCTACCTGATGCTACTCATTCAGCTATGATCCGCTAAATTATTATAGTGTAGAGAAATCTGGAGCTAAAATAGCGTATTACTACAATCCCCCAGAGTTGGGAAAAGTGATGCTTCATAGCAGACACTTCGAATCTTCGAAGAATATGACAATATGAATATGAATATGACATGCGCAGACAACGGACTTGAACGGTCTGAACTTTTATCCTGCCAAGTAACTAAAATGAAATTTTTAATTCGATAGTAAAAAACAAAATATTATTATTTCAAAGTTATGTTTTAGGGAATAATGTGGAAAACTAACCATGGCTTGATTAATCATATTAGTGTAACTGAGTTGTATTGAATAAAGTATATTTGTTTTGAAATTTGCTACATCGATTGCCATCTTGAAAAGCAGCCCGATTCTGTACTTGGAATGTCCAAACCAGGGTACGTATTTACCAACCATTTTCAAGAAGATTCCGAGTATTATTCTCCAGATTTTTCCTCATATGAAAGAAACACACCTTCTGATTGGCTAAACTATTTGGTTTAGCCAGTCAGAAGTTGCGTTACTTTCAAACTTGGAAAGTCTTGCAGAATAAGACAGACAATGTTTATAAATAAGAATGGTTGGTGAACACGGACCCAGTGAAGTAGACGATGTACATGTACAAGTCTAAATAAAATATCTGTATCTGTATCTGTATATCTCTCGTAACCGTCCGATAGTTATACAATGATAGATAAAGGGCTGCCTGCTTAAAACGCTCTATTTTAACCCTTTACCTCATATGGCATTTCTATGGTATCTCTAATTGACCCTAAATAACAGCAAGGATGAAGCAGTATCTTATATGTATATGACATCTTTTCATAGCATAGAAAACGTTGTGACAAAAGGTGAAATTGCTCGTCACGAGCAATTTCACCTTTTGCCACAATGTTTTCCAAAGGCTCCTTACAAGCAATGCGTAGTAATGAGTATCTATGGAGTAAAGGGTTAACCTACCCATCACCTATCGAAGTCAATGAATACTGGATAAGCAAAAACTGAAATAGACATTTTTCTGTTTTATTGGTAAAAGAAAAAGGGCCATCACTAAAAACGCGGTGTCTGGAAACACTGCTCGGTTCTATCTATTGTTCATCTCCACCGATGGTTTCTTCTATTTGACTTTAAATACAAACTTTAAGCCTCGTTCAAATGTAAAACACTTGAGGACAACAAATCAACGTAACTCAAAACCGGTGAAATTTTCCTTTCACAGAACTGAGCAATTTTGGGGAAAGGGAGAAAATTCTTGTAACCAGCATATTCCCAGCATATTCTCCTTTTCCAAAAATGTCAGTTTCAAAGCCATATAGATCATTCACCTTTACAAATACTTTCAAAGATATCGGCTTCCACATTGCTTCAGGAAGAAATCTATGCTGATTTGGCGCTTTTCACTTCCCCTGGCTGAAACTGTGTACAAGACGAACAAAGGTATCAATTAGCACTTGTTTTTTTCTTCAGAATATCTTATTCCTATGTGCCGTATTTCAGACAGAGATCATCGATTTGTTTATGTGGGCCGATTTGCGAATCCCAATAAAACTTTCGTAAATCCAGTCTGCATTTCTTTAAAGTAATTAGATATGTAATTTAGATAAGCTTAATTTATAGTTAAGTAATTGTCAGTTGGCAGCCAACGAGAGGCATCGTCTGCCAGTATCAACTCTTATCCAGCTAAATAGGTAAAACGTATTTTTTCAAGCCAATGGTAAAACCGCAAATGTTGCTAGTTCAAAATCATTTAACCCTTTCCCAAACGTCAAATTTTAGACTCTTCCAAACTCAAAGAGTTTGCAGACGACAATTTCAAATTTGATAAAAATGGCAGAAACTTCTCCAGATGGAATGTTTTCAAAAGACTTGAACTTCAGACACGTAAAAATAAGGGCTTGTATGGGAAAGGGTTAAGGCAAATTATTTCCTTAGCGGACAACGTAGATCTAAGATCAGACTGCACGTTCTGTGCAGTCTGATTTTAATCGACACTGTCCGCAAAAGCCCTTTGAGACAAGCTAAGCAACTTAAAATTTAAAACTCGTAGCATGATTGGGTTTGCCTTAAACTTAAAACATTACCAATTGACAAAATAGACCAGTCCAATTTCAAAGCATTTACAGACAACATACGTCAGTGTGACGTCACAGGTAGTGATATCGGACCCTTGTTATAAAGTCAGTGTGCGTATTTGGTAGGACTGTTTTTTTTTTTGGTAATCGTTCCTTTAAATGATCTGAAGAAGTCTTTAGACCTTTAAATGGTACAATGCCTAGGGACTTTGTTTTTTGTAAAAGCTTTTGTCAACTACATATACTAATGAAATAGACTTCGACCAATTATTAAAACCCAATCACTTTTTGATATTTGGTCAAAGTGTTTGTGCATGCATATAGACATTTGGTTCCTGTCTAAAACACCAGAATATTAAATGTATTCCTCTAATGTCTTTGATAAATACATGACATTCTTTGTAGTGCGTTTGTATCCACCCAAGCTAGCCTCATTCTATCTTCATATCGTACTTACTTTTCAATATGGCGGACATAAGTTACGAAAATGCCCGGATCCGATAGATCACTTCCTGTGACGTAGGTTGTTACTCTTGAAAAAGGGCATAACTTTGTCAAGAATACAACGTGTATACATTCCTCTTTTCTGTTATTGAGTGGTCGGGATACATGTAAGTCGCTGGAAACAAAAAAAAAAAGTATCTTAATAGCAGGTAAAAGTAAAATAAAGCTCTACCTTGCAGGTTTTAACCTAGTTTTGAAATTAATTTCTGTCAGCAAGTAATACAATCGCATGGACCGACCGTACAATGAAAGATTGTCATATTCACAATAATTTGCATACTTTTAAGTGGTATGACATAAATTCAAGTGCATTGAAATAAAGATTATTCTTTTAAATATTTTCAGTTTTTATGGTAACTAGGTACACTACTACAGTTTAACTCTATACCACACAATCCTGACTTTTAACCACCCTAAAAAAAAGGCCTTCTGAAAACATTGTGGGAAAAGGAGAAAATGCTGGTATTCAACATTTTCTCCTTTTCCCACAACCTTTTCTACATTTTCCAATGCAATTTCCCATTTTTGAGTCAAAGTAATTTTGTCATCTGCAAATGCTTTCAATTAGGACAAGTCTAAATTTTGGTCGTTTGGTACAGAGTTTATGGCAAAGATGTAAGCCTATTTTCCTTCCAGCATAGGAGCAATAGCTCAGAAGCAATTGTCTAGGTATAATGATCCGCGGGTCATCTAACAGCAAAATACAAACTGATGTCGATATCTTAAGCGAATGATTTTTATTGTCCATGAGTATAATAATGGAAGGGCATAGATATTGACTAGGTATATTGGATGAGAGGGGAATAATTATGTTGATTCAAGTTATATATGTAACTTTGTGAAAAAATAAATTTATGTGACCACACAATTAAACATATGCATAAATATCAAAGAGGGTCATATAAAACAAAATAACTCATAGGGCTACAATCAAATTCCTTGATAATGCATTACAGTAAACTGGAGTTTAACCCTTTCCCAAACAAGCCCTGGTTTTTACGTGTCTGCAGTACAAGTCTTTTGAGAACACTGTGGAAAAAGGAGAAACTGCTCGTAACGAGCAATTTCTCCTTTTCCCACAGTGTTTTCTAACCTTTTTTGAGAACTTTCTGCCATTTTCTCAAAATCTAAAATTGTCATCTGCAAACTCTTTCAGTTTGGAAGAGTCCAAAATTTGTCGTTTGGGAAAGGGTTAATGCATCTTTTTAATACATGATTCCAAGCAAGTCATCTTTTAACCAGGAATCTATAAAATCCATTTTGTCTACTGATCTAATGAAAGATACTGTAAAATAGTCCTTTAACATGAAGACAATGACCCATAGCAGAAAGTTCTGGTTTGGGTCTGGCTTTGCAGACAGCACAGGCAGAACAGGATCGATAAAGAGTTAAACCGTTACCAAACAATCCCTGCTTTTTATGACCCCCGAGATAGAAGCCTTTGGAAAATTCTGTGGGAAAAGGTGAAAATGCTGGTAACCATCATTTCCTCTTTTACCCACAATATTTTCTACCCTGCTGGATACAAATTTCAATTTTTGAGTTATGTTTACTTTGCTGTCTGCAATTGCTTTCAATATGGATGTCTAAATTTTGTCGTTTGGTAAAGAGTTAACTCTTTACCAAATATTCTAGACTTGTTCAAATTGAAAGCATTTACAGATGACAATTTTGATGCATTTCAAATGGTACAATCTTTCTTTAATAGGGTAGAAAAATTGTGGGAAAAGGAGAAAATGCTGGTTACCAGCATTTTCTCCTTTTTCCACAATGTTTTCAAAAGTTTTCTTTATTAGGGTCATTGAAAGTCGGGATTGTGTGGTAAGAGTAACGAGCATAGCAGACATATGATTCTTCTTCAAATTATACTAATTAGAAATTTTGATAGCTTGTTCATTTGCATAGTCCGGCATTAACAAGTACTTGAAAATGGTCTAGGTCAAGATCAGACAGCACGAAACATCAGTCTGATTTGGATCTATACAGTCTGGACGTCAGCAAATGAAATTGCATTTGGTGCTGTTAGGTTAAAAGCAGACGGTGCCAAATGAATGCTTTATGAAATCCTAAAAAGTTTCCAAAGACTTCTCTAGCAAGGTCATTAAAATTTGGCAAGACTTAAACTCTTTACCAGATAACAAAGTTAATGTGCCTAAAATGTCGAGATTTCCCCTTCTGAGGGTAGGGAAAATTGTGGGAAAAGGAGAAAATGCTGGTTCCCAACATTTTCTCCCTTCTGCAACTTTTTTCAAGTGTTTTCTTTCTCAGGGTCATAAGGTCATTTGATTGTTTGGCACAGGGTTAAACAAACTTGCAAAACATCTTAATACTTTTACAAAAACTTTTAGCTTAAAACTAGCTTTAAGAATACCCAATAACCATACAATGATAAAACAGTGCTTGAAAGTTCAACGAAATTCTGGAAGCTTCCAAACCCAAAGCAGTGGCAGACAACAAATAAAATGTGGCTCAAAATGATGAGCTTTGTCTCTGACAGGACAGAAAACATTGTGGGAAAAGGAGAAAATGCTGGTTATTTTCTTCTTTGTGCCCACAATGTTTTCAAAGGCTTTCTTTCTTGGGTTCATTAAACACTGGGATTGTTTGGTAAAGGGTTAAAATGTTATAATACACTTAAAAGGTAAAAATAATAATACAGTATTTTGGTGATGATGACTGTGCAAAGTACTAAGTTTAGAGTAAACAGAAAAATAAGCCAGCCTTAACTGTAACAGTTTTACAAAAATGACAGCTGTCAGTTTATAATTGCATGATATGTATTTTTGCCATTACAATGTAGGGAGGTATGCCAAAGGAAAAAGTCTATCTACTGCTTATGCTTGATTTTTATTCAACATGAACACAAACTGCGCAATTTATCTGACCGTAATTATTTGTACAATTTATCAGGCACTGTAGGTTGCCACAAGGTATGAGTTATTTGTTTTTATTGACTTTTATGTCTATATGTAATTGCTGGTCCCAACTTTGGGCAATGGCAGATGCCTTTCAAACTCAGGTAGATTTTAATAGCTGACACTCCTGACCTAAGCAGGTTCCATAATGTAGTCCAGTGTTGTTCATGTACACAATCAAGAACATAGCTATGACGGCTCTGTATCGCTCCATCTTCCAGTAAATACAAATTAAACATTCAAGTTCTAGGCCAAAGGGTTTTGAAAAAGATTTTGTAAGTATTCTCTAATTTAAATATCTGAAAGTTATAATTCCCATGGTAAAGCCAATTGTGATCAAAGGCTATAACTAGTTTAATCCTGGTAGATAAAAGAAAATACCAAATGATACAGGTCTAGGCCATAATTGTGATTATGTGATTATGGAAGATTTTCAAGTTTCCTTAAACCTTTCCCAAACGGCAAATTGGGATCAGACCAAATTGAAAGCATTTTGCAGATGACAAATAAGCAGTTGCTAAAAAGATGATTTGTCTATATGATAGGGTAGAAAACATTGTGGAAAAAGGAGAAAATGCTGGTTACCAGCATTTTCTCCTTTTCCCACAATGTTTTCAAAGGCTTCTATTCCTGACCCGTAAAAACCAGGGATTGTTTGGGAAAGGGTTAAACCTCAGTCATTGTACTAATTTTAATCCTAGGACTGAATTTTGAACTAATTTGGAAGTGATCCCCTATATGAAGCTATGTGCAAAATTTGGTTGCCCCAGGATTTATGGTTAAGAACAATTAGGTTTTTCAAGTTTTCATCATATACGCACATGTGAAATTATGATCCCTGGATTGTAGCCTATTTTAGACACAAGGGCTATTATTTGAACATTATTTGAAGAGACCTTTTAGTCAATAACACATACAGAAAAATATAATAAAGCTGTAGATCACAGTCAGGCACTGGAAGATTAAAGTTACCACTAAATAATTATGCCAATGCAGCACTTGTGACTAGTGAGGTGGATACAGCTGTAACCTCAGAGATAGAACTTGAAAATTCTTTGTAGATGTTCATCTGATGAAGCTAACTACACAATTCTGTAGCCCTAGATCTAATGGTTAGAATATAAGAGGAATTTTAACATTTGCACTATGTAAGCATACATAAAATTTGTTATTTCTAATGCCATGGCAACGAAAGTTTTTACAGATAACAAATTCTTTGAAAGAATTCTAGAGAGGGCAATGGCAGAATCCTTTCTGTGAAGTTTGGTGAAAATTGGACAAGTGGTTTAAGAGATGTTTGACATTGACATTAAAGCTAAGTCACAAACAGATGGACACACTGACGGATGGAGGCTTGACAGATACAGGGCCATAGCATAAGTTTGCCTGCCTTCTGCCAGTGCAGCTTAAAACTGTGTAACTCTTAACCTAACAGCCAAGCTTTAGACTTGCTTAAGTTGAAAGTTAACAACTGCAAAGCAGCTCAAATGATAGACAAAGTCTTTGATACCAGCATCTTCTCTCATTCAGATATTGTTTTCAAAATTCTCAACCTCACAGTCTAGGGAATAGAGGATTGTATGGTTAAGAGAACAAAATGTGGTTGAAATGATAAGAGGTCTCTTTGAAAATGTAGAAAACTATGCGGGAAAAGGTAGATATGCAGGTAAACTGTATTTGCTGCTGTATCAACAGTGTTTTTAAAAGAACTCTTCCTTGGAGACTGAAAAAAAAGAGCTGTTTGGTAATGGGATGAAGAAGAATATAAAGAATCAATAGACTTTATGTTGAGGTAACCAGTAAGCTGCAAGTTTAAAGATCACAACCGTTTCTCTAAGCTATTGTATAACTTGACAATATTGTAGAAGTATCATGTATTATACATAAGTTCTACACTCAAACAAAAGTTATAAAATTGTGACCCATTATGCAAAAAGGGACCTTCTGGGAACTGTGAAAAGTGTCAACCCTGGTCAGACTGTGCAAATTGCAGGCTGACTAGGGTTGACAGTCTTCGCTTTCATGACATTTTCTATGTGAAAAGTGGTCATTGTATCTTATTATACAATCATCTTTGAATTATCAACTTAAACTGACCTGCACTATTGTTGGTCTGGTTTGATCTAATTGATGCACAGAGTTCCAAGATGGTCCCCTCTTACTTGATGGGTCACAATTATATTAACATATAAAGGTAAACCTAGTTTGTAACAGAAAGAAATTGACCTTTTCTTTGAAGAACAAAGTTACACTGAATTTATACAAGTTTTAACCCTTTACCAAACAATCCTGAATGTTTATTACCCTGAAGAAAAAGAATTTTGAAAACATTGTGGGAAAAGGTGAAATAGCTAGTAACAAGCATTTTCCCCTTTTCCTAAACCAAAGCGTTTCCTACCATATCACAGTGGGAAATCATCACTTTAGTCGATTTTGTCATTAGTAAATGTTTCGACTTGGTCAAGTCCAAATTTTGTCATTTGGTAAGGAGTAAATGACCATTAAATATTTTATCTCCTGGAATAAATTTGCAGCAGGCATGGCTGTTGGTAAAATATGATGCTAGTCATGATTTCACCCTTTACCCAATTAGGCATTTCTATGGTATCTCTAAGTGACCCTAAATAACAGCAAGGATGAAGCCGTTTCTTATGTGTATATGACACCTTTTGAAAGCATAGAAAACATTGTGACAAAAGGTGAAATTGCTCATCATGAGCAATTTCACCTTTTGTCACAATGCTTTCCAAAGGCTCCTACAAGCAAATGCGTAGAAATGAGTATCCATGGAGTAAAGGGTTAATTATGGTCTGATAATCGGAAGTACTCAAATACACCATGGAAAAATAAGTACTTGAAGGTTACGAAACATTTTCACAGAAAAGGTCTTGAAAAAAAAAAAGCTATCTTCAAGTGGTGACAATTTCAAAGGAAATACATTGACATTATGAATTCCTTTGGGAATTAATGAAGTGCTCTGACAAACAATAACTCTGTCATAAAGTGTTTCTGCTATTGCCTTTTTCATGAGTTTTAAAACTCTTTTTTTTTTCTCTAAAACAGGTTTAAGGGTATTTCACTGCAACCATAATATTCTAAAAGTAAATAGTGATGTCATTTCTGTCCCGTAAAACATTATGGTTGGAGCAATATACACGCAAACTTCAAAAACATTTTACAAGAAAATGTATTTCGAAACTCATAAAAAGGCAAAAGCAGAAATACTGTACAACTTATTATTTGTTTTCTTTTAAAGGAAATTATTACAGGAAAGGAAAATAAAACAAAAGCCAAAAGAAAGAGAAATAAAAGAAAAACATCACAGATAAAGAACAATAAAGATATGTCCAGGATAAAATTACAGCAATAAATAAGAACATTCCAATTTTCAAGCAATGCCAAACTACTCCCCTTAATAAGGAAAAGAAAGCAAATATTACTGGTATTTACTTGTAAAGTATTTTTAAGATACCATGAGAACCACTTTGGCTTTGTAGAGTCTGCTTCAGCAGAGTTCCTCATTTGCTTATCTCGAACATGGAGAAATAAACCAGTGTTAGGCTGGCATCTCATATTGCGGAAAAGTAAAAAAAAAAGTCAATGTGGCTGAAGTGATAAAATTTAGATTTAGAAGAAAAGAAAATACTGTTGCCAAAAAAACAAAAATAACGGCTACTTCTTTCTAGCACTTTCTCTTATTCCCAAAATGTTTTCTAACATACATTTCCTCATTCTTGTCAAAACATGATAGTATATGGTAAAGGGTTTATTATATTTGTTCAAATCCTTTGTATTCAGGTATGAACATATATTGGCTTGCAACACGCAAAAATGGGCATTCAGACATTTGCTTAATGTGTCATCTCGGATCAGGTGGCGAGAGGGCAATCTATGGCTACATTAGATTTTGTGAAAAAGTAGACTTGCGCAAAACATAAAATTATATAAAAACGGGAAGTATTATTTTACATAAGAGATCCGAGACAACACTTTAACCCATTACCACACAGTCCCGACTTTTAACGACCCTGAGAAAGAAGCCTTTTGAAAACCTTGTGGGAAAAGGAGAAAATGCTGATAACCAGCATTTTCTCCTTTTCCCACAATGTTTTCTACCCTTCCCAAAGCAAATTTCAATTTTTCAGTCACATTTAATTTGTCGTCTGCAAATGCTTTCAATTTGGACTATTCTAAAATTTTCGCGTGTGGTAATGAGTTAATGCAAATGTCTGAATGCCCCTTTTTGCCCTTCTGGCTTACGGCCCTGGATCAAATGCACCGCAGTCTAAGTCCATCACATATAGATCCCTTTACCCCATAAGGCATTTCTACAGTACCTCTAATTGACCCTTACTAACACCAAGGAAGAAGCAGTTTCTTATGTGTATATGACAGCTTTTGATAGCGTAGAAAACATTGTGGCATATGGTAAAATTTCACCATTTGCCACAATGTTTTCCAAAGACTCCTACAGCAATGTGTAGAAATGAGTATCTATGGAGTAAAGGGATAGAACCTCAAACTCACTTTGAATAAAATCCTCATGAGAAAAGCAGATATAACAGAATATTGCTGAAAAAGAAATAGAGCTTAAAAATACCTAGACTATTTCATTTGTTGTAATAAATATAATGAATTCTCTTATGGCAAGTTTTTAAATGCAAGATATTTGCAAACAATATCACGATGATAAAAATTTGCTTACATATGAATAAAACCAATGAATAAAGCCATTCCAATGAACAAGTTCTTGGTAAAAATGATATGTAGAAGTACTATCATACTTGTATGTAATAAATGACTACAGTCCTAATTATATGAACTCTCTCAATCAGGAAAACAGACCCAAGTTTGCAATTTAAACCCTTTTCCAAACTATCCCTGGTTGTTATGGCCCCAAGATAGAAGCCTTTTGAAAACATTGAGGGAAAAGGAGAAAATGCTGGTAACCAGCATTTTCTCCTTTTCCCACAATCTTTTCTACCCAACTGGAAACAATTTTCAATTTTTGAGTTGTGTTTATTTTGTCGTCTGCAAGTGCTTTCAATTTGGACCAGTCTAAAATTTTGTTGTTTGGTAAGGTGTTCAGGATGTTTTTTGTCAGAGTATATTACAAATAGCAATGACTGTGCAGTCTGATCTTTATCTACACTATCTGTAGAAGGCAAGCAATCCTGATCTATAATGTCAGAAAAAGAAACTTAAGTTGTGCTTGGCTCTTTACCACATGACAAAATTTTGACCAATCAAATTTGAAAACATTTGCAGACAAAAAAATGTAATGTAGTTCAAATGGCAAGTTTTGTCTCCTAGAGAGTATAAAACTGTGGAATAGATGAAAATAATGGTTAACTTACCTTCTTTTACCAAACTTTTTCCCACAATATTTCTTAAAGGCTGTTTTGCAGGGTCTTAAAAGCATGGAACTGTATGGTTTAAGCCTCTTGGATTAAATCTTTACCAAACAACAAAGTCTTCAACTTTTCCAAATTGAAAGCATTTACAGACAAAAAAATATATGTGACTCAAAAATGAAACTTGAGTTTACAAGAGTAGAAACATTGGGCAAAGCAGAAAATGTGGGTTACCAGCATTTTCTGCTTTTCCCACAATTCTTTTCGAAAGCTTTCTGCATCTCGGTCATAAAACCCTGAAATTGTTTGAGTAGGGGTTAAACATTTTCTGTCATCAACAAGTGTGTATTACATTTATTTTTCTTGACTCCTAAATTCTTAACCACAAAACAGAATCTCAGACCTACTCATCTTAACTCTTTACCAAACGACAATTCTAGACTCCTCCAAATTAAAGCATTTGCAGATGACAAAATAAATGTGCATTAAAATTTGAAATTTGATTTGGAAAGGGTAGAAAACATTGTGGGAAAAGGAGAAAATGCTGGTTACCAGCATTTTCTCCTTTTCCCCCAATGTTTTCAAAAGGCTTCTATCTCAGGGTCATAAAAAACCAGGATTTTGTTTGGTAAAGGGTTAAAGCTTTTGCAAACTGAAACCAAGTATAGCTCTAGATTAGGATGATGGTAGAAAAATCATGTAAAACAGGATTTTCTTTTTTCAGCACACATGACTTCATCAGCAATTTTTCTTCAGCTTTACAAAAACATTGGACCAGAAGGTAAAGGGTTATGCAATAAATGAACTAGCGCTCTTCTTTACCTTTTACCACACAATCCCACTTTTAAATGACCCTGAGAAAGAAGGCTTTTGAAAACATTGTTGGAAAAGCATGACCAGCATTTTCTTCTTTTTCCCACAATATTTTCTACCTATTCAAGGACAAGTATCATTATTTGTCAATTTTCCTCTGTAAATTTCCTCAATGTAGACGAGTATGACATTTTGTTGTGAGGTATAGGGTCAAAAAAGATTTTTGAGATAAGAAGAAAATCGTCAAAAAAATATAGAAAATAGAAAGCATGAAGAATGAAGATTTAGGGTAAAAACATAAATCATAGTAGGAACATGAAAAACAACTCATTTTCCCACTATGTTTTGAAAGGTTGTCTGCAGAAGAATAAAACTCATACCTGTCAAGTAATTGGTTAAAAATCTAACAATGCAAAACAAGGTAATCCTTTACATTTAGAAAGGGTTGTATGAATACATCTACATGGTCTCAAAAAAGTAAAATTTTAATCTTTCATCAAACAATCCAGTGTTATACCAGATTGAACAGAGGCTTTTGAAAACATTGCGGGAAAAGAAGAAACTATTGGAAACCAACATTTTCTCCTTTTTCCCACAATGTTTTTGACCCTTTGAGAAAAAATTCCACTTTTGTGCCATTTCTAATTTAACATCTACCAATGATTTCCATTTGTTAAAGCCATTTCTAATTTATCATCAGCAAATGATTTCCATTTGTTTAAGCCTATACTCAGTTTCTTTTGTAAAGCTCAAAACATTCTTAAACCAACTCACTGGCCAAACCATTCTTGAACACACATCATCTAACTTTATTTTTAAATTGAATACATCATCTAAATTTCTTTTTTAAGTAAATACCAATTTTATTATATTTTCATAGAAGTCTAGTAAATGGGACAAGAATCCCAATCTAAATACAAGACTGCATGTTCCTGGGTTAACGCTGCAAGCTCTTTCACAAATTCCTCAAGGATGATAGCACAGTACACAGCATTTCTTGTTTTAATTGTCTCCCCTTGATGTTCCTTCTTTTCCTCAGGCTTCTTGTTGACATACCGGATTGCTTTGTTTCCAGCGAGCAGTTCAACTTTTCCTGTTTTTGCCTTTAAGCTAGGGCCAGGTATCACTGTTGGCTTGTCCGTAGAATTTCTTTTGAACAATAGCTGGGATAATGATCTGTGGCGTTTTTCTGGAGAAAAAGTAAGGTAGATACTCTTAAGCCTTCAGCCCACAACCCAGACTTAAAGCAACCCCGAGAAAACTAGCTTTTGGAAACACTGTGGGAAAAGAAGAAAATGTGGTAGCATTTTTTCCTTTAACCAGCAGTGTTTTCAAGCCTTTCCGAGGCACTTTAAGTCATTTTGATAACCATTTAATTTGTTGCCTGAAAATACTAGTGACCAGTATTTTCTCCTCTGCAAACCAATGTTTTGAAAAGGCCTCTTTCGAAGAGAGAACATTACCATTTGAGTAACAAGCTTGGCACTAGCTGCTTGGAAAAGTATTTTGAGTTGTACTAATCATAGAATACAAGTAATGCATGGGGAAGCACATCGGTTGTACTGATTTTACTGATATTTTGTTGAGAAACAATCAAATCTCTGACAAATAAGCCTAAAAAACATGAGTAAATAAGAGCATCACACGTCAGTGCCAAAACTTGTATGCAGTTGCTTTTAGTAAAACTTCTTGAAGTTTAAAAAGGGTCATAACTGTGTCAAAAATACTCTGATGGTTACCTACCCCTTTTACATGGGTTCCCCTATGGATTATCAACCACTTGTCTAAAAATCTTCAGTAACATCAGCGATATAATATAATGTCCAAGTTTTGGATAATTCCCGTTACTGAAAATTCTAGGTCGAAAAAGAGGCCAATTTCTTTCCAAGGATTGATGATAGTCACTGGGACAGGATTCATTCCTCTCTCACCGCTGACCATTGTCTCAACGATGATCATGTGGGAAAACAGCCAGTGGCTTGGAAAGAAAATTGTGCAAAGTACTGGTTTAAAAAAACTCCAGGAATGCACAGATAGGTGCACTGGCCACCAAGATATAACTGAAATAATGTTGAAAACGGCTTTGAATACCAAACAATCAATCAGTCAACAAAAAAGAGGCTTAACTGTGTCAAAGCTATTTTCATAGTCACCTGCAACTGTGGTATGGGTTTCATTTTTGATAGTTAACAATTAGTCTAAATAAATATCATCAATATATTGATAAAGGTCTTATAAATGGTCTCGCACTCTGCTCTAACTAATCGGAGATAACACTTTCCATTTTTAAGCAATATTCTGTTTTGGGCGAGTCTATTATGGAAGAAAATCTGTTGTAGTCGTAAAGTGCTATCTTGGATCAGCCTGCGTAGATTGCACAGGCTGATCCTTGACAACACTTCACGTAAATGTCCAAAGATTTTGCACATGGATGCAAACAATGACGCAGAAAATAATACAGACGACTACAATAATATCAGGGCTATGAGAATACCTCAATATTTCCATAAGAAAAAATATCTAAGTGACACCAAATTATCTTTTCATCTTACCTTTTGATGGTAAACCTGCTACTGTGGCGGATCTCAATTTTGTATGGATCATCTCAGGGCTTGGAGTCAATGAATGACCCCTTGTTGGAAGAAGACCCTCCCTCTGAGCAAGAGTTCTCCTTGCTCTCAACAATAAGGCCTCAAAATTTTGTACAGTGTACGAGTAGTGATCAACCTTTTGGCGGACCAAAGTCAGAACCTAAAACACAGAGAACAATATATGAAATTATAAGTATATAAGAGCATTTCACTGCATCAGTAGCCTTTACCACAAGTGTAGATCATGATCGGACTGCATAAAAAATGAAAAAATTGTTTGTTTTGCTCAGAGAATTCTGGATGCTGGCAACCTTAAAATTGCTCTTCTTGGGGTCCAATTTCTATAGTGAAAAAACCTTTTGGGCTTATTTGGTGCTCAAAGTGTTGATATTTTGAGAACCAAAATCAATGACATAGTAATATTCTGACTGGGAAAAAAAAGCTGTCTATTAGTTAAAAGGCAAGGACTTTTTTTCATCAGTTTATCACAAAAACCATCTAAATGTAAATCCAAGAGCAGTCTTCTGTACATATAAGCAGCCAGGTCTTGATCTATACTGTCCAAAAAAGAAATGAAAATCCCATTTGTTATGTCAATAGGTCTATAGGCTATTTACAGAACTACAAAGAAAACTTTTAAAAATGAAACAAAGGCATATAAAGGCAAACAAAAAATGAAGGGAAAGAAAATACCATAAACTTGTATGTGTGAAGGCATGTTAGTATTGGATGAGGTATTTTTCTTTCTTGTGGACAACATGATTTTAAAACTGAATCTTGGCCATACAAAAAGTATTCCTAGATGATGAAATAAGTTAAACACTGGAACTGGTGTTCAATGAAACAGAAAACTGTAGGAAAAGGCAAAAACTCTGGTAACCAGTATTTTCTCCTTTCCTAACAATTTTTTTAAAAGCTCTGTTCCTAAGAGCTGACAACGTATGAGATTCTTTAGTAAAGGACTTATGGCAAAGAAAAAAAAAAAGTATAAAAAAGCACCTGTACTAATGACTTGATGGTTGGTTGGAACACTAAGGTTTGATTTAAAAGATATGATCGTAACAATGGTTGTGGGAAGGCTGCCAATCGTGAGATGAGACCAGTCAAAACTAAGTTCACCATCAGAGTATTTTGCATCATACTTTCCAGTTTCAACAGCACAGCTGTCAAAAAGGGACCTGTAAAAAATCAAAGTAATAAACTTAAACTCTATGCAAGCTTTTACAGACAGTGTCAATCAAGATAAGTCCTATCATTAACCCTTTACCAAACTCCTGATTTTGCACACCCCTGTGAAAGGAACTTTTTGAAAATATTATGGGAAAAAGGAAAAAATGTTGGTAATCAGCATTTTCTCCTTTTTCCACAATGCTTTCTTCCCTTCCTATAACAAAATTCAATTCTTTAGTACCGTAACATTCATTTTGTCGTCTGCAAATGCTTTCAATTTGAACCGGTTCAAAATTTTGTTGTTTGGTAAAAAGTTAAACTATACTGTCTGATGGATTGAGATTTACTCTGGTCAAAGCAGTTACCAGTTCAATATAACATCCTTTGACTTTAGTTTGATGACCATGATTTTGTTTTATCAGCAATCTTATGATCTTTTTTGGCCTGGTTATCATAAACATGCACCAAAATTCAATAACTAAAACCAGTCACAGGTGATTCAAAACAAAACATTACAGGCACCACCTATACTCAACACAATGATTTGAAGTAGCAAATCACCAATATCATCAAAAGCATTCTTTAAATTACATTTTAAACAATTTTATGACCATTATCTCCCGCTAGATGGCATTCTATAAATACTCATCTATCTAATTTGGGCATCCTGGGTACATAGCAGAACCACTTTCCTATGCGGCAACCGTTACTTTGAATTTCAAATTAAAATAAACTTCTACTCAATAAAACGCTACCTCGTGCAACTGACTCAGCTATGATCAACAGTTTAGAGAAATCTGGAGCTAAGGCAGGTCTCATTTCTCCTCAAACATACCGATAAAAGCTATTTTCTACATTGCTACTTTACATAGTGTAATATTACAGTCAGCCCGCTTTTGGGGCTAGTGATGTGTTATATAAGACAGTCGAATCTTCGAAGAATATGACATGTGCAGACAACGATTTTATGACAGTCAAGTTATTGGAAATAGTAGGATGTAATTTATACTCACCAACACTTGGTGCAATAGAACCTTGTATCTTAGAACTAAATCCTACATTCATGGATGATGTATCCACAGCAGTATGCACTGATGTTGTGGCGGCAAAACGAACAGACTTGTCCCCTTTTATGGACTTATTATCTTTATCTGATTTAAGGCTTGATTTTCTAACTGAATCGGCATCACCAGCTGGAAAATAGTTTTCAACTCTTTCTTTCTCTATAGAGTCTTCTGCTGAATCTTTAGGATCCTGTTCTGTAACAATGTTTCCATCTTCTTTTGCTTTATCATCTGTAGCAGTTGTTATGTTGACAAATGGTGTTAAATCTTTTGATGGTCTTGTTTCATTTTTGCCATCTGCTACTGATACTTGACTGTCCACAATTTCAAACTCTGTAAAATTTGTTGTCTTACTTTTTTCTTGTGTTTCACCTAAAACTTCAAAAGAAGTTTCATTTGCAGATTTAAAATCACTATCACAGATATCACGAGAAGTTTCACAATCAAAGTACACAGAACTTAATTCTCCATTCTCTAAAAATTCATTTGACTTCTCTTTTTTTTCGTCTGAACTTAAATCTTTTCTAGGAGTGGAAGTTTTTGAAATGGACCTTGCTGACAGAGAGGATAAGATGGATTCCAAAGATTTAATGCTATCATCAATATTATAAGATTTATCAACTGGACTTTCACTCTCATCTAAAAATGATACAAACTCTTCTTCACTCATGTAATTCATTTGAACACTGGCAATATCCTTGGAACTTTTTCCCAATTCTTTAATATCATCATCATTACCATCTATTGCACTATCCCTTGCTTCAACATCCATTTCAACAGAAATATCACAGGAAGTTTTTCCTTGCTCTATAGATTTAGCAGAGTTTGAAGTTTCAACTACACTTGGTGTATTTGTCACATCTTTTGCACTTTCTGCATCCTCTGATACATCACTTGCGTTTTGTAGAATAACAGAAAGGCTGTCTAGCATGTTAATTGGAGGCTTTTCACCATCATATGGGTACAACCAAACTCTACAAGCAGCTGCACATTTCTGTAACATTACATGAGCATCATGTAAGTACTCTAGGTAGCTGGTTTCAAAATGTTCTAGTTTACTGCCAAATGTTCCTGCTGGAAAAGCTGTCTTCACCTCTTCTTCTTTGTGATCACTGCAAAATACAACATAGGTCACAACTTACAATCATAAATTATCATAATCATAGATATAATAAGACAAGTATAAGAATATAGAATGGTAATTTGATAAAAAGTATCTGAAATTGCTTGCTTCATTACCCAAAGAAAGAAAGACAGAAAAAACAATATAAAAATATTTTGTGAGGTGATGTTGGAAGACATCACCTAATTAATGCACCAGCACACAATGTAAAACACCAACAGGACCCTCCTGTTTCCTGGCCAATTTCTTTGATATTTAAGTTCCTTCACCTCAAAGTATGGTGCTTTGATCCCGGTTCTAATAAGAGCTATGTGCAAAGTAATCGCCACTCAAATGACTTGCTGTATTAATGCAGCATATCAAGTTTACAGCCAATGATGATTCATTTGGAAATGCAAAGGCGTTCATGATTAATATGGGAGACTTGTATTTGATACTTCACTTTCCAACTATCTTGAACTTTTTTTAGGTTGTTTGACATATTTTGTGTCATAAACAGGTTTAACTATTATAGGAAGTGCATGTATACTCAGATAGTAAGGTGTAAATGACATCAGTCAAGTTTCTGTAGTAACTACTCATAAGGATTATGATGTTGCACTGGTTAGTTCATTTATGAAATACTGGTAATCAATAACTATTGTCAGTTTGTGTTTGAAAGTTTTGGTGAAGTATCTTGCTTCTGGAAGTTTGTCACTCAAGTGGTCGATATTCAGGTTAGGTCGGTGTGGGTGTGGGCTGTCCAAAGGCTTCTGGAATATCGGTAAGTAATACATGTACATGTATTGTTAAGTAGGTAAAAAATGGCATTTGTTTGCCTTACAAATTTTGGACTTAGTACATTATTATTTGTATGTCCTTGTTTAATAAAACAACAGTTATCAACATCACTTAAATGTTACCAACTTGGACCTCTTTAAACCAGAGCTGTCACTGAATGTGACTTAATACCCCTGCCAGCGCTTTGACAGAAACAGGCAATTACTACTATTTTGTACACAGATGGACACACAGACGGGCTGATCCCAGTATACCCCAGAAAACATTCGTTTTGCTGGGGTATGAATAATGTCATTTGGGAAATAGTCTGGCCTGCAGAGACTACCACTACTAAAACCAATCACCCTGAATGAATATATTTGCACATAGTCTGATGAAAGTTTGATGCTGGTGAAGTTCAGCACACCACATCCTGCATACCTTTACAATATCATTTTCTTTTTCAAGCTCAAAATTTGTCTTCATATTGTGAGATCAAGTTAAACAGCATAAACAGGATTATCTTGAAATCACTGAACACTACTGGGAATTACTAAAATGAAAACTTTTCAAAACTAATGTCTAAATTAAGCAAAGGAAACGTGTGAAAAAAAAAAATGGTACAGAACGTAATAACATAAAAAATGCTAAAAGTTAGACATAAAGACAGATGCACATTATGTTTTCCACAATATTTTCTAAATGTGCAAGAAACCATGGAAAAAGTTTATTAAAGGTGCAGTGACAGCCAAAAGTAAACAATGTGATTGTTAAAAGACACTTAACCCTTTCCCAAACAATCCCTGGTTTTTATGGGTCTGGAATAGTAGCCTTTTGAAAACATTGTGAGAAAAGGAGAAAATGCTGGTAACAAGCATTTTCTCATTTTTCCACAATGTTTTCTACCCTATCATAGACAGAAATCATCTTTTCAGCAAGAGTTGAATTGTCGTCCGCAAATGCTTTCAATTTGGTCTAGTCCAAAAGTTTGTCGTTTGGGAAAGGGTTAAATCACACCAGTTAAAAGTACAGAATCTAATGTGAAGGTGACTATCTGTCAGTGTATGGTTAGTGAAAGTGTTACTTACTGGCAAAAGAATAAATTGTATAATGAAGCAAAAAGTACACAATAGATAAAGCAACCTTGCAACTTTTCACCTAGTCATAAAATTCATTTTCCTCTCAGCCATGAACACTTGGATCAACAGTTAAATAACAGATATTCATCTTCACAACATTATCCATGCATTCAAAAGTCGTAATTTGAATTTAAATTCATTTAAACACCCACAAACTTCACTTTTGGCCAGTCCTAGAACTTTTAGAAAATCAGAGTTTCATGAAGTTTCATGAAAGAAAGAGATACATGGAGTAGTACCACAGATCTATGTAAGTGGTACAAGAAAGATCTATTACTTTTTCTACACACCTCAGCCCTTCACTACACTATCCTGAATCTTAACTCTTTACCAAACAACAAAATTTTAGACGGG
Source organism: Tridacna crocea (assembly GCA_943736015.1). Lineage (NCBI taxonomy): Eukaryota > Metazoa > Mollusca > Bivalvia > Cardiida > Cardiidae > Tridacna > Tridacna crocea. The sequence goes on along the minus strand of OX031063.1, from coordinate 34,005,504 downwards.
TCCGAATTGAAAGCACTTGAATACGACAAATCAAATGCACCTCAAAAATTGAGATTTGTTTCCTGCAGGAAAAAGGATTCTATCTCAGGGATGTAAAAACTTGGAATTGTTTGGTAAAGGGTTAATTCAAGAACCTCCAGGGAAGTTTTTGACATCATCATGGAAAAATGAGTACATGTACATGTATATGGTGGCTACCAGCAAATTCCTGTTTTCCTACAATATTTTCAATCCTATCAAAGTTAATCCCATCTTAAGAACCATGTAACTTTGTTGGCTGCATTCTTTGGATTTGGACAGGTCTAAATATATCTTTTTGTACAGATTTAATGGTCCTATTGCAATACAGTACAGTATCAACAAGGAAAACACAAATTACCATCCTCCAATTTTCCTTAATCCAAAATCAGAGAAAACTATTTCAGACTTATCCAAATTGAGAGCATTTGCAGACAATGTATCAAATAAGGCTAAAGTGATTGAAATACTTCAAACAATATTCTTCCTAAGCTACTGGCTGCTTACCCATATTACCATCATCAAGACAATGATCAACAGTGATAAAGGAATGAATTCTGTCACAATGGTTATCAATAGCCCATTACCACACAATCCCTACTTTTGACGACTATAAGAAGGAAGCCTTTTGAAAATATTGTATTAAAAGGAGAAAATGCTGGTAACCAGCATTTTCTCCTTTTCCTACAATGTTTTCTACCCTTCCCAAAACAAATTTTATTTTTTGAGTCATGTTAAATTTGTCATCTGCAAATGCTTTCAATTTGGACAAGCCTAAATTATTTTTGTTTGGTAATGAGCGAACCCTATGAAAGAAATTAGCTGCACTATGCTGGCGATTCAAACCAGCACCCCCCTGGTCTGTGCAATACTGACTGCTGCTGGGCTCAACTCTACCCTTTGAAATGCAATTTAAATCAGTTGAGTGACATTTCACCAAATACATGTACTTTCAACTTGAAAAAGTCTAAAGTTTCCTTGTCTGGTAAGGAGTCTACTTTACCTGATAACTTCTGGCATCTTATTTCGCTGTTTATCTCTGCGAAAGAACTTTTTAACAGGGCTGCGACTGTTAGATTGGTTAGTATTTTCACTAATGTGGGGAAGGCCAGGCAAATCACCAAGACTACAATACACCAAAACCACTTCACAACACCATGTGCAGACTGTCTACAAGTTCTAGATAGCATACAAATACAGTCCAACTTAACCCTTTACCATACGGTCCCTGCTTTTTACGACCCTGAGATAGAAGCCTTTTGGAAACATTGTGGGAAAAGGAGAAAATGCTGGTAACCAGCATTTTCTCCTTTTTCCACCATGTTTTCTACCCTGCTGGAAACAATTTTTAATATTTGACTTCTGCTGATTTTGTTACCTGCAAGTGTTTTCAATTTGGACCTGTCTAAAATTTTGTTGTTTGGTAAAGAGTTAACTCACCCCTTTACTGCACAATCCTGAGTTTTAAAACCCTGACAGAGAAGGCTTTTGCAAACATTGTAGGAAAATGAGACAAGAGGGCCATTATAGCCCTGAATTCTCTCAGCTCGGCCTTTTGATTAAATATGACCCATTTCCAATTTCTCAAGACAAACATTCTAAAAATGCTCATTATTATTGGACCCTTATTTCCTCTGAATGGTATTTTACACTGCTTTCAACATTATTTCAGTCATATCACGACAATAGCTCATATTCATGTCTTCCTAAGTTTCACCAGAACTAGGCTAGGCTGTGAAGTGTCTTGCCAATGGACACTTCTGTGAAAAAACCCTATGGAGCCAGTGACACTCAAACCAGGGGCCTCCAAGTCACGAGTCCTACACTGTACTACTAGGTCACACAGAACCCCAGTATTGCACTTTCATATAAGGCCTTTATAGTATACAACACCAGCTTTGACTTGAATATGTCTTAATGACCCACTTTTTACCTTAATATTGCCTATTTTCAAACATGTAGAAATTATCCAGAAAAACATTCTGACCCCTTTTTGCGAGTATTTGAGAAAATGTGCCGGCGTGGGAATACAGAAGGTTTTACCGAGGAATGACCTCAAGACCAAGTTTTTAATCTAATATAAGCAATTTCAATCTAGTCTACGAAATCATCAGGACAAACATTCTGACCCAGTTTCAAGAGTACTGAAACAAAACATGTGGCCTCTAATATCCCCTTCATACCAAACTTGTACCAAAAATTTTTGCCAAACAGAAGTTTACAAACTTAATGGACGGTCTAGGATGGGAAGGGTCCTCCAGAACTTTGAGCCTGCTCAACATTTTTTGCCATCCATCCCATCCTGTAATAAATCAGATGGAATGACAACAAACTCAAAATGAGATGGATGTACAGTACTACCAACAGAACTGCCTACGATCTTATTAGAGACACAGCACAGTCGGTCATCAATTGGCAGTGTGTTTGTATTTTGCGAACAGAAATTACACGTCCTATCCTGATCACAGCCTGTTGTTCAATTTTTTTGAACGGGATAAGACACTCTATAAACAGGTTTGGTGAGACGGGGGATTCAGGCATTTTCTGGCCAAAATAACATGACTGGAACCCGTTTTCCAATCATGTCAGGACAGGGAAAGACGTTCTTAGATCTAGTTTGGTGTGACAGGGGCTTAAAGTATATACAAGACTTTTCTGAGATTTGACCTAGTTTTTAATCTACCATGACCTATATTCAAACACATTATTATAAGATATCATCAAGACAACCATTCTGACCAAATTTCAAGAGTATTGGACTAAAAATTTGGCCTCTAAAGAAATTACACATTTTTCCAAGATTTGACCTATGAACCTAGTTTGGTTTTTTTTTTTACTCAACATGACCCATTTTCAACCTCATTCCAGGTAATATCAAGACAAACAGGCTGACCAAGTATTGGACTCAAAATGTGGCCTTTAGAGTGTACCAAGGTTTTTCTAAGATTTTGACCTGACATGACCCATTATCAAAATTGTCTGAAGTATCACCAAGACAAACATTCTGACCAAATTCCATGATTATCGGACTGAAAATAGGGCCTCTAGAATGTACACAAGGTAAAAGTTGACACCAGATGATGCACAACGCATGATGAAGGCCAGACAAAGCATGACAGCAAAAGCTCATGTTTAGCACTTTGTTATCAGGTGAGCTAAATAATGCAGACACTTTATCAAGCTTTTCTGAAACAATGGAATATGTCTTTTAATGGGAGGAGAGTAATTTGCCTTTTTTCCTACAATGTTTTTAATTTGCCATCTATATCAAGTTCATTCAATGTAGTTCATAGGAGTGTGTGGTAAAGGTTTAAGGCAAGGGACTTTTTCTGGACTTGAAGCAGACTGCTTTTGAAAACAATATGGCACACAGACAAGTAGCTCTTTATTTAGTTCTAAATAAGCACTGCATTCTCTGATAGCAGTTAAAAAGTCTGATCTTTATTCATATTGTCTGTAAACATGTCACTGATTGTGCTCCATAAAGAAGTCTAGATAATAAATTCCTTCGAATAAATGAAATCCAATTAGTGAAGAAATGCCTAATCTCTGTTTTCATGACAGACCCCACAATCAACTACATCTATGTACCCACAGCCATATGGCCACTACAATCAACTACAAAGTTTTAAATATAATGTTATGATACTGATATTGTTATGAATGATTCTACTACATGTATCTATCTAGAACTTGTAAGCCAACGTGTTAAACACAATACACAAATTGACAAAACAAAAGTCATGCATGAAATAGCTCCTTTCAAAATTACATGTATATGGACACAATTTAAGAAAATCAAAACTATAATAAACTGAACACTTACACACAAAACAAAATTTTAAACTCGTAAAAATTGATAGCATTTGCAGACAACAAATAAAATTAGATAACATTGACAAATCAACAACTGACTCATACTTAATTTGCTGTCTGTATATACTGTCATTACAGACAAGGATAACTGCTAGGTTCAACTCAGTGACCTTTTGCTGATAGCATTGATCAGGATCAGATTGCACACAACATGCAGTCTGATCTTTGATCATTGCTGTCCACAATAAGACCTTTTTTCTTTTAAAGAAAATAAGTTTGAAATAGCATTACATGTGTTGAGCAGCCAACTGTCATATGTAGCCACTTTTGGCTTGTCCCTTGGTTGGCTGCTTAGGACAGTTTTGACTGTATTTAGGATATAAAAATAAACTGAGAGTTTCATTTATTTAGCACAATAAAGGTTAAATTTCTGTCATCCAGGATAACTCGGTATTCCGCCGAGGACAACTCTTTCCTACAAGTAGTAGATCTCTGATGATCACATTTTGACAAAACGAAAAAGTTCTGATATCTATTCATGACTTAAACAGAGATCACTACTTTGACTTTTTTCTAAAAGCCATGTATGGTCGATGACTGCATTTTTTTGTGTGTGTATGAAGCATTAACAAAATCATACCAAAGCAAGAGACACTTTAATGATGTTATATAAAAATGAAAATACTGTTTGTTTCATTCCACAGTCTGGTCTCATCCTGAATACTTTACAACATTACTATGTAAAAACAAAAATAAGATAATTAAATTAAATTGGAAAAGCATAACTGTGTATTCATAAATTGCAAACAACAAAATACTGCACAGAAGGCAAACTTAACTGCATAGAGCAAATTATTTATCAATTTGATATTTTAAGTGGTAAGTTAGATTGCATCCGCATGATGGAAAAAAGAAATCTAATTCCTGAAAAATTGATATGGTTGTCAACAGCAGACACCATGATTTCAAATGAAGCTACCTCACCTTTTTTATTCACATTTTTTCAATCCTTTCCTAGATGACAAATCTTAAACTGTCCCAAACTCAAAGTGTTTGCAGATGACAATTTTGAATTTGATAAGAATGGCAGAAAGTTTTCCGATAGGCTAGAAAACACTGTGGAAAAAAGGAGAAACTGCTTGTTATGAGCAATTTCTCCTTTTCCCACAGTGTTTTCTAAAGACTTGTACTGCAGAAACGTAAAAACCAGGGCTTGTTTGGGAAAGAGTTAAATAAAATATCAGAGAGGACAGTTTGTGTTCTGGCCTTTTATCTAAAGAGTCAAATTGTTCATTTCATTCAAGATATTATGGTGTTATTCGATAAATTACTTGCCTGATAATTAAATTTTCGACAAATCCAAATCGAAAGCTTTTGCTGACTACATAATCATAATGTAATTGACACATATAGTTCAAACAAGGTCGGTTGTTAGTGAAAGTAAAGAAAAAATTTAGGAACAATAGAAAATGCTAGTTACAAGCATTTTCTCTTGTTTTCCTCAATATTTTCAAAAGGCTTGATCCAATCTCAGGGTCATTTGAAATCAGGATAGCATGACAAAGGGTAAGATTGACAAGAGATTTACAATGAAAAGAATAAACATTTTTCACCTGCCATTCTGCTAATCTGGATATTATGAAAACCTTGTTACAAATACTAATACAACAAAGGTACCTAAATCAACTATGCCCATGTTAAAATCTCTAGTATCATATGCAGTCTTAATACAAACATTTAGAGCACAACACCAAAGCAGTCTTACTTGTGTTTTGGGCTATCTATTTCTGGCAAACAACATGTGGGTCGTAAAGACATGAATTTCTCCACACTTTTCCCATAGATATCCTGGTCTCGAACTGAACGACGCTGACTCACCATCACATGGGTGCATGGAATCAAATGCCTGAAAAGACAAAAGAAGAAAGTTAAGTGTTGCATCAAGGCAATGAGCCACATGGAGATTTTCCATTAGCCTCATTCTGCAATAATGGGAATTGAAAGCAGAGAAAATACAAGAAATTTACCTACCTGCTTATCTTGCATCAAACTCTTTTTTCTGTTTTTTCAACCACTTTTACATTGTTGTAATTTTAGTCTCAATTTCACGAGTGCATTTTACAACAAACACGTTATGTTGTGAATCATCATTGTTTATTTGTTGTTGGGTATATGATTCCTAGAGTGGAGCAATTTCTAACCCAAACTGCAGTTTCAAAAAAATTTTAGGCCTTGTGATTTTAAAAATTAAGATGTTCCAAATTTTCCCTTTCCCACCTAAAGAACACAGAAGCTAAAACTTCAACCCATCAAAGAAAGGGTCACCCATGGGTCGAGATTTTCACAATTTTTGAGGTACTTCTAATACACATACTGTTTCAATTCCTTTAATCTCTCAACCTAATTTTAGACTTGAACCTCTCAACCTAATTTTAGACTTGACCAATTGAAAGCGTATGCAGATGAAAAATTAATGTTGTTTAGATGATGAATTCTGTGTTTGATAGAGTACAAAAAAGTGAAGGGATAGGAGAAAACGCTGGTTACCACCATTTGCTCCATTTCTTACCTTTTCATTTCTGAGGAACTTTGAAATATTGAATTTTCAGTTGTAAAAACAGGACATGTGAACTATCTATACAACTAGAGCACTTTTGAAGCAGTACCACATTTGTATAGTTTGTATTAAGTTTTATTCTAACAGAGTAAGGAGGAATGATATAAAAAGAAACTGTTGACAATGGACAGTGCCTGATAGTCAATAAATACAAATGCTCTAGAACTAAAAATCTTACACTTACTTGAACACAAGGTCAAACATGACATCCTCACAGTTCAGATCCACTAAGGTGTAAAATAAGGACAGAGAAACAAGGGACAACTGTAATAGAAAAATCAATGTTAAAATAATAACAAAATTATAAGATTTGTTCCACTGAAAAAACCATGCAGATAATAAAGGGAAAGCAACTCAGTTTATGAATTTTTGACTAAGGAAAAAGGGGAAAGTTGCTGGTTACAAACTTCTTTTCTCCTTCTCTTACCATGTTTTCAAAGATCTGCTTCCTTAGGCTTGTAAAAACATTGGCTTTTTTGCTAAATGATTAAAATAAAATCATGAAGTCTGATCTTTGATCCAAATGGCCAATATTCTGGCTATAACAGTTTTTACTTCCTACAAAAGTGTTAAGATCTTTTATCGAACCTGAACACAAAATATTGGTATATATTCACAGATCTTGCTTGAATAGAAATAAATTTTACCTTTGAACTACTGTTTATTCTTGTGATTAATGAATCCAAGATAACAATCTCATCATTTTTCTCTGTAAAAATAAACTTTAAAAATGCTTTGATCAGGGCAGGTTCTGTAATCTTCCGTAAAAACAGGTCTAGATAGGCTGTGGCAGTGATAACCTCTTCTCTGGAATTCTGAAATAGGAAAAAAAAAAGTAGATTCAGATGTAAACGAGATACAGGGCTACATTATCACAACGGGACATTACACAAATAAGACCCATTTTACTACATTTAGTTCTTTACCAAACAATCCCGATACGGTTTTTGAAACATTGTGGATAAAGGAGATAATGCTGGCAACCAGCATTTACTCCTTTTTCCCACATTGTTTTCTATCCTATCAAAGACTGAACCAATGATCTGAGCTATGTTCAATACATTGTCTGCAAAATTAATACTTTCAAAATTTTATTGTTTGATGAAATGTGTCTCTTAAAGACAAAAGAGATTTCTTTACCAAACGACAAAATTTTAGATTTGTCCAGTTTCAAAAGTATTTGCAGAAGACAAACTGTATGTGAAAGAAATGATGATTTTCTTCTTGAAAGGGAAGAAAAAAACATTGCATGAAAATGAGAAAATGCTGGTTACCAGCATTTTCTTCTTCTCCAGGCATATTTTTAAAAGCACTGTTTCTCAAGGCAATTTAACCCATTACCACACGAGAAAAATTTAGACTGGTTCAAACTGAAAGCATTTGCAGACGACAAAATAAAAGTGACTGAAAAATTGAAATTTGTTCTGGGAAGGGTAGAAAACACTGTGGGAAAAGGAGAAAATTCTGGTTACCAGCATTTTCTCCTTTTCCCACAGTGTTTTCAAAAGGCTTCTTTCTCAGGGGTATCAAAAGTAGGGATTGTGTGGTACTGGGTTAACTCTTTACCACACAATCCCAACTTTTAATGACCCTGAGAAAGTAGCCTACAGAAAACATTGTGGGAAAAGGAGAAAGTGCTGGGTACCAGCATTTTCTCCTTTTCCAACAATATTTTCCAACAATATTTTCTACCCTATCAAAGTCAGGAATCATCATATTAAAAAGATTTAATTTAATGTATGCAGAAGCTTTGCATTTGGTCCAGTCCAAATATCTGTCGTTTGGATCAAGGTTTGAGACTTGTGCAAAATTGGAGGCACTTCCAGGTAAAAATTATTGTATACAAGACTAGAATGATGTAATTTGTACTTCAAAATGTTGAAATAAATTGTGGAAAAAGGAGAAAATGCCACTGACCAGCTTTTTCTCCTTTCCTCCTAAAAGTTTCCAAAGGCCTCCTCTCACAAGGTTTTCTAACCCTATTCTTTTCAATAATACTAGTTAGAATGGTTAACTCTTTACCATATGACAAAATGTTACACCCATCCAAATTCAAAACATTAGCGGATGACAATTTCAATGTTGCTCAAATAATGAAACTTTCCCTTGACTGAGTAGAAAACATTGTGGGAAAAGGAGAAAATGCTGGTTACCACCATTTTCTCCTTTTCCCACAATGTTTTCAAAACACTTCTTCTTAAGAGTCGACAAAAGTCGGCATTGTGTGGTTACAAATATAAAACAGTTAAGAATCTCCGTGAAGAAATCTTGAGGAACTTACAAGTCATTGATGTAAATTACCAGTCAACGATTTTGGACACAAGACCTAGATAAAGATGTCTCTTATTATGATATACAAGAAGAATATGCATAATCAAAGGATTTTGTTCAACATTCATGAAAATCCAGATTATTTTCTACAATGAAAACAGAAAGAGGGAAATGGAAAACAAGAGGGCCAAGATGGCCCTGGATCGCTCACCTGAATTTTTGAGATGACCATAGTCTATTTTTTTTTTTTTTTTTGAGGTATTGAAACATTGGAACCAATTTTATAATATTGCCAAGCAATTTTCAAAAGGTCACCTGTAAAAGTCATTTTGAAATCTGACCATCAGTTTCAAAAAGAAGAATTTTTAAGAATTCTTCATTTCTGTATAAGAGCAAGTAGCCCGCATCCACGAGAGCCATGTTTCTTGATGGATCAAAATTTACGAACAAGTTTTGAAAAGGGTCACCCAAGGAACATCTCTCTGAAATTATTTCAAAATCTGACCAGGGGTTTCAGAGAAAGAGAATTTTAAAGAATTTCATCATGTCTGTATAGTGCAAGTAGCCCCTATTCACAAGAGCCATGTTTCTTGACGGATCAAAATTATATGTACAGCTTTTGGAAAGGGTCACCCAAGGAACATCTCTGTCAGATTATTTTAAAATCTGACCACGGGTTTCAGAGAAGAAGAATTTTCAAGAATTTCTTCATTTCCATATAGTGCAAGTAGCCCCCATTCACTAGAGCCATGTTTCTTGGCCAATCAAAATTTCGCGAACAGTTTTAGAAAAGGGTCACCCAAGGAACATCTCTGTGAAATTATTTCAAAATCTGTCCAGCCATTTCAGAGAAGAATTTTCAAGAATTTCTTCATTTCTGTATAGTGCAAGTAGCCCCCATTCACCAGAGCCATGTTTCTTGACCGATCAAAATTTCGCAAACAATTTTTGAAAAGGGTAACCCAAGGAACAAGTCTGTGAAATTATTTCAAAATCTAACCAGCAGTTTCAGAGTAGAAGAATTTTTAAGAATTTCTTCATTTCTGTATAGTGCAAGAAGCCCCCATTCACCAGAGCCATGTTTCTTGGCCAATCAAAATTTCGCGAACAAATTTTTAAAAGGGTCACCCAAGGAACATATCTGTGAAATTATTTCAAAATCTGACCAGCGGTTTCAGAGAAGAAGATTTTTTAAGAATTCCTTCATTTCTGTATAGTGCAAGAAGCCCCCATTCACCAGAGCCACATTTTTTGATGGATCAAAATTTCACGAACAATTTTTGAAAAGGGTCACCCAAGGAACATGTCTGTGAAATTATTTCAAAATCCGACCAGCGGTTTCAGAGGAGAAGATTTTTAAAGAATTCCTTCATTTCTGTATAGTGCAAGAAGCCCCCATTCACCAGAGCCACATTTTTTGACGAATCAAAATTTCACGAACAATTTTTGAAAAGGGTCACCCAAGGAACATATCTGTGAAATTATTTCAAAATCCGACCAGCGGTTTCAGAGGAGAAGATTTTTAAAGAATTTGCTAAAAAATTCCATTTGGTTGCCATGGCAACCAGAGTTTTTGATGGAATCAAATTCTGTGAACAATTTTTAAAGAGGACCTCCAAAGGAACATTCCTGCCAAGTTTTGTCCAAATCCGCCCAGCGGTTTAGGAGGAGTTGATGTTTAAAGAATTGTTGACAACGCACGACGGACGACGCACACCGGGTGATCCTAAAAGCTCCCCTTGAGCACGTTGTGCTCAGGTGAGCTAAAAACGCTGGAATAGAAAGGTCAGATTTGGTACATGCAAAATACCATGAAGCAGCCCAGTTTTTCTAAAGATGAGTACTTTATGAAGCTTTAACCCATTACCACATGACAATATCTTAAACTGGTCCAAATTTGCTGACGACAAAATAAGAGTGATTGAAAATTTGGAATTTGTTTAATGAAGGGTAGAAAACATTGTGGGAAAAGGAGAAAATGCTGGTTACCATTAATTTCTCCTTTTCCCACAATGTTTTCTAAAGGCTTCTTTCTCAGGGGTGTCAAAAGTAGGGATTGTGTGGTAATAGGTTAAGTTAGTAGTCTGCATTAACACTATTCCATACAACTGGAAGTTTTCACTACCTTGAGGAAGAAGGGGAAAAGAAAAAGATTCTAGTCACAATCATTTTCTTCTTTTCCTATAGTGTTTTCTACCCAATTAAAGACAGAGGTCATCAATTCATAACTACATTTACTTTGTTGTCTTCAAATACTCTCAATGTGGTCCAGAATTTTGCCATTTGGTGAAAAATTTATTTACTTACATGGACAGCATAGATCAAGATCAGACTTTACAGAAGGTAAACGTAGTAAGCAATGGATTATGAATCGAAAATCTGGCTCAACCTAAATCACACCATAGGACTGATCAGTAAGTCATAGCCAAATAATTCATCTAAATTCTCTCTCCAGTTAACTCTTTCATACCCTTTATTTTTTCTACTTTTTCAGCTCAAAATAAATCCAACAGATTTTCCATTCTATAAATATGACCCAAATAACAGTAAGTTCACCAACCATTCTAAAGAACATTCCAAGTTTTATTCTTTGGAATTTTCTAAATTTGAAAGTAACGATACCTCTGAATGGCTAAACCATTTTGTTTATACATGGCAAATAAGACTAAGAATGTTTCTGAGAATGGTTGGTGAATAAGCTCCCAAGGTTTCTCTTCTCCACAATATCCTGGAAAAGTGGACAGCATAGGTTAATTAGATTAGATTGCAGTCTAATCTTGAACTGCAATGGCAACATGGGTAATTAAAGTTGTAAAATGACATGCTTGGGTTAAATCCTTTTACCCATAATCCCCTGCTTAATGACTAAAGAAAAATCGTTTTGAATACACACTTACTTGGAAAGGAAAAATATGCTTGCACTAAACAGAGCAGCACTGTCAACTGCAAATGTGCTTATTTTGGACAAGTCCAAAATCATTTGGCAAAGGGTTACAAGAAATAGCAGGCAGTGGCTTGAAAAGACCATTGTTTGTAAGGCACCACAACAACAGAGTAAACGGCAAAATATGCAATCCCTAAGTAACAAGCAGCCAATAATGATTTAGGTAATAGGTTATTAACTTTGTTAACTGATTTGTAATAGGATTAAAGTGAGGTATTAAAGACTTTGTTCGTTTTGAAATAATAAATATCCAGTTTACATTGTTGATATAATATTAAATATGACACCACAGGCCGATGCCATCTAAAATCAGTGTGTCAACCCATTACCACACAATCCCTACTTTTGACGCCCCTGAGAAAGAAGCCTTTAGAAAAGATTGTGGGAAAAGGAGAAAATGCTGGTAACCAGCATTTTCTCCTTTTCCCACAAGGTTTTCTACCCTTCCCAACCCAAGTTTCAACTTTTGAGTCAAGATGATTTTGTTCTCTCCAAGTGCTTCCAGTATGGATTAATAAAAAATTATGTCATTTGGTAATGAGTTAAAATCTCCTGCTGGAGTCTGAGCCTAGGCAACTTCATTTCAGTAGAAGAGCATGTGTACTAGTTGACAAAGAGTGATAGAAACATACATGGTATCCAAATACTTAACTCTTTACCTAATGACAAAATTTTAGACTCATCCAAATTGAAAGCACTTGCAGATGACAAAATAAGCATAACTCAAGAATTGAAATTTGTTTAGGGAACAGTAAGAAAACATTGTGGGAAAAGGAGAAAATGCTGGTTACCAGCACTTTCTCCTTTTCCAACAATGTTTTTAAGAGACTTCTATCTAGAGGTCGTAAAAACATGGGATTGTTTGGTAAGAGTTAAACCAGGGAGTATATTCACCAACTATTCTTACAAGCATTCTTTATCTAATTCTCAAAAATTTCTAAATTTTAAAGTAACAACTTTTAATTGCTAATCCAGCTGATTCTGTCAATCAGAAATTGTGTTATATTCAAAATTTAGATTTAGACTAAGAATACAGTTTAGAATTGTCAGTGAATACAACATACCCAGAGCTGTCTAACTGCAAAACCAGTCATAAGAAAAACAGTTTTCTTTTCTAAAAGTCAGATTAAGTACAAAGTTGATGCTTGCGAAAAAAAATATGGAATGTTAGGTACATGCAGAAATTCTGATCCTCTTTTTCACAGGTTAAAGTCAAAGTAATTCCAGGTACACAAACATGTGCAAAATGAGAATATTCATACAGGATATGTTAAACAACATACACAACTGTAAGAGTGATCAGGTTCACCTTACATCAAAACAGTACAAGATCCACTACATCTTTTTTTTTTCAATAATATTTCATACTGCCTTTAACTTGCAGTTTTATCTTTGCTTATTTCATATTTCCAATTATCCTTGTTCATTCCAGTGAACAGGTAACACATACAAAGTAATGGGCCCATGTATGTGATTTAAACAGCAAATAAAACTGGGTATGGACAAAGCTCCAGAAGAAAAAAGCCTAATGCCCTCAACCGAAAAACAGGTAGAATTCTTATGATGTTTTACAATGTGTGTATATTCTTACTATTTGGCATGTTTACTATATTTAGATAAAATATAAGTAGTCCTGCAGTTTTAGAAAACATTTTGAAAAGGAGGAGTGCACAACATATACTTGTCAATCCAGATGTTCAAAATTGTCCTATGGCATTTGTTTGTCATTAAGGCTTTTTTCCTATGAGGCTATTGTTATATACTCGTTAAAGGTCATGCAAATTAAGCAAGCAAGGCAAGCAAGCTCTGGATTACCCAACAAAAATGGAAAGCAACATTTATAATCAATAACTTATTTTGAAAACTTTCAGATGTTCTATCAGAATGGAGTCAGTCTCAGCACATCAGCATCAGATTGCTTTGAATATCAGAGTAATTACAAATACAGTGACAAACATAAACTAAAGATATATAAAAAATACTGAAATGGAACTCAAACATCAATAACACTGAACAAATAAGAAAACAAAAAACAAATTAAGTCTTTTCCCAAATGATAGGCAAGTCATTATTGAAAGCACTTGCAGATGGCAAATTATCTGCAGATGATAAGACTACCAAATGAAAGGTTAAAACATGATAGCAAAAGGTATTTGCTGGATAAATATGTTTTCAAAGTTCTGTTATTGCAATTCTGATGTTTAAACTCTTTACCAAACAACAAAATTTTAGATTGTTCTGTATCGAGAGCATTTGTAGACAACAAAATTAATGTGATCCAAAGATTTAAATTTGTTCTAGGAGGGAAGAAAACATTGTTGGAAAAGGAGAAAATGCTGGTAACCAGCATTTTCTCCTTTTCCAACAATATTTTCAAAAGTGTTCTTTTTCAGCATTGTGAAAAAAAGGGGTTGTTTGGGAAAGGGTTATCTAAAGCTATGCACATCATTCTTTCAAGTTATGTATGCAAATGATACCCTCAGTATATCAAACATTCATTCATTTTTTTACCAAACAGTAACAACTTTTAATGACCCTGAAGAAAAAATGGGAAAAAGAGAAAATGATTGCAAACAATCAGTATTTTCTCTTTTCCACCAAGTAATTTCTATCCTTCAAAAGACAAACGGTATCTTTTTTTAAACCCTTTCCTGAACAATCCCAGGTTTTAACGACCCTGCGAAACAAGCCTTTTAAAAAAATTGTGTAAAAAGGAGAAAAGTGCTGGTAACCACATTTTCTCCTTTTCCCATAATGTTTTCTACCCTTGCCATAACAAATTTTTCAAATGTTCATTCTGCTGTCTGAAAATACTGTCAATTTGGGCCAATATAAAAGTCTGTTGCTCGTGATAATATACACGGGTATATATAGTTATTGTCATCTGCTACATGTAATTCTTTCAAATTGGACAAGTCTGAAATTCATTTGTTTGGTAAGGAGTCCAGATTTATGACATTCACTGGGAAAATGGACAAAACAAATGAAACAAAACTGTATACCATTCCAAGCACAAAAAAAATATATGAACCAGACAATTTTAAAAAACATCATCAACATAAAACACTGAATCTAGCCATTCTATGCAGCAATAGAAACAAAGAAAAAGACAACAACAAAAAAAAGAATATTTAAATTCATAATCAACCAGGAGATCTGCAGGATGCAATACTGACCGAGAACATGGGCGAGTCTAGTAAAGGTGTGGGCAACCCAGAAACATCCTACACCAAAAATTTGTAAAACATAAATGTTAGACACAGATATATGGGTAAATATTCAGCCCACTTTGTCACGGCCTGTTTAAACAGGTCTTAACTCTTTGGTTTTCTATTATATCAATAAATTAAGTAAGAAAAGAAAAATTGTTCCACTTAATCAAGCTCTTTCTACATCAACCTTTTATTTCTAAATTCTTTACTCTTTTGGAAATTCAGAATAGTAACTGTAAAAAGGCTCATCCTTTAACTCTTTACCAAACAATCCCTGGTTTTTACGACCCGAGATAGAAACCTTTTGAAAACATTGTGGGAAAAGGAGAAAATGCTGGTAACCAGCATTTTCTCCTTTTTCCACAATGTTTTCTTCCGTGCTGGAAACAAACTTCAGTTTTTGAGTTATGTTTATTTTGTTGTCTGCAAGTTCTTTCAATTTGGACAAGTCTAAAATTTTGACGCTTGGTAAAGGGTTAACTCTTTACCTCACAATCACAACTTTTAATGATCCTGAAAAGGAAAACTTTTGAAAATATCGTGGGAAAGGAGAAAATTCTGGTAATCAGCATTTTTCCCCTTTTCCCACAATGTTTTAACCCTTCCAAAGTCAAAATTCACAATCCAAAGTTAGGATGACTCTGAGGAAAAAGGCTTTCAAAAGACATTGAGGGAACAGGAGAAAATGCTGGTACTAAAATTTCGCTGCTTCCACAATGGTCTCTTGACTATCATAAACAAATTTAAGCTTTTGTCTTCAGGTAAAGGAAGAGTTGACTATTTCTTAAACATCAGATATTTGACTCTTCCAAATTGAATGCATCACAAATAACAAATTTGCAACTGATCGGAATGAACTGATGTTTTCTGATCAAGTAAAAGTCACTGCGGAAAAAAAAGAGAAGATGGAAGTTACATGCAATTCTTCATTTACAGTGTTTTTAAAAAGCTTCCCCTGTTCACTAGTCAAAGTATGGATTATTTCTAAACTCTTTACCAAACGATAACATTCCGAACTTGTACAACCGAAAAGCATTTCTGGAATACAAATTTAATGTGGCTAAAAAATCTGAAACAGTCTTTAGGTTAGGAAACACTGCTGGATAAGGAGAAAATTCTGGTTACGACATTTTACTCCTTTTCCCACAATATTTCTCATTTTTCAAAAGCATTCTTTATCCTTTCTTTAACAGCATTTAATATAATTGTCTGTAAGTGCTTTATGGACAAACCTAAATTTTGTCTTCTAATGTGGAATAAACCTCTAATGCTACATAACAGATCATGTTTGACCAACCATAAACCAGCACAAATAGTACACATAAAATAAAAGTTTGAAGGCAAAAAGATTGTGTTGACATTTATGTATATTTACCTACTTATGTCACAATGTTTTCAAAAAATTTCTACTGCAGATATGAACAGATTGATTAAATGCCACAACATCTAAAAATGGTTGATTTCTCATTAGAAGCAAAATTTCTTCACTTCCCAAGTTGTTTACTCTACCACACAATCTAGAATTTTAATCACCCTGAGAAATAGGAATTAAGAAAACATCATGGGAAAAGAAGAAAATTCTTCCACGGACAACTGCTATCGCTATCTAAACTAGATTGGATTTGTCATCTGCACAGTTACTGCTCTCATTTTGGATCAGTCTGAACCTTTGTCATCTAGTTAACCCTTTACCAAATAATCCCGTTTTACGACTCTAAGATAGAGCCCTTTTGAAAACATTGTGGGAAAAGGAGAAAATGCTGGTAACCAGCATTTTCTCCTTTTCCCACAGTGTTTTCTACCCTTCCAAGAACAGATTTCAATTTTTCAGTGACCTTTATTTTGTCGTCTGCAAATACTTTCAATTTAAACCAGTCCAAAATTTTGTCGTGTGGTAAAGAGTTTAGCGGAAGCTGAATCCCAGAGTGTCTTGCAGCAGACTATACATGAAAGAGCATTTTTTACCTCTTCCACAATTATACCTAAATCTATGTTCATTCCTCACATTAACAGAGATCTTTCCAAAATTGACAGCTGCAATTTTGTATCATAGCATAAAACCTTACAACACGTAACTCATTACCAAACGACAATAATTTAGGCTTGTTCAAATCACAAGCATTTGCAAACAACAAAATAAATGTGAATGAAAATTTGAAATTTAAACAGACGACAAAATTTTATACATGTCCAAGTTGGAAGCACTAAGTCTTGTATTTTCTCCTTCTGGAGTATTTTCTCTATCTTTGGAGTCATAATGTTTTCAAAGGCCCTCTTTTTGAGGGTGGTTAAAACTCAGAATGAAGCAATTAACTAATTAATTAATTAACTCAATACTACACAGTCCTGACTGAGAAAGGAGCCTGTACAAAATATTGTGGGAACAGGAGAAATGCTGGCAACCAGCATTTTCTCCTTTTTCCACTTTAATTTCTACCCTATCAAAGTCAGAAATCACTGTATAAACAAGATTTAATCTGTTGTCTGCAGATGTTTTGAATTTGGTTCAGTCCAAAAGTTTGTTGTTTGGTAAAGAGTAAGGTGGTTTAAAATAGTTACTTCACATTGAAGCTTCTTGAAATGCATTTGGAAAGGATAGGATTAAAGTAAACCAAACTCAATTAAATGATATCAAACAAATAAAATCTTCACCAGACAATGCCATGATTCTATGACAATTGTAAAGTAGTATTCTGAAAACAATGTGGGAA
This sequence comes from Tridacna crocea, assembly GCA_943736015.1. NCBI lineage: Eukaryota > Metazoa > Mollusca > Bivalvia > Cardiida > Cardiidae > Tridacna > Tridacna crocea. The sequence continues at coordinate 33,987,915 of OX031063.1, read as the reverse complement.
AGGCAGAACCTGCTTTTCCTAAGATTTCTTTTCCTTTCAAACAAAGATTTTGTCCCTTCTGCCGATTACCTTTATCGGAGTCACAGGCACTACATCATGCAAATGCTTTCAAAATTGATGAGTCAAAATTTTTGTTGTCTGGTGAAGATTTAAGCAGAGGGCAAACAAATTTTTGAATAGGTAACCCTTGTATATAGTTAGGGTGATAAGGCAGAAACTCAAAAAATTCACAGTAGCGTAAAAAAATCAATATCGTAATTATGTAAGGTACAATTAACACGGCAAAGAAATTTGCACAAATTAAGGGTTTTCCAATTTACTTTTTTTCAAATGGCTATATTCTAGACTCATCAAAATTGAAAACATTCTGATTGATCCTAAATAACAGCAAGGATGGAACCGTTTCTTATGTATATATGACACCTTTTGAAAACATAGAAAACATTGTGGCAAAAGGTGAAATTGCTCGTCACGAGCAATTTCACCTTTTGCCACAATGTTTTCCAAAGGCTCCTACAAGCAATTGTGTAGAAATGAGTACCTATGGAGTAAAGAGTTAAAAGAAAACATTATGGGAAAAGAAGATAATGCTGTTCACCAGGAGTTTCTCCATTTCTCACTCAATCTTTTCAAAGACCATCTTCTTCAGGGTCTTTAAAACTAAGGATGATGTGGTAAAAGGTACCATTTTTGTTGAGGTCTAATTCAAATTTGTTCAGTTCATCAAAATATATTCCTTATGTAACATGCACTATCTCTAACATTTCTTTTTGAAAAATACTGTGGAAAAAATGATAATAATTATATATTATGTATTAACAAATTTAGCAATGTAAATGGAGCAACAGTAATTTTTATGGCTTCTGTAAATCTGGTTATTGGTACCAACTTTTTCTGTTTTTCTTTTTCAGTGATCTAAAAAATTTAAAATCAGATTTTAAATAATGTTTTATCAAAAAATTTTGTTCCCGTAAAGTGTGATGTGGTTTACATACTAGTAACAGAATTTGATCTACAGTCTTTCATTATCTTTTTAACTTCTGAAAGAAAAGGTGGGCAAAAAAACAAGTAAACTCTTTACTAAATGACAAAATTCTAGACCTGTCCAAACTGAAAGTACCGGTACTTGCAGTCGACAAAATAAATGGGACTAAAAAATTTGAATTTGCTTTGGGAAAGGTAAGAAAACATTGTGGGAAAAGGAGCAAATGCTGGTTACCAACATTTCCTCCCTTTTCCACAATAGTTTTAAAAGGCGTCTTTTTCGAGGTTGTTAAAACTAATGTGTGTTTGGGCAAAGGTTAAGGGTAAAGAAGGAAATTGCCAGAAGTACCGTTTACTTCAATCTTTTAAACCTCTACAGAATGACAAAATTTTACACTTGTCCAAATTCAAAGCATTGGTAGACGACAAATTAAATGAGGCTAAAATTGTGGGGGGTGTCTTCGGTAAGGTAGAAAAGTTTAACTCATTAACAAATGACAAAATTTTTGGTTTGTCCAAATCGAAAGCATTTGCAGACAACAAAATTAAAGTGACTGTAAATTTGAATTTGTTTTTTTAAAGGGTAGAAGACATTGTGGGTAAAGGAGAAAATGCTGGTTACCAGCATTTTCTCCTTTTTCCACACTGTTTTCTAAAGGTTTCTTTCTCAGGGGCGTCAAAAGTAGGGATTTTGTGGTTATGGGTTAAACACTGCAGGAAGGGAGAAACTGCTGATTACCAGCATTTTCTCCTTTTCCAACAATGTTTCCAAAATGTGTTCTCTTTCAGTGTTTAACGCAAGATTGGTAAAGGGTTAAAAATCTTTTTCTGCAATACAGAAAGTAACCAACATAAGTGGGGATAGCAGTTTAATGCTACTTTATAAATATCATGACTTCAAAATTAAACAAAACACAACTAAGCTTCAGTCAAAAAGGTTACAAGAAAAATTGCCTTATTTTGTTATTCAAAAGCTACCTTCCACTCTCTTTTCTTTGGAAATAATTAGACAGTAACTAAAATAAAAATAAGTTAAAACTTAATTGAAATTAAGGATGCAGTTATGTAGAATGTACATTACCTTCCAAAGATTTGCTCTCCGAAAGGAATAGAATTTCTCTCTCATGGGAGAGAAGATCATTCCATTCTGGTTGCATTCAACATAAAATTTAAAAGTGAATATAAAAAAGCCCATTACCTGATACATGTATGCTTCTTTTAGAATTTTCAAATTCAACATTGACATTGTACTGTAGAAAACAGGAATGTTACTAAATGTGTGACAAAGGAAAAAGGATATCAGCAAGAGGTAGGTTTTGATCTAGGGTAATATATGAGCTTGATATTGGGTTTTCCTGTACTTGGACATTTGGGTGTCTGGCATTGCGGAAGGGAAAGTGTTTAAGTTAAATTACCTTCTGACCAAAATCTGATGACACTGTTAAGACAGGCTTTTGGCCTTTTTTGGACTTTGGTACTTTCTTTTTGTCCATGACTTGATAAAATTCTTTATTAACTTTCTAAAGTCATTGGTAAACAAAGAATAACAGTATTATAAGATGTATTACACAGAAAAAATGATTACTAGCATGAGAAAATGCCTGCCTTAAAAGACATGCCTAAAAAGATAACCTTCAAAGGAAACTACCATACAATATGTGATGTTCGATTAACTGCATAAAAAAGCTCTGGACCCTAACAATACCAAGAAAAGGCTTTTGTATTAAAAAAGATGGACTGTGATTGCTATGGTTTTTTTTTCTCTCTTCTAGATGACTCAGAACAAGCACTTATGTTACAACTTAAAACTTGCTCATCAATCCTGACCTAACCCTTCACCTTTTACCACTGGCACACAATCCAAATTTTTAATGATCTTGGAGGAAAATACTTAAAAACATTAACCAGCATTTTCACCTTTTCGCAAAATGTTTTCTACTTTTTCCCAACTATATCTCACACTTCAGCCAGATTTAATTTGTTGTCTGCAAATTGCTTTCAGTTTGGATGACACCAAGTTTTTGTTGTTTGGTACAGAGCAATACCACCTTTCACAAGTAGAGCTGCAGCCAGTGTATTATGCAGTCTGACCTCAAGTCTACACGGTCTTCTTGGCTGAGACATTCTAGACAAAATCCAATGAAATTCAATGAAAGTGTCTTTGGGGTTCATTTTTCTTCATTTTTTTTGTCATGAAAGGTTGAAAGACTGAAAAAAAGGGTTTCTTAGTAAACAAGGAAAAAAAAAAAGAAATCTACGTTCTGCTCAACATATTAAATGTTTATCCACTATTAAAGTTTAGCCCTATACCAAACAATCCTAGTTTTTTTTCTGAAAACATTTTGGTCAAGGAGAAATTGCTGGTAACCAGCATTTTCTCCTTCAATGTTTTTTAGTCTTCTAAAGTCAAGTTTCAGCTTTTGAGTCACTTTTTTTTTTTGTCCTCTGCAAATGCTTTCAATTTTGGACCAGTCTAAAATTATGTCATTTGGTAAAGGGTTAAGTACAATGTAGGTTGGAAAATAAATACATGTATAAGTACAATATACCGGTACTCCTAAACCAATAACAAATAAACCCTACAGAAATATGACTTTTCACAACTTCAACAATGGAAAACATAGGTGGAATAAAAGTGACCTTTGTAATCTTCTTTTAATCAGAATATTTTCATTGATGTTGACAAATGATGTTTTACTTAAAACTTTTGACTTTTCATGATTTGTGTAAGATTTTTTTGGTTTCTTTGAACCTTCTCATACAGTAATCAATTGACCCCTTGACATAAACACAAGTCAAGAACACATGCATTTAAGTTGTGGGGTACAATTATAAACTTTGGGAATCAAAATTCAAAGAAACAGGCGTCAGAAAAAATATCTCTAGTTTCGAGTGTTATCCTCATAATGATTATGTGAAGATTCTGGGTCCGCATTCATCAACCATTCTTAACCCACTACCACACAATCCCTACTTTTGACGCCCCTGAGAAAGAAGCCTTCAGAAAACATTGTGGGAAAAAGAGAAAATGCTGGTAACCAGCATTTTCTCTTTTTCCCACAATGTTTTCTACCCTTCACAAAACAAATATCAAATTTTCAATCACTTTTATTTTGTCGTCTGCAAATGCATTCGATTTGGACAAACCTAAAATTTTGTTGTTTGGTAATGAGTTAAGGATATTCTGTGACTAATTCTCCAACATTTATTACACACTGGAAAGTTAAAACCTGATCAGAAAAAAAAGTCAGAAATTGTGTTACTTTCCAATGTAAAAAATCCAGAAGAATTCGACACAGAACATTCTTAAAAATAGTAGGCAATTCTGATCTCTGATCACCAATTTTATCAGAAACTTCATTTAATACACTTTAACCAAGAATCAAAATTTTAGAATATCCTATTTTAAAAGAATCTGCAAATGACAAACTAAATATGGCTTAGATCATAACGAAAAAGGTTGCTGAATAGGCTGATAAACAACGCTTTTCTCCATTTTTCCCAATCTTTACTACCAAAACCCTTTTATAGGTACCAGTATATTCCATCATATATGCCCTATTTTATGGTCATCTGCAAATTTTTTGGTCAAGCATAAAGTTTAGTTTACTTGAAAAAGAGATAAAAAAAAATGATAAAAAAAACCCTTGTCGTCATAAAAATGAATCAGAACATGTCTGCAAGCAAAAGCTTTTTATATCACTATCACTGACTGACATATTATGCATTGCTTCAGTCTTTATCTCATGACAAAATTTTACCCTTGTCCAAATTGAAAGAATTTGCTGATGACAAGTTAAATGTCCATCAAAACATAAGATTTGCCTTTCATTGGGTTGAAAACATGTGGGAAAAGGAGAAAATGCTGCTTAACAGCATTTTCTCCTTTTCCAACAATGTTTAAAATGTTATCTTTGTCAGGGTGGTTAGAAATTTGCATTGTGCTTTCCTGGACAATTTGGAGTCAGTTTTGCACTTGTATAATGCTTTCCTTTCATATATTCTGTATCAGTTTAACCCTTTATCTGATATGCCAATTTGAGGCTCTTCCATTTTAGCAGCAAATAAAGATATGATGTCAAAAATATGGATAAATGAGGATACAAATATCTGATTGAGTGGAAAAAATTGTGGGAAAAGAAGAAACTGCTTGTTACGAGCAATTTCTCCTTTTCCCACAATGTTTTCAAAAGCTGTCTGTTGTTGATACGTCAAAATGAGTATCTATGGAGTAAAGGGTTATCATGGTGCTGGAAGAAGTCCAAATATTCTGGCGGTTTCATAACTTTTAAGTGCAAGCTTAGTAGTTTCGTAAGAAGGTAAGAAATGGTCACACAACTATTGTATTGACATGTACTTACCTGATGTAGAGCTGGACCTAGCACTGGTACCAAAAAGCCATTATATATAAACTTGATAAGCTGGTCTCTTACAAGGGGATGGGCAATCTAAAAATAGAGCATCTCAAAATAGAACAGCTTGCATGCACAAGAAATAGGGCACAAGACAAAATCCTAAAACTTCATACAAACACCTACTGATTAAAAAAAATCAGAAAAAGCATCTATCATTTATGTATTATAAAATCAAAAAGTTATCTTGAATTTTCAAAATTTGACTTTAATTTTTACCTAATCTGTATTATTCAATATTCAATATGTTGACATACGACAAATTTAAAGCAGCCCAATCCATGGGCTTTGCCTTCGGTGGGTTGGAGAAACTGTAGGAAACGGAGAAATGCTGGCTACTGGCATTTTTTCCTGTCTCCATACTCTTTTTGAATGACTCCATCCTGAAGGATCTTGGATAATCTCCCCATTTCCCAGAGTGTTTGTACCCCTCTGAGTGTAAATCTTGTCATTTGACAGAGATCTAATTTGTCGTCTGCAAATGATTTTAATTTGGACAAGTCTTAAATTTTGGCCTTTGGTAAAGAGTGAGCCCTCTACCACATGGCAAAAATACAGATTTGTGTAACTTTAAAGTAGCAGATAACTACTAATATATGGCCCAAATGACAGAATTGTTTTCGATAGGGTAGAAAACAGTGCGAAAACAGTGTGAGTAAAGGAGAAAATGCTGGTTACCAGCATTTTCTCCTTTTCCTACAATGTAAAGCCTTCCTCTTCATGTTTTTAAAACTCAACGTAGTGGGATAAATGGTAAAAGGTCATGGTGAGTCAGGCAAAAGAACTGAAATTTCGCAGACAATTAATAATTATGTCTTTGTATATGGTATAAATAAAAGATCAGACTGCATGTTCCAGGAAGACTTTTAATTAATAAGGGAAGAATAATTTATTCCCTGATCATGTACAAGTATTTTAAAACTGAGAACCACTTTTCAAAGCCAGAGAAAATGGAAAGTTCTAGGAGAAGAAATTTCTAAAACAGAGCCAATGAAGATATACATCCTATCATAACTGGGATTCATTCAAAGATTAAAAATGCTAATAACATGTCATTTATTCCTATGATTACAATTGACAGAGTTAAAGAGCTGACAATAGATCATGTATTATGCTCTACACACATACTTTCTATCATAAATGGGATTTCATTCAAAGATTAAAAATGTTAACAATTATGTCATTTATTACTATGATTATAACTGATATAGGATTCTTGACTACTGAGGTAGGGCTGCAAACATACAAAAGTTCATTGTAATGCAGTATGTGGTAAATTTATTAACCTTTTACCACACACAAAAACAACAAAAGGAAAAAGGCCTTTTGAAAATGTTGTACAAAAAGGAGAAAATGCAATTAACAAACAGTTTCTCCTAATCCCACAATGCTTTCAACCCTTTCAAAGATTCTACCATTTACACATTTAATTTGTTGTCAGTAAAGGCTTTCAATCAGAACAAGTCTGCATTTTAAACAGTTAACCCTTTCCAAAACAACGAGTTTTAGACTCTTTCAAATTTAAAACATCTTCAGATGACAAACTGTAAATTTGTACAAAAGAGCTTTAAAAGCTCTCTGATAGGGTAGAAAACATTGTGGGAAAAAAAGTCTGCAAAATATTGAAAAAAAAAATCTCCACTATTTACCAAATGCCAAAGTTTTAGACTTGTCTTAGGTGAAAGATCTTGCAGACAACTGAGTAAATCAAGCTCAAACGACAATAGATGAAAGCTTAGAAATCATTGTGGGAATCAGGAACGATGCAGGTTACCAGAATTGTTTCCTTTTCCCACAAAGTTCTCAAAGGCTTTTCTTGTCATGGTTGTCAAAACTTAGGATTAAGTAGTAAAGGCTTCATGTAAAATAACAAACACATTTACATACAGTCAAACCCTTTGCAGAGGCTAAGAAAAAAACAGCAAAAAACAGCTTTCTGACAGGTAGCAACATAATGCTGGTCACACATAATGCTGAGAGCCTACATAGCTGCATTATGCTGTTACATGTCTTAACCCTTTACTCCATAGATACTCATTTAGACACATCAACAACAGACAGCTTTTGAAAACATTGTGGGAAAAGGAGAATTGCTCGTAACGAGCAATTTCTCCTTTTCCCACAATGTTTTTCATTTGATCAGATAATTGTTTCCCCATTTGTCCATGTTTTTGACATCATGTTTATTTGCCGCTGAATTGAAGGAACCTAAAATGGGCATATGAGGTAAAGGGTTAAAAGGCCACCATGACCTTTTGATGAATGGCTGTTTCAAATAGTTCCGACTATAATATTGCTTTTGTTAGGCTGTTCTGCTGAGAATTGCTCACAAATTACTAGACAGATCAGACCTAAGGAAAAACAACAAAATTTTCTTGACCTACACTCTAATGAAAGTACTTCAAAATAATATCTACTGCAAATTTGTTACACGAGGTAATGAATTAACTCTTTCCTAACTGACAAAAAGTTAGGGTCATCCAAACTGTAGGTATTTGCAAAAGACAATTTAAATGTGGCTGGTGTTACGAGACTTGGTTCGATGAGGGTCGAATACCTTGCAAGAAAAGGAGAAAATGCTGGTAGCCAGTAAATTTTTCTTTTCTCAAAATGTTTCCAAAATCTCTTTCTCAAGTGTTATTAAAGTCTAGATAGTGTGGTTCAGAGTTAATTCCTTACCTGGCAAGAAAATTTTGGTCTTGTCTACAGAAGGCATTCACAGTGTTACGGGAGACCACTCCTTCCTGCATGGCATACTCCCGATTTAAATACAATACCTGGCTACTGCGTCAGGGAGATATCTCTTTGGCTCAGTGGTTAGGTTATTGGCTTTGCGTCCGGGAGTTCGGAGTTCGAATCCCGCTCCGATCCTTATTTCTGCCATGCATTTATTCATTTGTTTCTTTGTTACGGACTTCGTTCGTAAGATGGGGGCTCGTCCGGGATTGGCCATTGAGCCATAAATCCCATTTGTTGTCCAAAATTGGACTTCCTGCCTAATAAGGCTTTGAGTCATCAATAAATGATGACTTTAAGAGGGGGTGTGTTACGGGAGACCACTCCTTCCTGCATGGCATACTCCCGATTTAAATACAATACCTGGCTACTGCGTCAGGGAGATATCTCTTTGACTCAGTGGTTAGGTTATTGGCTTTGCGTCCGGGAGTTCGGAGTTCGAATCCCGCTCCGATCCTTATTTCTGCCATGCATTTATTCATTTGTTTCTTTGTTACGGACTTCGTTCGTAAGAACAGAAGACAAAGAAAATATAGCTTATATGATAAAATTTATGTCAAAATCAACGGAAAACATTGTGGGAAAAGGAGAAAATGCTGGTTACACACATTTTCTCTCAAAGGTTAAATAAAAGACCCAAGTTTAAAGGTTAACCCTTTACCAAATGACAAATTTTTTGGCCTGTTCAAATCGAAAGCATTTGTAGATACCAAAATAAAAGTGACTGCAAATTTGATTTGTTTTGTGAAGGGTAGAAAACATTGGGGGAAAAGGAGAAAATGCTGGTTACCAGCATTTTTTCCTTCTCCCACAATTTTTTTAAAGGCTTCTTTCTCAGGGTTGTCAAAAGTAGGGATTGTGTGTTAATGGGTTAACCCATTACCACACGATCCCTACTTTTGACACCCCTGAAAAAGAAGCCTTTTGAAAACACTGTAGGAGAAGGAGAAAATGCTGGTAACCAAAATTTTCTCCTTTTCCCACAGTGTTTTCTACCCTTCCCAGAACAAATTTCAATTTTTCAGTCACCTTTATTTTGTCTTCTGCAAATGCTTTCAATTTAAACCAGTCTAAAATTTTGTCCTGTGGTAAAGAGTTAATGGAAAGGCATACCTGTGCAACAGCGTTACAAAACTCTAGTGAATTCAAGAACATGGACATTTCTCTCATGTTGGCGACATCATCATCCGTAATGTGGAACCAGTCTTCACTTGGTATCTCTATCTTTCTTGGCAAGTCTGAATATAGGCCACTCAACCCTGTAGCAAGTACCTGAAAGTAATTTCATGAATATGTAAGTTTCTCCTATAAACTTTCGGGATTTATTCTGGATCAACATAGCCAAATACAATCTAATTTTTTTTTTTTAACAACCCATGTCTAGAAAATCACAACTTTTGAGAAAAAAAAGGTCTCTGAAAATTGTTTTAGGAAAGGAAAAATATGCTAGTTCTGAACATTACTGTATGATATTTCTGTTATCCGTGTTTCTACCATCTTAACTCATAACCAAACGACAAAGTTTTAGACATGTACAAATTGAAAGCATTTGCAGATGAAATAAATGTGACTCAAAAATTAAATTTTAACATTAGAAGAATAGAAAACATTATGGGAAAACCACGATGTTTTCAAAAGCCTTCTTCTTCAAGGTCGTGAAAACCGGGATTATTTGGGAAAGGGTTAGCTCATTACCAAACGACAATATTTTAGGCTTGTCCAAATTGTAAGCATTTCCAGACGACAAAATAAAAGTGAGTGAAAATTCGAAACTTGTTTTGTAAAGGGTAGAAAACATTGTGGGAAAAGGAGAAAATGCTGATAACCAGCATTTTCTCCTTACTCACAATGTTTCCTAGAGGCTTCTTTCTCAGGCTCATCAAAACTAGGGATTGCCTGGTAATGGGTTAAATCTATAGAAATCATCATCTAAGCCTAATCTCATTTGTCTTCTGTCCTTTCCTTTCTATATGTTCAAGTCTAATGTTTTATCTTTTGGTAAAAAGTAAAATACTTTTTGCAAATGTATTTCTATTTAAGTTTCATTGAAGGCAGCCAGCACATCTATCCATACATTCCTGCATTCAAATAATTAAAAAAAATTGTAGCTCAAACTTTAAAATTAAAGCAAAATGAAAAAAAAAAAAATAACATTTGGTGATGATCAATGATTCTTGTAATATTACTTAACCCTTTACCAACAACAAAGTTTTAGACTGATCTAAATAGAAAGCACTTGCCAACCATAAAATAAAGATAACTCAAAAATTGAAATTTGTTTCCATGAGGGTAGAAACCATTGTGGGAAAAGGAGAACAGCATGGTTACCAGTATTTTCTACTTTCCCCACAATGCTTACAAAAGGCTTCTTCCTCAGGGTCATAAAAACCAGGGATTGTTTGGTAAAGGGTTAAGTAATATCAGTGTAACAGCTCATCTATTCATTTGTTTCTGGTTTCACATGTACTCGGACCTACACTGGGGCCATGAAGTGCTTTGACCAAAAACAATAATAAATCAACAATTAGAGATGATTTGTACAGACAATTTATGAATCATTCTTTTTCAACAATTCTGAATTGCCATCAAATTGAACAATAGATCCATGTGACCTTTACCAAACAATCTCATGTTTAATTCCTTACCACAAAATGATGACTTTTAACGACCCTAAGGAGGAGGCCTTTTGAAAACTTTGTGGGAAAAGGAGAACATGCTGGTAACCAGCATTTTCTCTTTTCCCCACAATGTTTTCTACTTTTTCCCAACTATATCTCATACTTCAGCCAGATTTAATTTGTTGTCTGCAAAATGCTTTCAGTTTGGGTGACACCAAGTTTTTGTTGTTTGGTACAGAGCAATACCACTTTTCACAAGTAGAGCTGCAGCCACTGTATTATGCAGTCTGACCTCAAGTCTACACTGACTTCTTGGCTGAGACATTCTAGACAAAATCCACAATGAAAATCAATGAAAGTGTCATTGCAGTTAATTTTTCTCCATTTTTTTGTCATGAAAGGTAAAAAGACTGAAAAAAGGGTTTCTTAGTAAACAAGGGAAAAAAAGAAATCCACCTTTTGCTCAACATATTCACATTTATTTTGTTGTCTGCAAATGATTTCAGTTTGGGGTAGTCCACTGAAAAAAGGGTTTCTTAGTAAACAAGGGAAAAAAAGAAATCCACCTTTAGCTCAACATATTCACATTTATTTTGTTGTCTGCAAATGATTTCAGTTTGGAGTAGTCCAAAGTTTTGTCATGTGGTAAAGAGTTAAGCAACCCTAAGGAAGAAGCCTTTTTTGAAGTATTGTAAGGAAAAGGATGAAAATGTCTGCAACCAGCATTTCCTCCTTTTCCAAGTATGTTTTCTTCCCTTTCAATGATTAAAATCATCTCTTGGGTCATATTTGTTGTCTGCAAATACTTCAAGTCTACAATTTGTTCATGTGATGTAGAGTAAAAAAATAAATCCAGGGTGATGGAAGCAACTTTTGTGTCTTTCTTCTTTTTTTGCTTTTATTTCAAGCATGAATGATTGATGTTTTCAAGGAGTTAAAATCATAACAAGAGGTTAAACACACCACTTAACCTAAATTTAGCCCTATTCAAATTTTAAGACCATTCATCTGCTGTTCAGCATCAGATGATCTGATAGTTAATATTGAACTTCATTATACAAATTGAATTCAGATTTGTTGGTTTTTAACTACTAAGTCAGATACATCTACAGGAACTTACTGGGCAGAAATCAGAGTTTTCAGCAATATATTCCCCAATGTATGGATGCTTGGATGATAGAGCCATAATCAGCAGCAATGCATCTCTGGCTTGTTGGCCAATAGAACCTTCTCTGTGTAAATATGAAATTAACAGGGAGAATATCAAGAATTTTGTGGGACCATGGTCTGCATTTGTGTTAAAAAAACTCTCCAGAATCACCTTCTCCTTTGAGATGCTGATACAGATTTGATGGAGTATTAGTACCAAACTGTTCTCAATGTTTGTATTACCCATATCATCACTACAAAATGCCAGAAGGTTTAGAAGCGGTCTGATCACTGGTTTATGTATTAGAAGTAACTGTCTTGATTGGCTAATCAAATGTTCAAACATTCTCAACTGCTCCCTGGTCAGTTTACTGGTCTCATTATTATTTCTATGGCACCAGCCACAGAACTTTTCCAGTATTTCATGTTCTAGGAGATAGTGAAGGATTGGACCAGGCATGCCTTGTCCTTCTTCACCTTCCTCTTCCACAAGTAATGTTACCATCTGCTCAAAATTCTGCCTTACAGCCTCAATTTCATCAGCTGTAGATGTACTGGCATTGTTAGCATCTCTACTTATAACAAGGTATGCTTGTTCCCAGTGATTGCGAAAGACTTCCAGGCAAGTTTCAGGATCTGTATCTCTTCTAGACCGCTGTTCTATCACCATCCCTTCACTATTCAAACTGCTAGTATCAGAGGACCTTTGAGAAGCCCTAGAATCTGTTCTTCTTTTAAACCAACTCATTCTGACAGGTCTATTTAAGTCTGTGATACATCACTTCAGACTAGTCACCTTGATGTTATGCACTGACCTTCTATGTTGTCCCTTTGTATGCATCATTTCCTCACAGAAATCTGCAGAAATAACAAATGTAAAGATTTATGATTATTATCAAAAAATAATTTGCTTTCAGTTCAAAGTAAGATATTTACGGTAAGTTAAAGCCTAATTCCCTTTGTATTTTTCAACTTTTCCATTGACCCTTCACCATATAATCAATTGTTTTCATTGAGAAAAAAAGGTTATTGAACCCATCGCTAGAGAAGGAGAAAAGTCTGTAGCAAGAATTTTTATCTTTATTACAATACATTTACCTAGAAATCATCATATCAATGCATGTCATTGTCAAATACTTCTAATTTGGTTGTGTTCAAAATTTTGTCAGTATACACTGATATTAAAGCAAGATGGTTCAATTCATTTGTATCACTTTTGAAGTTTTCAATTTTTCATCTGTAAATGCGTTCAATCTGAAAGAGTCTAGACTGATGAAATATCGTCTTAGAGGCACGACTTATGTGGGCGCTATTTCCGATTTCTTTATTCAGTACATAGTGCAGTTGTGTCCACAGTGAAGAATCAGACTTTTACATACACTTTGTAAATAGGCTGGGCCAAAACCCGGAATGGCATGTGAACTGGCATGGCATAGACGGTTCTCAGTGGAGCACATGGCAATAGTCATTTATACAGGGTGTCATAAAACAAATGCACAGACGCAGCTTGCATCCTTTTTATACGCCCAAAGGGTCGTATTACACTATACACCCGACCGGCTCGCCGTCTGTCCGTTAGCAATTTCTTGTGTGAGCAACAGTTACTCCTCCAACAGTTTCCATCGCAATTAGGTCTATTTGAAACTTGCCACAATGAATCTCCGTGATGTCTAGTATGATCCAAATTTTGAGAGTAACATGCACAACTAGACATCATGGAAATTCATTGTGGCAAGTTTCAAATAGATCTAATTCCAATGCAACTGTATGAGGAGTTGGGCACACAAGAAATTGCTACTGGATGGACAAACGACCGGATGTATAACTTAATACGACCCTTTTGGCCCATCCCATTTACACAGTGTAAATAAGAATCTGATTCTTCACTGCGGACATGATGGCGTCGTGTACTGAATGAAGAAATTGAAAATAGCTCCCACGTTAGTCTGAATAATGAGACGCCCCGGTGATCTTTTTCATATTTGGACATTTACTGTACACCGTACCGTCTCAAGTCCATCGTAAATTTTCCGGTAGCAAATATAGAGCGCTATACTGACTTTCTGTTTCGTTGGTTTTATCTGTATTGCAGTGAAATGCAATTAAATTTTAGTACTAATCATGACCATGAACAAATTGTTAAATCATTCATTACATAAAAAGCTTGTGGAAGGCGTTTACAACATGTTTATCTCGGAAAAATCACGGACGAAATTTATCGTGCGTGGCGGCCATTTTGAATGTTTTCAGGAACGTAAACAGCTCAAGTCACTGATGAAATGCACGGTATTTTCTCACTATCAGCGTTTGAATTGAAAATATTTGCATTTCAAATTTAAGAACATTGAATACGCAAGCCACAGGCAGTGCTCTCAATAAGGGACCATTTCAGGAATTTTTGTAATTCCATGTTCAAATTTCAGGAATTTTTTTTAAAAAATCAGGATTTTTTTTTCCACATCGGTCAATGTGGTCTTGAGCTTAGATTTATTCTAATTGTGTTGCGGAATGACCAACCTTATGTTGTGGTTACTGTATAGTTTTATCCAGGAAGACATGTCCTTAGAATAACCATATAATGGGGGTAAAAAAGGAAATAAGAATTACCTCCCTTTTCTGAAAAAAGAACAAAATATCAACAAATATCTTCAAGATGGACATCAAATAAATTTCTGGTCCATCAGAAATGTGCAAAAATATTATACCAGTATAAATCCTTATTTATCAATTAATAAGAAATTTCATTCCATTTTGCACTAGAAGTGTTAGGATGGTAGTAACTGAAGAATTATAACCACTTCCATGTTTCATAATTGTTAAAATGATGTGTTGCACAAAAGCCTGTTTCTTTCGTCATTTGTTTTAAACCAAGTGAACATGTGAAACCATCCATCTTGTAATTTGATGTGCATGAATTTCTTTCAGTTTCCTAGTGGATTATAGAAGACAGGTATTTCAGACAGACGTGAATTCCTTCGTAACGACGATCAAGTCACACAATGATTCTTTCAAAAAAAAAAACTCCTTAAGTACGCTGCATATTTCCCAAAAGAAATGCGTAACGAAACTATGAGCTGCTGATTTTTTAAAGAGTCGGACAAATAATTAGTAGATCTATTAGATCTACTCGATTATTTAAATTTCTTTCATGTTGCATTTTTGAAAACAAACAACATTCCCCGATCTTCGATTGCATGCCTCTATTAAATGCATTTGTCCATTAATTTCTATCGCTGCAGTCAAATTAAAGACGATTGATTACTAAGCGATCTTAAATTGATGGACCAATTAAACACCTAACATAATCCGGTCATAAATTGGATAAACAATCGCATATGTGTAATTGTCATCTGTACACAGTGATCTGGATCACCAAACGATTTTACATGGCTATAGAGGCTCTTTGTAAAGCGCCTTCCTTACATTGAATGGATGTTATCGAAGTTTTCCACACGCGTCAAACCCTTTGTGCATTAAAAAAAAAAAACGTCCGGGTTGAAATCCTCGGACGTTTTTGTCATAATATGGACGTTAAAAAAACGTCCAACTTGGAAAATGCCGACGTTTTTTCTAAAAATTTGGACGTAATACACGTCGACGTCCGCTTATTGAGAGCACTGCACAGGTATGTTTAAATCCTAGTTTTGCGCTCTATTTGGGAAATTATAAGAGTTCAAACTTGCGCACAAAATCTGTGCGGAACTTTCAACTGATTTTGTTCGGATTGTCTCTGTACCCAGAGGCGACCAGTCGAAAAGTAACATCGCCTTTGGGGACAGTTATCTGTACTAGCTCCCACGTAAGTCGTGCCTCCAAGACAATATTTTATCAGTCCGGACAGGACCGTCTGCACCCAACAAGTTTTCCTTCATTAGGTACACGACAACTGGCCTTGCAATATGAATTTTCTTCAGTGTGTACACGACGGTCGGGTAAATATCATTGGCCAACTTTAAAACATTTTGGTAAAAGGTAAAAATAAGATATTTCTCCCTTCGCCACAATATTTGACACGAATTTACTTGAGTTTTCGGTCATGTTGATTGTAATTATGTATTTAAATGACAATTTTAATAGCTGCACATTCATTATGCAAGATAACGAGTGAAGATGGGTAAATTTATTTTTACACTTAGTCACTCAACCATTTCGAGAAATTTTGACAGATGTGGGAGTTTACGGTCAAATCTCTTTTTACGACTCTTGCACGTTCCTGTCTAATCGTAAAAGTTACTTGCAGAAGTCAAACTGTCATAAGAGGTGGAATGCCGCCCATTCATCAATTGAAACTTCACACAATCGTAACTATTTCTTTCTAAAATTCGGAAATATTTTCTCTCCAATCTGTGAGGTCAAGGACGTCATCACTTTTCCTTCTAACTTTTAAAAGCGTTTAATAATCGAGATTCAGCATTCAACGGAAATGAATTTGTCGTGAAGAAAGGAATGGAATTGACATCAATGGAGTAACATAATGTCCAGTAAACCAATCTAACTCTCATCGCAAGTCGAGATGCAAAGAATTACCGGAAAAAGCATGGTAAGTATTTAGCACCGTATTATGTTTTGTTTTTTTTTTTAATTTAAGTATTTTTATTTTTTTTTTTAATTTTAATCATGTCTTTATGCCTTGCAATTTGCGAAAAGAGGCAGTTGACTTCAGACGTCTGCGTAAAGTGTCATCCCTGATCAGCCTACGCAATTAACGCAGGCTAATCCGAAACTACAAGTATTCATCGGAAATCAAAAGCGATTTCTAAAGAACCAATTATAGGGGCTCCGCACTAAAGAAATCTGATATTTGTACATGGGTCGGACTGGTTTAGACAAGGGTGCGATACTGTTAAAGATGACACTAAATCTGACCGTCTATCAATTAACATCAGTTACAGAAAAATCATAACGGCTGTAGAGCAGCATGTAAAATAAGATCGCCAAGATGTTGTCATTTGATCTTTCATATGGAAGCGTCCAGGTGATTTTGACAGGGAATCTTGGAATGTCGCGTAATTGCACTATGTGCCATGGGTACCTCGGCAACTGACGCCCAAGAAAATTGGGGTTAGAATCGAAATTTTTAAAGAAATTTCTGAATACATTAGGGTAGAGATCAAACTTTACTGATCGCATTGTAACATGCCATGAAAGATAGACACACTTTAACGAGAATCTAAACAACAAAGCAGTGTTTTGAAACATTCAACATCGCCTTCCACTGGTAAAGCTAACCTTTCTAAGTCACTTGACAAAGTTATCTACATCAAGTATTTCTATTACCCTGTTTTTCTTCTAAATCATGCTCTATACATACTACAAACAATACTGAGTTTTATGCCCACATTATTCAAATGAACTTCACATACACGGTACGAAAAACTTAACCCGAAGTCCTGCAAAGTGACGTCACTTTACACCAAAATGATGCCCTAGCTCACAGAGCCACACCTGTACTGGAAACTTTGCAAAAAACTAAACATGGAAACACTTGCCAACGCTCCGTATAATGTAGTCCTGACTGTATGTTTTGAAAGATTCTTTATATGGCATGCACTACGAGAGCAGAGAGAAGCTAACCCTCGTCACGACCGGGTCCTTGATGGTAACGTCACTTGACGCACTCCCATACGTGCTTCGCTCATGGAAATCAAGCATGGGTAAGTGCATAGTATTCAGAGGAGGTCACTTTAAACTGAAAATAGTGAACAATCCAAGTTGCTTTTTATAACAATATTCCGATACAGGCACTGGCCCACGTTCTTTCAGATCACCCCTCGTATGTGCAGCGCAAGTCTACTGTGGCACAAAATCTAATTCTAAAAATGTTGTAAAATGCTGTCTCGGATTAGCCTGTAGGCGCGGACTGCACAGGCTGATCCGAGGCAAAACTTTACAAAAATGTCTGAATGCCCTTTTCGCGTGCTGCAGGCCATTTCAGACCCTTTTAATAACAGACCCGATTTTACCTTAAAAACCCTTTTATCATGCCGAAAACCAGGACCTTTGATGGATGGCCTGAATCAAGATTATGATACACAGAGAACGTGAACAGGCCAGGGATCTTATATATGGATATACGACCTCTGGTGTATACCGAATTTGGATCTATGCTTCTCTGTTTGTATAGTAAAACCTCCTATTAGTGGATAATCTTATGAATTAAGTCTTAAACAGAGAAACAAAAGAACAAATGCATCACAGAAATACAAAGACCGAGCAGTATTTGAACCAAGAACGCCGGGACGAAAGACCAACACCATAACCTAACTTACTGTTAACTTACTGTTCCCGGATCATTGGTAAGTCTGTGACTTCTAGAGATCCATTTCTTTTCATTGATTCGGTTGTTTGATGCAACTTGGGAGTGATAGTGGCTCAAACTTGGAAGGATGGTGTGCCGATTCTTGAAAGAATTAATACTTGGGGCATTTACTATTTCATGTATCAAACTGTTCCTTAGTCAACCACCTTATTCCTACGTAATTCTGTATTTGATGATTGTTTCATTAGTTTAAGGTTGTGTCCCCTGGTTCTGTTAGAATTTGTAGTTACTAGCAGATTATTTGTCGAGTTCAAGGCGATATTATTCATTATTTTGTAGACCTGGAGCATATCTGCTCGCAATCTTCTGTAATCGAGAGAAGGGAGGCCTAGTTGAAGAAGTCTCTCTTTGTATGATAAGTGACCTATATGTTCTTGATTAATTTTGTGGCTCTCCTTTGAACGTTCTCCAGGGCGACTTGATGTTTTTTGAGATGCGGTGTCCAAACTAGACAGGCTTACTCTAAATGGGGACGCACAAGAGACTTGTATAAGTGGAGAAACATTATTTTGTCCACAAATTGAAATGATCTGTTTATAATTCTAAGATTTCTATTGGCTTTGTTGATTTTTGTTGATATGTAACCATCAAATGACAGTTTATTTTCAATTATGACTCCAAGGTCATTTTCTTCTTTTATGTTTGAAATTGGTATTATATTTAGATCCTTATTTTTCATGAAATAGTTGTGGTTGAATTCCTTTTTAACAAGATGAAGTCTCTTGCATTTGTTCTCATTAACCCTTTCTCAAACAAGCCCTGGTTTTTACGTGTCTGCAGCATATATAAGTCTTTTGAAAGCACTTTTGGAAAAGGAGAAATTGCTCATAATGAGCAATTTCTCCGTTTCCCACAGTGTTTTCTACCCTTTAGGAGAACTTTCTACCATTTTCATCAAATTCCAAATATTAGTCTGCAAACTCTTTCGGTTTGAAAAGAGTCTAAAATTTGTCGTTTGGGAAAGGGTTAAAGTCCATATCCTATTGAATGGACCAGTCACACAGCTTGTCAGTAGTACGTTCAAAGATTTTCTACATCGCAGTCTGTATTGATTGTCGAGTACGTTTTCGTATCATCAGCGAACAATCTGACAGCAGTATATAGATCTGCTGAATCTGGTTGGTCGTTTATGACCATTAACCACTGAGCTAAAGAGCGGCGCTCTTAAAAAAAAAAATCATAATCTTGGATCCGTTAATGTTGTTTTACATTTGGCTGTATCATGAGGGAGATTTGCTTTTTGACATGCAGAATTTTGACCAATAGCAAGAACATTCAACCTAGATCAGCCAGGTGACCTCAGTCGATACTTTTTGCAGTTGCACAAACTCAAATGCTACAGATATTATGAAACCGAAATTTGACTATGTCTGTTTTTTTTTTTTTTGTAATTATATGTGTGTATTGTTTTCTTTGATTTTCTGTATAGTTTTATTTCTAATATTTCCATGTGTCAAGAGCGGTTTATAGCGTATATTTGGGTAGCCTCAGGCGATTGGTATGGTTACGGTAGTTTCGGGTTGTTTGGGGGCTATTCGATTGATACGTAATGTCATTGATCCTGTCTGCTCATTTTTCTTCAAAATTAAATGGAATTAAAACTTTATTATTAAACTGTGACTGACATTATTGTATATGCCCGATTGAGAGATGATAAACTATTGTATTGTCAAAGATTCAGCGATACGTGAATGACAGGTTATTCATTTTTAGATAATATTCCGGTAGATCTAGTAGAAAATCCTACAGCACAGTAGTGATGTGGCGATTGTAGTTCATTGAAATGATCTTTGAATGAATTTAGATACAAGTAGCTTCAAGCAATAAAAGAGAAATGAGATGATCACACTAACGTTAGAGGGTTTCCTTTTTTGAGCAATCATTTCCATGAGACGAGAGAGAAGAAACCATAATGTTACCTTACATGTGTTTCGGAATGACCGTGTTACCGGATAACAACTTAAAAAACAAATCCCTAATCTCAGAGCAAAAAATGGGATATCTGATCCTTTGTAACATTGCGACAAAATCTTTGCAGTTACGATTAGTTTGGTCTTCGCTGGTAACAGACAATCTACACTACCCATTACCAAACAGTCCCTACTGTTGACGACCATATAGAAGAAGCCTTTAGAAAACATTGTGGGAAAATGAGAAAATGCTGTTAAACAGCATTGTCTCCTTTTCCTACAATGTTTTTCACCCCTCTCATTACACGTTTTACTTTTTCAGCCACATTTAATTTGTCGTCTGCTGGTACTTTCAATTAGGACAGGGCTAACATTTTGTCATCTGGTAAAGAGTTAAATAGTCTGTTAATCTATGACAACACTTGACTATTATAGGACAGAAAGCAGTATGGGATAAGAAAAACATGCTGAGTGATGGCATTTTCCCCATTTCCCACCATAATGTTTGCAAAAGCCTTATTTCTTGGGACTTGGGGGATCATTGTGTGGTAGAGTTATTTGAAGTGCTTGGATGCAAGTGGGTATTAATATGCAGGGTCCAAAAAATTTCAGAATTGTTATTTGTTCTCCTGCTATTTTGCACTCCTCGTACAGTTAAACAAAGAAGCATAATCAATTGCCCCCACCAAATTTTTACTAGCAAGGACAAGTGGACCTTTTTTTTACCCCGATAGGTGTGTGTTCCAATTATTTCTCATTGGAATACCAGATGGCTCTGTGTGTTGTCAATTTTCAGAACTCAGTTAACCCTTTGCCAGACAAAAACAATTAAGGCTTGACCAAATTGAAAGTATCTGCAGATGACAATTTCAATGTGGCTCAAATGTGGCTTTCATTGTGTTTCCCACTATGTTTTCAAAAGGCTTCTTTCCCAGGGGCCTTATAAATCGTCATTGTGTAGTAAGGGGTTAAAAATCGAATTTGAATAGAATCAAATTTGTTGTTTGCAAATGCAATCAATTTGGACAAGCCTAAAATATTGAAAACATTGCAGGAAAAGGAGAAAATGCTGGTAGCAAGTGTGTTATCATTTTTCCACACTGTTTTCTACCATACCATGTTTTCTACCATACCGTACCATAGACAACTTTTATAATTTATTTAACCAATTACCACACAATCCCTACTTTTGATGACCCTGAGAAAGAAGCCTTTTGAAAACACTGTGGGAAAAGGAGAAAATACTGGTAACCAGCATTTTCTCCTTTTCCCACAGTGTTTTCTATCCTTTCCAGAGCAAATTTCAATTTTTCAGTCACCTTTATTTTGTCGTCTGCAAATGCTTCCAATTCAGACCAGTCTAAAATGTTCTGATGTGGTAAAGAGTTAAGCAATTCTTACAATATAGTCTGTAAAGGTTTTCAATTCAGGCAAATCCAAACTTTCGTCACTTGGTAAATAATTTTACAAATGATTGATTGTTTGGTCTTCAATTCCATCTTCAACATTATTTTAGTTATATCACAGCGGCCAGTGTACCTGACCATGCCTTCCTGGAGTCTGTATACCAGTACTCTGCACAATTATCTTTCCAAGCCACTGGCTGCTTTCCAACATAACCATCACTGAAACAATGGTCAGTGGTGAGATAGGAATGAACCCTGTTGCAATGACTCTCATCAATCCTTGGAAAGAAACTGGTCAAAAGTCCTGCATACTACAGTACCAACTGAGACACCGGGGCTTGGTTGTCACTGGGCAAAATATGTCATCAGATTCCTAAAATGACAATATACATTTATGTAGAAGTAAAAACAGATTCAGTTTTGTGAATTTTTTTTCAGATATTCGTCTCTCTTTAAAGGATGGAAGAGGATGATATTGATCTCAAAAGTCCTGTTGATGTCAACGAGACATTACAGCTACAGTTAGCGGAGATAGAAATGTTGGAGAGTATGTTCCCCAACGCTGGTGAACTCAGACTAGATGACAAAATGGCAGCTATAAACATACAGGCATTTCTTGATGGGAAAATGAAATATGACTATCTCCATACAAGATTTGGCTTCACTCTGAAAATAGCCCCAGAAAACTGCAAGGTGATTAAATAGAACTTGTATACCTTTTCAGTTTTCTTTTTAAACCCATTTCTGTTTTGTGCAAGAAATTGATGGCTTGGAAAATCAGACTGGTGAAAGGCTAAGCTTATTTGATTGCCATAATTTACATAAAAATTCATGTGAGTCATGCACTGTAAAAAGGTAGTGTAGTGTAATTGTAAAAGTAAAGACCCCTATCAATGCTTGGCGACCCAAGGTTTTTTTTTTGATAGGTAAATTTTCTGCAAGTCAAAAGACTGTTCTACCACTTAGTACTGTCTTTATTTTTTTGAAAATGACCCTAATTATAAGACAACAAAACTTTACACTCCTCCAAATTGAAAGCGTTTACAGTTTGCAGGCGACAAAATAAAAGTGACTGAAAATCTGAAATTTGTTCTATGAAGGGTAGAAAACATTGTGGGAAAAAGATAAAATGAAAAGCTGGTTACCATTATCTTCTTCTTTTCCCACAATGTTTCCAAAAGGTCTCTATCTCAGGGTCGTAAAAACCAGGAATTGTTTGGTAAAGGGTTAACTAACCTTATTCTGGGCCCGTATTCACCAACCATTCTTGAGAATATTCTTAGTCTTATTCTCCAAGGTTTTCTAAATTTGTATGTAACACAACTTCTGATTGGCTAAACCATTTGCTTTAGCCAATCAGAAGTTGCGTTACTTAAAAATGTAGAAAATTCTGGAGAATAAGACAAAGAACCTTCCCAAGAATGGTTGGTGAATATGGGCCCTGGAGTGCCAGTTGTATGTGTATGAGCCTTGCTCTGTGAAAATTTGGTTTAATGTATCTGCAAAAGATATTGGGCCATGTCAGGCAGCATTGTCCCCTCAGGCTGGCTTCCATCAAAATGTTTTGTTTTCAATAAATTTTTCAGCATGTCAAAGGACCATAGTACCTTGATATTCAGCCGGTTGTCTTACAGAATTGAATTTGGCCTGCAACATGCGAAAAAGGGCATTCAGACATTGTTGTGAAGTGTCATTTCGGATCAGCCTGCGCACTTCGCGCAGGCTGATCTGAGACAGCACTTTATGCCTACATTAGATTTTGTTCCTCAGTAGACTTCCGCAAAACATAAAAAATCACAAAAACGGAAAATGCCGTCTTGGATCAGGCTGCGCGGACTGCGCAGGCTGATGCGAGACAACACTTTACGCAGATGTCCGAATGTCCCTTTTCGCGCATTGCAAGCCATTTACGGATGCACATATACAAATGTGATTACTTGCATCACACCACAGAGTCTGTTATTGCAGATGACAAAATAAAAGTGACTGAAAATTTGACATTTCTTTTGGGAAGGAAAGAAAACATTGCGGGAAAAGGAGAAAATGCTAGTTACCAGCATTTTCTCCTTTTCCCACAATGTTTTCAACAGGCTTCTTTCCCATGGTCGTTAAAAGTCGGGATTGTGTGGTAAAGGGCTAAATGATTTATAAAGTTACCTTCTCATGTACTACTGGCAGCCATCTTGAATTCCTGGTGTAAAATTGGTAACAGACGTCCTGTAGCTAAATAAAATAACTGATCCACATTGATAGCATTCTTTGAAATTGTTTTTATGATCAAGAAAGACCATTTCTTCATTGTCACATATATCAGGCTTTGTTAACAATTTCAGATCACAGCTGAACTTGCATGTCAGCTTCCTCATGAGTATCCATCCCAGCGACCTGTAGTGTTTACTAGGTCACCAAATATGAGTCGGAGTAATCATCAGAAACTTAATGAAGATTTGCAAGAATTTTTACTAAGTACAGAGAAAAATGAAATGTGCCTTCTATCTGTGATAGAATGGATTCAGGAAAATTTGGTGAAGTACCAAGACAAGAACAATCTTGTACAGCCAGCAGGTGTAGCCAAAGTGGAAAATGATACAGTATTTACAAGGTTGTGGATATATAGTCACCATATTTATAGTAAATTTAAAAGGAGAGATATCATAGACTGGGCAGAGGAATTAAAATTGACTGGTTTTAGTTTACCTGGTAAACCTGGGGTGATATGTGTGGAGGGGTATGGTAAGGTGGTTGATGAGTATTGGTACAGGCTACGCAGACTAAACTGGAAAAGATTGATGATAAAAGAAAAAGATTCTGAGGAAATAATTGATTGTGATATTACTAAACATAGAAAGTTTTCTGACTTTGAAGAGAAAGTTTTTGATGCACGAGGTGGTAAAGGAAGAGAGTATCACATGGACCTGGGTAAACTGTATGAGTTTTTAGATGCACATGGATGTGGACATATTTTTCAATCTTATTTTGGTGTGGAAGGGAAGATGGGTGTTACATGATAAGACTGCCTTACTACTTTTTTAAATATTTTCTCAGACATTTTAAGATTTGGCAAGCAAGGTGCTTTTGTCAGCAGCGCAAATCAAGATTAGACTGCTCGAAGCATGTGTTCTGATTATAGATCTACCCTGTTGGATATTTTAAGGGATGGTCTGACAACAGTCATGAATTTGCAACATGACAGGGGATGTAAGATTTATTCATTGTCTACCAATAGTAAACATTGACTTATTTAGGACAGTAACAGCAAATTGATTGTTTTTAACTTTTTAGGTCTTTGATACAGCTACCTGTGAAAAACAGTTTGAGAATGAGTTCATCAGTCATACCAGGCAAACATTCATTTCCTCAAACAAGTTCATAACTCCAGAAAATTTGGATACTTTTTTCCTTGGATCAGTCATCATTTACCTGGAAATATTTTTAAACATGATAATCATGGATATAGTTATTCTTTTTTCCCATCCACATTTCCTTGCGGCTGTGTACAGCTTTAGGAAAAATGATGGAAAAGTAGCAATGCTGTTCTTTGTTCCAAGAAATTTAGATCTACTTCTTTTATTTTTCACACAATGTGTCATGAAGAGTTCAAACGAGTTAATTTTTTTCCTCTTTGATGCTCTGTGGTCTTGATTCAGTTCGTGTAGAGCTTTTATTGTAAGTAAATATACTAGGTAGCTTCTTTGTTCGGCATGTGTTAGTAATGTTGAGCTTAAGTTAGAAAAAGTACAAAGCTCTCTATGACATGAATGAAAACAAGGTATAATGAGAGTAAGGCACCTTTAATGTTTGTACTCATAGTTTATGCAAGAAATAAAATACATAAATCATAAATATCTGTTTGTTTATATATGTACACATGAAAAATGTATTTGTTGTGTTTCAAGAGAAAGAGAGGGACAGATTGGAGAGAGACAGATTAGATTTAACAAGGTACATGTATATGGCTTGGTTCAGGTAAGTCAGTGATTGCTTTCAAAAAATTTTGAGATAGAAAGGGTCATCAACCCATTACCACACAGGTGTGTGACTTTGTAGCTGCCCTACATTGCTTATGAAATACATTGTGAGAAAGACAGAAATTCCTAATGTCAAGTATTAACCTCTTCTGCATCTATGTTTTCAAATTAAATTATTTCCCTACCTTGTTACTGATTTACAATTGAGGTGTTTGAAACAATTGTTGTACAACTAGAGACATTACTTGTAACAAGCATTTTCTCCTATGGCCACATTTTCTCTTCTAATCATGTGAAAAACATTAATTCATACTGATTATAGAAATTTAATAAAGGTCTTTTCTAGGTCGCCTGCTGGTATATTGTTCATGGAAATACTGAGTTAACACAGAATTTCAAGTTTCAATGACCCTGACAAATAATTCGTTTCAAAACATTATTGTATTGGTAAAAGAGAAAACGCTTTTAACTCTTTACCACATGACAAAATTTTAGACTGGTTCAAATTTAAAGCATTTGCAGATGACAAAATGAAGCTGACTGAAAAATTGAAATTTGTTCTGGGAAGGGTAGAAAACATTGTTGGAAAAGGAGAAAATGCTGGTTACCAGCATTTTCTCCTTTTCCTACAGTGTTTTCAAAAGGCCTCTTTCTCAGGGGTGTCAAAAGTAGGGATTGAATGTTAATGGGTTAACCAATCTCTTTTCTCCACAATGTTTTCTAATCTTCCAAAGACAAAATCCACAAATTTAGCCCCAACTGACCTGTCATCTACAAATGTTTTGAATTGAGACAAATCAAAAAAATTGTTGTTTGTTAAAGACTTAAGACAGCTTATTGGTTTCTTGCTTTCCTTTCCACAAGTCAGACGACAAAAAAACTTGAGTGTTAGTGGGTTGGATTCAGATACAGGTCATCTATCATGTAAAAAGTTGTCAATTTCACCAGGTCTTCGTACAGAACCATTTACTGACTTTTGACTAGAGGCCAGGTCTCCAAGTAAGAGTTCATCTGGTTGAGTTCTAAAATGAGAGAAGAAAGTTTTCATAAAATGACAGATAAAAGGTTACTCAAGGACATCTGAAAGGAGATTTATTGTATTTTCAATACTTTTAAAATCTCAATACTTTGTATCTTTCGTTGATGATATATAGCTTAGTTTCCGGTACCCTTAACTACACATATCCCAAGTTTTAACAAACTAGAGGAATTCTTTTCCAAATACTGTTGGAAATGCGCTTTATACTTTCAAATATAAATATCACAATCAGGGCCACAATGAACCTGTTTTTTTTTTTTTCAAATGCTCTTGATTTGGACAGGTCTGAAATTTTGATGTGGGGTAAAGAGTTAGTCACTCTACTGCGCCAAACAAACCTGGTATGCTACAGGTAAGGATTGAAACCCAGGCCTCAAGATTATAACCCATAACCTAACAGTCCTGTGTTTTACCAAACTCCAAGAAGAGGCTTTTTGAAAATTTTGTCTCAAAAGGAGAAAATGCTGGTAACCAGCATTTTCTTCTTGTCTGACAGTGTTTTCTACCTATTCAAAAACAGCAATCATCCTTTGAGCAACACATGAGTTACTGTCTTGTCTGCAAATGCTTCCATTTTGAGTGAGTCCAAATTTTTATTATTTGGTAAAGTGATAAATCCTACACTTTTACTACTTAACCACAAAGGACTCCTGTGAGAAAAGGAGAATCTGCTTGTTATTAAAATATTCTCCTTCAGTAAGTCTTTATGCAATGATGTCTATTGTCTTAGACCTTAACTAATGTTGCTAATTCCTATTTTACTAGTACATGTTCAGGTCCTTCAGCTGCAGATTGTTTCAGAAGGTCATGATATTAGCCTGTAGCCTGGAAAAGTGTTTTGTGAAGTAGTAACATCCCAGAATGCAAGGACAGGTACACTGAAAAGACTAAACAAGAGGGCCATGATGGCCCTGCATCACTCACCTGAGTCAATAGGTCAAATGTCAATCCAAATTAAGTGTCTGATGGATTGTCGAGTCAATTGAGCTTGAAAAGTAGCCTCTAAATCGTCCACATTCCACCCAAATTTTAGCCATTTGAGCAATAAATGTGGCCTCTAGTGTGCCCACTATTCTTTGGTATTTCTTTAATTTGACCTAGTTTATGACCCCAGGTGACCCAATTTTAAACTCACTGAACTTGTTGTGCTCAGGTAGGCTAACAAACTTCGAACAGGTTCACTACATACCAAATATCAAAGCTCTATGCCTTCCAGTTTTAGAGAAGAATTTTTAAGTTTTCCTTCTTTGTTCCTACGTTCAAACTTGTGACCCCTGGGGTTGGGTCAGTTTTGACGCAAGCGACATCATTTGAAGAAACTTTGTAGAGGTCCACATTCCCAAGGAGACACTACATACCAAATATCAAAGCTCTAAGTCTAAGCTCTCCAGTTTCAGAGAAGAAGAATTTTAAAGTTTTCCATCTTTGTACAAACTTGTGACCCCTGGGACAGGGCGACTTTTGGCCCAAGGGACATAATATGTACAAACTTGGTAGAGGTCCTCTGGGAGATGCTATATACCAAATATCAAAGCTCTAAGCTTTCCAGTATTAGAGAAGAAATACTGAAGTTTTCCCTTTTTAATTTTTGTTCCCATGTTCGAACTTGTGACCCCTGGGGCTGGGCCAGTTTTGATCCAAGGGGCACCATATGAACAAACTTGATAGAAGTCCTCTAGGCGTAGCTACAAACCAAATATCAAAGCTCTACGCCTTCTCCTTTCAGAAGAGAAGATTTTCAAAAATTTTGCATTTTTTTTTTCCTTTTTGTTGCCATGGCAACCAGAGTTATATGTGGAATTAAATTCTTTCAACAACTTCGGTAGAGCTTCACCCAAGGAACATCCCTGCTATGTTTCATCACGATTGGCCCAGTGGTTTAGGAGAAGATGTTTGAAAAAATTGTTTACAGACGACAGATGCTGGACGCCAGACGCCGGACAATGGTCCATCACAATAGCTCACCTTGAGCATTTTGTGCTCAGGTGAGCTAAAAAGGCCTTAGATGGCACCTAGCACCAGAGAAAACAATAAACAAAGTTACCTGACAGATCTTGTAGAAGCCTCCATTGTACTTCTCTTCAATTCCTGGGCCAGGCTTTTTCTTTCACTCTCTATCTGTTTTTCTCGTATGGCTTGTCTTGACAACTGTAAGAAACCGTTACAAACAAGTAAAAAGTATGGGCCACTGGTAAAAGTACTCAATTGCCAAGCTGTTACATTGCATTGTCTTTAGACAAGATTTGTACTACACAGGCCGTAAGTTCAATTTGCCATTTGATATCAATTATTTCCCAAGTCTTTCCAGAACTAATAGGGATTTAATTTTCTAAATTAAAAGCACCTGCATAAAATAGCACAATGGTTCACTGCCTCCATGATATATAAAGTTAATTAACACTATGAATTTGCTGCAGTATAATGAATTGTGTGACAGGAGCACATGGGGATCAAATGCTTGGTTGTATGAGTCAAGTTAAACCTTCAACAGCCAGGGAACAAAAGAAGAATTATTTCTGAGCCCATCAATAACATATTATTTTATCTGTATTTACTTGAATATTTTTTTCCAAAAGGAACAGGTGGTCAAATTATATTTGATTTTGTCTCCCACCTTGATTTACTATACACAACATTGAAGAAAATTGTCAATGTGTTGTTTTCATTAATTCTCTTCAATGATCTATCTTGAAAAATTTCAGCACTCTGTGGCAGACCAATGAAGCTCCAGTCACCTATAATTATACATACAAATTACCCACCTGCTTTGCAGCATCAGCAGCCCGCATTTCTGAATCCCTCATTCTTTGCTCCATTCTCTGAATATTTCTTGTGTATTCCTGTATCATCTTTTCTGCCTGAAAGTATGAAGATATAGACATTACTCCGGAACCATCAGATGAAAACATTTTTGTGAGAAAAGTAGAAATGCTCGTTACCAGCATTAGCTGCTTTTTCTCCCATTGTTTTCAACAATCTTTTTAACCCCTTTATATAAAAAAAACCCTGTGAGTTGAACAAATCTGAGGAAGAAGCCTTTTGAAAACATTTCGAAAACAGGAGAAATGCTGAAAACCAAAACTAAAATTTTGTCATTTGGTACAGACTGATGGGTTGTAAAACAAGGGCTCTCCTATTGGGAGATTGGGATGAGGTTTTAACCAGATAATTGACAAAAATACTTCTATTTCACACACACAAAAAATCCATTATTTGCGCTGAATTTCATTTATCATATGTAAATACCCTCAATTTGGACAAGTGTAATATTTTCTTGTTTGGTACAGACTACTTACTGTGTATTCAAACAAGCTCTTATTTTTAAGAAACAAAATCATTGGATTGTATGGTAAAAGGTCAAACATACCTGTGAGGTTTTTTCTTGACTGTCTTTAAGAAGTTTAGTCACTTCATTATTTCTCTTCTTTAACACTGTCATTTCACCTCTCAGCTCATTTATCTTAATTTCATATTTTTGGGCAACATTATGACATTCTTCCTTCCACCTATAAGGTTAAACAGTTAAATCCATTAGTATTTTTAACTTTTTTAGTAGCAGGTTACAAAAGATAAATTTGTTTATCTGTAATTACATTTATGACTATACCTTGGCTGTGAATCTAATTTTTGCAAATATTGTTGGAAAAAAAGCAAGTTCTCGCTACAGGCAGATGCTATTTTTTTACACATTAATTTCAATATTGTTGAAAAATAATGTTTGATCTCTCCTTCAAATCTTTGTGTAATTCAAATCTCCAAAATTTCTTTACACTACAATTTTTTCTACAGTGTAATGATGTGATTAAAAAAGAACACTCTTACATCCCTGTAAACTTCAACACTGAGGTCAGTAGTGTGTAGTACAGAAAAGGAGAGCTTTTTACTGCTTCTTATCTGTGTATATAACAAATTTGTGACAAGTTACTTGAAGAAAAGAGTGGCGCAAGAGAAATTCCCTAAACCCATTACCAGACAATTCCAACTTTTAACACCCTTGTGAAAGAAGCCTTTTGAAAACATCGTTGGAAAAGGAGAAAATGCTGGTAACCAGCATTTTCTCCTTTTTCAACAATGTTTTCTGCCCTTCCAAAAAAAAAATTGAATTCTTTAGTCACATTCATTTTGTCTGCAAATGGTTTCAATTTGGACCAGTCTAAAATTTTGTCATTTGGTAAAGAGTTAAAGAAAAAAAAAAGGTTTATAATGCATCTTATGCTCTTTCCTGATTCATTTTATAAGATACAGACAGTTACATTTAAAAAAGAGACAGGTGACATTCATGAAGAATATTGAACTTTTCATCAGCTGCCAAATTACAGACTAATCCAAATTTATTTCTTGGGATCCTTATAACCTTGCATTGTGTGGTAAACAGTTTCAGAAGGTATGTCAATTAATATCTGAAACATTCCACTAATATTTTTTTCTGAAATCATAAATAAGCAATGTTCCTACTTGGCACACATTCGTTGCTGCCCTGACAACAATTTCCTCAACTCTGCTACAGTGTGTCTGTTAACATCTTCTGTTGATTGCAGTTTCACCTCATATTCTCTAATTTTCATGTTGTTGTCTTGTTCAAATATAGTAATCTGCAAGATAAAGAAATATCTGAAATATGGCAGTCAAATAAACCAAGTCTAAATATTTATTATCTTTTCTCCAAAATCTAATAAAAATCAATGTTTTGCTAAATGCAAGTGATTATACGGTTTGTCATATTTGTCATATTATAAAAGATAATTTAAATGAACACAGCATTCCACTTCACATTTGTAACATTGAAGTCATGTAATGGTTACTACAATACCTTCTCTTATCCTTCCAAAAGCTTAAAAAGTAGGAATGTCAATGAATGAGCATAAAGACCCAGTGGCAGCCACACATTGGCTACTTTTGGCAGTCAGTGTGCCTTTACTTATGTTTTTTTTTTTCTCCAAAGCAACATTGACAAAATTTGTTTTAGTTTGAATGATCCCATGTTAGGCTTTCTTGAGAAAAAAACAAAAGCTAGTAAGAATAACTCCTTACCAAATGACAAAATTTTAGACCTGTTCAAATTGTAAGCATTTGCAGACAACAAAACAAAAATGACTGAAAAATTGAAATTTATTTTGGGAAGGGGAGAAAACGTTGTGGTAAAGGGAGAAAATGCTGGTTACCAGCATTTTCTCCTTTTCCCACAATGTTTTCAAAAGCCTTCTTGGATGTGGTCGTTAAAAGTCAAGATTGCATGGTAAAGAGATAATAACTCGCCTCTTTTTGGTATTTTCTCTGGGCAGCTTCTTTTTCCTGCTGAGCTGTTTGTAATCTCTTTTTTAGCTCATCAAGTTCATCCATAAGTTTTATTCTGTCATCATTACTGTTCTCAAATTCTTGCTGTAATTGACTAAGCCTTTCTCTTGTTCCATACAACTGAGCTTCAAGTTGTTCTTTAAGCTGGTGTGAACTGAAATTACAAGTTTAGTCCTAAAACAGACCTTAAATGCAGTTGTAGATAAATCATTTTTTTTTCCCCTTAATATTCTGTTCATATGTCTTATTTACCTATTATCTCAACATTTAGATATTATGACAACAATAAAGAGAATATAGGCCTGACTTATAGCTGTTGTATCAACTATTTTGCAACCATTTATCTGCTCCACACATTTTGTAAAACTTGCATTATTTGGATTATGAATTAAACACTTTTCAATAATCAGGAAGAAACAGATAGTGGCCAGGGGTACAAAATTGTGATTGTAACAATTGCTAAAGAAGTAAAAATCAAGAGAAGACAGTTTAGCATGTCACATACTTTAATTCCTCTTGTTTCACTTTGTGTTGAAGGGTTTCTACTTGTAAGCAGGCATCATCCCTTGCCCTCTCTGCAGCAATAGCTCTCTTATTCATTAGTTCAAAATCTCCCATCTCTTTGTTCATGTGAGCTACTCCATCTTTGTACATCTATAAAAGAGGAAGAAACAATTTTAAGCCTTTACCACAAAACAAAATTTAAGCCTAGTCCAAATTGACAGCATTTGCAGACGACAATTTATGTGTGGCTCAAATGCTGCAATTTTTATTTTGAAAGGGTAGAAAACATTGTTGGAAAAGGAGAAAATGCTGGTTTCCACCATTTTCTTCTTTTCCCACAATGTTTTCAAAAGGCCTCTTTCCCAGGGTAGTTAGAAAGCGTCATTGTGAGGTAAAGGTACTATCTACCAGATGGCCATGTTTGACCCTGTCGTCATATAGTAGTATTTCAACAACTTTAAGAAAGAAAGAAATGCACAATATATCTTTTCTCTAAAGATATAAATCTTTATTATAACCTACACATACACAAAATAGTACAAACTGTAAAATAATGACATGCATATACTTGACAAAAAAGCAATACTTTTCTTGATACGTAAACTAAGCACTTACTCTTTCAAGCTCTGACTCAGCAGCTCTTTTGTCTCTCACTGCTTTTTCTAAGCTGTCCTGTTTCTCAGAATTGTCCTGAAATTTGATAAAAGAGATTCTTCAGTGACAAAAGAGACATGCTGAAAATAACTGATGCATTCTACATGAAAATTTTTTCAAATACCAAGACCCTGGGGTGAAAGATTTTCAAGAAAGCAGTACTGTGCCAACTTTGCAAAAAATGGCATTGGAAGCTCATAGAACATCCTATTGTCTGTCTACATTTCCTATTCATCTTTCTCTTATTTGGCATTCTTTTGCACAAAATATGCTTTACCTTAATAAAAAAAAAAATCACATGTTTTCACCACCCTGAATAAGATGGCTTTTGAAAACATTATGGGAAAAGTAGAAAATGCTGGTGACCAGCATTTTCTCCTTTTTCCACAATGGTTTCTACCCTTTCAAAGACAACTTTTATCATTTAAGCCACAATAAAAATTTAAGCCACAATAAATAAAACTATATTGTCTTGATGCTATTGTATTTTTTGATAATGGATTCAAAATATAATTTTATCAATCAAAACAATGATACAAGGGTATAGTTAGAAGGTAACACAGGTTGCTCGGGAAATTTACATGTCTATGAAATAATACATTTCTAATTGAAAAGCAATTACATAAAGTCCAACTTCAGGCATCATTTCTTTTTCATATTTTTGTTTCCAACAGAACTCGTTGTCCTCAAAGGTCACACAATACGTTTCTACCATATACAGAATACATTTTGGTTTGGTTTAGATGCACAATGCAGGCTTTGTAGATCCAAGATTAGACTCCATGTTCTATTCATTGTGACAGTGCTCTTCGCCATCTTTGAAGGCAATTATGTCGCGAGTGGTAGTGTGGGGCAAAGCAAGGGCATGCATATCGAAAGCAGACACCATGAGCCAAAAATGAGGCAACAGGAACACTGCAGTCTGATCTTGATCAAGACTGTGTGATATAACACCAAATGGTATGTATCATACATGATAGAATATGATGCAGTAAAGTTTATGGAACAGTAGAAACAGCTCACCATTTCAAGGACATGGACTTCTTCTGTTAGCTTCTTAATTCTGTCATTACACTGGTTTCTCACTGCATCTACCTATAATTAAAAACAATACTGTCATTTGGATATTTACAGATTAAGCATTAATCCAAGAAATTTCTTTAACTCTTTACCAAACAGAAATGACAGAAAATTTGACTCGGAAATTAATTTTTGGAAGGGTATAAAACATAGTGGGAAGAAGAGAATGCTGATTCAATACCAGTCTAGGGAAAAAGTTATTAAGCGAGCATTTGGCAAGATTAATAACATTTTTTCTTGACAAGTTTAATAAGAAATTTTATCTCGTACACTAACAAATGTAAGATTCTTTTTATCACATACAGGTATTTCACAAATTATAGATCAGATGATGCAAAAGCATAGACACAGATGCACAGGTGGTAATATCTATGAAAACCCATTCACTTCTATGAAATACATACATAATGACATTAAAAATGATGTCACACAATAGTGATATTAAACATGTTTGAGATACTCGTAATGGGTATATTACACTGAAAACAAGGGAGGTTATGTGTTAAAGTGAAATCTTTGAAAAAAAAAAAAAGTCCCAAGTTTCATAAATGATTAACATAATGGATTCATATCAACTTTCAAATCAATCTTCATATCTGTGTTTCATAACCAGTGAAATTCAATCTAAAACTTCAGGACCACTCACCTCTTGCCTTGTTCTTGCCCCTGCCTCATTGATCAGCTTGTTTATAACTTCTCTTAACTGATCTAACTCTTCTTCCTTCTGTTGTACAGCAATCTCTGCCTAAAAGGTGACAGAAATTTTAGATTTATATACTTTACTCCAAAAAGAAATGTTATCCTTGTAAACATCCTTGTGGAATTGTATGGTCAACCTGAGTTAATAGCACTATAAGAATCAGAAAGAAAAAATGAAATTAATAAGATTTTTTTTCCCAGTTTACAATCATGTTTTTAAACTCTTTACAAAACAAATGAAATCTAGACTGGTCAAAATTAGAGGAATTTCAAGACAGCAAATCAAATATTGCTCATATGGTGACAATTGTCTATGATAGGATAGAAAACATTGTGGCAAAAGGATGGAATACTGGTTACCAAGATTTTCTCATTTTACCATAATGTTTACAAATATCTTCTTGAAAGTCTTTCAAACTTGTGATTAAGTAGGAAAGGGTTAAAAGTGCTCTGATCAGTCAAGCAAAAACATGTCTATCATAAAACATGTGTAATCTATATACAGTATAAAGTTTGTTGGTCCATTATGGAAGAAAAGCTCATTTCCCTAAACCCAATGTCCATAATCCCTGTCGGATTCATGAAAAATATTCCATCCACATTAAAATGATTGATCATATAATGAAATACAAATAAAATACAACCAAAATGAACCTAAAATAGGGTAATATTAAATGTACATTGGGAGATAAGATTCATAGATGCTCATTGTAACGAAAAAACGAACAAACAAACAAAAAACCCAGTCTAGTCTTTTTTTAAGTCTGACAGAAAGAACAGTATGAAAATTAATAAAAGGCTGAATTTCATTTTTGTCTTTTCATTTAGCTGATACCAAAGCTTATTTTTCTGCTGAAGCTTCAGAATATGAACAAAACACAATGCCTTGAATTGCCTTGCCTCATTAATAGTTTTTTTTTTTCTTTTTTCTGATTCTTATAGACCACACAATTCTACACGGATGTTTGCAGAGCTCCCTTTCATAGACTTAACAATTCTCCAAGCAAATTTGAGGTAGACAGCTTAAAATCAGATCTTTTGAATATGGAAAACCAGTACTAACTTA
This sequence comes from Tridacna crocea, assembly GCA_943736015.1. Classification (NCBI taxonomy): domain Eukaryota; kingdom Metazoa; phylum Mollusca; class Bivalvia; order Cardiida; family Cardiidae; genus Tridacna; species Tridacna crocea. The sequence goes on along the minus strand of OX031063.1, from coordinate 33,952,076 downwards.
ATTTGCATTACATAAATACAAATGAGTGTTGTAGTAATATAGAAATTACTTATTGTGAATAATTTCTTCTTTGGTTTACGTTTATCCACAGGCGTCAGCTGTATGATAAAATACTGTACAAATGGAGATTTTTGTGATGTGGAAATTTTTGTAATTTCGCAAATTTCAGAAGTTGTAAAAATTCCTCTGTGCATATTTTACCACAAGTATACCAACAAAATAACAAAAGTCTATACGCAAAATGTTTGTAATCCTTAATTTGCAAATTTTTTCGACACACATGCATATCCATGTATACTGTAGGACAAATGAACACAGTAATGTGTTCACATATTTTTATAGTCAGCTCTAAAATAATTGAAGCAACAAAGTCTATCTATCAGTTACTTGTTCCTTCTCCAGTGATGCTGTTTCTACCATCTGAACTGCTTCTCTCATTTGGGTGACTGCCTCCATTTCTCTATTACCCACATCAGTACTGTAACACATAACAAAACAAATTTTAGAGCTACCAAAACTATCCTATCTTGAAAGGCTGTGTTAAACTCAATTAGCCTACACAGCAAACACCTGACCAAGGGTTACAGGTACAAGTCAAAATGCTGATTTCAGCCTAAAGTATACGATTTAAAACATTTCTGAGACTGAGGATTACATTCTATTAAAACTCCAAAAGACTTTTAGCTTAAAAGTTGGACTGAACTATTTGATGATATGAACTCAAGATCAGACTGTACATTCCTTTCAGGCTGATCTTGATCTATGCTACTAAAAAAAAAACACAACATTTTCACTTTTGGCACTGAAAGAGTCAAACTGTAAACTATCTCTGGGTAAGAAAAGCTCTTTAATGATTGATGTCTACCCCATAAAAATTCAGTGTCTGTTTTAGGTAACTGTTACTGAATGTCACTTACTTTCTTTTCTGCATCTCACTGATCCTCACTTCTAATGCTGTTTTTTCTCTCCTGAGTTCCTCTGTCTCATTCTCTTGACCAGACAGTCTAAAACAATATGACAATAAATATATAGCCCTCCTCAGGATCATACGATTTGATATGGAATATTTTTCTCTTATCGAATTATGACCTGCAAATGACATTTATAGCAATAACGCCACGGTGGGATTCAAATGAATACAAACACATCTGGAAAACATAATAACCCTATTTCAAAAAATTGATGACCAAATGTATAAAAAGTAAGGAAAGGTGTAAATACTGAAAAATACACAAGACGATAACAGTGAAGGAGACACATAAATCTGCATCATAATATCATCTTACTTTCGTCTAAGATCATCCATGATTCTCTTCAGCTCACCAACTTTACTATCTGTGATCCCTTCCTTAAATATCACCTCTGCAACCTCTTGATCCTAAGATGACACAGTAAATAAATAACTTTCCAAACCTTTGTGAAGTCACCCTAGATTTCTGCCCATGTAATGAGCTTATCTGATAACCCTTTAGAATATGGCAAAAATTTGGATTAGACCAGACCTAAAGTATTCTTAGATGACAATCTAATTTTTTTTTCTTTTTTTCTTCTTTTCTTTTTTTTCATATTCCAATATTTGTCCCGGAACAGGTAGAAAACATTGTGGGAAAAGAACGAAATGCTGGTTCTAAATGTTATTTGAACAAAGGATTGTGTGGTAGAGTACATGTACATGTATTACAATGCTTCAATGGTGCCAAATGCAGAGGCCTGAAAATTGCCACTGTGGAGCAGTGGTTTAAAGAATTTCCTGAAATTTAACTCATTACCAAACGACACTATTTTAGGCTTGTCCTAATCGAAAGCATTTGCAGACGACAAAATAAAAACGACTGAAAATTTGAAATTTGTTTTGTGAAGAGTAGAAAATATTGTGGGAAAAGATGAAAATGCTGGTTACCAGCATTTTCTCCTTTTAACACAATGTTTTCTAAAGGCTTCTTTCTCAGGGTAGTCAAAAGTAGGGATTGTTTGATAATGGGTTAAATGACAGGCAGTAAAAAAATTGTATTATGTGTATATAACTTTCTTGAGTAGCATATTATGGATTGCACTTGTTTGCTTGATATTTGAATTAATTTCTAGCAGGATTTATACGTTATCAGATCACATCTATCAACCAATGCACATCAGTATTATAAAGCACAAGGTTTCTATGCAACAGTCTAAAATTCTTATAGAGAAAATATATTCAGCCATGGGAGCAGAACCAGTCTTTACTTTTATTACTTTTAATTACACCCTTACAGGTGGCATTTCAGATTTTGGGACGAAAATTTTACAACAATACAAAAAAATCATCTTTATACTCCCAAAGCCTTATAATTTTCATTCATTAAAACCCAGTAGTCAAAAACCATCTGACAACTAGATAAATTAGAGTTTTACTAAAGCCTAGGTCGACACTGAAGGGAAACATGGTCTATTTTTACAAGAGCAACTCGCTCATTTACATACCGGAAATATACAGACGAAGCTTCAAACATAGCATACAAAGTTCTAGACAGTATAGAAAATAATTACACATTTGTTATGTTATAGAATTTCAGAGTCATTAGTCACGTGCAAGTCACTTAACATTCCCACAATATTTTTTTTTATTTTGGCGGGAAATCTAAAAATAGCTTAAGAGGCTACATAGCCTTTTAAGGGAATACCACCGCCAAAAAAATTTTTTTTCGTAATTTTATGACTCTCATTACTGATGATTTGTATTGTTTTTTCATAAAAATTTCAGTGACATATATACTTTTTTAATTTGGTGTGATTTGAAAATTCTAAATACCCACCTTTAATAGAAATTTCAACTCATTGTAAGATTAGCAGTTCAAATCCTTATATTACATGAACTAAGTCCTACCAACAGCAGCAAGTGGGCTGAGCTAGCATTGAAAGAGGATGGCATATGAAAAAAGAAAGAAGAAAACTACCTTCCAGTTTAGCTGCTGTTCAAGTTCTTTGTTTGTTCTTCTCAGGTCTTTTACTTGTAAAGTTGTAGTTTCCAGTTCATGCCTTGCTTGCCTACAAAAAGATTATCTTAAGAATAGATATATCTCAGGTACAGGAGTGGCATCTTTATAAAATATTAGTTCATGCCTTGCTTGCCTACAAAAAGATTATCTTAAGAAATAGATATATCTCAGGTACAGGAGTGGCATCTTTACAAAATATTTATCATATTGCAAAATATGACTGACATTTAATATCAGCTACCAAATATAATCAGCATTTAAATTTTTTGCATCAGGTAACAAAAGTAGGTTTAAGACTTTTTGCAGATCTGTCAAAATTAATTAATAAAACAAACACATACATTTGTATTTCAACAGACTTAAAAACATTGAGGTTCAAAGAATGATACCCAACAACAAGTAACTGCTCTTTCTTCTACAATATTCTTTAGAGCTGTAACACGCAGGGGCATATAAATTTATACTTGCACATCAATGGGCTATCCCCTCCACAAAGCAACTCTATGTTTTACTTCTTACTTCTTATAAGGCAAAATTATTTTAGCATTGTCCAGAATGAAAACATTTGAAAACAACAAGTTAAACAAACTTGAGACATAAAATTTGTCTTTCATAGGGTAGAAGTCATTGGAAAAGGAGGAAATACTAAGTTTTCTCTATTGCCCACAATGTTTTCAATAGCTTTCTTTGTTGGGTTGTTAAAACTCAAGATTGTGGTACAGGGTGAAATCACCCAGAGGAAAAAGAAGACTTGAAAATATTGTGGAATACAGAAACTGCTGATTTCCAGCACTTTCTCCATTTCCCAAGATGTTTTCTGTTCTTCAAAAGACAGGTCCCATCATTTGCAGCACATTAACTTTCTTCTCAGCAAGTGCCTTCCATTTTGTTATCTGATAGGGGCCAATACTGTAAAAAAGAACAAACCTTAATTCCTGCTGTACTTGCTCAAGCTCTCTATTTAAAAGATTGACAGTTTCAAAGTACTCAGACTGCATCTAAAATACAAAAAGAGTTGTCATACTAAAACAAGTTCTAACATTAAAGTAAACTCAAGATTTCATTTAACCCTTCACCAAACAATTCTGTGTTTTAATGACCATGACAAAAATGTTTCTTAAAACATTGTTAAAAAAAAAAATGCTGGTAGCTGAATTTTCGCATATAAATGTTTAAGTACAAAGAGTCAAACTTTTTTTTTTTGATAAAGAAGAAGAGTTTGACTTTAACTCTTTACCAAATGACAAAATTTTTGACTCTTCAAATTTGGATGCATTTGCAGGCAACAAAATTAATGTGGCTCAAAAATTAAAGTTTGTTTTGGATAGGGTGGAAAACATTGTGGGAAAAGGAGAAAATGCTGGTTATCAGTATTTTTTCCTTTTCCCACAATGTTTTCAAAAGGCCTCTTGTCAAGGTCGTGAAAACCAGGGATTGTTTGGTAAAGGGTTAATCATAATCTCAAATATCAAAACTACTAAAGCTAGAGCCAAAATGTTTTTCACCATATATCAGAGCATAGCAATGTCAGAGAGCACCTACATCTATATCAGTATTGAGAAGCTATCATATTTATTCATATCCATATTGTTATTGAAGAACTGAGATTTTAGAGCACATAGAAACCCCTTTTGGACCTCTGATACATCAGGTATGAAATATTCATTGCTAGTTACTTGATGAGCCTGTTGTTAAATCACCCGTTTGATGGTAACTCTTCTCTTTCTCAGCCATGCTCTATGTTAGGAAAGCTGAATGCAGTAATGCTCCTGCAAAAAGAACTGACCCATGTCAGTCTCCAAGGTCCCCACAGGCTGACACAGATCAAAACTTTTTTTTTTTTTTTTTTTTTTTTTTTTGGGGGGGGGGGGGTTGTAATGCATGTCTAAGGATCATTTTACCTAATGATTTAGTTGATTGTTCAACTAATCAAATTATAAGGCTCTATAATCATATGATAGCTTGCTCTGTACCATGAATCACAGAGATGCATTATATTCCCTTTTGCCATAGCATGGAAGAACAGATGATTTTGGAGGAGGTAGACAACCCTTTTGGACTCAAGGGGACATTTGAGCTCTGATAAATAAAGTATATATGAAACATTCTCATAGATGCTTACTTGATGAGCCTGTTGTTCAATAACTCCCCATTGATGGCTACTCTTCTCTTCCTATGATTATAAATAATGAAATAGGATTATTCAAATATGAAACTGTAATACAAATATGTGTAAATTCACAAAATTATTAGGGATGGGCACTTCTCAAGATTGCAGAGAAGCAGCAAATTGAACAAGTAGTGTTTGTGCATGTTCTAAGCATTCTTATCTTGTTGAAAGCTATCTGTTTGAGCACCTGAAGATGAGGCTAATAGGTTAAAAAAGCAGATGGAAAGCTCAGTGATACCTTTAAATGATCTACAGTAAAACTATGATCGTGTGAATTTCAGGGGACAGCTAGATTTAGTTCGCTCTAAGCATAATTCACTATATTGATAGTGCAAACTTCGCTATATTTTCTGACTCTTAGACTGATATATGTACATGCAGGAAGAGATGGTCCAACATACACCTACAAGTACTTCTGTAGTTATCTAATACAGTGATTAATAATTCAATAAATCATTCAGCATTGTTTCTTTTGTTTTTTATAGGTAATCCACACGCATGTATATTCATAACTGAAGCATAAATTTTCGTATGCAGTATTTTCGGCAGGTGCGAGTTTAAAAGAAACTTATTTTTAGCTAACTAAACAAAAGATATGACACAACCATCCAGTTGGTCTACAAACAACCAATATTAAAGGCAAAAAGCACAATCAGCTAGCGTAAACCAGGCATAATATTGGTTTATTACATGGTCATTTTGTGCAAATATGAGGTCAACTTGCAACCGATATAACTTCCTCAGAGGAAAACAGTTATAAGTGCAGTACAATTTTCTTGCTTCAAATAATTTGTATGTCATACCCTAATCCAAACTTTACTGCAAATATTTGTGTACCCATGACAGGCAATGCCAATTAATTCCCTGTATTAATTATCCTGTGGAAGAAGTTCTTTGAAAACACTGTGGAAAAGGAGAAAATATTGGATACAGTATGTTTTCTTCTTTTTGCACAGTATTTTCTAGCCTCTCATTGATAAAAGGCTTTTAGGTTATATCTATAATCAGCAGATACATGTACTATCAATTTGGGGAAGTCTGAAAGTTTGTTGTTGTGGCAGAAAGTGAGTACACACATCCATCCACAAAAATACATTTAACTCCTTACCAAAGGTGAAATTTCAGACTTAACTAAATTCAAAGCATTTGCAGGCAACAAAATAAATATTACTGAAAAAAAAAAAAAAATCTTTTTCTTCTTTATTTTATTTTTCTACCTTTTTTGAGTTTTCTTTTGTTGGGGTAGAAAACATTGCAGTTAACGGCAAAATGCTAGTTACCAGCATTTTGTTAATTTTCTCATAATATTTTCCAAATCCTTTTTAAAAAGGTTAAATACTCAATTGGTTTTGTAATGTAAGAACAAAATAAGGTGAAAGTGCCTTCCGTCAAAATTAATTAACATAAAGTCCACTTGTAAATGACAGCAGGAAGAGACAAGTCCTTCTTGATGCAATGATCTTCATCAGGCCTCAGAAATGATTATAGCAATGACTTACTTCCAATTTGGTTTCTCTTAAAACAAGCCTGGAACACTATAATTAGATTTACTTGATCTCAAGCAAGATAAGGCGATTATGACTTTACCTGCAGTTGTCCTTGAAGTCTGTCTATCTCGGCATCTGCCTCATGCCATTTCTCTATGGCAGCATCTTTTTCCTAGATGTAATGTTCATATAGAAAAATTGAAAATAAAAATCTAAATGCAAATCATAGCTTTTTTAAAGTTTGTATGAGTAAAAAGAGAAAAATTACTCATTAGAAACAAAATCAATGTTCCATTTTGTAATTGTAGTTTCTATTTTGATGACAAATACAAATAACATCAACAGCGTTTGTTATTTATGTTATTTTGCTAACCCTTTACCAATTGCAAAAACTTTAATTCTTTACCAAACAACAAATTTTTGGACTGGTCCAAATTCAATGACAAAATAAACATTGCTCAAAAAATGAAATTTGTTTTGGAAAAAGTAGGAAACATTGCTGGAAATGGAGAAAATGCTGATTACCACAATGTTTTCAAAAGGATTCTTTTGCAGGGGTGTTAAAAGTCTGGATTGTTTGGTAAAGAGTTAATACATTCAAATGAAGTATGTTCACCGATGGATTAACTCTTTACAATACATGTACTATAAAATTTTGTGCTAGACTGAACTGAAAGCATCTGCACATGACAAATTAAATGTAGCTCAATGAATGATTTTTGTCTCGAATAGGATAGAAAACATTGTGAGAATTGGAGAAAATATTGATTACCAGCATTTTCTCTATTTCTCACGTTGTTTTCAAGGGCCTTCCTGCTTATCCTTATTATAACTTGTAATTGTGAGGTAATGGGTAACAAATAAACGAGGATATCCTGTGGCCTGTACTAAATCTTTACCTGTAATGCTGTGTCTATCTGATACTGCATATTTTGTAGCATCTGCTCGTCAGTCTGTATGAGTTCTGTGGGCTGTTCTATCTCTCCCCCCTTATCCCCGAGCTGGCTGTACACTGCATTCTTCAGCTTATCATTCAATCTACCATCCAATTAAAAAAATAAAGTAGATGAGAAATCAAAAAATGTTTTATCATGTGGTATACCACATAAACAACTATACAGTAAAGCTTAGGATTCAAAAGTAATGACAACCTTTCATATAGAGTTTTTATTGTCTTTTCCATGTAGCAATAAATATTTCTGAAAAAAATAAAATGATAAAAAAATACTTCATGTGGTTAACCATAACAGTGACTGCTACAACAGAACCTACAGCTTAATGAAAAGCACTGAAACAGAATTTTTGCTGTTGTTTTTCCAAGCAGCAAGAGACCATAATGCTTATCAAATGTTAATCTACCTTGGGATAAATTCTCTTGTTCAACTTTCAAAACATTTGGATGTGGCTTTAAATACTAAACATTGAAAACAAAAATTAATCAAGCAAGCAAATTTGCAAACACAATAGAAAGATTTTCTTTTTGAAAGTAAGATATCCCCAAAATATACCAACCTTTCATTCTCTTGAACTAATCTGGATACTTCACTTCTCAATCCTTTGAGCTCCTCCTTTTTTTACAAATGAATAACAATGAAAAATTTTAATTTCCAAATCAAACTGTAGTTTTCCAGACTATCAAGCAAGACACTAGCCTTCACATGGAAAAGTTTCAATCCTATTTCTTTCAGAAAAGTCATTTTGACATCAGCAACTACTATTGCATTTGTCAAGTTTAAAATTTTGTTGTTTGGTGTAGAATTTTAACTCTTTACCAAATAATCCCTTGCTTTAACGACCCTGAGATGCAAGCCTTTTGAAAACATTGTGGGAAAAGGAGAAAATGCTGATAACCAGCATTTTCTCTTTTTCCCACAATGTTTTCTACCCTACTTGAAACAAGTCTCAATTTTTGAGTTACGTTTATTTTGTCGTCTGCAATCGCTTTCAACTTAGAACAGTCTAAAATAATGTCATACTGTAAAGGGTGTGAAGAACTGAAACCATAACTTTTTCATAAGCTTTTTGAGAAATAAATGTCATCATTAATGAAAAAGAAAGAAGAAATTCTTCTATGTATATGTAGTAACTACCTTAGTGCTTGTATTTGCTTGTTGCTGCAATGAAAATGTTTGATACATGTATGTAGCTGAGACTTTGGTCTTAATATTAAATTTTCACACATGGCACCATCAATACAAGCACCAGGAATGTCATTAAGTTATATCCCCAATGAAAACATGTACAGACAAAAAATTATGTTCTTCATAAAAGTATCACTGTTACAAAAAATTACTTTGTCTTACCTCATATGCAATGATAAGTTGTTGCTGATCTTTAATCTGTGCATCATATTCAGCAAGCAGTGGTGATAACAAGCTAAAAATGATTTAAAAAAAAAATATTCATGTATATATGTACATGACATTTTACCATTGTTTTAATTTAACCTATTACTTAAACATTTGATTTTTATGCCCCTGAGGTTGAATGTTTTGGAGAACATTGTGAGGGGAAAAGCAGCTACTAGCTCCAAGTGATTCTCTTTATCCTAAAATTATTTTGGTAAAAACCTGATCTTTTTCTTTCCATGAAAGTATTATGTACTTGTATATCTTAAAAGTCTGTATAATAATGGATTACCTAAATCACTGGCAAAATTCAGACCACATATATTTTCATATATTCTAGGTAGCTATTTTACTGATGAAGTAACATACCTAAATCAAAACATTGTGAACCTTGAAAAAATAGCTCTAGATGAACCAAACTTCTACATATCTCACTCTTTTACTTCATGCACCATGTGCAGTTTTGTTACCTATTAAGTGACACACAGCAAGTCTGATCTTAAAGACCTGGATAAAAATTAAGATAAGCTTTCTAAGGGTTATAAATGTAAAATGAACAAACCCCAGGCTCACATTCATAATGTAAGGTACAGAAACTTATTATCAGACCAAAAGTGTAGCAAACCATTCATATTTTACTTTCACTTTCGACATTCAAAATGTTTTTTTTTTCATCAAGGAATCAAGGCCTTAAGTAAGACAAAGGTATGATCATTTCTGCTGGTAAACCTAGTGTAGTTATAAGCATTCTAATTAACAAATTACCTAGAGCTATTACCGTAATATCCTAATCATTCGGGTACACTGTATGATTATACAGCTTGGATGAAAGAATTAATATTATGATTACAGTGCTGTTTGCAGTCGTAAATTTAAGTTAAGTGTATACCTTTTCTCTGTTAGCCATGGTGCAGGTGGAGCATCTGTGTGTAAGCCGGTCTAAAAATTAAATAATATCGATTTACAACATTAATTTGTAAAACATATCTTTGCACACAACCATTTTTATCCTAAATGAGTATTTTCTCATGCTGGTACCTCCTCCCACTGGTACTTTTTTTTTTTTTGTCTTGAACCAGATCAGTTTTGAAAACATTGTAGCAAAAGGAATAATCACCCTGAATAAGCATTCTTCCTTTTGTTTTAATATTTTCAAATTTATATTTCATTTAATATTAATAATAATATTTTACAAGGAAGTATTGTTTTCTGTAAATTGGGAAGATTTGTTGCAATTCTTGCTCTTTATTTCTTTATGATTCGTTGTCAAGGAAAAAATGTTTAATGAAAATTAGCTGGACAATCATAGTTTCGAAATAAGTTCACTTATTTCATTTCATTGTGTCATCATAAATATTATCTCTATTTTTTCAAAACAGTTCATATCAACCCTCTTTTTTTCTTCGGGTATCATCCGAAACAAGCATACATCAGGTGAAAGATGAAATATCTGTCACCAAATAGAATATCTATACTCTGCCATATTAGAAGTAATTGTAGAAAATAAATTGAATGTGGCTCTAGTGACAGGATTTGTCTCTGAAATGATAGTAAACAATGTTAGAAAATCAAAAATGCTGCTAACCATCATTTTCTCTTAATGTCACAATGTTTTCAAAAGCTGTAAGGATGGTATAAACAAAGGACTGTTTTGTACAGACCTAAGACGAAACTTTTTGACAGGCACATTGACTGTGATCATTTGAAACATCAGAATAAATATATTACAGCTTGAATATTATAAATATTTCTTCACCATTACTTTTGACTTACCTCTATAGGATCTGGAATACCACCATGCTGCTGTCTGTACCTGGAGAGTTCATGACTGAGTCTATGCACTTAAATAGAGAAAGAAATGAAAAAAAGATATAGATTAACTCATTACCAAACAACAAATTTGTAGACCAGTACAAATTGAAAGCATAAATTTGCAGACGACAACCTAAGTATGGCTCAAAAATTGAAATTTGTCTTAGGAAGGGTAGAAAACGTTGTGGGAAAAGAAGAAAATGCTGGTTACCAGCATTTTCTCCTTTTCCAATAATGTTTTCAAATGGCTTCTTTCTCAGGGTCGTTAAAATTCGGGACAGTGTGCTAAAGAGTTAAGAAGTAAACTGGTTAAAGTTTATCATAAGATAAACCAGGTTTAAATTTTGAGACTAAGGACTGAACTATCCCACCTCAAGATTTCAAATGCATTATTAATGATACCGCAACTGCAGGACTACTTGTTCATTAACACTTCACCAAACAATTCAATGCACTATTGCAACATGTTTCTGATACTGAGGCAGTTATTGGAAACAACAGTCATTACATAATCTACAAAGAAGAATTCCTATTCAAGTTCCATGATTATTTCATCTGATGCAAATACACAGAAAAGGAAAACACAAATCAAACTGTCATAAGAAAATTAACGTGAAAATAACAAGGAGCAGACTGAAGGTAGGGGCTACCATATCCCCTACAGGGTTCGAATTTCATTTTTTTATCCACTTGCAAATTTTAGCAAGTAGCTTTTATTTCCACTTGCAAAATTAAAACTGGACTCACATGTTTGTTTTTGAAGCTCTGAGCTTGCCTACCACTTGTAAAGGACGAATGGCCGGTACAAACTTCAATTCTATTCTATTACGTAACCTGTCAACCCGAGACAACAACCACACGAAAGGAACGTTAATTGACATTAAAACTCTCATTTAACAATCAATTCAATTTCAGTTGAATTTCTGTTCTAATGCGAGGTTAAATTTCTACAAAACTTACACTGGTGGACGATTTTGTAAATGAACAACGGACGTGAAAAACATCTGAATATCTGCGTGTCCGGTAACTGGTTTAGCGAGTCCACCACGTACGACTTGCTTCTTGTTGCTAGTTGTGCATGATAATTTATCTTTTCATGAAAGATTGACAAATGATTTTTTTTTCAAATCAGAGATTGACTTCGCATACCGTTTTTTTTTTCAGAATAAAAAAACGCAAAACCTCAGTATCGGCTGTGAGTGCAGACGAAACTCACGAATCTCGGGTAACGAACGACAATTCGGAGGCGACATGTAAAATTACCGACATCCGTCGAACTTCGAAGGGTGTTCTCAGTGCGATATGACCAATGTTTATCCAGAACAAAAAGAATTACCCTTTTTTTTTTATTCATATATAAAATTTAGTACATTTGGTAACTGTTCTTCAATAATTTGCACTCGCATTTTTTTTGCAAGTGCTTGAAATTTCAACTCGCATTTTCCAATTCTGGCTTGCATTTTGCGAGTAAATATATGGGAATTCCGAACCCTGCCCTAGTACAGATAGCTGTCCTAAAAGGTGGTGTTACTTTTTGACTGGTTGCCTTTGGGTAGACAGACAATCAAGAGAAATCAGTTAAAAACTCTGCACAGATTTTGATGTGCAAGTTTGAACTCTCATAAATTCACAAATACAGCATAAAACTATTATTTGAAAATACCTGTTGCTTGCACATATATTCCATAATCCTTCGTTTGAAGTACATTTTTTTTTTTTAATTTACACTCTTAACTCTTTACCACACAATCCCGACTTTTAACGACCCTGGGAGAGAACCCTTTTGAAAACATTATGGGAAAAGGAGAAAATGCTGGTTTCCAGCATTTTCTCCTTTGCCCACATTTCCTTCCCTATCTAAGACAAAAAGTATCATTTGAGTTACATTTATTGTGTCACCTGCAAATGCTTTCAAATTGGGCTAATCTAAAATTTCTTTGTGTGGTAAAGAGTTAACATAAGTAAAACAGTTCATTTTATCTGTTACTCAAGTAATTCACATTGCGGAAAATAAAAAAAAAATGGCCGCCACACAAGATAGATTTCATCAATTTGTTTTCCTAGATTTGCATGTTATATACGACTTCTACAAGCTCTTCAGGTAATGGAAGGTTTGATTATTTGCCTTTGGTCATGTTTAGTACGATACTGACAGAAAATTGCAGATTGCTGCAATACAGATTAAACCAATGAAACAATGTCAGTAATGTGCTCTATCTTTGCTGCTGCAAAAAATACAAAGAACTTGAGCTGGTATGGCGAACAGTAAATATACAAATATACAGCAAATCACCGTATTATGTCATTCTTGAGGCTACCATATCCCCACCCACTAAATTTGCCATGTCTGAACTTGTTGCAAATCATTCATAGTAGCATCAATTTCTACCAACCTTGGTCTTTTAAAAACAAAATTTCCTCTGATGACATTTCTTCAAGCTTGCTGTTATATGTGTACGATTTGCGACTGAATAGAGTGTCTGACTGATGTTTTAATTGCTAGTTTTGTTTACAAAGAATGGGTAACTTTTTCCGTTTGCCTCCATATTTGTTTACGGTTAGCGACGTCACTGTAGTTCAACTTGCGGTATATATTGCCCATGTTACGGAATTGAAACGAATGAAAAATTCTTGCATACTGACCAAGTACTTTTCAAGAACACTTTAGGAAGTAACCCATATTGAACAAAATCTGATTATCCAAAAAAAATTTTTTTTTCAAAAGCGTGAATATTGCGCATAGCAACAATTTACAAGGGAAAGGTTATTTCAAAACATTTAAATATGTGCCATGTTCTAGGATTGCTTTCATGACTATGTTTTTTTACCTAAAGGAGAAACCGCTGTTATGGATATCAACCCTTTCCCTAACGACAAACTTTTGAACTAGACCAGATTGAAGGCATTTGCAGACGACAATTCATCTCTTGCTGAAAAGAGGATTTCTGTCTATGATAGAGTAAAAAACATTGCACGGGAAAAGGAGAAAATGCCGGCTACCAGCATTTTCCCCTTTTCCCACAATGTTTTCAAAAGGCTACTATTCCAGACCCGTAACAACCAGGGATTGTTTGGGAAAGGGTTGAGGGGTGAGGAGGAAACGCGTTAATTCTTTTATCTTTCCTACACCATGTGCAATCACGTCACTTACTTTGTGTACAGAATATAACTAGATCTAAAGGCGAATATTATTTAATATTACTTAAAAGTTTAGAAATCAACTCGTATACAGTACGATCGTCAAGATCATCGGTATAAAGAATATTTATTCCTTTCTTATTGACGAGTCGTTACAAAAATAAGTATAGTTTCATGCCTATATTATAACTGTTGACAAATACCTTGATATCACCAAAAACATTTCGACACGTTTAAATTCGTGTACTTGGTGGTGGTCTCCCTTTATTCGTAAACAAAGCAACCGCCAAAATTTAAATTGGGAAATACGTTTTTTTTTATCGAAAAAATGCGAACTTAATCCACTGTGTATATTTGTGTAATTAATTGATACATTTTATCATGAATCTTATGAAGCACTTAAAATTAACATGATCATTTTCATTCCGAAACTTGATCGTCGAATATGACGAGATCTAATTATGTAGGCACCACTTTTGAAAATTCACAGCTTTTGGTCTTTACTAGAAGAGATAGGAGAATAACAGGCCCTCATGTATTTATAGATTTTTATTTTTTTCCAAAAAAATCTTTCCCTGCGATATAATAGATCTAAATTCGCCGGAGAGCAGGTTTCATGCCAATTTATTTCCCACAGAAGAGCAATATTGTGTTAGGAATAGATTGATTCCTAGAGGATGAAATCATTCAGAACTTATCCTTAAAATCTCTTACAATATTTGTAACACTTAAGGTAAGACCTGTGTAATGGAAAACAGCTATTTCCACTAAAATATCATCCTGCAAAATTAGCTATAATTAAAAATGAGTAGATCTATTATTGTAGTACTTTCACCGATTCATTTTTTCCATCTTTGAATTATCAATTATAAATCTAAAAGTTTTAACCTCTATATTCTCAATTCAAAAGAGATAATAATTAGCCCCCCTTTTCTGAAAACTAATAAAACTATTAAAAAATAATTTCAAGATAGACATAAATTTATAGAATTTCTGATCCGTTAGAAATGTGTTAAAATATTATTTCTGCATAAATCCTTATTTATCCTTATTTATCAACCATTTAGAATTTACTTAGACAGCAATATAATATCCCCCTCCCCAAAATTGATGGAATAAAGAAGGCATCATGAAGCTTAACTCATTTACTCAAATCAGACCGTTTTATAAATGCAAACTTAAATTGAATATCATTTATTAGAAAATGCCAAGTTAAGTTAAAAAATGCCTTTTGTGATTACAGGTTGTGATCTTTAGTACAGTAATGTCAATATATACATGTATATTTCTGTTTCATACTGTTACAATGGTCAGCAGGGGAAGAGAAATGTGTCCTGTTGTAATGACTATCATCAGTCCTTGAAAAGAAAATTGGCCAAGCTAGAGATGGAAGCTGCAACACCTGTTCTCAAGTCCTGTATGCTACTGACTGAGCTATGGGGCCTCGGCAGATTAAACCAAACTCAACCTATTTGCAGAAGACAAATAAAACGTTACACAAAAGAGTAGAATATTTCTTTGAAAGGAGAGAAAACATAAATTGTTGGTAAATTAAAAAAAAAGTTTTGTTTTCACAATGTTCCGAGTGTGCTTATTTGGGATGGTTACAAATTGAAATTGTTTAACACCAGGGCTGGTATTCACCAACCATTCTTGAGAATATTCTAAGTCTTATTCTCCAACGTTTCCTAAATTTGTAAGTAACACAACTCCTGATTGGCTAAACAGAATGGTTAGCCAATCAGAAGTTGTGTTACCTACGAAAAACAAGAGGGCCAAGATGGCCCTGGATCGCTCACCTGAATTTTTGAGAGGACCATAGCCTTTTTTTTTTGAAGGTAATGAAACACTGGAAACAAAATCATTATTTTGCCAAGCAATTTTTAAAAGGTTACCCGTAAAAGTCCTTTCAAAATCTGACCAGCAGTTTCAAAAAAGAAGAATTTTTAGGAGTTTCTTAATTTCCATACAGTGCAAGTAGCCCCCATTCACTAGAGCCATGTTTCTTGACCTATCAAAATTTCAAACAAATTTTGAAAAAGGCCATTCAAGGAATATTTCCGTGAAACAATTTTCAAATCTGACCAGCCGTTTCAGAGAAGAAGAATTTTCAAGAATTTCCATATAGTGCAAGTAGCCCCCATTCACCAGAGCAATATTTCTCGGCAAAACAAACTTTCACGAACAATTTTCGAAAAGGGTCACCCAAGGAATATCTCTGTGAAAATTTTCCAAAATCTGACCAGCCTTCAGAGAAGAAGAATTTTAAAGAATTTCTTCATTGCCCTATAGTGCAAGTAGCCCCCATTCACCAGTGCCATGTTTCTTGATGAATCAAAATTTCGTGAACAATTTTTGAAAAGGGTCACCCAAGGAACATCTCTGTGAAATTGTTTTAAAATCTGACCAGCCGTTTGAGAGAAGAAGAATTTTTAAGAATTTTTTCATTTCCTTATAGCGCAAGTAGCCCCCATTCACCAGAGCCATGTTTCTTGACGGATCAAAATTTCGCGAACAAGTTTTGAAAAGGGTCATCCAAGGAACATTTCTGTGAAATTATTTTAAAATCTGGCCAGCGGTTTCTGAAAAGAAGAATTTTTAAGAATTTCTTCATTTCTGTATAGTGCAAGAAACCCCCATTCACCAGAGCCATGTTTCTTGACAGATCAAAAATTTTCCAAACAAGTTTTGAAAAGGGTCATTCAAGGAACATCTGTGTGAAATTATTTTAAAATCTGACCAGCGGTTACAGAGAAGAAGAATTTTTAAGAATTTCTTCATTTCTGTATAGTGCAAGAAGCCCCCATTCACCAGAGCCATGTTTCTTGACGGATCAAAATTTCTCGAACAACTTTTAAAAAGGGTCACCCAAGGAACATCTCTGTGAAATTCTTTTAAAATCTGGCCAGCGGTTTCAGAGAAGAAGAATTTTTAAGAATTTCTTCATTTCTGTATAGTGCAAGAAGCCCCCATTCACCAGAGCCATTTTTCTTGACGGATCAAAATTTCGCGAACAGTTTTTGAAAAGGGTCACCCAATGAACTGCTGGTTCATGACTTAACAATGAAGGAAATGTTTGGCATCATTGTAGTATTGAACATAAATTTTGCAAGTTCAGTAGATTTATTATTAGAAGTTCAATATGATTGTTAGAACCCAGCAAAGTGACAATGAGTTTGCCGCTCTCTCGTTGAATTTACGGCTGGATTTTTTTTCCTTCAATTTTTTGAGAAAATAAATTCAGCTAGCAAATTGAACTTGAGACTGATAAAGATCAGAAATCAGAAATAAAACCATTCTGAAATCTCGTATACATGCTTGTTTATATTATTGCAAAGGTAGTCCATGCACAGAGTTATGAAAAAAAAATTCAGCCAATTAGAACTTGCCAATGTTCATGAAAACAACCTATATTTTATCCATAAAGTCTCTTATAGTGTCAACTGTATGGGCATCTCACTGTATTGGCTCAACAAGCTGTCTCTGTATGAAAATGGATTAATAGAAAACAAGCATGAAATAGATTAATAGAAAACAAACATCTAAACTATGTTGTAGAATTTATTCTAGTTAAGTTTTACATGTGCATGTAGATCTATCTATGAAAAGTGTTTCTTTTCTTAATCAGTTTTGATGTATTAAGGTAACCGCCCTCCCCAACAATAACAATAATGGACTGAGGAGGCTAACATGAATCAATAATATATCATATTATATTAGTATATTAATCCCCATTTTAAACCTTTACCAAACAATCCCTGATTTTTATGACTTTGATTTCGGAGCCTTTTAAAAACATTGGGAAAAAGGAAAAAATGCTGTTGACTCAGACAATGTTTTTCACCCTGCTGGAAACAAGTTTTAACCCTTTACTCCATAGATACTCATTTCTACGCATTGCATGTAGGAGCGTTTGGTAAACATTGTGGCAAAAGGTGAAATTGCTCGTGAAGAGCAATTTCACCTTTTGCCACAATGTTTTCTATGCTATCAAAAGGTGTAATATACACATGAGAAACAGCTTCATCCTTTCTGTTATTTAGGGTCAATTAGAGATACCATAGAAATGCCTTATGGGGTAAAGGGTTAATTTATGAGTTATGTTTAATTTGTCGTCTGCAAGACTTTGTGCTTTCAATTTGAACCAGTCAAAAATTTTGTTGTTTTGTAAAGAGTTATAAAGAGTATGACTCATATATTTAGAGATCAAAGGGTATAAACTGGTACCTCAGTCTTTTTTTACCCCTTAACTTGATACCAATCAACAAAATTTTGGACTGATCCAAAATGAAAGCATTTGCAGACAACAAAATCAGTGACTCAAGAATTTTTCTTTTTTTTTTGTAAGGGTAGAAAACAATGAAGGAATAGGAGAAAAATGCTGGTAACCAGCATTTTCTATTTTTCCTACAATGCCTTCAAAGGGGTTCTTTCTCAGGGTTATAAAAACCAGGGCCCGTATTCACCAACCATTCTTAAAAACGTTCTCTATCTTATTCTCCTGAATGTTCTACATTTGTAAGTAACACAACTTCTGATTGGCTACAGCATTCGCTGTAGCCAATCAGAAGTTGTGTTACATACAAATTTGGAAAACCTTGGAGAATAAGACTAAGAATATTCTCAAGAATGTTTGGTTAATACGGGCCCAGGAATTGTTTGGTAAAAGAGTTAAGTAAACTTCATGCAAGAAATTTTTGATGCTGCTGCAGTGCAAGACATGAGATTTACTCTTTACCAAAGAAAAATACATCTGATTGTTTTTGAAAAATCCCATTTGTCTGGAAAAAAATGAGTTTAATTGGGTTCATTTCCTTCGGTTTTGCAAAAAATACCATACATGATCTTTAGAATTTATATCTGAACATTTATCATTGATCTCATAGTGGCATTGTCTTTGACAAATGCCATAAAATTGTAGACTGGTTGGAATTTGTGATGACATTTGCAGATGACAATTTTTATGTGGCTAAAATTATGGAATTACATGTAGTCCTAAAAAGGGTAAAACAGGGTTACCCCTTTACCAAACAATACCTGGTTCTTACGGCCCAGAGGAAAGAGCCTTCTGAAAACATTGTGGTAAAATGAGAAAATGCTGTAACCAGCATATTTTCCTTTTCCCACAATATTTTCTACTCTGCTGGAAACATATTTTTATCTTTGAGTGGCATTTATTTTGTCATCTGCAAGTGCTTTCAATTTGGACCAGTAAAAAACTTTGTGATTTGGTGTCAGGTTAAAGTTGTCATAAATGAAGAAATTGTAAAAATTCATGTATATTTCATATATATCGCACAAGCACTATGTTAAAAGTCCCACAATACAGGTACCTTGCTGAATTCTATACCAAGTGACAAAATTTTAGCAAAATAGTGACAGGAAAAAATGAAATTTGGTTGTTTTTTTGGAACGGTAAAAAACTTTGTGAGAAAAATAGAAAATGCTAGTTTCAAAAGGCTTCTTTCTCAGCATCGTTAAAACTTGAAATTGTTTGGGAAAGTGTTAAAACACATATTTAAGTAGAATCTACTTTAAACTTGTTCTTGTGTCCCAAAAATTTAAAAACTTTAGTTTAAATCTCTATAACCAAAAAAGAAATCTTATTTTTCCATTCTGCCAAAGATATACATGTATATATATTACATGAAAACATCATTAGTTTTAAAGGAGAGTTATGCCATTGTAAACAGTACCACACATAATGATATATACAGTAGGATGGTAAAATGTCAATGTACAAATGACCATAGGTCACCACAGACAAGCGAAAAATTTTAGAAATATAAATTTTTTAACATTCAAAAGGGCAAAAATCTATAAACAATTAGAACTGAAACACTGTTTGATAAAAGTACATTTACAACAACAAATGGTAAATGGAGATTACTTAGACAAAGCAAAATTATGAAACTTTTTTCAACAAAATATTGAAAAACAAACCTTAGTGATATAACTTTTTCCCACATAACAAAATATTAGGCTCTCCCATATTTGAAGCTTCTACAGACATAAAGTTTAACCCATTACCACGCAATCCCTACTTTTGACGCCCCTGAGAAAGAAGCCTTTTGAAAACATTGTGGGAAAAGGAGAAAATGCTGGTAACCAGCATTTTCTCCTTTTCCCACAGTGTTTTCTACCCTTCCCAGAACAAATTTCAATTTTTCAGTAGCCTTTATTTTGTCGTCTGCAAATGCTTTCAATTTGGACCAGTCTAAATTTTTCTCGTGTGGTAATGGGTTAATAGCAACTTAAATGTTGACTTTGAAAGAATCATATACTTTGTGGAAAAGGTAGAAAACATTGTTGGAAAAGTAGAAAATACTGGTATATGTACCAGCATTTTCTCCTATTCCAAAATTGTTTTCAAAAGCCTTCTTCAAAGGTTTGTCGAAACTGGATTGTTTGGTATAGGGGTTAGGAAGAACTTGTTCTACTTATTCTATTTAACCCATTACCACACGAGAAAAAATTAGACTGGTCCAAATTCAAAGCATTTGCAGAGGACAAAATAAATGTAACTGAAAAATTGAAATTTGTTTTGGGAAGGCTAGAAAACACTGTGGGAAAAGGAGAAAATGCTGGTTACCAGCATTTTCTCCTTTTCCCACAGGGTTTTCAAAAGGCTTCTTTTCCAGGGGCGTCAAAAGTAGGGATTGAGTGGTAATGGGTTAACCCTAATATAAGCCTTGGCATAGATGGTCATAGTTTTTTCAATCTTTCCTTCATGGTTTCCTTTCATGAGCTATACAGTTCCAAAAATCTTTGGCTTTCTAATGACTATTTGATATAATATCAGAATTTTTAAATAAAATATAAAAGAAACAAAAATGATCAGGATGGAGCCCAGACTTCACTGACATAACTGTTTGTTCTAAATTAGTTGTTTATGACAGATTTAAAATTTTGCAATATATGCTTCCTTTATAATATTCAGCAGTGAATGCAAAAAATATCTTCCAGCAAAAAAAAAACAAAGTCAGCGATAGAAGATGGTTTGGAATGGAAATACATGGTATGCTTGCAACAACAATGAATAAGAGAAAAATATAATGTGACACAACAGTAAAACAAATTAACAATAATAATAATAGCAAAATATGTGATAAATTTACAGAGCTCTTTGAAACAAATAGTTTACAATGAATTGCCATTACAAATTACCCTCACATGGTAATCTGCCCCTCTGGCCCAAGAAGCTTTAACTCTTTACAAGGTGACAAATTTTAGACTTGTAAAAAATGAAAGCATTTGTAAACAACATCTATGTGGTTCAAATGGTGGCCAACTGATTTTGGTAGGATATAAAGTATTGCTGAAAATAAAGGGACAAAGGGGGTGGGGGGTTACTTGCATTTTCTTCCTTTCCTGAATGTTGCATCAAGTGATATTTCTCAAAACAACAAGTTGTTTGTTTTTCGCTTTTTCTAAACTTACTTTGTAGTATGCATTAACCACATACAAAACTAAAACAGTTTTAAAGTTTTCCCTTGGCAACAAAAATAGGGGGTCATTATGACCTTCTAGTAAAAGTGGGGTTCATTTTAAACTTATGGGGGTCACAACAAAATGTAACTGGCTTAGAAAAAAGTTACTAGTTGTTGAACTATTTGTGTGTGTGTTTTTTTTTTGTGCTCTATTCACAGTAAATATTTGTACACCCTAGATATGTGTAATTATATGGTGATAAATACACAATAACACCAGAGTTTTTCTGTATATTGAGAAGCTTACAACATAGTTGGCACCTTTTTCATATTTTAGGGTATACTTTTTCATGCAGATTTCTCTAATATTAATCTTTCAAGGGTATCATCATGACCACTAGCCTTTTGATGATGTACAAACTTAAGGTTGAATTTCCACTTTTGTTCAGCCTCTCTCTCTCTCTCTCTCTCTGGTAAAGGGTTATTTTCCTTTGTCTTTTTTATCACAGGAATTGACAATTTAGTTGCTGAAATAGCTTGTAGTCTGCCAGACTGAGAAATAATTATTGTTTTTCTAGCTACAGAATATCCATATCGGCTGAAAGTAAACTGATTTCTCCTAAGGTATGATATCTGTATTTTGACCCATGGATCATAATCATGCCGCTATTTTCAACAAACAACAAAGTAATCAATTTGCAGTTACCCTCAAGACCTTGAAATGTGTTTCATGAT
Organism: Tridacna crocea; assembly: GCA_943736015.1. Classification (NCBI taxonomy): domain Eukaryota; kingdom Metazoa; phylum Mollusca; class Bivalvia; order Cardiida; family Cardiidae; genus Tridacna; species Tridacna crocea. The sequence goes on along the minus strand of OX031063.1, from coordinate 33,929,984 downwards.
ACTGTTGCAAGGTGTTTTATCATTTGATTTTTGTTAGTGGGAGTCATTACAGACAGCAAGAATGATGATAATCTTGACAGAAGCTGTACTGTTTTCAATAAAGATCGACTGGTTTAGTTTAGACCATTCAAAAACCAATGGTATTTTAGTAAAATCTATACACAGTGTTTTGTCCAATTTCTCTTTGCACTCCAGATATTTTCACCTAATTGCAATGTAACAGTGCCTGTAGTACATACATATTAGTAACTCTCATTGTATTTGTAAGTCAAGAATGATGTATCACTGGAAAACCTGTGGATCATTTTCCTCAAAATATATCAAAATGCAGAAAATCATGCATTAATACAAATCATGCTTCAAGGAAAACCCTGCTATTAGAACTTGTTCAAACTGAAAGCATTTGTAGACAACAGTTAAAATGTAACAGAAATACTGAGATTCATCTGTGAAAGATCAGAAAACATTTTGGGAAAAGAAGTAAAAAGCATTGTGGGAAATGGAAAAAGCCTTTTCTCCATTTTTCATAATGTTTTCGAAGCCTTTATCCTTAAAAGCTTGTTAATAGTTAGGATTGTTTGGTAAAGGCTTAAAGCTTGGTCAGTGAAGTACAATGTACATGTATACCAAATCTAGTACATAGGTCATTTTAATTACACATTCAACTAAAGAAGCTAGAATCCTGTTGTAAAAAGTTTTCTTGGTGATTATGCAATAAGATTAAATGACTACATTGCAAATGGCACAGTAACAACTTGAGAATTAAACTGAGAGGGGTTCCTAACCCTCTATCAATATGGATTCAGACATGCTTCAGGGATTATTTGGGTATTTTCCCTTCCATCAGGATGACAAATGTGATGCATTTTTGCCTTTGGTTTTTCTTTCTCCCAATATGTTTTCAAAAGCCATCTTTCTTATGATGGGAAAAACATGGAATCAACTGTAGAAATGTTTAACAATGCTGAATTTTTTGGTGATCATTCCATCCATGCTAATGTTCAAAACAGAATGGTACTGAATTATGCCTTTCTAGCACAAAGATGTACAACCTGAAAACAACATTCACAAGTTCAATTTTGATTTGATTATAATACATGTATAATGGCAGAGGATGAATCAATGTATTACACAAAAAGGTGAATCAACAGGAGACTGAAACTTCTGAATAACTGTGATGCTTCTGATATATCCATCCTTTCCAACATCAAGATTGTCATATACCAATGAAGAAATGTTAATGAAGGATTGCACCAAAGGAGTTTAATTTTTCTGGAGAAAAGCATTGATGTCTACTCAGATACTGATGGAGTTAGGAACAGTTTCAGGATCTAACACTGTATACGGTGGATTCCTCTTCGTGTTTCTTTCCTTGATTATCTTACTAATCTCTGCAAGGTCTTCACGGAATCTGTGAAATAACAGACAGATATTGTATAGATCATAACATTTAAGTAAATAACTTTTATGCTTTGAGGGTTTTGTTTTATACTGCATGCCAAGGAAATTAATGGACTGTTACTCCTACTTAAGATTGTTCAAAATCAAAACCATCTGCAGGGGAGTAGGATTTAACTACAAATTCTTATAATCTTTAGTGTACATTATCCATTAACTCATCACCAAACGACAATATTTTAGGCTTGTCTAAATCGAAAGCATTTGCAGACGACAAAATAAAAGTGATTGAAAATCTACAATTTGTTTTGTAAAGGGTAGAAAACAATGTGGGAAAAGGAGAAAATGCTGGTTACCAGCATTTTCTCCTTTTCCCACAATGTTTTCTAAAGGCTTTTTTCTCAGGGTTGTCACGAGTAGAGATTCTGTGGTAATGGGTTAAACTTGTAAAAAATCTTAGGTATTTTTAATAAATCCTACACAAAAAAATTGTTACAACTTCTTATTCATAGTTGGCTTCAAAAGACTGATGTTCATACCTGTTTACGAGAATAGAGGTAAATGAAACAAATTGATCCACTGAATTAAACTTTCTTACTCTTCACCTGTCAATATATTTTTGAGCTGGTCCAAGTACAGTTAAACCTGTGTTAGAGACCACCTGCATTAAACAATCTACTTCTATAGGAGACTACTATTCTGATACTACATCCCTTCTTAAATCTACCGAATATGACTTGCATTTAAAGACCACCTGCTGTAAAAGTCCACTTTTATTACTTCCCTTGGGTGGTCTCTGAATACAGGTTATACTGTATGTGAATCTGCAGACTACAAATTAGATGTGACAAAAATAGAACGGATTCATACCAGGTAGGGTAAAATCAATTTCGTAAAAGAAAAGAAAATGTTGGTCACAAAAGTCTTTATTTTTTTTTCAATATTGTTTTCAAAAATTTCCTAGGGATATTATAGTAAACAGTTTAGGACCTGAAGTTTATAGCTTTCAAAAACATTGTGCACACTTTCATGTTGATAAGGCTTAACACTTATCCTAGTTACATGGAACTTTCAGTCTTATGGTAAATCCCTGAATAATACTACTTTTAATCTATTTTTTTTTTTTTAGGAAAAATATCTCCATATCAAACACTGCAGATCCAAGATCACACTACATATTTTATGGAGTCTGATGTTGATCTGCACTGTCCACAAAAGATGACAGAGTCATGCTTGGCAGATTAACTCTTTACCAAATGACAAAATTTTGGACTAATCCAAATTTAAATCATTTGCAGTCGACAAAATAAAATCAATGTGAATGAGAATTGAAATTTGATTTGGAAAGGGTAGAAAACATTGTCGGACAAGAAGAAAATGCTGGTTTCTAGCATTTTCTCCTTTTCCCACAATGTTTTCAAAGGCTTTCTTCTTAAGCCTTTTCCCATAATATTTTTAAAGGCCTTTCTTTCTCAGGGTTGTTAAAATTAGAGATGGTGTGGTAAAGAGTTAAGGGTTAATACATTCTACATACTCATCAACAATCTTTCTAGCCTCTGGTTCAAAAATGTACTGGACTTCAAAGTCCCCTAGACTTTTTGTTCCTCTCTGGCTGAGTATTTTGGTCACTGTCATCACATCCAAGGTTGTAGGTTTGTCTGGTAGGGATTTCACAATCTGGCTCTCCTCTAGTGGGGTCTACATTGTGAAAATATAACAGGTAAATGATCTAGAGCAAGTACATGTAACTTATGAGTCTAATTACCTCCTTAAGTAGAGTTGGCCTGGGTTCATCTAACAACCGTTGCACACATGATTTTTCATCTGCTAGTACATGTATCTTAATAAAATGTCTCTGAAATTATGGGTATTTTTTGAAAGGATAGAAAACAAAGTTATGAAAGGAGAATATGCACAAAAAAATAATGTGTAGCTCAAACCACAGACTAGTTTTTTTTTAAAAAAAGAAATGAAAATATTTTGAGAAAAAGAAGAAATTCTGATAATCAGCATTTCAACAAGCCCTCTTCTTCAGGATCAATGGACCTCAGAATTGATTTTAAAACTCTTTACCACATGACCATATTTTAGGCTGATCCAAAGTCATTTAGCATATGCAGGTGCCAAATAATGTGAATCTAATAATAAGGTTTTAATAAATTGTTAAAAAACATTGTGGGGGGAAAAAGGAGAAAATGCTGGTTACCAGCATTTTCTCCTTTTTCCCCCAATGTTTTTCAAGGTCAACTTTCATAGGGCTTTTAAAACTAGGAAATTTTAGTAATGGGTCAACCAAACATCGATGCACTCATAACGTTCATTTGTTACCTTGTCTTTTGGAGGCGTTCCTGTAATGAAGGCAGGGTAGTTGGGTGGGAAAGCATATTCATCGTACTGGGGGAAGTTAGTTGATGCATGGGCCACACTGCAGGTGTAGATGATACTGGTCAGAACAATGTATAGTTGGTCCTTTGAGGTGAAACTGCCATTTCCTGGAACACCCTGCATTGAAATCAAGAAGTGATTAGCTATTTCAAGTATTCCAAGTATTATGTTACCAAACAATCCCTTACTTTATCCACCCTGGGGAGGAAAAAACCTTTAGAAAATATCGTTGGAAAAAGGAGAAAATGCTGGTAACCAACGTTTTCTCAGATTTCCCACAATGTTTTTTAAACCTTCAAAGAATGTCAGTATTTTTTTTTTCTGATTTCCAATACCTCATCTGCACATGCTTTCATCTTTAACCCATTACCACACAATCCCTACTTTTGACACTCCTGAGAGAAAGCCTTTAGAAAACATAGTGGGAAAAGGAGAAAATGCTGGTAACCAGCATTTTCTCCTTTTCCCGCAATGTTATCTATCCTTTACAAAACAAATTTCAAATTTTCAATCACTTTTATTTTGTCGTCTGCAAATGCTTTCAATTTGGACAAGCCTAAAATTTTGTCATTTGGTAATGAGTTAAAAGAGTCTATAATTGGTGGATAGTGAAGATCAGAATAAGACGGTGTACCAAGACTTGATACACGTATGTAACTCATCCATATAGTAAACTGATTCAATAAAAGCTTCCTTTTTTTCCACAGGGTAATGACTTAATAAAAGCTGAACTGTACATGTATCATTATATCATACCAATAAGCCACAGCCTCCTTTTTCTCTCTCCTTTACAAGCTCAGCTGCCCAGCCTTGTATTTCCCAGTCTCCTGTGATCTTGTCACTTGAATCTGTAAAACAGCAAGACTCTTTCAAAGACCAGGAAAACTCATTTATTCTTTTCACATTGAGTTTTTGTATAACAATTAATTAACAGTTAAAAACTTACCATTTCTATTTGCCTGGTAGAACCACATGTAGGGTCAGGAAATTAACATGAATTATTGGTAAATTAAGAGTATAGAAAAAACGTCCATAAAACTTCAGGAAAAATGCTCTTTATTATTAGGAAAACTTTATAGAAACTTACTAAAACATGCAGGACTTAACCCTTCACCAAACAATTCCTGGTTTGTACAACCCTGAGACAGAAGCCTTTTGAAAACATTGTGGGAAAAGGAGAACATGCTGGTTTTCTACCCAGCTGGAAACAAATTTCAATTTTTGAGTTACGTTTATTTTGTCATCTGCAAATGCTTTCAATTTGTACTGGTCTAAAATTTTGTCATTCGGGAAAGGGTTAAATATTTTAATACTGTTCTACAGTATGCTAGCTGTAAAATTTTAACAGCTCACTTACGGTTTGTGGGTTTAACCATCCTTTATTTATGGTTCATTTGCTTCATGAATATAAATGACTTTTATCTCTTGGAAATATTGCAACAACAATACAGATTTGGGCATGTTGCACCACTGCATAATCACAATATCAATGATAGATAAAAAAAGTATTCTTTAACTTACATGGAAAATGTTGCGGTAAAAGGAGCAATTACCATTCCTCCTTTTTCCAAAGCCTTAAAAAAAATACTTACCATAGTACAAGTCTACATATTTTTTGACATATTTGTTGATTGCCTCATACAACAACAAAGCATCATCTCTAAAGTGGTAGCCAGGCAGTACATTAGAGTCATATACCTGTAAAACATGAAACAAAATTAAGAACCATTTATCACACTATCCCGATTTCTAACAACCTTAGAAAAAAAAAAGCCTTTTGAAAAACATTGTGGTAACCACCATTTTCTCTTTTTCCCAAAATGTCTTCTTTTTTTTTTTTAATACATTTATTGCACCTTAATTAATTCATATTGAATATCTCACTAGTACTTGATGTTTAATTGTTTTTGGATGCAAATTTGACTCTAATTCTCATTTTAATATTCTTTGCATTCATAGGCTACCAGCCCCTATACAAGTACATAGTACAAAATCAAAACACATTTGTTAACGCGTAGGGATAGTAAAAGTATAATGGTATAAGATATCATGGAATGATATTACTAAACAGTCAGTTCGGACCCAAACTAGCTTGAAACCCTACTCAAATTACAGTTTGACCAAAATATAAATAAGATTAGCGGATGTGATTAAAGTCCATTCTAAGCAATATTCAGCTTATGGGATTCAAAAATCAAAATTCTACGAATCTTAATAATGATTAGAACTAGATCTTTTTTGCTCTGGCATGAGAGGTTAACATACATCTCCATATTACATAATATCACAATAGACATAATAGACATTACATCATTATGAAGCCATTTTGTTTAACAACCAACTAAATCATGAGGTAAAATGGTCCTCTGACATTCAGAAAATGTTAACAATTTGGACAAGTCTAAACAAGTTAACCCTTTACCCCGTAAGGCATTTTTATGGTATCTCCATTGACCCTAAATAACAGCAAGGATGAACCTGTTTTTTTATGTGTATTATGACACCTTTTGATAGCATAGAAAACATTGTGGCAAAAGGTGAAATTGCTCGTCATGAGAAATTTCACCTTTTGCCACAATGATTTCCTAAGGTTCCTACAAGCAATGTGTAGAAATGAGTATCTATTGAGTAAAGGGTAAAAAGAAAAAGATTCACCTACCACATTATATTTATATCATATTATCAAACACCTCTCATAAAGAAAAAAATGATTAATGTAAAATGTCTTTACCCTTTCCAAACCAATCTCTGGTTAACACAATCCTGAAAAAGAAGCCTTTTGAAAACATCTTGGGAAAAGGAGAAAATGCTGGTAACCAGCATTTTTGTCTTTTCCCATGACGTTTTCTACCTGTCCAGATTCCAATATTACTTATGTAGTATGCAAATCCTTTTAATTTGGACCAGTCTAAAATTTTGTCCTTTGGTCAAGAGTCACCCTCAAATTGAAACCTTTAATGACCTTTGCTAAGAGTAGTATAAGAAACGAGAGAGTAAGAAAATATTTGCCTTCAAAATCATATCATATTTATATGATGTTATCTAATATCACTTATATAGGAAAAATGATTAACTCTTTCCCAAACAAGCCGTGTCTGCAGTAAAAGTCTTTTGAAAACACCGTGGGAAAAGGAGAAATTGCTCCTAATGAGCAATATCTCCTTTTCCCCCAGTGTTTTCTACCCTTCACGAGAACTTTCAACCATTTTCTCCAAATGTAAAATTGTCGTCTGCCAACTCTTTCAGTTTGGAAGAGTCCAAAATATGTCATGTGGGAAAGGGTTAATGTAAAATGTCTGTCAAGGAACATAGTCTTTAAACTGTACAGTGCTATTTATTACATTTATTTATTTTGCAGCAAGCTTTGATACAGACCACTATCAGATTTTACAGCACAGTACAGCAGTCTGATCTCTGATCTACACTGCCCATATCACATCACCATTTTGACAAAAACAACCTTTGAGTTGCATTTGTGTTAGTCTTTTAGCAGCTCTAAGGGTTAACTATGTCTTTACCATCTGATCACATCTGGACATTGTAGATCAAGATCAGACTGCAGATCTCTGATCTACATCGTCACTGATATATTTTAGATTGTGACAAAGCCGTCTCTTGGTCTTGTGGAGGAAAATGTATTTTTAGCCTTTAAAACGATGTAATATATTTATTCAGTTGTGAAGGAGTTGATTTATCATATGAAATCCGAGTCACATTAAAGCTACAATCATTTGGAATGAAACAGGAAATTAAGAAATGTAGAAGATATCACAAAATCTGAAGATTTTTTTTAAATATTTTTTTCAGTATTTTCATTGCAAAAACTAAATATCGAGAAATGTGGAAATTACAGAAGCAATCCCTACAGATTTTGTGTTGCCATGACAATAAAGCCATTGAACTTTTTACAGGGCAACAAAAACTTTAGAAATTGCCAACATTAAAAGCATTGCTTTTTCTATGTTTTGCAATACCAAAGCAGCACAATATCACATCTGAAATAACTCCTACTCTCCATTTTGGATTAGAATACTCATTTAGTGCACTCTAATCTTGATCTACATTATCTACATAAGCAAATGAATGTGCTAGAGGTTAAATTCATGCCTGGAGGGGTCCATTTATTCATTATCTAACCCTTTACCACATAATGCCAACTTTTGACGCTCCTGGAAAAGAAGCCGTTTGAAAACATTGTGGGAAAGGGAGAAAATGCTGGTAACCAGCATTTTCTCCTTTCCCCACAATGTTTTCTACCCTATCAAAGATAATTTGCGCTGTTTGAGCCACAATGAAATTGCTGTCTGCAAATGCTTTCAATTTGGACAAGGCTGAAATTTTGTCATCTGGTAAAGGGTTCTTACTGAATGTATCTGCAGTTATCAACAATAATGTCAAATATTCTGACAAAGAAAGCCTTTGAAAACATTGTTGGAAAAGGTGAAAATGCTGTAACCAGCATTTTCACCTTTTCCAAAAATGTCTTCTACCTTTCTCAATACAAATTTCAGTTTTCAGGTTACATTTATGTTGTCATCTGCAAATGCTTTGAATTTGGACTAGTCCAAAATGTTGTCGTTTGGAAAAGAGTTAAACTTGGGAAAAATAAATGAATGATGTTTTATAGCACTTCAAGAGCTATGTACATTTAGCCTGTATAGGGCCTTTTTTTATGAAAGAAGATCGAATCATAATGCTATAAAGCACAGCTTTATCAGACCTTTCGTCTTTTCAGATCCTCGGGTAAGGTTCCGTGTACATCCATTCTCCACAAGTTGATTCTGAAGAAATACATGAAGTTACAAATGTCATAAATAGCTGCATGGAAAAAAACTGTCATTTACTCTACACATTTAGAACTCCTTTGAAAAAAGAAATCCATCTCTCTGTCACTTGCTTTAATTCACTCCTTAACAATTGACAAAATAGCCAAAACTCAACTGAATTGAAATTATTTGCAGCCAAAAAATTGACTCTTACCACACAATCTGGAGCTTTAACAACCCTGAAGAGAAGACTTTTGAAAACATTGTCGGAAAAGGAGAAAATGCTGAAAACCAGCATTTTCTCCTATTCCAACATTGTTGTGAATCAAAGTTTACAGTAACCTGTAGCACTACAATAATTTTGTCGTATGCAAATGCTTTCAATCTGCTAGAGTCCAAAATTTTGTCATTTGGTAAAGAGTTAAATGTGGCTGAAAAAGTGATCACCGTCTGTGAAATGATAGAAACACAATAGTAGGAAAAGATAAAATGTTGGTAGCTAGTATTTTCTCCTTTTCTGACAATATTTCAAACTATTTGGTGGGGGAGGGGAGCAGAAAAGAGGTTTGAGGGAGAAAATACTGGTTTTAACATAATGATCAGCATTTCATCCTTTTCCACAATGTTTTCAATGCCTTTCTTACTCCAGGCTGTAGACATATATAGATCACTTGGTAAAGGATGAATCAACCATTGAAGTGTGTTTCTCACTACTATACTTAGCCCTGCAGCTAGTGTAGATCAAGATAAAACAGCATAAAACATGCAGTCTGATCTTTGATCTGTACAAACTATTTTGCTCATACATTCTTGACAAAAATGATACTGACTATTGAAAGTATCTAGGTCTTATTTCTAGACTGAAAAAAGCTGGTAAGTTTGCCTCTTTAATCCACTACCATACAAGACCCTGAGATAGAAGTCTTTTGAAAACATTGTGGGAAAAGGAGAAAATGCTGGTAACCAGCATTTTCTCCTTTTCCCACAATGTTTTTTACCCTGCTAGAAACAAATTTCAATTTTTGAGTTATGTTTATATTGTCATCTGCAAATGCTTTCAGTTTGGACCAGCCTAAATTTTGTCGTTTGAAAAAGGGTTAAGGCAAAATATTACTTTCTCTGGAAAGTCTTGGTTGCAGACTCCTTCTATAAATAACAGAAAGATACCTACCCTCTTCTGATGAGTTCAAACATTCCTTTTATTCCAATGTTCATGGTTTTGTCTACCCAGCCATTGGGTGATACCAGTAACTCTAAACCCCTCCTGAAAAATAAGGTGATGATAAAATTCATTTAATCTCTTTCTGTGCTAAATCTATAAATTTCACCTCTGTTATATCTTTACAACACAATCCCAATGTTTAATGACCCTGAGAAAGAATCCATTTGAAAACATTGTGGAAAAAAGAGAAAATGATTACCAGCATTTTCTTCTTTTCCCACAATGTTTTCAGAAGGCTTTCTTCTCGGAATAGTCAAAAGTCAGGGTTGTATAGTAAAGGGTTAAAGCCATTTTCCATTCATGGAACTGAAAGGGTTAGAATAAATACCAGAGCTGGCACTGAATGTGACTTTTAAAATACCTCCGCCAGTGCTTTGACAGAAACAGGCAATTTACTTGTGTTTCGCCGACAGACGGACACACAGATGGACACATAAACAGGGAAGCTGATTCCAGTACACCCCCAAAAACACTCGTTTTGCGGGGATATAATAATGCAACCTAACAAGAAGTTCATGTATACTAGAACCTTCATGATGAAAAAATTATAAAAAATTAACTACACATAAAGCCACAAGTTTCAACTCAAGTCAGCCTGAAAGGACTGCATAGGCTGATCTAAATCAATACTTTCTGCAGATACATTAACTCCCTTTTCAGAGGGAATAGCTCATTTCATTTACCTGTATATTATTCATTTACAGAGCAGAGCCACATTTGTGTTGATGATGCAGTAAGGTAGAGAAAGTGTGATGCAGAGAAGGTTAGACTTCAAAGGCTGATCTGGGATGATAGTTTTTTGCATATTCATTGAACATCCTTTTTCACAGAGAATGGTTGGTTATTTGCATTTATTTATCGTCGCTACCGGTTACCCATCTGAGCGACACCTCCAGAAGACAGTTAGTTGTTATGGGGGATAGTGCAAGGATACAGGTAGAAACTTACTGAGAGCTTCGCCTGGTCCTTTAAGTGCTCTGCATATAGCACTGTCACACGGGACCTCAGTTTAATGTCTCATCCGAAAGACTATTGGTAATTTTAGTTGGCCAGTTGGGGATTCAAACCCACAACCTGTAGTGACCCGAAACATTATGTTCACGAGTCTTACGCTCTACCTACTGAGCTATATCGGCTGGTTGTCACAGAGAATGGCTTATTCCATTCACCTACATACAGCAGACTAAGAGTTCACTTACGTGTTGATGGCAATCAGGTAGAGGAAGTGTGGAGCCAGAAGTTTAAAAACAGGATGGGACTGTGACAAGTTCCTGTGTGTGACCACAGTGACACCCTCCATCAGTAAGTGAGTGAAGCCTGAAAAAGAATTATTGATACATAATGATCTAACTTTTTTTCCAAAAATTCTTCAAGCTTCTAAAACAGCTCAATCAAAGTTTCTAAAAACTGGATAATTATCTCATTACCAAGCCACAAAATTTTGGATTGGTCCAATTTGAAAGCAATTGCAGCCGACAACATAAATGTGAATCAGGAATTTAAATTGCATTTGGGGAGGGTAAAAAACAGTGTGGGAAAAGGAGAAAATGCTGGTTACCAGCATTTTCTCCTTTTCCCACAATGTTCTTATAAGCTGTCTTTCTCAGGGTCGTTAAAAGTTGGGATTGTGTGGTAAAGAGTAGTTTGGTTAATCCTTTACCAAACAATCCCGGGTTTAAACCCTAGAAAGAAGGGCTTTTGAAAACACTGTTGGTAAAAGAGAAAATGCTGGTTGCTGGTACCTACATTTTCTGATTTTATCACATTATATTGTGGCTATATCTACTTATTTAAGGACAAACACTGCTATATAAAAAACATCGTTGTCTGTAAAGTCCTTCAATATACATGTATCTTAACCCATCACCAAACAATACTGAGTTTGACTAAATCTGGAAAGAGGCCTTTATAAAACATTGTGGCAAAAACAGAATATGCTGGTCACCAGCATTTTCTCCCTTTCCCACAATGTGTTTTACTCTATCAAGAACAAATTCATCAGATCTTTAACTTACTGCTGCAAATGCTTTCAATTTACACCAGCCTAGAATTTGTACCGTTTAGCAAGGATTTAAACTTGACTTAAAATGCAACCAAATTTTTTGCCTGTATAAATCTAATGAATTTGCAGACCAGTGTGGGTCATATAGTGGGATTTGTCTTTAAAAGGGAGGAAAACATAGTGGGAAAAGTACTAAAATGCTGGTAATCAGTATTTTTTGTTTTCCTATAGTCTTCTCCAAATGCCTCATCCTGTTTTTGGTCGGTTTGCCTTTGAAAGGGTAGAAAGCATTTACATTGTAGTAACAAGAAGGTGAAAGCATTTTCCACTTTTCAGACAATGTTTTCAAAAAGGCTTTTCTTAGAGTCTTTAAACACTGATTTTTTTCATCAACCCTTTACCAAACAACCCTGACTTTCAATGACCCTGAGAAAGAGATCTTTTGAAAAAATTGTAGGCAAGAGGAGAAAATGCTGGTAAATAGCATTTCCTCCTTTTTCCTCAATGTTTTCACCCTATCAGAGAGCTTAAGCTCATCTGTACCAGATTTGAATTTGTTGTCTACAGATGTTCTGAATTTGAAAGTGTCTAACCTTAGTCATATGGGATGGGTTGCGGCAAGTGTTAAATAAAATGAAGGATACATGTCTTTTCAAGTATCAACCATCCTGGTATATCTCATTTCAATTTCACAGGTAGGCTGTTTCTTTCATTCATATTATAATGGTATGCAATTTATCTTCATCAACCATTTGCAATAGAAAAGCTAACATAAGCCTTAAAATTACAAAGCTCTCCACAAAAAAGGCTTTTTATACGCTATTGCACCAGCTTATATCCTGATGTTCTGAAATGTATCTGCTGATTTAACACTTTATATGAAAATCACAAGACTGACAACTTTGATGAAAAAGACTTTGGAAAAAAAATTTGAGAAAAGGAGAAAATACTGGTAACCAGCATTTTCTCCTCTTCCCAATTTGTTTTTCCCTTTTATGGGCATTTTTTTTTTGTATGAGGCATGTATAAATTGTCATCTGCATATGCTTTCAATTTGGACCAGTCTAAAATTTTGTTGATTGGTAAAGGGTTGACAAAAAATGATGCAAGTACTTTGAATGTTAATGCAGTATATATCCTGAACAAAATTCCATTAACCTTTTACATAAGCATTCCAGCATTTTATATGACCCTGGAGAAAAAGGCTTTTAAAACATAGTGGGAAAAAGAGAAAAGGCAATCTTTTCTACCCTTCAACATACCACACAAATATCCAAAGTTGAGCAACATGTGTCCTCTGCATCTGCTTTCTTTTTGGACAGTTCTTCCATTTTGATGCCTTAGAAAAAACAAACTTCTAAGAGATGAACACACAGTCCAAGCTTTAGTGGACTGTAATGATTAATTCAGACTGCATGAAATGATCTTTCCTCCTTTTGCCTCAATTTTTCCAAAGTTTTTCATGCAGTCAGATATCAAAAAAAGTTTTCTGTAGGATGTGACCTGTCAAAAGATTTTTCAAATATGAAGGAAGGGAAAGCATACCCAAATGTGTCAAAGACTGGTGTACATTTGCATCTGCGTTGTTGAACCACATCTTTGCAGCCATCCAAACATATGGTGGATCAGTCGGTAAAAAGACCTACATAGATAAATCAAAATACCTCATTACAGTTTACCTCTCTGCATAACAATTCTACCCTCCGGAAAATTTCTGTAGAAAAAATTGTGGACAAAAAGGAGAAAATGACGGGACCAAGCATTTTCTCCATTTCCTACAAAGTTTTCTACCATAACAGTATGGTGTTTTAACTATCATAATGAAAATGGCTAACGAAAACATTGTGGGAGAAAATCAGAAAATGCTGGAAACTGTCATTTTCTGTAACTTTTCTCACAATGAATTCTAACCTTTCGCAGGCAAATATCATTATTTTTTTCAACATTTATTATCTTGTCAGCAAATCCTTTCAATTCAGACAGGTCTTAAATATAGTTCTATGATAAAGAGTTCATTCCTAGATAATTTTTTTTCAACAAATCAGAAGACCAGTCTTTTTATTTAGATTTCGACAAATACCTCTTCAGCATTCTCAACGCTTTGATCATGTAGTTTTTAATTTGGAGAAATCCTGAAGAATGCCAGAACTAAAACATTGAAGCATTCTAAATGAAATTCATTCAGCATGTCATTGATCTTTTTTATTTGTCTGCAATGCTGAAATATTCTGGCTAGAAGTAATCTTGAATTGCTGTTACGAGTACAAGTAGGTCTATTTACATGTAGGTTGTTTTTCTAGACTGAAAACAAAAAAGAGAAATATCATTCAAATGTTACCTTGAAAGTCAACCAACTTTCAATCAAGTTCAACTAAGCAAATGGATGCTTTTTGTATCATTGCGCCAATAGAACAATATGAGCAAGTGAAGCTATTTTCAATGAAAAATTACCATTTCCAAAATCGATGGCCTCACCCAGTGTATTTTAAATGCCATTTTCAAATACATATCTGAGTGGTACCAAAAAACTCATTTGTCAAAGAAAAATTGGGTTCATTTCCAAGGCTTTTCACAAAATATGATACATGGTCTTCAAAATTCAATTTTGAACTCAAAGTGGTTTTTCTTTGACAAATATCACAAAACAAGTCTGACATCATCGATTTTTTTTTCATAGATGACAGTGTTAAAAAAAAAAACGTGGATCCATTGTGCAGTCTGAGCTTTATCTTTTAAGAGTTTTCAGAAAATGTAAAAATGTTCAGACCACAATGACAGATGCAGATGGAGATATGAAAGTACCTTGACCCTCTCTTTAAAAATAGCCCAGCTAATACTGACCCTAGAAAAGAAAGTCCCCTTTTATATGAAGGAATAAAGCATGTATTCAGCATGGGCAATGATACAAGAAACAATGTCCTCATAATATGATTGACTGAATTTGCATTTATTTATCGTTGCCACCTGTTTCTCATAAGGGCACTGCCCCCTGAAAGCTGTTTGTATTGTTATGGGGGATAGTGAAGATACAGAATGAAACAGATTCTAAGTTTTGCCTGCTTCTTTAACATGCTTGGTGAGTAGCACCATCACGCCGGACCTCAGTTTAATGTCTCATCCAAAGACTATTAATAATCATGGATGGCCAGCCATGGGTATGGAACCCACATCCTCAATAACATAAGTTCTGCCCTCTTCCAACTGAGCTATGCAGGCTGGTCCCCCATAATATGAAGAAGTATAGCATGTATTCAGCATGGTTATCATTTTCACACATTGACACTCTGTGCTCTGCAAAAATGCATATTGCTTTGTGCATATCTGTTTTGACATTTTCAGAGGTAATCCATCAGATGATTGCAATATTTTAACATTTCTCTATGGAGATGTTAAAGAGGTATTAAAACAGATGGCAATTGCAGTTTGTCAGTTAAATGCAATAAATTGGAATTAGCAGATTACTGAAAAAGTGCTGAAATTTTCTGTTTGTTGCTGTCAGTCAAAACTGATATCCTTGTTTCATGAACTTAAATGAGGAGAGGTCTGGATCAAATCTGCCAATATGAGATTGACAAATTTGTTACAAATACATTTTTCTCTATGTGTTATTTGTAAGGGTAATGATATTTTTCCATTAAGTTTTTAAGGTTTGACACATCAAAAATAGACTGGTTATCACAGAGCTCCAGATAGAGGGACTGAATTTGGTTTTAAAATTGAAAATATTAATTGTTCTCCACTAAACCCTATGTTGTGTGCACTCATTAGAATAGTCTCAACAAGACTATTCTAACGTGTACCCACAACATAGGGTTTAGAAGAGAAATAATGGATTTAAAAAACCCTCACTCCCTCTCTGGTTATAATATTACATGTTCATACAATGTTAACCTTTAGAGCAGTGAAAGTAACTTCATTAATATCAAATACATTTGCAGTCTGATCTTTGACCAATAAATACCAAAACTTTGTGAAATATTTCTGGTTGTTCTTTTCAGACTTTTCCATACATGTACATATATATTTAGAATATTCTTCTAATCCCTACAATGTTTTCTACCTGTAAAAGACAAACACCATGAGTTGTACCAGATTTAATTTGGTCAACTACCAAATGACAATATTTTAGGTTTTTCCAAATTGAAAGCATTTACAGACAACAAATAAAAGTGACTGAAGATTGAAATTTGTTTTGTGAAGGGTAGTAAACATTGTGGGAAAAGGAGAAAATGCTGGTTACCAGCATTTTCTCCTTTTCCCACAATGTTTGCTAAAGGCTTCTTTCTCAGGGTCATCAAAAGTAGGGATTGTGTGGTAAATGGTTACTGCTTTCTAAATTGAAGAGTCTGTAACCTTGTCAAATCCATAGGGGTCCCTAGTTTGATTCCGGGCACCCATAGACCATACGTTTATCACATATAGTCTATGGGAGACAGGAGTCAAACTACAGACCCCTCTGGTCAAATCATGAAACAGTTGATTAAAGAATAAATTCTAAAACCTGTCAATATTGACAGCACTTCAAGACATTCAGGTGAATGCAGCTAAAATGATGAGATTTGTCTTTGAAACGATGCGATTTGCTGGTTACCAGTATTTTCTTCTTTTCTCACAATGTTTTCAAAAGCTGCCTACTTCGGTCGTTCAAAACCCCAGATTGTGTGGCAAAGAGTTAAGAAAATGTACAAGGATTTTAGATAGTCAGAGTGATGCCTCTTATCATTTCTCCAATTTTAGATCTTATTATCTAACATAAATTGATTTATTTCAAATGCCGATTTTATTAGTACATTATTCAGTATCTCTTTTTTTCTCATTTATTTATTCAAATTATTCAAAATATTTCAAATCAGGTAATGGGTTAGTAATCTTCCATAAAAATGATTACAGCAGATCATTAATGGAAATCTTAAACTATAAACCCTTTGATTGCAAAATAAATAAAAATTTTTAGCACATGTTAAAACAAAACATTGCTTGATCAATCTGTTTCAAAAATCTTTGTGCTAGCAAAAATCTCACTGTATGGGGGCAGGGTAAGATAGTAGATATAGAGGATATTTGTCTTTTTTGGTGAAAGATCAAAATTTATTTCATCAAATGGACACCATCGGTAATATTTTCACGAGTGGCACAGCCACGAGTGAAAATATTACCGATGGTGTTCACGAGATGAAATAAATTTCGATCTTTTACCGAAAAAGACAAATATTCTGTTTATTTCAAGCTTTTAAACCATTCTGGGAGGAGCTTTATCAAACTCCAGTACAGTTCTTTTCCATTATTCCCCGTGGCGTACCCCTCCCCCATAGCAACGTATTACAATATTACGTCAAGCGCGAGAAATGTAAGGTCATATTTCCCATCTGGTTGTCAGGCACGCACAATTTACCTAGGCAACAAGAACGTGAAAAATAGTATTTTCACTGGTGGTACCAGTGTAAGATCGAAAAATATTTTCACTGCTATTTCTCGATATCCTAACGGAAAGCATGAAATAAAACAATAATCTACACCTTTCAACAAAATATGCATAAAGTCATCCTTAGTGGCCTAAGGGTAGAAGTAGCCTGAACTCACGTGACTGAAAATTTCAATGAGGCCTCAAGGGAAATAACTCAATTAAACATGAAGTGATGAAAGGCAATCACATTATGTGAGACAATACCCGACATATCTCAGGTAATATCAGTGTTGCCCCCTCTCTACCAGATAATGATATTTTACGCTTGTCTTAACTCTTTATGACATGACAGCATTCAGACTTTATCAAATGGAAATTAAGCCTTTTCAGACAACAAAGCCTTAACTCTTTACCAAATGACAAAATTTTCAGTCCAAATTGAAAGCGCTTGAAGACTACAAAGTAAATGTAAATCAGCAATATTGAACCTAACCTTGGAAGAGTAGAAAACATGGTGGGAAAAGGAGAAAATGCTAGTAACCAGTATTTTCTCCTTTTCCAACAATGTTTTCAACCCTTTCCAAAACAAATTTCAATTTTTCAGTCACTTTTGTTTTGTAGCCTGCAAATGCTTTTCAATTAAATGGACCAGTCTTAAATTATGTCATTTGGTAAAGAGTTAACTGTTTTCTCTAGCCATCATTTAGAGCAGAGTGTTGAATTCAATTTTTTTAAGATGACAGAAGTCCCTGACTGTATTTGGTAAAACATGCATAGTTTACAAGAGGTATAAGACGACTGTTCGAAATTAATCATTATAGCATCAAGTGTTCTTTCTGACCACAATTTGTAGACAGTACCCCAACAAAAAAGGGAAACACAGTAATATTGAAAAGTAATTGTTGTAGAAAACTATATAAAAATATTCTTTAACCCTTTCCCAAATGGCAAATTTTGGACCAGACAAAATTGAAAGCATTTTACAGGTGACAAATTAACAGTTGCTAAAAAGATTATTTTTTTCTATATGGCAGGGTAGAAAACATTGTGGGAAAAGGAGAAAATGCTGGTTACCAGCATTTTCTCCTTTTCCAACAATGTTTCAAAAGAGGCCTCTATTCCTGACCATTTAAAAACAGGGATTGTTTGGGAAAGGGTTAATCATGCTAACTCCTGTTTCAGTGACCTGAATGAATTTTCTTTTTTTACTTTTTGATAGAAAAGGAGATAATTCTGATGCATGTAAAAGCATTTTCTCCTTCTCCTACAATGTTTTCTACAAAACACCAATTATGAGTTTTGCATCCAGCAAAAAGTGTTAAATTTGGACATGTCTAGGATTATTTGCCAGGTAAAGAGATTAATTTATGATTTTCTGCAGCAGGTATGATTTTAAGGACAGTAGAAATGCAAATATTGTATGTGCACATTAATATTTAGCATTTCTAGATAGCCTAAAATTAGCAGATGAGGAACTGTAAGAAGTTCAGTTCTTCATATAAAGGGAA
The DNA here is from genome assembly GCA_943736015.1 of Tridacna crocea. Lineage (NCBI taxonomy): Eukaryota > Metazoa > Mollusca > Bivalvia > Cardiida > Cardiidae > Tridacna > Tridacna crocea. The sequence continues at coordinate 33,911,299 of OX031063.1, read as the reverse complement.
ATTCTGTGAAACATCTATTAAAAAGAGACTTATCATGAATAAAGCAAATAAACTTACAGGGTTGTCATCTGCTTTCTGCTGGAACAACTGTATAGCAACTGGTACCAACTGCTGGTTGCTATTGATGAAGAACAAGGCTATTGGAACACAGCACTGAAATAAATACAACAAAATACTTGTTTGAAGAAGTAAAAAATATCAACAGGTTCAAAAGGTGTAATTTTTCTTTGATAGAGTATAAAATGTGAGAAAAGAAGAAAATGCTGGTGACCAGCATTTTCTTCTTTTCTCAGAATATCTTTTCAAAATACGTCAGAAGTCAGCATTGTGTGGTAAATAGTTAAACCGTCTACAACAGAATCCCTACTTTTAACAACCCTGTAAAAGAAGCTTTTTTAAAAGATTGTGGGAAAAGAAGAAAAATCTTTTTCCAACAACGTTTTCTACCCGTCCCAAAACAAATTTTAGTTTTTGAGCCCCATTTATTTTGTCATCTGCAAGTGCTTTCAATTTGGACAAGTCTGGAATTTCATCATTTGGTACAGACTTAACTCTTTACCACACAATCTCGACTTTTAAGACCCTAAGAAAGAAGCCTTTTGAAAACATTGTGGGAAAAGGAGAAAATGCTGGTAACCAGTCAATTTGAACCAGCTGAAAAATTTGTCGTTTCGTACAGAGTTAAAGCCTAGCTGGTCACAAGTTTAGTAACCTTTGCAGCTTAGCTTGATTAACCCATTACTACACAATCCCTACTTTTAACGGCCTGAAAAAGAAGCCTTTAGAAAACATTGTGGGAAAAAGAGAAAATGCTGGTAACCAGGATTTTCTCCATTTCCCACAATGCTTTCTACCTATCACAATACAAGTTTCAAATTTTCAGTCAGTTTCATTTTGTCATCTGCAAATGTTTTCTACTTGAACAAACCCAAGATTTTGTCATTTGGTATTGAGTTAATATAAGATCAACAAAGTATATGGTCTGGTACAGTCTTTGACCTGTACTGTTCACTTTTGATGAGACTTTCTGGAACTGTATCCACAAAATGTTCTATACAGCATTCTTAGTCTCAAGAATTCTTAAAATCTGAATGTAACACAACAGTTACATGTACTTCTTCAATGAGGGTTATGACATGCATTAATGCTTTACCACACAATCCCGACTTTTAACGACCCTGAGAAAGAAGCCTTCTGAAAACACTGAGGGAAAAGGAGAAAATGCTGGTAACCAGCATTTTCTCCTTTTCCCACAATGTTTTCTGCCCTCTCAAAATCAAAATTCAATTTTTGATTCACATTTATTTTGTCGTCTGCTAATGCTTTCAATTTCGACTCGTCCAAAATTTTGTCGTTTGGTAAAGAGTTAAGCTTCCTTTTGCAAAGGCATCGGACAAATGGGCTTGATTCTGTCAGGATTATGCCAGGCTGACGATAATTATGCTATCCGAAATTGTTCACATTGAAAATATGATATCCAACAGTACAAGTTGATATGGGAAGCATTCGTTGATACAATGATAAATACACCGAGTAAAATTTCACTTATCTCATTTGAGAGAAATTAGTTTTAATTATAAACATAGGTTTACTCTTTACCACACAGTTCCGAGTTTTAACGACCCTGAGGAAAACGCCTTTTGAAATCATTGAGGTAAAAGGAGAAAATGCTGGTAACCAGCATTTTCTCCTTTTCCCGCAATGTTTTCTACCCTTTCCAGAGCAAATTTCAATTTTTGATTCACATTCATTTTGTCGTCTGCAAATCATTTTAATTTGGACTGGTTCAATATTTTGTCATTTGGTAAAGAGTCAAATGAGAGCACTGCCCTTGTGTCATGAAAAATTTCAATAATGTCTAAAATGGATATGATCATTTCCCCGCCATTTGGTCAGTAATGAAAGGGTATCTATTAATTATTCAAGCACATATTGAATGCATGAAGGGACGGCCAAAAGGCCACGCTTTCAACACACATTATAGCAACCTTTCAAACTTTCGTTTGTGGTTCTCCACCTTTAACTCTTTACCACACAATGACGACTTTTGACGCCCCTCAGGAAGAAGCCTTTTGAAAACACTGTGGGAAAAGGAGAAAATGCTGGTAACCAGCATTTTCTCCTTTTCCCACAATGTTTTCTTCTCTTCACAGCACAAATTTCAAATTTTCAGTCACTTTTATTTTGTCGTCTGCAATTGCTTTCAATTTGGACCAGTCCAAAATATTGTTGTTTGGTAATGGGTTAACTCATTATCAAACAACAAAATTTTAGGTTTGTCCAAATTCAAAGCATTTGCACAAGACCAAGCAAAAGAGACTGAAAATTTGAAATTTGTTTTGTGATGGGTAGAAAACATAGTGAGAAAATGAGAAAATGCTGGTTACCAGTATTTTCTCCTTTTCCCATAATGTTTTCATAAGGCTTCTTTCTCAGGGTCATCAGAAGTAGGGATTGTGTGGTTATGGGTTAAGTTGGTTGGTTGGTTGTATTGGGGTTTAACCCCACTTTAACAGCTAAGGTCATATCATGGCGGTCAGTGACACACATGTGTTTCCTGGTTTTCTCACACCAGTACTAACACAACTTTCTTTCCAAAGCCACCGACTACTTTTCTCACATGCTTCAGCAGAGGTGAAAAGTGAAAATACGCCGGCAAGAAAGTTTGCCTCAACCGGGTATCGAACTCACATTCACCATGTCATGAGTCCGACACCCTCACAACTGAGCCACCCGGGCGGGCAGTAATGGGTTAAGTGATTTCTGGCCAAGTTGATCAGTTTCAAAAACTATCCCATTACCACACAATCCCTACTTTTGACGCCCCTGAGAAAGAGGCCTTTGGTAACCAGCATTTTCTCCATTTCCCACAATGTTTTCTACCCTTCACAAAACAAATTTCAAATTTTCAATCACTTTTATTTTGTCGTCTGCAAATGCTTTCGATTTGGACAAGCCTAAAATATTGTCGTTTGGTAATGAGTTAAAGGGGAGAACGTAAAATCTGTGCTACTATCTTCTAATGTATCATGGATATGTGTATATGTAATTTACTTTATGTGCATCCTCTTAATCCTTCAAGCATAAAAAAGTGAAATATTATGAGCCATATTCTAGAGAATGGGGGCTTAACTCTTTACCTGACGACAAAATTTCAGACCTATTCAAATTGAAAGCATTTGCAGACGGAAATTTCATTGAGGCTAAAATGATCCAATTTTTCTTTGATGGGTAGAAAACTTTGTGGGAAAAGGAGAAAATGCTGGTTACCAGCATTTTCTCCTTTTCCCACAATGTTTTCATAAGGCTCCCTAATTAGAGTTGTTAAAAGTCCTCATTATGTGGTAAAGGATTCATTCTTTACCAAACAATTCCGACTTAGACAAGCCTGAAAAAGAAGGCTTTTAGAAACATTGTAGGAAAAGGTGAAAATGCTGATAAGCAGCATTTTCTCCTTTTCCCACAAAGTTTTCTACCCATCCCAAAATCAAACTTCAATTTTTAAGTCACATTCATTTTGTCATCTGCAAAATTTAGATGCTTTCAATTTGGACAGGTCCAAAATTTTGTCATTTGGTACAGTGTTAATGGATCTCTGTGATACTGAAATTCCAAGAAAGCCATTATATTATCATTAATCCATGGATAGTCCCTTTTTTTAAAAAAAAATCCACTTAACCCTTTCCCAAACAAGCCCTGGTTTTAACATGAGTGCAGTAAAAGTCTTTTTAAAACACCGTGGGAGAAGGAGAAATTGCTCGTAACGAACAATTTCTCCTTTTCCCACAGTGTTTTCTACCCTTTTTTGAGAACTTTCTGCTATTTTCTCCAAACCAAAAATTGTCATCTGCAAACTCTTTCAGTTTGGAAGGGTCCAAAATTTGTCATTTGGGAAAGGGTTAATCATAAAGGAGACTGGTCCTTGGGCATGGAGAAAATTGCCCAATAGGAAAAAGTATTGATCAAGGCCAGCCTGCTTGGACTGTGCATGTTGACCAGGGCTGATACTTTTTGCAGATGCATTCCATTTCCTTTTCAGATAGCATAGCTTATCTCTTTACCACACGAGAAAAATTTAGACTGGTCCAAATTGAAAGCATTTGCAGACAACAAAATAAAGGTGACTGAAAAATTGAAATTTGCTCTGGGAAGGGTAAAAAACACTGTGGGAAAAGGAGAAAATGCTGGTTACCAGCATTTTCTCCTTTTCCCTCAGTGTTTTCAAAAGGCTTCTGTCTCAGGGACGTCAAAAGTAGGGATTGTGTGGTAATGGGTTAAATTATGTTTCAGTCAGTAAAAAGAGCTAAGTACACAAATTTTAATTAAACAGTTAAGGTAACCAGCATTTTCTCCCTTATCCATGATGTTTTCTCCTCCATTTCAATAAACAATTGCACTATTTGAATGACACTGAAAATCTTGCCTGCAAATGCTTTGAATTTGGACTGGACTACAATTTTGTCGTCTGGTAAAGGGTTAAAAAGGGGAAAATACTGGTTACCAGCGCTTTCTCCTTCCACATAATGTTTCAAAAGGCATCTCCCTTGGGTTGATAAAATGCAAAATTGCTTGGAAGTGGGGTAATTTACAGTCAGCAAAAAGTATCAAACCAAACAAACATTCTGCCATCAAGTAAAACGCTCTTACAACTTTCCTAAGATGTGACAAATTCAGTTGTGATTTCATAGTGCAATCATGCATAAATGGTAAGGTTGGTTGTGTGGGAATAAAAAGTGGTGAAAAAGTATAAAATTGGTCTTCCGTCACGAAACAGATTTAGCCAAAGGCAAAAGAAGATGTATTTGATAACTATATGAGAATTAGCCATTACTCTTTGTCGTTAGACAAGCCCTATTACAGTCTTTATACTCAAATTTGTTGCTACAAGTAGATTTTAGACATTAGAAATTTTGATTTTTTGAATTTGCCTCTATTTATTGTCGCCACTTGTTGCCAATATTATCGGCAATGACCCCATAAAAGTGGTTAGTTTTGTTACGTGGGGTAGAACACTATACAGGATGAAATCCATCTAAGTTAACCCTTTACCACACAATGAAGACTTTTAAAATCCCTGAAAGAGAGGGCTTTTAAAATGATTTTGTGGGAAAAGGAGAAAATGCTGGTTACCAGCATTTTCTCCTTTTCCCACAATGTTTTCTACCCTATCAAAGACAAATCATTTCATATGAGCCGCATTGAAAGTGTCATCCACAAATGCCTTCGATTAAGACAGGTCTAAAATCTTGTCATGTGGTAAAGGGTAAATATGCCTGGTTCTTTGCTCAGTGTCTAGCACCATCACACAGGACCAGAGATGGTTAAAAATCTCATCAGAAAAACTATTTCAGATGGCCAGCCATGGGGCTGAATCTTCAAACATTCATGGAGTCTCTCGGTTTGTCTCTGAAAGGGCAGTAAACAATGCAGGAAAAGAAGGAAATGCTGGTACCCTGCATTTTCTCCTGTTCCCATAATGCTTTCTGTCTTGTCACAGGGACATCCAATCATATGAGCCACGAGTCAGTTTTGTCAGCAAATGCCTGCATTTTGGATGTGTATGAAAATTTTGTCATCTAGCAAAGAAATGCAAGGATAATCAACATGAATTTATCGTAAAAAAACAAATCTATACTTGAAAATATTGTAGTAAAAATGAGAAATTGCTCAATATAACACTTTTTTGCAGCTTGAATGAAACAAATTCTTCTCTGCCAAATATGTTCACAAGATCTACATCAATACTGTTTACACTCAAACAATTCAAACAATTGTGACAGTGCCAGTAAGTGATAAAACTTTACAATGTTTGTAGTCTGATCTTGATGCGCATTTTGAACAATAGCATTCATTGTAGTGTATTATGTTGGTACAGAAAAGATTTTGCATTTACTGGTAGTTCAGTCAAATATTTGTCTGCTTGTCCCCAAATTGGCCCCTTCCCTGATTTTACAATCTTCCAAAAGGAGAGCATAGACCTGCAGACAATAAGTCTAATAATGGTTCATTTAAATTGAAGTTCTTTGACATGGTAGAAACATTGTAGGAAAAGGAGATAGCCAGCATTTCCTCCTTTTCCTACAATATTTTCCAAAAGTCTCTTTCCCAGAGTTGTGAAAATACAGGATTGTTTGGTACAGGGTCAGACAAAATCTTCGCATGTCAAGGCCACGGGTGTATGTTACAACAAGAAGTGCTGGGAGCTGAATATGTCACCACTGCACTGTTATCTCTAACAATCATGTTCAGTCAGATTTTCACTCGACACCTGAATTTAATCCGTAACCCTTTACTAAACAACAAAATTTTAGTCTCATCCAAATTGAAAGCATTTGCAGACAAAAATTTCAGTTTGGCTCAAATGGTACAATCTTTCTTTGATAGCCATAAAAAACATTGTGGGAAAAGAAAAAAAATGCTGGTTACCAGCATTTTCTCCTTTTCTCACAATGTTTTCAAAAGGTCTCTTTCTCAAGGGTGGTCAAATTTCGTTATTATGTGGGAAAGGGTAAAATATTGGAATTTAACTGGATAATGCATAAATTTTATTTTTTCCCTTTACAGTTAGTGGCATTGTCTCCTTTTTCGATAGTGTGTTAAAAATCTCTCCTAAAAGTCATTAAAACTAAGGAATGTTGGTGATAGCTTAACCCTTTACCACATGGCAAAATTTTAGACCCATCCAAATTGAAAGCATTTGCAGACGACAATTTCATAAAAGTGTCTCACATGATGCAATTTTCCTTTAATAGGGTATAAAACTTAGTGGGAAAAGGAGAAAATGCTGTTTACCAGTATTTTCTCCTTTTCCCACAATGTTTTCAAGAGGCCTCTTCCTCAGGGTCTTCATAAGTAGGGATTATATGGTAAAGAGTTAACTGCTCAACAACTGATTAAAGATTTTTATGCATCAATTAGATGTAAGAGTTTAACGGCAGTTTTGGCCAAGATGTCTAACAAAGTAACAAGACAGCTAGAGACAATTTCAAAATCACTGTAAATTTGGTTGAATCTGATCCTAATCTATAAAAATGCACTCAATATGACAAAGTTCTAGACTTGTCCAAAATAAAAGCATTATACACTTAACAACAGGTTCTCTTTGACTTTAATTATGGAATTTGTTTCTGCTAGGTAGCAGCATTTTCTCCATTTCTTACCATAATTATTTTCAAAGGCCTTCTTCCTAATGGTCATTTAAGTCTTTACCAGACAACAAAATTTTTGACTAGTCCAAATTGGAAGCATTTGCAGATGCCAAAATTAAAGCAACTCAAAAACTGAAATTTGTTATGAGAAGGGTAGGAAACATCGTGGGAAAAGATGAAAATGCTGGTTACCAGCATTTTCTCTTTTTCCCAATGTTTTCTGAAGGCTCCTTTCTCAGGGTCTTAAAAACTGCGGACTGGTAAAGAGTTAACTCTTTCCTAAACAAATATTTTATTCCTCTAAACTGAAAGCATCAGCAATTTTTCAAGTGATTCAAATGAGATGAAGATCTGTGATAAGGTAGAAATGTTGGCGACCACCATTGTCTCCCTACCCCACTGTGTTTTCTAAGACTCTCTGTCTCGGGGTTATTAAAACTCAGAATTGAGTAGTAAAGGATTAACTCATTAGCACACGAGAAAATTTTGGACTGGTCCAAATTGAAAGGATTTGCAGACGACAAAATAAAGGTGACTGAAAAATAGAAATTTGTTCTGGAAAGGGTAGAAAACACTGTGGGAAAAGGAGATAATGCTGGTTACCAGCATTTTCTCCTTTTCCCACAGTTTTTTCATAAGGCTTCTTTCTCAGGGGCGTCAAAAGTAGGGATTGTGTGGTAATGGGTTAAACACAGGAATGTGTGATAAGGGATTTAGAAGTTTAAGTTTGACATACCGAGAAACCATCCCTGCATGGCATATCTGTCAGGATTTTATGGTCTACCATAAACAGTCGTTTTTGCTCTATCACCTGGTCCAGTGTGAGGCCTTCCAAGAACGGCTTCAGCATCTCATTGTTTACTCCAAGTCTGAAACATGATAAGATATTTCAAGATCCTGATAAAGAAAGCATTTGAAAATCCTGTGGAAAAAGAAGAAAATGTAACCAGCATTTCCGACCTTTTCAACAGTACTGTCTAATATAAGCTAAATTCCATTGTTTGAGCAACAATGCTTTTATCGCCTTCAAAATGTTTTCAATTTGGGCAAGGCAAAATTTGGCCTTCTGTTAACATATTAACATATGATTGTTTCTAACCACTGACAAAAAATCCTGTGCTTTAAAGCCCAAGTAAAGTCCAAAAAATAGGTAATTTTCATCATTTATAACAGATAACCCATCACAACAAACATAACAAGACTGGAGAAAACCCGAAACTGTCAGAAAACCTGAAACTGTCAGTTACTGCATTGGTTGCCAAGATATAGAAGTGCAAAAATGCATGGAGAAGCCTGTCATAGTACAAAGGACAATTGTTTATGCTTCCAATATTATATCATCCAAGAGTAAGATAGCTCATTTTGAACCTGTTTTCTTATTGCTGTGTAGTGAACTCTTCCTGTATTGATGATAAACGAAAAAGGAACTGCACCAGCCGGTGTCATCATTTCTATTTACAATGTTGATACACTTTAGTTTTTTGAGCGAAGAATGGGCACAAAATGATCAAGTAAATGTAAGTTTGTTTGATGCACTGAATTGTCACATGGTCTTTATGTCATTATTAGGTCACAGCTGAGATTTACGATGAAAAGTCAACTAATCAATGTAAACAAACAGATAATGCGAAGTTATAGTAGGGTCTCTTCTAGTTTCAAAATTTATTCTTCTGCCATTGACTGGAACTTTTACGAACTGCATCTTTACATATCATTAAAGTTATAATAATTGCCATCTATTTACATGGTAAAAAATTAAATTTACTTTTATATCATAAACAGGCCTTTTTACATTTGGACTTTATTGTGACTTTAATGGTCCTGACCAAAATAGGCTTTTGAAAACAATTTGCAAAAAGGAGAAAATGAATGGACCAAACTACTTTCTACCGTTATATGACAATTTGAATCATTTTAGCTATGATCCGATTTTCATTTACAAATGCTTTCATAGCAGATAAATCAACAATTTTGTTGTTGCAATGGAAAAGATCTAATGGACATAAAAAATTGTTTTAAGTCTGATCTGGATAATAACTTACTGCAAAGGCAACAAAAACTGTAAAATGTGCTATTAACTCAACAAAACGATAAAAGTTTGGATTTGTCTAAATTTAAAGCAATTGCAGATGACAAAGTTGCGAAAAATGACACAAATTTTCCTAGATAGGGCAGAAAACATAGTGGGAAAAGGAGAAAACTCCTTTTCTCACAATATTTTCAAAAGGATTTTTTTTCAGGGTTGTTAAAAGTCGGGATTGGTACAGGGTTAATTAATAGAAAAAGAATAACAACAATTGAACTTTCAATCCTTACGAGAAAACAAAAACGTCAGTTACTCCACCCTAGGAGTTTTTTTAAAGTTCTACCTGAGATTTTAGGACAGATAAAACATGAAATTAGCGTAGAAATGGCTTATACAACTGTACATGGGTGTGATTCATGTGAAATTTAATTTAGCAGTATCAGTTATCATCTTTTCGGAATGTGACCAAATAGAAAACCATCACACCATTACAGGGTATGTGTATGTCAAACAACTTCAAGCAAGAATTTACTATTCATTATTCATCAAAGAATCCTGTTATTTAACCATTTCCCAAACAAGCCCTAGTTTTTATGTGTCTGCAATATAAATCTTTTGAAAACACTGTGGGAAAAAGGAGCAATTGCTTGTAATGAGCAATTTCTTGGTTTCCCACAGTGTTTTCTACCCTTTTGGAGAACTTTCAGTCATTTTCATCAAGTTCAAAACTGTCGTCTGCTATCACTTTCAGTTTGGAAGAGTCTAAAATTTGTTGTCTGGGAAAGACTTAACATCCCTGTTGAAAAAAGCTTTTAATAACATTGACAGAAATGGAGGAATTGCTGGTCACAAGCATTTTTTTCTTTGCCTACAACGCTTTCCAATGTCTGAAAGACAAATCCAGTGATTAAAGGCCCAGTAGCGCTCACACAGAGGTATTTTTGTGTGTGAAAATAGTTGGAATAAAGACATGAATCTGCTAATTGTACTCTAATTATGTCAACAAGGGGATCACAGAAGCGTTCACTGTATTTTTCACCCAGTTATGCTTTTAATTTGGAAAAGTCTAAAATCTTTCCATCTGGAATCCAAGTATACAAGGGCTTATTACATAAGAGCAATTTTCCTAAGATAGGTATATTATATTATAGTCATACTTTATTTTACAATTGGACTTTCTACAGCAGAGTGCAGCCTGTTTACTACAGAAAAATATAACAAGACGTCCATATAAAACAGCGATCAAAATCACCTCTTTAACTCTTTACCAAACAATAAAATTTTAGACTGGTCCGGATTCAAAGCATTTGAAGGCTGCAAAATAAAAATGACGGAATATTTGTATGACAAAGGGCTAATATCTCATCTTCAAATGCTTTCAAGCTTTAAAGCAGGGTCATATTTTGTTGTTTTGTAAAGAGTAAATGTTCAACCAAGCTTAGATCAGTGGGTAATGCATACAGCTTGAAAAGAATGGACTATAGGTTCAAACCCCTAGCCCAAAGTTCTATCTGATGACTGATGATTGTTATTGGGAAAGGAGCTATGATTCTTCTCTCACCACTGGCCAGGGGTTCCATGAATGTTGTTAACCCTTTACCAAACAACCCCAGGTTTTTACGACCCTGAGAAAAAAGCCTTCTGAAAACATTGTGGGAAAAGGAGAAAATGCTGGTAACCAGCATTTTCTCCTTTTCCCACAATGTTTTCTTCCCTTCCCAAATGAAATTTCAAATTTTCAGTCACTTTTATTTTGTCATCTGCAAATGCTTTCAATTTGAATGAGTCTAAAATAATGAGTAATATCACTGAAATAATGTAGAATAAGCCACTGTTCGCCGTACAAACAAATAAAGAAACTCACTAATGTTCGGGGTACTTTTAACTATTTTCTAACCCTTACCCTGCCGAATAAAAAATTGTTGACGATTAAACGAGGACAATTTGCTAAATTGGGCATAGGATTTGGGCTGGAAAAAATATGACCAAACTACCTACAAAGCAGATGACGGTACAAAGCAAGATCAGACTGCATGTATGTGCAAGATGATCTTGCTGTATACTCGCCGCAAAAGTCATCCAGGTTGCATATGGCAGAAAAGGGGTTAATGGGGTTTCAAACTATCTCAAATGTTATATATGATAGTAGTTGCAATGTTCTGGCAGCAGATCACTTCTTTATTTTCTAAACTGTTTTCACCAGAATGACTGTGTTACAAAACAGAGCAGAGTGTAGATACAAGATCAAAATGCATCTTTTGTATATTCTGTTCTTGATCTACACTGTCCACAATTCAACTATAGCAGGCATTCAAAGGAGAGATATAAAGATCTGTTACATACTTGTCAGGAATTTCTGTACATAGTTCAATGCATGAATGATTCATGCTGGCAATACGCTGCAGTCCAAAGAATAGATCATTGCTCCATCTTGTTGTTCCCTGAAAAGACAAAAACAAGGAACTCTGACCTATTATCATTTTCTCCATTTTCTGCAATGTTTTCTACCCTGTCAATGAAAAAATCTGATCGTTTATGCAACTTTTACGAAGTCATCTAAAAATGGTTTCATTAGGAGCTTGTCTTACATTTTGTCATCTGGGTCTGAATTCAACCAACCATTCTTCACCATACAATGGAGACTTTTAACGACCCTGAAAAAGAAGCCTTTTGAAAACATCGTGGGAAAAGGAGAAAACGCTGGTTACCTGCATTTTCTCCTTTTCCATGATGTTTTCTAACTTATCAAACAAAAATTTCATCAGTGAGTCACAATGAAATTGTCGTCTGCAAAAGCTTTCCCAAAGGTTTTTCTAAATTGGAAAATAAAAAATATGAAAGTCTGATTGTGTAAAATTTTGTTTTCAACATCCGGTAAACTGCACTGGCATTATAAGGCTTTAACCCACTAACAGTCATTATTTCCCACTAGATGGCATTCTACAAATGCACATCTATCAAATTTGGGTATACTTGGTACAGAAGCAGAGTATTTTTCAAAACAATAACAGTTACTTTGAATTTCTATTAAAATAAACTTTTACTCAATAAAATGCTACCTGGTGCCATTCATTTAGCAATGATAGGCTAGCATGTAATGTATGTACCGACCATTTATTAAATCTTTGAAGAATTTGACATGCGCAGACAACATCCTAATAGTGCCGAATAAACCCAATGGATCCCACTAGAAATAATATTTGCAATGTAATGCTTATTTTATGTCAAAAGACTTTAAGCTAAGCGGACTGTGTGGATCAAAGATCACACTGCACAACTTTGTACAGTCTAATCTTGATCTACACTGGCCACAAAGCAAGAACACTTGTGAAAGGTCCTGTAAGAGTTAATTTTACAGTTGTAAGTCAGAATCTTACCAATGGTTCACAGAAGATTTCCTTGGTGTAGACATTTTTCAGATGAGCTAGAGACTCCCAGATGCCAGTGTTGAGCATTACAATCTTACTGGTCACAATCAACTGGGCTTTGGTCTTCACAATATCCCACTGAAAGAAAACAGAGACATTCTACCCCTAAAATTGCTATGCTCTGATCAAGCTACTTTGGAAGCTAGTAATAGAGAAATATGATGTTTGAATACTATCACTTCATCTTATCTAGAGCTGACAGGTCTGCATAATTTTTGACTCCATTCCTTTGTTCCCAATGAAAGGTTTCATCAGTTCATGATGCTTCACTACTTTTGCAGAATGTTAGAAATGAACTATAAGAGAGGTTTAAATACTATGCAGATCTACAGTCTTTAGGGGCAATACTGAAATACAAGGTAGATCCAAGTTTTCTTGGTAATAGATCTAAATCCATATACAGCTAATAAGAAATAAAGAGCTGTTCTAATCAGACTCTCTAATTCATTAATTTATTAATAACAAAGAAATCCTTACCTTATAATCGAAGGAGAATGCTTCATCTGCTGGCATTACCTTGACCTGAAAAGAGAAAAATCAAAGCACTGAGAGTACTGATTTAATTCTTTACCAAACGACAAATTTATAGAGTGGTCCAAATTGAAAGCATTTCCAGAAAACAAAATAAATGTGACTGAAAAATAAAAATTTGATCTGGGATGTGTAGAAAGCATTGTGGGAAAATGCTACCAGCATTTTCTCCTTTTCCCACAATGTTTTCAAAAGGCTTCGATCACAAGGCCGTCAAAAGTCGTCATTGTGTAGTAAAGGGTTATCTCTTTACCAAACAACATCATAAAAATGCCAACCCAATTTCAAAGCATTCTCAGACAGCAAATAAATTGTGAATAAAAGATGGAATGGACTTTATATATTTTAATGATTCTTTATGATAAAAGAAATTGGACTTTTCACCAAATTCCTAAACCATTATTTGAAAATGAATATATGTCTTGAGACAAACAATTATGTAGCTCCCACACAGAATGTACACTTAATAACTTCTAACAATTTCTCATAGATAAACATTTACATCAATTAATTCTTCATCTTAAACTCTTAATTACAGTTCAAAAAAATGTAAATCTTAATATGTAAAATTAGTTTTTTAGGATATAGTCATCTTGTTTAACTTTATATAAATCTACAGGAAAATCCATAAATTTATGCTGAGCAAGATAGCAAACATGGTTATCATCTCTGGTACTCATCCAGTTCTCCACAGGGTATTTGCATGACATTTTAAAAACTATGGAGAGCGAAAAATTTGAGAAGCATACTGTTTTATATGGGTAGATGCAAAATGCTCATTTCCCCACAATGTTTTCAAAAACTAGTCTAAGGTGGTAAGGATATGCAAAGTAATAAGTTGTGCCTTTGACATATATAAAATATTTTATTCTAAACCTTGAAATAATCTGTGCCTTGTAACATTTTTTGACAAGATCAAGATCAAACAAACATGAAATAACCCTTTCCCAAACAATCCCTTGTTTTTACAACCCTGAGAAAGAACCCTTTTGAAAACATTGTGGGAAAAGGAGAAAATGCTGGTAACCAGCATTTTCTCCTTTTCCCACAATGTTTTCTATCCCACTGGAAACAAATTTCAATTTTTGAATTACGTTTATTTTGTTGTCTGCAAGTGCTTTCAATTTGGACGTCTAAAATTTTGTCATTTGGTAAAGGGTTAATAGTCTGACGATGATGATTTTAAACCTAAAAGTACTATTCACAACTAAAGTTGCCTTTTGCAGCCAGAGTAGATCACAATCACACTGCAAATGTGCAGTCTGATCTTTAATCTGCATTGTCCACTTTGCTGTACATTCTGGTCACAAGTCACCCTAAAATTGTACTTGTTTCCCCCTCTATGGGTTAAAGTTGATTTCAGGAAATTCTCTGAAGTATATTTTCGCCAAAAAAAAAATATATTTTCGCCATTTTTCTACTGCTTTTTCTACAGAAAGCTGCAGAAAGAGGAGAACTAATTTTTTGAAGAAGGGTTTCAAATTTATTGGTAGCTGAAGAGCAGTATTTTCAAATAAAGTTGTTAAAAGTCATCCTACGCCTTTCGAACAACCCACACAAACGGTGGCACCACCGTGAAAGGATTTTGATTGTTTTTTAATCTTGTCTTATTTAATAATTGAGGGAAAAAATCTGTAGGAACTTCAGTCTGTAAATCCCTTTACTAGTTGTTTTGATTGAAACCTGTTTAATGGCCAAACAAAATGAAAATAAAAATTTCCATTTCAAAAGAATTTGTTGACAACAGTTCAAACTCGTATGATAATAAATGATGGGAATAATTTTTGTAACAATGAGCAACACTGTGAGGAAAAGAGAAAAATCTGTTCAATGCCATTTTCTGCTTTTTCAGCAATGTTTTATAGAGCCTACTTATTTCCTATAAACTTATTATCAAATCACAAAATTTTAGGTTTGTACAAATTGAAAGCATTAATTGCAGACTACAAAATAAAAGTGGCTGAAATTTGAAACTTCTTTTGTGAAGGGTAGAAAAAATTGTGGGAAAAGTAGAAAATGCTAGTTACCAGCATTTTCTCCTTTTTCCACAATGTTTTCTACAGTCTTCTTTCTCAGGGTCGTCAAAGTAAGGATTGCGTGGTAATGGGTTAATGGCTTTTGAATACAGGTTTGAGTTTAGGATTTGGACTGAAAAATAATGACCCTTTGACTGTAGTAAACATAAAAACTTGAGTTGTGCAGGCAACAAGACAATTAACCTTGACAAAACCAGTTACACTGATATAAATTGAAAGCATTTTGTAAGCTGTAACAAATCATAATATGGCAAAACTGATGAAATTTGTCAGAGTAGAAAACATTGTGGAACATGGAGAAAATGCTCCCACAAAGTTTCCAATAAGCCTTCATTCTCAGGATCTTCAAATCTTGGCATAGTCTGGCAAAGGTTTGAGTACCTACAACATAGGCTTTTGTGAAAAAAATCATATCTTTAAGATTTGATGAAGGGGATTATAAATGACTGCCTTTGCTAAATCATGCTGGGGCTTTTGACCACACTACCTGTTCTGGGGATATGGGATAATGACCGAAGGAGCCTTTGACCGCCATTGGACAACCTATTATAGGGCAAACATCAAATAGTGACAGATGCTCCAAAACAATTTCCGACATAATTATGGAGATGTTATAAATTACCCACACTAGCCCACACAGAAGTTATCACATTGTTAATCATTGACACAATCCCTACTTTTGACGACCCTAAGAAAGAAGCCTTTGGAAAACATTGTCAGAAAAGGAGAAAATGCCGGTTACAACCAGCATTTTCTACTTTTCCCACAATGTTTTCTAGTCTATCAATCAACAGTTGCACCATTTCAGCCACATTGAAATTTTCATATGCAAAAGCTTTTGATTTGGCTAGGTCTAAAATTTTGC
The DNA here is from genome assembly GCA_943736015.1 of Tridacna crocea. NCBI lineage: Eukaryota > Metazoa > Mollusca > Bivalvia > Cardiida > Cardiidae > Tridacna > Tridacna crocea. Next base: position 33,895,265 of record OX031063.1, on the reverse strand, counting down.
CGTGTGGTAAAGAATTAACTCTTCATCAGATGAGAAAATATTAGACCTGCACATCCTTACACAAAAAGCAAGCACTGTAACATGAATACGAAAATTTGTTTTCGTATAGTTTGAAAACAATACTGTAGAAGAAGCAGTTTCTAATAAAAAGTTTCGAAAAAGAAAACAACCTTCTTTCTAAGGGTATTAACTGTTAACAACAAAATCCTGTCAGTTTTAATGATCCTGAAAGAGAAGACTTTTGAAAACATTTTGCGAAAAGGAGAAAATGCTGTTCTCCAGCATTTTCTCCTTTTCCCAAATTGTTTTCTATCCAGTATCAAAGACAGAAATCATCATTACAGGTATAAATATATATAGGATATTTGTATTTTTCGGTGAAAGATCGAAATTTATTTCATCAAGTGAACACCATCGGTAATATTTTCATGAGTGGCGGAGCCACGAGTGAAAATATTACCGATGGTGTTCACAAGATGAAATAAATTTCGATCTTTCACAGAAAAATACAAATATTCTATTTATTTCATGCTTTTAACCCATTCTAGGAGGAGCTTTATCAAAATCCAGTACAGTTCTTTTCCGTTATTCCCTGTGGCATAACCCTCCCGCATTGCAACCCATAGCAATATTACGTCAAGCCCGAGAAATGTAAGGTATATGACGTCATATTTCCCATCCGGTTGTTAGGCACACGCAACTTACCAAGGCAACAAGAACATGAAAATTGGTATTTTCACTGGTGGAACCAGTGTAAGATCGAAAAATATTTTCACTGCTTTTTCTCGATATCCCACCTGAAAGCATGAAATAATGTGTCATCTGCAACTCTGAATTTCATCAAATCCAGAATTTGGTTCTTGTAAAGAGTTACAGAATAACCTCCCTTGGTGAAGGGTAAAGCAGAACTATTTTCTCTCTGTCCAGTGGAAATGGCAAAAGAGCATAGGAAGTGCAATTATCAGAGAAAATTATAGTGTGGTATATAAATTTGATTACAAGAAATTTGTGAGGGTGAAAATTGACTTATTATGCATACATTTCCGACCAATGGTCTGGGGCTTCAATTCTTCTCATGCCCTCAGGACAGAATCGGAGACAATCTTGGTCAAGCTTCAACTAGTTATCTCTTTATTCCTTTCACAAACAACAAAATGTTTGATTTCTTTAAACCTTTCCCAGATAAGTCCTGTTTTTACAGAAGTCATTTGAAAACACTATGGAAAATGGAGAAAATGCTAGTAACCAGCTATACCACAATTTTTTTCAAAAGCCTCTTTCGCCAGGGTTTAAACACAGAAGATTGTTTGTATACATGGTTAAAAACATTTTATCACTAAAAATGCCTTAACCCATTACCACACAATCCCTACTTTTGATGCCCCTGAGAAAGAAGCCTTTAGAAAACATTGTGGGAAAAGGAGAAAATGCTGGTAACCAGCATTTTCTCCTTTTCTCACAATGTTTTCTACCCTTCACAAAACAAATTTCAAATTTTCAGTCACTTTTATTTTGTCGTCTGTAAATGCTTTCAATTTGGACTAACCTAAAATAGTGTTGTTTGGTAATGCTTTAAAACAACTTCCTTGCTTTAATTCCTTTACACTGTTGATCGAGATCTGAGACATCAAACAAGGTACAGACTGATTGAAGATGAACACTGTCTGCATAAATGCCAATTATCAGCAATTGTCCCCCTCCGTTTCCCATGATTCCTAAAGCATTAACAACACCTCAGGACAGCGAAACACACAGGACTGTTTGGTACAGAATTATTACATTAATTTAGGCAAAACAGTTTTACTTTATTTTTATATAGCTATATAAGTTTATATCATGCCCTGTAGACATAATTTGTCATACATTTATGCAGTGCTTAGCATAAAGAAAATACAGTGTGACACAAGAAACGATATTCACTGCTCATCCAATCTTTCAAGCTGGCACCTTTTGACAATACTTAACTCTTTACACAGCTACAAAAAATTAGACTGTTCCAAATTGAAAGGATTTGCAGACGACAAAATAAACATAACTGAACTGATGATTTTTGTTTTGGATGGGGAAGAAAACATTGTGGGAGAAGGAGAAAATGCTGGTTACCAGCATTTTTTCCTTTTCCCACAATGTTTTCAAAAGCCTTCTCATACAGGGTCTTTAAAACTCAGGATCATTGTGTGCTAATGGGTTAAGCGGAAAACATTTTGTTTACTCATGAGCAAAAGTGCAAAAACTCCCTCTGCCAAATGAATACTTCGACTTTGTGCAGACATAGACATACCCGCAGTAGTTGCAGTAGTCACAGCAGCCAGAAGATTACTGTAGTCTTGCAGCAATTGACTTTTGAGAAACATTGTAGCAAAGGGAGAAATAAATGTTTGTATTGAATGACATTTCCTTTTGTCAGACACTATCATTTTGAGACAAACTTAAGCTATCTGTACCTGTGGCACAAGGTTTTCACAAGTCATGACTGTATTTATGTATTTAGTTGCATTTATATTTTCCCATCCTGCTTTTGGAAGGCTTCTTTCTCTGGGCTGTAACCAGTATTTTCTCCTTTTTCTACAATGTTTTCTACCCTTACCAAAACAAATTTTAGTTTTTAGTTTTAATTTTTGCGCCATATTCAATTTAATGCTTTCAATTTGGACAAGTCTAAAATTTTGTAGTTTTAAAGGTGGCCCTTCAGGTCTTGGGACGAAAATTGTACAAAAATGCAAAAAAATCATCCTTACACTCCCAAAGCCTTTTAATTTTCAATCATAAAACCCCAGTAGTCGAACACCGTCCAACAACACGAGAAATTAGAGATTTACTACAGCCCAGGTAGACACCAAGGGGATACACGTTCTATTTTTAGATTATCAATTCGCTCATTTACAAACAGGTATACACAGACGAAGTTTCAAACATACCGTTTGAAGAAGACTTTATGGAAAATAATTATTATATGTTTGTTATGTAATGGAATTAAAGTGTTATGAGTCACGTGCCAGTCACTAGGCATTCCCGAAATGCATTATTGATTTTTGGCGCGAAATCTAAAAATATCTTAAGTGGCTACGTAGCCTTTTAAGGGAATACCATCAAAAAAATTTTATTTTGTAATTTCATGAATCTTAATTATTGATGATTTGTATTATTTTTTCATATGAATTTCAGTGATATATATTTTTTTTGATTTGGTGAGATGTAAAAATTCTAAATACCCACCTTTAAGTAAAGACTTAATTCTTCGCCATGCACACAACAATTTTGTTAGACTTTTACAATTTTTTAGTCCAAATGTAAAGCATAAAGTGCATTTGATTTCATTAATGAGATCTGTCTTTCAAAGGGTAGAAAACATTGCATAAAAAGAGAGAGGAAAATGATGGTCACTAGCATTTTCTTTTTCCGCAATGTTTCAAAAGGCTTTTTCCACCGGTATTGAAAACACATTATCATATGATAAAGGGTTACTAACCCTTTACCACACAGTGACAAGTTTTGATGCCCCAAGGAAAGGAGCCTTGTGAAAAAATTGTGGGTAAAGGAGAAAATGCTGGTAACCAGCATTTTCACCTATTCCCGCAATAATTTTTTCTCTATCAAAGAACAATTATAGCATTCGATCTAGATTGAAATTGTCATCTGCAACTGTATTCAATTTGGACAAGGCTAAAATCTTGTTGTCTAATATACAATATTAAACCTGTCAGACTTTATGCAATTCTGTTTTGGATTTATGGGCATTTGATTTCGGTAGAAAAGACAGTTTATGTAATATACTGATAATTGACTGTGATGAATTGTGTCATTAAATGATCTAATGATTGGTTTATTGATAATGGCATACATGTGATCGATTATCATTATATAAATAGATTGTTTAGGTAATCTTTTTTGATAGATTCTCTCCTAGTACAAGTCTGTCATAGCTATTCCAATACATCCTGCCCATCCTGCTATGGCAGGAACAGTTTTTCAGTTAGAAATGGTATTGTCCAGTATCACCACTTTTAGTTTGTTCAAAAACAGGTCTCAAAATACATAAGAATCCCCATCTACAAAGTTCTTAATTCTTTACCAAATGACAAAACTTTAGACTGGTCCAAATCAGAGATCATATATATAAAATCCCTGTCCAAATTGAAAGCATTTACAGACAACAAAATAAATGAAACTCAAAAAATTGAAATTTGTTTCCAGCAGGGAAGAAATCATTCAGGGGAAAGGAGAAAATGCTGGTTACCAGCATTTTCTCCTTTTCCCACAATGTTTTCAAAAGGCTTCTTTCTCAGTGTCGTTAAAAGTTGCGACTGAGTGGTAAAAAAATTAAAAAGTATTTCTTTGGGGAGTCTGAATCCCAACCCCAATTCCCCTACAAAACAATGGCAAGTCCTTTTTAAGCTTACTGTGAATGTCAAAGGATTGTGTCTGTACCAAGAGCCACCACGTTACTGTAAAATTTTGAAAGTCAATTTTTTTTTAGAGCATTCCCTAGATGAGTGTTTTATGTACCAGTACAACAATGTATGGTCGATAGCAAACTTAGTTAAAGTTGATTTTCAGTCATTTTGACTAAATTACAATATTTTAGTTTAAACATATTTATTTTACATCAATTGAGAAACAATGTTTTGCTATGAACAAATCAAAGGTACCCTGGACCAGAAAACAGAATTTTGAATTAGTCCAAATGACAAATGCAACTCCAGACTATGCAACTGTCTGTGAAAAGGTAAATATGACCATAGGAAAGGAGAAAATACTAGTTACCAGCATTTTCTCTGCTTTTTTCACAAATTTATCTTCCCCAGGGTCATTACATACATTACACTTCAATAAACAAGCTATTTTCATTTGATAGATTGTGAAAATGATACAGGTGAGGTTGTCATAATTATACATTATTATTGGTGACTTTATGACAAAAAAACCCAATCCAGATCATGAACTTTTTCATGACTGGGTATCCTTAAAATAGTACAAAATTATATTTGCTATCACCATAATCTTTAGGATACTTTAACTCATTACCAAACAATAATTTAACATTTTAAGCTTGTCCAAATCGAAAGCATTCGCTGACAACAAAATAAAACTGACTGAAAATTGTGAAATTTGTTATGTGAAGGGTAGAAAACATTGTGGGAAAAGAAGAAAATGCTGGTAACCAGCATTTTGTCCTTTTCCCCACAATGTTTTCTACAGGCTTCTTTCTCAGGGTCTCAAAAGTTGGGACTGTGTGGTAATAGGTTAAATCCCTAAACAGTGCTATGTGTGACTTAAGTTTTCACATAGCACAGACCATATTATTAAGCAGACAGGACACTCAGCATGCAGTCTAATATTGAGTAAAAAAGATACGGCATAAGATGTACAAGGGTATATAAATACTGAAACTATTTTGTGGCTAAATTTGAAGAGAAATGATGTAAAGTAACCTCGGCAGAGCTGATATATTGCCTATTTTTCTTATTTTTGTTCTTAATTCTTTTTGTTGAAAAATGAAATCTTAACACATTAACAACTGGTTACTAGTCAAAGTATAGACTATAGAATATGAATCACTGCATTTCTTGAGAGGGCCATTTTGGCCAGAATCTTACAAAAACACTTCTTGATCTACATAGTCTATGTATACAACTACTGATTGATTGAATTTGTTATTATTTATCGTCACCACCAGTTTCCCCTAGGGGCTATGCCCCCTGAAGACTGTTAGTTTCAAGTGTTACGGAGGATAGTGCAGATACATGACGAAACCCATCCTAAGTTATGCCTGGATCTTTAACATGCTCGGTGTACAGCTTCAACACACAGGACTTCAGTTTACTGTCTCAACCGAAAGACTATTAGTAATTTTAGATGGCCAGCCATGGGAAACGAACGCACACCCAAGTATACAACTATATAGTTGAAACTGACATTTTATGGGGTGTTTTTATTTAACACCTTTGACTAAGGGCCAGTTACCCACCCACTCCTGTAATACATAAACAGATTGTACAAATATTCAAATTTACGCTCCATTTAAGAAATTATAGTGGTCACGATTTATCAATGTGAAAAGACATTTGCTCAGTCAATCAAAAGACTTTATTTGCTTACTGAAGCATAAAAATTATGTTTATGTTTATGAAAAGAAAGCCATTACTCGAATATTTTGACCAATTATTGGACAAATTACATGACTTAATATATTACTTCTTATGACCCTATATTAGATATGAGGGTGACAGTAGTATACGGATAGAGCAATTAATTGCCCCTTCAAGTTTGAATCTTATTATATGTGGGGGATTTTTTTTTTTAGCTTTGAAACCAAACCATACACACCAAGGCTTGATCAACAATTTAACTCTATACCAATTTTTGACATGTCCAAATTGAAAACTTGCAGACAACAAGTTGAAAAGAGCTGAAACGGTTTAATGTATTTGTAGAATAGGTAGAAAACAATGTGGGAAAAGGAGAAGACATCAGTTACCAGCACTTTCTTCTTTTCAAAAAAAAAAAGTTTCAAAATGCTCTTCTCCAAGGACCATGAAAACACATACAGGATAGTGTGGTAAGAGGTTAAAGGATATATCTTTACTTGCTTTCATCTAGTTTTTTTTAGCAATTTCATCTTTACGTTATGAAACTATAATCATTCTTGTACCTTCATGCCAAATATTGCTGCTGACCGTTGCAAGGTTTCAGAGATTACAATGGATAAGAAATGTATTTCAGTCTCTGAAGACTAATTGAAAGCATCACTGTGGTTGTTTAACCCTTGACCACACAATCCCTACTTTTGACGACCCTTAGAAAGAAACCTTTAGAATACATTGTGGGAAAAGGAGAAAATGCTGGTAACCAGCATTTTCTCCTTTTCCCTCACTGTTTTCTACCTTTCATAAAACAAATTTCAAATTTTCAGTCACTTTCATTTTGTCGTCTGCAAATGCTTTCGATTTAGACAAGCCTAAAACAATGTCGTATGGTAACAAGTTAAATTGACATTAAATCTCCTCAGTTTCTTTATCCCATATACCTTATCAAGACTTTTTTATCTGCATTTACACAGCTGACCAGATTCTACACATGATCAATTTTTAACTGTATCTGTTTACCCTCTGTCTGTAAATACATTATGTATCTATAGGGTTTCAAGGACACAATCATCTATAGTGATATGTAGAATTTGTAGAACTTCTTTTGCAATCAATGTTTTAGTTTAGCTAATCAGAAATTGTATTTCTTTGATGTTACATTGCTTGAAAACACCCCTCCCCCCCTACTCCATTGTCAGACTCTGATGAAGAGTAAAATCTTGTTTTTCTACCTCTAGGACAAGAAAACATATGATGTGAAAGAAATAACTTATTTCTTCAGCTTGTTCTATCTTCCATTCATAAAATTTTAATCAGCCTAATGATTTGTGGGACCATACAAACTGATTTATTTGTAATTTTACACCCACACTATTGATCTCTAAGCTCTATTTCCTAACCTTTAGATCTTTAGAAGACTGTCTCATGCATAACAAACCTGAAAAAGAGAACCTTTGAAAACATTGGGAAAAAAGTAGAAAATGCTGTAAAGCTGTTTACCAGTATTTTCTCCTTTTCCCATAATGTATTCCACTCTACATAATCATTTTGATCCACACTGGATTTATTGTCTGCAAATGTTTTCAGTATCGCAAGTCTACAGTTCCGTCATCTCGTACAGGATTAACTCATTACCAAACAACAATATTTTAGGCTTGTCCAAATTGAAAGCATTTGCAGACGACAAAATAAAAGTGACTGAAAATTTGAAATTTGTTTAGTGAAGGGTAGAAAACATTGTGGGAAAAGGAGAAAATGCTGGTTACCAGCATTTTCTCCTTTTCCCACAATGTTTTCTAAAGCCTTCCTTTTTCAGGGGCGTCAAAAGTAGGGATTGTGTGGTAATGGGTTAAAGTACATGTACCAAGAAGAACTGAACCCCTATGGCCGTGTCACACAGAACTTACGCATACACTAAGTATAAAATTTGAGGCATTTCGAAGATACGCAATACATGCACGATATACATAATTCATATGTTTTTCATGCTCATTTCATTTGTCTCTGTGTGCAGCGTGTGGAATCAAGGGTGAGCTTATGTGGACATACACGAAAACGGTTTTGAGCTGCACAAAAGTGTTCGACTGTTCGATCCACGTATAATTTACATAGTTTTCAGTACTTCTTACGTAATTCATGCGTAATTCATACGCATATGTGCGAGATACATACAAGATTGTTACGCAAAGTTGGCAATTTTCACGATCATTCCATGTATATCCACATGCCTAACGAACCTTTCACGGATATAACACTCATGTATTGCAGATGTATCACTCATATTTTATGTATACCGCTAAGAATTATGCACATTACACATGGATCATTTATAAAAACAGATAAACTACATGTACTTTAGATTTATGCTAGAATCACGCATGCTTCACGCAAGAAACATGTATGGGGACAGGGTATATAAATTGGCCGATTTCAGACGGCTGCATCAGTCTCCATCAAGTCGACCATGAAGTGACATCTCTGTCATATGACATCCAAGAGAGGAGACCATGAACCCCAAATGCAGAGAAGTTCTTGCCTTCCTCCTTCAGTAGCACAACAAACAACTGGTCCAGCAGATCCTGAACAAGAGGAGAAGAAGAAGGCGTGGGAGAGGATACAGATTAGCCTGGGTAAGGCCTTGGATTGGAAGAAGATTTGAACTTGGGATCAACGAAAGATTGATTATGGAGATGAGAAATGAAGATCAAAGATCCTTCCATAACGTCATGCATATGATTGCGGAGAGGCTTACCCCAAGAATAACGAAACAGAACATGAACTGGCAACCAGTCCTTGATCCTGGACTCAAAGTGGCACTGACCGTATGCCACCTTGCCTCTGGTGCTAGGTATAAGGACATACAGTATGCATGGAGGGTGCCGCACAACACTATCAGCTTGGTGGTTCGAGAAGTCTGTCAGGCCATCTTGGAACCTTGACAAGCAGATGACATCACCAACCACTGGGGAAGGCTAGAGACAAATGGCTGATGAATGGTACAAGCGTTGGAACTTTCCCCATACGATCAGGGCCATTCGAGGGGAAGCATGCAAGGCTCCACCTGATTCTGGGTCAGAATACTACAACTACAAGGGGTTCTTTGGTATCATATTGTTTGCCAAGATCTTCTCCGATTACAAGTTTGTGTGTTTCTGAGAAAGGTTCCTCCTCTGATGCGCACATCTACAACAACAGCAATCTGTACGCGTGCTATTCATTCATGCTTTACAGAAATCATGCGTAAGTCATACAAAATTTCTTTTGTGATTACGTGTGTTTCATTCTCTAGAAAATTGGCTTTTCCATGGATATGCATGTTCTTTGCGCAGTTTATTCCTGTTTCATGCGTAGTTTATACATAGTTTTTGTGCATTATTGCATGATTCATCTGTCAAAATTTCTCGTATAACCACCAACTTTTCTATTAACGCCGCATACAAATCCAGATTTTTCAATTTTTATGCGTAAATCATGCAAAATTTATTCGTCAATGGCTGTGTGACATGGCCTTTAGGTAACTAGATGCCACTCAAGGACATTTTGCCAACTGGGACGACCAAGATCAGAGAGCACAGAACATACAGTCTGATCTAGAATCTAGACTGTCTAAAGGGGAAATATTTTTCCCCAAAAAATTCTTTGGAAATGGCAGAATTTGCGTTTTTACTATAGATTTGAAAGTTTCATTTCCCTTATTTACCTGGATTAGGGTAAACCCTTTTCTGGCACCAAATAATACTATATGAACCGCCACACAAGAAAGAGGCATTCACACAGATGCGTAAAGTGTTGTTTCAGATCAATCTGGACAGTCTGACAGTGCATGCAAACAACACTCTCCGCTTTCATGTATTTTTCAGTCTTGTGCAAGTCTACTGAAGAACAAAAGTAGATGTAAAGTGCCATCTCTGATTAGCCTGGTTTCCAGCATTTTCTTCTTTTCCCACAATATTTCAATGATAATCTTTCCTAAGGTGCATTACTACTATAGGATAATGTTTCGTAAAAAGAGTTAAAATTAGACATGTGAAATCACAACCAATCAATCATTGTAACTGGGTTACCTTTGCATGTTGAGAATGATCCCTTGAAAATATCAAAGAGATGATGAAAATAATCATCAATAATTCAAATCATAGAGCCTGAAAATTATCAAAAATTCTGCCTTTTACCTTTTGAACTTGTAATCATGTGAAGGCCAGTGAAAAACTATGCAGGTCAGTGTTTTAACTCTTTACCAAACAATCCCGGGGTTTTACGAGTCTGAGAAAGAAGCCTTTTGAAAACCTTGTGGGAAAAGGAGAAATTTATGCTGGTAACCCTTACCAGGAAAAAGTTCATTTTTTGAGTCACATTGCTTTCGATTTAGACTAGTCTAAGATTTTAATTTATAGTAAACAGTTGACCTGTGTTTGCTTTCAGTTGTATTACCACTGTACAAGCTCTGTACCAGACCAGATATTGTATGCGCATGTCATATTTTTTCGAAGATTTGACCTGTCTCATATAACGCATCACTCTCCCCGATACTGGGGAGGGGGGGGCGGGCTTGGGGGGCTTTTTATGTAAATAATATGCACTGTACAGTAGCAATGGAGAAAATGGCTTTTATCAATACGTTTGAGGAGAAATAAGGCCTGTTTCAGCTCCAGATTTCTCTACACTGCTGATCATAGCTGAATGAATTGCACCAGGTACCTTTTTGTTGAGTAAACGTTTATTTCAGTTTGAAATTCAAAGTAACGGTTATCACGTAGAAAAGTAGTCCAGTTCTGTACCCTGGGTATGCCCAAATTAGATTGATGAGTATTTGTAGAATGCATTCCATCTAGCGGGAGATAATGCCAGACCTGGGTCCATATTCACCAACCATTCTCAAGAACATTCTTAGTCTTAGTCTTCAGAATTTCGTCAGTGTGAAAGTAACCAAACTTCTGATTGGCTAAACCATATGGTTTAGCCAATCAGAAGTTCGGTTACTTTCACTGTCAGAAAATCTTGAAGAATAAGACAAAGAACGTTCTTAAGAATGGTTGGTGAATATGGACCCAGAAGAATTCAGACTTGTCTAAATTGAAAGCATTAATTGCAGACTACAAGTAAAATGAGGCTCATATGATTGGATTTATCATCGATAGGTTGGAAAATATTGTGGGAAAAGGAGAAAATGCTGTTTAACAACAAAGTTTTCAAAGACCTTCTTCCTAAGGTTAATCTAGATGAAAAATTGCGAGGTAAAAATGAAGTTACGTAAACACCTGAATCATACTTTGAGTGTCATCCTAATTCAAAAATCTTTATTCTTTATTTTTGTTTTGTTCCTATTGATTTTCAACCCACAAGATTGACAATAGTTTTGTTACTTATTTAGGAGTGATTGTAAGACTGAGGGTGAATGAGCGAATAGGACTGCTCCATGTGCAAAAAACAGTATGAATAAATTTTCACCGTTTAGCTTGAATAATTGTTTTGTTCAAAGTTTTCATTTATATCATTAATGAAGTATAAAAACAAATGGTAGAGCTAGAATCTCCTTGTTTAGCACCATTTTTGGTGTTCAGCAACCATTAATACATGTCGGAAATTCCTGGTCACTTGCACAGGCGACTGTTGTCCAAACAGTAATCAGTGGCGAGAGATGAATTCTGGTGCAATTACTATCAAAATGGAAAAAAATTACCCAAACCTGGGACTTGAATCAGTAACCTCTTACTACTGGAAACTGGTTCTTGTCAGGGGGCTTTGAGAAAAAGTTAAATTGATATACATGTAATAGAGGCTTCAGGATGTAAAATTATGATGGATGAGTAAAAAAATGCGTACAAAATTTTCCCATCAAGACATAACTTTAGTAATGAACATCCTAAAACAATGTATTTGGCCATAATCTAAGTTCCCATTATTACATCATTTGTAACTAAATATAGAATATAACACTTTACCAATAGAATTTGACTCTTTACCATGTGACAAAATTGTTAGCCTGGTCTAATTTCTTTAACCCATTACCACACAATCCCTACTTTTGAAGCCCCTGGGAAAGAAGCCTTTTGAAAACACTGTAGGAAAAGGAGAAAATGCTGGTAACCAGCATTTTCTCCTTTTCCTATAGTGTTTTCTACTCTTCCCAGAACAAATTTCAATTTTTCAATCACCTTTATTTTGTCGTCTGCAAATGCTTTCAATTTGGACCAGTCTAAAATTTTCTTGTGTGGTAAAGAGTTAATTGAAAGCATTAAGTTTGCAACTAAAAAATCAAGAACTGTGGGTTAAACGAAACCTGCCATTGAAACGGTAGCAAACATTTTGTGACAAGGAGAAAATACAGGTAACCAGCATTTCCTCCTTTTCCCAAAATGTTTTTAAAAGCCCTCTTCTGCAGTACAGTACTGCGTTTTCAAAATAAAGATTGTGTTGTACAGGATTAAATCATTTAACCCTTTACTCCATAAGGCATTTCTCTAATTTCTCTAATTGACCCTAAATAACAGCAAGGATGAAGCCTTTTCTTATGTGTATATGACACCTTTTGATAATGTAGAAAAAATTGTGTCAGAAGGTGAAATTGCTCGTCACAAGCAATTTCACCTTTTGCCGCAATGTTTTCCAAAGGCTCCTACAAGCAATGCGTAGAAATGAGTATCTATGTAGTAAAGGGTTAACTTCGTTAAGGATAAATTTTCCTCAACTCTTTACCATGTCATTAAAAGACTGTACAATATTGAAAACATTTGCAGATGATACATTCAATGGGTCCAAAATAAATTTGTCTATATCAGGGTTGAATTTAAACATTGTAGGTAAAGCTGGGAAAATGTTGTTTACAGGCATTTCTGCCTTTTCCAACCATGTGTGTTTCCCATCGGTGTCTACCTGGGCCGTAGTAAATCTCTAATTTCTCTTGTTGTCGGATAGTGTTTGACCACTGGGTTTTTTTTTAATGAAAATTAACTGGCTTTGGGAGTATCAGGATGAGCTTTTTGTGTTGTTGTAAAGTGTTTGTCTCAAGATGTGAAGGGCCACCTTTAATGCTCATTTTCCTTATCCCTGATTAAATTTACGCAAAACCTTAGCTTCCCATTGGATACAAGATCCACTTGTTATTGATACAAATATGGGAAAACAAAGAAATTACTCATTAGGAGCAAAATTTCTTCATTTGAAAAAAAAAAAAAAACTCTAAGACTTCTCTTCTTTTATTTGTCCCTAAATGCATATTTAATTTTTGTTGTTTATTTCTGTCAACATTTTCATATCATGTGATCATTTTTATTTGATATCATGTAATGATCTGCATGAGAATGAGGTAAAAAAGTTAGACTTGAATTAAAATTTTATTATCACCACTCACTGAACAGGTATTTTCACCTTTTTGCTTTGTCATTTATTTAGTAAACCCTTTACCAAATCACACACCATCACCCCCCCCCCCCCCCCTTGATGGTTTTATATTTTTGAGTAAAAAGACTTCTAAGAAATATTAAAATTTCTATTTTTTCAAAATCCTCATCCTCAAAATCATTTAACTGCTTACAAAATGACACTCATAATTGTGGAGTTGCTCATATCCAAAGCATTTGCAGACAGCACTCCAAAAGTGTATCATATGATTGAATTCATTGTTGACTGTGTAGAAAACCTTCTGGGAAAAGGAGAAAATGCTGGTTACCGGCATTTTCACTGCTTTCCCCAATGTTTTTAAAAGCCTCCTAATTAAAATAAATTGATGGAAAAATTCAAAGTTCATCGATGAAAAATTGCTGTCTGAGAAACAGCACTTTTTGTCCATAGTACAGATGAAAAAGAACATGTGAGAAACTGTTAAACCTCAAAGTGGCTTTTACAAGACAGTATACTTGATTTTGAAGTCTGCGTTGCTGCCCAAACTATGCCATCTACGTCTGTATTCACTAGTCATACAGAAATTGCTTTCTTATTCTACATTGTAACAGGTAGCACAATTTCTGATTGGCTAATCCATTTGGAAAATTTGGTTTAGCTAGGTAGACCTGGCTTTTATGGTAAAAGTTTAAGTTCAACTTAAGAAAATTCTTAAGGATAAGATTAACCCCTTACCACAAAGCAAAATTTTAGACATATCCAAATTGAAAGCATTTGCAAATGACGATTTCTAAGTGGCTCAAATGGTGCAATGTTGCTTTGATACTGGTAGAAAACTTTGTGGGAAAAGGAGAAAATGCTGGTTACCAGCATTTTCTCCTTTTCCCACAAAGTTTTCAAAAAGCTTATTCATCAATGGCATTAAAAGTTGTCATTGTGTGGTAAAGGATTCATGCGCGGATCCAGATAACTTTCTGGGGGGGGGGGGGGGGTGTCACAATGAAAACGCACTCGTCTTGCACTCGTCTTATTATATGATACTTTATGATACTTTGATTTCCGGATTTCAGTTTTCAGTGGATATAAGCCGTTTACAAGAAAAGTCAATGTTTCCAGTTCTAACCATGATGAGGTCTCCACATTTAGAATCTTTTTTTTAAATTTATGACTGTATTTTACATAAATGCTGTGCAATATCAAACCAGTACCATTTCACGAATCGGATAACCACATTTTTGCCAAAATGCCAGGGGGGGTCCGGACCCCCGGTCCCCCCCCCTCTGGATCCGCCCATGAGATTAAAAATGTTGCTTAGAATGGAGGGCAAATGTAGGCCCCGCTTTTTGATCTACAGAATGTTGGTTTTGCTTCCACATTCTGGCCAAGGGCAGGTTCGATACTGTAATCATTTTGGTCTTGCAGCAAGTTCTACACTGGAAGTTATGTTGCTGGTTTTATTCTGCTTTCAGAAGGATCATAATAAAGTATTTCCCATCAATAAGCTTATATATTTGTCATTTGACAGGATCTGCATCTTCAGATATAAGACGTCCTGCATGATATTCACACATAAACTGACATGAATGTCAAGGGCCTTATCTCATTACCAAACAACATTATTTTAGGCTTGTCCAAATCGAAAGCATTTGCAGACGACAAAATAAAAGTGGCTGAAAATTAAAAATTTAGTTTGTGAAGAGTAGAAAACATTGTGGGAAAAAAAAGAAAATGCTGATTACCAGCATTTTCTCCTTTTTCCACAATGTTTTCTGAAGGCTTCTTTCTAAGGGTCATCAAAATGAGGGATTGAGTGGTAATGGGTTATACCAGTAATGCACAATCTATTGCACTTTTACCAGACAACAAAAATTTGAACTTGCCCAAACTGAACACACTTGCAGATGAAAACTATTTACCACACAATGACAACTTTTATCACCCTTTTGGAAAGAGGCCTTTGGAAAACATTGTTGGAAAAGGAGAAAATGCTGGTAACCAGCATTTTCTCCTTTTCCCACAATGCTTTCTTCCCTATCAAGACCGAATTCCATTATTTCAGTCACATTTAAATCAATGTCTGCAAATGCTTTCAGTTTGGACACGGCTAGAACAATAGTTAAATGTGATTCAAATGATGGGGTTTTGATGGGGCATTGGATGGGGTTTTGATGGGGCATTGAAAAGGAAAGGGCTGGTTGCCAGCATGTTCTCCTTCCCTAAAGGTCTTCTCTCTCCAAGTAATTAAAACAAAGGATTACCTGGTAAAGATTTCTTTCATTTAACTCTTTACCACACAATCCCGACTTTAAACGACGCTGAGAAAGAAGCTTTTTGAAAACACTGTGGGAAAAGGAGAAAATGCTGGTAACCAGCATTTTCTCCTTTTCCCACAATGTTTTCTACCCTTCACAAAGCAAATTTCAAATTTTTAGTCACTTTTATTTTGTTGTCTGCAAATGCTTTCAATTTGGACAAGTCTAAAATTTTGTCGTTTGGTAAAGAGTTAAACTTAGAAATAATTCACTTGAATTAAATACACCCTAGTGAATCATGGACAATCAGCGAGTGTGATACAGGGTCTTATCCATAACATGTCACCAGTAGTAACCCATTACAAAACAATCCCGCTTTTGACAACCCTGAGAAAGAAGCCTTTAGAAAACATGAAAATAATGCTGCTAACCAGCATTTTCTCCTTTTCCCACAATGTTTTCTACCCTTCACAAATCAAATTCAAGTTTTAAGTCACTTTTATTTTGTCATCTGCAATTACTTTTGATTTGGATAAACCTAAAATTTTGTCATTTAGTGATGAGTTAATAACAAAAGTCTAATCTATAGGAAGAAAGTTCTTTAGTTAATCCTTTACAAAACAATCCTGTCTTTTTAGAACCTTCAAGAGGTAGTTTTTTTGAAAATTGTGGAAAAAAGAAGAAAATGATGGTAACCTGTATTTTCTTTTTCCTAAAACTATTTTTTCCAGAGACTTTCATCAACAAATTTCAGTCCAAACACATGTCATTTTCAGTTTGGATGAGTCTTATTACTTTGTTTTGTGGTAAAGAGTTTGCTATAAGAGCACATAGTATGATAAGCCCTCAAGGTATCTTTTGAAACAATATCCAACAACAATATCAAACAAGTAGATCTGAGATCAGATTGCACATTTTATGCAGTCTGACGTTAGATCTATAACATAATTATGCAAAGGCAAATGAGGGAATCCATTTTCGTGCTAAGTGCCTTATAGGTTCACAATAAACAATTAATTATTCATGAATATTGACCACTCAGTACTGTTGACGCTGATTTAGCATGGCACCCTTGGCAAAAATTTCTGATAATTACCACTGAATGGGCGACTAATTCACATCCTACTTTGATAAATGAGTGTCTTGTCCAATTGCTCATCATGGTCTCGTATAACTGATTTGATCATATTTGCTACAAATTGTATCAAAAGTTCTATATTTGATTATTAATATTTTACTCCCTGTGTTGGCAGGCCATCATGCTATCCAAGTATGGACTAGAATAATCTACATCTCAGTAATTTCTGAGAGATTACAACTATTCTACATCAAATTCTTATTTTAAACGTTAAATGCTGATACGTTTGACACCTTTGAAGTAAAAGGTCTTGCAGATGACAAATTGAATTGTTGGTAAAATTGAATTTGTTTCAGAAAGGAAAGAAAGCATGGAAAAGAAGAAAATGCTGGTTACCAGCATTTTGTCCTTTTACCATCATCTTTTAAAGTCTTTTCCTTCAGGGTCAATAAAACTTGAGACTGTAAAGGCTTCATCATCAAGAGTTTTCTTAATTTCAAAAGCAACTAAATTTCTGACTGACTCCAGCATTTGGTTAAAGTGGGTATTTAGAATTTTTACATCTCGCCAAATTAAAAAATATATATATCACTGAAATTCATATGAGAAAATAATACAAATCATCAAGAATTAAGATTCATAAAATTACAAAAAAAAAAAAAATTTTTGATGGTGTTCCCTTAAAAGGCTACGTAGCCTCTTAAGGTATTTTTAGATTTCGCGCCAAAGATCAATAAAGCATTATGGGAATGTCAAGTGACTGGCATGTGACTCATAACGCTTAAATTCCATTACAAAATAAACATGTAATAATTATTTTTTCATAATGTCTTCTTCAGACGCTATGTTTGAAACTTTGTCTGTATATTCCTGTATATAAATGAGCGAATTGATCATCTAAAAATAGAACATGTCCCCTGTTGGTGTCAACCTGGGCCGTAGTAAATCTCTTATTTCTCGTGTTGTCGGATGGTTTTCGACTACTGGGGTTTTATGAAAGAAAACTAAAATGCTTTGAGAGTATAAGGACGATTTTTTTTGTATTTTTGTAAAATTTTCGTCCCAAAATCTGAAGGGCCACCTTTAAGCCAATCACAATATATATTACGTTTCATGAAATAGTATTATCTTAGAATGCTACTAAAACCTTTTCCCAAATATTCTTTAACATATTTCAAGGACCCTGAAGCATTAAACTTCTGAAATCACCGTGAGCAAAGGAGAAAAATACGGGTTACCAGCATCTCGTCAAACACTATTTTCTACTCTTTTAAAGACAAGACACATAACTTGAGCACTTTCAGCATTTGATTTTTTCATTTGCAAATACATGTACTTTTAATTTTTATCAGTGTAAAATTTTGTTTTACATCAAAGCAATATGCCCTTTATCAAATTTGCTTCTATACACTTGTAATTTAATGTTGAAAGAGTAATTTCTTCCATTACAATATTTTTTTGTATAATGTATTTATGTACTCAATGGTTATACATGGGCCTATTTCAAAACCATTCTTTCAAAGTCATGATATCTACAGAATTCATTTCAAGAGGTGATAAGGGTAAATGTCAATTGACCAAAAGTTCAAGTAAGTTCACATAGGTATTATCCTAATAATAGTCCCTTCTTATTAATAAGCTACACTTCCTGTCACTCTGTACGAAAGGATCATAATAAATATTATGTTTACAAAATCCAAAATGCTTTGTGGAAGAATTATGGAAAAAAGGGAAAAAAGGCTGGTAATCAGCATTCCTTTTTTTCTCTATTCACATGTTAGAGTCACATTTCAAATAATTTGAGTCTGCAATTGCTTTCAATTAAGACAATTCTAATATTAGTGTCTAATAGAGTATAACATAAAGAGATTTTACTAATGCAAAGATCTATTATATTTTTGGTACAAATGTTTTCATAGTATGACTGAACTGTATACAGACACTGTCCTGGCTGAAAAATTCTGGGTTATACTGTTTCCATTATGAAATTTCTGGAACATAGTAGCAATGTAAGCGGACAGTTGTACTTTGGATTTCAACAGTCCTTTGTAACCTTGTGGTTAAGGTATTTGTTATTTATTTACAAAAGCCTGGTTCAGTCCAACATGTTGGACACATACACCAGTCATGGTACTCTGAATCTCTTTCAGCAAAGCAGTGTTGGGCTTCTATTGGCTAAAACCAGGAAAGACAATCACAAGCCAGCTGTTAGCTACATTATAATAAGCATATAACTTGAAAAGCAAAAGTTGATGCCCTTTAGGGCCTAAATTGCTGAAGTGGCAGTAACTGACCAGTGAGCCTAAATATAACAGAAGCATTTTAAAACGAGCCATCTTATTGTTGATATATACGTACAACAGTACAAAGCGCCTAACCCATAGAAAAGTCACCAAAACATGTCCTCCCTATTTAAAAGGATGCTTCCCATGAAATTAGATTGAATTCCATCCACTTGTTACAGAGAAAAAGCATTAAAAGATATTCAATCAGTCAATCCTTCAGTACAATTGGGTTTCAAAATGTACCATCTAAGTATGACCATGATGTTCTGGAACTTGTAGTATTTTCCCTGACACACTACCCCATGTTTCTTTGAAATCATTTCTCCAAAGACTCAAGGGTTGTCATTCTTTTAGCCATATGCATAGGTCAAACAACCATGATGATGGAAAGCCCAGGAAAGATCCTTTATATTAATATTCTTGTTTTGGCAAACACTATCATAAACCTGCTATCCTGCTCCAGAATCCATAGTCACCAACCATTGTGACATTCTCACTCGGTCGTATGCTCATACTTTTTTTCAATTAAATTTTCAATTAACACAACATCTACTCTGCTATATTAAATGGGTTTGGCCAATCAGAAGTTGTGTAACTTTATAATTTTAGAGTTAGATTTGGGATAAGGTTAAGAATAGTTGTTGAATAAGCACCAAGATCTTGGCCGTATATTTCACCAAAACTCACTGCTTAGTCCACTCCTGAAAACAAAGGTGAAATTATTTGTGACAATTAATTATCTCCTTTTACCAAACGATGTACTCAGATGTTACACACATACCTGTGCAGGAGCACCAGGAACTTTTTGTACAATTTCATATGTGACTCTTTTATCTTCTAACTCTTGCTTCCGCTGATCACCGTGGGGATCAAACTGTGGTAGAGAGGTGTCCAGATGCTCTATCAAGTAATGGTAGTCCGGTTTTATCCAACGAAATACTGGAAATATGTATAAATCATTGGTTTTCCTATTTTCCACCGTAATTTGGTCAACAAACCAATCTGCTCCTAGGCCAGCATTGTCCCGCCAAAATTCTATCCGACTGATCTTACCGGCAAATTGTTTCTGTTTTAAGTCTTTTATTGGAAATACATCTAAATTTCCACTTTCAAAGTCATTTCTAAAGAAATTATCTAACACTAGGTCATCTGTATGATTTCCATTTGAATCGTGTAACTTTATTTTCACATTTGCATCTGTTCCTGCATTCTTTTTGTCTCCAGTTCGCACGTAAATCAAAAATTGTGAATTTTGTACGCCAAGACATGCACCCATTTTTTAAAAAAATATTTGTGTAGTGGAATGTCTGAATTACCTTATACAAGATTTTGTCAACGAGTACTGTCTCAGGTTATCCTTAGATAGCTAAACAGAAGAAACAAACATTTTCAAATCACTAAGAGAAAACATTATCAACTGGAAATTCCACATCGGACTGCAGGTTCTTTGCAGTTACCATTCAACCTAAACTTTCCATAGTTGCCTTTTAAATGCTACGATCTAACCCTTTACCACACAATGCCCAGTATAAATAAGCACTGAAGTTGGGGGCTTACGAAAGCATTTAGGGAAAAGGAGAACTTGAAATGCCGTGCGCCAACATTTTCTCCCTTCCCTATGTTGTTTTCTATTCTTTGAAAAATCATCTCTCAATTTGAATTCCATTTTCTTTGTAATCCACAAATGCATTTCATTTGGAAAGGAACAACACTGTCGTCTGGCAAAGAGTTAATAGCCTCACCTGTGTAATGGTTTCGTCGCATATACTTTACTGAAATTAAAAACCCTTCCTTCCATTCATCTCAAAACTCTAAAATACCTTAAATAACCGCCTCAACAAAGTTACAAAGTTATGTTTGTGGCAGTTATTTCCTTCCCACAGGTACCTGTTTCCTGACAAACCTCCGATCTATACAGTGTTATATACATGAATACAAAAGTTTGTCACAAAACAAATGCCTGTGTCCCTTCACCACGAAGAAATGCAAGCATTTGTGACTTTTTCCATTTGAAGTGACTGTGAGTCAAACATATTGTTTAACCCATTACTGGACCAGAAAATATTTGACTTGCTCAACGTGGAAACTTTAGCAGACAACAAATAATTGTGAATCACAATCAAAATAAGAAATTCAACTTTGGAAAAGGTAACAAGATTGTGGAAAGAGAAGAAAATGCTGGTTATAAGCACTTTCTTCTTTTTCCGCCATATTTTCAAAAGGCCTTTACCTCATGGTTGTGGTAAAAAGTTAAGGTATACGCACGTACATGTACCACTTCTCTGTCAATATTTTTATTTAAAATGTTATGCTTAAAACTCTGGATTGTGTGGTAAAAGGTTAAGATAAACCACTCTTATGTCAACATTTTTAAATGTTTGTGGTTTTCTACTCCATTGATATTTTCTCTCTCTAAAAGCATTTTTCATGCTGGAACATGGTATATTTGACAGCACAGAGCAATTGTTTCCAGCCAAGTACAGACGAGAACTACTGCTTCATAAAATGTATTTAATTCATTACGAAACGAGAAAATTTTAGGCTTGCCCAAATCGAAAGCAGTTGCAGATGACAAATTAAAAGTGACTGAAAATTTGAAATTTGTTTTGTGAAGGGTAGAAAACATTGTGGGAAAAGGAGAAAATGCTTGTTACCAGCATTTTCTCCTTTTCCCATAATATTTTTTAAAGGCTTCTTTCTCAAGGTCGTCAAAAGTAGGGATAGTGTGATAATGGATTAAATAGCTACTTATTTTTTGCATTTTTCTTTGATCCTAAATTGTCACTATGTTAATGTCAATGAATGAAATGTTTTCTGCTCCCAAAAATGTTGTCTTACATGTACCCCAAGAAAAAAAATGTATTTATGGAGCAATGTAGCAGTTATTTGTGGGAAGTAACCAAAAATTGTGTCAAAGGAAAGGATTTAGCACATCAAATAACCATAATTATCGTCAATTTTCAAAGTCACTTTCTGAAATACCAAACCACAAAATATCACTTGTCCATACATTACAACACTGTTGGATCTTCAAAATTGACCAACATAAAGGGATTTTTCTGTGGTAGGGCAGAAAACATTGCAGTGAAAGCAGAGTATCTAGTACCTGCTGCCATTTAGTTTTTAAAAGTAATTGTAAGTATTTAAATAAATTTCTCCAAAAAATATCTATATCAGAATATTTTCAGACATATCAGCAAATATGTCAAGTGAGACTAACAAGAAATGCTTTTAACTAAAGACAATTTTCGATTTCAATAAAGGAAGATTCTGTGGAAAATTGTAGGACTGAAGAACTAAACTAAAATTGCTCCTTTTTTTCACAATATTTTTTAAAAGCTGTCTTCCACCAAGGAGTTAAGTTTTATTTCATGTGCAATGGGTTTAACCCTTCAGCAAACAAGACTGTCTTTATATGAACCTGAATAATAGGGTTTGGATGCATTGTGGGAAAAGCAGGAAATTTTCTCCTTTTCAGTATTTTCTACCCCTTCGCACACAAATCCTAGATTATGAACGCTACATTAACTTAATCTGTATGTATTTGCTTTCAAATTATACTTGCAAGTTTAAATTTTTGTCAACGCTAAGGATTTAAATTGACATTATCAAATCTAATCTTCTTTTCATAAATGTTGAACATCCAAAAGTAAACAGAGGCCAGTGACAAGTTTGTCATGTCCCTTAACCTGAAAACCCCTTGCTTGCGACAGAAAAAAAAATCTAAATATTGCCAACAGTTAATTTCTAAAAAATAGCCAACCCTCGTAGTTTCTGAGCATGGAACTTCACTACTTGATAAGCCTATTGCATCAGGTGTCTGAGAGAAAAATATTGAAACAGCAATACATAATTATTTTCATGTTGAACAAAATGCCTCTTTCAATTTCTGTATCTGTCGCACGCTCCACCTTCCCACCTAGTTTTAAACATGGTGTCTCATGCTGACAGGTTTCCATCTATTTCAACAGTATTTCACCTATATTAATTTACCATCATGAATACACCATATAAGCCTATTGCATCAGGTGTCTGAGAGAAAAATATTGAAACAGCAATACACAATTATTTTCATTTTGAACAAAATGCCTCTTTCAATTTCTGTATCTGTCACACGCTCCACCTTCCCACCTAGTTTTAAACATGGTGTCTCATGCTGACGGGTTTCCATCTATTTCAACAGTATTTCACCTATATTAATTTACCCTCATGAATACACCTGTACAATAATTTCTGGTTTTTTCTCATTTTACAGATCTTAACCCAGAAGTCTTCATAATACGTCGTGAATTTATATCTAATAATGAGTTGCATAATTTTACAATCACGATGGTTTATTTAACCCCTGTTTATTTTGTTATCTATCTTCCCTGTCTCCAACTTCAGAGAGTTTAATCTAACAATATATCACGAATTTATCATGTTCAATGAATCCTTCACCCTTCAGAGGTACTCATCAAGAGGGCATATTTAATTCACAGATACGTAGTGAAAACAGTGAATAAGACTTGCAACACCCAAGTAACCCGTTGCTGGAAAACAAGAAAAAACACTAATCAGTGAGAAATGGGGGAAAACGTTTGTGGCGAGAATTTTCAACATTTCCTGATGTATGTATCCAACAAATATTTAAGTATGTTAACCAGTTTCAATGATTTCATGAATTGCCAGACAGGTCTAAATGAAATGCACAAAAACGATGCTTTTTTAACATTTCATTTCAATTGATTTACTAAGAAAAAAAACAACAACTAGAAATAGTCCATAACATTTATACAACCGTGTTTTTTTTTTTCAGTCTTTTGCATTCATTTTTTTTAAAATAAAAACCTATCAATGGCCGTACCACATTGGAATAATAAACTATTAACGACGGAGTAACGTTAGTGACGTGAGAATAAAAAAAGATCATAACTTTTACTCCAGCATATATAAAGCATTAAATTTAACCCATTACCACACAATCCCTACGTTTGAAAGAAGCCTTTTGAAAACATTGTGGGAAAAGGAGAAAATGATGGTAATCAGCATTTCCTCCTTTTCCAACAATGTTTTCTACCCTTCACAAAACAATTTTCAAATTTTCAGTCACTTTTTTCCGTCATCTGCAAACGCTTTCGATTTGGATAAGTCTAAAATATTGTCGTTTGGTAATGAGTTAAAGGTCTAACGCCCCTAAAAATACTACAGACAGGAAAGTAAAACAAAGTTCCAAAGCTTAAAAAGAAAACACATCCAACAAGAAACCCACTCAATTTTTCTCTTACTATCCACCACGTTCGAAAAAATAAAAGAAATTAAAACAAAAAAATACTAAAATCTGTACATTTAAAAAAACACACACACAGCTCACGTCTTTGCTTCAAGTAAACGATCACTGACCTAGATCTAAATCAATACTCTATCACTTTTAATATTTACAAAAGAATGTATTTTGGTACACTAAAACACTTCGTTCAGCCAAATACCGAAGTAAAACACGAAGTCACTACAGACTGTACCCAATCCTTCTTTTATATCCAACGAGGGAGAAACATTGCCTAAAGGGTCATTAACTATGACTGTAAATAAAACATTCTTCAGTGACGTTTGAATGCTAGAGCGTTACATTTTTTTTTCTTTCGCAGACAGCGTAGGTCAAGATCAGACTGCACAGAATATATAGCCTCACCTTGAATCGATATTTGTCAGACGATCCGAACAAATAAAAATGTTCTAATCCTGATATCTTATCATTTTAAAGTGTGTAAACTTGGGGTTAATCCATTACCGTACAAGGTATATTTAAAACAACCGAAGGCTAATAAGTTTTTCAAAACCACCATCATTTAGACTGTTCCTTATTGAAAGCAAAGATTTGCTTACTACGAATTAAATGTGATCAAAAGGTTGGAATTCGTCTTAGAAATGCTGGAAATTAGTAGAATATAATGTGGGAAAAAACGAAAATGCTGGTAATGAACATTTTCTCTTTTTTTCCCGACAATACTAATATTTTCAAAGCCTTTTCTGCAAGGGTCTTTAGAACTTAGGGTTAAGAAGTTACTATAGGCCCATATTTTATGTGTTGAAACAATTGTTTGATTTTAACTTGTGGAAAAATGTTGGAAAAAAAACAACAGCAATTAGATCTACTAAAAAGAAGACTTAAACATAAACATAGATTTATTGCGAATTTCACATATTTCACCTCATTACGAAAAAAAATAATATATACATGTTTATAAAATAATCATCGTCACATTCGGTCATACATGTAGGTTGATTCATAAATATTATAAACAGATATAAAAAAGAAAAATTGGTATGTTACAATAAACACTACAGACGTGTCGTTGCATTGCTGACAAAAATATATGCACAGATAAATGTCAATCAAACAGAAGAAAGGACGGAATAATATTTAAATCCCAATTCACTTAAAATTTACTATGTCGACTGCAAGGGCATTAAAACCCGTAATTTTACAAAAAAAAAAAGCGAGATTACATGCCATTCTTCGCTTAGTCTAGACAATAAGTGTAATGCATGCTATCAGATGACGTCTGTTATTCTTTAAGAAACACTGTCTAACGTTACAAAAGTAAAGTTTGAAGTTACTTGAAGACAAGACGGCCATGTCGTTGGTGGGATTTTTTTTAATTGAGGAAACATTGTGTCAAAGGGAAAGGATGCTGGTTCAGTCCAGTTTTTCTTCTATGTAGAATGATTTGAAAAGCCTTCTTTCGGGATCGTCAACCTAAAAATAACCCACACTAAAGTATGGCCTGTCAACGTTTCTGGCATCCTCGGAACCCAGGTTAAGCATCACGTTAATCCCCATGCATGAACCGAGACTGGGTCAACGAGGGTGGGTTTCTGGTCTAGCAGAAAGTGTTTTGTAAAAACAGAATAAACGTTGACAACTTTTGTTCTAGTTTTACAATACATTGATCAGCACAGCGACTCTCGAATTTCTTACACCTGGCAGTTTGTGGGCCTTTAACCCTTTACAAAACAACTTAATATAAGCGTGGTCCAAATTGGAAGCATTTGCTGAGGACAAGATGAATATGACTCAAAAATCGAAATTTGTTTTGGGATGGGAAGAAAACATTGTAGGAAAACGGAGAAAATGCTGGTTACCAGCATTTTCTCCTTTTCCCACAATGTTTTCAGAAGTCTTCCTTCTCAAGGTTGTGATAACCTGCATTGTTTTGGAAAGGGGTTAAAAACAGCCAAACGATAAACAGAGAAAAAAGCAATTTAAATCTCCATTGTATATCATTTCTCATATTGCAGACATCTTATCACAGGTTAACCCTTACGTACACGATCTCGAATTTTGACGACCTTGAGAAAGAAAATGCTTAAACACACTGTAGGAAAAGAGGAAGATACTGGTAACTAACATTTCTTTCTTTTCCTCATAATGTCTTGTAATATTTCAAAGATAAACTATATCAGTATTGAGCAACATGTAATTTGTTTTTAGCACATGCTTTTAACTTGGAGGAGTCTAGAGTTTTGTTATCTGATCAGGAGTTAACCTTGACATTGAAACTCACTGTTTGACCCTCAGCCGCACAATCTCAACTTTTAACTAACTTATGGAAGATTTTTGGAAACACTGTTGGAAAAGGAGAAAATACTGTTATCCCACCATGTTTTCTTCTCCTTGGACAAAAACAAGTTTCATGTTTTCAGTAACATAATTTTCTTGTCTGCAAATCATTTCAATTTGGACAAATCCAAAATTTTTGTCGTTTGGTAAAGCGTTCATCTCTTTGCTTAAAAGAGCCACTTCAAACCGAAATTGGAGTTTTAGGACGGTATAATAAAGAGTAAGACCGGATAGAACAGGTAGATATAGATCCTTTAGATCCTAGAGATCGGTACCAGTGTTACAGATAACACCATGGACCATGCCCAGACAATGCACCATTAGATAACACCATGGACCATGCGCAGACAACGCACCATGGACAATAAAGTGTCCTGTCTCTGTCGATAAGCTATGTAACATCCCTCCAATGAAGCATGCACAAGAACGTTTAGCAGTTTTGATAGCCATGACAAATTGTTGAAAATGACATTAATTCACAGTTAATAAGTTATCACTTTGTCTATCCATGCAAAGCCAGTCTATCTTTGTGTCTTTTCGATGGGAATTATTGGTGAGCAAACATGGTGTGGTTCTATTTATAGCTCATCCGTCACGTCTTTCGTAAGTATGCAAATTTTTGAGAGGGGGTGTGGGCAGCAATTCTCACGTTTTTTTCGGAGGTAAATTCTATGGTTTACGGGCTTAAAAACGCCCACAGAATCTGATATATGCCCTCTATGTCCTTTAACTCTTTCTATACCATTGACGACACATGACGTTTTTGTAGACTATGTAGTTCAAGATCACAGAATAAGCAGTCTGATCTCTGATCTACAGTATCCAACCTTTTATTATAGAATATGAATAAACCTTCTGGAGCTTAATCTAGTATAGGAACTATTTTTTTAGCGATTGAAAGAAAGTGCTATTTACTTTTTCAGTAGTGAAAAATTTAACCCTGGTCCTAACTAAGGTAATTTGTACAACCTGAAAGTTGAAGGATTATCAGAGCAGTTTCTCCATCATTTACCACAATGTTTACGTGGTTGCCAACGTATTGAAGGAATGAATATAATTATAGCCCTATCTCGATCGTGCTGCCAAAAGCCCTGGACACCTCACAGACATATATAGATCTGTTTACTCTTTCTGCCCCAAATACGAAAACTCAATTTTTTCAAGGGAAACCTCAAGACGCTGGAACTCAGAGAAATGTTCACATTAGAGGCTAGAAGAAACAACTTGATAGCTGATGGTATTGGGCCAAAACAACAGTAAATGATCTTTTCAGTCTGATCTGGATCTTGCCGCCAACAAAGGGCCTCATTTGGTTCGCCTACGGTACTGAATGCGTTGAAAGCACCCGTGCATTTTAACGACAAAATTTTAGACTGGTCCAAACTGAAAGCACTTGCACACCACAAAATAAATGTAACTCAAAAAATGAAATAAGTCTTCAGCAGGGTAGAAAACGTTGCGGAAAAAAGAAGAAAATGCTGGTTACCAGCATTTTCTCCTTTTTCCACAATGTTTTCAAAATGCTTTTATCTCAGGGTCGTAAAAACCAGGGATTGTTTGGTAAAGGGTTAAACGCGGCTGTTTTATTTTGTTACATTAACTCTGGCGGTTAGATGTCATGATTAGTTTGCACATTCTGTGATGTCTGATCTGAGTCTGAACTTATGTGCTAACTAGGTGTTCAAAGTGTATTAAACTTTGCCAGTCGACAAAAATATTAGAGGACCCCACCCCACATTGATAGCGTAAAATCAATCAAGAACTGGATTTTGTTTGATGAGGTAAAATTTATTCATTAGGAAAGGAGAAAATGCTCGTTAACAGCATTTGCGTCTTTTCCTAGAATGTTTTTAAAGCTTTAATCTTGAAAGCAAGATAGTTTGATTAATTCTTTACCAAACGACAAAATCTTAGACTAGTCCAAACTGGAAGCAATTGCAGACGAAAAAAATAAACGTCGCTAAAAAAATGAAATTTGTTTCCAGCAGTATAGAAAACATTGTGGGAAAAGGAGAAAATCCTGGTTACCAGCATTTTCTTCTTTTCCCACAATGTTTTCAAGAGGCTTCCATATCAGGGTCGTAAAACCAGTGATTGTTTGGTAAAGGGTTAAGAGAAAAATTGAAAAAAAAGGGAAAGTAGAGGTCTGTAACGGGTTTTGGTTTAAATAGACATGTTATGGCAAGAATGCTCACTGACCTACCCATGATTTGCCATCCTTTTACCAAATATGGAGAGGATTAAAAAAAGAAATACTATTTTTGCCATGCAAAAGTGAACATTTATTTTTCACACCCACAGAAATGTAACCACAAAATCCATCAGTTTTCATTCATCAGCCTCTGAGGTAAACGTCATGGCCCATGACTCAACGACCTCGAGTTTGTCGATCCTAAGGGGAGATGGCAATTGAAAAAGAAATGTGAACATGGAGAAAATGCTGAGAAACCAAAAGTTTCATTACTTTTACGATGATTTTTTTTTCAACTCTTTACCAAACGACAAAATTTCAGACATGTCCAAATTGAAAGAATTTGCAGATATCAAAATAAACGTGACTCAAAAATCAAAACTTGACTTTAGAAGAGTAGAGAACATTGTGGGAAAAGGAGAAAATGCTGGTTACCAGCATTTTCTCCTTTTCCCACAATGTTTTCAGAAGGCTTCTTTCTCTAGGTCTTAAAAACCAGGGATTGTTTCGTAAAGGGTTAAATATCCCTTCTCCATAGTCGCCGAAAATGCATGGATTTTTTTTTTGTTACAGGGTTAACTCTGTGAAATCGTATCAAAATCTGATGAGTCTACATGTGCCATCAGGCTTTCTTTTTTTAACAACAGTATCTGCTTCTGCGGATAAATATCATTTCTGGCTAGCAAAAAATATGCAAACCTGAATAAGTGGGCTCATTTTGCGGGGTCTGATCTACGTTTACAATTTTTACAATCGTCTCGTTTTGGAGACCTCAAGTGTAAAATGGATGACCTATCAGGATCAGGGGAAGTAACTCTTATTCCACATGCACCTATACTATATACATAGTTATCTTTCTTATTGCTATGCTCATGAGTTGCGATTTGCTCTCACTCACAATTAACATTCTATCTAAGGTGTTTTACACCGCTTTAAAGTTAATAATGTAACGACAGATCTTTTGACAGATCTTTTGGCATGTATCATGGGCTTTATCAGAACGAGGCAAGGGATCTGAACTTTCGTTTCTTTTTCAGTGCTGAATCCAAGCTAAAGCTCCTCCATAGAGGTTCGAACCTAAGGCCCGGATACCAGCATTTTCTCTTTTTCCCACAAACCTTTTCACCCTAAAAAAATAATCATCCCAAGAATCTGACCTGGATCTATTGTGAGAATAATGTCAAAATGATTAACTAGAATCTGTACTGGCTATGAAGAAAAGCTAACACGCCCTTTATTGCTAAGAAACTAAGATTTCTGGGAAATTTTCATCATTTGGTCTGATTAATTGAATAAATGTATGGTGTTTAACGGTGTTTTCAGCATTATTTCACTTATATCGCGACGGTCAGTGAGCCTATCCATGCTTTCTTCAAGTTTCTTTTACAATATCTCCTCACAATATTCTTTCTAAGCCAGTGGCTTCTTTCCCACCTAACCATAGGCGAAACAATGATCAGCGGCGATAGAAGAAAGAATCCTGTCGCAATGACTATTATCAATCCTCGAGAAGAAATTGGTCGAGCCGGGGTCGAACAAGCGACCTCCTGTTATCAAGTCCTGCTCACTACTGACTGGAAGATCGCCATATTCTGATTAAATTGTTCGTTGGAACATGCCTATCAACACGCAGTTATCATGCAAGTTTGTATAAAACACGAAAATTAGTTTATACTATAATTATAACTATCATTATCATATCTTAGAGTCTCGTTCATGTACAGCAATATTTGAGCCATGCTCTGTAAATAGGGGGCTTATTGCATCTGCGAAAAGTATCAACCCAGGTCAGCCTGCGCAGGCCGCATTGGTTTAGCAAACCAGAAGTTGTATTACTTTCAAATAAAAAAAAAAAACCTCTTGAAAATAAGACAAAGAACATTTCTCAAATCAAAGCGTTGAGAACGCTGAAGTGGTATTTGTCAAGGACGCCACTGTAAGGAATATATTATTTGAAAAAAAAAAAAACAGAAATATTATTTAAATATTGGCTTGAAACTCAATCTACTAAGCAAGTGAATTCCTTTTTTTTTTTTTTATTGAAGGGAGATTATTCCTGAAAAAGTTAGAACTATTTGTGTATTGGTGGTCTCACTATGATCATCGGGAGGAGC
This sequence comes from Tridacna crocea, assembly GCA_943736015.1. Classification (NCBI taxonomy): domain Eukaryota; kingdom Metazoa; phylum Mollusca; class Bivalvia; order Cardiida; family Cardiidae; genus Tridacna; species Tridacna crocea. The sequence goes on along the minus strand of OX031063.1, from coordinate 33,864,315 downwards.
CAGCAGTAATGTCTCTTGGGTTAAGGATGCATGGTGGATAGAGAGAAAACCATGTGAATATATCCCACATCCACCCCCCAAAAAATGATTTTGTAACTGAAAACTATGATTCTGAAATATCTTTAGCCGTTAACATTCAATTCCCAAGATTACAATCAAATATTTCGAACTATAAATGTTCATGCCCAATCAAGTATAGTCTCCCGCAATCATGGGATGAACAAGCCATGGGACGAACTGGTTTTGGAACAAAAAAAAGAAAACAAGGACCAAAAGATCGGTAGACAAATTTTGTATAATTGCGCCAATAGAAGGCTATGAGCGATTGAAGCTATTTTCTATTAAACAAATTTAATATTTCCACGGGCAGTGGCTTCACCCAGTGTTTTTTAATATGCAATTTCAAACTGCATATCTAAGTGTTACCGAAAAAACTCATTTACCTGAAAAATTGAGTCCAATTAGATTTATTTCCTTCGATTTTGCACAAAATAAGAAAATATGGTCTTCAAAATTCAATATTGAACTCATAGTGGTGGTATTGTCTTTGACAAATACCCCCAAAACGGTTGGTGAATACGATCCTGGTATTTAACGTACCCATCAATACATATACACAGATATGAACCAAGCTTTGGAAAAGAGGGTTTGATGCATCGACACAATTGAGCCCGGCAGAGCAGTCGGTAGCGTACATGACTTGAGACAAGCGGCTCGCTGGTTCCAATCCCCAGCTCGCCCATTTCTTTCCGAGGATTGATGGTAGGGCGACAGGCTTAATTCCTCATCCACCTCTGATTATTGTTTCGACGATGGTTGTGCGGAAATAATATTTTGCAAAAAAACAACTGTTAATACAAACTTTAGGAGAGCACGAATAGGTACTCTGGCCATCGTGATATAACTGACGTTATAATGAAAAAGGCCTGTAGCATCATACAAACACGTACAAAGCATCTGCAAAAAGTATCGAACCGGGTCAAAACTTTTTACTTTTTGTGAATTTTCCGCATGCTCAAAGATGATTCTACCCCAGGATTCACTCAACTGTTAGACAACATTGAATTCATGGATCCAAAATTATGTGATGTCAAATGTTTCCTCTTTGTGTAACGTTCACGATATCATGACATGCATGAAAATACGAGCTTGCGTGGAAATTGATTAAATTGTCTTTTCTAGACCACAACGTTCAAGACTTGTTCATGAAGAAGGCATTTGCAGACAACAGCTTCAAATGTGGCTTCTGGTCGTATTTGTCCGTGTTTAGAAAACATTGTAGAAATTGGAGAAAATGCTGGTTACCAGCATTTTCTCCTTTTTCCACAATGTTTTCAGCAACCTTTTTCCCAGAGGTCAGACGATATACATGTATTAATCATTTATTAACTCTTTACCTCACAGTTCCGAGTTTAACAAAACTTCACATTGAAAAATTGTGAGAAAAAAGATGAAAAATAATTTTGGTATTCATGCTACATACGGTCGTTTCCCACAGTATTTTTTACCCCTCCATACTCAAATTTCATAGTTTGAAACCACACTTTTGTCTGTAAATGCTTCCAAGCTGGGATCGGTAAAGGGTAATACAGGTTAAATGCATCACGTGCATACTGATATTTGATTGGATTTACCTGCAAAATGCATGATAGTTGCAGATAACGCTGGATGCAAGATGTTATGTCTGTGAAATGTTTACAAAGTCAATTAGATTCTGTAACAGTCTAGGTTTCTTGGCGTTAATGTTTGGGTTCCAATCAAACTTTATTTATTTATATTGTGATAGCAGTAGTACGTACTTGCTCGTCATTTACAAACGTGTCTGTAAAAGGGGTGCTTAGTGCCTATGCGAAAAGTATCGACCCAGGTCAGCCTGCGCAGGCTGACCCGGGCCGAAACTTTCCGCTTATGGTCAATTTTCTGCGTGCCCAAAGGACCAGTCTACCTCATGATTATGTCGTATATCTAAAAAAAGTGGCTTTTATGTATCCATAATTAAATGATGACTTGCTTGGTATCATGTATCACGGAGATGCAATAAGCCTCTTTGTCACAGAGCGTGACTCAAATAATGCGATACGATATGGAAGTCAAGCATGTCTGTTATGGAAACATTTCACCCAATAACACAGTTTTCAGACTCACGCTTTCTAAATACAGGTAAAAAGAAGAAATAATCGAAGAAAAGGAATTTGAAATAATCGAAGAAAAGGAATTTAAAATAATTGAAGAAAAGGAATTTGTATAATCGAAGAAAAGGAATTTGTATATGAGCCATGCTCTGGCAAAAGGGGGCGGGCTTAATGTATCTGCAAAAAGTATCGATTCACATCAGCTTGCACAGTCCGCGCGAAGGCTGATCTGGGTCGAAACATTTATACTATTAGGTATTTTTCTGCAAGACTTAGTGATTGTAGGGCGCCTGTGTACTAGTATCTCGTGTTCCAGTCGACTTTTTTTATTTAGAGAAAATGGACTTCATGAATCCATAATATTTAGTGTGATGACTTGCATGGCACTATCGATGCATCACAGTGATGCATTAAACATCCTTTGCAAGAGCCTGGCTCAATCATTTTTTTCTCTTTATAACGGGAAAAAGTCTATTAAGCACAACAAGCAACTGATCTTTTTCCCCAGAACGTTTTTTGCAAAACTGTCTACAGCAAAAGAAAGTCGCGCCAGTTGTCCTTTATTAATGCCTTTGAAATAATTTGGCGACTCTGTTCGGTTTTGAGAGTGAGACAGAGAGACAGAGACAGAGATCATCGTCACAGTAGATTAAGTTTGCGGATTTCGGCAGTGATTCATATCTCTATGTAGAGGTCTAATTATCATATCTAACATTTTGATATGCATGTTTTATTTGGTGTTTTCCTTTCTTCTAACAATCTTGTGCACCCCCACCAACCAAGCTAACTCTTTCACTTCTGAAGAAATCAATCGCATTTTCTCAAAGCCTTAAAATAATTTTTTTTCTGCAAGATCAAGCGACAGTATAGTCGATAATATAGCAGTGAACAGTGTAGATCAAAGATCAGACAGCACGTTCTGTTCAATGTGATCTTGATCTACACTCTCCACAAAAACTTCTGATATCATCTATAGTATAGAAACAGTTAAAATCTGATCTGTAATATTTCAGCGGACAGGACTACAGGCCTATGTACAGTAATTTCACAGGGCCATTATTTTACCCCCAAGGCTGTTAGGCGCGAATGACTGTCCCTTTGTGGACAGTGTAGAACAAGATCAGACTACACATTCTGTGCAGTCTGATCTTAGATCTACACTGTCCGAGACGGAGATATTATTTTCCAAACCATAACGCTGAAATAACAATATTTGGGTTTTTCAATATCGAATTTAACTCTTTACCACACGACAAAATTTTAGACTTGTTCAAATTGAGAGCATGTGCAGACGACAAAATAAAGGTGACTGAAAAATTGAAATTTGTTCTGGAAAGTGTAGAAAACACTGTGGGAAAAGGAGAAAATGCTGGTTACCAGCATTTTCTCCTTTTCCTACAGTGTTTTCAAAAGGCTTCTTTCTCAGGGGCGTCAAAAGTAGGGATTGTGTGGTAATGGGTTAAAGTTTCATTTCTGTTATATAGCAGGATAAGGGCTCACTTCGTGTATAGGGTGAAGGAAAAAGGGAATGTTTTTCACCATTGAGAAGATTCTCCAGAGTACTCTAGGTGATGCATTTCAAAATTGACGGTAGGTGCATTAACCTGTCATTGCAAGTGGCTGGGTTGAAGTGATGTAGAATATGAGTTATGTCGATAATGCATTCTGTCTGCAACACGTGCCGATCTTGTCTACAGGATTTACTACAGTTTAGCACAATAATTCATTGTAGGTGTTACGCACGTCTATGTTCTATTTCCGTCAGGTTTACCGATACTAATGGCAATGATACCAGTTCAACATACCTATAGGATCTATGATTAATTTATTGACAGATTGATTGATTGATATTTTAATCGCACCAAAAATATTTCAGGCACATTACGGTAAAAGGAAGTAAAAGGAAGTACAAGTATGAAATTATATTGGGATACTGAGCATTTGGAACTGACGTAGGATAAAACGGCAGCTGTTTACATCCTACGAAGTCAAAGCTGTTTGTATCAAGGTTAAAATCATTAGGCTGGAGCCCTGCCTTTTACAGAGATTTGATGCGTCTGCAAACAAGTGAGATTTAAAAAAGGCTCATTTAAAAGAAAATCATTCAAATGGCACAATAACTATGTTTATATGTGCTCAAACTAGAAGGTAGTAGTCTAGTAAGGTTGGAATTAACTATTTGATTTCTATCTTTGTAAGCGTAGGATAAATTCAAGACTTGAATTTGATTTCATTGCGGATTTCATTCATGATTATTATGAATAGGGAAATTATCTGGAGGTTCAAGTGGTCGAAGAATAAGTAAAGCAACTTGACAGGACCGATTTTTGTGATATTTGTCAATGATCACACCACTATGAGTTCAATATTGAATTTTGAAGACCATGTATCGTATTTTATGCAAAACCGAAGGAAATAAACCACTTATATCCAATTTTGCTCAGGCAAATGAGCTTTACGGTAGCTTTCAGATATGTAATTGGAAAAAGCATGTTAAAATACAATGGATGAGGCTGCCGATCGTGGAAATATAAGTTCTAATATTGAGAAAAGCTTCACTTGCTCATTGCCTTCTATTGGCGCAATGATATGTAACTTATCTATCGATCGCTTGGCGCAGGGCTTTTTCGTTCCAAAACCGCTTTGTCCCATGGCCTGTTTATCCGGTGGCTGCACGCTACTACATTTGATTAAGCATGAGTATTTATTAGATCGAAATAATTGATTGGAAATTAAATTTTAACGGCCAAAGGTATTTCAAAATTATAGATTTCAGGTACAAACTTAGTTTTATTCGATATATTCGAATGGTTTCAGTTTCTATCCATCATGCATCCTACTGTCAAGGGACGTTACTCCTCCTAATGATCAAAAGGGGGCCACCAATAAACAAATAATCCTAACTTTGACATGAGTATGTTCCGTTCAACCAGAAGTGAAAGGTATTCATGTTGTAAGTAGGTTGACTTGCAAGCCAATTTTTGAACACTATCTCTGTTTTTTTTTTCTTTCAAATCATTAATTCCACACAATGGTTTCCTCGAAAAATACCACTACAGCGTTCTCAACGCTTTGATTACTGTTGACATACAATGGGTTGCCAGCATTTTCCTCCTTTTTCTTTATAAAAGCCTCCATCTCTTAACCGTTTAGTACGATTCCGAAATTTTACGACCCTAAGAATTATGGTTTTGAAAACATTGTGGGAAAATGAGAAAATGGTGGTAATCAATTTTTTCGCCTTTTCCCGAAACATTTTCTATCCTTTCAAAGACAATTTGCCCATTTGGCATGCATTTTATCTATCTTCTGCAGGAGCTTTTAGTTTCGACAAGTCTAAAATTTTGTCCCTAAGTAAAGAGTTCTTATTAGTTGTAAAAACACGTGGTCGTTTTACAAAGTGTAAAAAAATCGATAAACCGAACGTACGAACGAACAACATTAATTATGAGAAGTATATGTACCTGCGCTGGTCCTCCCTCTATTTTTGGACCCACTTCGTATTTGACTCTTTTATCGGAGAGCTCCATTTTCCTCTGGTCCGAAAAAGTTTCATTTTGGGGTAAACTTGTATCCAAATGCACGATTCTATATGTAAAGTGAGCCTTTAGCCATCGGAAAACCGGAAATTGGAATTCGGCATCTGACGTCGTATTTTTCACTTTGATAAAATCTACATACCAGTTGTCAAGGATACCTGCATCATCACGCCATATTTCAATATAATCAATGGATGACAAGTACACTTGATCTTTTAAATAAAACTCGTCAACTTCTCCTGTTTCCAAATCATTAACGAAAATACGGTCCAGAAGTTTCTGATCACTTTTATCGCCATTATTACAGCAAAGTCGAACATAAACATTTGCATCCGTACCGCTAAAAAGCCGGTCACCAGTTTTAACGGAAATGACGTAATCTACGTCCCCCATGTCGTCATAAACGAAGATTCACCGTTAAAAGGGAAAAAATACACAATGAAACGACTTCAATGTTGGCCGTCGACCAGTTTTTCTTTCACAATCAGTAACGCCTTGACAACAAACGACTTGATTCAATATGTAGTGATTACCAAGTCTTATCTTATCAAGTTTCTAATCTAGCACATTTCTAATCTAGCACAATGTCAGATCTCAACACGGAACTAAATTTCATTGACATTCAAACTAAAAGTCAAATCTTATTCATTTAATTCTGTTTTAACGCAATCAGTACTTTGACAATAATATTTCTTATGCTTTTCCAATGTGCATGCTGGTATGTATTGTGCTTATGCACTGTCCACTGAAAAAAGTCATTATTTTCTTGTATTTCCGTACATCTATTGAACAAAAAAGTATAGATACAGGCAATTTAAATATTTAGATGTAGTAACTGTTGTATTCATCGAAAACAATTTGATTCATTATCCAAAGATCTACTATCAGCATTAGCAAAGAGTTACGTGTAATTGTAAACGAAACGAACGAACGGTTTCGGGAAATTCCAATGACAATTTATAAATCCCAAGAAAATGTCAAATTATCGATTGATGACACAGCTGGAAAACAATATATATTTGTTGTTTTGCCACTTGCAAACGTGTTACGTAAAATCCTGTTACAGTGTTCCAGTCGATTCTCTATCAATATGTCTCTACTTCGAACTGTGAGAACAGACGTCTTGGCATCAATAACTATTAAATGCCAATTAACACGTGACCTCCTTTGGGCTAGGTTCTACGTGTTATAGACTTAAAATAGACTAAACATTATGAAAAAAGGAGAAATTGCTCGTAACGAGAAGTTTCTCGTTTTTGCATCATGTTTTGAACTCATTTACTCCTGATTCATTATCTAAGTTAATTGTCCATATTTTACAAAGATGTTTTCGAAGTACCCTGGAGTGTATTTTAATAATGGAGAAAATGGTCTCAGATATCCATGATTCACGTTATGATACCAACCGCAGATGCATTCAAAATGGCAGTGAAGATACCTTTGCTCGTTTCTAGCTCACAATTAACTGATTATCCCTCTCTTCTCCTTACCCTTAACCTGATAAACATGGTAAATGAAACTTTTATTTCGATTGTGAATACCCAAATATTACTATTTCGGTGTTACTTTAGGGGAAAAAGTGTCTCTTTATCGGACAGTGTAGACCCAAGATCAGACTGCACGGTCTGTGCAGTCTGATCTTGGATCTACACTGTCCGCAAAAAGGTCTCTGGGTCCCTGCTTAGCAGCGTAGGGGTTATTATATTGGCAGGTGTCTGCTTATTACAACCGTTCATCTTATGTCTATTTTTTGCTACTTGGAAACGTTTAAATAAACATTCTAGGAAACTCTTACCGTTTCCAATATTGATGAACGCATTTTCATTTGGTAGACGAAAAAAGCGATCGACCAAATTCCAATGTCATTTATGCAAGAATATCTCGGATAATGACTGACATATTCAGAACCAACATCAGACTATACATTCTGCTCTGTTCGATCTCAATCTGAACCATGCGAACCAAGAAAACCTACAAATGTTCAAAGCATTGTAAAGGTTAGTTGAATAAAAGATTGTTTGATTACATCTAGGTTTAGTTTAGCATCAGTTTTATGTCGGACGGGGCAAATGAAGACTTTGTAGCACATCTACATGTCTCAATCCTTTTATATTCAAAGTAATCAAATGAAGAACCAGTAAGTCGCGGGGAGGGGCAGACAAAGATGCTCATCATATTTCTTTTCATGATTTTCAATAAAGGAAAAACTGTGCCATTGACACGCACGTTTCTGTCAATATTTCTAACGATACGGATCTCATATCTGCACGCAGAGATGTACCGTGTTTTTGCGGTATCATTTTTTCAGCATCCTGTTTATCTGCAGTTGGACGGTTTTCTTTCATTATAAACAATGTTCTTGATGAACCAAACTTGTTATCTAACCACATTTTCATGGAAGGTTTGATGTAAATATGTATTTTATACTTAATTCGTTTCTATACGAACCCAAGTTCAAAAGCTGTAGAAAAAGGAGAAAATGCTGGTAACCAGCTGGTTACAATTGTTTTCTGCCCTTTGAAAGACCGACCCGCACAAAAGAGCAAAATTTTGGCTTCTGTCAACAAATGCTGTCCAATTTGACTTATTTTTCAATACTGAGTTAATTGTTGAGTGCAATATGTGATGTCATTTTATACAGAAGACTGTTATTGATTGCTCGGCATTCAATGTACGACTGTCTTTATTTACAGAAGTAAAGTGAATCACTACCGTTAATGTACTTTCAAATGCATTCTTTGCATTCCTAAACCGTTGCTACAACCATCTCTCGCTATTTGATGCCATTCTTTTCCACATCATTCGCTATTTTGGGACACTCCCCAGGGAGCACCGGAAACGGAAATAGGTTTAGATAAGCAAAAGTGTAAGCTATCAATGTCGCAACCACTGCCAACATTTTCGACGGTTTTCTTTGAGAAATTTGACAAAACGAAGTTAATATGTGTTTAAACAACAGGCTTTTAAAACGTTGTGGACAAAAAGTAAAAAAAAGATGCTGGTAACCGGTGTTTTCTCCCACAATTTCTCACCCTTTTAAGGAATATTTTCATGCTTTGTCCACTATCCGATTGCATTGTTTTCAGTTTGAAGGAATCTGAAATCTTGACAAATGGAGTAGCGAGTTAACTCTTTACCACACGTCAAAATTTTGCTGGTTCAAATTGAAAGCATTTGCAGACGACAAAATAAAGGTGACTGGGAAGGGTAGAAAACACTGTGGAAAAAGGAGAAAATGCTGGTTACCAGCATTTTCTCCTTTTCCCACAGTGTTTTCAAAAGGCTTCTTCCTCAGGGGCGTCAAAAGTAGGGATTGTGTGGTAATGGGTTAAATAATATAAACTGGTTCTAAAGTACAACGCTCCTATAGATTGATTAGAAATGCCTCAGTCAGTCAGGCCACTCTGCAAGGAATTTTAGTAAGGAATGGCTATTTAAAAAAAAAAACCAGCACGCACGTATGCCATCTGCATGCCTCCTGCAAACTGGGCCCATAATTAACCACCATTCTTATCAACATTTTGGGTCTACTCCTCCAAAATTTCAAAGTAACGTAATATCGACTTGCTGGCCTGATACACGTAAAAGGAGTTGTTTTACTTTCTAAATCTAGATTAAGAGTACTTATACAAATTTGAATGAATAGTAACCACGTGCCAATATCAGTCTTTGCGAAATTTGAATTAAAAAAGGCCAGAATAAAAGCTACGAATGCCTTTTGCAGACTGATTTCTGTATAAATTATCATTCTGATGCAAGTATTCGGTGCTCTCGCGAAAAATGAATAGTTAACAAAATTCTTGAATACAGCATCTAAGAATTAACGATAGGATAAAATGGCATACAGAGACATTATAATTATACTTCGAGCAACTTCTTTTGCCACAATACTTTCTAACTGTTTTCCGCTAGAGGACAAAAAAAAAAAAAAAAATCTAAAAGAAGTAATGCGTTAAAAAGTACCGAAAAGAAAACAAGCCTGAAAAGATAAGGGTATAATGAGATAATAGTAGATAGGAATTTTCCAGAACATTAAAACCATTACGGTCAAATTATGACCTAGTACTCCGTAACAGATTTCAGGAATGCACGGAAGTGATTCTCGAGATGTTTTCTACTTTATTTCTCATTGATCAGGTATTCCTTTCTCAAACAGTAAGTCTTAGACAAAATTGGAACAAGCCTCAGAGGACAAATCGAAACTTTGTGAACGATGTACATTTCTTTGATGTGGTAGAAAACATTGTTGGAAAAGAAGAAAATGCTTTTTACCAGCATTTTCTCTTTGTCCAACAATGTTTTCAAGAGAATCTTATCCTTAGAGGTCGCTCCAACTCGTAACTGATTGGTAAAAGGGTATATAGGTATACGAGGAGCACCGTGTTGTGGGTTAATTCCTTCTCATAACCATGGATTCGTTTTTAATAACACAGTTGGCAAAACTTCAAGGACTTGATTTTTGTTCTGTGAAAAGGTGGCTTAGAGCATTTGCAAAAAATTTATCGATTTATAACAGCCTGCACGGTCCTCGCAGGCTGATAAGGGTGGAAACCTTTTCCCTATATGTAGATTTTCTGCATGCCAAAGGACCATTCCAACTCATGAATTTGTCCGCTTTTTAAAAATGGATTCTGTGGATAAAAAAAATATACACGACTTGCTATGATCGACCGTAAGAGATCGAATCCAACATTTTCATGTTTGTCCGCAATGATACCGCGCCGACAGACCTGGGCCCGTATTCACCAACCATTCTTGAGAAAATTCTTAGTCTTATTCTCCAAGGTTTTCCAAATTTATAAGTAACACAACTTCTGATTGGCTAAACCGAATGGTTTAGCCAATCAGAAGTTGTGTTACTTACAAATGTAGAAAATTCTGGAGAATAAGACCAAGAACGTTCTTAAGAATGGTTGGTGAATACGGACCCTGATTTGGCGGTCGGTTTATCCCTTTACCAAACGACAACATTTTAGTCTGGTCCAAATTGAAAGCACTTGCAGACGACAAAAAAACAACAACATAACTCAAATATTAAAATGTCTTTCCAGTTGGATAGAAAACATTGTGGGAAAAGGAGAAAATGCTGGTTACCAGCATTTTCTCCTTTTCCCACAATGTTTCAAAAGGGTTCTTTCTAAGGATCGTAAAAACCAGGGATTGTTTGGGAAAGGGTTATCGGACAATGTCTATACTTTACAACCATATTTTTTGCTGTTGTATGGGTTTCCAACTGTTCGATTTTGAGGTTACTATCTCCAAGAGTAACAGAGGTTATTATAGAATATCTAATTGTCTTTTTGCATCACGCCACAGGTGACGCAGACGAGGACCATGATGACGCCAGGGCTACGACAATAACTCCACGTTTTCCTCGGAAACAGCCGAGCTAAAAACTGTTCAGCGTTCAGAGGAAATAAGACGATTATTCATATGAAAAAACAACCCTATAATATTGGAGATAAAAGTGTTCTCTTTGGGGGATAATCTTATCTCTTCGTACTTTCTTTGATGATGATCTTTCTACAGGATTCTACCTTTCATAAAACGCTTGCTCGTCAATGAAATACACAGGTATAAAATGTTTCGCAATTTTTGCACCATAACCCACAGAATGCTGAGTTCTGCAAAATGTCCTTTTTCTTCGAACAGTGTAGATCAAAGATCTGACGGCACATTCTATGCAGCTGATCTTTGATCTACACTGTTCCGATAAGGATACACTTCTACCCCCCCCAAAAAAAAAATGCCACACAACTTAATGACCATTTGTACGCAGTGCAGATCAAGATCAGAATGCACAGAATTCGGAATTTGCACTGTGCGACAAGGAGACAACCCCTCCTCTCTCCCCCACCCCCTCAAAAAAAAAAAGTTGGAAATAGCGCCACTCAAATACCTTTTGCAGACAATTTTGCAGTCTTGGTCTACAGTGTCCGATTTATCGTTATATTTCAGCCCAAAATATAACTTTGAAATTGCAACATTTCAGTTCATATTTTTGGCTTGAAAGTTTCATGTAATTTATTTAAGTGAGCGTCAATGCTTAGGGTCGCCTACATGAAATCCTGATGTGCAAATAACCAATCAAAAGTTACAAAGGAGGACATAACCCGTACAATTTAAGCAGAACTTTCCTGAAAGAAACGTCAACGTATGTAACTATATTTCGATAAGTATAAATTGAACTACGATACCTGAGCTGGACCTCCTTCAATTTTCTGAGTAATTATGTAAGTTTCTCTTTTATTGTTCAGTTCTTTCCATCGTTGTTCCTGTTCTGGGTCAGTTTGAGGTAACATCGTATCGTACACCCGGAACATCAGGTGCGTCTTTCCCGGAATCCACCGGAATATAGGAAACGGATACTCTTTGTCTTGATCCTTACGTTTCACTATGATATAATCAACATACCACCCACTTCCGAAACCAAAGTTGTCACGCCATAGTTCAAGTTTTGTAATATTGAATAATTTAAATTGCTTCTTTACGACAAAAGTGTCAGTCTGTCCCTTTTCAAAATCGTTTCTAAACACATTATGCAGTCGCATTTTGTCCGTCTTACGCCCTTTATCTCCATGCAATATCACTTTGATGTTCGCGTCGGTACCAGCATTCTTGCGGTCTCCAGTTCGAACCGTGAAAACGTAGTCTACAGGATCCATGACTTTTTATGTAAATTTATACCCAGAAATTAAGCACTGTATACTTTGTTTCTATAGCGATTGAAAAATAGGTAGATCTAAATCACTATAAATGGAAGTTGAATACCGGTGAAACTCTTGAATATTGTGCTCTAACCCTTTATCAAACAATCCCTGGTCTTTACGACCCTGAGATAGAGTCCTTTTGAAAACATTGTGGAAAAAGGAGAAAACGCTGGTAACCAGCATTTCTCCTTTTCCCACAATGTTTTCTATCATCCCAAAATCAAAATTCATTTTTTCATTCACATTTATTTTGTCGTCTACAGGTGCTTTTAATTTGGACCAGTCTAAAATTTTGTCGTTTGGTAAAGGGTTAACTAAATTAATTTGCGGGCACTGCTGATCAAGGCCTGGCTTTAAACGTAGTCTGACTTCTCTCACTGACTAGTTCAATATTCTTGCAAAAATAATTGAAAATCAAAATATTTGGTTGCGTTTTCTGGAACTGACAATGGATATGGCATTTTTTTTATTTTCGAAAAAGCAAGAAATAATTTCATTTCGTCAGGGAACATCGAGCGAAGAAGACAGTGACAGTTATTTAGCCAGCATGTTTCGTTTTCCCACAATGTTTTCTAAAGGCTTCTTTCTCAAAAGTAGGGATTGCGTGGTAATGGGTTAACCTTTTACCAAACAAACCCTGGCTTATACGATCTTTACATAGACGGCTTTTGAAAACTTTGTGGGAAAAGGAGAAAATGCTGGTAACCAGCATTTTCTCCTTTTCGCATAATGTTTTCTACCCTGCTGGAAACAAATTTCCATTTTTGAGTTACGTTTATTTTCTCATCTGTAAGTGCTTTCAATCCGGACCATTCTAATATTTTTGTCTTTTAGTAAAGGGTTCAAGAAACGGCCATAAGAACAACCCTTTATACCAGAGCATCATTTGACCGATGACTCACCCTGGAAAGCATTGAGAGGCTTGGCACTTTAACCTGCTGTATAGATAAAAAATTTCCAGCAAATACTTGAAATATGTATTTCAAAATTTATCACTTTACCAAACGATAAATTTATAGATTGGTCCAACTATTGAAAGCATATGCAGACGACAAAATAAATGTGACTGAAAAATTGAAATTTGATTTTGTAAGGGTATAAAACATTGTGGGAAAAAGTGAAAATGCTGGTTACAAGCATTTTCCCTTTTTCCCACAAAGTTTTTTTTCTCTGGGTCGTTAAAAGTCGGGATTGTGTAGTAAAGAATTAAAACAAAAATGCCCCGGTCGGAGATATTTTACTGTATCAGACAGTGTAGGATCCAAGATCAGACTGCATGTTCTGTGCAGTCTGATCTTGATCTACAATGTCCGCGAAAGCCCACAAAGTCGTGCTAAGCAGCCTACAGTGTTAGAAAAACTGTACATACGATATTTTTCAGTGTATAACATTGTTTTCAAATGACGTATGACGCTGATGGACCAGAAAACATCTCTGTGGTTAGATAGGATTAGTTTAACTTCCTTAATCTGATTCACTGTTGCTACTAAAATAGTTTTAACACCTGATCTGCCGAAATAATTAGCATAAAAAATTTAAGACCGTCGTCAACACCAAAACATCACAATTTCAAATTCATTTGTAGGTGGGAAAATATCTCCTAATCGGACAGCGTAGATCCAAGATCAGACTGCACATTTTGTGCAGTCTGATCTTGACCTACACTGTCCGCAAGAAGGTCTTTGAGTCGCGCTTAGCAGCCTAAGGGTTAACCCATTACCACACAATCCCTACTTATGACTATAGAAGCCTTTTGAAAACACTGTGGGAAAAGGAGAAAATGCTGGTAACCAGCATTTTCTCCTTTTCTCACAGTGTTTTCTACCCTTCCCAGACCAAATTTCAAATTTTCAGTCACCTAAATTTAATTGTCTGCAAATGCTTTCAATATTTGGACCAGTCTAAAATTTTCTTGTGCGGTAAAGAGTTAAATAACTCAGCCACCAGATTTGCATAAAATTTCAGCTATCCCTTTCAAGGAAGGCAATCCCACTGACGAGTTACATAAAGAAATATAGAGAGAGGAATAAAACACGGGGTATTTCACATTTAACTGTTTTGAAACTTATTTTCGCCATGCTTTGTGAAAAGGGGGCTAAATGCAACTGCAAAATGTAAAAAAAAAAATGTATCGCTCCATGTCAGCCTGCGTTTTGCTATTCGTCACATCTCTGCATATCAAAGGACCAATCTACTTCATGTTTGAGTTGGTTGTCAGACAAAATTGGTCCGTAATTATGTGATGACATGCTTGGTACTACGGTTAACTTATACATCTACAGCTCCTTTTACCAGAGCATGGATCCATGTCTTGTTACGGAGCGTAGCGAGACCTCATGTCGGTTTGTTGGCAGCCTAGATCGAGGTCAGATTGCATAGCACATGCAGACTGACCTTGTAGATATACTGTCCGAAACGATCAGATTTTTTTTTTCTGTCTTAAATTGCATTACATACATGTATTCTTTGTATTTTTAACCAGCATTACCAGCCATTTCTTCTTTTCCGACAATGTTTTCAATGGTATCCTTTTTGTTGTCAATGTTGTCAATATTTGGATTGTTTCGTATAAGACAGACGGCTCCGGGTAGGACCAAGCCTTTGAAAACACATGAGAAAATGAAAGAAACAAACAATCCACGAAACCAGCATTTTCTCTTTTTTTCCCGCAGAACGTTTTCAATCTTTTCAGAAATGAATATCGTTATTAAGCCGGATTTAATTTGTTGTCTGCAAATGCTTTCAATTTTGACAAGACTTTAGTCTACATGTATTTTGTTTTATTCGAATCTTGTAAAGTTACCTATATTGCAAATCAAATTCACACTGTCAGCGTCGAAAGTAGCTGTATACAACACTACAAAACTTAATCCATCTCCAGCTTAAAACTAGAAATGTTTACGAAAACAGATCCGTACACATCTATTTACAATAAAATAAATAAACCAAGTCATCGCACACCTTGTATAAACGATGAATACACTGAAAAGCCATGGACATGTAATTTAATATTCAGTTGTCTTTTCCCTGTACCCCCTCCCTTTACCAAGAGACGGGATATGAAGTTGCCCAAAATGAAACTGTTAAAAAGATGACAAAATAAATGTGGTATAAATGATAGAAGTCGCCTGTAGAAGAGCAGAAAACATTGTGGGAAAAGGAGAAAATGCTGGTTACCAGCATTTTCTCCTTTTCCCATAATGTTTTCAACAGCCTTCTTTTTCAGGGTCATTGAACACGGATTTTTCGGGTAAAGGGTTAAACAAAATTGATGAATTGAATATACCTCAAACAAGTATAATATATGTATACCCAGACCTTAAAAAAAAACAACAACGGATAATGTGAATCAAAATCAGTCTGTGCAGACGTGCAGCCTAATCTTATTCTACAATGTTCATGAAAGCGCCGAAAAGTTTTTGTATAGCGCAAAAAGGGTTTACCAATATCGGCTAGACTATTTGACAAATTCAAAAAGTCATTCGGGTTGAAAGAATTATAAAAAAAAAATCATTACAAATCATAGTGATTAACCAGTTTTAACAAGACGGTTTTAAGATATGGAAAAGTGAAAATCGTAGGAGAAACTGAACTTATATGATAATGTAATCTGATCTTTATCTTCATGGTTCGAAAAGACAAGACAAGATGTTTCAAAAACGGTAAGAGTAATCCCTTTGCTAAACTATTGAAAGGCTATAATTTTCTCAGTCTTTTGTGTGAAACGTTAGACTTAGCATTTCGAAAGGTTTTGATACGCATGGCAAATTCTGTGTCAGAGGTCAAATTTTTGTCGACGAAGTTGTGAATGATGATAGTATCAAAACAGCGGCTGCTTTCTCATTATCTAAGGTCCTTGTTGTGAGGGAGCATAAATCGGAAAAAATGGGGTATGATACCAAATAATTCCTGGTTTGTACGACCCTGAGATAGAAGCCTTTTGAAAACATTGTGGGAAGGGGAGAAAATGCTGGTAACCAGCATTTTCTCCTTTCCCCACAATGTTTGCTACCCTACTTTAAACAAATCTCAATTTTGAGTTACATTACTTTTGTCGTCTGCAAGTGCTTTCAATTTGGACCAGTATAAAATTTTGTCGTCTGGTAAAAATTTAATGAGCGTTCTTTATACAATGTTCTTTTATTCTGTAGTGTTTTCACCATTTACTGTGACCGAAGTTTATACCCTTAGATCGCTGAACCCTTTCTCAAACAATACCCGGTTTTCACGACCCTGAATAAAAAGCCTTTTGAAAACATTGTGAGAAAAATGGAAAAAAATGCAGTTAACCAGCATTTTCTCCTTTTCCCACAATCTTTTCTACCCTTGCTAGAAACAACTTTCAATTTTTGAGTCCCTTTTATTTTGTCGTCTGCAAGTGCTTCAGTTTGGACTGGTCAAAAATTTTGTCGTTTGGTAAAGGATTAAACAATAATATGATCGCGATAAAGTGTAACAAAGATCAGATCGCACAAAAGTTCCGTATAATTTTGTCTTTACCTAACGCACAGTACATACTACTATTGCGATCGCGGTTTCAAAAAAGTACTAGTATTCATATTCTGTTGTAAGAAGAACCATAGCTCTGTGCTATTCAGTTGCAAATAACGTCAATATGTTAACACAAAGAAAGACCTGGACAATTCAACACTTATACTTGTATCACGTCTTTTTAACCCTTATCCTGCTAAATAACTAATATGAAATTTTCAATTCGATAGTAAAAACCATAAAAATTCTTATTTCAAAGGTATGTTGTAGGGAATAAAATCTCCAGATCGGACAGCGTAGATCCAAGATCAGACTGCACGTTCTGTGCAGTCTGATCCTGATCTACGCTGTCCGCAAAACGTCTGTGAGTCGCGATAAGCAGGCAAAGGGTTAACCTATCACTATTTAAAACAGACTTTCTGTAGACGAATTTGGCAGCACCGTCGATCAATGGATAACGAACACAAATTACGGTTTAACTTTTTACCACAAAATCTCAAATTTCAACGCTCCCGAAAGAGAATGTATTTTTTAAAGTATTTCAGGAAAAAGAGAAATTGCTGGTAACTAGCAGTTTCTCTCTCTTTTTTTTTAACCACCATTTTGTTGCATGTCGTCTGCAAATGCTTTCAATTTAGACAAGTGTAAAATTTGGTCGTTTCGTAAAAGGCCAGAAGTCATGCCTGCATCCGAGTATATACAGTATTAAACAAGGAAGCTTCTCTTTACGAGCTGTTTATATTTAACCACAACTGTTTTAGATCCGTTATCTGCTAGGTAAGTTAAATTCAACTTTTTAAGCGGATAATAAACCCAACAATTATAAATAGATAATGGTTTATTTCGAAGTCTTTTTTGGGGGGGGAGTAATAATTTTCTCATCGGATAGTGTAGAACAAAGATCAGACTGCACATTTTGTGCAGTCTGATTTTGACCTCCACTATCTGCTAAAGGTATACTTGAGTCGCGCTTGGCAGACTCAGGGTTAATTGTGACCTGTAGATAGACGAAAGCTCTGCGTCTGTAAATAGTACATTGTAAGTTTGTAAATTGCCTGTCTTCCCTTTCATACAAAAAAGTAACCTTGACTCAGACTTTTTTTCTCACGGGGTTACGACGATACTTTGAAATTTAATTAGACATGACTTGACACGAATTTTGGTTACAATAAACGTGTTTCTTGTTACTTTTTACACCGCAAAAAAAATTGAATTTAATTTCAAGCCGTTTTGAACCAAGTTTTGGCGACGCTTCGGTATCCAACAATTGTCTTTTTTCCCTGATAAACAGAGTGTGTTCATCACACATTCTGCATATTATTCGAAGTCTTATCATACAAGATTCTTTCTAAAATTAAAAGAAACAGACTTTTTTTATTCTGCATATTATTCGAAGTCTTATCATACAAGATTCTTTCTAAAATTAAAAGAAACAGACTTTTTGATTGGCTTCATCAGGTGATATAGCTAATCAGAAAAAAGCAAAAATTTTGTGATAGAGAATTTTTTTTAAATATCTATAAACTTTCCAAGAAGTTAGGAAATATTGGTCAAGTTGGGAATTGGAATCCATGTCCCAGCGACAAAAATTTAGTGCCTTTATTGCGCACTATTTTAGTCTCGGGTTCCACACTGCGAAGGGACAAACTTGGTTATAAGTAACATGTACAGACCGGTCGAGTATCAGTCATTTTATAGCTTTAGAGTTAATTAAGAATAAATGAGTGGCACTCTAGCAAAATAGGGTTTAATGCCTCTCCGTGATGAATTTTACCTAGAAGGTTGTCACATAATAATGGATCCCAAAATTCCATTTTGTCTAACAAACGACGGAGTCATAATATGGTGGAATGATCATTTGAAATGCAGAAAATTCAACGATAGCAAAACGTTTCCACCCAGGTCAGCCTGCGCGGACTGCGCAGGCTGACCTGGGTGGAAACGTTTTGCAGGTGCTTGTAAATCCTGTTTTACGGAACGTGGGTCATTCTGTATTTTTATTGGATTTCTGCATTTATGACGTATATCTTAAATAACATCTTTGTATTCGTTGTTACGGTACTTGTGACATTGAACATAAAAAATCAAAATGTTTTGTTCTCTATCTGCTTCTTGTTTGTTCCTCGGGCGTGAACAATGGCAATGGCATTTTTACGACCAATGGTAACGTTGTTTTGTAATCTTTCAACTCGTAAACTTATAGTCCATTATTACTGAGTTGGGTGCTCCTTCCTTGTGCAAATGAATCGGCCAAGTTCGAAATCTTTTCCTTAGGCGAGCAACAGAGCATTTAAAAAAAATGTTTGTTGAAATGATTGATTGAATAGATAGTGCATAACGTCGTTTTCAACATTATTTCAGTTATATCTCGGCGGCCAGTCCACCCAGAGTTTTTTTCACAAGCACCTCCCACATTAGTCTTTCCAAGCCACTTCCTGCTTTCCCATATAACCACCGTCACCCTCCCCTAGTCCGAGTTTAAATTTGTAATATTGTTTATGAACGTAAAGAATCGCCTGTATTGGAAAGGGTTAACTTCTCAAGATATACTTAGCACTGGCAATTAAACATTCAAATATAAAATTTTATAGCCCAGCATGAAAAGTCGTTCTAAGTCTTGTACGTACATAACCATTAAAATGAATTGCCTCAACGTTAGCTGTAGGCTTCTAATCACGACTCGAACACTACAGATCAAGTTCAGACTGCATAGAACTGGTAGTTTGATCTTTGATCTACTTTGGCGTCGCAAGACACTTTCGGAATTGATTTATCTAGGTCGTTAAAGTTGAAGAGAAATATTAGTTTAACCCTTTTTGCCACACATCCTTATAACATCCTTGTAAAAGACTTTTGAAAACATTGTGGGAAAAGGTAACCAGCATTTTCTCCTTTTTCCCCAATTTTTTCTTCCCTTCCAAATTTCTCCCCTCCCACATTACAATTCTTTAGTCCCATTTATTTTGTCGTCTGCAAATGTTTTCAATTTGGACCATTCTGAAATTTTGTCGTTTGGTAAAGAATTACTGAGTAATTAATCAATATAGCAGTTTAACCAATAACCACAAAATCTTCAGTTTTAACGACCCTGAATAAGAAGCAGTATGAAAATATTTTTGGAAAAGGAGAAAACGGGGGTAACCAGGATTTCATCATTTTCCCACAATACTTCCTACTTTTTGAAAAAATACTAATAGCGATTTTTGAGACACAACTTTCTTTTTGTCGTCTGCAACTGTTTTCGAAAAATCTTAGAAATCGTTACAGCTACTTGTTTACCCGTTTGTCCTTGGTTTTTTTTTCGCACGACATAATAGCTCAAGTCGCAATTTACATATATGTAATTATATCATGCAACAAAACCCACTTTTCACCCTTAGACTGCAAAGCGAGACTGAAACGCATTTAGCGGACAGTGTAGATCAAGATCAGACTCGACAGAACGTGCAGTCTGATCTTAGATCTACATTGTCCGATAAGAGGATATTTTCCCGCAAAAAAAAAACAAGGCTGAAAACAGCAGCAATCGGGTTTCTTGTATCGGACTTAAGATATCATTTACCTTATTCAGTATGAAAAGGGTTAATACTCAGAGCTCAAATTTCCTTCCTATATCACAGAGCTCCAGATAGGGGGGAGTGAATTTGCTTATAAAGGTGAAAATGTTAATTATTTTCCACTAAACCCTATGTTGTAGGTACTCATTAGAATCGTCTCGTCGAGACGATTCTAATGAGTATCCACAACATAGGGTTTGGAAGTGAAATAATGGATTTAGAATACCATCACCCACTCTAATCTAGAACTCTGGGTATCTATTTTAACTCTTTCAGCTCAGAAAACACAAACTTGTATTTAAGACTAAAATTGTTTAGAAGACAGAAAACTACAATCCACAAAAAAAACACCACAGAAAATGCTCTATCCCATAGGTTTGACTATAAATGCAAACAATTTAGATTCAAGATCAGTCTTCACTTTCTGTTCTGTCGCATCTTGATCCACATCGTTCGTAAAAGCCCTTAGTTTCGTCTGCAGCAACGAAAGGGTTTAACTCATTTTCAAACGACAAAATTTTAGGTTTGTCCAAATCTAAAGCATTTGAAGGCGACAAAATAAAAGTGACTGAAAATATGAAATTTTGTGTTGTGAAGGGTAGAAAACAGTTTGGAAAAAGACGAAATGCTAGAGTGGTAAAGAGGTATACATTATTTTTTTCATCTTGTGTTCAAGAGCATATTACTATTCTTTTTTCCAGCCATATTTTGTCACTAATACGTGAAGCCTGAGATTTTAAAAAAAATAACACAAATATTGTCACCTGTCACTTAGTTAAAATCCTGTTTATCAATATAATCGCACATACCAACATTTCGTGTTCTTATAATCGAATTTTACAACTCCGGTCTATTGAAATGTCGTATAAATATTTTTACTCTTTACCAGATGACAAATTTTTAGCCTTGTCCAAATTTCAATGAGGCTCAAAGGGTGTAAATTTTTCTTTGATAGAGTAACATAAATTGTGAGAAAAGGAGAAAATGCTGTTTACTAGCATTTTCTTCTGTTCCCACAATATTTTCAAAAGGCTTCTTTTCCGGGATGAAAAAGGTGTCAATGTGTGGTGAAGGGTTCAACAAATAATATCATCAAACTTTATTATATGGTCTGTTGGCCAATACCGTAACTTTTTAGTACGCTGAATAGACATAACGGACTTTTTCCTTTTTAATTCAAGCCTCAAATCAAATTCAAGGTTACCCCTGTCAAGAATGGCAGTTTAGATCGAGGAACAGACTATGCACATTCTATGCAGTCTTACCTAAATCAACACTGTCCGAAAAGAAACCAAAATACTGAAAGGCGCTTGAAAGGTTAAGAAGACATTAGTCAGTTGTTCTCACAGACTCTTCTAGGGTAAACTAAGTTGACCTCTTAATACAAAAATGTAAATTCAGTATTTTGAAAAGATTTGTCCATTCTTATGTCAAAAGATTTCGGTCAGAATACACGACCGAGAAAAGGATTGCGTAGTTCAAAGATCAGACAGTCCATTCGTCGTGCTGTCTGATCTTCAAAGTCACCGTCCACATGAGCAGGTGATATTGTTATTCCACGTACATTGATTTAAATACACCGATCTAACTCATTACCAAACGTCAATATTTTAGGCTTGTCCAAATCAAAAGCATTTTTGCAGGCGACAAAATAAAAGTGACTGAAATTTTGAAATTTGTTTTGTGAACAGTAGAAATCATTGTGGGAAAAGGAGAAAATGCTGGTTACCAGCATTTTCTCCTTTTCCCACAATGTTTTCTAAAGGCTTCTTTCTCAACGTCGTCAAAAGCAGGGATTGTGTGGTAATGGGTTAATGTAGAACACAAATAATACACGATAGCTCCAAAATGCAAATCTTGACCGTTTGGTGTCAACTCTAATTTCACTCTACTAACTTTGATCATCCTAAACCATCATGACGAAATACTTTGATTCATTTTATCACACATGACATATAGAAACATGATGACCAATAGGAGTATTGTTCAAAACGACCGATTTATCCATTTGCAATAATGTGTTTCTTACTCTCGTCATTTCAAGACCGTATAATTTAACCCCTTACCACATAATCCGGAGTTTTTATCGAACGTGGAAAAAAAAACCGGATGTTGAAAACATAATAGTAAAGGGAGAAAATGCTGTTAAAGAGAATTTTCTCCTGTTACAACAATGTTTTTTTACCCTGCCAAAGACAAATCCAACAATTAAATCTGATTAATCAACCGCAAATATTTTGAATTTAGACCAGTCTGAAATTTAAATTTGAGATAAAGAATTATGTAGAGTATTTTTTATCCCATTTTGTGATTAAGAGTTAATTCCAAAAGAGCTGAAAGAGACAGAGTTCAGTTTTAGAGTTTTTCTGTTACAATACGGCGAGGTGGTTTCTTGGAAAAGAGAGAGGGAAAGCGCCATTTAAGAAAGTGAGTTAGGCTCTGTGATTAAGGGGCTTAATGCATTTGCGAAAAGTATCGACCCAGGTCAACCTGCGCAGTCCGCGCAGGCTGACCTGGGTCAAAACTTTTCGCTATGGGTCAATTTTCTGTATGTACAAGGACCAGTCTATCCCATGATTAAGTCCTTTTTTTCAAAGAAATGGCTATTATCGATCCACCAGTTTTCATTGACCTCCTTTGTACCATGGATTACGGAGATGCATTAAGCCCCGTTTTGCCGGAGCATGGCTCAAGTACATGTCAGCTAATTAATACAGTAATTCACATGATTTTCTAACGACATTCCTAATTTTTATTCTTCGCAATTGTTCTTCCTTCTTTTGGTATGAAAACAGTATCATGTTGTCATTATCAAATGACAGATACCAGGAATAGCTATTACATGTACTTGCAACTAATTGTTACCGAAACCATTTTTGTATCTATTTATTTAGTTTGAAACTGTTCATTATTTGAAACATTTTTGCATTCACACAAAATATCATATTAATAAAAAAGCGTTAGGATATGTCTATTTTAAAAGAAAATCATAAAAAAAGATAATTACAGAATTTCACAGTTTTATCCTGTAACTTAACTCTTTACTAAACGACAAAATTTTAGACTGGTTCAGATTCAAAGCATTTGCAGATGACAAAATAAATGTGACTAAAGAATTGGAATTTGTTTTAGGAAGGGAAGAAAATATTTCGGGAAAAGGAGAATATGCTGGTTACCAGCATTTTCTTCTTTTCCCAAAATAATTTCGAAAGGCTCCTTTCATATGGGTGTTAAAAGTCGGGATTGTGTGGTAAAGGGTTAAGGTATTTTGTATTCCTTATAACATATTTGACAGAAAAGACAATTCGTCATTGTTTATTTATTACCCCATGTATACACATTTCTCCTCATG
This sequence comes from Tridacna crocea, assembly GCA_943736015.1. NCBI lineage: Eukaryota > Metazoa > Mollusca > Bivalvia > Cardiida > Cardiidae > Tridacna > Tridacna crocea. The sequence goes on along the minus strand of OX031063.1, from coordinate 33,840,534 downwards.
TTTGTTTACATTACTGTAGTTAAACTGATTGTCTTCTGATATATCCTTAAACATTACTAATATTCTTTTTTTTTTTTATCTAAAAACAAAGCAATCCTGTAATTTACTAACCGTAGGGAAGTAATATTTTGGGACCATATTGGGAAATAGAAAAAATGCTGGTAACCAGCATTTTCTCCTTTTCCCACAATGTTTTCTACCTCCTCAGGGAGCTGTAGGTGATCTATATGTTTTAATTTTCACAGAAATATGGCTATAAACTTTGTAAAGATTTCGTCAAATAAACAGTTTGTCGTGTGTATATATTCTCCTAGGACAAGTCTAAAACAATATCATCAACGATTTAGCCATTAGGCTGCTAACCGCGGCTCAATGAACGTTTGCGGACAGTGTAGATCAAGATCAGACTGCACAGAATGTAAAGTCTGATCTTTGATCTACACGGTCGCACAAAGAGATATCCGTCCCCATCTCCCAAGAAAAATCTTTGAATTACATGTAATAGAATTTCGTTGAAAATTTCATTTCAAAACTAAAGCATGTTAAGGGTTAAATATTTCCCAAACTATCCCGTGTTTGTGAATACATGAAAGTGAAAAGCTGGAAGGCTTTTGGAAACCTACTGCATTCAGGAAAAGGAAAAAAAAGATGTTCACAGTCTCTCCTATCATCCCAAACACAAACTACCAATGTACCTTCTAAGCGCTATTGGCGAAAGCTGGAGGTTTTACAGACGGCATAGAAAGACATCAGACTGTAAAGAACCTTCAGTCCGATTTTGGATTTATACAAATCGCTTGATTAGTGAAGCCTGTAATAGGAAAATACCGGCACCATTAGCGAATAATAAGGTCTATTGCGGTCCAGTTTGATCTTTGATCTATGTTGTGCGCAATTTGCGGACAACATAGATCAAAGATCAAGCTGGACCCATCGTCTCTTTTTGCATGCAAGCCTCTTTAGGAAGATATTTTTTTTTTCCTAATGTTTCAATGAAATGGAATTTCATTATACAGAGAAACTGCAAAGGTTGTATATTTGGTTCTGAATCATTAATGGTGTCCTACGTCACACTCTACATTAATATTTCAGCGATATAACGGCAGCAGTTCACGTATTGATGAATTCCCTGGCTTTCACCAGTACAAATCTGGGGCTCTGGAGTGTCTTGCCAAAGGACACTACCACAAAAAAACTCAGGCTTCCAGTAAGGCTCGAGCCCAAGGCCTCAAAGTTACGAGTCCTACACTTTATCACTTAGCCACGCAAAACCTCTCATTTGGCTCAAAATGAAATTTACTTCTGGGCCATGACGGATCCTAGAAAATCTACATGGAAATCATTGATGGTCCTGGGATACGAGCGAAATTTTTATTTGATATCATAAATATTTTCGACACATGAGCAAAGATAATCACTTGTATATAACGTGTCAATATAGTAAAGGGGACTATCAAATTTATTAAACCCTTGGCGCACCAAATGAATACGACAGACATTTCGGCTACGAACAGAGACAAAAATGTTGCGATGACAAACGGCTATACTTCTGTATAAATATCCTACAAGCAATCCGTCAATTTCGATTTAAGGGCCGATTGCGATTTCGATGCAGTGTGGTATGGTCGTCCACCGTTCTCAATAAAGCCAGTTTAGAGTATGAAGGGTGACGAGATAATCGGATCAGAATGGAATTCGGACTATCTGGTTTAAACCCAGTGCAAGCCTGGGTTGTAAAGTAGAATCATTCATAGTAACACGGAAATGGAGTTTTTATCCTTACACCGTTTAACATATGGGCCATGTTCTGACAAAAAGGGGCTTATTGTATGTTGGTATTTACCCAAGCTTTCGCTCTAATGGTTAATTTTGGTCCTTATCCTTCCGTTTGTGACAATGGATCTAATTGTTGAATAGCATAGACCAAGATAAGACTGCACATACGTGCAGTCTGCAGTTGGTTTTCACTCAAGTGCTTGCCTTTTCGGATATCTTTAGACAGAATGATATTTAAAAAATGGCAGTAAACTAAAAGCCTTTTGCAGCTAATAAATGCACTGTTCACTGCACGATCCCTAGTTTTTGGGCCCTGAGGAAGATGACTTTTGAAAACAATGATAACCGATGGTGATAAATAAAGGTGAAAATGTTGATAACCAGCATTTTTCCTTACCCCACAATGTTTCTAACCATATACATTTAAAATCGTCAGCAAATGCTTTTTATTGTGCAAAACATAGTCGTTTGCTGAAGGGTTAAGGCGGACCGTGGAGTCTGACCTCTGCTGCATTCAATGCATGCTTGAACTTTAACCCTTATCCTGCTGTGCCCACCCGGGTGGCTCAGTGGTGAGCGTGTCGGACTCATGACCTGGTGGTTTTGAGTTCGATACCCGGTTGAGCCGAACTTTCTTTACGGCCTATATTCGCCTCTCACCTATGCTGAAGCATGTGAGAAAAGTAGTCGGTGGCTTTGGAAAGAAAGTTGTGTTAGTACTGGTGTGAGAAAGCCAGGAAACACATGTGTGTCACCGACCGCCATGATATGACCTTAGCTGTTAAAGTGGCGTTAAACCCCAATACAATCAACAATTATCCTGCTGTATAAACAAATCGAAATTTTCAATTCGATAGTTAAATATCAAAAATATTATTGGTATTTCAAAGTTATGCTATCGGGTATAATATCTCTTTATCGGACAGTGTAGATCCAAGATCAGACTGCACGTTCTGTGCAGTCTGATCTTGATCTACACTGTCCGCAAAAGGTCAGTGAATCGCGCTTAGCAGCCAAGGAGATAAAAAGGGGGAAAAAATCGAGGCAAAGTGCGCAAGGTTACAACGAGGGACTGCATTTCGTTATTGCAATACAAGAAGTTGGTTTCCTTTTTAATTAAAAGTTATATTTCTCCGAATTTCCGTGATTATATCACCATGAATCGAACTGGTCCTTTATCACCCATACAACCTTGCATTCACTTGAAATTGAAGTGCATTGAGTTACTAAAAATGCCATCAATCTTGAAGTACTTGAGAGTAATATTCGTTGACTTACAGGTTCGGTAAACCTAAGTGCTCTATCACTACAAATTAAAAATACATACTATGTTTGCCATACTCTGTTAAAAGGGGACTTCACGCATCTTCATGATGACTGTTATGGACCTATAAGATTCGTTTTGGCTGACAACAGGCTGAATCTATGGGTAGAACGGTCCTTTGACATGTAGCAAATTGTCTGATAGCAAAATGTGTCGACCCGTGTCAACCTCCGCGGACTGCGCAGGCTGACGTGAGTCGATACTTTTCGCAGATTCGTTAAGTACCCTCACAGAGCATGGCTCATATATTTTTCACTGCTGGAAACATATAATTTTTTCGTGACCATTTGTGGTAAATTATACTTTAGGACACACCGTACACATTATGTTCATTCTTTCAACGTGAAATACATGTAAATAAACCGAACTTTTCAGGACTGCATGGCGGTAAACAGCATTTTCGACTTTTCCCCACATTGTTTTCAAACCTCCTACCTCATGGTGTGTATAACTTAGATTGTTTGGTAAAAAGATTAATGTGAGATATAGCCTGAAACAGATACATGTTTGTCCTTGGTAAATATTAAGTATCATAAAACGACAATAATTTGAACTAATTCTCAGAAAACTATATCTGATTTCACGTACGGTTTTCCTTGCCTCGATTTTTTCACAATCCGAGATTTTATAATGACTGAGTATTTGACATTTTCATTTACTCCGCGTCAATAAGTAGAAATTAGTATCGCTATTAACAACTTATTATTTACGCTATTTACGGCAATTCCCCACGCCTTGGCAATTTTCGATAAAAAGCTGACGTACCAGCCAAAATTATATACCTATTTGTACAACTAATTACTGTTCTGGCTTTTTTTGATATCCGCTGAATCGAAAACTTGTGCAAGCGGTTTACTGTCAATGGAAAATTGTGTCACTGGGAAAAGATATAAGTCCGGCCAGGCCCGTTGCCCACTGAGCCTAAACAGATCGGCTCGATAAATTGACATATGTGATTATGTGACCTGTCACGCGAAAAGGGACAATCTGGGAATTCCATACATCAGTTAGAAGAAAACAGATCAACGATAGACCAATTTAAGTTAATAAGTTAAAAAATGATTATATTACAAGGTAGAATGACCCATTTTCATACAGAAAATACCATAAAAGCGAAAAAGTGTCGATTCTGGTCAGACTCCGCGAATTGCACAGGCCGACCAGGGTTGACACTTTTCGCAGTTCCCAGATGGTCCCTTTTTGCGGGTCACATGTACATGTATTTCGGATGCTGTAAACAACCAGCATCTGATTTACTTCGCTCCCGTCCTTCTCATTCCCGAATAATTTTCTTTTTCTAGAAAGCGATGACCTTTCAGGCCTCACCTTCCTGTCAACTGTCACACTCAGCTCCCTTGAAGAAGAATCAGTTCTCGGTTCCAAGAAAAATAGGTCCTCGTAGATTAATGAACAGACATGTCTGCCCTTTGTATATGTGATAACAACAAGTAGATTGAGAAGCAACACAAGTCAGTTACACATACAATGGACTTCTGAGTTAAACGCCACAATAATTCTAATTCAGTAGTCTCGTTTCGAAACTTAGACATGAACTAGTGTATTAAGTGTATATATCGCAATTGAATAAGTCCGAGAAACTTCTCAGACAACTCGTACCACTCAAAAAATACCCTAAACTTCTATCATTACCACAGTTGTTCTGTTCCGTTCTGTTTATTACACCCCAAACAATCACAACCATTTACTTACTTAACACCTTACACCGTACGCAAAACGCCTAGATATACGATTTTATGGATAGAAGTCATGTATTCCAAGTATCTATCATTCTAAGAAAAAATGTTCTCAGCTGTCCGATAAACGAAATGATGATGAAATGGCCGAATGTTAAAAATTTATTTGCAAGGAGTTAATACCATCACCTTCTATTAGTACTTTCACTACTTTGATTTATAGACGATGTTCAGCCAGGGTTGATATTCATCATTGTGTGGTAAAGGTTTAACCCTTAGACCGCTAACCGCGACTCATTGAGCTGTAGCGGAAAATGCAGATCAAGATCAGACTGCAAAAAACGTTGCAGTCTGATCTTGGATCTACACAGTCCGTTAAAGGTTTTCGTTTCCAAAAGCATTGAGTCTGAAATGGCAGTATTCGGGAATTTGCTATCGGCGTGGAAGTTTCATTTCAGCTATTTAGCAGGATAAAGGGAAGCCTGGAGCGTTACTCACTGAGCCTCCTGGGATCGGCTCAGTAGTTTGACGTATAACTGTTTCGGATGCTGTACCACCTCTTTACCCGACCAGTATCTCACTAATCTAACTAACATCCACCCCCGTCCCTCTCGTCTATTAGCCCTTTTTTCCTTTCCAGGGCAACACGCTAGTACACGTGACCAGACTAAAAGCACCCCGTGGTAATGAAAGAATACTGTGCTTAGTAATGGTAGAAGAAACTTCCGGAAAGCATAAATAGGTGCACTGGCATCAGCGATATAACCAAAATGATATTGAAGACAGGGTGAAACACCTTTATAATCGTTCGTTCAATCAATCACTCAATCAGTCGATCGATCGATCTATCAACATTAGCTAAACATATGTAGGAGAGGTAGTTTGTTTCAAAAGCTGCATCATCTATAAGGCTTGAAAAATGACCGTGTGGAAAACAGTATTTTTTACAATTATTTCATACTTCCGATGGTGAATCGAATACCACAATTAACTATGCGGAAATAAAGGGAAATCTCCCATCCTCCCACGAATACCTCGATAAAAAAACTAACCCTTATCCCGCTAAAACGTTAAATGAAACATTACATCCGATAATAAAAACCTCAAACGTTCGCTATTTTGAACTATTTTCTGGGAGAACAGTATCTCCTTATCGGTCAGTGTCGGTCAAGATCAGACTGCACGTTCTGTGCAGTCTGATCTTGATCGGCACTGACCGCCAAAAGATCAGCCAATCGCGCTTGGCAGCCTAAAGTTTAATCCTTATGTAAGTTACTGTGTCACATTCTTTTTATAACTATTTCGTCACTCACTGTGACGTATACCTACAGTTCTAGTGCGAGGATCTATTGATTTACCAGGATGAGATCATTGCTCATAAACAAACAATGTGTGCGAAAAAAAAAAAAACAATTGCCATTCTTATGAAACATACAGGCAATTACCTCTTTACCAGACGACAAAATTGTAGATTCGTCCAAATCCCAAGCATTTTATGTTGCAGACGATAAATTCCTTATGACTAAAATGATGGGAATTGTCTTTGAAAGAATAAGAAACATTGTGGGGAAAGGTAACCAGCATTTTCTTCGTTCCTTTTAATATTTCCAAGCTTTTTTCATTCAGGGTCGTTAAAAGTCAGACTTGTGTTGTAATAGGTTAATTCATTCCGGATGTTGAGGAACTCTTCCTCCCACCCCCGCATCATGATAAAGGTACCTATCATACATAACACACAGGATATTTGCTCGGTTTAAAACTTAATGATAACTCACTATCAGGAAGAAAGGGAAAACCCATCAACTGATTTAATTGGATAAAATCACGAATATCATTCTCCGATTTGTCATTTTTTTTTCTTAAAAAAAGATTAATTTCGTTTAGGCTTACGCAAGTGTTATCCCTCTAAACCCTCAACTAAATGAAGATTAAAAAAAGACTTGTCCGTATTAAATGAATTTTAGACTAGTCCAAATTTAGACTAGTCCAAATTCAAAGCATTTGCAGACGACAAAGTAAATGCCAGCATTTTCTCCTTTTCCAAACATTAACAGATGGCTTCTTTCTCAAGGTCGTGAAAACCAGTAATTTTCTCCCCCCGCAAGTGTTTGCTTGACTGGACAAACAAAAAATAGGTATAGCCCAAGATCAGACTGATGCAATTCGCATCTATATCTAATCTTTTCAATCATACACTATTCGCAAAGTCATCTAGGCTCCTGTACGGCCAGATGAGGGTAAAGGATAAGCTTATACAACTGATACATGTCCATTATCAAGTAATCAAAAACAAAATGTCTTAAATACTGTTTTTTCCTTGCCTACGGAAGACCTTTTTGTCTTGAGTTATGAAACCACTTTTGCAAATATTGAAGGGAAGCGGAGAAGGTGTTTGTTGCAATAGTACATCAAATCTTAAATGTTTCCCTCGTTTCCTTTTTTACAGAAATGTTTTAACCCTCAAGCTGCATATTATTATCATATTATAGATTATTATACTCGAACTTTTGCGGACCGTGTAGAACAAGATCAGCAGGGTCTGTATTCACCAATCATTCTTGAGAACATTCTTTGCTTTATTCTCCAAGATTTTTGACAATTGTAAGTAACAAAAGCTCTGATTGGCAAAACGAAATGTCAATCAGAGCCTGTGTTACTGTCAAATTTAGAAAATTCTGGAGAAAAAATACTGAAAATGTTCTTCAGAATGGTTGGTGAATACCTATCCAGACTGCATAGAACGTGCAGTCTGATCTTGAATCTACACTGTCCGTTAGGGAGACATCTTTTTCCCCAACATACTTTTAAATAGCAAAATATGGATTACTAGTATGAACCTGAAAGCTTAATTTTAGATTTTTTAGCAGGATGTGGGTTAAATGTCTACTTTTTTCCTCTCCTTGATAAATAGTTAAACCCTTTACAAGATGACAAATATTTAGATCTGTCCAACCTGGAAGTTTGGCTCAAACGGTAAAATAATAGTTTGTGAAACATTGTTAGCAGCAGCTTCTTCTTTTGTCACAATGTCTTTTTTTTCTTCTCACAATAGTTGGAGAACTCGATATTTTATAGTTATGAGTCTAAATGAATTTAGAAGAGTTTTCTCTGATATACGATATCGCGAGTAGATAATTATAGGCGTTTTCACACGATTAGCAAATGATCGATGTTAATTCGCATAACTATGATTATTAATGGTTGACGTGAAAAACAAAACAAATTAAACCATATTGTAATGTAACAAAAAATTGCTAAAGCCAGTATGGAGGGGAACGGGGATTGGGACATGTACTGGCAAAAGGGGCAGCAAGGTAGTTGACCCGTAGTACTTCTAGTGCAGCATGGCATATTTTTTTTTATTGTTGATAAATACAGGTCTATACAGATATAATACTTTTGCACATTTTTGACTGACCAGAAATTCCTTTGATGTCTGTCTTGTATTTATTTGTTGATACTTTTGTTAGTTTCCAGAAAAGGGAGGTAATTATTTATCATCTCCCTTTGTAATGAGAATATAGTGGTTTTAGATTTATTTATAAATGATTATTTGAAGAAGGACAAAAAGGAAAAAATGGCTCGGTGAAAGTAGTAAAATTATGCTCATTTTTACTCATTGCAAACTTTGTAAGATATTGTTACTGTGGAAATAGCTGGTTTCTATTACGGGTGTTTTTTACGACCCTGAGACAGAAGTCTTTTGAAAACATTGTGGGAAAAGGAGAAAATGCTGGTAACCAGCATTTTCTCCTTTTCTCACAATGTTTTCTACCCTGTTAGACACGAATTCAAATTTTTGAATTGCCTTTATTCTGTCGTCTGCAAATGCTTTCAATTTGGACCAGTCTAAAATTTTGTCGTTTGGTAAAGGGTTAATGCATCTCAGTGGTGCATCATACCAAGCAAGTATCAACTAACTATGGATCTATAAAGTCAATTTAGTCCAACAATTGACAAGCTCGTGAGATAGTATGTCCTTCGACATGCAGAAAACTTACAATTGAAAGAAAGTTTTAATCCATATCAGCATACGCGGACTGTGCAGGCTGTTATGAATCGATACTGTTTAAAGATGCATTAAGCCCCCTTTTCCCAGACCACGGCATGAACTTATTTGCTAACTCTCATGGGTTTTCTAAATTTCCACTAACGCAATTTCAGATTTGCTTTATCAAATGGTTTAGCTAATCAGTAACTGCGGTACTTTCGAAATCTTACACAAGACTGGGAACGTATTATAGAACGGTTGTAGAATGCAGACAGAGGATTTTGATATGTTTGTTTCAATATCTTTTTCACGCTTTCAACGGTATTTCATTCACAACACAATGAAAGCTGTGTTACTCATGTCTTTACATAAGTGTACGGTGAAATAGGTACGGAGATGACAACCGGAAATGTTTATTGTAAAACCGGAAGCTGTCCTCTTGAAGTAAAGCAACAACGTAAATACCGATTGAATAGTTTCTTTTCCTTATTCATACCGTATATCGTCGGTTTACTTCAAAATCCTCGTAACTACAGTTTGAAACAAGCTGTATTTACGAGGTTTCTGAAGTAACCCGACGATATGTTTCCTTTTTATAAACTCATTCATAGACAGGCTACATTGGACTTTACCCGTCACAAGCTTAGCAATGTCCAGTACGAGTTACATGAACAGGAGTTCGTTTTAACAGATTAACACGTTTTCAATGACACTAAAATGATCATTAAAGCGATTGCTTCTTTTCCCAAAATGTTTTTTTTTTCAAGTCTGCCTTGTGCATCCACATACGAAACTTGTATGAGAAACTTGTATAAGAAACTTGTGCTTGTATATTATACAGATGGTTAATTTAGTTAGATAGGCCATCATGTCATGCTATATATTGTTCCATCACTGCTACCGGCCAGTGCACCAACTCAACTCCCCGGGGTCCCTATTCATCAGCCTTTCTTAAGAACATTCTCAGTCTTATTCTCTAAGTTTGTCCAAACTTGAAACTAACATAACTTCTGATTGGCTAAACCGAATGGTTACTTTGAAAGTTTGAAAAATATGCAGAATAGGACCAAGGATGTTCTTGGGAATGGTTGGTGAATACGGACCCTGATAATTTGTCACCAAGAAAGACACATGTTAAAGCCATTTGGAGGTTATTCCACCTTCTCCGACTCACACAGGCTGTTATTTGAGCCACCAGAAACTATTTGAGCCATACTCTGTGAAAAGGGGGTTTAGTGCATTTGTAAAAAGTATCGACCATGTAAGCCGGTGAAGTCTGTAATGGGTGACATGGTTTGAAACATTTTGCTATTTATCAATTTTTTGTATGTTAAAGGACCTGTTTACCGTATGATTCACTCGGTTGATAAGCAAAATTGATTTTACGTATCCATAATTGTATGATAACTTGTTCGGTATAATGTATCAGTGAAATGCTTTAAACCCCTTTTGCGAGAGAGTGGCTCATTTCTAAATAACTAAAGCATAACGCGTTTTAATAATGATGATAAACATACAAATGTTATTATAACTACTGGTATTATAAGAACTGAAGTCTCGTGGAAAGTACCAAAACAAGATAGCACTGCTCTATGTTAGCCAAAGCTTCAGATAGTATTGCCATGAATTTCTCCATTTTTACTGTAATGAGTAAGAAATGTTGTCCGCTGCAGTCGTGAAAAATGACTTCTTTCCTTGAGGGGACAGTAAAAGCGCTATCTTGAATATCATTGGAGGTATTTTTGTATCCAAATGTTTTTAATTTTTTAGGTCAGTCGGATAACTGACCCATTAAAGAAAGGGTGACCCCTAGGGCTTGCTCTCAAATATTTCTCCCTTATGGCACTAGACGCATAGTTAGAGGTACTTCGAAAACTAAGACTTAATGGCGTAAGGACTCAGGTCTACTCAATTTGGCTTCCGTATTCCATATCACCAACAAACGACTTAATATTTTTGCTTCAAACAACTGTTTAACATATTGTGGCAAAGAGCACTTGATGTATGTCTCTTGACGTTTTAAAACCTTGTGACGAAAGGAGAAATTGCTCGTAAGGACAATTTCTCCTTTCGCAACAATATTTTCACGTGTGTTGTTGGATCAAAGATTCGTTTAATCAAGGTCTTTTTAAGACCCTGTGCTGCGAGTGCTGCGAGTTTGTTTCATTGAGGACAACGCGAGTCCGCATGCTTTCTCAAATGGTATCGTTAACATGAAATAAAGGTTTATGAATAAATTAGCATAAAAGTTTTACCTGAGCGGGACCGCCTTCAATCTTTTGCCACACCACATATTTCTTCTTCTTCTTTACCAGCTCGTTGTAGCGTTGTTCGGCCATTGGATCTTGCTGGGGCAACATGGTATCATGCAGACGAAAAATGTGGTGCACGTCTGCTTTAACCCATCTGTAGATTGGGAAGCTGTACTCCCGGTCCCCGCCTTTCTTAAACACTATAATATAGTCACAGTACCATCGGCTTCCAAAGCCGAAATTGTCCCGCCAAAGTTCGATTTTTTCAATGCTCTCCAAGTTTCTCTGTTTTGGCATAGAAAAAATGTCAATTTGACCACATTCAAAGTCGTTTTTAAAGACATGATGCAGCCGCATTTTATCTGTTTTATTTCCGTTTCCATCGTGAAGTATGATTCTAATGTTTGCATCTGTACCTGCTCGCTTCCGGTCTCCCGTTCGAACTCTTATCGTGTAATCGGCGAGGTCTGAAACACTGTCGGCCATTTTCGTTGATAGTATCCTTGTATTTTTGAACACTTATTTTTCCGTTTTGAAATTTGTTAAAACAATTATCTTTTCAATTTTGTCCGGATCTGGTACTTAAATAGTACTCCTTTGTATTCGTTCTGTACGTTTATTGAAATGGTCTTATTAGGTTAGATTCCTCTACTTTATAATCAAGTTACTTTTCTTCTAGAAATTTAACTACAAACACAGACAAAAATATACACAAATAAGCCTGTTTACCCTGTGATTAGCTTACAGAAAATTAAACTACCCATACGAACTAGGTATAGATCAAGATTATGTTGCAAAAAAGGCGCAGTCTAATCATGTCTCTGAAGTGTAAACCATCTCTAGGTGACAAGATGAACAAAAAATTATAAACAATTCCTTTGGATTCATTTTCGTAGAAGTAAACTTTACATTACAGCTTTTTATGCTGAATTGCAATTTAATCTTTTCCTTTCTTATGCAGAACATTCCAAACTATTACCCATATAAGTAAGTAACCTCTAGTTTAGTTTAAACATATTTATTTTACATCGATTGAGAAACAAGTTCTTACAACTTATACTAATCTCTCTCGATTCTGCTTCCTGGGAACTACACCAGTACTCGCGCCGAATGTGTGGGCCAATGAAAAATCCCAAAGTTGACACCCGCTCCCGGGTATCGAACTCAGGACCTTTTGGTCACGAGGCCGACGCTCTACTTCACGACCAAGGATACCACCAAGTTCTAGTTCTTAGCTATCAAATTAATAACTACATTTACCCTTCTCAAAACTTAAAAACACAGATCTAATGCAAAATGAGAAAAAAAATGGTTATAGTGAAGAATTGAGCAGTGAGGAATGTAGATCAGAGATTAGAGTGCATGTTCTCTGCAGTCTGATCCTGATCTATGCTCTCCACAAAGCTTTTGTGGCGTCAATGGTAAGGAAACATTTCAACAACATAACCAAATTAAAGTCGGAAAAATCGCGCTTTCTTTCCGCCAAGGAAGATCTCGGCCAAACGGAAAGTGTGGACATAAGATCAGACTGAACTTTCTGAGTAATATGACTATAAATCAGCTGTCGCAAAAGCACACAGTGTCGCGTTCAGCAGCCAGATAATGTTTTTTTTTTTTTCAAGATTAGAATAAATTCCACTGCATATAAAGGAAAACATTTGTCTAAAGAAAAAAAAACGTTAAGAAGCAAACGCTAAGAAACCTATTAGGTAGCAAGGTCAATACCGTCTGATCTTGACCTGCACCTTTCTAAGAAATGTATCACTCAAATTGTGGCGGTGAATCTCTATTACAATCCGATACAACACAACGCGCAGCACTGGAAAACAATATAAACACCTTGGATCAACTAATTCACACCCTCTAGAATGGAATAGAAACAGTAAACAATTAAACTCCAGTCAATAGATGAGGGGGAAAAAGTAGAAGAAAAAACGAAATGATAATTGCATATAAAAACATGCCTTACCTCTAGAACGTTTCGGTCTCAAGACTGATTTGTCTTAGCATTGTAAAGTCTAAGAGTTTACTTTTCGAGCGGTAGAAAAAAGGGGTGACGGTTAACGCACCGTGAGTCAAAAACATTGTGAGACAAAAAAACAACAACATGCACCATGCATAGGCCAAAGAAAAGCACATATGGTAAACTTTGTATAGAACAAAAATGCACATTTAAGAGGAATTCAAAGAAATGACAAGGAAAACTTTTGTTAATGAACCCTTAACCTCAAAATCCGAGGTTTTACCACCAGAAGAGAAAACTTTCGAAAACATTTTGGGAAAAGCAGAAAATGCTTGTAACCAGCATTTTTCTCCTTTTCTCAGAATGTTTTCCACATTTTTTAATTCAATGATATCTTTTTAAGTCACTTTAATAATTATGTTGTAAGGTAACGCTTTCAATTTGGAGAGGTGCGACATTTTTGGGAATGGTTAAACACAGATCTATGGAGAAAAGGATACATATCGAGACATACAGTAAGACAGCTACATAAACCGACGAACACACATTAAGACACAAACATACAGATATCGCTACAAATATAAAAAAAAAAAACCAAAGAGAGAACAAATAACACTGCTATAATATCTCATTGGACAGTCGGCACAACGTTTTTTAGTTGGTAACTACATATAACTCGTGCAAACACACTATTAAAGTGGTTGTTTACTTGCGACCTATATTTTAAGAGTAGTAAAAAGATGTATGATCATTGTAAAAAAAAAAAGATGCATCCGGATTCTTAAGCATACTTTAAATAGCTGAACTACTGTATCTGCAAAGTTTCTCCGTAACTCGGTGGTTTGTTTTCAGGAAACAGTGATTCTGCATTTTTCTTCCATTCTATAAGCAGGATTTAAATATTCCGTATCTTACGACGACCTGCACATGTGTACATCTGTCGATATGACACATTCGGCAAACCTCCGGTGATCCCTAGTCTGGTTACGGATTCAGCCGAGTTATATCGTGAGGGATGCAACACTGTCCCCTTCCACTCGTTACAACTCGGTCGATTCCGTACGTACCTTTACCTTGTTCATACAAAGGTCGTTTCCATTTGAAATGCAAATCACATGATCTTATACATGGCGGTGCAGGTACTTTAGCAACGACATAAACTACCTCTATGTAGTTATTCACATCTATCTATATGTCGGTGAAAATTTAAATCATAATTGATTAATCACGATAAAAATTGAATGTTCGAACTGATTGTCAACTGAAATATAGTTAGAAAGATTTCGATAAAAAATTGAAACTCAAATTGTCTTTTTGAAGGGGAACCTTACAATTTTCAGAACGGTGAACTGGCGTATTTCCGGCGATGAAATGTACCGATCAGGAGCATATCAATCCACCAGATACAGCCGAGGGATTTGATGGCTGCCATCACCCGAGGTATGCCGAATGTATCCCATTCCTAACTTTTAAAAGGCCTGTTATAATTAACGTTGCGGCCAATGTAGATTAAGATCAGCCCATACAAAACGTGTAACCTAATATGAATGTTCAGTGTTCGTTTTGCTGAGACAAATACTGGACAAATGCATATTTCTAGCCTGAAAAGTCAGTGAGCTTATTTAGTTCCCTAATGAAAAAAATTATTTTTAACCAATCACCTACTCTAGACGAAGCAGATCACGTGATAGTAAAAGGTAAAACTCCCTGTAATAAAACTTTATCGTCTTACTATTTGGCACAATGTTTTCGGGGGTACTAACGAATCCAGTCTTAACTTAAAATTTTTCAAGTTTTGCCTCATGAGGTGAGTTAATTTAATCCGTGTGTACAAAAATGTAACTTCTCATAACCTTACAATGGAGTGCAACACGCGAAAAGGTGTATTCAGACATTTGCGTAAAATGTCGTCCCGGATTAGCCTGCGCAGTCCGCGCAGGCTAATCCGAGACCACACTTTACGACTACATAAGATTTTGTGCTACAGTAGACTTGCGTAAAACAGAAAATCACTTAAAATCGGAAAGTGTCGTTTCGGATTAGCCTCTGCGGACTGCACACGCTGATCCGAGACGACACTTTACGCAAATGTCCGAATGCCCCTTTTCGCGTGTTGCAAGCCATTATGATGTGTCAACAATAAACAATTGAATAAATTTATTGTTAATTACTCTATAATGACTTCATAAAACCGGACCCAGATAAAGATTTTTGCTTCATCCTAAGTGGAAAAAAAGCTGGTCCGAGGAGGAATTTATATGAAAAAAAATCTACTTGACTCACAACATGATTGAAAAACGAACGAACGATTAAATGAATGGAGAGAGAGAGAGAGAGAGAGAGAGAGAGAGAGAGAAAGCGAGAGAGAAAGTGAGAGAGAAAGGGGGCGGGGGAGGGAGTGAGGGAGAAGTAAAAAGAAAGGAACGAAAACTTGAAAGAATAAAGGAATGAAGAGATTTGTGAAACACGGAATGAAGACCATTACCTCAAACTCACCCAAATTGTAGACAATAATTTTTTTGCAGACAACAAAGTACATGCTTTCAAAATGATAACGTTGTTTTTTTTTTTGAACGGGTAAAAAAAAAATAAAAACGGAGAAATGCTGGTTATCAGCATTTTCTCCATTTTCAACAATGTTTTCAAAGGTGTTCTTATTCTTCTCCCGGGCCCCTAGCCTGCAGCCAAATTATGAAAGACTTTACAATTAAGCAGTGCAAAAACAGTAGAACAACTGGACTGGAATCAAAATCTTCTCTAGAAAATTCTAATTTCAGGGGTTTCGGAATTAATGAATTAAACTATTTTGTTGTCTTATGTAGTCCGTTTGTCCGCTTCAAAACGCAAGAATCCAATCTAAGTTCATCACTGAGAGCACATATAAAATAAACTTATATGAATAATTTCAAGAATGTGCTTGCATATGAGAATATTTTTAATATTTTCATAAAATAATTTTCCAACACTTGATGACAGTAGATCAAGATCAATAGTCTTATACACTTGCAGATTTATCCACGTTATTTACTTTGCAACAATAACACAACAATGATATTCAGACCACAACAAGGTTAACAATATACATAATAAGCTATTCTTACATCCCGAATTCACTTTCAAGCTTTGTACGTTTGTGGTAAAAACTTTATCATAATGGGGTTGCATAATTTGATATGTACAGTAGGCCGAAGCTACTTTGACAATTCTATCTTCATCATGCTTCCTTTGTATATTAGCACGAAAAAGAAACGCAGGGTTAAGCGTTCAAGGTAGTTTAGAAGTGTATAACTAGATTGGGAGTTCTAAATTATGATTTTTATGTTTACTACTGATCACTTTTGAATATTTTGACGAAATTTCATTTCAGTGTGGCCAAGAGGAAATGAAAAAATGGCTCCTTATTGACAGTAGCCCCTCCTCAGTGAAAAAAAGTAGCGACTGACTGCATATGGAGACTCATATTTTTATTTGCTTCGTTTAGGTACCCTGCGTGTCTTTTTAGTCCAAGTATATATCAGACAGGGCAATGTTTTACATCCAGAAGCTGATTTCAAAGGGGTTCTGTACTGTTTTAAGAGTTGTTTTAGTGTCGAGGCGCACATACCTAGATTAGAGCAGTCTCCCTGATGATCTTGGCCCAACTGACTTTCCTCATAGAACACCAGATCTCACAAGAATATTGGTTTATAATTAAAGATTAAAGACGTTTTACTTTTTCCATAATTTTTTTTTCAAAATGGTCGAAATTTCACGAATGCTAGCCAAATCAATATGAATATTATCTATTTGAATGGGGGGGGGGTTAATACATTCGCGAAAAGTATCGACTCATGTCAGCCTGCGCAATCTGCGCAGGCTGACCTGAGCCTAAACGTTTCGCTGCTGGCCAATTTTCTGTATGTCAAACGACCGGAGCACCTCATAACTCAGTAGATTGTAATACATTAAGAATTTTAGGGATTTACAATACTGTGATGACTTGCTTGGTATCGTGAATCAGTGAAATGCACTAAGCCCCTTTTTGCTGAAGCATGGCTTCTATGTATTTTGTTTTCTCTTATTTCTGGCACCAAAAAGAGTGACATGAATATTTGAATTATGTCTACCCGTCAACTCTTTCTGTTGCGATGTTCGTCTCTGATACTGTCTACTTCTGACAACAAAATCTCGTCATATCAAAGCATAGTTTCGTAGTTCATCTGAATCATTTACCGGATCCAGGCAATTATCTACAATGTTTCTGACGTTTGATTGTATAATTGGCTACATTTACCCTTAGGCTGGTAAACGCAACGCAAAGACCATTTGCGGACAGTGTAGATCAAGATCAGACTGCACAGAATGTGCAGTCCGATTTGGGTCCACGCTATCCGATAGGGAGCTATTTTTCCCACAAAACATACCCTTAAAATTACAATATTTGGGATTTTCCAATCGATCTGAAGTTTCATTTAACTTACGAAGCAAGTTAAGGGTTGACATACCAAAGCACGCTGAAAACCCAGTCAAAACCGGATTGGTCCAGAGCCCGTATTCACCAACAATTTTTGAGAATATTCTCTGTCTTTTTCTCCAAGGTTTTCTAAATTTGTAAGTAACAAAACTTCGGTTTAGCCAATCAGAGGTTGTGTAACTTAGGTTATAGAACACTCATTACATAAAACCGGACTCTCCCATCTTTCGAGTCCCCCCTCAGAAACAATTGTACTGATCTTCTGCATTACATGTATATTATCACACGTGTGCTGGTAAGAGTCTTCTCCTGATGAAGCAAAAACAGTACTCTTTTTTTGTGACGTAGTTTTTTTTATGTATTTTATGTCATTTCTCTGCATTACAGCGGCTGAGCTACAGGGCTAGGCTTAGCATGACGTTGTAAGTTAGCATAACATGCCTTCCCAAAGTAGCATGGACTAAAACCCTTTTGTCTAAAACTGTCCACTATATTTGTATTGGGAGACTTTTCAGATCATTCATGCACACGTGCACGTTCACATGAACCTATCCTTTGGAAGCATACAGTCTTGGTCGTTAATGTTCTACTGTCTGGTCTTGATATACAATCTCTGCAAAACTGTTTTTTGTAGCGTTTCGCAGTCTAGGGATCAATGCATTTTTTTTCTCAACTTTGACTTTTACATGTGATTTCGGCGGTGTGTGATCCTGTGATACAAGGCCTGAAGTATTTAACTGCAGCCTTTGTATCGCTGGATCATACCTGAAGAAGGCGGTTGTACCGCCGAAAGCTGGTGTAGATTACTATAATTGAAATTTACATTTTTCAAGAAGAGGCTATCATCTTTTGATTTAAAAAAAAAAATGCATCTTCACTCTGCTCTCTGTTTGGCATCGTTGGAAATATTTTCGTCCCACACGACGAAAGTACCGTAGGTATATGTTGATTTCAATTTGCCTCATAAATATTATTAGTATATGTTAATCTTTCCCTCTTCCTTTTGCAGGAAGCACTTACAATCGCCAATTTGATACCCAAATACTTTGTGTAATACAGGACACTTTGGATACAATATTAGACTGCATAAGGAAACACTTGGATTGTGCAGATTTAAACATTATCTCCCGCTAGATGGCATTTTATAATCTTCGAGGAATATGACATGCGCAGACAACGAGATTTGAGACTATAAATAGAACATAATACTGAATACAGGCGACATTTGGGTGCCTAGTCAGGCTGCTTGGAAGCAGTTTTATATTTCGAGGCTTTCCGCAAAAGCATGGATTTGTAACAGTATTGATTGTAAGAGTCTGGCAATTTTACCCATCCTATATTGAGTGTAGAAGTTCAGTCAGATCACAATCTTCATTCATACTATCCCAAGTAGCATGTTGATCCTTTACCAAACAATCATGTCTTGTATTGAACATTATAGGAAAAATAAAAGACTTTTGAAACATGGTGGGAAAAGGAGAAAATGCTGGTAACCAGCATTTTCTCCTTTTCCCACAATATTTCAACACTTTCAAAGACAATAGTTGTCAGAAGAGCCACAATTGTACTTGTCCTCTTCAAATGCTTTACAAAGCGACCAAGCCTAAGTACTTTTCGCTTGGTACGTGGTTAATCCCTTAGAATTGAAAGTCGACGTAAGTGGCTTTGATACTTAACAATATGGCCAGCAAGGCGCGAACAGGGGCATTCGGGCATTTGCGTAAAGTGTCGTCTCGGATCAGCGCACTATTCCAAGACGACACTTTACGACTACATTAGATTTTGCGCTACAGTAGACTTGCAAAAAAATAGAAAATAACATTAAAAAGGAAAGTCATAGTATTGGATTAGCCTACGCGGACTTTGCAGGCTGATCCGAGACGACATTTTACGCAAATGCTCGAATGTCCCTGTTCGCGATTTGCTGGCCTGATTGCTGAACAGGAAAACTGTTATAGTAACCGCAAAGTTTTCCTATATTACCGCTTTATTAGAAGACAAATTTTACGCAGAGAATAATCATGGACAGTTTTTGACAAATTTCATTACTTAAATAATAGCATTTTTTTTTTGTTAAATGCAGAAAATTGTATGAAAAGAGGAAAATGTTGGTTTCAAGCAGTTTCCTCTTTTCCTACATTAATTTCAGATGAGCTCTTTCTAAGATTGGTTACAATGATGACGGAACGATGTGGCAAAGGAATAAAATCAGCTTCCGTTTACTCGGTGTGGTTTCCGACGATGGTGTGAAGAGGGTCAAAATCAGCCAATCAAACTCCTGCCTTCAAGTTTTTGAAAATGAAAGCAGGCCCATGGAAATATAGTAATCCAGCTATGTTCTGTCATAACGGATCTTAATGCATCTCTGTGATATATGATACCAAACAAGTCATCACAGACCCATGGAACCATAAAAGCCATCGTGTAGGACAACCGACTGCGCAATTATGTAGAACGGTCTTTTGACATGTAGATAATTAACTCTACACCAAACTAAAAATTTTTACATTTGTCCAAATTCATCTTGTCCAAAGCATCTGTAGACTACAAAATAAACTAAACTCATGTTTTCAGAGGGCTTCTCCTTCAAGACTGTACTGCGAAAAACCAGGGATTGTTTGCTAAAGGATTAACCGACAGCAAAAGGCTCATGTCGGTCTGCACAGGCCGTTACTTTTTGCAGATTCATTAAGCATCAGATGTTTGTAATACTCATATTATGATAGACTGATTGATTGATGGCTTGTATGGTGTTTAAGCCGTTTTCAACATTATTTCATTTATGTCGCGGGGGCCAGTGCACCATGCTTTCTTGGGGTCTTTTTTTTTTTCAGTACTTCGCGCAAATTCTTTCCAAGCCACTGGCTGCTTTCAAACATAACCAAAGTCGCAATAATTGCCAGCGGTAAGAGAGACATACATCCCGCCACAAAATCGTCACAAACCATCCAACCTGGGGATCGAACTAGTGACCCCCTCCCCCTGTTCCCCTGTGCGCTACCGCCGGAGCTATCGGGGCTCGGCGGTATATTTGTGCTACATCAACATACTGGATAGATGACATTATACCGCCGGCGAAGCGTAAAAAAAATAAATGTTTTTTGTTGTAACGTGAAACAAAGATACATTCTTGTTTGACAAGTTTGATTCTTCACCAAACAATACCGAGGTTTAACGTCGTATAAAGCTTTTGAAAACCTCGTGGGGAAAGGAGAAAATGCTGGTAACCAGCATTTTCTCCTTTGCCCACGATGTTTTCCGTCCTGTCGGCCAACCTGAGCTCATTCGTACCGAGTTTGAATTTGTTGCCTGCCTATATATTTGAATATTGAAGAGTCTGAAATTTGTCACGTAGGACAACGAAAAGAAAGAAACAGAAAAACAATGACCAGATGTACATCCTTATGAAATTAACTCGAGTATAATAAAACTATCACATTCTACATTGTATGCTAATACCCAATGGATACAACTTTTACTTAAGCCATGCTCTATGAAAAAGGAGGCTTAATGCATCTAGGTCGACTTTGTTTTTTTTATTCTTTTGGTAAATAAATTGCATGCCAAAGGACCAATGAACTCCATGATTAAGTCACTTGTTAGAGAAAATAGATTTTATGGATTTATAATTACGTGACAACGTATAATACATTGCAGAAATGTATTAAGCCCCCTTTTGCCAGAGCATGGCTCATTTCTGTCACCGTATCTCAAACGAGGTTTTATACGCTCTTAACGGTCTTTTCCGAACAATACCGAGCTTTCACGACCGGGAGAAGAAGGTCTTTGAAAAACTCTTGTAGTTTAAGAACAGTATAAAATGCTGGTAACCAGAATTACCTTCTCTTCCCACACTGTTTTCAAAAGCCAGTATACATAATGCAGAGAAACGACCCTCCCCTACAAAATGACCCGAGTCATTATTCTACGTAGAGAATTGACCCTCTGACCCTCTGGGATCATTTCTCTACGTAGGATAATGACCCGGGTCATTCCTCCACGTGAAGAAATGACCCATGCATCATTTTGTAAAGGGGGGGGGTGTCATTTGTCTGCAATACACCGGCATACTTGGCGTCCTTAACACGAAGTATTGATATGTAGAGTGCAAATTTTGCTCAAAACTGCACATAAGTTACACTCTCACATTGCATCTACGCCGCTTGTTACTTGAGTGCTAAAACATGCCTAAAAACTATCTTCACAGAGGAATTGTATAACAGATAGCTGTCTCCTAAGGCAATTTTCTTTTTGGCTGGTTGCCTCCGATGCACAGTTAATGTCCAAATATGCAAAGAAGCGTCGTAAACGTTTCATCAAAAAGACTAAGAAGAATTCCAAAGGCAAACAATATAACTGAGGCATGCTTTATGAAATGCTCCTGTCGCAAAATGTATTGACGCAGGTCAGCTTGCGCAGTGCGTGCAGGCTGACCTGGATCGATACCTTTTGCTTTTGGAAAATATTTTACAAGTTACAGGACCGTTCTACACTGTAATTCATTCGGTGCAGATATAAAAAATAGGTGACAATAAAGCTGAAGCGATGTCACTTGAAATTGTAGAATAACATTAACGGAAAAGGGAATAAATGATGGTTACCAGCATACTCTGCTCTTCCCGCAATGTTTTTAAACATTTAACCAAACTAAAATATTTTAGGCTTGTCCAAATCGAAAGCATTTGCAGAAGACAAAATAAAAGTGACGGAAAATTTGAAATTTGTTTTGTGAAGAGTAGACAACATTGTGGGAAACGGAGAAAATGCTGGTTACCAGCATTTTCTCCTATTCCCGCAATATTTTCTAAAGCCTTTTTTCTCAAGGTCGTCAAACATATTGCTTGCGTGGAAATGGGTTTAAAGCTCTCTTCTTAAAAATCGTTTAAACACTGGACTATTTTGTAAATTGTTGACTCTTAAGTTGTAACGAGAAATTAACAAAGATGATGATGATGGCGATGACGACGATGATGATGATGATGATGATGATGATGATGATTCCTATGCTCGAAACAAGAACAACAATAACTATAATACCAACACAATATTCGAATGACTTATCCTTCGACCTTTACACACTCTCTTGAAACGTAAATTATTTCTTAAGCCATACATCCCTAAACCAACAGTACTTAACTTATAAAACACTGTAAAGTAGACCTATATGTATGATAAAGATCCACTGCGTTAGGTCGAGGCCACGATCTGGTCGAAGAAAGCCGTAAATTAAACGCTCCACTTGGATAACTCGTCCATAAAAACAAGATTCATACTGATAAAATAATGTATGTTAACCGATTTCATACTAAGCGGAAGAACTGGTATCTAGTCTTGCAAACGTTTTATCCCTTACCCTTCACCCAAAATATACCTACATAGTTTCAGTCTTGTCCAAATGGAAAACACCTAAAGAGCACACGTTGAATGTAACTAAACCCCATAAAATTTGGCTTGCAAAAGTAGAAACGATTTACCGAAAAAAAAAGGAAAATAAATAGTATGCTGGTTACTCAAAAGGCTGGTGTGTAGACTGGCAATCAGACAGGATGATGGGTGTAAGAGAGAGAGAGAGAGAGAGAGACTGACAGACAGACTGACAGACAGGCGGAGAGAGAGAGTCAAAGTAGTTAACCCTTAGGCTGCAAATCGTTCCGTTTTGTGGACGGTGCAGATCAAGACCAGACGGCACAAAACGTGCAGCCTGATCTTTGATATACACTCCCCATTAGGGACATACTTTCCACCAAACGACAATAGGCTTGTCCAAATTGAAAGCATTTGTAGACGACAAAATAAAAGTAACTGAAAATTTGAAATGTAATTTTTTGAAGGGTGGACAACATTGTGGGAAAAAGGAGAAAATGCTGGTTACCAGCATTTTCTCCTTTTCCCACAATGTTTTCTACAGGCTTCTTTCTCAGGGTCGTCAAAAGTAGGGATTGTGTGGTAATGGGTAAAAATAACAAAAGTTCAGATATACATGTACTATTTGCTCACGAATTTCACTTATTAACTGTTTAGCAAACGACAAAATTTTAGACTGGTCCAAATTGAAAGCACTTGCAGACGACAAAATAAACGTAACTCAAAAATTGAAATTTGTTTCCAGCAGGATAGAAAACATTGTGGGAAAAAGAGAAAATGCTGGTTACCAGCATTTTCTCCTTTTCCCACAATGTTTTCAAAAGGCTGCCATCTAAGGGTCGTAAAATCCAGGGATTGTTTAGTAAGGGGTTAAGGATGATAGGGATTAAGATGTACAATCAAAGACACAGAGAACTGCCCTTTTTATCCTGTATACTGCAACAGGTGTGCACTAAGTCTTACTTGTTTCAAAAGATACTATCGATGAAGCAACATGTAATTAAAAGTTGAATCAGAAATCTAATCTAAACTTGGAGTGAAAAACATCAAAAACATATACATGTAGTTGCATTCCGGTATTACCTAGTGTCTGAAATAGAGTTCTACATTAGAACATCTAAACGAGCAAAAAAGGTAGTTCGAACTATTGGTGTATTCGGGCTATGAAAAAATCCATTTAAATGAAATTTATCCTGTAATACCCAGGGAACGGACAAAAGCCCACGAGGACAGAAGCCCACTAGGACAAAGGCCCACAGGACAAAAGCCCACTGCTAATTTTGACAGGGAGGACAAAAGCCCACTGCCTATAAAAAAAAATGTTAGAAAATCATTTTTTATCATTTTTGTGAGACCGGCATTTTCTGCTTCTCACATAAGGTTTTCTACTCTTCTAAAGACAAGTCACATCATACATACCAAATTTTTTAATTACATATGATCATAACTAAAAGTGGGCTTTTGTCCTGGTGGGCTTTTGTCCCAGTGGGTTTTTGTCCCAGTGAGCTTTTGGCCAGTGGGCTTTTGTCCTAGAGGGCTTTTGTCCTACACACATAATACCCTTTGTTTATTTCATGGAGTATCTTCGTTAGAATCAGCCTACACAGTCATACAAGCATTCTGATCTTACTTAACGCTCTCGGTTCCTATTACAAGCAGTGTCCTATATTGTGATTTCTTTTCACTTATTTTGAGTATTAACGTAAAGAATTAATCTGTTATACTTAATAAAATTGTGACCCATCACGCAAGACGGGACCTTCTGGGAACTGCAAAAAGTGTGAACTCTGGTCAGATTGAGCGAATTGCGTTGGCTGATCAGGATTCACACTTTTCCGTTTAATGACATTTTCTATATTCTGCCGAATGGTTCAGCCAATCAGAAGTTGTGTTACTTACAAATGTAGAAAAATTTTAAAGAATAAGACAAAGAACGTTCTTAAGAATGGTTGGTGAATACGGTCCCTGAGAGAGTAGATATGACCTCCTTTGCAGATGAAGACGTCAATTCAGCGTTTGGAAAATGAAAAGCAATATGAATCAAAGCGCTGAGAACGCTGAAGTGGTATTTGCCAAGGAACCCATTGTCTGGAAGTAATAAAGCAAAAAAGACGTATTGTTCAAATATTGTCTTAAAAGTCAACCAACGAAGCAAATGAATAACTTTTCGATTAAAAGGAGAGTACTCATTGCAAAGTTTGGATTATTTGTGTACTAGTGGTCTACTTTTGATCATCAGGAGGAGTCGGGAGTAATGTCCCTTAACAGTAGAATGAATGATGGATAGACAGAGAAACCATGTAAATATATCGAATAAAATTAAGTTTGTACCTGCAAACTATGATTTTGAGATATCTTTGATCGTAAGAATTTAGTTCCCAACATAACAATCAATGATTTCAATCTATAAATATTCATGTACAGTCAAATGGAGTAGCTCGTAATCACGGGACGAACAATCCAACGTACGAACTGGTTTTGGAACGAAAAAGCCCAGGACCAAGCCATCAGTACACACATTTTGAGTAAGCCTATAGAAGCCTATGAGCGAGAGAAGCTATTTTCAATCAAATATCAGAATTAAGACGATCGATGGCCTCTTGCAGTGTATTTTAATTAACATAATATTTCCTATTTCATATCGACGTGCGACCGAAAAACTCATTTGTCTGAGAAAAGTTCACTTTTATTGGGTTTATTTCCTTCGGCTTTGCCAAAAACACGATACATGGTCTTCCAATTTCTATATCGAACTCATAGTGGTATTGTCTTCGACAAATACCACAAAAACCGTAAAGTCTGCTCAGGCTGACCTTGGTCGAAACTTTGCTTATAAAATGTTCAGTTTCCAGATTCAGTCAATTGTTATAGATTCATGACTCTATGATAACTCGCTTGGTTCAACTCTTCACAAAAAGACAAAACTTTTAGATCGGTCCAAATTGGAGGCACTTACAGATGACAAAACAATCTCAACTCAGAAATTGAAATTTGTTTCGAGCAGGGTAGAAAACATTGTGGAAAAAGGAGAAAATGCTGGTTACCAGCATTTTCTCCTTTTTCCACAGTGTTTTCAAAAGCCCTATATCTCAGGGTCGTAAAAACTGGAAATTGTTTAGTAAGGAGTTAACCCATTACCACACAGTCTCTACTTTTGACGCCCATTTGATAGAAGCCTTTTGAAAACACTGTGGGAAAAGGAGAAAATGCTGGTAACCAGCATTTTCTCCTTTTCCAACAGTGTTTTCTACCTTTCCCAGAACAAATTTCAATTTTTTGGTCACTTTTATTTTGTCGTCTGCAAATGCTTTCAATTTGAACCAGTCTAAAATCTTGTCGTTTGGAAGAGTTAATACACCACAGAGATGCATTAAGCCCCTTTTTTTGAGGGTCACACATATTTACCGCCGAAGGGTTTGAACAGAAAGAAGGGTAGCAACACAAAAAAATGGTTTATAATGAGTTTATCAGATGAAATAAACATTTAACCAATGCTTCTGTCCATCAATCAACAGAAACACACATGGTGAGTATTAAAACCTGTACGGAAATGATGGGCTTGATTTACAACCGCAATAAAACTGGATTACGAATTATTTGAAATTAGAACGAGGCTTATTAGATGGGATGGAGAGATTATAGATTGTATACAAAACACGGATGCGATATTTGGATTCAACACATTTGCAATTCCCTCTCAAATAGGGGAAGGGAGTTTAACTCTTTCCCAACCGACAAAATTTTAGACTTGTCCAAGTTCAAAGCATTTGCAGACGACTAATTAAATATGACTCAAAAACTAAAATTTGATTTAGGAAGGGTAGAACACATTGTAAGAAAAGGAAAAATGCTGGTTACCTGCATTTTCTCCTTTTTCCTACAAGTTTTCAAAATGCTTTTTCTCAAGGTCGTTAAAAGTCGGGATGGAGTGGTAAAGGGTTAATTTATCTGCAAATATACCGACCGAGGTCAGCCTGCTCATCCCCTCGCAGGCCGAACTGGGTGTAAACCTTTTGCCGCTCATCGATTTATTTTCTGCGTGTCACAGGACTTATCTATCTCATGACCTATTCGGTTGGTAAAAAACATGGAGATTCAATGGATTCATAATTTTCTGATGAGTCGCTGAATAGTACATAACATCCCGGCGATGTATATACCAGCTAAAGCATTGTTTATATCGTCGGTTTACTTCAAAAACCTCGTAACTACAGCTGGACACAAGCTGTAGTTGCGATGTTTTTGACGTAAACCGACGATATGCATTTCACAGTCTGTAAGCAACGCTACAGATATACTTGACCACACAGTGAAACAGACTGACAAGGTGTTCGAAAATCGAATGTAAATTTTTAGTTCACATGGTCTTATATTATAGCAATAAGCAGACGGTTGAAACCAAATATCGGAGCAGCACGGTATGTTTCTGTCGTCCTTGTTAATGATCCTACCGAGAATTTAATACAGCACTATTACATAACTATTGGCACGAAAGGTTGAAATTAGGTTTCATTTCATGTTTTCGCGAAAGGTCAAAACGTCGATGGTGCTTTCAGGATTCCATATATATATATACATGTATATTAAACCTGGAATTAATGAGAGGTAAATTTGCTGGAAAACCGATTGAATTAGCCATACTGAAGGTGATAAGATGTCTTTGAATCGTCACTAGGAAACCCTTTCTTTTTCTTTCTTTCTTTCGTTCTTCCTTTCTTTCTTTCTTTCTTTCGTTCTTTCTTTCTTTCTTTCTTTCGTTCTTTCGTTTTTCCTTTCTTTCTTTCTTTCTTTCTTTCTTTCACAGTTTCCAGCCTGTTGCAGGTCATCTGGGAGCAAACTGACATTTAAGAACATCATTGAGGATTAGAATAGCCATTTACAATACAATGAAAATAATCTTTGATAGAATTGAAAACATTGTAGGAAAAGAAGAAAATGCTGGTCATCAGTATTTTCTCCTTCTCCCGCAATCTATGCCAAAGGTTTTTACTCGAATTAAAGCCAACAGAACATTAATAAAGTAAAGTGACGAAGAACATGGCAATGGTATAGTATTTGGTACAATAAACGGGCTTTTTATCCTCGAAATTTAGCACTAGGTTTAGGGATTAGAAACCTCTTTTTAAATTCCGGATGTTGCTCTAGTTTATTACATTTATCTCCGATAGCAAAACAAAACCACAGGTCTGTTTTATATTCCATGTTTGTTCTATAATGATGATTAACAGACCTCATTCTGTTTTACAACAGCAAGCTTTTTATCACCTCCACTTCAGAACAGATTTAATATTTTCTATTTTCCATTTTGTAAGAAGATTGTTAGATTCTTCTGCTTACATTACCACTGTTCAGAGCTCCAGATAGAGGGAATGATTTTGAATTCAAAATTAAAAATACTAATTATTCTCCACTAAACCCTGTGTTGTGGGTACTCATTAGAATTGTCTTATCGAGGCGATTCTAATGAGTACCCACAACATAGGATTTTGAAAAGTAATAATAGACTTAGAATACCATTACTCCCTATTATCTGGAGCTCTGACAGTTGTAAATTTTTTTTCTGCAGGAAGCTTGGAGATTTCTGATGGCTCTTCCGCCTTATTCGTCGTCTGTGTCGTCGTCTACAGGTGTCGTCTGCTTCCTATAATTGGCTTGCAACATGCGAAAATGGGAATTCAGAAATTTGCGTAAAATGTCTTCTCGGATCAGCCTCCGCAGTCCCTCAAAGCTAATCCGAGACAGCACTTTACGACCACATTAGATTTTGTGCTCCAGTGGACTTGTGCAAAACAGAGCCTTACATATAAACGAAAAGTGTCGTTTCGGATTAGCCTGCACGGACTGTGACGAAGCTCTTTTCCTACAATGGTTTGAATCTGATGACTGTTTCAGTGGCCTCACGAGACAATGTATGACCTGCAACACGCGAAAAAGGGTATTCGGACGTTAGCATAAAGTGTCGTCTCGGATCAGCCTGTGTAAACCGCGCAGGATAATCCGAAGCAAACTTTTTCCGTTTTTATGTAATTTTCTGTTTTGCGCAAGTCTACAGAATAATAAAATCTACTGTAGATGTAAAGTGCCGTCTCGGATTATCCTGCGCGGACTGCGCAGGCTAATCCGAGACGACACTGTACGCAATTGTCCGAAAGCCCTTTTTCGCATATTGCAAACCATTATAGGTCAAAATCCTTTCTTAAATATCGCATCTGATCTTCTATTCTGCCTTCTCTATCAGAGCTATAGATCTAGGAAAGACTTCTCTCACGTTTTACGGCAGAGCGTCAAGGTCATCAACGAATGGGACATGACGCTAACAATGAGTTCGCTATCTTAACCGTTTGGCTGCTGATCGCGACTCACTGACCTTTTGCGGACAGTGTAGATCAAGATCAGACTGCACAGAACGTGCAGTCTGATCTTTGATCTACACTGTCCGAGAAGGAGATATTTCTCCCCCAAAAATTAACTTTGAATAGCAACCCTTGAGTTTTTACTATCCACTTTTATCCACAGGTATCGTTTAACCCATTACATCTCAATCCCTCCTTTTGACACCCCTGAGAAAGAAGCCTTTAGAAAACATTGTGGGAAAAGGAGAAAATGCTGGTAACCAGCATTTTCTCCTTTTCCCACAATGTTTACTACCCTTCACAAAACAAACTTCAAATTTTCAGTCACTTTTATTTTGTCGTCTGCAAATGCTTTCGATTTGGACAAGCCGAAAATATTGTCGTTTGGTAATGAGTTAATTTAAACAGCAGGATAAAGGTTAATGATCTTCGGGTCGGTTTCAGTAAATGCAGAGCGCTTCGTAATCTTTGTAATCTTTGTACGTCTGTAACCTTTGTACACGAGGAAACCCGGGGTACAAGGTCTCCAGCGGTGTGTTTATTCTGCACGTCGGTAGATAAGATAGCATTACCAGCAGATTCAGGAAGTGGGAAAAAGGAGAATAGTCTGATAACCATTATTTTCTCCTTTTTCCACAATATTTGCCAGCTCTTCAAAAGACGAACTCTATCATTTGAACCTGACATAAATCGTGGCCTGCAAATGAATCAATCTGGACATGTCCAAAATAATGCCGTGAGGTACGAATTAAACATCTCTGTATATTATGTAATCGTCATTGTACCCTTAGAGTTTCCTTGACAAGTCTTTAACTCTTCTAGACCACAAACTTTTGGGTTGCTCTAAATTGAAAGCATTTGCAAACAACAAATTCAATTCGGTCAAAATGGTGAAATTTGCCTTTGAAAAGCAGGGAACAAAAGTGTAAGGAAAAAATTGCTGGTATACAGCATGTTGTCCTTTTCCCAATATGCTTTTCAAAAGGCGTCTTCCCCTTAACCCTTTACCAAACGACAAAATTTTAGACTTGTCCAAATTGAAAGCATTTGCAGACGATATAATAAAGGTGACTCAAAAATTGAAACTTGACTTTAGAAGAGTAGAAAACATTGTGGGGAAGGGAGAAAATGCTGGTTACCAGCATTTTCTCCTTTTCCCACAATGTTTTCAGAAGGCTTCTTCCTCTGGGTCGTAAAAACCAGGGATTGTTTGGGAAAGGGTTAAGTCATCAAAACCAGCGATCGTTTGGTAAATGGGGGCCTTATCCAATTGTTTAGTTTCAATCAAAGGGAGATAACTTTTCTTTGATGTTATTGTTTTTGCATTAACCCCCTTATTGTACTCTTTTGCAGGAAACGATCTCGTATTTTACTCGTCCTGAAAAAAAATCCTTTGAAAACATTTGGGAAAAAGAAAAATAAAATGCTAGTTACCAGCATTTTCTTCGTTTCCCACAATGTTTTCTATTCTTTCCAAGACGAATATCGTCGTTTGAGTCATATTCAATTAGTTGTTTGATAGTGAGTTTCACTGGGAAAAGTATAGACTTTTGTTGAGTGATAAATCATGATTGGAATGTACTATCTGATCCAAGTCTGATGCTGGATATACACCATCCGTGATGTGATTCTAAACTACGCATCACAAAGTGTTCAAAATGTTTAAAATGGATGGCATTGTACTATATGGTGTGCAACACGCGAAAAGGGACATTCGGACATCTGCGTAAAGTGTCGTCTCGGATCAGCCTGGGCAGTCCGCGCAGGCTAATCCGAGACGGCACTTTACGACTTCATTAGATTCTGTGCTACAGTGGACATGTGCAAAACAGAAAATTGCATTGAAACGGAAAGTGTCGTCTCGGATTAGCCTGCGCGGATTGCAAACCATATTACGCATATGTCCGAATGCACCTTTTGGCGTGTTGTACTCCAATTATTTGCATCTTAAATTAACTCATATTCTGCTAAATAACTATCTTGAAATTTTCACTTCGATATTAAAAACCCAAATACTGCTATTTAAGAGTTATATTTTTCAGAATAATATCGTCTTAACGGACAGTGTAGATCCAAGATCAGACTGCACGTTCTGTGCAGTCTGATCTTGATCTACACTGTCCTCAGAAGGTCAGCGAGTCCCGCTTGGCAGCCTAAGTGTTAAACTGTGTGCAAACGCTGTTTATGATGCTTATGATGATAAAGTATTTATTTAAACCTTTGGCTGTTAAGTGCGACTGGCTGACCTTTTGCGGACAGTGTAGATCAAAGATCAGACTGCACAGAACGTGCAGTCTGATCTTGAATTCACACTGTCTGATAAGGAGATAATCATTACCCAAAATATAATTTTGAAACAGCCTGATTTAGGTTATCAATATCGAATTGAAAATTTAATTTTAGTTGTATAGCAGGATAAGGGTTAATCTTTTAACCCTCTACCAAACGACAAAAAATTTGACTGGTCCAAATTGAAAGCCCTTGCAGACGACAAAATAAATGCAACTCAAAAACTGAAATCTGTTTCCAGCAGGGAAGAAAACATTGTTGGAAAAGGAGAAAATGCTGGTTACCTGCAGTTTCTCCTTTTCCAACAAAGTTTTCTAAAGGCTTTTATTTCAGGGCCGTAAAAACCAGAGATTGTTTGGTAAAGGGTTAAAACAATGGATGAAAACATGGACTTTTGCAGACGGACGTGCAGTCTCTGGACATCGAAGGACCGTTATTTTGACACTGCCAACTCCGTAGCATTCGACAAATTGTTAGACTTTTCCAAATCAAAAGCCTTTGCAGGTGACAATTCATTTGGGTCTTAAATCAGGTAGAATCTGTCTTTAAAAGGGTAAAGAAACATTTTGGGAAAATGAGAAAAAGCATTTCTCCTTTATCCACATTTTTTTCTGAGACCTACCTCCTGGGTGGTCTTAAAGTACGGGATATTGTAGCCCAGGGTTTAAAATTGTTTAATCCTTTACCAAACGACAGAAATTTAGAATGGTCCAAATTGGAAGCATTTGCAGACAAAAAAGTAATCTGACTCAAAAACTGAAATTTGTTTTAGGCAAGGTAGAAAACATTGTGGGAAAAGGAGAAAATGCTGGTAACCAGCATTTTCTCCTTTTCCCACAATGTTTTCAAAAGCTTTCTCTCTCAGGGTCATTAAAAGTCGGGATTGTGTGGTAAAGAGTTTAAGATCTTGAGCGCAACATAAACCAAAGTTTACTTACTTGCGCTGGCCCGCCCGGTACTTTCATTATCACCTCATACGACGATTTCTTTTCACGGAGTTCCTCTTCCCGATGTTGCGGCTCGGGATCGAACTGGGGCAAGCAGTTGTCCATTAGCTGTATAACGTAACGTCTGTCCGGTTTAATCCATCGAAATATCGGAAACATGTATTGTTCCCCACTTCCGGTATTTTCGATCTCAATATAATCCACGAACCAGTCTGACGAAACGGCTGCAGCTTCACGAAATATTTCAATCTTCTTGACGTCGTCTATATTCGTCAGGTTCGTCAGCTCGAACTTATCCAATTGTCCTCGTTCGAAGTCGTCACGAAACAAATAATCAAGCTTTATTAGTTCTGTTTGGTTTCCGGATTCACTGTGTAGAATTATCTTAACAGCAGCATCAGTTCCAGCGTGAAGCTGGTCTCCGGTTTTGACGTAGACTGTGAAATTCCCGTCACTTTTACTTGGAGTTGCAGAATAACTCGGCCCAAATGATCGAAAGTGCCTTTGCTGCGAAACAGTTTCATTAAAAGACTTTAAAGTTTTTCTTACTCCAACAACTCGGGTTTTGCGTCTTGAGACATTCACTCCGGTCCATCGCGAAAATTTGCCCTGAAGAGTTTCAAGTTCAATCCTGTTCAAAGCATTTTTGCAACCCGTCCGTGTACGAGACCCGATCAATGCTAAGTTCCGAAGACTCGCCATGTCTCTCCTCTTCCCGTTGAATTAAGGAAATACAAAAATTGCCAAAACCCACAGAGCACTTCTTGAAACCAGCTAAAGATACACAGCAAATACAACTCTTTGTATATGTATTGTGAAACTTCAAAACGAGGATTATTTCTTTACTCCACCTGGGTGCTTGCTCCCTCCGTATAAATGACACCTAAAACAAGGAGTAAAACACTTTACACTTAACCAAATAACCCCAGGTTTTAACGACCCCAAAGTTGAAGCCTTCTGAAAACACTGTGGGAAAAGGAGAAAATGATGGTAACCAGCATTTTCTCCTTTTCCTACAATGTTTTCTACTCTTCAAAAGTCCGGTTTCAATTTTTGAGTCACATTTATATTGTCATCTTTTGGACCAGTCTAAAATTTTGTTGTTTGATAAAGAGTTAACTGAGAGAAGCCTTGAAATAACCTAACAATTACATAATATCCATGTGCCACGATTATCTTTACTTATTCCTTTACTAGACGGCAAAAATGTAGACTTTTTCGAAAAGTTGTTGCAGACGACATTTTAAATATGATTCAAATGATGGTATTTGTCTGTGATAGGGTAGAAAACATTGTGGGAAAAGGAGAAAATGCTGGTTACGAGCATTTTCTTCTACAACATAATATTTTCAGAGGCTTTCTTCCTATAGGTCGATAAATATGTGAGGTAAAAGTTTGAAAAAAGCTTTTGAATAAAGTGGATGAAAAAGGCAAAGGGTTAAAACTGAAATTTTACCACGACAAGCTGGATAGGTGTATTTTATACCATTACATGTCACTCGACCTTACTCATTTCATCTTGATACAAATTTTGAATTGGACCTCTCTCAAAACATCTTTGCATATAATATATACATAACAAACCATGATGGTTTGCTTTTAACATACGCATACATGTGAAAAAAATTGTGACATTTGCTTGATCTTTTTTCCTTTTACCAGAAAGTTTCCAAACGAAGTGCGCTACAAGAAAAAAGAGAAGAAAATTTTTAGTGAAGCTCTTGATATCTTATCTCGTCAAAAACATGGGTTTTCGCGGAGTTCGTAATCTAAGATCAGACTAAAAAGATACCGCAGTTTGATATCGGATCTATACCGCCGGCGTGTTTAGTCAGGTCTTTATGGTCTGCAACTCGCGGACATTTTGCGTAAAGTGTCGTTTCGGATCAGCCTGCGCACTCTGCGCAGGCTAATCCGAAACGACACTTTCCGTTTTCATGTAATTTTCTACTACAGAAAAAATCTATGGTTGTAGTAAAGTACCGTCTCGGATTATCCTGCGCGGACTGCCCAGGCTGATCCGAGACTACATATTATGCAAATATCCAAAAGCCCCTCTTCTCGTGTTATAAGCCATATATGCCTATAGATATAGACATCTTTCAGGAGTTTCAATCGATTGTATTTTCAGTCATTGATTGACTTTCGTTTATTCATCCTTGCCGATTGGTTGTCCATATTGGTGACGCCCCGAAAAAATCCTTTGCTATCTTAAGGGGGTAGATGGTGCGAGAGCTCGTATAGGACCCTATATTAAGGCTGGTTCTTTAACTCGCACGGTATATATACCAGCCGATATAGCTCAGTAGGTAGAGTATAGGACTTGTGAACACAATGTCCTACAGGTTGTGGGTTCGAATCCCCGGCTGGCCAACTAAAAATTACTAATAGTCTTTCGGATGAGACGTTAAACCGAGGTCCCGTGTGACGGTGCTACACACTGAGCACGTTAAAGAACCAGGCGGAATTCTCAGTAGTTTCGTCCTGTATCCTTGCACTATCCCCCGTAACAACTAACCGTCTTCTGGGGACGTCGCTCAGATGGGCAACCGGTAGCGACGATAAATAAACGAAAATAATCAATCAATCAATCGCACGGTATATAGCACCATCTTATAGGAGTGGGCCTATCTTGGACACACAGAAAATTTCTCAAAAGCAAATGGTGTCGACCTCGATCAACCTGCACGGACTGCGCAGGTTGACCTCATCGATACTTTTTGCCGACGCAAAACTACGCGAGACCAATGTAATCTTACTTTTATTTGTCGGAAGATCGCTTTATGGGCGTAAAAAGCTGTGTTCATAAGCGTTTTAGTAACGTTATACAAATGAACGTAGCTCTGCCAAAGGGAATTTTATGTATCTCCGTGACTCATTTAACCAAGCAAGTAATTATTCTAATATGGATCCATAAAACTAATTTTATCTGTCAACCAACTGAAACAATAAGGTAGAGCGGTCTGTGGACATGCAGAAAGCCGATCAAAAGCACAAACTTTAGACCAAGGTCAGTCTGTGCGAAATGCAGGGGGGGGGGGGAGGGTGACCTATGTCGATTCTTTTTGCCGATAAATTAAGCCCCCTCTTCACAGAGTATAGCTCAATACAAGAATGTAATTGATCCTACTTATTGAAATTCGAGAGCGACCTTTTGAAATTCGTCAACAGTGTCTAGGTTTTTTTCTTATTCTTTCTGTTTAACTCTTCACCAAAGGACAAAATTTTAGACTGGTCCAAATTTTAGCATTTGCAGACCACAAAATAAACATGACAAAAAAATTGAAACTTGGTTTGCGAAGGGTAGAAAAATTGTGGTAACAGGAGAAAATGCTGGTTACCAGCATTTTCTCCTTTTCCCACAATGTTTTCAAAAGCCTTCTTTTTCAGGGTTGTTAAAAGTCGGGATTGTCTCGCAAAGAGGTAATCCTTTCAGCTTCACGAGCGCCAACAAGGCTTTTTGCGGATGACAAAGATCCAGTTCAGACTGCACAGAACGTGCGGTCTGATCCTTAATCGATTCATCTTCTTGTCTGGTCAACCTTGTAAGAAAAGAAATCTATAAAAGTTTCGGTTGGTTGTATTTTCTTTCATCGAAAGAGGTCGATATTATTTATACGATGCTTAAAGAAATACCGAAAATATTTGTAAAGAATACTTGTTGAACTTGGAAGTCAGAAAAAAGAAAACCCCAAAATGTTTCAACTTTCAAGGTCATTTTGCTTAAAATGTGTGGCAAAACATTAAGCATTTTGATTCGTCATGGTTCGTTTTCACTAAAAGTTCTTGAAGAACGTTGTTAGTCTTATTCTCAGGAGTGGGCTAAGTTAAACAGTAACAAAACCTTTGATTGGCTAATTCAAGTGGTTTAACCAATCAGAAACTGTTTGCCTTTTTAAATCAACATGTATCATTAGGCTTAAAATATCCTTAAGAATGAGAGAAAAACGAAACATTTAAGCACACCAGACTTGTAACGTTACATTATGTACATTCTGATCTAGATCTACGTCTATGCAAAAAGCGACAAAAAAGTTTGCTTGAAATTTTATTCTTTTCTTTGTGATAGGCGAAAGCCCAGGCTTTATGGGGACACAAATACAGATCATACTGTACAGAACATGCAGCCTGATCTTGATTCTTCACCATCCACTAGTTTAGTGAAGACCGCGGGGCCCTGCCTGGCCCAGTGGTAATATCTAGGACTCTTGATCAGGAGGCCCCGAGTTCGGGTCTCACAGAATCGTCTGGGATTTTCGTTGTAGTGTCCTTATGCAAGACAGTTCAGAGCCCTAGCCTAGTACAGGTGAAACCCAGGAAAAACATGAATATGTAAACTGTCGTCGTGATATGACTCAAATAAATGTTGAAAGCGGCAAAAAACACCACTCAATCAATCAGTCAATCAATCTGTCAATCAATCAAGCCCCACACGCTAAAAAATGCCCGGTTTCAATAAGTTGTAATTTTCAGTTCTTCGACAGAACTGGACCTGACGCTTACAGAGTTAACCCGTTACCACACAATCCCTACATTTGAAGACCTTGAGAAAGGAGCCTTTTGAAAAAATTATGGGAAAAGGAGAAAATGCTGATAACTAGCATTTCCTCCTTTTCCCACAATGTTTTATATACCCTTCACAAAACAAATTTTTAATTTTCAGTCACTTTTATTTTGTCGTCTGCAAATGCTTTCGATTTGGACAAGGCTATAATTTTGTCGTCTGGTAATGAGTTAAGGGTTAACAATATTTATATGGGTTTATGGTCACCCGTTTGACACATAAATCAATTTTTAACTTTACTCTATAAAGTTGAAGTGTAATTATTTCTTTGGAGTAAGTCTTTTCTTGTTTATACATGTACATGCTTAACTCTACCAAACAATCCCTGGTTTTGACGACCTCGAGGAAGAAGCCTTTTGAAAACATTGTGAGAAAAGGAGAAAATGCTGGTAACCAGCATTTTCTCCTTTTCCCACAATGTTTTCTATCCCAACCCAAACCAAACTTTAATTTTTGAGACACGTTCATTTTGTTGTCTGCAAATGCTTTTGAATTTGGACGAATCTAAAATCTTCTAGTTTGGTAAAGAGTTAACTGGGTTTATACTATGCTTACTAACAGACAAAATAGAAGTCCATATGTATACAAACTCACTTTAGAAAAAAAGTGACTAAAATGATGGTGGTGATGAGAACGACAATGGAGGTGACGACACCGTTGACGACGACGATGATGATGATGATTTTGATGATGATAATGATGATGATGAGATAACGATGATGAGTAATTTATACATGTGATTTAGTATTTAACACCGTTTTGATCACTTTTTGAGCCATATCACGGCGGCTAGTGAACCTAGGTTGTATAGATCTTGTTTTCTTTACTTTTGAAAGTTCTCTTTCCAAGCCGCTGGCTGCTTTCCCAAATACATATCGTCGAAGATATCATGAAGCAGTGAGGGATGAATGAATGCAGTGACTGTTACTAATCGTCGAAACTAATTGATGATGACGAGAGGAGGAAGATAAATAGAAACAGGATTTTGAATTATTTTACCCTTCCCCACACAACGACGACTTTAATGTCCCTGTGGAAGAAACCATTTGAAAACAGAGTGAGAAAGGGAGAAAATATTGATAACCAGCATTTCTCTTTTTCCTATAATGCCTTCCACCATATCAAAGAGAAAATTGCATTCGAGCCACACTGAAATCATTGTCTGCAGATGCTTTCGATTTGGACTTGTCCATAATCTTATCGTATCGTAAAGGATTAATGAGGCGACATAGACGGAAATAGAGTCTTGTACGGGCTGAATAGGTCAAGATCAGACTATACAGAACGTACTGGTAACCGGCGTTTTCCTCTTTACCCACAATGTTTTCAAAAGGCTTCTATCTCAGGGTCGTAAAAACCAGGGACTGTTTGGTAAAGGGTTAAGTGAAGAAGGAAAAATATTGCCACTTCCTGGCTTAGCACTCAAAGCTCTAGAAACGATACATCTCTTACTTTTGAAAACAGTTTTCATAATTAGCAGACAATGTTTGCTGACCCTTTCTCAAATGACACAATTTTAGACTGATCCACAATCAAAGCAATTGCAGACGACAAATTAAATATTGCATGAATGGAAAAGTTTGTTTGTGGTAAAATAGGAAACAATGTGAGAAAAGGAGAAAATGCTGGTTACCAGCATTTTCTCCTGTTCACTTCATCTTTTCAAATGTTATCAACTTCAGGGTCTTTAAAACTCCGTAAAAGGGATAAGATAATTGATTGCTAAATAATTGAAGAAGAAAATTTCAGAAGGAAGAAAAAATATCCAATTTCAGCAACCTTAATGCCGTCGTTTCAGGTCAGAATATATCACATGATATGAGACCGTGGAGACCAATGATCAGACTGCTTGCTATACAGTTCGATCTTTATAAAACGACACAATTATAGACAGGTCCGAATAAAAAGCAGTTCCACACTACAACGTGATACGTGGTTTAAGTAATCACATTTGTCTATAAGATCGAGAGCATAACGGGGAAAAGGGGGGAAAATGTTTTTGTTTTTTATTTCTCTCACAAGTTTTCTAAAGGCTTCTCCTTTAGGTTGGTTTAAAAGCTGTATCGTTTAGTAAAAAGCTTAAATCAGTGAAAGTTTTGATAAGCGTTTAAAACCCATGAACAAATTTGGCCGAGTTTTAACGACAATGAGGAAAAAGACTTGGGACATCATTGCAGGGAAACGAGAAAATGCGAGAAACGTTCCCACAACGTATGCTATCAATCTAAAGACAAACGTGCTGGAGAAAACATCTCCTTATCGGACAGTGTAGATCCAAGATCAGACTGCACGTTCTGTGCAGTCTGATCTTGATCTACACTGTCCGAAAAAGGTCAGTGAGTCGCTCTTAGCAGCGTAAGGGTTAATTGAGCCAATCTCAAGACTATTCCTTGACTATTGTGTTTACTTTCAATTAGTAAAAGAAAAATGTTTGTCGCAATTATATTGTCCATTTTCTTTTCACAAAATCTTTCTTTCAGAGTGGTGAAAATCGTGCACTGAAGACCAAACTTTAAGCAATACCTACTCTCTGTGCAGTCCGATCATGACCTACATTAAAACAAGTTGATACGTGTAAATAATGCCTATTGCGTCCTAAGGGTTTACTATCTAGGTCACAATTTTAACAATGAAATATAGATCCTTTAATAATAAGCAGTCCTTTAAAGTTACACTCAAGTGCTAAATCTAACGAATGCACGATACTCTGTGAAAAAAGGGGCTTAATGTTTTGCACAAAAAAGTATCGACCTAGATCAGCCTGCATAGTTGCCCTGGGTCCATACTTTTTGATATCGGTCAATTTTCTGCATGCCAGAGGATTACTCTACCTTATGATTCAGTCAGTTTTTAGACAAAATAGATTTTACTGATCCATAATTATGTGATGATAAATAGATATCACAAATATTCTTTAGGTCTCATTTAACAAGAACACGGTTAATTAATGCAATATCGGTCTAAAGTCTATCAACAATACTAAATATACCATCTATGTAAATCAGAAAAAATTTAAAAGGGACAGAAAAAGAAATCCCTTAATTTGAGTGGTCTTTTTATCAGAAAATGAAATTTAAGACTGTTCCAAACTCAAATCATTTCCAGTCAACAAAATAAACGTGTCTGAAATAATGCGAGCTTTAACAACCCCTGGTCAGCCTGCATGGACTGTTTCGTTACTTTTCTCAAATGCATTAATCATAGAGCATAACTCATTTTATTTTACCCTTTACTACGACCAAAAATATTATGATAAGCATATTTTTTTTCAGGATTGTAAGCATTATAACAACGACGAAAAAAAGAGAAAGGGTTAACGTTCCTGGGCCGTTTCGTGGGTTTAAATGAGATATGGGTTTGGTTTTTGAAACCAAATATTTGCTTTTTTGAAGTTACACAGATAAAAAGGAATCTTAACATAACTGCTTTGCTCATCTTTAACGCTTTCCATACCAGAGACGACACCAGAAACTTTAAGAGAACAGTAAAGACCAAGATCAAATTACACAGAGCATGTCGTCTAATCTCTGATCTGCATTATCCACTATACTCTAGATTATGACCGAACTGTGTCTGGATCTTGCAAAGGAAATGTATTTTTAGCCTTTAGAAAAATGCAATTTATTTATTTAGTAGTAAATGTTTTAAACATTATTTTAGATCAGGCTATATGGGGACACATTCACAGATAACAAACAGAGTAAAAGGGCTAGATTGGCCTTCGATCCCCTAGAGCACAGTACCCCTTACCCTACCAAATAAAAATTGTTGAATATTACAAAAAAAAAATAGTTTGCTTAACCCTTTTCCAAACGACAAACTTTGGACTAGACCAAATTGAAAGCATTTGCAGACAACAATTCAAATCATGCTGAAAAGATGATATCTGTCTATGACAGGGCAGAAAACATTGTGGGAAAAGGATAAAATGCTGGTTACCAGCATTTTCTCCTTTTCCCACAATGTTTTCAAAAGGCTGCCATGCCAGACCCGTAAAAATCAGGGATTGTTTAGGAAAGGGTTAATGTATGGCCACTTGGCTGGGGTTAGATGACCCAACCCACCGATAAAGCATCGGAGACTGTGTAGCAATATCAGACTGTATACGTACAGTCTGATTTTGGTGTACACTCTCTGCAAAAGTTACTCATCGTCGCGAACGACGGGGTAAGGGTAAAGTCATTGTATGGTATTTAACGCAGTTTTCAACATTACCTCAGTCATATATATATATCGGCGGCGTGTGCTCCTATACATGCTTTCCTGGAGACTATTTTATGCGTACGCCGCACAGTTTTCTTTCCAAGCCACTCCAAGCTGCTTTCCCACGTAATCACCGTGGAAACAGTTTACAACAGTGGGAGGTAAAGAAGAAAGAGAGAGAAAATATCGTCGGTATTAGTCCTATCCCCCGTCATATATTTAAACCATACAGCCTTAAGTGCTGTTAAAAAGAGACTTCCCGGTAAAGGGTCAAAGACAAAAAGTAATGTGTAAAACCCGCATTACAATTAAAATATCGCTAAAATACATGGTAATGTGCACAGCAGCTATTTAGTTATCATGCTTTTTGGTTGATAAGATTTACTATCCTGTAATAAAACTCCCGTTTTAGCTGACTTGTTTCGAAACATTTTACTTTTGGTAAATTTTCTGCATGTTAAGGTGGCCCTTCATATTCTTTGACGAGAATTTTACAAAAATACAAAAAAAAAGTCATCCTTATACTCCCAAAGCCTTTTAATTTTCATTCATAAAACTCAAATAGTTGAAAACCATCCGACAACAAGAGAAATTAGAGATTTACTACGGCCCAGGATTACACCGACGGGAGACACTGTCTATTTTTACATGAGCAACTCGTGGGGGTGTCAAGTGACTAATGATTCTTAAGTTCCATCACTTAACAAACATGTCATTATTTATCATGATGTCCTCTTTGGACGCCATGTTTGTTAAGTGATGGAACTTAAGAATCATTAGTCACTTGACACCCCCACAATTCTCTTTTTGATTTTAGTGCGAAATCTAAAAATACCTTAAGAGGCCACGTGGCCTTTTCAGGGAACACCATCAAAAAAAGAAATATGTAATTTTATGAATCTAAATTTTTGATGATTTGTATTGTTTTTTTTTTTTCATATAAATTTCAGATATGTATATTTTGATAATTTAGTGAGATGTGAAAAATCTAAATACCTACCTTTAAAGGAAAGTTTACTTAATGATTCTGTAGGTGCTTAACAAAAAGGGTATCATGGATCAATAATTATGTGATGACTTGTTCAGTATAATGCCTCATTGAGAATATATTAAGTATTTTGTGGACCACAAAGATATACAAGACTCACTGCAAGAGTGGCTTTTTCTTCTTTAACCCTTTACTCCATAGATACCCATTTCTACGCATTCTTTGTAGGAGCCTTTCGAAAACATTGTCGCAAAAGGTGAAATTGCTCGTGACGAGCAATTTCATCTTTTGCAACAATGTTTTCTAGGCTATCAAAAGGTGCCATATACACATAAGAAATGGCTTCATCCTTGCTGTTATTTAGGGTCAATTAGAGATACCATAGAAATGCCCTATGGGATAAAAGGTTAACAAACAGCAAAATTCTAGCTTTATTTCAAGCCTTGCTTTATCGAAAGTATTTACTAGACAAAATAAATGTGACACCTAAGATGGTATTTGTCTTGGAATGTGCAGAAACTGTTGTAGGAAAAAGAAAAGAAATGCTGTTTTTTTTTCTTTTTTTTTTTCATTTTCTCTTTCTCCCACAATGTTTTCAAAAGCCCTGTACCTATAAGGGTCGTTTAAACTTTGGATTGTATGATAAAGGGTTAACCAGTACATTCATCCTTTTAACCCATTACCATACAATACCTACTTTTGACGACCCTTAGAAAGAAGCCTTTCGAAAACATTGTGGGAAAAGGAGAAAATGCTGGTAACCAGCATTTTCTCCTCTTCCCACAATGCCTTCTACTCTCCACAAAACAAATTTTAAATTTTCAATCACTTTCATTTTGTCGTCTGCAAATGCTTTCGATTTGGACAAGCCTAAAATATTGTCGTTTGGTCAAGACCTCTGGACAGTGCAGATCAAGATCGGACTGCACTAAATGAGTATATTAACCTTACATCTACATGTACACTGGCCTAGGTAAAGCTCAATGTCTCCCCTAGAAATACTCAAATTCAAATTTCAGATTATTAAGTAAAATTATTTTTATTATGAAGTTAAATTAAGGAATCATTTTACCTGCTAACTTCACTCCCTGCACAAACAAACAAATAATTTGAAAACAAAATCCAAATCCAAATAATTAAACGCAACGATCTCCAGTTTAAAGATTTGTATGATTTATGCACACATACTTCTTTCACTTCGGGTGATAAATAAAGAATACAAAGGTTTACATAGAGTAGTTTTGATCCTTACTACATAGGTTTTATACTTAAATTGATTGATCGTAAATCCAATACTCGAGACGTGACGAATCATCGTAATTTTAACTCTTTACAACACAGTTCAGACTTTGAAATCGACCCTGAAAAAGATTCTGGAAAAAGTAGAAAATGCTGGTAAGCAACATTGTCTCTTTTTTCCAACTTGCCCGAATGAACTTTTAATTTTTCAGTCACATTTATTACATCATCTGCAGATCTTTCCAATTTGGGCTAGTCTAGTTTTTTGTTTTCGTTTGGTACAGAGTGACGCCTTC
This sequence comes from Tridacna crocea, assembly GCA_943736015.1. Classification (NCBI taxonomy): domain Eukaryota; kingdom Metazoa; phylum Mollusca; class Bivalvia; order Cardiida; family Cardiidae; genus Tridacna; species Tridacna crocea. The sequence goes on along the minus strand of OX031063.1, from coordinate 33,796,838 downwards.
AGTAACAAGCAGAATAAAGTGTCGTCTCGGTTTATTTAACCCATTACCAAACGACCATATTATAGACTTGTCCAAATTGAAAGCATTTGCAGACGACATGATAAAAGTGTCTGAAAATTTGAGATTTGTTTTGTGAAGGGTAGAAAACATTGTGGGAAAAGGAGAAAATGCTGGTTACCAACATTTTCTCCTTTTCCCACAGTGTTTTCTAAAGGCTTCTTTCTCAGGGGCGTCAAAAGTAGGGATTGTGTGGTAATGGGTTAATGGGGAAAGCAGACAGTAACTGACGCTTTCACGAAAATTCAGACACGTGTGGGTAGGTTCACTATCACCGTGACATTACCATTACAATGTTGAAAACGTCGCAAAGAACTTACGCAACTCAATATATACACTGTTAAAGTCCGGAAGATAGCATACCCTAAGCTTTCGTGAAGTGTAAATAGTAATAATTTAAAATGGCTTGTGCAGTTTTAATTCTGAATTGACACTTCGACAGTATAGAGAGATGTAAACACCGAAAGCTTTGAAGCTGCAGTTAAACGGTCTTGACTACCGACATAGTGCTATAACCTCATAGCAAAGTAAATTTGCAGCGGAAATACGAAAGTGCCATTCGTCGGTTTATACTTCAAGAACCTCGTAACTACAGCTTGTTTCAAGCTGTAATTACGAGGTTTTTGAAGTAAACCGACTAGTTGCAGAGAGCTAGGGTGGGGCTGCATGCTATTAAAGCTAGTGTTGCATTTACAGTGTGCTTAAAAACGCAATCACAAACGCACCCATGGTCCTTGTAATCAGAGATCCAAGGCCCAGAAATATTTGAGCCATGCACGGTGAAAAAGGAGTTTTTTATATCTGCTAAAAAGTATCGACCCATGTCAGCCTTGCACAGTCCGTGCTATGCCGTCCGCAAAAGTCGCTGTTTTCGCAGTTGGCGCGGAGAGGGTTATATGCTGACACAATGCTTCTTTTCATATTTAGATGTTTGGGCTATAGAGCACGATACCGTCTGATGTTCATCATGAATTTTCCGGGAGAAAAGCTGAAGCGCCGTAATGGCTTTCTGTTTCGCTAGTTTAATCTGAATAATTAATCTGTATAATTCCATATTTGTACAGCCAAAAGTAATTGATTACGACTGACACACGTGATCAAGGACAAAAATCTGGGGACAAATTATGAAACGTTTCATTAAGTAAAGTGCTTTTAGAAGTCGTTTTATAACTTGTAAATCTCGAAAAAAAAAAACATAGTGTTTGTAATTTTTTTCCATTTCTTATAGAAAACTATATATCCTAGTTAACTCTTTACCACACGACAGAATTTTGGACTAGTCCAAATTGAAAGCATTTGCAGACAACAAAATAAAGATTACTGAAAAATTGAAATTTGTTTTTGGAAGCATAGAAAACACTGTGGGAAAAGAAGAAAATGCTGGTTACCAGCATTTTCTCCTTTTCCCACAGTGTTTTCAAAAGGCTTCTTTCTGAGGGGCGTCAAAAGTAGGGATTGTGTGGTAATGGGTTAAAGAGAAGCAAGAAATATAGATGCATAACATCAATGGCGCCGCAAATCAGTTGCTTCTGAAATAAAGCATATTACACCATTTCAAATTGACCAAAGTACATTTTTTCAGAACTCAGTGAACAGCTTCGAAAATCTCGTAGTCTGATAACATGAAGGCCAATATCAATTCTAACTTGGTACACTCATAGTCCTATACTGCAGAACTATTCCTAAGTACACACATAGTCCTATACTGCAGAATTATTCCTATAGTCCTATGCTGCAGAATTATTCCTAAGTACAGTCATAGTTCTATTCTGCAGAATTTTGCAAGTTTAATAGTCACGCAACTTCTGGTTGGCTAAACCAGATAGTTTAGCCATTCAGACGTATGTTTTAATTTCAAAATAAGAAAATCTTACAAAACAAGAAGAAAAAAACACTCTTGAGAATGGTTGGTGAATTCATACGGACCTTGTAATAAAATCATCGAGGTATGATGCACTTACATCGATATTACTTACGATCGTGTATCAATTTATTTATTGTATAAAGTTTAAACAATGCCCTCAAAAAGCGGTAAATATTGATCCATTGAAATGTTGAATGAGCGCCGTTAAAGGATACAAAGATTTACCGGTGGCACCGCACTATAGAGAGGCATTTACCGGATGCCTAAAACTGTTATCCGTATCCAAGACTGCAAAGGTCTATGGGCGCAGAAAAAAAAAGTGGGGGATATTTATCAGCTGATAAAATTGATAAATCAACCCCGGGCATCCGGTATCGAGACTAAACAGGTAACAATTATTACCCGAGATTTAGGAAGATCCTGCTGACATGCATTTCTTAACATATTCACGTCCTCTTAAAAACATTCTTTATCTCGGGTGCACAGACCGGGCTTTGATATTTTAATCAATTTGACATCACTCAATTTGGACTTGGTGTTTACACAAATTTCTTGAATGAGATACTATTATCGTAAAGATACCTTATCTCACCCCGTCTTCCCCCCCCCCCAAAAAAAAAAGATAGTTTTTTGAACTTGTATCCTGTTCTGCTAAATACGTTCGTTTGAAAACCTACAGCCTCTTTGAAGGCCCATTAGCAGCAAACAGTGTCTGTGCAAAATGCAATGAAATCTACATCATTCCATTTAAGAGTATGGATAATACTGTGATGGTGACAATCTGTTATTTTGTGACAGGTACAAGTGTTGAACACTGGCAGAAAAAGTGAATTGTGAGATCAGATCTAAATTAAGAAATAGAGTGACCTGCCACTTTTTAACCTAGTTTTTAAATAAATTTCTTTGCCCACTACTAATAATTGGAAAGACAGTTCAATAACATGATGACTGTCATCTTCACAATAATTTCAGTACTTTTAACCCATTTCCACACAATCCCTACTTTTGACGACCCTAGGAAAGGAACTTTAGAAAACATTGTGGGAAAAGGAGAAAATGCTGGTAACCAGCATTTTCTCTTTTTCCCACAATATTTTCTACCCTTCACAAAACAAATTTGAATTTTTCGGTCACTTTTATTTTGACGTCTGAAAATGCTTTCGATTTGTAAAATTCTGTCTTTTGGTAATGAGTTAGATTCAAATGCCTCTCAACCCTACTCTACCGTTTAACTGGAAGGCTATTTTCTTTGTTAAGATTTTGTCCTTGACGCTGTGTGGTTTCTATTTCACTTTGAAAAGTCAAATTATTCGTAAGAACCGTTTATTTACTTTATTTTGTATTAACTAAGCTTTCCATGTATACACAGATGCATGCTACAGTTTACATCTGTTATGTTTAGCAGCGACAAGCTGAGTAATACCTCTACCAAACAATTCCATGTTCCGAGAATGCTTTAGGGAAAAAAGACGGACAAGGAGAAAATGCCGGTATTCAATAATTTCTTTTTCCCATGGCATTTTCTCAACTGGCGCATACAAACTCCTTCAGTCACATTTTTTTCTCTGCGAATGAATACATTTTGAAAGTTCTGCGCATATAAATATCATTTGGTCAGGAGTAAACGGACGTGAAACGATCTACGAGAGACAGCCAACGGGAAGCAACTACAATTACCACTAAAATATCACCGTATTGTTGAAGCAATAAGGAAGGAAAATGAGTTTGCCTAATACATGTAGTTTGACTAACAAAGAAACGAAAGTCTCAATTAAAAAGAAGCATGTTAAAAGCTTTTGCAAGCATCTGTTTTTGTCCAGAATATTCCAAATGCGTTGATCAGACAACAGGTTAAAGCTTTGGTGCAGTAAGGTTTTGATATACACTCGCTAGAGGGGTATAAAAGGTTGCCTCAAGATGGCTCATAAAGGTATTTCATAGTCCGGTTCGCTAAGAAAAAACTTCGTAAAGCTGGTTTAAAAAGGGATTAACGTTTTGTAAAGCCATGGTCCAAGGAATGCTGCTATGTACAGTACATGTTATTTAATAGGGAGAAATATACGTGGAGAGAGCGAGCGAGAGAGAGAGAGAGAGAGAGAGAGAGAGAGAGAGGGGGGGAGAGGGAGAGACAGATAGACAGACAGAGAGGGAGAGGGAGAGACAGATTGACAGACAGAGAGACAGAGACACAGATAGACTGACCTTCAGCATCGACGAACTATTCACAGAGAGTACTTGTACATCTTATAACAAGGCACTTATCACACGGAACTTCCGGACAAACCAAGTCACGTTACGACTAGCAAACTAGATCCACTCAATAAGTGAAATGAAGGTTTTAGGCCGGAAGTAAAACATATAATTTTGCTTTTTCAAAGATCTTTTATTTTTGGAGGGGTATCTCCTTATCGGACGGTACAGATTAAAGATCAGACTGCACGTTTAGTGCAGCCTGATCTTGATTTATACTGTCCGCAATTTTAAGGGTCTCGAGTCGAGCTTGAAGCCTAAAGATTATCGCCTTATACACAACCTGATGAAACAAATTTACAACACAGTTCTGTCAACGCCCTACTCTTGAAGGCAGATGTATGAAACAACTCTTGCCTAGTGACAGATTCCTCATTTCTGCTTTTGTCACATCTTTTCCAAATCTTACCCGTTGTTACACTAGCAAGACCACAAAAATCGGCCGTAAGAGGTAGTATTACGCGCCTACCTTGAAATATTTTCAGTCAGGAAAAAAGGCCAATATTGATGTTAAAGGTTCGTCTTGGCTGGACTGTCTAAATATTGAATGTTGAAAAAAAAAAAAAAAAATCAGACTGGACGTTATGTGCAGTCTGATCTTAATCGACACTGTCCGCAAAAAAATGCAGTAGAGTATTTGAAATGCTTAAAAGAAAATTTGCACTCTCGTGATCGATAAATAACAGATAATTTCCTTGTACAGAATGAATCGTTATCTTCTATAGTTGAGTGAACCTGCAATGAATATTTAATGTTTCTTTCACTTGTACCGCTATGTTTCTTTCCGCGACATGTCATAAGAATTATAGTGGCTTCGATTTTCCAAAGTCCCATATAGTCTGATGCTCTGAAAGAATCCTCCCATGCAAGGTCACAAGGGAAAGCACCACATAAGGCTCGTACCTCGGAACCTTCATGAGGAATGTCACGTGTCTAAGCATTCAATGATGGCCAGAAATTTGGACGGAAAGGTACGAAACCGAGGTCAAAGCCAAAGTCATTTACAGCAAGGTGGATAACAGTCTTGCCGATGTGGCTACTATAGCTAGTACTAAGTTTTGTGCCAAAAACGAGATAAGTCGACAGTCGACCTCCTCACCAGTGTTAATAGACCCAACTATTACTCTGCTGTATCTGGCGGTGGGACGAGGGTATCTTGCGACAATTTGCTGCTCTTGTCGGGAATACTAACATCGGACAGTGTAGATTTAATATTAGACTGCACGTTTTGTGCAGTCTGATCTTAATCTACACTGTCCGCAACAGGACAGTGAGTCGCCTTAGCAGTCTAAGGATTGAAACAATTTAGTAAACAAATAACATTCTTGTCAATAATTCTTTGTGTACCATTTTTTTTTACCAGAACTTAAAATAACATATAGGGAAGTCAGATCCAAGTTAGCTATAAGGCTCTGGCAAGAGAGGGACTGATGCATCTCCTTGATTCACAATACCAAACAAGTCGTCACATTATTCTGGATCCATGAAATCCATTTTGTCATAGCACTGAATCATGTGGTAAAATGGTTTGGGCATACAATAAGTTGACCAATAGCAAATATTGTTGACTCAGATTAGCTCCTAGGTTCATACTTTTTGTAGATACATTAACCCATTATCACAAACACTGAAGGCAGCTTTCATTGATTTTTTTTAAAAGCTATAATTGTATACAATGATATATGAACAAAACAATAATACACCAATTTATTATGCAAAATACTCAACATCATAGAAAAGATACTTTTAAAATATTACATACAAAAATATTGCAAACAAAAACAAGCCTAAAGGAGATACAGTAAAACTCCTCTATTTAGACCGCTCACGTTACTGTTAAAATTTGGTCTTATTAGTGGGGTGGTCTGATTTCCGGGTTTCACACGCCTACATTTTGATATAAACCCAGGCTCTGAGTAGACTTATGCAGGGCTAAATGATGTGAATAGTAAATGCATTTTATTTAGGGAAACCTACGTAAACAAATGAAAATGAGAACAACGTTTTCATATTCACTGAAAAAGTTTTATTTTTCCTTGAATTTGTTAAATAAATAAATAATGCTGTAAAAGCATGCCTATTCATAATTACCTATTTACCTCTTTACCAAACAACCAAATTTCAGATTGGTCCAAATTGAAAGCACTTGCAGATGAAAAAATAAATGTAACTCAATAATTGAAATTTGTGTCCAGCTGGGTGGAAAACATTGTGGAAAATGGGAAAAATGCTGGTGGTTTGCAGCATTTTCCCCTTTTCCCATGGTGTTTTCTAAAGGCTTCTATCTTAGGAATTGTTTGGGGAAGAGTTAAAACAATCACGGGTATGTACATTAATGAACTAAATGGATCTGAAGACTAAAGGATCTTATGTTAGTACTGACAAAATTTCAGCTTTTTCACTTCGTGTAGTCTTAAGAACTCATATTCCACCCGCCGAATTTCATTCTTAAACAAAAAATTTCGAATACATGCTGATCTTTGAACTTTTGACATCACGGACCACCCCCGCCCCCCTTTTCTTTTTCATCCGATTAGATCATTTGAACAGGCCTGCTAATCGTAGATCTCACAGTCTTCGTGTTCATTTGTTAACAAATAACATAATCGTTACGGAATAATTACAGAATGTAAAGTGCCAAATTCAAGATGATAATCCCCTCGATCACATCTAAACCCAAATGCCTAAAATACATCAGTCAGCTATAAACAACAAGTACAAAAGTTGCTGCAAAGATGCAGCAAAATGGGTAAAAGCACGGCGAAAAAAACAATTTCGCAGCTGCCATTTGTTTCAAGAAATCTTTCAGAATTCACGGAATTCGATAGGCCATAAGACAGTCGTATTACTAATGAGTAGTCCAGTAGATCTAAATAGTACAGAACTTTTATAGTTTGGCAGATTTGTTTGTTTAAAATTCAACCCTTATCCTACTAAGTAACTGAGATGAAACCTTCAAAATGATAGTAAAAACCAAAATTTGGCTATTTCAAAAGTATTTCTTTCGGGATCAGACATCCCCTTATAGGACAGTGTAGATCAAAGATCAGACTACATGTTCTGTGCAATCTGATCTTGATCAATACTGTCTGCAAAAGGTCCTTGAGTTGCACTTAACAGGCTAAGAGTTGATACTATTCAAATATTTTCAATGATATCACAGCTGCAACCACTTCACCTATACATTTTCTCCCAGCTTTTTTTTTTTCCAGCAGTTCTCACTATGGTGTTCCCAAATCATTGGCTGCTTTCCCACATAACCATCTAGGGCATCATACACAGGTTATTCAGAAGCAAAATAGGAATGTATCCTGTTGCAATGACTATTATAAATTCTCTGACAGAAATTGGCAAGCTAGAATTTTGTACCAGCCACATGCTCACTCAAATGTTGTTACCAGCTGAGCTACAGAGCATTTTCATCTTTTCCCACAATGTTTTCAAAAGCTGTCTTTTTCTCAGAAGACTTCTCCTTTTCTGGTCACAAGCGTTTTCTTATTTTCCAACAATGTTTTCAAAAGCCATCTCTTTATCTGAAAGACTTCTCTTCTGGTCACCAGCATTTTCTTCTTTTCCCACAGTGTTTTCAAAAACCTCCAATATTTCAACTCTTTACCAGATGGCAAAGTTTTGACCTTGCCCAACTTGAAAGTATTTGCAGACAACAATTTAAATGTGACTCAAGTAATGAAATTTGATCCTGATAGGGTAGAAAACACTGTGGGAAAAAGAGAAAACGCAGGTTACCAATATTTTCTGCTTTTCCCACAGTGCTTTCAAAAGGCTTCTTCCTCAAGCATGTTAAAAGTCATTATTGGGTTGTAAAGTGTTAAAAAGCCTTCTTTTTCTTCAACGACATCCCGTCTAGTTACCAACATTTTTTTTCTTTTCCTACAATGTTTTAGAAAGCCTACAGTGTTTTCAAAAGCCTTCTCTATTTGGGGTTGTTAAAACTCAGGATTGTGTGGAATTGGGTAAAAGGGATGACAAGATAAAAAGATAGAAATTTATCAAATAAACCTTATTTATTTCACAATGCAGTTCTGTGCATATATATATGCATGTATTTTACAAAAATATTCTGAGTGTAATTGATGAACTCTGTACCAATGACAAAATTTTTAGACTGGTCCAAATTGAAAGCACTTGCAGATGACAATATAACTGTAACTAGAAATTTAAAATTTGTTTCCAGCTGGGTAGAAAACATCGAGGGAAAAGAAGAAAATGCTGGTTATCAGCATTTTCTCCTTTTCCCACAATGTTTTCAAAAGGCTTCTCGCTCAGGGTCATAAAAACCAGGGATTGTACGGTAAAGGGTTAAGAATTATCATTAAAACAAAGTGAAGTCAGTAAACTCATATTCCTGTTTAAACCTTTACCACAAAATTCCAACTTTTAACAACCCTATGAAAGGAGCAGTTTGAAAACATTATGCCAAAAGAAGAAAATGCGGATAACCAGCATTTTCTCTTTTTCCCACAATGTTTGCTACCCTGCTGAAAACAAATTTCAATTTTTGAGTTACATTTATTTTCTTGTCTGCAAAAGCTTTCAACTTGGACAAGTATAAAATTATGTAGTTTGGAGAAGATTTAAAAATTTAAGTCAGTGTTTACATTCTCACTTCTCACTATTTCCTGTACCTGAAGCTAATACTTTAACAAACAATACTGAAAGCATTTGCAACTGACAAATATAGGTTAAGGGATGGTTACTGTTTTGAGTTGTTAAAAAAAAAACTTGTTTGTCATCTAAATTTTCCTCTTTTCCCATAATCTTTTCAAAAGCTTTATACCTTCAATTCTCATGACTGATTGATTGGTTGATTGAATTGGATTTAATTGCCATTTTAACAGCTGAGGTCATATCATAGCAGTCAGTGCTCCTATGCATGTATTTCCTGGCTTTCTCATACCTTTACTGACATAACTTTCTTTCAGGATCACTCTATACATTCTCACATGCATTAGCCATAAGAGGCAGGAAAGAAAGTTTGCCTCATTGGGTATCAAACTCACCACAGCCAGGTCACAAGTTTGCTAAACATCCCTGGTTTTTACCCCAAGATAGAAGCCTTTTTCAAAACATTGTGGGAAAAGGAGAAAATGCTGGTAACCAGCATTTATTCCTTTACCAACAATGTTTTTTACCCTGCTTGAAACAAATTTCAATTTTTGAGTTACATTTATTTTGTCGTCTGCAAGTGCTCAAAAATTTGGATCAGTCTAAAATTTTGGCGTTTGGTAAAGAATTAATTCTTTATGATTTTCTGGCAGAAACAAAGCTACAGAAAACATCTTGTGAAAAGGAAAACAATCCTCATACAGTGCATTCCTCCAATTCTCATGACTGATTGATTGATTGACTGATTAATTGATTGATTGAATTGGAGTTTATTGCCATTTTCACAGCTGAGGTTATATCATGGCAGTGAGTGCACCTATGCATGTATTTCCTGGCTTTCTCACACCTGTACTGACATAACTTTCTTTCAGGATCACTCGCTACATTCTCACATGCATCAGCCGTAAGAGGCAGGAAAGAAAGTTTGATTCAAGCAGGTATTAAACTCACCACTATCAGGTCACAAGTTTGCTGACCACTGAGCTGCCCAGGTGAGCTAATCCCCTAGAAAAACAGAACTACAGAAAAGAGGTGAAAATGCGAATACACAACATTTCTCCTTCTCCTGCAATGTTTTTTCACCTTTGTCGGTAAATGCTTTTGGTTTGAGTCTAAAAGGTTTTCATCTTGTAAAATCAACAGGAATTTGGTCGAAATAAAGAATTAACTCATTACCAAACGACAATATTTTAGGCTTGTCAAAATCAAAAGCATTTGCAGACGACAAAATAAAAGTAACTAAATATTTGAAATTTGTTTTGTGAAGAGTTGAAAATGTGAGAAAAGGAGAAAATACTGGTTACCAGCATTTTGCATTCTCCTTTTCACACAATATTTTCCAAAGGCTTCTTTCTCAGGGTTGTCAAAAGTAGGGATGGTGTGGTAATGGGTTAAAACCAGTAAAAACTTGGGTTGGACTTTAAAAAACATTCTTACATTTAGGTTTGCATGCTCTAATACTATGGCATTTCTTAAATCTGGCCGGCCATCCATTGGAATAAGATAAATCCTGAATCCCCAGCTCACAGCCAAGTTTCTTCCCCTTTTTGACAAGCATATTACCACTTACAACAATAGTTCTTGAACTTATGTCTGAGTACCAACGATAAAGGCTCTCATCCAGGTTCATGTGTTTTGGTGTGCTAGTCTGAACCCTGTAATCTTCCAAACCACTGGTCCATTTCTCTTTGTTTAAAAAAAAAAAACACTGAGTGTGGATGGTGGAAGACTCTTGCTCCACTTTTTCGTTAAATACTTCACAACTTCTTCCCAAAAAATTTATGGGTTTCGATTTCTCTCTTCTCCAACGAGGTAAGCTAGTTTCTGCGTTTTGCATCTCCCTTCCATATTTATGCTACAAAGATGGAGAGAAAAGTTTATTAACCCTTGATTACCTCCAGGAAAATGTATTTTGAAAATAATGTGGAAATGAGAAAATATTGGGAACTAGCATTTTCTCCTTTTCCAACAAATAATTTGTTCTATCAAACACTTACCTATTTTTGAACTACAGTACATTCCCAATATGTTTTTGACTGTCAGAGACAAATCTCATTGCTTGAACTACATTTCATTTGTTGTCTGCAATTCCTTTTTATTTCAGCAAGTTGATCTAGAGCTGTGACTTAATGTGACTCAATACCCCTGCCAGCCCTTTGACAGAAAAAAAGTGTCAAATTCAAGGGGAGATAATTCTCCAACTAGGAAGACTTGACACTTGAAAAGTGCATCTTGCAAATTTTCGATATAATTATGATTGATATATGTGCAAAGTTTCAATACAGTTGAAGGAAAACTGTAGGAGGAGTTTGGGACACAAAATTACTGGTATTTTGTACACAGATGGACAGACACACAGACAGATACACAGACAAAGCGGATGATTCAAGTACAACCCCGAAAACACTCATTTTGTGGGGGGTACAAAAATTTCTAATTTTTTTGGTAGTTTATATAGAAGTAGTTTGTAGTTACCAGAATTTTCTCCTTTTCCCAAAATGTTTTCAAAATGCTTCTTTTTCAGGGTTGTTAAAAGTTTGGATTGCGTGGTAAAGGGTTTAAGAAGAACTCAATTATTAATCAAACATTCTTTAACTTATCGTTTGCCATGTGGTCCAAATGGCTCAAAAAGTCTGCATTGCGGTTTGCTCTTATTAAAAACTCTCACTGACACAATGCTTTCAAAGGTTACCTCACTGCATGACAAAAAAACTCTGCTGTGCTGGATGTAAAAGGGTTTCTGTAAATTACAGATTCTGTAAAATGGACATTCTGTATGTAGATAAATTTTTATCTTGGATGTGTGAAGGATATATGTTTTCTAAATCTTTTTTTAAGTGGTCTAGCCTGGGCATTTGTTATATTTTGTAGGGTTTTCATTAATTATGATTTATTCTGATTGATAAAAACTTGACGTCAAACACAGTTAAAGACAGGTGAAGGTGTGTTAAATATTATACTGCATATCAATCTCTTTATTAAGAAGGCTGAGTAGAATACATAAAATTGTACAAATATACCCATACTCGGAGTAATTCGCCTTGAATAAAGTTATTTAAAAACATGTTTTGGTCACAAACCAACAAAAATTACACTGATATGACATCTTTAAAAGAAATTAAAGTAACTTGATAATAAAAAGTCGAGTTTAAAAAGTGCTCTAAAAAATAAGAAGTCGATATGACCAAAGTTTGCAGACATTTTTCCACCGGGGATTGAAATGACCAAAATGTGTCGAATGGGTAACGGGCTTGTTCGTCCCTGGGCTTGTTCGCCCGGGCTTGTTCGTCCGGGCTCATTCGTCAGTGCTTGTTCGTCCCAACTAATTTCCCGTTGATCCGGTCTTGTTCGTCCCAACTTATGTATCTGCCTACCAAAGTGTTCATAGTGAATTCTTCACTGATTTTGAAAAATAAAAAAACCCCAAAATGTCCTGAGTTTGATTCAACTTCAGGATTTATCATCGGCCCACACATTCAGCACGAGTATTGGTCATGCTGGTGTAGTTCCCAGGAAGCAGAATCGAGAGAGATTAGTATAACTTGTCAGAACTTGTTTCTCAATCGATGTAAAATTAATATTTTTAAACTAAACTAAGTATAGGAAAAAATATCAATTGCGTCATTTCCATCGTTACATTTAGAAAATAATTTAAATTTAATGAAAAATGCCAATGACGTCATCCCCATCATGGTATTTAGGAAAGAAATTAAATAACAAATCATATATAGACTACATTAATTCAGTTTCTGTTCTGTCCAAAATACGCCGACTTCAAAAGAGGCAAAAACAAAGCATAATTAAGTTTAGTTCAAAGTACATGTACTTGCATGTTTAAAATAACAGTTTGGTTTGGAGGGCACATAGCGATTATATTCCAATAAGATCAAAACGGTGGTGTGGGACGAACAAGCCCAGACGAATGAGCCCGGGTGAATAAGCCCAGGGACGAACAAGCCCGGGGACGAACTGGCTTTGGGACGAACAAGCCCGGAACCGTCGAAAGGACTAGGTGTCGAAATTACCGGGTGTTCAAATGACTGCCATTCGATAGAAAAAAGTTTTTACAACTGTATTTATACTAACCTCTCTCTATTATGCAATTTTCTTTCTTCCTTTTGTTTTCAACTAGCGTAAAGTGTTGTATTGAATAAATTTCAATTTTTTCTCACAATTCAAACTTTTATCCGAATATATCTACAATCCGTATACTGAACAGATGAATCTCGTTCATGTTTACTGTTTTATTGCCTTTGAGTTTGATATGGTTCATATGCAAAGATATATGCGTGTTAACTTTAAAAATAAACATGCAATTAACAACCATCGGCACCCGTAGAATCGTAAAGAAATCATGGAACTAGTGTCATATCTTCTCTACCAAGCTTATTTGCTATTTCCGGTTTGTTCCTTTCGCATCAATTTTTGTGTGTTACACCAATTTACATTACTTTTCTCCTCAGTTTGTTTATTTATTGCTACTATCGCTTATTTCCGTCCATTTTATGTGCGCTTTTGCTTTGCTTTTTATTTCGGGCTGATATTCATTCAAAATATATGACCCCGTGTGGTTTAATCGGGGGTATAAGAATAAACCACTGCAGTCCCGCGATCGTCACATCTGCCATTTCATCTGGCGGAACAAAAGTGACAGCATGCATGTCGTAAAAGGCGACAAAAGGGGCATCATTTTGTGTTTCATCCATTCCTCATTTATCATGTTTGTCTTATGTTGTTGCACATGTATGTTATTTTCACCTCGCATTATTGTTTACTAAGTAAGTGCGCCCAATATGACCTAAGTTGTCGACGGGCCTTAAAACACTATTCATTCATTCATTCAAAATATATGGGTCTTGCAAGAGAATGATGAACGACTAATGGTCAAAGGGAAACAACTCGTACAAAATTTTGTAATTAGTAATGCTACAGTTGCCTCCCTTATTGGAGTGGAAAAGGCTAATTTCTGACTGCTTCGCGTTGTGAGTACGTGCATACCATTTAATGGTACGCCTACAAAACAAAGACTCCGCCCAAAACCTCGCTTTGGCTACTTCCGGAGGTGCTAAATTACTGCGGCTATAGTATGTGCATAGTACGTGCAGTAGGCGGGACATGGAACCTCCTCTTCCTGTCTCTGGTCCTTATATGCCTGTGCACCTTATAAAAAATGCCAGCCAAGAGCAAGCATAAAACCGAGGACGAATAAACACGGTAACGTCTGTAGAGACGATCCGTTGGACAAACGATAAATTTTCATCCAGGTGTAACGGATATCAACCAGTTCATGTGGTCAACTTGTTAATTTTAACCGTTCTAAAAAACGACATGCCACAAGACAAAAAAAAAAAAATCGGTCAAACTCATTATTTTTCTTAACGGGCGGCAGGTAGTCCCCCGTTTATTTCATGTTAATTATAACCACCAATATTTGATTTTGGAATTCATTGTAAGATCGCGCTACAATAAAAATGCAATATTTTGTAACAGATATCACTGAGGTAATACTAGTAGATGTTCAGTACATGAAATTAATGAGTTAATGATAACCACTACGATAACTTAACGCAACCTTACAAACAAAACTATGTTTTCATTCAATGACGATATCAACATATATCGCTAAATATGGAAGGTCATTTTATAGCTCAATGTGCAGTCTGTAAAGGCAACTTTTACTGTATATGGCACTTTGAAGTTTTCGTTTTTACGCGCCTTGAGACATCGATCCTCTGTCGACGATTTGAACAGTGTACCGGAACTACAGTATATATCTGATAAAGATTTTAACTCTATCCAAATATGCTTTTAAAACCCTTTCGGCGCCATAGGCAAAAGCAGAGACTTTTGCGGATGGCATAAATCAAGATCAGACTGCACATAACGTGCAGTCTGATCTTTGATCTATGTCATCCGCTGGTGTAGTCAAGCCTATAGACTACAAACAAAATCTTTGTAAGTTTCAATAGATTGTATTTAAAGCCGTCCGCTGGAATTTGAATCTATTTATTTTGCACTGAAAGGTTTACGAAACAAGTAAACTGTGTAGACTCGGAATCAGATCGTACATTCTGTGAAGGGTCATTTTAAACTATGCCGTCCGCAAACCTCATAGCTTTGCAAATGGCGATTTTCAAAGATTAAAACCTTTCTCGGTGATTCCATTCGGATTTCAAGTAGAAAAAGCAGGAAATAATCTTATTTAAAACTTAGATTCTAGTGTTTTGTATTAAAATCAATATCAATGACACTCTTTTGTTAAAATTAATTGAAATCTTCATCAAAAACAGATTAAAAACGTTACATGCACGTCACCTTTTTCCTTGTGTTGTGTTTAGTACTTTGATCCGTCAAGCGTCTAGGAGAAATGATGAAGGGCGGATCATTATAAGGGAGACTACTCTTGCTTTACTCTTACTCTTAGACAGTACGAGTTTTCTCCCCTAGACCATGATTTTTTTAAAAAAACCCAGCTGCGATAGTTTTGCAGTACGAGTCTATGGGCATCATTTATTGGTTTGATAGATAAAATATATAATGCGATATTGTAATTAAACTGTATCTAATTGAGAAAAATGGCTATTTATCTATTTTTTCGTCATATATGAATCAAGGAAAATCATATTTGCACATAATTATATAGACTGCACCGTAGCTTATTTAACCCTTTTCCCAAACGACAAATTTTTGGGCTAGACCAAATTGAAAGCATTTGCAGACGACAATTCAACTCTTGCTGAAAAGATGATTTCTGTCTATGAAAGGGTAGAAAACATTGTGGGAAAAGGAGAAAATGCTGGTTACCAGCATTTTCTCCTTTTCCCACAATGTTTTCAAAAGGCTACTATTCCAGACCCGTAAAAACCAGGGCTTGTTTGGAAAAGGGTTAAATCAATGAAAAATTTTGTCAAACAGTATTCTTGTATATGACTCTTTCTTATACATTTTAATCAAATAATTATCGTGCTATTTAACCCTTTACAAGGCAGTCTCGATACTTCGGGACACTGTTTAGGCTTTTGGAAAACATAATGAGAATCTTGAGGAAAACTTCTGGTTGCATGCTATTTTCCTTTTGCCACAATAATTTCATATCCTTCGTGCAAAGTCCTTCTTTTGAGAAACTTTTGATCAAACACTATCTGTAAATGTTATTAACACTAAAAAGTACCGAACTGTTATAGTTTGGCAGATTTGTTTGTTTAAAATTCAACACTTATCCTACTAAGTAACTGAGATGAAACCTTCAAACTGATAGTAAAAACCAAAATTTGGCCGTTTCAAAGGTATTTCTTTCGGGATCAGACATCCCCTTATAGGACAATGTAGATCAAAGATCTAATGATTTGTTCTGTGCAATCTGATCTTGATCAACACTGTCTGCAAAAGGTCCTTGAGTTGCACTTAACAGCCTAAGAGTTGATACTATTCAAATATTTTCAATGATATCAAAGCTGCAACCACTTCACTTATACATTTTCTCCCAGCCTTTTTTTCTCCAGCACTTCTCACTATGGTGTTCCTAAGTCATTGGCTGCTTTCCCACATAACCATCTAGGGCATCATACACAGGTTATTCAGAAGCAAAATAGGAATGTATCCTGTTGCAATGACTTTCATAAATTCTCTGAGAGAAATTGGCAAGCTGGAATTTTGTACCAGCAACATGCTTGCTCAAATGTTGTTACCAGCTGAGCTACAGAGCATTTTCATCTTTTCCCACAATATTTTCAAAAGCTGTCTTTTTCTCAGAAGACTTCTCCTTTTCTGGTCACAAGCGTTTTCTTATTTTCCAACAATGTTTTCAAAAGCCATCTCTTTATCTGAAAGACTTCTCTTCTGGTCACCAGCATTTTCTTCTTTTCCCCACAGTGTTTTCAAAAACCTCCAATATTTCAACTCTTTACCAAATGGCAAAGTTTTGACCTTGCCCAACTTGAAAATATTTGCAGACAACAATTTAAATGCAACTCAAATAATGAAATTTGATCCTGATATGGTAGAAAACTCTGTGGGAAAAAGAGAAAACGCTGGTTACCAATATTTTCTCCTTTTCCCACAGTGCTTTCAAAAGGCTTCTTCCTCAAGGGGTGTTAAAAGTCGTTATTGAGTGGTAAAGGGTTAAAAAGCCTTCTTTTTCTTCAAAGGCATCCTGTCTGGTTACCAACATTTTTTTTCTTTTCCTACAATGTTTTAGAAAGCCTACAGTGTTTTCAAAAGCCCTCTCTACTTGGGGCTGTTAAAACTCAGGATTGTGTGGAATGGGGTAAAAGGATAAAAAGATAGAAATTCATAAAACTAACCTTATTTATTCAACATTGCAGTTCTGTGCATATACATGTATATATACATGTATTTTACAAAAATGTTCAGTTCTCTGGGTGTAATTACTTTTTACCAATAACAGAATTTTAGACTGGTCCAAATTAAAAGCACTTGCAGACGACAATATAACTGTAACTGGAAATTTGAAATTTGTTTCCAGCAGGGTAGAAAACATTGTGGGAAAAGGAGAAAACGCTGGTTATCAACATTTTCTCCTTTTCCTACAATGTTTTCAAAAGGCTTCTCCCTCAGGGTCATAAAAACCAGTAAAGGGTTAAGAATTATCATTAAAACAAAGTGAATTTAGTTAATTCATATTCCTGTTTAAACCTTTACCACAAAATCCCAACTTTTAACAACCCTGTGAAAGAAGCAGTTTTAAAACGTTATAAGAAAAGGAGAAAATGCTGATAACCAGTATTTTCTCCTTTTCCCACAATGTTTGCTACCCTGCTGAAAACAAATTTCAATTTTTGAGTTACATTTATTTTCTTGTCAGCAAAAGCTTTCATTTTGGACAAGTCTAAAATTATGTAGTTTGGTAAAGTTTAAAAAATTTGAATCAGTGTTTATATTTCACTATTTCCTGTACCTGAAGCTAATACTTTACAAACAATACTGAAAGCATTTGCAACTGACATATATAGGTCAAGGGATGGTTACTGTTTTGAGTTGTTAAAAAAAAAAAACTTGGGAAAAAACAACATGTACATGTAGGTCATCCACATTTTCCTCTTTTCCCATAATCTTTTCAAAAGCTTTATACCTAAGGGAAGCCAAGTCCTGGTAGCTCATTCGGTAGCATGCAGGACTTGAGAACAAAAGGTCGTGGGTTTGATCCCTGGCTTGACAAATTTCTTTTAGGGGATTGCTGATAGTCACTGCCACAGGAATCATCATTCTCCCAACACTGGCTATTGTCCAGGCAATGGTTATGTGGGAAAGCAGCCAGTGGTTTGGAAAAGAAAACTGTTTGGAATACTGATAAAAGAGACTCCAGGAAAGTATGAATAGGTGAACTGGCCTCTGTGACATAACTGAAATAATACTGAAAGTGGCTCTAGTCACCATACAATCATAACAATCAATTGTACCAGCAGGTATTAAACTTTTATCACATAATCCTGTTTTATTACCCCTGAGGATGAAGGCTTTAGAAAATAATGAGGAAAAGGGAGAGAAACACTGGTAATTAGCATTTTCTGCTTTTCTCACAATCTTTTCTATCCATTCCAAGACATATCTCAACATCTGGTTGACATTTAATTTGTTGTCTGCAAATGATTTCAATATGTACTGGTCTAAAAGGCAGCATTCTCTCATTTTCCCACATTTTCTATCCTTTCAAAGAAAACTTTTCTACTTTGTGCACCATGTGATTCGTCTTCCACAAATGCTTTCAGTTTTGACCATCCTTAATTTTTTTTTTTCATTGTAAAGAGCTAAAAGAGACTACCGGTATTAACCTCAGTGAATACCTACTGTAATACTTTTCCTGTTTTCCTTTCAGTCATTATTTGCATTTTCCCTACTCAAATATTCCTTTAGCCACAAATTGTTAATTTGCAATATATCTTAACTCTTTACCACACAACAAAATAATAGACTGGTCCTAATTGACAGCATTTGCAGATGACAATTTCTGTGTGATTCAAATTGCAAAATTTGTCCTTGATAGATTAGAAAACATTGTGGGAAAAGGAGAAAATGCTGGTTACCAGCATTTTCTCCTTTTCCTACAGTGTTTTCAAAAGGCTTCTTTCTCTGGGGGCGTCAAAAGTAGGGATTGTGTGGTAATGGGTTAACTCTTTACCAGATGACAAAATTTTGGACTAATCCAACTTGAAAGCATTTGCAGACGACATAATAAGCATGACTCAAAAACTGAAATTTCATTTGGAAAGGGTAGAAAACCTTGTGGGAAAAGGAGAAAATGCTGGTTACCGGCATTTGCTCCTTTTCCCACAAGGTTTTAAAAGGTTTTCTTTCTCCGGGTCGTAAAAAGTTGGAATTGTGTGGTAAAGAATTAATCCATGTCAGTCATCCATAATTTAATTCTTCACCAAACAACAAAATTCTAGACTTGTCCAAACTGAGCATTTGCAGATAACAAAATAAACAATACACAAAAATTGAAATTTGTTTTCAGCAGGGTAGGAAACACTGTGGGGAAAAAGAGAACATGCTGGTTACCAGCATTTTCTTCTTTTCCCAAAACGTTTTCAGAAGCCTTCTTTATCAGAATTGTTCGGATGGCTTGGTATAGGGTTAAAGCAGTTGAAGAGGACAGTTTGAATTTAGCTTCAGATTTTGAGATTTGAAAATATTGAACAATGAAAAGGAGAAAAACCTTAGATACCAACATTTCCTCCTTTTCCATCAGTGTTTTCTGCTTTTTTAAATCATGAATCTCATAACTTAAGCTATATGTAATTTACAGAATGCAAAACCTTTTAACTCTTTACCAGACAAAAAAATTTTAGCCTTTGTCCAAATTGAGAGCATTTGCAGACGACAATTTCAAAGTGGTTACAATTGTGCAAATTTTCTTTGACAGGGTAGAAAACTTTGTGGGAAAAGGAGAAAATATGTGGTTACCAGCATTTTCTCCTCTTCCCACGTCTTCCAAAGGCTTCTTTTCCAGGAGGATCAAAGGTCGGCATTTTGTGTTAACCCATTACCACACAATCCCTACTTTTGACGCCCCTGAGAAAGAAGCCTTTTGAAAACACTGTGGGAAAAGGAGAAAATGCTGGTAACCAGCATTTTCTCCTTTTCCCACAGTGTTTTCTACCCTCACCAGAACAAATTTCTATTTTTGAGTCACCTTTATTTTGTCGTCTGCAAATGCTTTCAATTTGGACCAGTCTAAAATTTTCTCATGTGGTAATGAGTTAAAGGGTTAACCTGGACTGTTTTGTACTCTCAGTTTTCATGAGTTAACCCTATTCCAAATGACAAAATTTTAGACTGGTCCAAATTGAAAGCACTTGCAGACGACAAAATAAAAACCTAATTGAAAAACTGAAATATGTTTCCAGCAGGGTAGAAAACATAGTGAGAAAAGGAGAAAATGCTGGTAACCAGCCTTTTCTCCTTTTCCCATAACGTGTTCAAAAGGCTTCTATCTCAGGGTCGAACAAACTAGGGATTGTTTGGTAAAGGGTTAGGCATTTTGTTCTTTTGTTACAGAATCAAAATACTGAGTTTCAACACATGGTAGTTATCTTCTAATGAGAGGGACATACAACTAGCTGGTTCTGTTTCTTTATAAATGACTTCACGATGGTTCTATAATATGGTAGACGTCTGAATTCTGTTTCTTCAGTGTTCCACATGTTTCTTATTGAATGTTTGTGAAGTTTAAGTGCTGCAAAAATTACTGGACAACAATTAAGTCCCCAAGCAATTCTGTACTGAAAATCTGAAATGAAAAAAGAAATTTTCAAACCTTTCACACACTGTATAAGTAAAAAAAAAACACCCATGAGGTAGAGGGTTTTTTTGGAAGGTAGCTGAATGCACCGGCATTTGACCTACTTCTTTGTACATACTCAGCTAGAACAAACAGATTTTAATTTGCGATTTGTAAAAAATATTCACACGCTTATTGGCAGGCCCTTGCTGCCATATTTTCTTGAACATTTATGAAACCATTATTTACGAGCACTGAGCATCACTCAATAACCCAATAGATATACTGCTTTTCAACTAAACAAAACATTGGTTATTATAAAAAGGTAATTGCTTGCCAGGTTACTTTTCATTATCTTACTTCATTTTGAGCCATAAAAGAATTTCAATATTTCTATTTAACTTATTACTATACGACATTGTATTAGGCTTGTCCAAATCGAAAGCATTTGAAGACGACAAGATAAAAGTGACTTAAAATTTGAAATTTGTTTTGTAAGGGGTAGAAAACATTGTGGGAAAAGGAAAAAATGCTGGTACTGATTATCAGCATTTTCTCCTTTTCTCACAATGTTTTCTAAAGGCTTCTTTCTCAGGGTCGTCAAAAGTAGGGATTGTGTGTTAATGGACACAGTCCCCAGCTTCAAAATATATCCTTGAGAACTCTATGTTCTTTTGAAACCACTATAGAAATAGGATGAAATACTATTATCCAGCATTTTCTGGTTTTTCCTATCATTTCTTTTTACCAATCCTATCAAGGACAGAAGTCATCTTTTGACCAACTTTTATATTTGTCGTCTGCTAAATTTGGTGCAGGCCTAAAGTTTCTCATCTTCTAAATAGTTAAATGTTTACCAAGCTTTTCCTCCATTTTTTGTGTTACTTATTTTTCAAAATTTAAATGAAGTGTTTTAAGAACAGAACTTTTATGCTTCTTCTACAAGGCCAAACTGTTATCCGAATATATGTACATCCCGGACACTGTGAAAATAAGACTCATCAATGATTCCAGTATTTTGTGGAATGTTTTACGGTTTATATGTGAAGATACACGCGATTTTTTGTGTTAGATTATGAAATGTACCACTAACAACAAGAAGCACCCGTTAAATCACAAGAAATCAAGGAAAACTATCTCGTCTCCTTGTGTTTGTTTATTTCCGGTTCCTTCACGTCGTTTCAACTGATATTTGTTAAAACATTATCACGTATTTTTTGTACATTGTTTTATTGACTTTCTTGCTCCCTTCCTTCGCTTATTTATTCCATTTTACCTGCGCTTGTGCTTGGTGTTTTGTTCTAAACTGATTTTCTTTCACAATTTAAGGCCATTGCGATAGAATGATGAACTACCAATGGTCAATGGGAGACAACTCGTACAGAATTTTGTTCTTAGTAATGTCAGAGTTGCTTCCCTTGTTGAAGAGGAAAGGGCTTATTTCTGACTGCTTCACGTCGTTACCTTTGAAGATAGGTCTACAAGAGATAGGCTCCACCCAAAGCCTCGCTTTGGCTTTTTCCGGTAGTGCTAAATGACTGCGGCTACAGTACCTGAATGGTAGAAGCAGTAGGCGGAACGTGGAACCTCCTCCTCATGCCTGTGGTCCTTATATGCCTGTGCACCTTACAAAAAATACCAGCAAAGAGCAAGCGTAAAACGGAGGACGCATAAACACGGTAACGTCTGTAGAGACGATCGATTTGACCAGCGATAATTTTTCATGTAGCTGTAACGACTTTGAATCAGTTCGTATGGTAAAATTGTTAATTTTAATTATTCTAAAAACGACATGCCACCCGACAGAAAATAATTCAGTAAGACATATTATTTGTCAAAACAGGCGGTAGGTAGTTTCCCTTGTATTTCATGACAATTTATAACGCCAATATTTGAATTTGGAATTAAGGTAAGATTTCACTCGAACAACAATGCATCATTTGGTAACATATCTCTGAGGTATCAGATATTAATAAATAAAATTAGAGAGTAGATCTATATGATATCACAATGATAAATAACCGTACACTTGCCAACAAAAATATGTTTTCATTTACGGACAATGTCGACAGATACCGCTTAATACTGAAACGTTATCTTATAAACTAGTTCAAAACAAAACTTCTGGTTTGTAGAAATATATGAGGTATATTCAAAATTGAGCCCTAAAGCTGTCCCCTATACGTACAAATATCTAGGGCGTCAAATAAACCCAACAGAAATGTTCAGTCTAGAATCTTCTCCCAAACAGTTACATTATCAAGGTCATTTTTGCGAAGAATGTCTATGCAAAGCGGACAGTGTAGATCAAGACCAGACTGAAGGTTCTTTGCAGTCTAATCTTAATCTACACTGGTTGCAAAGACAACTATTATTGGATGTGGCGCTTTGAAGTTTTTTCGCGCCTACATGTGGACCTTTTTCGACGGTTTAAATATATAGACTCTACAGTCCATTAAATGTATCTTGTAGAGATTTTAATACTACATAGGTTCAACCAGGGATTCTATATACACTGTTATATATGATCCCTGGTTCAACAAAACAAGCGGACTATGTAAACAGAGTATCAGATCGTACATTCTATGGAGTATGATACTAAATGCCGTCCGCAAATCTCATAACTTTGCAAATGGCGATTTCCCAGGATTCAAAGCTTTCTCGATGATTCCATTCGAATTTCAAGAAATAAAGCAGGAAATGTTCTTTCTTAAAAATTAGATTCTGGCGTTATTTTACGAAATCAAAGTCAATGAAACTCTCTTGTTAGAATTAATTGAAATCTTCATTAAAAACAGATTAAAACCATGCATGTCACTTTTCCCCCAGTATTGTGTTTAGTACTTTGATCCGTCAAGCGTCTAGGAGAAATGATGAAGGGGGGGGGGGCAGATCACTATAAGGGAGATTACTCTTGGTTTTCTTTTACTCTTGGGCAGTACGAGTTTTCTCCCCTAGACCACAATTTTTTTCAAAAAAATCCCAACTGCAATAGTTTTGCATTACGGGTCTATAGGCTTCATTTATTGGGTCGATTGGTAGAGGATATAATTTGATATCATAAATAAACTGTATCTAATTGAGAAAAATGACTATTTATCCATTTTTTTCGTCATATGTGAATCAAGGAAAATCATATTTACACATAATTATGTAGATTATGCCATAGCTTTAAATCAATAGTATGCTTGTATATGATTATATTTCTTATACATTTTTTATCGAATAATTCTCATGCAAATTAACCCCTCACGTGACAGTCCGGATATTTAGGGACGCTACTTAGGCTTTTGGAAAACATGTTTGGAATCTTGAGGAAAACTGCTGGTTACAAGCAATTTTCCTTCTGCCACAACAATTTCATATCCTTTCGCAAAGTCCTTCTTTTGAGAAACTTTTGATCAAACAGTAGATCCCATCTGCAGATGCTATTTAAAACCAAAGACTACAAAACTTTAAATTTATAGTTTGGTAGATTTGTTGGTTACGAATTTAACCCTTATCCTACTATGTAACTGAGATAAAAACCTTCAAACTGATAGTAACTAGAGGCGCTTGAGCGCCTGTATTGCTCCACAGGCCTGATTTTTCTGTAACAGTGAAGAGAAGTTTTTAACAATTACCATTCAATCCTGCATTTTAGCTACCAACGGAAGAGAAAAAGCTAAGAAAAAGATTGTGAGAAAAGAAGAAAATAATGGTAACCAGCATGTTCTTAGTTTTCCACAATAATTTCTAGCCTTTTTACATGCCTGAAGGGTCGTATTATGTTATACCCACGGTCGTCCGTCCGTTAACAATTTCTTGTGTGTGCAACTCCTCCTACAGTTTCCATCAGAATTATTTGAAACTTGCCACAATGAATTTCCATGATGTCTGGTTGTACACCTGGGTCTTAGAATTTTGATCGCTGTTTGCGTTCCAAAATTATCTGCCCTTGATTTCTTAAATAACCAACTTTTCACCTTGAACTTTTGTTCAGGCCATAACTTCCATACCATAAAAGGTATCAAATTGAAACTACATACACTGATAAAACACATTATGGAGAAGTGCAGTGCACATGAAACATAACTCTGCTACTTTTATTTTTTGATTTATTGCCCTTTGTTGATTTTCAGTTTGAATTCTTGTCCAGGTCATAACTTCCAAACTGTAAAAGATAATAACTTGCAACTTCATACGCTGATAGAACCCATTATGGAAAAGTGCAGTGCACATGAACCATAACTCTGCCACTTTTATTTTTTGAGTTATTGCCCTTTGCTAATTTTCAGTTTGAATTTTTGTCTAGGCCATAACTTCCAAACTATAAAAGCTAATAACTTGCAACTTCATACGCTGATAGAACACATTATGGAGAAGTGCAGTGCACAAGAACCATAACTCTGCGACCTTTATTTTTTTAGTTAATGCCCTTTCTTAATTTTCTCTTTGAATTTTTGTCCAGGCCATAACTCCCAAACTTTAAAACCTATCATCTCGAAACTTGAAAGACTAATAGAACACATTATGAAAAAGTGCACTGCACAAGAACCACAACTCTGCCATCCTTGTTTTTGAGTTATTGCCCTTTGTTAGTTTTCTCTTTCAATTTTGTCTGGGCCATAATTTCTAAAATATAAAAGCTATGATCTTGAACCTTTCAAGACTGATAGAACACCTTGTGGAGAACAGCAATTCACAAGATTTGTAACTGTGCCACCCTTCATTTTTTAGCTATTGCCCTTTTATATTTTTCACATATCATGGAGATTAACTACTCTTTATTCATGGCCCTTCCATCATTTCAACTTTCAAATTTGCGAAGCTCTTGTTGATACAAGTTTTACTTACTGAAGCTATATTATATTGTCTGCAACGTCTTTCAATTATGAGCAGTTACAAAATTTTGTCATCTGGTCATAGTTAAAGAGGGTCTTGTCACAAACCATTTTTGGTGGGGAAACATCTAAATATAGAAAACTAGATCACCAAGATTAACACCCCTTCTGTTCACTTTGCACTTAGTCACCAGTAGGTCAACAAACCTTTACCAAAATAATAAAAGTGCAGCGGTTCTCTTGTTTTATATGAAAAGGACTATGGATTATATAAAGCAACCCTCTTTAACCCTTTACCTTACTACAAAATTTGGGATGTGACCAAATTGAAAGCATTTGTAAACGACAAATTAAACATTGATGAAATGATGATTTCTCTCTTTGATAGAGTAGAAAACACTGAGGGAAAAGGAGAAAATGCTGATTATCAGCATTTTCTCCTTTTCCAACAGTGTTTTCCAAAGACTTCTCATCTTTGATTGATTATGAGTAATTTCATCCTTTCCCACAGTGAAAACAACAATGAAATCCAATGAATGGTTTGAGAGAAGAAATTTTTCAAAGATTTTACTTTATAGCATAAAAGGAAAATGAGTCTCCCATAAAAGCCATGTTTTTTGACCGATCATTTTTTTTTTAAAGGAATTCTATAAACCTCTACCTAAGGAACATTCCTGCAAAATAATAATGCTATCCAATTAGCGGTTGGGGAGGAGAAGATTTTTAAAGGTTTTTACTTTGGTTGCCATGGCAACCTGAATTCTTCATGGAACATATTTGAAGAAATTTGAAAGAGGACCACCTAAGGAACATTCCTGTGAAATTTGGTAAAAATGTAATCAGTAGTTTCTGAGAGGAAGTTTTTTAAAGAAAAAGTTTACGGACGGACGAAGGAACGAATGAACAAACGGATGGAGGGACGGACGGACGGATGGATGGACGCACGCACGCACGACGGACACAACGCCATGACAATAGCTTGCTGGCCTTCGGCCAGTGCAGCTAAAAACCAAAATTTGGCTATTTCAAATGTATTTTTTCAGGATTAGACATCCCCTTATTGGACAGTGTAGATCAAAGATCAGACTATAATTATGTTCTGTGCAATCTGATTTTGATCAACACAGTCTGTAAAAGGTCCTTGAGTTGCACTTAACCCTTTACCCCATAAGGCATTTCTATGGTATCTCTAATTAACCCTAAATAACAGCAAGGATGAAGCTGTTTCTTATTTGTACATGACACCTTTTGATAGTGTAGAAAACATTGTGGCAAAAGGTGAAATTGCTCGTCACGAGTAATGTGTAGAAATGAGTATCTATGGAGTAAAGTGTTAAGAGCCTAAGAGTTAATACAATAAAATACTGTCAATGATATCACAGCTGCAACCACTTCACCTATACATGCTCTCCCAGCTTTTTTTTCCAGCACCTCTCACTATGATGTTCCTTAGTCATTGGTTGCTTTCCCCTTAATCATCTAGGCCATCATACACAGGTTATTCAAAAGCAAGATAGGAATGAATCCTGTTGCAATGTTGCATAAATTCTCTGAGAAGAAATTGGCAAGCTGGAATTTTGTACCAGCAACATGCTCCCTCAAATGTTATTACTGACTTAGCTACAGGCATTTTCATCTTTTCCCGCAATGTTGTTAAAAGTCGTCTCTTTCTCAGAATGCTTCTCTTCTGGTCACCTGCATTTTTTTCTTTTCCTACAATGTTTTCAAAAACCTTCAATGGTTTAACTCTTTATCAGACAACCTAGTCCAAATTGAAAGTATTTGCAGACAATTTATATACATATGACACAAATAATGAAATCTGATCCTGATAGGATAGAACACACTGTGGGAAAAAACTTCAAAAGAGTGAAAATGCTGGTTACCAGTATTTTATCCTTTTCCCACAGTGCTTTCAGAAGGCTTCTTCCTCAAGGGTGCTTAAAGTCGTTATTGAGTGGTAAAACATTTTCTTCTTTTCCTACAATGTTTTAGAAAGTCTACAGTGTTTTCAAAAGCCTTCTCTATTCAGGATTATTAAAACTCAGGATTATGTGGTAAGGTTAAAAGGAATGACAATATAGAAAGACAGAAATTCATAAAATAAACCTCATTTTATTTCACAATGCAGTTCTGTGCATATATATACATGTATTTAACAAAAATATTAAGTTCTCTGTGTGTGATTGCTTAAAAATCATTAGTTAATAACCTTTACAAAACGACAATATTTTTTGGCTGGTCCAAATTGAAAGCATTAATTTTGCAGACGACAAAATAAAAGTGATTGAAAAATTGAAATTTGTTTTGTGATGGGTAGAAAACATTGTGGGAAAAGAAGAAAATGCTGGTTACCAGCATTTTCTCCTTTTCCCACAATGTTTTCAAAAGGCTTCTATCTCAGGCACATAAAAACCAGGGATTGTTTGGTAAAGGGTTAAAACACAGTAAATTTGTATTCCTGTTAAAAAAATTAAATCAGTGTATACATTTTCACTTTTCTTGAACCTGAAGCTAATATTCTAACAATTAAAATATGTTGACAGTATTTGCAACTGACAAATATAGATCAACGGATGGTTATATGTATAACATGTAGGTCCACATTTTTCTCTTTTCCCATATTTTTTTTCAAAAGCTTTATACCTAAGGGAAGCCAAGCCCTGGTAGCTGATTCGGTAGCATGCAGGACTTGAGAACAAAAGGTCGTGGGTTTGATCCCTGGCTCGACCAATTTCTTTTAGGGGATTGCTGATAGTCATTGCCACAGGAATCATCATTCTCCCAACACTGGCTATTGTCCTGACAATAGTTATGTGGGAAAGCAGCCAGTGGTTTGGAAAGAAATCTGTGTAGAGTACTGGTAAAAGAGACTCCAGGAAAGCATGGATAGGTGAACTGGCCACTTTGACATAACTGAAATAATACTGAAAGTGGCTCTAGTCACCATACAATCAAAACAATCAACTGTACCAGCAGGTATTTTACTTTTACCACATGATCCCCTGTTTTATTAACCCAGTGGATGAATGCTTTTAAAGAATGAGGAAAAGGGAGAAAAATGCTGGTAATTAACATTTTCTGCTTTTCTCACAATCTTTTCTATCCATTCCAAGACATATCTCAGTATTTGGATGACATTTAATTTGCTGAAATGACAATTTTCCAAGGATGTCAGACACTTAGACCCCTGACCATTTAGACCCCTTAAAATTTGGATGACAATTAAACCCCTGAGACATATAGACCCCTATTTTATTGAGACACTTAGACCCCTCTCTTTCAAAAAAGAAAATTTACATATTTCTTGACTACGTTTATGGATTGTGTTACTTGTAAATATTTTCTTGTAACATAAAATAAGTATTTTGACTTTTGAGACCATACATGTATATTAATCCAGAAATATAGTAGTTGATGAAATGATTTTTAATTACTAACCAGGGCCATAAGAACAGGGGGACCCAAGAATATTCGTACATGTGGCACAGTGTATGTTTCGCGATTACGGACGCGTGAAAATTAGCTGGTTGTAAAGAATACATTGTATTATTGAAATCGAGCGGTAGTTTCTCGGGGTTAAAATCCACAGGTAAATTCCTCTTGGTACTGAAAATGGTGGTCATAGTTTCTGCATAGCGGGGTTCTCGTATTTCCGGGTTTATTATCATTGATCTTTAAGAAGGAAAAATTCCGTTCTGGCAAAAATCGTTCTTAATAGCGGGTTGCTCGTACTGCTGGGGTGGTCGGGAGGAGAGGTTTTACTGTATTTCAATAATTATGCAGAGATTCATTGTTCATTATAATAAGCCATAGTCTGTGAAAAAAGGGTTGAATTGATCCACAAAAGGAATCCAACCAGGTCCGCCTGCCTCAGATTTCTGCCAGTTGTTGGACAAAATTGACATTATGGATCAATAACAGAGCCATGCTCTTGCATAAGGGGACTTAATGATCACCGTGATAAATGATACTTGCTCAAGTCATCACATAATTATGTTACCAGCATTTTCTACTTTTTCCACAAAGGTTTCAAAAGACTTCTATCTCGGGGTCGTAAAAACTAGAAATTGTTTGGTAAAAGGGTTAAATACCGGTAACCGACTTAATCATGACGTAGACTGGTCCTTTGACAAACAAAACCTTGACTCACCTAGGCTGATACTTTTTAACAGATGCATTAAGACCCGTTTTCACAGAGCATGGCTCTATTACACGTTAACTTGGTATATAGATATAATTGCATAACAGAGCTCCATTAATTCTCTTTTCCCAGAGCATGGCTAAACTTATGTATTAGACCTTTTCTTACAAACGAAGTCCAAAACAAAAAAAACAAATGCATAGCAGAAATACAGGGACCAGGCAGGATTCAAACCTAGAATGCCCAAACCATAACCAATGAACAAAAGAGAATTCTTCCTAACACACATGTTAGGTATCATATTTAAACCAGGATGAAGTCATGCATGTAGGAGTGGTCTCCCATAACACCCCCTCATCATGTATAGGTGACTCAAAGCCTTATTAGGCAGAAAGTGCATTTAATGGATAACAAATGGGATTAATGGCTCAATGGCCAATCCCTAATAAGTCCCCATCTGACAAACGAAGTACGTAACAAAGAAACAAATGAATAATTGCTTAGCAGAAATACAGAGAGCAGGAAATATCCAAACCTGAAAGGCCACCACTATAAACACCGAGTCAAAGAGAATTCTCCCTAATGCAGATTTTAGGTTTTGTATTCGAACCAGGAGGGATGAAGCCATGCATGAAGGAATGGTCTCCCTTAACACTTTCACTAAACTCTTTTATCACAGTGTAAAAAAGAAATGTCATTTGGAATGTATAACATATATCTCCATTGCATTGTTGACCATTTTACCAGATGACAAAATGTTAGACACGTCTGTGATGAAAACTTTTGTATATAGCAAAGTAGTAGTGGCCTAAAAGATCGGACCTATCTTTGAAAGGATAGAAAACATTTTGGGAAAGAGGAAAAATACTGGTTACCAGCATTTTCTCCATTTCCTACACTGTTTTTAAAAAGCTGTTTTTCTTGAGAATATACTGGTAAAGGTTAATCTCAAATTAATGCTTGAGTATTATATTAATTCATTCATAAGATCCAGGTACCTGAGAGGTCAACTTTGAAGAAATCTTTGGAATGGTCATACAAAGCCCCAGATACAGGGAGTGAACTTGATTTCAAAATTGATAATATCAACCATTCTCCTCTAAACCCTATAATGTGGGTACTCATTAGAATTGTCTCATTGAGATAATTCTAATGAGAACCCATGACATAGTGTTTTGAAGAGAAATAATGGAGTTAGAATACTAACACTCTCTCTTATCGTGAGCTCTGATCATATATCTACATATCAGACAGCTATATAAACAAATTTGGAGTGTAACAAGACTCAGTTTTTGCAAAA
This sequence comes from Tridacna crocea, assembly GCA_943736015.1. Classification (NCBI taxonomy): domain Eukaryota; kingdom Metazoa; phylum Mollusca; class Bivalvia; order Cardiida; family Cardiidae; genus Tridacna; species Tridacna crocea. The sequence continues at coordinate 33,766,034 of OX031063.1, read as the reverse complement.
TATTTCAGGCCATTCTAAAAAACATGAGGTCCATTGGCTTTAAAGTGCTCACCTGAGTAAAGTCATCAACAGTTGATAAAACTAGAGAGATCCTAGTTTTATTGATGTAAAACACACAAGTGTAAGTGACCTACTTTTTGATCCAACATGGCCAATTGCCCAAATTGTCCAAGATATCATCTAATACAAACATTCTGACCAACCGTTACGTATATCAGGCTGAAAAGGTAGCCTATACAACTCATACAAGGTTTTTTCTCGAAGACTTGGCCTGGCCTACTTTTGACCAAAAATAACCCACTTTCGAACCTGTCCAAGATAACCATCTAGATAATGATTCTGGCCAAGTTTCAAGAGTATCAGGCTGAAAAATGTGGCCTCTAAAGAGCCCACTAGGTTTTTTTAAGATTTGGCCAAGTGACCTACTTTTTGACCTGACATGACCCTATGTCGCACTTGTTTGAAATATCATCAAGATAACAATTTGACCTAGTTTCTTGACTATCAGGCTATAAATAAGGCCTCTAGAGTGTACACATGATTTTTCTAATATCTGCCTCTGTGACCTACTTTGTGACCCCATATGACGTTGTTTTGAACATGTCCATGATAACATCAAGACAAACTTACTCACAAACTTTCATGAGTACCAGGCTGAAAATGAGGCCTCTGAAGTCCACAAAAGTTTTTTTTTTAGATTTGGCCAAGTGACCTACTTTGACCTGACGTAATTAAATTTCAAACTTGGGTGAGATATCATCAAGGCAACATTCTGGTCAAGTTTCAAAAGTGTTAGGCGAAATATATGAACTTTTAAGTGCACACAAGTTTTTTTTTGAAGATTTGGCTAGGTGACCAACTTTTCAACCCAATATGACCCAATTTTATACTTACATCTATTTAAGACTTTATCAAGACAAACATTCTGACCAAGTTTCAAGAGTATCAGACTGAGAATGTGGTCTCAAGTCCACACAAGGTAAATGTTCACACCCACACAGCAGGTGACAGACGCAACACACAGCATAATCACAAAAGCTCACTTTTGGCACTTTATGCTAAGGTGAGGTAAAAAAAGAGGAAGTACAGACCTAAAACTTTACAGTACAGTACAAGTTTTCTGATCACTACTATCAGCATAAGCACCTTTAAAATTTCTTCAGAATCTGAAGGCTAAAAACATGAAACCCTTCACCACATTATTCCATTTTTAACCCTTAACCAAACAATCTCTGGTTTTTCCAACCATGAGATAGAGGCCTTTTGAAAACATTGTGGGAAAAGGAGAAAATGCTGTTTACCAGCATTTTCTCCATTTCCCACAATGTTTTCTACCATTCATAAAACAAATTTCAAGTTTTCAGTCACTTTCATTTTGTTGTCTGCAAACGCTCTCAGTTTGGAGGAGTCTAAAATTTTGTTGTTTGGTTAAGGGTTAATGAAAAGAAAGACTTTTGAACTAAAAATGAGAAAATGCTGTTAGCCAGTATTTTCTCCTTTTCCTACAATGTTTTCAACCCTTTCAAAATCAAATTTCATTTCTGAGTCAAATCAATCTTGTCGTAAGTGTATGCTTTCAATTTGGACTATTCTCAAATTATATAATGTGGTAGAGAGATAAAAAAGGATTTCATAAAATACATGTAGCAGTTATCATGAACACTCCTGTTGGATTCACAAAAACAGATATCAAGTCATCAGGCTTGTACTTTCCCAGCCAGTGTCCATCAAATGTCTCTGTGATGTTATAACCTTTCTGATTGGTCAGTCCAAAAAATTTTGCAGAATTTTCCACATGTTTTGGAACACCTCCAGCACCAAGGTTAAGGAACACAATAGCAAAACTACCATGTGGAAGAATTGGTTTTCTCCAGATCTGAATATTTTCATTCTATAAGAGATGAAAGAAAAATTATGATATAAGTGATATAAAAGTTTTAAAAAACAAAACTGTCTTAACTTTGTATATGTAGTAAACCTAACACAATGATCTTGGTAATGCTGTTGAAAATCAACACTGTATCCCATTACTATGACTGATTAATATGACCAAAATAATCTTGAATACAGTATAATATGGGTTAAACTTGGCTCAAAATATGAGATTTGTCTGTGAAAGGCTCAAAAACACTGTTGGAGAAGGAAAAAAAAATGCTGGCTACCAGCATTATCTCCTCTTCCCAAACAGTTTTGTAAAGCCTTCTCTGTAAGGATTGACAAAACTTCGGTTTGTGCGGTAATGGGTTGAAGGTAAATAACAATAATTAAAAAATAACACCATACCACAGCTGCTACCAATGTGCCTTGTATTCCTTGCTTGTCCTGGTTTATAGCAATCAGTCTCTCATTCTGCAATATATCCTTTGACCATGTGTGCATGTTGCAGACATCTGCACTGATAATTAAAGGGGCTGCGAAAATAGCCCACATTGCCATCTGGGCTCTCTCTTGATCATAGCTTAGTCCATAATTGCCAATAACTAACTAAAAAAGAGAAAATAATACATAAAATGTGTAAACAAAAATTCTTTTCTCACTTTTTAACTTAAAACAAAATTAAGGACTTTTCCAAATTGAAAGCATTTGCAGACAGCATACTAAGCATGGCTCAAAAACTGTAAACGAAAACATGAAAAAATGCTGGCAAGCAGCATTTTCTACTTTTTCCCAACTTTGGGAAAAAGTTAGTTGTCTTCCTCAATCAGGGTTGGGAGACATATTGTTTTTTCCCTTGCGCTCATCTGTCTGTCCATCACAAATTGTGTCTGCTCTATTACTCAAAAGCCTTTTAAGATATTTTGATAAAACTTTACTCATCAAATTTTGTTAATCACCACGTGTTGAAGTGTCATGCACAAGAACCTTAACTCTGGCTAGCATATCATTTATTTCCCTTTGATTATTGTCCTTACTCACTTTATGTACAATTTCGTTTTCACAATAGAAATCTGGGAGAAAATGTTATTAACTTTATCAAGGATTATTAATCCTTCTGACACCAAAAATTGGGGGAGGGGGAAATCATTTTTTTTTTTTCTTTTTGTAGAAAACAAATTCAAGTTACTACTAGGTGTTGTGTGGTAAAGGGTTATCAAAATTGCAAAAGAATTCGGTTTGCCAAATATTTTAGGAAAATTTAAAGATAACCGTATGTCAGATACAATATTCATGTAGCAACTTGAAATTTGTTGGTGATCTTGACCTTACTCAAGCTGAACATGTACAAAAACATTGTGTGAAAAGGATATAAATGTTTCAACAAGTATATAATCTATGAATTATGATTTCAGTACTAGACTATATTGTCCTACGCTTGTTTCATAAGTTTTCTCTCACTTTCATCCTTGGTTTTCAATCATTATACAAGCTTCATCTATTTCTTTAAAAACATCTTTCTAAATCAATTGCAATAAATCATTTAGTACATAAATGCATAGATGAAATTCCATCGGAGGTGTTAAAAAATGATGCAACGATACTTTTCCTACATGCTTTATATAATCATTGTTTTGACACAGGGATACTACCTTCCGTATGGAACAAATGTATCATAAATCCAATCCCCAAATGTGCAACATCTGATCCAAGAGATCCTTTATCATACAGGGGCATCTCTCTCGCTTGCACGATGTATAAAATTTATTCTAAAATCTTAAATGATAGATTATCCACCTGGGCTGAATCTAATAATATTTTATCGGATGAGCAGAATGGTTTCCGTAAGAAGAGGAGCACTGTAGACTATATTTGTAGTCTTGTAAATTTGATTGAAACCCGTAAAAAGCAGAAACAATCGACGTTTGCTGCTTTTATAGACTTTCGTACGGCATATGATTTTATAAACCGAACGAAACTATGGAACAGATAAATTGATATAGGTTTGACGGGCAAAATGTTAAACGCTGTGAAATCGTTATACTCATCTGTAGCTGCATGCATTCGGGTTAATTCTTTTGTAACAGACTGGTTTCCTGTAGACAGCGGTCTAAAACAAGGTTGTGGGTTATCTCCCTTATTGTTCAATTTATACATAAATGATCTCGTCCTGTACTTAAAGGCACTGGATATTGGTATAAGAATTGACAATGAGAAGGTCTGTATCCTTCTTTATGCTGACGACGTGGTTCTACTGGCTGAAAGCGAGTATGATTTACAGGTGCTACTTAATGCGTTAAACGACTGGTGCTGTGCTAACGATATGCAAATAAATCCCGATAAAAGCAATGTTATACATTTCCGATCTCCATCGCAGATTCGGTCAGAATACATTTTTACTTGTGGCACAAGTGTTCTATTAACTGTTGACAAATATAAGTATTTGGGCCTAGTATTACAAGAACATCTTGATTTAAATGTAACTGCCAGAATGGTAGCACAAAGTGCGAGTAGAGGTTTAGGATTGCTTATTGCCAAATGTAAGCTTCTTGGTGGCGTTTCCTATGATGTTTTCACTAAACTTTATGACTCTTTAGTTTGGCCTATAATATCATACGGGGCTTGTGTGTGGGGATTTAAATCGTTTTCTTGCATTAATGCAGTTCAGAATCGAGCTATGAGATTCTACCTAGTAGTTGGTAAATACACGCCAAATGCTGCTGTTTATAGGGAAATGGGTTGGGTTCCACCCATTGTTCGTCAGTGGAAATCAATTGCTATTTTCTGGGCGCGCCTTTCTCAGACAAATAACTCCCGATTGAATAAACGTATTGCAGTATGGGCTAACTCTCAATCTATGCATTGTAAAAACTGGTTTTATTTTGTTAAAAAACAATTTTTGTCTCTTAATCCTAATTTCGATCTTGATTTGTCCGGCTCATTACATAAATTTTCATTTACGCAAGAAGTCGAAAGAACGTCTATGGATTTGTTCATAACCGAATGGTTAACAACACTGAATAGTACTACCGGTACATCCGGAAAGGGTCGTAACAAATTACGTACATATAGAACTTTTAAACACGAATTTAAAACAGAAGAATATTGTAAATTGATTCTACCGCCAAGTCATAGATCAACGCTTTGTAAATTTAGATGTGGGGTAGCTCCTATACGAATAGAAACTGGCCGCTTTGAGAACCTGAAATTGAATGAACGTAAATGCCCCTTTTGTAGTGCAGTCAAGGATGAGTCACATGTTTTATTAGAGTGCAATGTTTACAATGATCTGAGAACTAATTTATTTTCAAAAGCAGTAGAAATTAAACCGAACTTTTCATTTCTAAGCAAACCAGATCAACTAAGTCTTTTATTATCCAATCAGTACCTGATAAAATTTTGTGCCAAAACCTGCCTAGACATTCTTAAGCTAAGGTCATTTTCTGTCAGTAAATAACAATATTTCTTATCTCCATGTTCTTTTTCTTTTTTTTTTACCTCTACAAGATTCAGCTGCTGATTTATAACAAATATCCCAGGACAGTATCCGAGCGATCCGAAGACTACAACACGAAACTAGCCATAAACTGTAGTTTTTAAATACGTTTTAAAAATTATGTTTTATGGTAAAATCCGCAACTGAACTTTACCACTTATGTAGAATATGTAGAATATTTTATGCATTGTTTTTATGATAGTCTCTTATAATTCTATATAGAATGGTCATGTACATGTACTTCCATGTCTTTTATATCAGTTGTAAATATTGTTGTACATGAATGAGACTTTAATAAAGATTATTATTTTTATAAATCATGGTGGAACATGGAAAAATAGTAAATACAAAATTCTAAATGCAATTCACCATATCTGGATCATTCCATCCTCCAGGGCCAGCAAATGATCGAAACTCTTTTTCATACTTTGCGTAATGGTTTATAATCCCTTCGACACTTTTCCAAGAGTCATTCACATCAAAATAATTACGCCACATGTTACATGTGTCCTTGACAGCTGAGTAATTTGTCTGAAAATGAAGTAATAATATAATGTGTCCTTATCCTTGTCTAAATGATGTAAAGCCCTTAACTCTTTACTAAGGAACAAAATTTTGGACTAGTCTAAATTAAAAGCATTTGCCGACAATAAAATAAAGGTGAATCAAAAATTGAAATTTGATTTGGGAAGGGCAGAAAACATTGTGGTTACCAGCATTTTCTCCTTTTCCCACAATGTTCTAAAAAGCTTTCTTTTTCAGGGTCATCAAAAGTCTGGACTGTGTGGTATAGAGTTACTCAAAAGCCTTTTAAGATATTTTGATAAAACTTTACTCATCAAATTTTGTTAACCACCACGAGTTGAAGTGTCATGCACAAGAACCTTAACTCTGGCTAGAAGTAAACAATAAGGTTGTCCAATGCTAAGTTGCAGACTTAATTCTAGTTTTATGATTCATTTCTGCCTCTGATGGAACTTTTGTAAATTTTATGTACATTTTCAGACATGTGATAATAATATCCATACATGTACGTTCAAAAGGTGTGAATTAAATTTGCCTACAACTTGCACAAATTTTATTTACTTTGGCTCACAATTGGGCCTTAACCCATTACCACACAATCCCTACTTTTGACAACCCAAAGAAAGAGGCCTTTAGAAAACATTGTGGGAAAAGGAGAAAATGCTGGTAATCAGCATTTTCTCCTTTTCCCACAATGTTTTCTACCCTTAACAAAACAAATTTCAAATTTTCGGTCACTTTTCTTTTGTCATTTGCAAATGCTTTCGATTTGGAGTAGTCTAAAATATTGTCATTTTGTAATGAGTTAAATTGTGATTTTTTTGAAAATTCATATAATTTTTGATAATCAAAATGAAATGCACATACCATCAATTCAATCTATATTGAACAATCAAGCGTATAAACATTTTTACAGAGAAAGCCTTTCTGAAAACAATGCATGAGATGCAATTTATCCTTTTCTCACTATGTTTTTCTACTCTATCAGGCAAATTGCAATAATCTTCAATTTTGTTTTTTCAAACACTAGTTTCCTAACAATTATATGGTTTGAAATAAGGTTATGCAAGGATTATAACGACATAATAAAAGGGAAAGTTACCAGCCTGACTTTTACGATGTACTCATTTTATTTTGGACTACTATTTGGCCCTAAAAACTGTTAATTCTTTACAAAACAGCAACTGTTTAGGCTTGTCCAAAATGAAAGTATTTGCAGACGACTCAATAAATGTGACTCAAAAATATAAACTTAACTTTGGCAGAGTAGAAAACAATGTGTCTAAAGGAGAAAATGCTAGTAACCAGCATTTTTTTTCTTTTTCGTACAAAGTTTTCAGAAGACTCCTTTCTCAGGGTTGTTAAACCCATAGACTCTTTGATAAGGGATTAAAGTTTAGATAAGCTCAGATGATAAAGGCATTTATTTCATATAATCACAGAATAATTTCTTTTCCAAAGATACCCACTTTTACGCCTTTTTGAAGGTCATACAAGGGCCACTCACAGGAATAAAGCATAGGTCGTCCAGTTTTTTTCAAAAAATCCCTCATAGCTGGATAACCATATATAGCATCTTTCACATCTGAGTTACATCCATCAAACTTTACCAAGTCTATTTCCCAGTCAGCAAATGTTTGAGTATCTAGCTGCATGTAAAACTCACTCCCAGGGTAACCAGCGCAAGTCTTTGTACCAAAGTCTTCATAGATTCCAAATTTTAAGCCTTTTGAATGTACCTAGAGGAGAAATCAGTATTTTATCATTGAACCTTTTAAATAATAATCCAGAGTTTTACCAACCATTATGAAGAAGACTTGAAACATTGTGGGAAAAGGAAAAGATGCTGGTTACCTGTATTTTCTCCTTTTGCTACAAAATTTTCTACCATTTAAAGGACAAATCCCGAAAATTAAGCCTTTCTAAATTTGTTGTCTGGAAACATTCCAACAAAAGTGAAAAGGGTCTTAGATGGTTTCATTTGGTAAAATGTGAAAACCATATCTCTCATAACTGTGTAAAAATGGAAATGTAACCAAATTCTACAAGAATAATATCCAAGTTACATGCATTTTCTCCATTTCCCAAATGTTTTCAGCAGCCTTTCTTTTTTCTTTTTTTGAGTCCTAAATAAGGCCTATCAAAAATATCTGTGTTTAAAGGTGGCCCTTCAGATTCTGGGACGGAAATTTTATAAAAGTACAAAAAAAAATCATCCTTATGCTCCCAAAGTCTTATAATTTTTCTGTCATAAAACCCCAGTAGTCGAAAAACATCTAACAACAAGAGAAATTAGAGATTCACTACAGCCAAGGTCGACACCTACGGGAAACACAATCTTTTTTTACATGAGCAACTCGCTCCTTTATATACCTGAAATAAACATACCAAGATTCAAACGTATCGTACAAAGAAGACGTTAAGGAAAATAATTACATGTTTGTTATGTTATGGAATTTAAGCATCATTAGTCATGTGCAAGTCACTTAACATTCCCACAATGCTTTTTTAATTTTTGGCGCAAAATCTAAAATACCATAGCTTAAGAGGCTACGTAGCCTTTTAAGGGAATACCATAATTTTTTTTTTTTTTTTTTTGTAAATTTATGTTTCTTACTTATTGATGATTTGTATTGTTTTTTCATATAAATTTCATTGATAAATATATATTTTTTAATATGGTGTTATGTGAAAATTCTAAATACCCACCTTTAAGTTTTCCCGACCCCCATCTAGAAAATGCTGCCAACCCTAAGCATGTCACGCTATGATTGAAAAGAAAAAAAATCTGTCGGTATGATTTTAGTATGGGGTCCTACTTTCAACACCTTTGACCAAAATCCTTAACACAGATTTTTTTTGTTAGGCCTATAAGAACCAAGAAAGAAAGCTTAAGAAAAAATGTGAGAAAAGGAGAAATGCTGGTTATCAACATTTTCACCTTTTCACAAAATGTTTTCTTTTCATCAACCTTATATTTCTGAATTGTTAGTACAGAGGATTGTATGGAACAGGTTAATTCCATAGTAAGATCAGACTTTCACTGAAACAATTACACAACAGAAATTATTTTCAGATCCTTAACTCTTTACCAAACGACAAAATTTTAGACTGGTCCAAATTGAAAGCATTTGCAGATGACATATTCATTTGTTGTCAAAATGCTGATTTCTTTTTTTCAAAGGGTAGAAAACATTGTGGGAAAAGGAGAAAATGCCGGTTACCAGCATTTTCTCCTATGTTTTCAAAAGGCCTCTTTCCCAGGGTCGTTAAAAGTATGGATTGTTTGGTAAAATATTAAATAATTTGGAACAAGGACAAAAAACAAGAAAAAATTACAGGAAAGAAATAGTCTTTTGAATGTGTGGAAAATAGTATGATAAAACAAAAAGGCTTAATCATACCTTCATAATTATAAGCATCAGCTCCTATTTGAACAATATTTTTAACAGCTGCCCAAAACAGGGCATAGAACATTGTATGCCTATGGATTAACCCTTTACCACACAGCAAAATTTTAGACTATCTACTATGAAAGCATTTGCAGCCACCAATTTCATAGCAGCTAAAATGGCGCAATATTTCTTTGATAGGGTTGAAAACTTTGTGGGAAAAGGAGAAAATGCTGGTTACCAGCATTTTCTCCTTTTCCCACAATGTTTTCAACAGGCTTCTTTCTAAGGGTTGTTAAAAGTCATCACTGTATGGTAAAGGCTAATAAGAACTTACGTAATCTGCTAGTGATTTCATACCATTGGGAAATCTAACAGGGTCAGGCTGTAGGCGTCCATCACTGTCTCTGCTCCTTGCAGGCCAACAGTCATCTATTGTAATATACTCATAGCCCTTTGCCAAGAATCCGTTGTTAACTAAACAGTCAGACATCCGCTTTATGAGAGATTCACTGAAAATAGTGAAATTATCAAAGAGTACTTATTTACCCTTGACCATAAGACAAAAATTTAAACCTAAAGCAGTTGCAAATAACACAAATTGTGGATGAAAATATTGTTGGAAAACGGGGTAAATGCCAGGATTTTCTCCTGTTTTCACAATGTTCCAAAATTAACTGATTGATTGAGTTGGAGTTTAGCGTCGTTTTGACAACTTACATCATATCACTGCGGTCAGAGGACCTTGGCATGTGTTTCCCCCGCTTTCTCACACAAGTATTAACTACAGCTTTCTTTCCAAGATGATGACTACTTTTACACATATCTGCATCAGCACTTGCAGAAAACAAGATAAACATAAGTAAAAAATTGAAATTTGTTTCCAGCAGGGTAGAAAATATTGTGGGAAAAGTAGAAAATGCTGGTTACCAGCATTTTCTCCTTTTCCTACAATGTTTTTAAAAGGCTTCTATCTCAAGGTCGTAAAAACCAGGGATCATTTGGTGAAAGGTTAAACAAAAGGAAAATATCTTACCTTATACAGTCATCAGGATAGGTTTTACAGTCAGTTGTACATCTGTATCGCTGCCATGTCAACCAGCCCATGGGTGGAGTTTTTGCTAAACCGTTGTCAAGGCTCCTAACCATGGTAACAAAGGTCACCAGAAAGGTCAACACAAGCTGTTGTATATTCATGTCCATTGACTATCTGACAAGCAGTTTATACAGTATCTCTGAAAACAAAAATATATGAGTGCCATGTTCTGTGAAAAGGAGACTTCATGTACCTCCATGATACATTATACCAATCAAGTCTTGCACAATATAGGAACCTTAACCTTTATCAAACAATCCCTGGTTTTTACAACCCTGAGATAGAAGCCTTTTGAAAAAATTGAGGGAAAAGGAGAAAATGCTGGTAACCAGCATTTTCTCCTTTTCCAACAATGTTTTTTGCCCTGCCGGAAACCATTTTCCATTTTTTAGTTATGTTTATTTTGTCATCTGCAAGTCCTTTCATTTTGGACCAGTCTAAAATTGTGTCGTTTGGTAAAGAGTTAAAAGCCATTGTGTCCAGCAAACTATTGAATCAATAGATAAAATGGTCCTTTGACATGTAGAAACTTGATCAAAAGCATGAAATTTTGACCCTTGTCAGCTCAAATGGCTTGCCAAGGTTGGCCTTGGTCAATGTTTTTTTTGAAGATGCATTTAGGCCCTTTTTCAAAGAGCAAAGATCATGTCATTTTTCAAAGAGAAATTCTTACTTAGTCGAGCTCTTTCCCTTTAACTCTTTACCAAATAACAAAATTTAAGACTGGTCCAAATTGAAAGCACTTGCAGTTGACAAATTTAATATAAAAAAAGGAATTTGTTTCCAGCAGTGTAGAAAACTTTGTGGGAAAAGGAGAAAATGTTGGTTACCAGCATTTTCTCCTTTTCCCACAATGTTTTCAAAAGGCTTCTTTCTCAGGGTCACTAAAAGTTGGGATTGTGTGGTAAAGGGTTAAATAAGTCAAGAATGCCTTTCCAAACGCACAAAACCAATATTATGTACATTGCTAGTACACAGAGTGGGATGCAGTAAGAGTTTCTAAATCCGAGTTTGATTACTTCCTTCCTTGTCTAACGTTACTCTCTTCCCAATGACAAAACCTGATGTGCATACTGTTCCAAATTGAAAACATTAATTTTGCAGCTGATTTATCAAATCAGAGCTCCAGACAGAGGGAATGATTTTGATCTCATAACTGAAAATATTAACCCCTTACCAAACAATCCCTGGTTTTCACGACCCTGACATAGAAGCCTTTTGAAAATATTGTGCAAAAAGGACGAAAATGCTTGCTACCGGCATTTTCTCCTTTTTCCACATTGTTTTCTACCTTTCACAAAACAATTTTCCATTTTTTAGCCACTGTTATTTTGTCCTCTGCAAATGCTTTCTATTTGGATCAGTCTAAAATTTTTTCATGATTTTGTAAAGGGTTAATTATTCTCCACTAAACTCTATGTTATGGAAACTCATTAGAACTGTCTCATTGAGACAACTCTAATGAGTACCCACAAAATAGGGTTTTGAAGAGAAATAATGACTACAGAATAACATCACTCCCTCTTATCTAGGGGTCTGATCAAGTGAAAGTCAAGTATTAAAATTTGCCTTGGGAAGGATTGAAAACATCAGGAGGAAACAGAGAAAATGTGGTTTTTGGTGTTTTCCCTTTTTTCCCCACAATGTTTTCAAAACTCTTTTTCCTCCATGTTATTCAAAATTGGGATTGTATGGTAAACACATCTAGTAAAACGTCTCATGCTGCATTTCATATTTCACCTCTTCAACAAATTTACAACAGAATGATTTGAAAACATCCTTAAACTTTTACCACACAGTCCCAAATTTTGATGACCCTGAGAAAGAAGCCTTTTGAAAACATTGTGGGAAAAGTTGAAAATGATGGTTACCAGCATTTTCTCCTCTGCCCACAATGTTTTTTACTCTACTGGAAACAAATTTCTTTTGTCGGCTGCATCATGTGCTTTCAATTTGGAGTGGACTAGTCTAAAATTTTGTTGTTTGGCAAAGAGTTAATCAAAAGAAGTTTAAAGATACTAAATTGTTGCAAAGATATTACTACTTACCTGCAACCTTTATTCCTACCAGATTGCTTTCAAAATGGTTTGTTACAAGACAAAAAGCAAAAGAAAGTGTTAGAGGTAATGAGTTAACTCTTCACATAACAACAAAGCAAAGTCTTTTCTTATTCCACCAAATTAAAGGCATTTTGCGGATGATAAAGTAATTTTGGCTCAAAAAATGGCTGCTGTCTTTGAAATAGATAACTGTTGGAAAAGGCAAAAATGTGGGTTACCAGTATTTTCTTCTTTTCCCACAATGTTTTCCTCTTTTGTAGTATGATTAACACAAAGCATTGATTGTTTAAGGATTAATGGATGAAAGGTTGTCACAAGACCAGTAACAGCTGTTATGTTACTTGTTCTCTCATTCACCTTTATTGCTCTTTACAAGATACATGTAGCAAAACAAATAGCCCAGTCCTTTTTATATATAAATTATTTCATAGGCAAAATCTTACATGTGGCTCAAACGGCACAGTCAGACTTCAATTAGGTAGGAAACATTTTCCCATTAACTTTTTAAAAACTGTCTTTTAAAAGCAGGCTGAACTGGGTCAAGTAATGTTAATTGATGTGATCCAGTAGTGTAAAGGTAGAGTGTCTGCCTCTAACATTATTGGGTCCGGGTTTCATATCCTGTGGTGAGCTGGTTCAGCCCTTGGATCTACCCAAATCATAATGCCAATACTGGTTCACATTTTTTGGGAGCAGTCATGGAGAGTGATTGATAAAGGCTTTCAGACCATGTTTCACAATAAATGGAAAACATATTTCATGGCTTAAACCTTTGTACCAAACAACACTGAGTTTTAAGACACTCAATGCTTTTGAAAACATTGTGGTAGAAGGAGAAAATACTTGTAACAAGCATTTTCACCTTTAGCCAAACTACCTTCCCTTTGAAAGATAGCTCTCATTTTCGTTGACAAAGAACAATCCATGTTTCCTATAGAAACTTGCAAACCATGTTTTTATCACAATCTGTAAACAGTTTATTGTTACAAACATCCCAAATATATATTGTATTGATAATTTAGATTTAAAACATTCGTCACACATCTTTTCTTGTGACAATTAGATTGTACATGTATAATTTACTTCCTGAAACTGAAAGTGTGAGCATAGCAAAAGTGACCAACATTTCAAAGCAAAAAATCATATTTAGCATAATTCTTAATTATTGCAGCGCTTGCTTTTTTACTCAAAGTTATTTATTACAAGTAACAACAACATGCTAGCGTTATGACAGAAGCAAGATAGATAATTTTGTAACAGTTAAAATTCTATGTACAAATGAAAATAAGCTATCCTATACCTCTGTGAAGTTCAATACTTTTGGTACTTTGCTTGTCAGATGTGGCACTGGTTTTTATGAAAATTTGAGAAAACGAATAATTGTTCCGTTCTGTTGCACTCGATTTTGAATCGTGCAATATAAAATTAGTTTATATCACATACCTACTATAATACAGAATAGGTCATTACACTATAATTTGTGAGAGATAACCCAAAGCTGTACTTAAATACACGAGCTTTCAACCGAAATCGTTCAAGGAATAATCAGGAAGGCGGACGTTTTGACACTACTTGGACAATTCCTTCTAAGACGTCTTGTATAAATCATTATTATATACTTTGTACTTCCACGGGATGAAAGTATGCAATATTTTTTCCTTGTTATATACTTTGATAATGTTCCCATGTATTTACACTGGATGAAAGTGTAATATTTTTCCATATTGCATACTTTGATCATATTAGCCTTGTGGTTTGTTGGTTAAAAGGTAGCCCTTCAGATTTTGGGATAAAAATTCTACAAAAATACAAAAAAAAAATTTTTATACTCCCAAAGCCTTATAATTTTCATTCATAAAATCCCAGTAGTCGAAGTCCATCCGACAAAAAGAGAAATTAGAGATTTACTACAGCCCAGGTCGACGCCCACGGGAAACACGGTCTATTTTTACATAAGAAACTTGCTCATTTACATACTGGAAATACAGAGACAAAGCTTCAAACATAGTATCCGAAGAAGATATTACAGAAAATAATTACATGCTTGTTATGTTATGGAATTTATGCGTCATTGGTCACGTGCCAGTCACTTAACATGCCCATAATGCTTTTTTAAACTTTTTGGCGCGAAATCTAAAAATAGCTTAAGGGGCTACATAGTTTTTTTTTTTGTAATATTATGATTCTTAATTATTGATGATTTGTATTGATTCTGCATATAAATTTCAGTGATATATATATTATCTAATTTGTGATGTTGAAAACCGAAATACCCACCTTTAAGGTAGTTAAAGTTTGATGAAGAAGAATTACAGATTTTAACAGAGTAAACAAACACTGTATGGAAACTCTGTACGGGAAATTTCTTCGGTGAATTCAAGATGGCGGACACGTGTTATTGACAAAGTAAGTGTCGTTTAATTTTGGACCAAACTTGTTTCAAATTGCATCCCCTACAACGAATAAGGTACCAATCTAAAGAGCTTTGATTGAAAAATCAAGTGATAGTAGCTTATGAGAAAACGGGAGTGCCTCTTGTCCGTAATCTCGCGCTGAACATGATGTTTTGTTGAAGTTGAATAACTAAGCGGGAGACCAGAAGAAAACTGGCTTTATTTGATCGAATAGAAAGCTTATGATAAAAGAATGTGACTCGATCGGTGGGGAAATGTCATATTCTTACAACTGTACCAAAATACGTTGCTTATATTTATTGATTTAGCTGTTATAAAGTTTTGAAATTTTGCATGGTGTACTCTTCGGTGCAAACCGAAACTAAACTGCTGTACGGTTGGGTGATCGGAATTTCTGTACGCTTCGGTCACAAATATGAAGTCAAAAATCTGTACGCTTCGGTGAAAACGATTAAGGGAGGAAAAAAGGAAATGTACGAACAACCTACATGGGTCATTTACTTGATGTTTTTATGTTGAACTCAAAGAAACTTGATGTATAAATCTGCAACTTCGTACACTAAAATGGCTCGTTATTGAGAAATGCTGAGCAACGTGAACAGAAGCATCTTGTATACATGTATAATAAATATATGGGCCTTTAACATAAAAATAATAAACTTAAGGTTTTTGTCTTGGTCTGACACCAAAAATATAGAAGCCATCCATAGTTTAAACTTCAAAGACCTATCATGTGAAAAGCGAGATATAGAACCGTACCTTCTTTATCATCATTTATTGATCAGGGGTCCTCCGTGGGACAGAGGGTAATGTAGATTTTTAGTAACTTTTTGTGGATGGTGTTGGTTAGAATTCAACAAAGGGCACTGGTTATGTTTGTATGTCTGTTGGCGACGCATTTTTAGAGCCCACGCCCAGTGCTGGTGAACACATGAAGCACTTTCACAGCAAACTTCGTGTTGATCGTACTAGAACCAGTTGGAAAGCCATATAAAGCCCGAATCAAACGATGACACATCTCTGAGCTTTGGCTTGACTTTTCAAACACTAAGAACCGGCAGTGAAAAATGCAATACAAAACTCCTTTTTGCACTGCCTTGTAGCTATATAGCTCATTTTTAATTTACATTGATATCGCCTAAGTGATCATTTGTTATTCTTTATACCCTTAGAGACCTTTTAAAGAAGATAATCGTATGCCTGTTGTTAAATTCACATTTAAGAGTTTTGCTTTAGCATAAATTATCTTTTTTTTCATTTATTGAAACTCATTTTTCATGAATTAATAGAACTGAGAAATTCAGCCTAGAAGAACCATATCTCTCTTTTCATTTAGGGAAAAAACCCACTAATTTCAACCCTAATTTTCAAAGTATCAAATCCTTTGACTAGAAACTCTGGATGATTATACAACACACTCAGGCAACTCGGTCTTCATTACATCGTTTTCTGAGTTACAACCCCGTTATATCATCCTTTTGTAAACATTTCCAATGGACACTGTCCTTATTCCGTAGCTTTCATTTTAAAGCTTTTATAAACTCTCACTTTTATGTTTCAGTTACACGGATGAGGAACTACTTTAGTGATTTTTTTTTCTTCTGCTTTCAGTGTTCTACTATAGAATTATATCCATGGAACTTAATGTTTTTTGTTACATTCTGTTAATAACATACATGTATTTTTATTTTGTTACACTCCGGTATTTAGTATACCCTAATAAAAGGTCTTGATCGAGGTCATCTGAATATGTTGATACATTGTAGTCTTATCTGTGGATAAGTTTTTTTTTCAATTCACACTAATTTTAAACACTATTTCAAAATGACTCGTACTTTTCCTTTAGAAAATAGGAATAATAAAGAATTCTCTATCAAATCCTTACAAAGCCAGGAAACCCTGGCGTGACTCATTTTCGAGGCATTATATGGTTTTAACATAACAAACAAGATATAGAGTAAATGACACAAACTGGTTTCATGTACTTGTATATGGAATTCTCGCTGTGCGGGAAATACAAGTAGACTGTTCTTGCATTTTTCTCCTTTAATCATTTTCACCGCAGCGTACAGATTTTTGACTTCATATTTGTTACCGAAGCGTACAGAAATTCCGATCACCCAACCGTACAGTAGTTTAGTTTCGGTTTGCACCGAAGAGCACACCATGCAAAATTTCAAAACTTTATAACAGCTAAATCAGTAAATATAAGCAACGTATTTTGGTACAGCTGTAAGGATATGACATTTCCCCACCGATCAAGGCACATTCTTTTATCATTAGCTTTCTATTCGATGAAATAAAGCCAGTTTTCTTCCGGTCTCCCGCTTAGTTTTTCAACTTCATCAAAACATCATGTTCAGCGCGGGATTACGGACAAGAGGCACTCCCGTTTTCTCATAAGCTACTATCGCTTGATTTTTCAATCAAAGCTCTTTAGATTGGTACCTTATTCGTTGTAGGGGATGCAATTGGAAACAAGTTTGGACCAAAATTAAACGACACTTACTTTGTCAATAACACGTGTCCGCCATCTTGAATTCACCGAAGAAATTTCCCGTACAGAGTTTCCATACAGTGAACAAAAATCACCAACGAATTTTCTAATTTCATCTTTTTGCTAGTCTAGTGTCAGAGAAAATATGATGTAGTTTTATTTAATCATCAGAAAGAAAATCAACCTTGACCTTCACAACTGTCTTGGTGCCATTCTGAAATTGACGCATGTTACTTCGATGGTTTTCGTAAAAGAAAATCAATACAACTCGATATATTTGGCGCCAATTTACAGTCACATGATCCATAAATATTGCCACATGACCTAGCAGATGATCTAAATACAACAGCAAGCATGTTTTTAAGTTAAACTGCTTGTAATGAGTTATTTCAGTGGGGTAAATGGTGTTAAGAATGTACATGTAGGTGCCGATGATATCGTTTTCCCTCACTGAAACCTTGGCAATACGTTCTAAAACGTGCAGCTTGGCGCATAATCTTAATGTTAATCTTGACTGACGCAGCCATTTTGGATTTTGTGTCGATAGTGTAGTCATGTTTATGGGGCTCCCGAAAGGGAAACTACATAAATTTACGTTGCTTTCGCCAGTGTACATGGTGTACATGTATATGTTCGGGCGTATAATCCAATCAGATCGCTAGAAATTTCATTGCAGTATAGTATAATTAACTCTTTCTCTTTTCTATTGCACTACATAGACATGTAGTAGGCCTACTTAAATCTACGATAACCTGAACAGCAAACAAAGGCGGGAGCATGAAATGCATGCAGAAGTTTTCAAAAGTCTCTTTTTTGTTACGGTGGATTTCTGGAATTGATCTGCGCAAAATGGGATTTTTCACACTGTGCAACAAAGTAGCCTGAATTCCCAATTTGCTCGGGACATTTAAATTAGAGTTGTGTCCGGATTCCCACTTCGTACAGACCATATACTTGCCTCTAAAGCTTTTTTTTACATGCTGGATGTCTCATTCGGTTGTCTGCCTTTGTCACACCAGCTAGGTGGTGTGGTCTTATTTTGCAGGTGAATTTCTCCACCTACCTACATTTTCATGGCCCATGGTAGAAAATGCCACACATATACAGCAGGGTTGTATATATAGAGAGAGAGCAGTGTAAAAGCCTTGATATTGAGGTACACGTATTCACCTTTTTTTACCCATCAATAAATTAGCATTAAAGGAAAGATGCACCGCTACACTTTAATTAAGTACGTATAAAGCCATCTGCTTTCAGTATAATGATTTAATTCAGTCTGAGACGGTTAAAAGTAAGACAATTCGAGAAACATACAATGAAGCTTCGGATAGCCATTTTTCACGACCCATGGGAAAAAGCCTTTGAAAACATGGGGGTGGGGGGGGGGGGTGGGGGAGGGGGAAGAGCCCTCTGCCAAATAGGGATTCAATGCACCACAGTGATGCAAGTCATCACATAGTTTATGTATCCATAAACCCATTGTGTGTAACAACAAACTGGATTTTGGGGTGGAATCGTCGTTCGAAATGAAGAAGTTTTATGAATGGGAATAATTTCGACCAATGTCAGCCTGCACGGAACGCGCAGGCTAAGATGAATCGATACCTTATTTGTTTTTGTTTTCAGCTGAGTGCATCAAATCCCATTTTCACAAACCATAACGCATATTCAATTTAATGTTTATCTCTACAGTTCTTTTCTTATCTTTTTACGAAAAATGATCGTCTTTCATTCGGAATCAGTGTCTCCTTATAGGTATTTCTTTGCATATAACTCTTCCTCTGTCATTCTGCAACGTTTAATCACATGGGCAAGAAGAAGTATAAGCCAAAATCCTATGAAGCCAGAAAACAGTAAGGCACTGATACCAAATAGAACATAGTTGATCGCCGTCAGTTTTGTTGTGTGTACTATCTTTTTTGCTGTAAAGAGAATAAACAAAAGCCTTAACTTATGTATAATATGTTGATACATTTCATTAAATTTCCGTAAATGTTATAAATGTACTTTGTAACCCCAAAAATTCACGGTACATTTTTGGACCTGTTTTTTCGAAGACTATGGATAACATGGATAAAGTTATGTTAATGCAGGTAATGGAACAGTAAACTGAGTCATTCATTGTGTGGTTTGTTGCCAAGGACTGCATTCATCTATCATTGTAAAATCAGCCGTATTCCCAACTGTTCTTCAGAAAATTCTTAGTTTGATAATGAATATTTTTCTAAACTTAAAAGTAACACAATTTCTGGTTGGCTATACCAATGGCTGAATCTGAAGATGGACTAATCCTAAAATTTTCAAAACGCCAAAAGAATCAACGTATGTCAGCTTGTGCGGACTGCAAAGGATGACATAAGTCGATGTTTTTTTTTTCTCTCAGGTACATTAAACCCCCCTTAACACAGAGCGTGGCTCAAATATTTATGAAGGTGGTCACATGTTACGCCACAAAATAGTCTTGTTCAGTATATCGACTTTGTACAATGGACATGACCATCTTGAAGGAAACGTACTGTATAAGAAAAATTCTCGTCGAGTTTATGACTAATAAGCCTGTGGTAACGGACAAACAACAGCCATTTTGAGTGAATAAGATTTGATATTTGAGGGGAAATACACACGTTTTTTCGCTATCCAGTATCCTAACATGAACCCATAGTAGTCGTTGTCTTTAAAATTCGTTGTAAAAGTGACGAGTGCTGCGGACCCAGTGGACACAATCGGGTCTGATGGCCAGGTGCTGCCACACCAGGATGTCAATGATGGATGAAAAGAGCGGGTACCTGCATGTAGCACAAAACAGACACGAAGACTTAAAAGAGATTAATAGAACATACAGGTTTCCTAAACGAATAATACATGTATATTGAGACAGAAAAAAAAAAATAATATGACAAAGGTATCAGTTTATTATCTAGTGGAGTTGAGATGGCGTACATGTGTACGTTCACACTACAGTGTTACAGTATGCTTCTTTTGCGCCGTTTTATGCCTTGTTTCAGTGCTTGGCTTGGTGATCATCAGTTTGGTAATCGATGGTGAGCTGGATGAATTAGAACCATTCTATTAGCAACATTGTCGTGCACTATCCTTTGCAACCAAAAAGGCGAAACAGCAGTTTGCGAGGGAGTGGACAGGGTTGCTTTGCATCTCCAGCCCAATAATTGGGGTTGGCAATGGCTATATATACTCCATAGTTTGAACAGGTCTCTATTTCAATTTGATTTTCTGAAAAATAAGTTATCTGTCTCTATTTCAATTTAATTTTCTGAAAAATAAGTTTGCGTAAAGATACGTATGTAAAAGGGTTATCCAGTCCAAAATTAATGGTGAGAGAGCGCGCAATTTTGGATCAAAACACCGGTCAAAATATACAATTTAGTTTTATTCATTCTATTTCAGAGACATTGTTATACAGCACTGGAGAAAATTACCCCACACTCTATGAATAATATTGACATCTTACCATCAATGATCTCTACAGAATCTCTCCAGCATCCTGTAGCAGGTTCCATAGACGAGTTGATTACTTGCATCTGTATGATGACGTCATCATAACCAGGGGATGCAAGAATCTGCCAATGACATGAAAGGCGCCTGTGAATATTTAAAGCATAGTTTGACTTTATTATATAACGATTTCTACACCGTGCAAACCAAAACGTATACAGACTTCATTAGTGGACAATAGATACATCGTATATACATGTAAATTAAGACTGCACAGAGCTCTTGGTCTTATCTTGAGTCTGTACCGACCGCTTGTCCAGTCAAGTTCATGAAACTCCTCTTTTTAAATATTAGTTGATTATTTCTTCAGGCTTCAAAAAAGCTGAAATCATATCTTTTGTATTGAAAAAAAATGATAACGGAATGGAATTCATTTCGACCAAATCGACTAGCTTACTGACAAGAATATTGCAAAGAATAAGTGCTGATTCAAAATCTTCTAGGGATATGAAAGTATGATGATTTTCCATTCTTCAATATTGGTTGTATGAAATACTTTTTTAAAAGCACATCACAAGAATAGTTAAATTACAAAATTATATTTAGGACTGTCTGTTTTCTCTGGCACACATGCAAACTTGTGGATCAAAATTGTGTGTATCCTGTGTCATATAATATAACCTTTCAATGCTAGTGATAATAATACTGTTTGAATCATGGGGTTGAAGTTGTACATTCGAAACTTACGTCCCATATACCCCGTAGAAATTGGGATAGTTTGGCGATGTAATGTACTTAGCGCCCTGTTCGGCATACACAGTAACCGCTTCGTTAGGACATACTGAAAACAAACAAGAAAACTAAATAGAACCAACACCATTAACTTTTTTCCTACGCTTGGTAGCTGAATTTTCTCCTGGCTTTTGATCAACTTCCTGGCTATGGTTATTCTCAAACGAATAAAGAGTAATTTTCGATTGGTCAAAATGTGGATAAGATTAATTATTCAGCGGGCTCCTGCAGGCTAATTTGCGGGCACATTTATGACACTCAGTACTGCTACCGTTAACCGATACCCAGGGGCACATATTAATAATAGTTACAGTAAATGAATATGATATTGTAATCAGTAAAATCCAGGGTTTTTTATTCATCAAGCATCCTAAATATTATCAAATTCACTTACAATCTAATTGGCCTCGACCAGTGAGCTGGCTTGTCTTGGAACCAAGGACTGTATTTAAAATGAATGTTTCGCATGCAGGGACTTAAAGATACTGACGCCCCTGCAGAGCTTTTTCATGATGCCGATTGCTACGTGACTGATATTTTCCAAAAAAGCTCAATGTCATACCCTAACGTAGTACATGCGTCTACAGTTTGTGAAGTTAGGAGACAGCTCAACTTTATATTTTCAAAGGAACTTGAGCAGTCAGCTAGCATCAACCTATAGAAAACAGATACAAACCTGATTCGGACAGCGTGCAGAGGCCTAAGATAGTCACCGCCCAAACAAGTGCTTTCATTTTACGGTGACCATTCCTTTTTTTTTTTCCCTGCAATATTAAAAGTATGGGTTAATAGGATATTCAGACCCTGAAGATCAGGTTTTCAATCGTGATATCTCCGTTATTCCGTTGTACTAAGGGAAACCACCCTCACGATTTCAGCTTTGACTGTTGAGGCCGTCTCGATGGAATCTGAAATAGTTAGAGATGTTTCCCGTAGTAAAAGAGAAATAGCCAAGATAACACGATTAAAAACCCGTTCAGGGTCCGAATACCTTAAATTAGTTTGGCAAAGAGACCTAATAGAACCGGACACTGGATACTCGATTGTATATAATTTTCTTTGAATATGTCCATAATTATTATTGTATTATTCATGCACAATACATGCAAGTCACACTTTGTGAAAATGGGACTTATTGTATTTACATATATCGACCCAGGTCAATCCGTGTGCAATCATGGCCGCAAGTCTGCACCTTTCATTATTATCCCCCGCCGTAGGCGGAGGGATATAGTTTTAGCGTTGTCCGTCCGTCCGTCCTTCCGTCCGTCCGTCCGTCTGTCCGTCCGTCCGTCCGTCCATCCGTGTGTCCGTCCCGGCAAATATCTCCAATACCATTGGACGGAATTTCGTGAAACTTTATATACATATACAATGACCCATTCTCCCGAGACACTTTTTTTTGTTTTTTTGATTCGATGCAAAATGGCCGACTGAGAGCGATTTTAAGTTTCACTTAAGTTACACTTAAGTACACTTTTAATGTTTGGAGTCTTCTCTTCAAAACTCGATTTCTCCACAACCCCTGGACCAAATTGGATAAAACTTCATATATGAACTCCTTGGGGTAAGGCGCCGACATGTCTTTCCCGGATTTTCAATTTGACCCTGTGTCATGGAAAAAAGGGGCTTAATGCAAAATTGCAATTTTTACCAATATCTCATTCAGTTTTTGTCAGAATATCATGAAACTTCATGGTTATATTGTTTATGGAAAGTTTTAGCATGTGCCCTTGCTATTTTTAATCTGGGCGTTTTTTAAGTTGACGTTCTGTCATGGAAAAAGGGGGTTTCTTGCAAAATTCCAATTTTTACTAGTATTTCATTCGGTTTTGGTCAAAATTTCATTAAACTTCATCGTTATATTGTTTTTTCAAAGTTTCACCATGTGCTCTTGTTTCTTTATCTATGTGTTTTTCAATTTGACCCTCTGTCATGGAAAAAGGGGGTTTCTTGTATAATGACAGGGAAAAAGGGGCCCTAATGCAAAATTGCAATTTTTACTTATATCTTGTTCAGTTTTTGTCAAAATTTCATGAAATTTCATGGTTCCATCTTTTTCTACAAGTCTCAACATGTGCCCTTTGTTTTTTTCAATCTATTAATTATTAATGCGCAAATATGTCTTTCCTGCTTTCTCAAATTGAGGCTGCATCACGGAAAAAGGCGACTTCACGGAAAAAATTGTTTTTCATTAATATCTCCATTATCGGTGCTCAAAACTTTGTTAAATTTCAAATCTGAACTTGTTGGAACGTTGCCCAGGTACCTCTCTTCCTGTTTCTCAATTTCAGGCTGCGTCTCGGGAAAAGGGGGCTTCATGTAAAAAATTGTTTTATGCAATATTTACTACATGACTGCTCAAAATTTTATCAAATTTCGAATTTTGAATTATTATTTAAAAATGCCACAAATTACACACCCGTTGTTTTTATTTCAATGATCCAATATTGTCTTATGGGAAAAGGGGGCTTAAAGGGGGCTTATTGTCCTCTACAAGTTTGTGTTGGCTATCTCTAAGATAGTAATTGCCTTTTCACTTCAAATTTTGGGGGGCATGAACAGGTTCTTTTAGGATAAACGAAGTGAATTTTTATCAATTTCATATATTTTATGACAAGCACTCGTTCGGGGAGCATAACCCGTCTCTGACGGCTCTTGTTTTATCTAATGAAATCCTGTGCCATGGAACAAGGGAGCTTAATGTATAATTTCTTCATGGACCAATAACAAAAAGGCCACATGTACATGCAAAACAGAATACCTCCTATACGTTTGTATCAAAAAAGGTCTTTTTCGGCGGGGGATATCATTTCAACGAAATTGCTTGTTCATTTTGTTTTACGTATGCCTATCCCCGTGGGGTCCCGGGTTTTTTTTACTTTATAGAATAGGACCTCGGCCTTTCTCTATGGCATGTCGTAGAAGGCGACTAAAATTAGAGACCAACGGCTGCTTTCCTCGTAATTCGTAGGATTGCAGCAGGCTGGGTAGTTCTTGTTCCAAATCCTATTTTTTTTTCTTGATGTAAATAGGGTTTGGAATGGGAATCAGTTGGCCTGTGGGACCCCGTGTGGTTTAATCGGGGGTACAAGAATAAACCATTGCAGTCCCGCGATCGTCACATCTGCCATTTCATCTGGCGGAACAAAAGTGACAGCATGCATGTCGTAAAAGGCGACAAAAGGGGCATCATTTTGTGTTTCATCCATTCCTCATTTATCATGTTTGTCTTATGTTGTTGCACATGTATGTTATTTTCACCTCGCATTATTGTTTACTAAGTAAGTGTGCCCAATATGACCTAAGTTGTCGACGGGCCATAAAACACTATTCATTCATTTTACCTATGCCTCATTTGAAATCAGGCAAGGCAGTGTTGTGTTCAAAGCTATTCGCAAAGTTAGCTATTGGTAAAATGAACAAGTACTTACAGGAATGATTATAATCCATTAGTGACTCATAAACCTCCACGATAAACTGAGGTTACTTGTCCGATTGTGTAGGTCACGATCAGGCCGTTCATAACCTGCAGTCTGATTTTGGTCCGATATTGAATGAGATTTTTATATGAAAGCAAAAATGGAATTTCGATATCAGTCGGCTTACAATATCAATATTGATATACGCATTTAAATCGCTGTTGTATTGTGCATGAGTGCCAAATATTTAATCGGTTTATAATTCTAATTGGATTTGAAACTCAATCCGCCGTTTGATAAAAGCCGAACTTTGTAGTCCATAATATATATATGCAAAACAGAAGAAGTATGGAAAAATAGTTTACTTGTAAAACTAGAGTAAAATCATATGAGCCATGCTCTGGGAAAAGGGTGCTTCATGAATCTGCATTATACCAAGCAAGCAATCACATATAGTTTTATAGATCTACAATATCCACTTTTTAACAGGTAGACTGGTCCTTGGACATACAGAAAATTGACCAAAGACGAAAAGTTTCGGCCCAGGTCAGCCTGCACTGTCCGCTGAATATCATTCCTATTCTAATTTGTTAATGAGAACAAGCAGACAGTGTCTTGAATCGGGTGTTGTGCGTAGGCAATGCTAAAGAAACTTATTGAAAGCAATTTTTTTCATTCTTGAAAATAGGCTTGAAAACTGCAAACACATATGAGAATTAATGAATCAATGAATCCGCAATGGACTAACTAAGCAATCAAGCCACCAGCCAAACAGCCAGTCAGTCAGCGTGGCAGTCAATCAATCAATCAATAAATCTATCTATCAATCAATTAAACAGTCAATTAATATTTAACAACTTACTTTTTAATCAAAATATACCGATGTTTTTTACGGTATATTTTATGTCAGTGTATTCTTCATCTAGCTGTCAATATTTTCCAGAAACTTTAAATAACTGCAGTTTCAAAGAGAATTCTCTCCAAGATAAAGATCTTTATTCTTTACATAAATATATAGCGAGTTTTCTTGTTACCGATTATTTTACACACGAAGAAATCACACATGAAACAACCGTTTGAAAACACAGGCGTTCGTTTTATGATGAACTTCGCCACCTATAACTCATATATAAGACTTACATATAAGTCATAGGTTGTGAAGTTCATCATACAACGAACATCTGTGTTTGAAATAGAGACAAATAGAAACATTCCATTTTACATTTTTTTATGCTCTTAATCCTTACCCTGCCGAAAAAAATGGTTAACGATCAAACAAACATATTTTGTTAAATGTATGGACATTGGGCTGGACTAATGAAACCCAAACTAAGAATAAAATAGCGGAGGATGTAGAGCAAGATCAGACTGCACGTATGTGCAGGCTGATCTTGGTGTACATTCTCCGCAAAAGTCATCCATGGTCACGTGTAGTAGACCCTTGACGCTTCTTGTCCGACATGGAAGAAAATTTCTTGTTAGCTAAAAAATAAGGATGAGTGGAAATAACATATTTTTGCACATTTTCAACCAAACCAGAAATTCCTTTGCTGTCTATCTTGAAAGTATTTGTTGATACTTTTGTTAGTTTCCTGAGAGGGGGGTAATAATAATGTCCCTTTTTATTGAGGATGTTATGGTTGAAGATTTATAAATAATATTTTTCAAGAGGGAAAAAAGATAAAAAGTAGCTCGGAAAAGTACAATAATTCTCATTTTTAATCAAAGCAAATTTTGTAGGATAATATCATAGTGGAAATAGCTGTTTTACAGTAGGGGTCCACTACCTTAACAAATGACAAAATTGTACCCTTGTGCAAACTAAATGCATTTGCAGACGACAAAG
This sequence comes from Tridacna crocea, assembly GCA_943736015.1. NCBI lineage: Eukaryota > Metazoa > Mollusca > Bivalvia > Cardiida > Cardiidae > Tridacna > Tridacna crocea. The sequence continues at coordinate 33,739,166 of OX031063.1, read as the reverse complement.
TGAATGTCATTAGATATAAATACATATGAATGTATTTGGAATGGAAGAAATATTGTAGAAAAGGGGAAAATGCCGGTTTCCAGCGTTTTTTTTTTTTTTCAGCGCTGTTTTCACAGCAATATTTCTATTCAAAGATTAATAAAACTACAGATTGTGTGGTTAGTGTTAAACAGGAGTTATGTTTGATTCATAGTGATAAGTGCATTTAAAAAATGGAGCAAAATTTGCGTGTAATGGGCGATTTCTACAACCGTACAAATGTTTTCTTTTTTCTTCTGTTTATTGAAGACTCTATCCTGGTTGCGCTGAAGCTTGGAAGCGTCCGCGTTTTAGTCACACCCTGTGGCAAAGACTTTGGCCAATCAAAATTCATAGAATTATCACGCGCAAATATCAAATTTGTAAACAAATCTGACAAGAAGCGACAAGTTTACAAACATAACTGGAGGAAAAAATGGAAAAATCAAAATCAGGTAGTTACAGAAATGCAGATGATTCTTAAGACTCCATAATTTAGCTGTTTCGGAGGACAGATATGTTTTTCGGTTTTGTGATACACACATTATTTGCGTTTGTTATCCGTTTTCGTGTAAAACTTTAAAAGTTCAAAAATACAGAATTTCTGTTTTTTCAGGCAAGTGGCTTGTGACTTGTGCTTCACATCAAGTAGGTCTATCTTTGGTATGAAGAACATCGGCGCATAAAATCGTATAATTTCCTTGTTATCCTAACATCCAGTTGATTTACTCTTTTATTAAACTTGCTGAACTCGTCTATACATAAATATCCGTAAATCGCCCTTGTCATTGTCAGCCTTGTGCAAGATCACCAAGCCTGATATCCCAGCCGGTATACAGGACATGATATCGGGCTCGCTGATTCAAACCCAAGCCCAGCCAATTTCTCTCCGACTGCTGATCATTGTTTCAACAATAGTATTGTTGGAAAGCAGCCAGTGGCGTGGAAAGAATAGCATGTAATAGTCTAATACTGATTAAAGAAACTCTAGGAAAGTATGGATATTCACTGGCCACTGTGATATAACTCAAATAATGTTGAAAATGGTGTTGTGACATGACGTTGGTTGGATTCACAAACAGATATTCGGCTAGCTCAGTTGGCAGAGCTGCGGTACTAGTGTTAAAACGTGGGTCGTAGGTTCAAGTCCCATATCTGGCACACTTTTCTCCTCAGATTTACTTCATCGGCATTGAACACCAATCAATCAACTGAAATAGAACTGAAATAATGTTAGAAATGGTGTTAAACAACAATCAATCAAACCAATTGCTTGTCATCTGCTTGATCATGCACTTTGAAATATATGTTCCTTCACCTGCTGAAGAGTACCATTTGAAAATACCTGTCATGATTCGACCTATCGTACCAAATATGTTCTTGATTAAGGTTGACTCAAAAACTTCAAGCTACACATATATTCTAAGAATCTTAATGGCAAATCTTGTTCCAGTTAAAAAAATCATGATAAAGATTTCAATGTGTCATTTTTGCAGAATTATACATGGAAAGACTGCAAAAATGGAGGGAAGAGAAAGAAAGGAAGAAGCAGGAATTAAAGAAGAAAAGCACAAAGTATTTTTTTTATTTTTAGTTTAAAGGTTTTTTGCTGCAGCATGAAAAAAAAAATGTTTTTTTATTAGTGCTGAATCCTTTTAGCTGCCAAGGGTGATGACTCACCTACTGCCATAACACTATATCAGACCAGGGTGGTTTTCTCTGCCCCATGTTTCTTCGAATTTAGACCCCCCCCAAATTTTCTGAATGACTCCTAAAAGTTAGATGTATGCTTTTCTAATTCATTTGACAAAGTCCAAAGTCCCAAGAAAACTTAGCAGACAACAAATATTTTGACTTACTGAATTTGAAGCTTTGCAGTAAACAAATTGAAAATAGCTTAAACAATGTAATTTTTTTTTTCTAAAAATTTAGAAAACATTGTGGGAAAATGAGATGGGAGATGATTTTCTCTTTTACCCACAATTTTTTGAAAAGCCTCCTTTCCAAAGGCTATTTAAACAAATCATCAAACAAATTAAACATGGTCAAAGCAACATAGAGGTGGAAGGCTGGCCTCACACATCAAAGGTTCTGTGTTCAATCCCTTGACGAAATGAATCAACATTTGGAAGTCCTTAGATTACACTGCTAGTGCTTGTTAATGTTTCGAAGAAGGTTGTGGGAACTTGTTTCACACTTTATATGTATCAATAAGTTTAAACCGTCAGTTCACACATTTTCTTTATCACACTTTTTAGAATGTTTATGATACTGAAGAAGAAGGTTTTTTAAATGAGCGGAACTCATATTTTTTTTGAAATATAAGAAAACAAGTCTATGTATGGTGTATGGAAGAATGGTGCTTTTTTTTTTTTTTTTTTTTTAAAGTAACATCCTTTTCTGTTTTCAGTCTCCGAAAAGGTCAAAAAGTAAATGAGAAAATAACAGAAAGAGCAACGCCTGTGTCAAAGCCACCATTTCCAAAAACAACCTGTAAACCTGAACAGTGTAAAACAGCCAATCCAAACAGAAATCAAAAGGGACAGCTGCCCAGACCTGTCAAACCGAATCCAGTTGTAAGTTCCACCATCAAGTCAGAGAGGTAAATATCAGAATCGTTAATGCATGAACATGTTTACACTTTCGTCAGAATTCTTGATAGCCTTAACATTTTTTATCTAATTGATATTTTATCATTGATCTATAGAAAACATGATTGTGGGAAAAGGAGAAAATGCTTGATCTCAAGGGTTTTCTCCTTTTCCCACAATCATTTTTCTATAGATCAAAATATCATCAATTGCTCCTCATTTAAATTGTGGTAACATGTCACCACAGACACAATCCTCTGTTTTAAAACTATGAGGTAGAAACCTGAAAACAGCATGGGAAAAGAGACTGTAGTCAGTAATTCGTATTGTACTTGTATATTAGCCCTGCTCCAACAAGAGGGGTTTAACCCTGACAAACAACAAATATTTAGACTGGTCCAAATTCGAAGGATTTGCAAATGACAAATTAAATGTAACAGTTACTGTTAAGATGATTTTTAGTTTTCATGGGGAAGAAAACATTGTGGGAAAAGGAAAAACATGCTGGTTACCAGCATTTTCTCCTTTTTCCACAAGGTTTTCAAAACCTTTCTCTTACAGGGTCGTTAAAACTCAAGATTGTGTGGTAATGGGTTTATACATTTGATTTCTATATTACATGATACTAGGCAAATCTTTACACCATTATAGATCTATAAGATCCAGTATGTCAAACACTCAGCTATCATCATGAGGTAGACTGGTCCTTATACTTGCAGGCATTTGACCGATGATAAAACATTTTGATTGATGCAGATCAGCCTACGAGGACCGTACAGGCTGATCCGGTTTTATGGATTGCAGTTATATGTGAAATTGATTAACCCTTTACCACAAAGAGTGGAGTTTGAACGATCCCGAGAAAGACGCCTTTTGAAAACATTTTGGGTGAAGGAGAAAATGCTGATAACCAGCATTTTCTCCTTTTTCCACAATGTTTTCTACCACATCAGTGTCAAGTTTCATCATTTGAGCCACATTTAAATTATTGTCTGTGTATGTCTTCTATCTGGATAAGTCTAGGTATCTGTCATGTGGTTATGGGTTAAGTCCTGTATCAAGAGAGCATAGTTCAGATAGTATATAATTATCATACTGTATTTGTTTATCTTTACGAGGTTTTTTTAGCAGTGTGATATAGGGTTGAATTTATTATTTATCTCATATATATTTTCTTTTTCTTTGCTTTTTAAAACAGACCTGTTAGTGCTGAAAACAAGTCAAACCCTGTTGCTCCTGTACCAAGATCATCCAAGAAGGAATCGGCAGACAAGTATTTGTAGGTACCTTTATTAAATATACACCTTACCCATGTTCTTTGAAAAGGGGACAGAGTTCTCGGAAACGCCAATACTGTCGTCTGAGACGACAACTTTTCCCCGTGGACGACAAAAAATCTTAACAAAGGATTCCACCGGACGACAAGTTTTTTCAGGACACGCGTCCAAAACCAGCTGCTCAGCTTAATCAAGAATCGTATATAACTTGTTATTTACGATGTCGGGCTTGATTAGTTTATCATTTGATTAGTTTATCAGTTTATTGTTTACAATCTGTTCAGCGAGGCGGAAAACTCTCACCTGTTTAGGTAATCTCTAAAGTCGGGTAGTCGAAGAGGTAGGCGTGGCTACCTGTGAACTAACGACCAATCGAAATGCGTCATTCTTTATTATTCGCCATGTACCCGTTACACAATGGATGACAATTACCTATTACCCTTATTCCCCCGTAATGTTGTTTGAAATCTGCAAATTATGCATCAGCAACAGATTGCAGACAAATTTATGCTGATAATTGGTCAATATAGTTGATTAAAAGAAAGGTATTGAACATCTCGTGATGCGATCGAGAGGTAGCAATGAAAATAATTGAGTCCGTGAATTTTCAACTTTCCAAACATTTTTTATTGGTCGTTCTTTTAAATTGCCGAACAACGTGGCTCGAAAGTCTAATCTCTTTTTACAACTATTAGATCATCTGTAATCAGTCTTCAGACTCGAGCAAATTATTGTGTAGGTAATTTTAGGGACTTTACATCGGCATAGCAAATGTTATTTACACCGGAGACCTCACGTAAAAAAAAAAAACGGACAAAAAGGCCATTATCCGATTATCGCGAGTAAAATAAGAGGTTTTGATGCTACTTATTATCTTAACGGAGAAATTTATATGGAATTTATATGGAATCAAGCGGAAATACCTAGATCTATCAAAAAATGAACAGAGATGAAAAACTTGGGTGAAAAAAGAAACACGGAAACCCATGACACAACAAAATGTCTCCTTGACATTGTTTGGTCAGAGTCAGTTTAGGCTGTCTTTTCTGCATTTTAATGATTTTAAAGCAGTAAATTTACATTGATATCTTATTACAGCAGGTTTTTGTCCTGCAAATCATAAATATGGATTGCTTTACCTCTATTTCAGAAAAAATAATTATGTCATATCCTCTAAATATGAAATCTTAACCTAAGTTTTTCAGCACAGAGTGTAAGTGTACCCTTGAAAAAAAAAAGCTAGTGGGAACACTGTGAAATACTTTATACATGTTTGATAGTAACAGAGAATGAGTTTGAAAAAAGAGAAATTTATGGTGATTAAAAGAACAGATCCAGATCAGCCGGGTTTTTAATGCACTTGCAAAGAGTATCGATCCAGATCAGCCATACAAACTGCTTAGGCTGATCTTGGTCAAAGCTGTTTTTAAATTTTTTATATGTCCAAGTACCAATCTACCACATGATTCACCCATTTGTCTGACAAAATTAAGTATTTTGATTAAAACTTTTATGTTGACATATGTGGTACACTTACCAAATTATATTGTTATGGCTCAGACTATCAACTCCTTTAAAAGTGGTAGTTGCTTCTTGGATATCAAGAGATTTTGCAAATTTTAGAAAAATAAGCAAGGCACAATTTTTAAATGCCCCATTTAACTCTTTATCTGATGATGTATTGTTTTTAGACTTGTCCAAATTGAAGCATTTCAGATGACTGGTTATACATGGATCAAATTAAAGAGGTACTGAAAGAGTAGACAATAGAGAAGGGAAAAAGTTGCCTGTAATCATCATCTGTCCTTTTTCTCTAATATTTTCACAGCCTTCTTCCACAGGGTTGTTCAAAGTTGGAATTGTATGATATAAAGGGTTAAGTTAAGCATTTGAAAAATCTGTGTGTTTGTGTGGGTTAATCATAAGAACTGATGTGACCAGCAACTAGATTCTTAGTTGACAGTTTTATTTAAACTATACTCCTTATTCAAAAAATGTTAGCCTTAATACATAGCTTTGAATGCAGCTTAGATTCTGAGTTACAGGAGAATTGTTTTGGTAAAAAAATTACAATTTTCTTTTCAAATTGTGACTTTTTAGATTTGTTAACCCAATTTCTTCATTTACCCTCTATGGATCTGTTTTAGAACATTTTCTTACCCTCTTTTATCTGTTCTCCAGACATAAGTATGAGCAGTGGAAGCAAGAAAAGGAAAGAATAAAAAGTGAGAAAAAACTGTAAGTACATGTTTAAGAGCAGTCATTGTTGCAACTTAGTACAACAACCTTAATCTATAACTAAACAGATACTATCCCATTATATCTTTGCAGATCTATGCAAGTTTTCAAAACTACTGTAGCTAAACAATTATTTCTTCCTTTTCCCTGGAAGATTTGCACATCTTTCTATGATTTACAATAACCAGCTACTGTATACATTTTAGCCCAGGCAGAAATGCAGACTGCAAAAACCCATCTTACATAGGCTGCAAATATGCATCTTATTTGCTCTAGTTTCTTTCATAGAACATATCACTTGCCATTCCACATTGATTGTCAAGTATTTTACTTTTGATTTATAGTAACATTATTTGAATGGCTGAGAATGCTTTTAAGATTGGATGTTTGATATAGGCCTGCTTTATTTGATTAGTATGAAAGACCTGTTTCACCATTCTCCTATATTTTCCAGAATGCCTGGAACCAGTCAAAATAAAGTGAAATCTACGGAAAATCCAGTAAAAGCTAGATCACGTCTGTTTGACCCAAAGACTTCTACAAAGTTGAAAGAAGACAAAGAGAACAAAGTAAAAGCTGCCCAGAGCAGATTTGACAAAACAAAACAAAAAGGAACTAAACCTGTCACAGGTATCAAAAGGAGACACTCTGTAGCAACTGAAGGGCCCCCTGCCAAGAAGAAACCAGTTGGAATTCTGAAACGCAAATCCTGCATTGGTTCTATAGATTCTGATGTCAAAGGGAGTGACTATGATACAGATCTTGAAGGTGGTAAACAGAATGACAAAGAACAGAACAGATTGTGTTATGTAGAGAATGTTATGAGACATGTCACTCCCAAAACGCCTTCAAGGAATGTTAGATTTATCTCCCCTGGCTGTACAGATGCCAAAGATACAGCCCCTAAGGCTCTCAAAAAAACGCCAGTAAAAAAGTAAGAAATATACAGTATTTATCTGGTTCTTGATTTAGATGGTCATATCAAAGTTTGAGAAAAGACTTTTAACCAATCCTGGTTTTTACGTGTCTGGAGTAGTAGCCTTTTGAAAACATTGTGGGAAAAGGAGAAAATGCTGGTAACCAGCATTTTCTCCTTTTCCCACAATGTTTTCTACCCTTTCATAGACAGAAATCATCTTTTCAGCAAGAGTTGAATTGTCGTCTGCAAATGCTTTCAATTTGGTCTGGTCCAAAAGTTTGTTGTTTGCGAAAGGGTTAACCCTGTATCAAACACTCCCAAGTTTTATCAACCGTAAACAGCATGGTAACCAGCATTTTCTAGTTTTTGCATAATGTTTTCTATCTTATGATAGAAAGAATGCATCATTTGAGCCTCATTTAACTCTTTTGCAATGCTTTCAATAGCCTTCAACGGCGTTGCTATATCTGGTAAAGGGTTAAAAAAGTTTGTAAATGATCATAGACTTGTTGGATTCTGCTAAAACTTCACTCGTATATTTTTACAGACAAGAACTTCAGAACTGGTTACAAATGAACAACAGAACTCCCAGCAAATTTCGTCACTTGTTATGTTTTGAGGCTGATCATCAGAAAGACCCGGTACAGGATTGTCTGAGAAAGTCAACTCTTACTGTAGATGAACTGTCTGAACAGGTTTATACAATTAATTTTTAATTTCCAAACTCTGTCATTGCATTTATATCAAAATGACAAACTCTTCCAATACCAGCAACTTAGACCTGTACGAGAAAAACTCAATCAGTATCAAATAAAGCAAGGTAAAAATGTCTTGGTCAAACCTAGAGTGGAAAACTAATCCTAGTTGTAAACTAATACAGTTAGCTAACTAATCAAGTAATCTTGTTTTTGCAGAATTATAGGTCCTCTGTCTGCAGTAATAGCCTTTGGCTTTTGGCTAATACTAGTATCACAGACCTTGAACTTGTAACTTGGGCAATATGAAATTACTGGATTAATAACATAGTAACAATTTTTTGTGAACCATTAGCGTCAGGGTGCAAGCTTTTCTAAGAGCAACCCTATGGGAGATGCCTTTTAACATTTCTGCATTGGAAACTGTTTGTCGTATAAGGAAAATTCTCAAAAAGAGCTTTTTCCTATTTAATGGCATTGTCTTCTTAAATGCCTCGATATCAAAGATACCAAACAGAAATGACTACTAAATGGACTTTGCCCTCAACCCTCTATTAATGGTGTTGGACACAGAAATAGTAAGTTGTTGATTTTTGAAAACAAATCAGTGGAGAAATTGAATTAAGTCAGAAATGACAGATATTTAAATGAACTTAATGAGAGCCATGCACTGGCAAAAGGGTGCTGCCCTGTAAAGCATGATTCCACACAAGCTGTTAAATAATTATGGACCCACAATAGCTAGTTTTTTTAACAACTAGCTTAACCCATTACCACACAATCCCTACTTTTTGACGACCCTGAGGAAGAAGCCTTTGGAAAACATCGTGGGAAAAGGAGAAAATGCTGGTAACCAGCATTTTCTCCTTTTCCCACAATGTTTTCTACCTTCGCAAAACAAATTTCAAATTTTCAGTCACATTTATTTTGTTGTCTGCAAATGCTTTCGATTTGGACAAACCTAAAATTTTGTCATTTGGTAATGAGTTAATATAGAGAGAGACTTGTCCTTGGAAATACAGAAAATTGACTAGTGTTGGCCCAGGTCAGCCTGCTCGGATTTCACAGGCACATCTTGTTCAACACTTTTTCGCAGACACATGAAGCCCCCTTTTCACAGAGCATGGCTCATGCATATGCAACTGCTCTCAAAGTCTTAAAAAAAACTTGTTACCTTAAGTTCTTAGATTTCTCAGATATTATAAAAATGCTTCTTTTGAAAACAACATGGAACAGGAATAAACTACTTCATCAGGATGTCTTTATATTCCTTATTTCAGGCCAACGTCATGGAGATAGAAAGACAGAATATGGAGGCTCTGCAGAAACTTGCCTCAATGTTAGATGAATGCATGACATTATATGAGGCTGTAAGTATACATATATTCTTTTTTGTGTATGTGTACCTCAACCTGCATTCAGCAATTTTTTTCCATTTAAGTGTTTATCACACAATCCCGACTTTTTAACGACCCTAGGAGAGAGCGTTCTGAAAACATTGTGGGAAAAGGAGAAAATGCTGGTAACCAGCATTTTCTCCTTTTCCCACAATATCTTCTACCATATCAGTCAGAAATCATCACATTACTGACAATGTTTTCCACCTTTCCCAAAACAGATTTCCTTTTTTCAGTCACATTTATTTTGTCGTCTGCACATGCTGTCAATTTTGACCAATCTAAAATTTCGTCGTTTGGTAAAGAGTTAAATGTTAGTTTAAAGCTTCTCAGTAATGCATTACATCAAGCAAGTCATTGCCTAAAATTTATTTATTCATAAAATCCATTTCATCTAATTACAGAATGTGGAGGTAGCATGGTCCTTTTGAAAAGCAGAACATTTTGTAATAGCATAAAAATTCAACACATGTCAGCCTGCACATTCTCTGCAGGCTGACATGTGTTGAAATTTTTTGCAAATGCAATGAAACCCTTGTTTTTTTTACAGAGCATTGCACTGGTAAAATTATTGTTGAAAATGGTCCCTTTGCCATTAAAAGATCTCATGTTTTTGGTAAAATGAAAATGTAGATAATATTTCATTTATGATCCAATTATCTGATTTTCAGCTACATTTTTTTTTTTCGGAAGACATCAAGGTAATTTCATACTCCTGCTGTTTTATGCATCTTTGTTGAATTTTCTATCTCTAACTGTAATCTATGCCAAACCATTGGTGCAACTTCACTCAGAGACAAAAAATGTTTTTGAATTTGCTCTGGTATCTCTGTGATGCATTGTAATATCTAGCTAGATTTCACACAAGTGTGGATCTTTAAAAACTACGTAGTCAAACAACTGTCTGAATCATGAAGTGGGCTGTTCCATAGACATGCAGAAAATTGACTAATAGCAAAAAAGTATAGACTCATGTCAACCAGTGCAGACTGCTCAGGTCTACATGGGTCGAAACTTTTTAGCAGATATAGTAAGCCCCCTTTTCACAAAACACAGCTCAAATATCTAATCATGATAAATTTTGTACCATCATTTATATCAGGGTTGTCCTGTAGAAGCTATAATACCATGGTTAGATGACATCTATAAGAAAATACCACAAGCTCGCACTTCAGTGAAGTTCTACAGATGTAAAGTAGATGTTCTAAAAAGTACACTGGATCTGGATGCTGTGTTACAGGTTTTTGAGGAGGCGACAATAAATAATGCAGAGGTGTGTCTTACTTATTTCATGTTTGTTGGTAGTTTATCTAGAACTGACAGTGAAAGATACAGAGATAAAATAAAATTTTCAAAGAATGTTTCGCATCATGTGACCTAGCACATATTTTCAAGGTTTTGCAGTTCATGGCTGCGTCATGGAAAAAAGGGGGCTTTGTGTTGGATATCATCTTTTACCAATATCTCTTTAATTACCTGTTATATCCCAATATTGATGAAATTTTAATTTTGACCCAGAGCATATTGTCAGTTTTTATTTTAATTTATTGCAGTGGAATGGAAAAGGGGGCTTCATATCAAATTGAAACTGTGTCTGTATGTATTTACATCCATTTTTTGTGAACGCAACTCCTGCCATATCTCTTGATGGATTTGGATAAAATTTTCACAGAATGTTCCTTTTTACTTGACCTATGGCATATTTTCAAGGTTTTTGCATTTTTGGCTGTATCATGGAAAAAGGGGTCTTCATGTTATATTTCATTTTTCTCCAATATCTCTTCAATTACTTGACAAATTTGGATGAAATTTTACAGATCATGTGATCATCTAGTGCGTATTGTTAGGTTTATGGAATTTATTGCTTAGTCATGGTAAAAGAGGAGTTTATCAGTGTTTCTCCAACTAATTGACGCAACTTCTTGAAACTTCATATTTTTATTGGTTAATCAAAGCTAATGACCAAGAGTCTTCAGTTTTTTATACATGTTTATCTGGGCATTATCTTCGCAGTCCCTGCATCCATCAGTGCATATGTCCATTTTGTGTGAACACAATTCATCCTAAGCTTCTGATTGTATCTTTTTAAAATTTGCTCAATGTCATTACCATAATAAGCAGATGTGCATGAAACGGGTATTTTTTGATTCATTAGTTTTGCAAGAGTTATGTCCCTTCATATTTATTTTCTATAGCTAGCTACTTGAAATAGCAGCCATTTGGCAGCATATACTGTGATAACGACACTCTTGTTTAGCAATACAAAATCATGTCATTGAAAAAGCATGCTTAATGTCTTATAACTTTAGGTTTTGCTTTTTGGACTCTGAAATTAAACATTTCCCAGTTTCTTCAAGACTAATCAACAAGTATGTTACTGATCAAAAGCCCTAGACCATGATTTTGTTCTTTCCTATTTATACTAGGCTGTGTTATAGAAAAAGGGGGCTTAAGGACAAACTCAAACACAAAGTTTATAAATGTTTGATCTGATTTTTTGTTCAGACAATTTGCCATTACTATAATAGTAATGATTCATTCAGGGAGATTTATCTGTCTACAACGGCTCTTGTTGAAATAAGGGTGTTTGAATTGGCGGTCACTTCTATTGATCATTATTTTCTGTGGCTTAAAAATGTATTTATCTTTAAATGGGTTGAAATCTTTGCTGAAAAAGAATAAATACTAGTTGCAAGGATCTTCTCTTTTTTTCTTTCATACAGCCTTTTTCTTGGGGGACAATAGATCATGTGGTTGTTATATATAAGGTTGAAAGAATAATGGAAAAAATAGAAAGAGACTTCAATTGTGAGTTTTCTTTGCAGCCTAAACAAGAACTAGCAAAGATGCTAACAGAAACAGTGAAGTATATAACAGATAAAAAAGTGAAACAAGCAGTGAAAACATCTCGGTCTAGGCGAAGGTCTGAAGTGCAAGAAGAAAATGTGTTTGCATCGTCTACAATTGTGTACGCAGTTGGAAATGTCACTCCTTTCTCAGACAGGTTGGTTTAAATTTGAGTTAGTCTAGCCCTTTCCCAAAGGACAGTTTTTGAACTCATCCAAATTCAAAATTTCCTTTGACGACAAATTCAGAATTGGTACAAACACACTTAAATTCTCTAATAGGATAGAAAACATTGTTGGTTACCAGCATTTTCTCTTTCTTTTCCCACAATGTTTTCAAAATGTGCCATCAAAACTTAGGATGATTTAGTAAAGGATTAAAATTCTGAATTTTTTATGTAAATCACTTGATGAATGAGAAGTAGAAAATGACCAGCTCTTGTGCCTTATTGTGGGTAGAGCCAAAGGTTTCTTGCGTATAGAGTAAACCTGTAACAGGAGTTGACCTAGGCACTCTGGAGGCAAGTTCTAAACTCTACAATGTACTCTTGTGCTTTAACTACATTGACGACAAAAATATGAAGCATGAGGATTAGTCATGCTGTGTTAAGTCTTCACCAAGGGACAAAATTACAGACTGCTCCAAATTGAAAGCATTTGCAAACAACAGAATAAAGTTAACTGAAATTTGGTTTGGGTACCAGCATTTTCTCCTTTTCCCAGAATGTTTTCAAAAGGCTTCTTTGTAAGGGTCATTAAAAGTTGGGATTGGGTGGTAAAGAGTTAAAAAATATCTAATAGATCTCTGTGATGCATTATAGCAAGCAAATGATTGCAGAATAAATTACGGATATAGGGCTTGCAACATGCAGGAAGGGGCATTTTAGACATTTGTTTAAAGTGTCAACTCGGATCAGCCTGTGTAGTCCACACATGCTAATCCGAGACAGCATTGTTTGAATACATCAGATTTTGTGCTACAGTAGACTTGCGCAAAACAAAGGAATACATAAAAACGAAATTCGTCATTTCGGACTAGCCTATGCAGTATGCACAGGCTAATCTGACACGACAAATGTCCAAATGTCCCTTTTTTGTATGTTGCAGACCATATAATGTCAATTTCATCTATGACCCAAAATGATTTATGAGTTGGAATGGTCATTGAATATGAAGCAGAAAATATACAAAAAACAAGAGGAGTTTCGATCCATATTAGCGTCCGCTTACTGCTCTTGCTGACATGAGTCAATATTGTTGGCAGGTACATAATGCCCTCTTTTCACAGAGCATGACTGAAATGTATTTAAACACATGTACACCTAGAACTTTGTTAGAGATAGATTCTCCATAGTGAATAAAATTACTGAAATAATTGAATTGGCTATATTTGTCGCTGAATGATATATTTATATCCAAGTAATGTAAATATCTGCATGATTTTGTTCTAGGAAACAGCCACCTGAAAAAACAAGGACACCTAAAAACACACAGGTTGTTACACCAGTGAGAAGGTCAACAAGACGAAGTCTGCAAAACTTGCCAGAGTCATTGAAGGAAAAAAGAAGGACCCTTACTTCATTGGATGAGCTTAAAGACGGAGATGATGTTTTATTTCAACCAAATCTTGCACTTGAAAAGGTCTTAGATAATGCTGCAGAAGTTTAACTCTTTAATAAATGACAAATGTTTGGCCTGGACTAAATGGAGATAACAACAACATTAGATAATTTATGACTGTCTTTTGCTGTTCTAAGTGAACACTGTAATTTGTAAATCCATTGTCAGACTGCACATTGTGTTTGTGCTGCTGGGATTTACTATTTATTTCTAGAAGCCTGCTAAAAAGCTAAAATGTAATTTTCAATTCAATAGTAAAAACCAAAATATTGCTATTACATATTTACCTTATGGGGATAATACCTCCTTTTTAGATAGTGTAGATCCAAGGTCAGACTGCACACTTAGCAGCATGGGGGATAACCCTTTACCCCATAAGGCAATTCAATGGTACCTCTAATTGACCCTAACTAACAGCAAGGATGAATCCATTTCTTATGTGTATATGACACCTTTTTATAGTGTAGAAAACATTGTGGCAAAAGGTGAAATTGCTTGTCACAAGCAATTTCACCTTTTGCTACAATGTTTTCCAAAGGCTCCTACATGCAATGCATAGAAATGAGTATCTATGGAGTAAAGGGTTAATTATATTTGAGCCATGGTCTTTGAAAATAAGGCATTTCGCAATGCACAATCTGAGATGTATCAAAACTTTTTGACTATGATAAATTTCCTACATATCCTAGGACATTTCGAGCTCAAAAACAGTAGAGTTTTGGACAAAATAAATTTTATCAAAGCATAATTATGTGATGAGTTTGCTAATAATAATGGATCACTGAGGTGCATTTTCAACCCCCTGTTGCCAGAACACATATGGCTCATTTATATTAACTCTTAGGTTTCTGAGTGCGACTCACTGACCTTTTGCGGACAGTTTAAAGCCAAGACCAGACTGCACAGATCTACACTGTCCAATAAGGAGATACAAATCCTTAAAACGTAACTCTGAAAAACATGTAGCTATTTTTGAATTTTTATTATCGAATTGAAAATTTCATGTTAGTTATTCAGTAGGATAGGGGTTAATAAACCTTTTTTCTGATACAATATAATGACTAATACAAAAAGGTGTTAAACCCTTTACTCCTTAGATACTCATTTCTACGCATTGTTTGTAGGAGCCTTTGGAAAACATTGTGGCAAAATGTGAAATTGCTCGTGACGAGCAATTTCACCTTTTGCCACAATGTTTTCTACACTATTCAAAGGTGTCATATATACATAAGAAACGGCTTCATCCTTGCTGTTATTTAGGGTCAATTAGAGATACCATAGAAATGCCTTATTGGGGGAAAGGGTTAATGCATCTCCATGATGTACTTTACTTAGCAAATCAGGGAAGCATGGATCCATAAAATCTGGAGGTAGAGTTGTCCTTGGAAATGCAAAAATTGACATAAAGCTATAGGTTTGACTCACGTCACCTTGTGGCAATATGGACTACAAAGCCTGACCCAGGGTCAATATGTTTTAGTTTAAACATATTTATTTTACATTAATTGAGAAACAAGTTCTTACGACTTGTACAAATCTCTCTCGATTCTGCTTCCTGGGAACTTCACCAGTACTCGCGCCAAATGCGTGGGCCATTGAAAAATCCCAAAGTTGACACCCGCTCCCGGGAATCAAACTCAGGACCTTTAGGTTATGAGGCCGATGCTGTACCTCATAACGATGGACACCACAGGGTCAATACGTTTTGCCGATGTATAAAAGCCCCTTTTCACAGAGCATGGGAAAATTGATAATTTTGATCTGAATTAACTTTACTACGATGCTGTATTAATTTTGCAATCAAATTTGCTTTTGTACCTGTATGTTTGTAAATTAAGCCAGTCATTTTTTACGTTGTTATTGCTTTATTATGATTGTAAAGTATATGTGCCTATGAAAGCTTTTGATGAGATTATATCTGACAGCAAGCTCTTGTAGTCATATCTATAGGCTTAAGCTGATGAAGTAGTGATGAAAGTTAATTTTTGTATGTAGATAATTATGCAAGTTGAAGAGTGTTTCATAATGCTAAACAATTTACTACACAATGACGACTTTTAACACCCCTGAAAGATAAGGCTTTTGAAAACATTGTGGGAAAAGGAGAAAATGCTGGTTACTAGCATTTCCTCCTTTTCCCACAAAATGTTCTTCCCATTCATAGAAAAATCATTTCATATGAGCCACAATGAAACTGTCATCAGCAAATACTTTCAATTTTGACAGGTCTAAACTCTTGTCATGAGGTAAAGAGTTAAAGCACCAACACAGCTTATGTTGCCTTTGCAGTAGATGCAGAAGATAAGGCTTCTAGGAATGTGCAATCTGATCTTGGGTATATACTGTCTGCTACTTTGTGAAACATTTTTTGTCCAAAGCATTCTTACTACAGCAATATTTGAATGTTTTTACTGTTAATTTTTCATCAGTCTACAAAGTTTAATGCTTGATAAAAATAACAATATTCAGTTTTGAATATGATACATGAAAGCTGGCTAAAAGTACGGGATTTTTAAGTGAAAGAGTGGAAAACATTGCGGGAAAAGGAGAAAATGCTGTGTTACCAGCCTTTCCTTGTTTTCCCACAATGTTTTCAAAAACCTACATGATCAAAGTCGTTAAAACCCGCATGGTTGTAAAGGCTAAACTGATTAGGAGGCGTTACATTTCTTAACTCTTTACCACACAATCCCTACTTTTTACAACCCTGAGAAAAAAGCCTGAAGAAAACATTGTGGGAAAAAGAGAAAATGCTGGTAACCAGCATTTTCTCCTTTTCCCACAGTGTTTTCTACTCTTCCCAGAACAAATTTCAATATTTCAGTCACCTTTATTTTGTCGTCTGCAAATGCTTTCAATTTGGACCAGTCTAAAATTTTCTTGTGTGGTAAAGAGTTAAGAAAGATTTTCAGGTCACAAGATAAAATATCAGATTTGTTTTCCAATTTCAGTCTTTTACAGACAACTAAGTTGTTTTGGCTATTGTGATTGGATGACTATTAAGCTCTTTTACCTTTTGACAAAATTGTAGACTGGTCCAAATCAAAAGCATTTGCAGATGACAATGTAGATATGACCTGAACAATATTTTTGGTTCTGACGGGATAGAAAACATTTTGGGAAAAGGAGAAAATGCTGGTTACCAGCATTTTATCCTTTTCTCCTTTTCTCACAATGTTTTCAAAAGGCTTCTTGTGCAGGGTCGTTAATACTCAGGATTGTGTGGTAAAGAGTTAAAAGCTTAGAAAACATTGTTGGAGAAAGGAGATAATGCTGATTACCGTTGTCTGTTTTTCACACATTGTTTTCAACATTATTATTTCACAGTGTTTCTTTAACTTGGGATTGTAAGGTAGAGGGTTTATTGCAGTGTAAAGAATTTCAAACTGTTGTGGCAAAGATTACAAGTCAATCAAGAAATCATTGTAACAAATAGATGTTTTCAAAAGTTACCTTAACTCTTTACCACACAATCCCGACTTTTAACAACCCTGAGAAAGAAGCCTTTTGGAAGCATTTTCTCCTTTTCCCACAATGTTTTCTTCTTTTCCCAAAATATTTTTCAATTTTTGAGCCATATTTAATTTGTCGTCTGCAAATGCTTTCAGTTTGGACTGGTATACAATTTTGTCATTTGGTAAAAAGAGTTAAGACATAAAAAACAATCATGGATGGGGAAGGGGTTGTTGTTAATGTTTTGAAGATATATATAAAAAAATAATTAAAGAAACGTGACATATATTTGTACATGAAATACATAAACTTTAATGAATTCACGAAAAAACAATATACATGTACATTCTGTAATCACTTTGATTTCTGTTTATCTTTTTCCTCCATGGAAGATTAAAAACTGGCAGTTTTTAACCCTTGTAAAAAATTGTTATGTCCTCTGTATTGTGTGTCCTTTTACCCCGCCTTTCAAAGGCCAATCCCCTGAATTTAGACACATTTGACAGGCCGTCTGTAAATGGTACCAATTTCGACTAGTCTTACTTTGTCGATCAGTAGTTAATATTGCGCGCCTTTTAACTGATGACTCAGGCATAAAGCGCGAGTAGTAGAGCAAAGTTGCTGACCATTACCGCAATATGGTACAGATAAAACAGAAATCTATCTATTACAGTAGAAATACATTTCCAGGTGACAGTTTCCTCTAAATCCGGCGTTGATGATGAAGATCCGTAACCCTCTTCTTCTGTCGGTAATGGTTTCTTGAAGCTTTTAGAAGACACAGGTCGAATGGGTGATTTATTCTTATTCTTGCAACAGTCTACGCCCATTATTGCTTGCAGAACTTTGAAAAGCGACTGAAATTTATAGAATGAAAATAATTATTGTTTTAAACAAATAAACTGACGTTGTCTTAGAGAATAAACTTTAACTCATTACCACACAATCCCTACTTTTGACGACCCTCAGAAAGAAGCCTGTAGGAAACATTGTGGTAACCAACATTTTCTCATTTTCCAACAATGTTTTCTACCCTTCTCAAAACAAATTTCAAATTTTCGGTCACTTTTATTTTGTTGTCTGCAAGTGCTTTCAACTTGGACTAAGCCTAAAATATTGTTGTCTGGTAATGAGTTAAGTGGACAAGTTTAGAGGAGTCAAGCAATGGATTTAGGTAACCTAGCATCAACAAGGGTTATTGTTGAATATAGCAGAGAAATTTCTCTGTGTGCTGTAAACACCCAAAAAGTGAAAATTGTGATCTAATGTCATTCTGTTATGAAACACCTAGTACATAGTAAAATTTGCAACAAAGAATACAGTATCTTAAAGGCAATAATGTATAAGTTACCAGATAGTTATCAAAGATCAGATTGCAATTTTTATGAGTCTAATCTTGATCTTCATAGCAAGTACATCCGAGCTGTGCTTCGCATATAATTTTTTTTTTCCAATAGCCTTCAAACGGTAGAGCTAAGATTATAACATTTCCCGAAGTTTATACATGTATTTACAAAAATATAACCAATACTAGGCCTTAATCCTTTGCCAAGCAATTTCTGGTTTTTACGACCCTGTGATACAAGTCTTTAGAAAAAATTGTGGGAAAAGGAGAAAATGCTGGTAAACCAGCATTTTCTCCCTTTCCCACAATGTTTTCTACCCTGCTGGAAACAAACTTCAATGTTTCAGTTACTTTTATTTTGTCGTATGCAAATGCTTTCAGTTAGGACCAGTCTAAAATCTTGTCGTTTGGGAAAGAGTTAAAGCAAAATAAAGAAAAAAAGACCATACCTTAGCAAACCTTGAAGGTGTTGATTCCATGAAGTACAATTTGACTTGTATGGCAACGCAGATTAAAGCAAGTGTACATAAAAGTAACACGACTAGAAGATATTGGGCTGAAAAATGTAAAAATGAGAAAAAAAAGTCATATTTTTTCAAGATTGACATGTCTGCCCTTAGGCTGCAAAGCCCGGATCTAGGACTCTTTTGCGGACTATATAGACCAAGACCAGACTGCACAGAACGTGAGGTCTGATCTTGGATCTACACTGTCCTATAAGGACACATTTTTTCTCCCTAAAAATACCTTTGAAACATTTTACTAAAACTTGGATTTTTTGCTAATCGACTTAAATGCTGCATTTCACTGATTTAACAGGATAAGGCTCGATTAAAATCGTAACTAGTTATGTCAATGGTAATTGAGATAAGCTATGCAGACGACGTAAATCCAGATCAGAATGCAGAGAACGTGTAGTCTGATCTTGAATTTATTAAACTATGACAAAAAATTCTTCTTTAAAGTAGTACAATCGTAAAGGAAAACAGCTACTGTATTTCCACTATAATATTGTCTTACAAAATTTGCTATGATTAAACATGAGTACTATCGTCCTTAAACCGAGCCAATTTTTCCTTTTTTTCCTTCTTGGAATTGTCATTTAAAAATCTAGAACCACCATATTCTCAATACAAAGGGAACCACCATATTCTCAATACAAAGGGGAATAATAATTACCTCCCTTTTCGTGTAACGAACGAAAATATTAGCAAATAATTTCAAGAAAGACATCAAGGGAATTTCTGGTTCATTAAAAACGTGCCAAGATATTATATTAGAGTAAATCGTTATTTATCAACTAATAGAAATTTTATTTCATGTTGCGCTAGACGTGCTATGATGATAATACCTTCATTCGAGTAAACCTTTTTTTTTTCTTTTTTTGATGTCGCTAAATGATATTTCTTAAGTTGACACTGACAGAACCGAGAAAATTGAGAAAATAGGGTCATCATTGGCATTGGTAGCCTACTGATCTACTTGAAATAGCTCTGTTACAGTTAACCTTCCTAACCCCTTACCAACCAAACAACCCCCGACTTTCACGACCCTAAGAAGGAAGGCTTTTAAATTTTCCAATTAAATAGTCAAGATTTCTGGAGGCAATGTCTGCTAACGTTAAGAAACTGGGTTGAATAATAGAAAGTATTCTCCTATAAATCCAGTTTATTATTGCATATTTCGTTTGAGATATGTCCTTTTAATAGTCCGCAGTCAGCGGTCCATGGTCCGCAATACGCGACAGTGACAAAGGTCTAATAACTGATACTAGTATATCGTACCTAATACGGGCACTTTTAATGATGTACTGGGCATCATTTCTGATGTGACAGTTAGGAAGACAAAATACGACAATAACATCGTCAGGGCGTAACCAAGCCGTTCACCAGATTCTGTAATGAGTGTTAGAAGCAACAACAACAACAACTGTAACAATTGCGATTAACCCTTTACCAAATAATATGGATTTTACACGAGCCTAGCGAGGAGAATTTTTAAAAAACTTAGAAGGACAAGGAGACCAAGGTTTTCTTCTTTTCCATCAATGTTCCTGCTCTTTGCATGTATTAGAGTCACATGCAATTTTTCGGCTGCAAACTCTTTCACTATCGACTTGCAAAGGGCATTTGGTTCATGAAAAAGTAGTAATTACTGCTAATAATACTATAAGTCCGTCTTTTTAACGACGTTTATTACATTTTTTTCGAGCTGACAGATTTTTTGTTTAACTTTGATACAAGGTTTATCATGTCTCTTAGAGATTACAATAATAATAACAACAATAATAATAATAATAATAATAATAAAAAAGAATGTGAGTCACCGTGGTTGTTTCGGAGACGTTTGCCTTTGAAAAGGGTACATACAATTCCAAGATTCCTTTTATATTCGTTCAAGGCACATTCCTTTAATTGTCAATTAAATAGGAAAATTACAATAATATTCATAATAGCTATGTTTCCACTGCTTTAGATTTCTTGCCTCAGTTTCCTTGTTTGTTGTGCAATGCCTTGTCAGCAGCATTATAATTTTTTCACGGTGACAGTTCAAAGATCCTTTTTTTTTCTCTGCACCAATACTAACCAAAGAAAGTGTTACTTGTTCCAGTGCACAGTGCACCCATAGTATTTATTAGGTACATTACATGCAAAAAGAAACCTAAGTGCATGAATACTAACGACAAAAAAAATGTATGAGCAGTAGGCTGCACGCGAACATCTGTCGTTAAAACATTAAGGCCTACCGGAACTGACTTAGGGAGAATGGTGCCATAAGCGTCTGCAAATGCTTTAGATTCTGATTCTTCGAAAGAAGTATACCTACCGTATGGAGAGGAGTTGTGGTGCCAAATGAGCGCAAAGCATTATTCTTAACCTAGAACAAAAACCTTTATGAGCGCAGTAATGTAAATATTGTGTTTTGTTTTGGACATTTTAGGTCGAAGGTCTTGACCTACCTTTGCAACAAAGGCAAGAAATCACCGGTGTGGAATGTGAATACCGTCTTTATTAGCATTGAAAGCGATGGGAAAATTAATTAAAATGATACCTGTTGTGATGAAGAAGGCCCAGGGTACGCAGAAGGACAGCAGCACTATTGGAAGTATGATATTTATGATATAGTAGGGCTGTCGCCGGCGGAATGATATATAGAACTTCACAGCTGTGGGCTTCAAAGCCGGGCAACAAAGTGACCACTTAAGGATTTCATGGGAGGAACCAGTAATAATCCACTCGCCATTTTCCAGGTAAAATGCTTTGTCAATCTATATTAAAGATAATGAAAATAATAATAACAAAAACCAGAACATTAATAGTAATAATAATAAAAAATAATAATCATAATTTTCATCATTATCATCGTCGTCATGATAAACAATTATAAAGATAAAGACAATTGTTTGATAGAATAGCTTTCTACACTGCATTAACCCATTACCACTCAATCCCTACTTTTGACACCCCTGAGAAAGAAGCCTTTTGAGAACACTATGGGAAAAGGAGAAAATGCTGGTAACCAGCATTTTCTCCTTTTCCCACATTGTTTTCTATCCTTCCCAGAACAAACTTCAATTTTTCAGTCACCTTTATTTTGTCGTCTGCAAATGCTATCAATTTGGACCAGTCTAAAATTTTCTCGTGTGGGAAACGGTTAAGCAATATATTAGTCATATCACTGTGACAGCTCATTCATTCACGTTACTGTTGTGTTTCTTAGGTTTTACCAGTACTAGACTTCGGCTCTTAAGTATCTTGTCAAAGGACTTTCCCACGAAAAAGCCCTGTGGATCCAGCAAGGCTCGAACTCTGGGCCTCTAGGTCACGAGTCCTGACTTAACTACTGAACCATGAAGGAATAATACAATATAGAGGATATTTGTTGTTTTCGGTGAAAGATCGAAATTTATTTCATCGAGTAACCACCATCGGTAATATTTTCACGGGCGGCACAGCCACGACTGAAAATATTACTGATAGTGTTCACGAGCTGAAATAACTTTCGATCTTTCACCGAAAAGAAAAAAAAAATTCTATTTACATGTATTTCATGCTTTGAACCCTTTCTTGGTGGAGTTTTATCAAAATCCAGCACAGTTCTTCTCCGTTATTCCACGTGGCGTACCCCTCCGGCATAAAAACGCATTACAATATTACGTCAAGCGCGAGAAATGTAAGGTAAATGACGTCATATTTCCATCTGGTTGTGAATCACGCGCAATTCACCTAGGCAACAAGAACATGAAAATCGGTATTTTCACTGGTCACTGTACCCGTATGATGTCGAAAAATATTTTCACTGCTATTTCTCGATATCCTACCGGAAAGCATGAAATAAAATGATAATTTTCTATCTACTACCTTGTTGTATTGCTACTTTTCCAGTGAAGTTAGGCGAATGACTTTCCTAATTTGTTTTAAATGACAGACAACTTTCCAAGGACCAGTTTACTTCAGGATTCAGTTGTTTGTTAGACAAAAATGGACTTTATATAGATTCAAGATTTTGTGATGATTAGCTTGGTATCATGAAACACGGTGATGTAATAAGTCCCTTTTTGCTACAGCATGACTCATATGGCTTGCAATAGGATAAAAGAGGCATTCCAACATTTGCGTAAAGTGTCGTCTCGGATCAGCCTGCGCAGTCCGCGCAGGCTAATCCGAGACGGCACTTTACCACTACATTAGATTTAGTGTTACAGTAGACTTGTGCATAACAGAAAATTACATATCAACGGAAAGTGTCGTTTCGGATAAGCATGTGCGGACTGCGCAGGCTAATCCGAGACGGCACTTTACCACTACATTAGATTTAGTGTTACAGTAGACTTGTGCATAACAGAAAATTACATATCAACGGAAAGTGTCGTTTCGGATAAGCATGTGCGGACTGCGCAGGCTAATCCGAGACGACATTTTACGCAAATGTCCAAATGCCCTTTTTCGCGTGTTACAGGCCATATGTAATTTGATTGCGGTTCCATCTGTACGTTTGTTGCTAAAAGAATCATCTCCTCTCAAATGCTTCAGCCGCGGCTTACCTGAGCTTCCGGTATGTTAAAGACTATATCAGTGCCGTCATTATGGTCTAGGAAGCCCAGTTCTACGTCGCAAGTTTGTTTGTCAAAGGGAAAATCGGCGATGTTGACGTCACAGTGGGTTTCCAGGGATCTATACAAGGCCCACATTACTTCACCCGTGTAAAAGATATGAACTCTGGTTTCGTCATCGTCATATCCAAGCAGAGGGACGTCAGACGCACTTAAATAATAAAAATTCCTTTTTCTTTGCTGTTGTCTATTTTGTAGTGTAATTATTCTCTTTTAAGACATGCAAGTAGAAAAAAAAATATTTAACCTATCTAAATATGCCCTTGTTTTATGAAGGTCGTTTGAAACAAGAAAAATAATAATAAAAAAAAGCGTGAATTTGCAAGTAAGGCAGACGCTCTTGATATACATGTCTACATTTTTGACTTATCATAAAATTATATTTATTTTGTTATCAGTATCAAAAAGTATATCAAAAGCCAGCAAACTAATCATGCTACCCTGAAGAGCGAAAAAGGCTGAATACATACCTGTTGCCTAAGAAAAATTCAGGCCGCCAGCACCAGTTTACCACAATAGATGTTATATTGGCATATTGGGTTGGATTCCAGGTCAGTCTGGGGTCATCCCACTCCTGTAAAAGAGAAGCATTACAATCAACAAATGACCGACATGTGACTAGCTTTTTGTTCAAAGGGTAGAACAACAAGAGTTAAGGTTAAACAGATCAGAACAAAGAAAAACATAGTTAGAGAAGTAGAAATACTTGCTAAATTTCTTTATAAATCACAGTTTAAGAGCTACAGTAAATTTATAGTTTCATAATCTAAACACCCCTTGTTATTCCCCTTATCCAGAGTTTGAGCGACTTTGAAGAAAAGCTTTTGAAAACATTTTAGATGAAGGAGAAAATAATTATTTTCTAAAATGTCTTTTACCCTTCCAATAACAACGAAAAAAGAAATTAGATTTATAGTAAATAAATTGATTTTTTAAAGGACTTTAATCAGCCAAAAGCTAACTTATACGGCTTTCCTTTAAGTTTGCGTATATGGCCCACACAGCTTTGAACATCATCAAGGGAGCTTCCTTGGTTTCGTAGACTATATGTACATAAAGAAACAGAATCCAGTTTAAGAATTTTGCACTTTAAAGTTTGGAAAAGAATTATGTCGCCCCGTCAGAGGAAAAAAAAAAAAAAAAAAATCACAAAACAATAAGAAATATTCTTTAAACATTTACCAGTCGTATGTAGGCTGCATGTTCCATGCTCTCAGTTGTGATGTCCTACAATAAATCATTTACCATTAATGAATCAACAGAAATTTTAAGTATTTGTACAAGGTAACTAGAAAATCTGTAGCAAATCCAAGTTAAATTAAATTACATATTCTTATTATGAGTCGGTGACGAAGGACAGGAACTTCGCCACACCTAAATGGACAAAACAGATTCAATAGCCAAATTTTAATGAGTTTTCTACTATATTGTATAAACCAACTAAGTTTTACCTTTACCATAGCCGCTTATTTCAAATTCGGTCGACAATCAGTACTCCCAGTGCTTTGATTTGCTGTTTGCGACAAACAAAGTATATCGTCGGTTTACTTCAAAACCATCGTAACTACGGCTTGACACAAGCTGTACTTACGAGATTTTTTAAGTAAACCGACGATACATATGTTTATATATGAACATTTTATTTTTCGTGAAAGATCGTATTGTGATAAAAAACAATCTGACATTTCTTGGCTTTCTCAGCTTTTGATAGAAGTTGTTGGGACTCGTTCGCAGGAGTAATTTTAAGCTGGCTAGAGGCTCGCTTTGTGGCTTTTCAGATGCCAGCTTATGTCAAATTCTACACTTGTTCTCTTTTTTACCCAGCTCATTGATTGTTTTTGTGTAATTATTATGCTGTATTATGGGCCGATGGCCTTTATTTACAAATAAAAAAAATCATTTGGTATCAACCTGCTTATGTATCATATTTGAGTTTGATTGAATGGTGCCACGTTCTCAGTTTTTGACAGTACCCCTGCAGCTTCATCATGACTTTAATTCATCAAGTCATCTTTTTCTGGCTTTCACTATAGTTCTAGACTTGAACTCTGAACTGCCTAACCGAAGAATACTATGCATCTTCATACATGAAAGCTATCTTTTTTTTCTCTTTTTACTTAATATGTAAATAGTTTGTTTTCATTTATATGCACAACAACTATAATTATATTTTTCTACTCAATTACTTTATCTTTTCATTTTATACACAACTATGATTATATTTTTTCTACTCCATGACTATACTTTATGGATAAAAACCATCCTCGGATACCCCGGGGTCTCCCTATTTGCTACGCTACATCGTCGATGTAGCGTAGCAAATAGGGAGACCCCGGGGTATCCGAGGATGGATAAAAACTATCTCATTATAGAATATAATATTCATAAGATGGATGACATATATATCGAGGATATTTGGGTTTTTTTCCCGGTGCAGCCTCTCGTGAAAATATTACCGATGGTGTCCACTCGATGAAGTAAATGTCGATCTTTCATAGAAAAAAAAAGCAAATATTTTATTTATTTCATGCTTTTAACCCTTTTCGAGGAGTTTTATCAAAATCCAATACATGGCGGACCCCTCCCGCATAGCAACGCTTTATAAGCGCGAGAAATGTAAGGTAAATGACGTCATATTTCCATCTGGTCGCAAGGCACGCGCAATTAATCTAGGCAGCAAGAACAGGAAAATCGATATTTTCACTGGTGGTACCAGTGTGAGATCGAAATATATTTTCACTGCTATATGTCGATATCCTACCGGAAAGCATGGAATAATACCAGATACACAACTGCAACATATTTCAAGACATACTTACCAGATTCTTTAATGCCCGTATGCTGTATAAGACAGTAACATTGGTGGGATGTGCTGGTCTAGCATACCTGTCATAGTTGACCTGTAAAGCCGCTCGAAGTGCTGTCTCGTTTCCGTATCCAGATACTGGTGCAATCTATAAAATTGTTATTACACCAGTCGTCTTGTATAAATCAACTCAAACGACAGAATTTTAGGCTTGTCCAAATCGAAAGCATTTGAACACGACAAAATAAAAGTGACTAAAAATTTAAAATTCAATTTGTGAGGGACAGAAAACATTGTGGGAAAAGAAAGAAATGCTGGTTACCAGCATTTTCTTCTTTTCTCACGATATTTTCTGAAGGCTTCTTTCTCAGAGTCATCAAAAGTAGGGATTGCGTGGTAATGGGTTAAAGTGTAGCATTTACGTTGGAACCATGCTCTGACTAACGGGCTTGAACTCTTTACCACACGGAAAAATTCTGGACCTATCTAAATCGAAAGCATTTGTAGAGGTCAATTTAATGGTGACTAAAATGACACAGTTTTTCTTTGATAGGTTAGAAAAGTTTGTGAGAAAAGGAGAAAATGCTGGTTACCAGACAGACAGACATACAGACAGACAGAATGATACAGATGAAGATATATAGATCTAAATATAATACAACATAACATAAATAGATTTGAAAAAACAAAACAACAGGCAGATAAATAGTCGAATCAAAGACAGGTAAATGAATTTATTTATGTAAGAAAAAGAACCCGATAATTAAAAGAAATAATCCTGAAATTAAGAAATAAAATGGAAGAGGAAATAAGCAAATAAATCCTACCACCAGAAGACAACATATTGCTGTTGCAAAAATATATTTTCCCATCTCTGAATTCTATTTGAAAGACTGCGGTACATGAAATATTAAGCACAATTGAAGCAAACACCATTATGTAAATGAATGACCAATGGTTTGCGACCTTGAACATTTTGTTCGCCGTGGGCGATTCTCGTTAGTTTCTTGGACAGTCTAGATCAAGATTAGACTGAAATAAAAGTATAATCTTATCTTGGAACCGCTCCTTTAATATCGTGCGCTTTGTTCCGACTAAAGGAGATGTGAATTTGCAAATTATCGGTTTATTTATCACAGATTTTATTTCTCTTCCCTTTCTCTTGGGTTCAAAGAGTTAACCTTTTACCTTCTGTGCGAAACTTAAGTTATTTCTCAGAAGAAAGAAAAAAACAACAACTGAGGAGGCAGGCTCGTTTTTTTCAGATGAAAAAACCCTCTGTCAAAGAGAAATAGATTAAAAACATCATGAAGAGTTGATAATGTCCAGTTTTGGGCAATTTTGCAATTCGTAACTAGGAGGTAATAATCATATACATGTAATGAACATGACGCTTAACCCATTACCACACAATCCCTACTTTTGACGACCCTGAGAAAGAGGCCTTTAGAAAATATTGTGGGAAAAGGAGAAAATGCTGGTAACCAGTATTTCTCCTTTTCCCACAATGTTTTCTATGCTTCCCAAAACAAATTTCAAATTTTTAGTCACTTTTATTTTGTCGTCTGCAAATTCTTTCAATCTGGACAAACCTAATATTTTGTCCTTTGGTAATGAGTCAACTCTTTGGCTGCTAAGTGCGACTGCAGGGTCTTTAGCGGACAATGCAGATCAAGATCAGACGTCACAGAGGGTGTAGTCTGATGCAGTCTGACCCTGAATCTGCTCCGTCTGATTAGAACATATCCCCTTCCCCCTAAAAAAACCCCACACTTTAAAATGACGAATTATGTTTTTTTTTTTTTACGGTAGACTTAAAATTTTTGTTTCATTCAAGTTGTCCAGTAGGATTAGGATTAAAGGTATTGTACATGAATGAATGAGTTAACCCAATGTTCTCTTTTTCCACACTTTAAGGTCCTGATTAACATCTCACCTGATGGGAATAATACAAGTTCTTTGCTCTGGCAGACGCTAATCCATTCAGATCAGTGTAAGATCAAATCATACAGAAAGTTAAATTTTTATTCTCTTAGATTCTGGGAAATTGCAACAATTACATGCAGGGCTTTACGTGATTTACTTAACCATTACCACACAATCCCTACTTTTGACGACCCCAAGAAAGAAACTTCTAGAAAACATTGTGAGATAAGGAGAAAATGCTGGTAACCAGCATTTTCTCCTTTTCCCACATTTTTTTTTACCCTTCACAGAACAAATTTCAAATTTTCAGTCACTTTTATTTTGTCGTCTGCAAATGCTTTCGTTTTGGACAAGCCAAAAAGTTTAATGTTTGGTAATGAGTTAAACCATAACTGAGCCGTTTAAAATTGTCAGCGTAGATCAAGATCACATCACAAAATTTATAGTCTGATCTTTAATCTACACTCAGGCATTCTTGGCAAAGCAAACCTTGAAATAACAATTAACCCTTTACCAAACAATCCCTGGTTTTTACTACCCTAAGACAGAAGCCTTTTGAAAACATTGTGGGAAAAGGAGAAAATGCTGGTAACCAGCATTTTCTCCTTTTTCCGCAATGTTTTCTACCCTGCTGGAAACCAGTTTCAATTTTTTAGTTACATTTATTTTGTCGTCTGCAAGTGCTTTAAATTTGGATTAGTCTAAATTGTGTCGTGTGGTAAAGGGTTAAACCGTACCTTGACAAAAGGGGGCTTATTGCATCTCCGTGATGCATAATACGAAGCAAGCCATTACATAATTATTAATTCATTTAATATATTTAATCGAACAAACGGTTGAACCATGATGTAGACTGATCCTTGGCCATGCAGATATTGACCCATAACAAACAGTTTCGACTCATGTCAGTCTGTGCGGAATGTGCAGGCTGATATGAGGCGATACGTTTTGCAGACTCGTTAAACCATTTTTTTCACAGGGCATAGATCAATTACTTGTCTTGTTTGTAGACTAAAATGTCCGCTGATTTAATTCGGTGCTCGAAGGATTAGCTGGCTGAGAATAGGCATTTAATTCATTTGGCACACTGTAGATCAACCCTTTCAGTGGTTTGGGCTTTATATGGACTTTTAAGGACGGCAAAGATCAAAATCAGGCCGCACAGAATGTCCATTCTGATCTTGGATCTTTACTACCCACTTGTTTAGCCAAACCTCTATAACTGAAGTAGATCCTAGGTACCTGATAGATTTCCAAACTATCGAAAGAGGTCTTGTTTTTATACACGTATATTTGGCGTCAACAGGAGTTGATCATTTCTTACTTACATAGTGCCAACTTCTGATCTAAGTTACGTGTAACACACATGCTACTTGTATTTTAGCCTTGATTCTTGCCATGACAAGTTTCTCTGCTTCTTTACCTATTTTCAGTCGCAATGACCTAGGGGTTGCATGCGCCAACTATTCTGAGCGTTATGACTTCTAAGCGCGACTCACTGACCTTTTGCGAGCAATTTGGATCAAGATTAGGCTGCACAGAACGTGCAGTCTGATCATTGAACTAATCTGTCCGATAAGGAGATATCTTTCCAAAAAAAAAAAAAACATCTGAAATAGTGAAATTTGTGGTTTCACGATGGGATTGAAAGTTACACTTCAGTTATTAACTCTTTGTCACAAGACAAAATTTTAGTTCATATTGAAAGCATTTGCAGACAACAAAATGAAGGTGACTGAAAAATTAAAATTGTTCTGGGAAGGGTAGAAAACACTGTGGGAAAAGAAGAAAATGCTGGTTACCAGCATTTTCTCCTTTTCCTACAGTGTTTTCAAAAGGCTTCTTTCTCAGGGGCGTCAAAAGTAGGGATTGTGTGGTAATGGGTTAAGCTGGTTAGGAGTTGATTTATAATTCGACTGAAATCGAGTAACTCATATAGTATTTCAACCAAACAATCCCAAATTTTAATGTAATAATAAGAAGCCTTAAAAGAAAAGTAAGTAAAGAAAAAAATGCTTGCAGCCTTCATTTCCTTTTTTTGTTTCCTTTGCCAACCGTGTTCTCTGTCCTGTCAGAGATAATTTCCATCAACTGAGTCACTTTTAATGTGCCGTTTGCCAGTGCTTTAAATTTGGACCAGTTTGAAATTTTGACATTTGGTAGAGAGTTAAAAAACTGTCGTAAGTTAGAATCTAGAGGACAGTTATAAAACATTTTCCTGTAAGGTTAATAATACCGGGTGCTAAATGGTTCCATTAGTATTATATAAGTCAATAAAGCTATACTGAGCTCTCACCCAATTAATACATTCCAGAGTTTTAACGACCTATAGGGAACTAGAGTTTTGTAAATATTTTTGGAAGAGGAGAAAATGCTGGTAAATAGCACTTTCTCCTTTTAGGATAAGACTTTTAAAATGAATTTTTAAAGCCAAAAGTGACCTTCCATTGCCTTTACAAACTATGTTTTGGTTTACAGTATCTCCTTGTTTGATAATGCATATTTAAGATGAGACTGCGTGTTCTTTGCTGTCTGACTTTAATAAAAGGTCCTTCGGTGGCATGAAGCTACCAAACAGCGAATGATACAAAGAAAAGTGCAGTTATGGATCTTTTACGAAACGATCGCGTTTGCTAGCAACCAACATTGATTCCTTTTTGCACGATATTTCCACCTTTTTTTTCACAAAATTGCTCCCAACCTTTCAAATACAAATCGTATTAAATTTAACCATATACAACTTTTCGTCTGCGATTGATTTCATACTGGATTTAGAATGGTAGCTGAGTATTGCCCAAAGAATTGGTCCTCTTAAGTACAAAATTCAAACTTAATACTGGCTAACTCAATTTAAGAGAGGCATAACAGACATTCGTTCGCAATAAGGTGAATTGTCACCATTCATTTGAATTTTGAAATAAGTGTACTACTTAAGAGAGCACCAGATCTCTACATCAACACGAGATAAGAAAAAGAAACATCTAAGTTAAAAAGTTTTTTTCTTGGTGTTAAGGAGGAAAAATAAGCGTAAAATATGTATAATTAATGTACGAAGAAGACGGAAAATAGAGTGAAATCGCACATACACTTAAACATAATACCTAGGTCAATCTAACCTTGCCCGTACTAAAATGATAAATGTCAGTTCAAGTCTTCATGTCCTTTCATTTTTTCGACTCCAATATGTATAAACTCGATCTCATTTGACGGCTTAATTTAGAATTAAATCTTCTGGAACTTAAAAAAACACTGAGATTTGAATAAATCTGACGGTTAGATTAAAGAACATTCTGTATTTTCATGCGCGGATCCAGATATCTTTCTCAGGGGGAGTCCCACCGAAAACGCACTCGTCTTCTTATATGATACTTTGGTTTCCGGATTTCAGTAGATGTAAGTCGTTTACAAGAGATGTCAAAGTTTCCAGTTCTAACCATGAGGAGGTCTCCACATTTAGAACCTTTTTTTTTTAAATTTCTGACTGTATTTTATATAAATGCTGTGCAATATTAAACCAGTACCATTTCACGAATCCGATAACCACATTTTTGCCAAAATTCCAGGGGGAGTGGGGGGGGGGGGGGTCCGGATCCCCGGTCCCCCCTCTGGATCCGCCCTTGATTTTTTGCTCGAAAACAAACCGGACCATTCAAGCCATGTTCACATTGACGTTCTGAAAATGTCATAGTCTAAAATAAATTGCCCTTTTTACAATGGGTTAAGGGCTTATTTTAAAAAAATCTTAGTTTGCTACATCGCATAGTGAAGAGTAAGATTAGGCCGCACATGCTGTGCAGACTGATATTAATCTTAACAGTCCACTGAGACCCTATTGAGTCGCACCAAAAAAGCAGTAGTCAATGCATTTAATAGGTGTACGAAATTGTTTTCAATATGATCCATTATGGATAAAAAGCCACTAATTATAAATACAATTTCTAATGGTTTTGATTTTTTGACCTTTTAACCCTTTGCCAAAAAGTCCTTTGTTTTTTCGACCCCAAAGAAAGACGTTCCAGGAAAAGATCGAAAACACTAGGCATCAGGATTTCCTCCTTTTCAAACAATGTTTTCTGACCTTTCAAACATAGACCTAACATTTGAACAACATAATACTTAATACGTCGTTCGTAAAATACACACAATATAAACAGGTACAATATCCTCGATTTACTTCAAAAACCTAGTAAGTACCGTTTGTATCAAGCTGTAGTTACGAGGTTTTTGAAGTTAACCGACGATATGTTCTACTCTGGTGAAGAGTTCGTTGTATAACTGTTGGATGGTGACCAAATGACATAATTTATACATGAGTGCTCTCAATGATTTTTACAAAGCTTTGGCTCCCATTTTCGCACAAACTTGTATTTTTAGACAGCAATACTTTGACTTCTCCATAGCTTCAACCCCTATCTATTTACACTATTACGACTGCCGTTTTTTTCACTACCTTTACCGCTATTACAACTACAATTACTTCTACTACTAATACCACTGCCACTACCATTACTTCTACTATTAAAACCACCACAACTAGAATTACTTCTACTATCAATATCACTACAACTACCATTACTTCTACTACTAAAACCACCACAACTAGAATTACTTCTACTATCAATATCACTACAACTACAATTACTTCTACTATTAAAACCATCACAACTACAATTACTTCAACTATTAATGATATTACAAATACAATTGCTTCTACTATTAAAACAACCATAACTACCATTGCTTCTACTATTAATACAATAACAAACACAATTGCTTCTACTATTGATACCACTACAACTACAATTACTTCTACTATCAGTTTCACCACAACTACATTTACTTCTAATATTAATACAACTACAATTACTTGTAATATTAATACAACTAGAACTTCAATTGCTTCTATTATTAATACTAATACAACAAAAATTGTTTCTACTATTAATACAACTACAACTACAATTGCTTCCACTATAAATACCACTACAACTACAATTGCTTTAACTATTAAAACCACTACAACTATCAGCTTCTACTATCTTTACAACTACAACTACAATTACTTCTACTATTAACACCACTACAACTACAGTTACTTGTTTTCTAAGACCATTACAACTACAATTGCTTCTACTATTAATACAACTTTAACTTCAATTGCTTCTACTATTACTACCACGACAACCACAATTAATTCCACTATTGATACCACTACAATTAATTGTAATACTAACACCATTACATCTACAATTGCTTCTGCTTTTAATACTACTACAACTACAATTGCTTCTACTATTAATACCACTACAACTACAATTGATTTTACTATTTAAACCACTACAACTACCATTGCTATTACTTACACCATTACAACTACAATTGCTTCTATTATTGATAACACTACAACTACAATTGCTTCTACTCTTAAAAGTACTGCAACTACAATTATTTGTAATATTTAAACAGATACAACTACCATTGCTTCTACTAGTAAAACAACTACAGCTACAATTACCTGTAATATTAATACAACTACAACTTTAATTGCTTTTTCTATTAATACTTATACAACTACAATTGTTTCTACTAGGGATGGCAACGAGTATCGATTTTAATACTCGAGTACTCGGTCATTCTTCCGATCGAGTACTCGGTTACTCGGACGATTTTTACTACATTTTATACTAAAATTTCAGAGCAAGATCGGTTTTTTTTTTTGTCCCAAAGAGTTGGAAACAATGAAAATCTATTCAACAAAAAATCTTGATCCGTTTGACACCCTTTGTTTACAAGCATTTATTTCACGTTCTAAACACATAACGTCATAAGCATGCTTCCCAACCCACCACGATTTCAAAGGGAGTTTCCCGATTCAAGACCTAAAAATCCAATCACCTGACAGACTGTTTAAACCCCAATTCAAAAAATTTCGAATATAAGTGTATAAAGGGTGTGATAAAGCTTGTATCCCAAGATACACATACATATACATCCGAGGTTGCCATGGAGTTGACAAGCATGTATTTCACGGTCAATCGGGTTCGTTCTTTATAAATAGAAATCAACATTCAGTAATCTAACCAGCCGATATAGTTCAGTAGGTAGAGCGTAGGACTTGTGAACACAATGTCCTACAGGGTGTGGGTTCGAATGCCCGGCTGGCCAACTAAAAATTACTAATAGTCTTTCGGATGAGACGTTAAACCGAGGTCCCGTGTGACGGCGCTACACACCGAGCACGTTAAAGAACCAGGCGGAATTCCCAGTAGTTTCGTCCTGTATCCTTGCACTATCCCCCGTAACAACTAACCGTCTTCTGGGGGCGTCGCTCAGATAGGCAACCGGTAGCGACGATAAATAAACGCAAATAACCAACCAACCAGTAATCTAACCGAGTTTTATCTATCGAAGATCGACGAACCAATCAAATTTGAGAACGAATCGAGCAGGTCGTTGTCAGTGGAATTTAAGTCATTCACCCCACGTAAGCAGGTGAATTATATATGATTTTACCAAAAAAAACCGCAAAATAACAATCTTCATCGTTGGCCCAGGATATAGACAATAATCAGTTACAAGTTAATCATCAACGAAAACAATGGGAAAAAGCCAAGTTTTGGACTGTTTAGTGCACAAATTGACCGCTGGAATTCCAATCTGTCTAAAAATAGACCAACCTGCATATGAACGTAGGTTTTATGAAATCAATGGCGTAGCTTTTTAATGTCGGCATTGTTCGACTTGTTACTGGTCAATGACCTAGAGTTCGCGAGCGTGTCTTGTCTGATCATAAGTTTTGGGACTGCTTATAAAATAATTATTTTTTACAGACCTTAGTATCGGAACACGAAAAAAAAAATATTTTACTATCCCAAAAATTAAAGCAAAATACGGTAGGTATACAACGGCACGTTGGCGATTACAAGGTACGCACGATCCCTAAATAAGTTTCACAGTCGAACTGTTAAGATTAAGGATAATTACTTTCTCCTCCCTAATAAGATCATATTAGCCGGCCTCTGATTTACTGAAATTACGAAAACTGTAATGATTAGCGATTAACGTGAACGGATTAACGTTATAATTGACACAGTTGTTGTTTATTGCAAACACGTGTCAAATTGTGAATTGTTTGGTCATCTTTCGGTAACTTTCGCACTTTTGCAGCGATGTTTTGATTACATTTAATCGGCTGCAGTGTTTGTTTTGCAAAGAAATTTTTACTCGGGAAGCAAAATGGTACATTTTTGAAAAAAATACCGAGTACTCGAATATCAAATTCCGTAATCGATACTCGGACGTTCGATCGAGTACTCGGTTAACCGGTTACTCGTTGCCATCCCTAGTTTCTACTATTAATACCACTATAACTACAATTGCTTCTACTATTTATACCACTAAAAATACAGTTGCTTCTACTATTTATACAACTACAACTACAGTTGCTTCTACTTATTATACCACTACGACTACAATTGCTTCGACTAGTGATACCATTACAACTACAATTGCTTCTACTTTTAATAGCAAAACAACTACAATTATTTGTAATATCAAAATAATTACACCTACCATTACTTCTACTATTAAAACAATGACAACTACAGTTACTTGTAATATTGATACAACTACAACTTCAATTGCTTCTACTATAAATACTAATACAACTTAAATTGTTTCTTCTATTAATACCACTACAACTACAATTGCTTCTACTATAAATACTAATACAACTTAAATTGTTTCTACTATTAATACCACTACAACTACAATTGCTTCTACTATAAATACTAATACAACTTAAATTGTTTCTACTATTAATACAACTACAACTACAATTGCTTCTACTATTAATACCACTTCAGCTACCATTGCTTCTACCAATCATACCACTACAACTACCATTACTTCTACTATTAATACGACTACAAATACCATTACTGCTACAATCGATACCACAACAACTAAAATAGCTTCTACTTTTAATACCACTACAAATACAGTTGCTTCTACTATTTATACTACCACAACAACCATTACTTCTGCTATCAATATCACTACAACTACAATTACTTCTACTTTTAATACCACTACAACTACAATTACTTCTACTTTTAATACCACTACAACTACAATCACTTCTACTTTTGATACTACTACAATTACCATTACAATTGGTCCTGCTACTACTTTCCGTTCACAAGTACCTTTACTTCTGCTTTAAGTACTACAACTACTTCTTATGCTACAACCACCATCACCACTACTACTACTACTATTACTACTACTACTAATACTACTACTATTAACCCATATCCTGCTAAATGACTGATATGAATTTTTTATTTCGATATAAAAATAAGCAAAGATTGCAGTTTCAATGTAATGGATTGGGAAATAATACCTTCTTATCAGTTAGTTTAGATCAAAGATCATAATGCACGTTTCGTGCCGTCTGATCAGGTCTGATCCACACTTTCCGAAAAATGTCAGTGAGAAGCCTAAGGGTTAATATTATACTACTACTACATGACTACTACTACTACTTCTACTATTACTGGTTGTAAAAATAACTTAAACATTCACACAGACACGAAAGCATTTGAAGTCAGCAATCTAAAAGTAGCTCAAATGATGATTTCCGTATTTGATAGAACAGAAAAAAATGTGGAAAAGGGAGAAAAAGCGCTGGTAACCAAGCATTTGCCCCTTTTGCCACATTCTTGTTAAAGTCCTCCTTTCCATAGCCGAGAAAACAAGGGATTGTTTGGTAACGGGTAAATTTTTCGAGTGTGTGCTCTCAAAATGGACATATCTAAATTTTTTTGACTGGTAAAGAACTGGGAAAAAATGGTCAATATTAAACCGACTAGACCTATTGTTTTTAATCCGCTACATGGCAGGAGAATAGACGTCAATCAATTTTTACCCTGATCTTAATCCGGGGTGAACAATTGAACGTAAGCCTGTGGGTCACATTATAGGACACACTGCAGAAGTGTGATATATGTATTTATCACATACCTTCCCTTGTTTTCAGTATAATATACCCAATACGATTTTTTTTTATCTTATACACGTTTGATATCATATTTGTGTGACGTCATTTTTGACGTCATTTTTATAAGCATTTCATGCAAGTGAATGAGCCTCATAGAAAATAGAGCGCGGGTGCATCTAAGGATGTTTTTTTCATCATCTGCTCTATATTTTGTAAAATATCGTTATGTGATAAAAAGAATCTGACATTTGTGGGCGTTTGAGATAAGATTTTATTAAACTCCTCAAGGAAAATGTTATTAAGCTTAATAACATTTCCCTAGACTCGTTTAATAGAATCTTATCTCAAAAGTCAAGTCATGTCAGATCCTATATATCTGAGATATTCTGGTGAAAACGAAACTTGACATTACTATTCCTTCATGCTATGTGAAAAGCGGGTTTAATCCTTTCCCAAACGGCAAATTTTGGACCAGGCCAAATTGAAAACATTTTGCATATGACAAATTAACAGTTGCTAAAAAGATGATTTTTCTATATGACAGGGTAGAAAACATTGTGGGAAAAGGAGAAAATGCTGGTTACCAGCATTTTCTCCTTCTCCCACAATGTTTTCAAAAGGCTTCTATTCCTTCTATTCTAAACCAGGGATTATTCGGGAAAGGGTTAGTGCATCTCCGTGGTGCATCATACCAAACATGTCAACACTTAATTATGGATCCCTAACATCCGTTATACCATTAACCGACCGAATCGGGATGTAGAATGGACCTTTGACATGCAGAAAATTTGGTAAAAGCAGACAGTCTCGGTTTAGGTCAGCCCACGCTGTCCGACCCGAGCAGGCTGACACGCAGCGATGCCTTTAGCAGACGCATCAAACCCCATTTTCAAATAGCAAATCTCAAATACTTTTGTTTTGTTTCTATACTGAAAGACTTGATATTTAATATGAAATGGTTTAGACGTGCGATCATGATTCTGTGTGAATTGCCGCATACTCACTAATTGCACTTTTATTAATAAAGAGCAATCATATCGTATCAATACTTTCCTTGTGTGTTCATAATATTTATGGTTATTTCCCCTGAATATGTGCTTTTTTTTTTTCATAGAATTTCAACATTACACAGAACTGATTTAATTAACAGCACTGATAAACCATTTACCTTATTTTTTTTTTTCTAATGAAATGAGCTGAAAGTAAACATTTCTCATTGTTGCACTTGTAGCAGTATTAATTCTTACCCTACTAACCAACCAAAAATAAAATATTCAATTCGACAGCATTCAAAGCAGTTTCCCTTTCGAGAACAGATTTTGCCACAATGGTAGCAACCACTTTCATGGCGTTGTCGGAAGGTGCATAAATAAGCTTAAGTGTGGCTAAGATGGGACATGGTATATGTGACGCACCTATTTCAAATTTCAGTTCTGTTATCTAAATTTATTTTGTTTGATTAAATAATTACATTAATCTAATTGAATTTCCGCATTAATTGGCTAAGCATCCATTGGGGGACGACACACGAAAGTTCTACAGACATTAGATAAAAG
This sequence comes from Tridacna crocea, assembly GCA_943736015.1. Classification (NCBI taxonomy): domain Eukaryota; kingdom Metazoa; phylum Mollusca; class Bivalvia; order Cardiida; family Cardiidae; genus Tridacna; species Tridacna crocea. The sequence goes on along the minus strand of OX031063.1, from coordinate 33,700,365 downwards.
TATAGTTGAGTTTATGACGGCAGCATTCGCAACAACTTGGACCATTTAAAGGATATGACGTCATAGACGTAATTGTTATTGACAACATAACGTCACTTCTGTAACGTAACGACGAGTATAAGGCGTACGTTTACAATCAACATTCTGCTGTTTATACAATCAATATTTATTATTTTTGCTACATAAGAAATGAGTAAACAATCACGAACAAAGATGTCCAGGGATGCTCCTGAAAAAGCACCCAAAACAAAGCTGTCGAGGACTAGAAATGGTATGTATTATCCTTTCTCGAATTGTTTTGAAACGATGTCTAACTTAACATTATCTTCAAAAAAACAAATGGACATATTGATGAATGGATGGATAGATTTTAAGGCTGTCGACAGTAGGAGATATTGGCAAAACATGGATTAAGCTTCAGAGCGTCATAGGTCAGTTGCGAAAGGCATAGATCTAGATCAATATCAAACCGCACAGAACATGGAGTCTGATATTGGATCTACAGCGTTAGATACTTAGCCGAGCCAAAATAGAGATAAAATATATTTCTGGGTGTCGGTGAATTCTATTGATATCTATCTATAAAAGAGTTGACATATGTGGAGTTCATATATTTTGTGCTGAAATTGAATTTCAAAAAGTCCCTTATGCAAATTAAATGGTATTTAATGTAGACCTAGATAAATTACGAGTAAATAATTACATGCTACAGGTAACTTTTCTTACGTATTGGGACGGGTTGTAACAAACTGACAAATTATAACTTTGACCCGTCACGCAAAAAGGGACCATTTGGGGACTGCGAACAATGTCAACCCTAGTCAGACCATTTTGTGTTTCATCCATTCCTCATTTATCATGTTTGTCTTATGTTGTTGCACATGTATGTTATTTTCACCTCGCATTATTGTTTACTAAGTAAGTGCGCCCAATATGACCTAAGTTGTCGACAGGCCATAAAACACTATTCATTCATTCATTCATTCTGCGCGAATTGCACAGGCTGACAAGAGTCTACAATTCTCGCTTTCAAGATATTTTCTGTATGAGCTTAAAGTTTAAACTGACATTCACTATCGTTGATCTGTTTTCATATAACTGATATACAGAATTCTGAGATGTCATTTTTTGCGTGATGGATCATTTCATGAAAAATGTGTCTGTTGTATCAAATGAAACCGGACGAGGAAAGTTGTTGTAATTCAGATTCAAGCACATATACACACTTTGAACTCCTTCCCACTTAGGATTCAGCCTATTAGTAGACAAAATGGGTTTTATGGATCCATAATCATATGACCCCCAACACATAGATATGGGCAATCGGACATTTGCGTAAAGTATAGTCTCCGTGCAGACTAAAACCCGCAACGACTCTTTTCGTTTTTATATAATTTTCTATTTCACGCAAGTCTACAGTAGAACAAAGTCTTATGTAGTCGTAAAGTGCCGTCTCGGATCAGCCTGCGCGGACTGCGCAGGCTGATCCGAGACGACACTTTACGCAAATGTCCGAATGCCCCTTTTCGCGTGTTGCAAGCCACATGGTGACTTGCTTAGTATCATGTATCAAGAAGATGCAATAATCCCTCTTTTGCCAGAGTAGAGCATGACTTTTTAGTAATCTTTTTATTTCTCTACCGTTCCAGTGGAATTTGAGAAAGAGTTGCCCTCTGTCTCTTCATTTCTGACTGTTCGCAATGACGCAATGCCATGGATGGCTCGCCACAGCACGCCTGTTTCGAACACCGGCAGTAAGATACTAATGGAACCTGGCAGAGGAATGCCGAGAAACCTAAGTCCTATAAAACGTAGAACGGAAAAAATACCCGAACCTGAGACACCAAAAGAAAAACGAATGAAACAAGAAGACGATGAAAATATGAAAGACTTCCGCATGGAGGATCAAGATAAACTAGTGCAAGAGTATATAAGATTGTGTAAGACAGTGAATTATAACATCATAGCTATATGGGACAATGACGATCAACTTGCAAAGCAAGATCGTCAAATAGAGAAGCTGATGCTCTCATCAAGTGAACTGGCAGACGAGGATTCTAGGTGGAAAAGGAAGTGTAGAGAATTAACAAAGATTAAAGATTCTTCTAAAGCAGAAGCACAACGACAAAGGGTTCTACACAAAACCAATCTCATCGAAGCACAAATGTTTTCTGTGACAGCTGATAAAACCCAGGAAGATATTTGGAAAGTTCGGGGAGATGTCATGGATATGAACTGTATTGAAGACTGCAACATCGGAATGCTGCAAATGGGCAATGATAATCTCAGAAACACGATCGAGGAAAATGAAAATATTATCAACGAGATTAATCTATTGGAGAAAAAGATAGAACAATCTCAAAAGACCAAGGAAGCGACAACCAAAAAAAGACATAACACTGAGTTTCAACCCTGGCAAAACTTGCAGACCGGACCTGGTGAACGTTATGTTGTTCTGCCAAAAATACATCGAAGACGGGATCCTAATGAAGCACAGAAAAAGGATGCCAAGGCGAGGACAGGTCCTGTCATAAAGATGAAAAAGGTGGAACCACTTCCAGCGATAAGGAAAAAAGCAACTCACAGTGAGGCTTGCCAAACATCAAACACAGACTCTGCGCGAAAGGATAGTATATGTAATGCGGATTCACTTATCGCGCCAAAACCTCCTCCAGTTGAGAAATCTGCCCAAAACTACTCTCGTAAAAATATATTACAAAGATTGAAAGCTTTCATAACTGAATGAATAAACGACTTTTAAATAACAAATCTCGTCTGGATTTACTGGAACTAGACAAAGTTCAACAAAATTTTTATATGTTCTACATTGTGTGTGTTGTTTTGTTGCACAAGTCAGTGTTACGACCAAATAAACAGTTTTGAGACTCGTTCAATGTTATGAATTTTGAAATATGTAAATGTCAAAATAAAGAAATAGACATTTCAATAGATAATTTGCGGTACTGAGTTACATACATGTACATCATACTTCCCCCGGCCCCCCCCCCCCCCCCACACACACACACACACCCCTCTTGCTGTCTGTCTAACGGTTCAGATAGATTTGCTGGTTTTCCAAAAATAAGTGACAATGCACCTCCTGCTCCGTCTAATCTTGATATATTCCGACCATAAAAAATCCCTGTTGAAGGCGCACTTACGCAGTGAAGAGTTACAACTTACAACCGGCATGCTAATGTTAAAAGCGGGAGCAATGTTGATCCTTTTGGCATGTAATCTTTTGATGTCTGTATGTCTGTCTGTCTGAGGCGTTTCTTTCTTAGTAATCATTTAACTGCGCAATTCAAATAATGATTCACTCGGGTAATTACTAGTATTCACTTCAGGTCTTAAGTACAATTACAATCACTTTCACGGACACTGTAGACTAAGTTTAGACTGCATGATATTTTAACCCTTTCCCAAACAAGCCCTGGTTTTTACGTGTCTGCACTAGAAGTCTTTTGAAAACACTGTGGGAAAAGGAGAACTTGCTCATAACGAGCAATTTCTCCTTTTCCCACAGTGTTTTCTACCGTTTTTGAGAACTTTCTGCCATTTTCTCCAAATCTAAAATTGTCGTCTGCAAACTCTTTCGGATTGGAAGGGTCCATAATTTATCGTTTGGGAAAGGGTTAAGGTCCATTCTGATTTTGAATCTACGCCGTCCAATAGTTGGTTTGGATTTTCGGATAGCACCAATTTCCTACAGTGCCTTGTTAAACAAAGGTCCATTTAGATAATGAATGTATGCCTTATTGACTGAAGAACGGACGGACGGACGGATAGCCAGAAGACTTATTGATCCGTATAAATCAATTAATTCAGTACAAAACCACAAACTTAGGACTGACCCAAAGTCAAAGCATTTACAGACAAATTAAAAGTGGCTAGAATGATCGAAATGTGTCTTAAAGAGTAGAAAACAATGTGGGAAAAGGAGAAAATGCTGCTTGCCAGCATTTCTCCTTTCGCCACAATGTTTTCAAAAGTTTTAGAATCGTTAAATCTCGGGATTTGTTGCTTGCTTATGGGTTCATGTTGCCGTTTGTCATACAGTATTAAGCCTTCTGACTCAGACAATCCAGAAACTCGAACTGATCGAAGCACTTCTGTTTCCCTAAACATTTTCAAGAGTGCAATTATTGTGGCGCCGCATGAGCGGCGGCACTATTTTTTTTCGCTTTTGAAAAGTACCTATGGAGGCAGCCATATTGTTTACTCGGCTTCTAGTCATTTCGTAATAAGATCATTTCATACCTGGGCCATTTCGTACATTTTTAGTCAAATCGTACCCGACAATACTTTTTATTTTTTTGTTATTTCGTACTCACTTTGATCATTTCTTACCAACTTTCGTCGTTTCATACACAGTTTTTATCATCAATTTGGTAATGTAGATCTAGTTTTACTACTATTTTCTTACGATATTAGCCGAATGACAACTGCTTTTGTACATAGCTCCAATAAAACTTATGTTAAATTTCGCCGAGGAATGGCTATGATTGTGTCTTAACCATTTTTGCTTTTTTAAAAGTTTTTAGTTAGATTCCAAGGATTGTTTAGGGCTTCTCAGTCCATTTCTCACCGATTACTGCATAAATTTTACTTTGGTCAATTTGAAATGGTGTAATATGCCTTATTTCAGAAACAACCGATTTGCGGCGCAATTGATGTTGTGCTTGATGTTGTGCATCAAACTTTTCTTGTTTTCTTTAAATTAAGTAAGTATCAACTGCATAAAGTATTCAAAACACTGTGACAGGGATTGGAAAGTAATCAAAACGGTTACAATTTATCTATATATTTTATCACAGTATCTCTTTGTTGTTTTCGAGCTAGTGGACTTTCATTTGTGAACTTTTCCTGTCTACGCCAAGGCTTGGCATTAAGGAAAAAAATACCTCCATAACTCATTGTCTGCGCATGTCATATATTCTTCGAAGATTCGACTGTCTTATATGACGCATCACTAGCCCCAAAAGCGGGCAGACTGTAATATTACGCTCTATAAAGTAGTAATATAGAAAATAGCTTTTATCAATGCGATTGAGGAGAAATGAGACCTGCTTTAGCTCCAGATTTCTCTAAACCGCTGATCATAGCTGAGTGAATTGCACAAGGTATAGCGTTTTATTGAGTAAAAGTTTATTTTAGTTAGAAATTCAAAGTAACGGTTGTCGCGTAGGAAAGTGGTTCGGCTCTGTACCCAGGATGCCTAAATTAGATAGATGAGTATTTATAGAATGCCATCTAGCGGGAGATAATCCTGCATAACTTCATGGAAGTAAAATTGCGGGAAAATACGCACGACAAATTATGCATACATGTATATACATGTATGTTTATTTTTAAATACTATCTCATATCTAAGTATAATTAAGCTATTACTTTTGCTTACTCGGTTGTGCAATGTAACAGAGAAAATACGTTTAACCCTTTTCCACACAACCCCTAATTTTAACAACAATGAGGAAGAAGGCTTTTGAAAACATTGCGGGAAAAGGAGAAAATGCTGTAAACAGCATTTTCTCCTTTTCCCACAATGTTTTCTACTCTACTAAAGGTAAATCTCAGATTTTTAACTTGCGTTTAATATGTAATAATGGAACAGTCAAATTCTATGAGTTTGTGTCGGAAAGAGTCAAACCTACGTTGGTTACATAATGATCATGACTGTATTATACTGTTTTTATATATGTTTCACATATCTCATGGGTCTGAATCTATGAACTTCTGGTTTCTCATCAATAAACATGATCAGGGTATCATAACCCGACAGGTCCGACCTTAATGACACCGAGGGAAAAGCTTTTGATAAATATCTTGCGAAAGGAAGAAACGTCTAACGACCAGCATTTTTATTTTCTTTTACCATGGTGTTTTCTAACCGTTGAAAAAAAAAATTGTATATCGAGACAACATTTAATTTGTCGTCTGCAAATGCTTTCAAATTCGACATGTGGACATTTATTCGTCTAGTAACGGGTTAAACGATTGAAAAGGATCAAGAAGATATTCTCGTATTAAAAAAAACGTTGATAGATACAGCAGAAAATAATAATACATACATGTATACAATAGAAAACAAGATGCATGCAGTGTTTCTATTTATGGAAACCGAAAGTGAAAGTAAGGAATTTTACGAGTAGCGACCAAGGTTGAATACTATATACTTCAAAATTCCCTGAAAATCCTGCGTGCGTATTTTCAAAATATTCGGCGTTCCCTTTCTCTATTTTCTTTATCAGATTTAACCCTTACAGCTCTCGAGTAAACTTAACTCTTATTCGTTTAAGCCGATTATAAAACCCACATTTTGTTATTTAAAAGATATTTTTTTGGGAAAAATAAATTAACAAATAAATTCAGCCGACCTCTTTTGAAGGCTGTAATTGCAATACATTGCAGTACATTAGAATTTTAAGATTTTGATCGTACTGACTATATTAGCGGACGGTATAAATCAAAGATCAAACTGCACGTTCTGTGCTGTCTGATCTTGGTCTATACCATCCGCAAAAGACTCTCTTTTGCCTATGGCTCCAAAAGGGTTAATGGAAAGTGTAGGTCAAAGATCAGACTGGAAGTTCTGTGCAGTCTGATCTCGATCAAAACTGTCTACAAAATGTCGTTAAGTCACCTTTAGCAGCTCCAAGATAAATAGACACTTTCGGTCTAGATATATGGAACAAAATTATGAAATCTTCAAGGATACCCTTGTCAGAGTGCAAGTTTTATGTAGTCTGATCTTTACCCATAAATATTGGCCACAATTGCAACTAAAATCATAGAAGGGTTGATTATTTTTACGTTCTGTTGAATTCACATTGATTTCCTTTGAAATAAGAAACAGAAGAAGAAGAAAAAGTAGAAGAAGAAATTGGCAATGGTGATGATAATAAAAATGATGACAGGAATGGGAAGAGTAATATCAAAATTATTTGAACATCAGCATATAGTGAGTAGTTGAAATTTTATATTTTTACAAAGTTTGGAATCGACGGAGATGCTTGACTTCTACACAGAAGTATTATTTACACCCATTTTCCACTTGCTATACAGTTTAGATGCAAATTTTGATTACTGTGGGATGCGTAATAACTCTTTCAATAATGAATAAAAAAAACTTAAACTTTTTCAAAGGCCACATCACTTTAACTGCAAGATGGGGGAGTACTTTATTCATAATCTACAAAAAAGCAGTGGGCAGTGTAGATTACACTGCATGTTCTGCGAAGTCTAATCTTGTCTACACTGTCCACACAAGCTTTTTGTTTCGTCTACAATAAGGAAGGAGTGAATATTAATTCTGTACAGGGAAATGATTATAAAAGCAGACAGGGCAATCTTCGAAAAGTATGAAATTGGCAATCAACGATCAAAAATAGCTCTCTGGAAAATTCCAGCGTGAAATCCATTGTGCAATCTCGAAAACCCAACATGATGCTCGTTTATTTTTACCTCATTGTGTAATTGCCCTTTATAAGCACTTAAAGTAATTAAAACGCCTTTAGTAAGAAAGTGGATATACTTCAGGTCACTTCAATTTGTAATAATTATGGACGGCTCAAACTTAATTAGAGGTTGTCTATTTTTACAACTTGCTGCGAGTGCACTGTATAAAGCAGGTAGGAAAACTGTTATCTTATAATAATAATAATCTTTATTAGAGTCTTATTCATGTACAACAATATTTACAACTGGTATAAAGGCATGGAAGTACACGTACATGACCATTCTATACAGAATTATAAGAGACTATCATAAAAACAATGCATAAAATATTCTACATATTCTACAAAAGTGGTAAAATTCAGGTGCGCATTTTACCATAAAACACATAATTTTTAAAACGTATTTAAAAAAACAGTTTATAGCTAGTTTCGCTGTGTAATCTTCGGATCGCTCGGATCGTATCGTGGGATATTTGTTATAAATCAGCAGCTGAATCTTGTAGAATAATAATATGATCAGGGCCTATAATTGTATAACAAGAGTCTATGTTGGGCTGAGTTCAACTTTAAGTTTTTTAAAAAAAGAGGGTTTCATTCATTTGCGAACAGTACTGACCATCTCAGGCTGCGCAGTCTACGCAGGCTGACCTGAACCGAAACACTTCGGTATTGGTCTATTTTCTGTTTATCACAGGAACAGTGTATCTCATGATGCAGGTTACAAGACGGATGTTAGGGATGTAAAAATATTGATAAATCTTCGCACATATCTATAAACTTTCTTATCTATCCTTAACCAAGGAGTCAAGTAATTATATGACCTTAGGACGAAGGCTTTGATAAGCTTTGTGTAAAATGGAGAAAATGCTAATAAGTGACATTTTCTCCTTTTCCAACATTTTTTTTACATTCTTTTTAAAGGAATGTCCCATCACTATAGACATTAACTACCGCTGACCAGCAAGCATCAACTAATCCTATCCCCCATCTGGTTGGAACTCATAATAAAAGGCACCCACCTCGCTAAGACACGCTGTACTCCTAACTTTTTCACTAGAATGTCCTGGGCGCTGCCATATGAAATGTCAAATTTATCTTCTATATCCCGAATAGTTACATGGCCATCTTTTTTCACAAACAATTCGATAACATCTAACGTCAGAGGCTGCTGACACCGGACGATCTTTTTCGTGTTCATCTTTGTTCATTTTTAAACGACTTATCCGTTTGTATATAGCAGGCCGTGAAAGACACTTGTCCCGTAGACTTTTTGCAAGTCTCCATAAATTTCGATGGAACACTGTCCGTGCTTAAGGCAGAAGTTGATGACAGTGAGCTGCTTGCTTATAACGTCTCCGCCATTTTAAGAATATAACGCAATATATTTGATTCCGTTGCAAGAAAGCCTGAAAGGTATACCTAAATCAGCATGCTGAATTTCGTTTTTCTAAGTCTTTTCGTTTGCGAATTATTTGAGTTGTCTACAAACTTATTGACCCCACCCCCTTTCGTATAGTAAGATAATACGGTTAGGTTTCGGAACGTCTTCGTCTCCAATTTTATAAATTCTCCTTTTCCCTGCTAGTTTAAAAGTTGTTCGTAAGATGCATTTTGAGTCGTCTTTTTGTTTATCGAACGAACGAACGAACGAACGAATTACATTATTGATAAAAACTTACATACTTTTATAGTCATATACAAACATGAAAATACACAATATTAAATATCATCATGCTGTAGCTAGGGAAAAAAAGATATAAGGTAATAGCTTATAGGTTGTTACCAAACAAGAGGATATGATTGATAAAGACATCAAGTTAACTTCCCAGAAAATTTTAAGAGAGGAAAAAATAAATGAAAATTTGAGGGGAAAAAAATGAAAATTTGTTTATCAGACTTCGGTTCTATTCATGTGTGGTAAAAAAAATCACGTATTAAGCTACGATTGTAAATCATTCGAATTTTAAATTACTGTCATGTTGTAGGGTAAAAAACTACCCGGTTCATCCAAAATTTGATGATTCCTTTTTAAACAGAGAAATCTTACGTAATCGCTGCTTCAATTTCTATTTTTAGATATCGAGAAACAGTTTGAATCACCAAGAAAGTTTTATCTCGAATGTCAGTTTCGTGCACGAATGAGATACGTTGAAATATTTACTGATCTATGTAAATTTTTCTAGATAACGAAGTTTATCGTGATTTCTTTTTTCAGAAAACTTGTCAATATCTACATAACATTTCCAGGAAACTTTGATTTATGATAGTTTTCTAAAATCATCATGATAATTATTTCGTATCTCGTGGCAGACATATACATGTACCACACCATAATTTGCTTAACCTATGCCTGCGTCTCATACTAGGTGAATTCGTTATGCTAATACAATGAAAATATGAGCAGTTACGTGATACAAATTCACTTATACCTTCGATTCAGTTTAAGTTAAAGCTTCATGCGAACATGGATCTACATGTATATAACAAAACCATGAGCAAGCTTGTAAGGGAAATTCAGACATTGCGTAATATTTAGACAAAACATTCTTTGATTCCCAGCTGATCCTGGAATTCCCATAATTCATGACGTAATGGGGAATCCTCAATCACCTAGTTAGCCTTTTGCAGACGGCATAGATTTTGTCTATTGGAAATGTTTCAGACAAATAGGAACTTTTGAAAATTTGCAGTATTTTGTTGTTGAAACAGGGAAGTGATTATAAAAGCAGGCAGGTTAATCTTCGAAAAGTATGAAATTGGCAAACAACGATAAAAAATAGCTCTCTGGAAAATTCCAGCGTGAATTCCATTGTGCAATCTCGAAAACCCAACATGATGCTCGTTTATTTTTACCTCATTATGTAATTGCCCTTTATTAGCACTTAAAGTCGATAAAGCATTCAATTCGTTGTTTGTAAATTTGTAAATAACTTCAGTATGGACAAGTCTTAAATTTTTTATATCCAGGGAATTGTTTTTGTAAATTCTGTGAAAGACCGCTTTGCTTGTATTTTGATCGCAAAAATTAACACAACACATAGAACAATACGAAATAAAAATGGCTAATTAATTTCTTTTTCTGAGGGCGTTTCCTTTTCATTCGATCTTTATTGATCTCTTTTCTCAGATGCAGCATGTACGGTGCCAGATAGATTCCGCAATACTTCCTGGATTGACAGCGTGAAAGGCGATGTCCATTTTACAACGTGGGAGATGAAAAACTGGACATTTAGTGTCAACAGCACGGTAGTTGAGCAGTGGGAAGTTGCTGACGAGACTAAGTTTGAGACGTACGGCTATGTGGCTTATAGGTAATACTAAACCAAACCAAATGAATTTCCGTTGTCTGCGCATGTCATAGCGCCTGTCATAATCTTTGAAGATTAGACCTATCTGCTATGACGCATCACTCACCCCCATCCCCTCAACCCCCCCCCCCCCACCCCCAATACCTGGGAAAAGTTGGGCTTATACCGAAGCTATTAGCCTATTGCCCAAGCATAATGGGCTTTTTTAAATAAATGGACTATGCATAGGTTACATGCTCGCCGATCATAGCTGTAGCCAGGTAGCGTTTTATTGTGTAAACGTTTATTTCATTTTGAAATTTAAAGTAACGGTTGTTGTATTGAAAAATTAGTCCGCTTCTGTACGCAGAATGTCCAAATTAGATAGATGTGTATTTGCAGAATCCCATCTAGCGGAAGATAATGTATGTATTTCCTGATCTCTTTTGTCCTTCATGCACAGAAAAGACTTGTATATCTGTATAGTCTGGTCTTTATTCACTGTCCTTATTACACTAATAATTGTTTAGATTCTCCGTTTCTGTTTTTGTACCATCATTACTGACCAAATAAAAAGCATCACAATGACGTTGGAAATGACGTTATCCACCAAAAACTAACCCTTGATCTGCTTAACCCATTACCACACAATCCCTACTTTTGACGCCCCTGAGAAAGAAGCCTTTAGAAAACATTGTGGGAAAAGGAGAAAATGCTGATAACCAGCATTTTCTCCTTTTCCCACAATCTTTTCTACCCTTTACAAACCAAATTTCAAATTTTCAGTCACTTTAATTTGTCGTCTGCAAATGTTTTCAATTTGGACCAGTCTAAAATATTGTCGTTTGGTATAATGGGTTAATATATCACAAATGAAACTTACAAGCCGACAGTAAAAGTAACAATTCTACTATTTCAAAGTTGTTTAGGGGCAAATAGAATCACTTTATCGGGCAGTATAGAGCGTACTTTCTGCTATTTCGAAGTTATTGGGAGGGGGAATAGAATAATATCTTCGGACACCTTATCGGACAGTATACATTTTGTGCAGTCTGATCTTGATCTCTACTGTCAGTAAGATGTTCTTGAGTTGTGCTTAGCAGTCTAACTAACCGAACGAACAGTTTGATTTCGAAAGGTACATAAAAAAGACTGCACGGATGACCCAAATCACACCAGAAATTACTACGTGAAGAATGCGTGTTAAGGTCTATCGAGTGTATTCCATTTCCTTGACTGTCAGCAGATATTCATTCATTAGTCGCCGCGCAGAAGCGCGTGACTATATTTTGCTTTCTTTTTAACCCTTTCCCAAACAATCCCTGGTTTTTACGGGTCAGGAATAGAAGCCTTTTGAAAACATTGTGGGAAAAGGAGAAAATGCTGGTAACCAGCATTTTCTCCTTTTCCCACAATATTTTCTACCCTATCATATAGAAAAATCATCTTTTTAGCAACTGTTAGTTTGTCATCTGCGAAATCTTTTAATTTGGTCTGGTATAAAATTTGCCGTTTGGGAAAGGGTTAAAAGACTTTTTAATGCGTGTATAGAATGAGTCTTACACGGGTAACAGACTCCTCCTCACTTAGCAGAAACCATGGCACGTCACGGACAAGGTTTGTTGAGTCCCTGGAATCTTAAATAAGCGAGCTAGTCGTGCTAAATTATAGCAAAGTAACAAAACTATAATTGCTAATAGTTTTAAAAACCTGTCATGGTGCTTTTTGTCCTATATTTTGACAGATCTCCCAACACGTTCAAGGTTGGTACACAGACATATTACAGCTTCTTGTGTTTGAAATACGAAAAGCTATCAGCTTATGTATACAGATACTTTATACTTCATGGTAAGGGATTTTTCTTTACTTTCTGATCTCCGGCGTTTCCCTTAAATGGCTATAGCGCTCGCTTAGCAAAGTGCCATGATTGTCGACTCGCTTCAATACGAGGTTGTAAGGAAGGACATAACCAATATCAACAAACATAATGGCCATGCTCTATGAAAAGGGGATTCATTGCATCTGGTAAATATATTAACCTAGGTCTGCCGATTCCGCAGACTGACCTGGGTCGAAACTGCCTATTAGTCAATCTTCTGCATGTCAAAGGAGTTGGTCTACCTCATTATACGGTTAATTGTTCGACAAAATTAATTTTATGGATCCATAGTTATAATTATGATGACCCTCTTGGTATACTTCATCACTCGAAATTCGAAATGCACCAATTTCTCTTTTGTCACAGCAGCGCCCGTATACAGTGTGCATGTAAAAAACCATAAAACTGCCAACTTCTATTTTCCTGTTTTTCAAAGTCTCTTAAGACAACCTACATATACAATATTACTAGTTTTTCTCTTTTCTCCGTATTGTTGGAGAAAACCCTAAAAAGTCTTGCTACAGACTAAATTATAGAGAAAAGTACTCCATTTACACACTTCAAAATTGGCTGTTTCATATGTTTTTCCAGATATTTCCAACCTAACCGATGGAGAGAGGGTTCTTGTCTCCAAAACAGAAGATTTGTGGCGATTCTCAGACATCTGTAATCTGAGTTACGTGGTAGACAGAAGTATTTTCAACTTGATGATATCCCCAGGTACAGAATTTTTGGCTTCTCTATAACTTTTTGTCCTGTTTCTTTTTTCTTTCTCCAAGTGTTGTCCTTTAAATTTTATGGATAATTTGCAATATGATAGGGGACAGTCACGATTTATATGATTACAGAGATCAGACTAAGCAAAAATATGCAGTCTTACCTCAAACGATCCACTCCTTCAATTATTCCGAGATTTTCTGACACAACAACAACGATGGAGCTGCACTATTTTGAATTTTTCACGATCAACAATGTCATTTTTCATTACCGAGCACCCGAGTGTCAAACATAAGGTTGGACGCAGCTCTCGTAATTCCTTTTTATTAATGCCTTTCCCAATTTGTTCTTTACTTTGAATGGACAACAGTAAGATGGTTGGCCAGAAGCTGAATTATTTTGATTTTTTTAACGATTAAGTGTGTCCTTTTCATTACCGAGCACCCGAGGGTCAAAAGTAAAGTTAAATGCAGCTCTCGTAATTCTTTTTTAATTGCCGTCTGCTTTACTGTGAATGGACGAGGGCAAGATGGTTGGCCAGAAGTGACGAGTGAAATAAAAGAGGGATTGATTTATACATGCTGCGAGCAAAGATAATCTTGAATTGATGACAATTTTCATTGTAATCTAACCAGTAAGTCGCTTGGCACCATTCAAGACTTCTGTAGGCAATGAAAATAAAGATCAGACAGCACAGAATCTGAAACCTGAGTCTGGATTTACACTGTACATTTGATCGTGGAAGACTGCTTTTCTCTAAAAAAGATGACTTGTAGTTTAATTTTGTGTCCACTTTTCGTTAATCTAGCAGGTTGTGCGTCGATTTCTTTACTTACCCTAGATTATTATTTTACAAATCTAATGTTAGTGCTGAGGTTTGCGTAGTTACTGTTCATGTCATATTTTCGTTTCTGTACCTACTATTCATTATAGGAAAATTGACCATTTAATCCATTTTGATACGTTCGAAAGTGACCGTTTGTGAACAATTTAATGGCATTGGGACATAATACGAAACTCTTCTGTTTTACCAAAATCATTTTTTGCTGTTGCGAAGTAAAAGTCCTACATTTTCATATCAATCCTTTTTTATTTCAATTTTGTTTTTGTCACCATGAACTACAAAAAGAAAATAGCTAAACATCTGTTAGGTGAATTTACATGACTTTTGTTTTATACGCTCAATATACATACATTGTACATGTGAGGTACGAGTTATTAAAACGGCACACATAATTAAACATGGTATCAAATTGTATGGTGCATTGGGTAATCCAATCCATTATTGAATGTTGTTCATCATGGTACAGGTAGTCATGAAGATTTCAAAGCACAAACAGATATTTATTAACGCGGATGTCTGCCCTAGGTGACTGAATGCTTGCATCTGCACTGAATCTTGATTGCGACTTTAAACACCATAATTATGAATCAATTTGATGTATAGACCTATTACCGAAACTGCTAGATGAATGCGAAATTAGACAATCAGATACAGTAAAAAGATACAAACGTAAAATTTTGCTGGATTTGATTTGATTATGGTATTTTTGTATCTTGTGCTTATAAGGTATGGGGAAGGAGTTTAGCGTCGAATGTGCACATAGCATACTGGGCAATTTCAAGTCTTCAGTCTATTTGCAAAATGGTACAATTCCATGCGGAGGAAGTGACTTAACATTGGACACCTGTACAAATAAAACCAGTCTGTGGCTGAAGTCATCGGATTGCTCTTTACCTGTCGCATACTCCGGTAAGTAAACCCTTTACTTAGTAAGTCTGTGTTCTAACGAGCCTGGTGAAGAAAGCCTTTGAAAACATTTTGGCACGTGGACAATGTAGATAACAATCGTTTCATCTATTTACAAGGTTCATTACTAGATCTACTAAATTACAGGTAAGTCTCACCATTTAAGGCACAGTAGGTGTGTTTTCTGGAAAAGCTTTCAATATGGACGAATCAAAATTATCACCATTTGTTTAACATTTTAACCGTTCAATTTCTGTGCGATCCTATGAATCGAAAGATGCCTGGAAAATTTCACATTTAAACTCTGAAGAGAAATAAAAACTGGTGTCAAACTCATTGGGTCTGAGAATATTCATTCATTCATTTGTTCAGCTTGCCATCCGCCCATACTGAACCCATACATTTATCCACCCGGCAGCCCATCCGTCTGTCCCTCCACCCATCTATTCATCCACCTATTAATCCACCTATATTAATTTTGTTTCATCTCAAACAAAACACAAGAGCTTCATTTCTTTCAGCCAATGGATCATTGTCTTGTCTTACAAGTGAAAAGATAGGCAGCTACTACTACAGCTACGTGTACAACCACGATGATACTGTTGATAATAATTCAACATTCCGGATTTCATGTGTGGTGGGTATAATTGCTTTCTGAAGTTTATAAACCCTTATCCTGCTAAAAAACTAAACTGACTTTTTACATTTTGATTGTAGAAACCCACATTATTGCTATTTTAAAGATACATTTTTGTGGAATAGTATCATTTTATCAGACAGTGTAGATCCAAGATCAGACTGCACGTTCTGTGCAGTCTGATCTTGATTTATACTGTCTGCAAAAGGTCAGCAATTCGCTCTCAGCCTAGAGGTTAAGAAATAAATGTGAAATATGGTATGATACTTCAATGTCAGACTAGTGAAAAATACCTATTTCACTGTTTCTAACTTTCCAACTGAAGGCGAAAACAGTTGGATTTTTTTTTTCTGTGAAAGATCGAAATTTATTTCATCCAGTAAACATCATCGGTAATATTCCCGCGACTGACTGGACCACTCATGAAAAGATTATGTATGATGTAGGCTACACTTGATGACTTTGGATCTTTCACGGAAATAAACAAATACACATGTATCCTCTATATCTTACTCTGCTGAATAATTCTTCCTCCTGTCCAGATAAAGAATTACAGTCAAAAAATCCTTTGTTTAACCCTTCTTTACCTTTTCCTACTGTTAAGATTTCCAGTCAGTAAAGTAAGTGTTGCACTAATATTGAGCTGTGAGTTTGAAAGGTTTGAAAACATAGTTGATAAAAGAGAAAATGCAGCTTAACAGCATTTTGGCGTTTTTTCTCCAAAAGCCTTCTTCTCCATGTATACGCTTCGATATTTTGTGACTATTGAGATTTGGATTTTAATATCTGGACAGTCTTTTCGGTTAGAAGAATAGACTTTTCAATTCAGATACTTGGGAAGTTTATGATTTATGCGATACGGTCAGAGTTGTACGTGGTTGTAAACATGGACCACATAAAAGATCTATCCAATTTTTATTTTCATGGAAAATTCCCCGACTATACCCTAATGTGTCAGGATTGATTTGTTGTGTGAATAAGTCATGCTTTAAAGAGGTCACATAGCTTATACATGAAATCAAAAACACTGCTCCATCATAAAGATTAGATATTGATCATTTTTCAACTCAGGTATCAGACAAAGATGGCAAACACATGTCGATTGCCCCCATGAGATGCCAGCCTGGTCAGACGCCATTCCATATCCCGGTTGACCATCGAGGGAACAAAATAGGCATGCTTATCATAAATTCGGTAAACTGTAAGTACAAGTCTCTAGATATTTTCCGTTTATTGTTAATTCACATTGTGTTCAAATCAAGCAGACTACTTAAATCCAAGTTTTTGAGGATCGTTGCTCAATATATTAGAATATTGCATTATTTTATAGGTCTGCTCAGATTGAACCTAAAAGTGTTTGGACCATCTTAAGGTGATATCCCAGAGAGTAGTTAATTCCGTTGTTTTGTGGTTCGAAAAATGCAACTTCCATTTCGAATCTACTCATTCGTTTTGAATGCCTTCAAATGAGTATAGGAATGTCTTGAAACTTGTGTAAGAAATCCTTGATGTAGGAGGGCCTTTAGATAGGTACAGGGATGCATTTAGTTAAATAAAGAAATCCTTCAAAAAGATTAAGAAAAGTGAGGAAAGTCTTTGACAGAGGTATAGGAAATTGTTTCAATAATTTTGGAATACGTGAAAAATGATACAGGATAACAACTGAATAGTATAAAACATCTTTATATAGATATAAAAATAGGTAACGGAAGGAACATGTTTTAAATAAGTAAAGAAATGTCTTTAGATAGGTATAGAAAAAACTTTTTAGTAGGGGTAGGTATGCATTCAAATAGGTGTAGAAACGCCTTTGAATATGTATAAGACCGCTTTGAAATAGATGTTCATTGCCTTTAAATAGATAATGAGACACATTTCAATAGGTATAGGAATGTCTTTATGAAGGCAAAAAGGAAACATTTAACAATTTATTTTGCTTTGAAGAGAAATGATCAAAGTTAGAATGGATGAGCATTTAAAAGATGATACTGTTTATACCGATAGGAGTGCATATTGATATTTCCTGGTAAAGGACTTCGTCGGCCATACTTGGCCGGAAATCGCTCAATCTACACTAGTTACATAAAATGTACACATATTATGCACACAACTTAACTGACAGTGTTGATGTATAGTAATTGTATTTTCCAATTTTCTCTCTGACAGTCCGTTGCCCTGGTGAGTATGCTTTCCATTCAGCTTTTTTTTTTCTAGTTTTGATGAAGTTACAGGTCAAGATTGTTGCTTCCTGTCTTTATGTTTTTTTTTTCAATTTCATTCGATTCAAATCGCTGCGACTAGTATACGAATTCATACTGTCCAGGATTTGTACCAGTAACTAGTATGTTTTTCTGTCCAACGCATTAGCTACTTTCTGGCATAAACAGCTGCAAAAATGCTTACCGATAACAGAGGATTGAATATGTCATAGTTACTATCATCAACTATCATTCTTCTTCGAAATGAGTTTTGGCGAGCCGCTAATCGAACTTGACACCACTGGCTCACAATTCTGCATATTTTGGAATGATTTATAGAGCCCAGCTACAGTTTTACCGGTATCTTATAACAAAGTGCATGTCAGAAAATCGGTTTGTAATGCTTAACATTTACCTTATCTTTTGTCATCATATTACAAATAGAGTGACCACCTTAGGAATTATTTAGTCTAATGTATTGAGCATATCTTGTTTGAAAACATATTTATCTCTCTCAGAAATCTGTTATTTCCGAAAGACTCCGTTGAAGATAAGGTTCATTTCTTGTTTGATTGTCCTACCATTACAGCCATGAGATTACGTTTCTATAAATTCGTAAAATGACTCATTGTTGAAATCATTCAAATTTCACATAAAGTTGATAGACTTAAGGTTTACAAAATAATGGATGTGAAGGAAAGGTTCAGCCCCGCCCATTCAAAATAGGTAATTCCATGTTGATTTGTGCCAAAGTCAAATACATCAAACAAATGAGCATCGCTATATATAGAAAAGGGAGGTTTAAAGCATCAATGTGATGCACTGTACAAAGCAAGTCATTTCATAATTATGGGTCAATAAAATCCAACCTCTCTCACAGCAGACTGAATTGTGAGGTGGACGGCTCCTTACGAATTCAGAAAATTTACCAATAGTGAAAAGTTTGCTGGTGGACCTGAGTCGATACTTTTTTGTAGATGCACTGAACTCCTTTTCACAGCGCACGAGTGAAATGGTCTGCAACACGTGAAAGGGGGCATTCGGACATTTGCGTTAATTGTCGTCTCGGATCAGCCTGTGCTAGTCCGAAACGATACTTTCCGTATTTATGTAATTTTCTGTTTTGGGCCAGTCTACTGATGAACAAAACCTAATGTAGTCGTAAAGGCTGATCCGAGATGACACGTTACGAAAATGTCCAAATGCTTCTATTTGCATGTTGCAAGCCAACTGGAATCGCATTACATCGTGAAAATACTGGTTTCACCTGGCAGTAATAATCTTAAATGGGTAATGGAATTAATTAACTCTTTGTGGCAAAATTTCAGACGTGTTCCATTTTGAAAACGCCTGCAAATTTAAACGAAACTCAAATAACATAATAAAGGTGATTTTTTTTTAAATAAAATAACTATTTTTTTATGTTAGGTGACGAAGACAAAAAAGATCACAAAGGACTTAAAAAGTGGCACATCATCTCCATTGCTGTTTCACCTGGCTTGGTTGTTATAGCTTTTGTGGTCGTTGTTTGTGTTTGTCGAAGACGGCGAAGAAGCAGAAGCTAAGTTATCGGTTGCAAGTTGCATTAACCCTTGACCACAAAATGACTTTTACTGCCCCTGAAAGAGATGGCTTATGAAAAGATTGTAGGAAAAGGAGAAAATGCTGGTTACAAGCATTTTCTCCTTTTCCCACAATGTTTTCTACCCTATCAAAGAAAACTCGTTTCATATGAGCCAAATGCTTTCAATTCGGACAGGTCTAAAATCTTGTCGTGTGGTAAAGGCTTAAGACTCAAAATACACCAAATGTATATGTATTTTGCTTGGATAACACTTAAAATGCAACTGTTCAACGTATTTCTTTGTTCCATGTAAAGCGTTTGTTTTTAACTGTATATAATTATAAACTTTGAATCGAAATATGTTTTGATGACTAGGTTGTATTGCATGTGAATACTTGGATTGAAAAGTGAATAATTTATTATGATATTCAACCCATAACTCTTTTAACATCTCAAGGTGGCCTTTGAAACTCTTTTTTGAAAATGCAGCTGTAACTGGATGTTACAAGCGACATTTAATACAACATTTTACTCTCCTTTCCTCCCACCAAGGACGACTCCAGACATCACGTCTCACTATTAGATTATGCCTACCTATCTATACAGTGAGTAGAATGTGGTTTCCAATCATTTTTCCGTTGACCCTTTAACTAATTCTCCAATTCTTTCACCTACCTCTCTCTTGTCACTATTTATGCTTGTGTCATTTATGTTATTTGCCAATGCTATTGTGGCTCATGTATTTATATTGTGTGAATTTGAGCAATTAAAACATGTCCGTCTGTCTGCCTTACAATGCCCTTGTTAACGTACCCTGAAAAAACTATGTAAGAAAAGGGCAAAATCCTGACATCTTGGTAATCCGTATTTTCTATGATGTTTGTATTCAAAGGCAAATTCAAGCATTTAAGTTACATTTCGTATGTCGTCTGCAAAGATTTTGAAGTGTTGGCATATAGGTAATACCGTTGCAAATATTTTCCTTTATTTTTGTCTTTCTTCTTTACCGATGAGTTGCCGGTGTAATGCAGAGAAATGATCCTCTCCTATAAAAAGACCCATGGGTCATTACTCTACGTAGATTAATGACTCTGGGGTTATTTCTCTACGTAGAATAATGACCCGGGTCATTCCTCCACGTAGGGAAATGGTCCATGGGTCATTTTGTAGGGAAGGTTCATTTCTCTGCATTACACCGGCTATCGTCTTTCTATATTCGGTGATATATTATTTTTGAAGTTTGGTGAAATGATAATCCAGAAAGCTTCCTTTAAAACGCATAGATATTGGCTTATTTACAGAGATTATAAATTAGATAGCTTTTCCGGATATCGACAAGTCAGCTAGAACAGAAAGAGAAGAATGTATTCTGCCAATTTTGTATTTTGGGATTCAAGTAAGCCCCCATTCTTAGATTTGACTATAGCTGTTGAGGCGATCTTTTATATCAAATTTCTGTTCACTGTATAACGATGAGTTCTGATAATACCTGTACATGTATGTTGAAAGACAAGAATATCGTATAAGTGTGTTATGTTCATTATTGGTACTATTTTCAAACAACTTTTATTAAACTTACAAGTCTCCATTCGTCTTGTAGATTATTATCATGTAACTAACCTCGTTTTCGGTAGGAAAAAGATTTATCAAGACTTTTCTTATGTTACACCTGTTTTCAGCTAAGTAAATGACGTCTTCATTGTTCAAAGATTGTAGTTACTAGCCTCGTTTTTAAAAGATCGTGGACCTAGATTGCCCTTTGAAATTAACCACCAAAAACGATGATAAACAAGAAAAAACACAACATTTCTTAAAATTATCCGTGAATGAGCCATGCTTTGTGAAAAGGGGGCTTAATGCATATGCAAAAGTGTCGACCTAGCTCAGTCTGTGCAGGCTGAGCTGGGCCGAAAACTTTTTACTATAAGTCAATTTTCTGTATGTCAAAGGACCAGTCTACTTAAGAATTAATCGGTTATAAAAATAATGTTACCATTATGGATCCTTAGATGTGTGAAGGCTTGCCTGGTATACCATGGACCACGGAGATGCATTAACCCTTTACCCCATGAAGCATTTCTATGCTATCTCTAATTGACCCTAAATAACAGCAAGGATAAAGTCGTTTCTTATGTGTATATGACACCTTCTGATGGCATAGAAAACATTGTGACAACAGGTGAAATTGCTCGTCACGAGCAATTTCACCTTTTGCCACAATGTTTTCCAAAGGCTCCTGCAAGCAATGCGTCGAGATGAGTATCTATGGAGTAAAGGGTTAAGCTCCCTTTTCACAGACCATGGCTCAAATATAATATTAACTTGGTATGTGTCAGCTTTACCTATTCCTTTCGAGACGTAGCCTACATACCTGCCGCAGAACCCTTTAGATCTTATTTAAGTAAATTTCAAAACACATTTACGTGTAAGCCTGTTTTTTTCATAATATGAACTATCATCCTCGAGATATAGATATGTGATAAATAAAATCTAACATTCGTTGACCTTTGAGATGCTACTTTACTTGAAATCGTCGAGAAAAACTGTTATCAAGCCCGACATAATTTCGTTAACTGACACCTTGGTTTTTTTATGAAGTCTATCTCAAATGCCATTTTATGCCCCATTTTTTGAAATCCTGTATATGCAGAGAATAGTTTTCATATTTTAATACCGCTTGTGTTATCATTTTAAATACAATCATTTACCCCAATTTCATCGTTGGCTTTATCCCTGTGATTAGGTTTTTGTCAGATATTGAAGATATTTTAACCAAATACCCTAATTTGCCGTGTTTTCTATGTCCTGTACTGTATCATTGTTGTTTTATCATTTTGATTCTGCCGTTACCAAACGATCTAGTTTTAACTATCTTGAGGGAAAGGCTTTTGAAATGTTCAGATAATTTGTTGTCTGTAAATGAATTTAATTGTAATTGTGTAACATATTCAGCGGTTTGATAACGAGTTAAGTTCAATTTAATCATACTGTGTTTATAGTAAGTATTTTTTTTTGTCACTATAGTGACATGTTTTATACCATGAAAATTCTACAAATAGAATATGAAATTTCAACACCCGGCCCCATGGGCCTATATGTCGCCTAAATGAACAAAGGTAAAATAATGAATGATGGATGTGTGAAAAAAAATCTTTTTAGAACGAAGCATAATTTATGTGGACGAACAAATGAATGAATGAATGAATGAATGTTGGCTGGCTGTGGTTAAACTGAGGGATGATAGTTGACTTAGTCAAGTATGCACTAATAAGAAATATGAATTCATATTTCAATAATTTTCGTTTATCATTATATGTTGTCAAGATTTGAGATTTATATTTTGACTTTAGATATATTAAATTATATTTTGTACCGATCAGTGGCATTTCTTTTTTTTAGTTCCTGTTGTATTCGTTATTCCATGATTCATTTTCGATAGTTCGTAATCGTCAGGGGAAAGGACAACCAACTTTTGCTGGGGCTCAACATTTCAAATCTCGGAATCCCAATAGACAATGATAAAATTGTATTTTGAAAAGTATGCAGATGATATAGTGATATGAATCGAGTCCGAGGATGACTTACAACAGCAGCTGGATACAGTTATGGTGTCGTGAGCGGAGAATACGAATCAATTCATCTAAAAAGTACATCGTCCACTTCTGTCAAAAGAGCTAAAAATGAAACAAACGTTGCATTTTATATCGGCAAATATGACATTGAAATTGTTTCGCAATACCAATACAAACTTGGGCTGTATTTTAACAAAACACATGGATTTCTCTAGGACCGCTAGAGTATTAGCTGACGGTCAGCCAGAATAAGAGCACTTGAAGTTCTAATGAATATGAAGCGCGTAACGTTAATGGGATAACCCTATACCAAACGAAAAAAATTTCGACAGATCCAATTGAAAGCTCTTGCAAATGTCAAAATAAACTTAACTCAAAAATTGAAATTTGTTTCTATTATGGTATAAAACATTGTGGGAAAAGGGGAAAATGCTGGTCACCAGCATTTTCTCCTTTTCCCACATGTTTTCTACTCTTTTAAGTCGTATTTATTTCGTCGGCTGCAAATGATTTCAATTTGCGTAAGTCTAAAATTTCGTCGTTTGGTAAAAGAGAGAGTTAATCCAGGGAGACAACTCATTTATACATGCATATGAATGAGGTCTAGAAAACGAGAGTATTTTTCATCTCTGTTTTGCATTATAGCAAGCAAGTAATCTCACAATTATTGACCCATTAAATCTATTCTGTCTAACAACTATCTCAATCACCAGGTAGACGGGTCCTTCGGCATGCAGAAAATTGATCAAATTGTAAAGAAAAAGATTTCTATCCCGGTTAGCCTGCACACACTGCTAACGCTGACCTGTACGATACTTTTTTTAGATACACTTAGAGTATCCACCAAGGTCTCATATACATTTATGTTTCTCCCCTAGGTCCTATATGGCCTGCAATACGTGCAAAGTGACGTTTGGACATTTGCGTAAGGTGTCGTCTCGGATCAGCCTGCGCAACCCGCGCAGGCTGATCCGAGACGACGCTTTCCGATCGTGTGTGATTTTTTTTTTTGTTTCTCGCAAGTCTAGTGTAAGACAAAATCTACTGTTGGCGTAAAGTGCCGTCCCGGATTAGCCTGCGCGGATTGCGCAGGCAGGCTGATCAGAGACGACACTTTACGCCAATGTCCGAATGCTCCTTTTCGCGTGTTGCAAACCATATGTACTCTCTCTCTCTCTGAGTTCTTGAAACAACTCAAAACGTTTTAGGATCAAGATCAGACTGACAAAGTGCGGTCTGATTTTTAGTCTTCACTTACAGATGGGGGTAAAATATTCTAGTTGCAAATCATATTTTGAAAACCCAAGGTTTGGCGTTATTTTACAGATGAAAATTTCCCTTTTATTAGATAGCGGCGAAATGTTAGCCTCCTTACAAGGCGACAAATTTTTTTGACAAGTCCATTTTGGAACATTTGCAGACGACAAAATTAAATGTGGCTAGGATGATGGAATTTGTCTTTGAGAGGACATACAGACATTGTGGGAAAAGAAGATCTTGAAAAGAAGATCTTAGAAACAGGAGCAAACACTGATAAACAGCAATATCTTCTTTTCCTATTGGGTCGGCAATTCACATGGGGGGGGGGGGGGGGCTGTGAAAGAATGCTTTTAGTAAAAAAAAAAGGAAACGAAAAAAACTAATAAGAAGAAAAGGTGAAAATGTTGTTACCCAATATTTTTCCTTTTTGCCACAATGTTTTTCTTCGTTATCAGAGAGCTTAAGCTCATATACTGTATATCAATCCAAAATTATTATCTGCAAATGCTTTCGATTCAAAGAAATCTAAAATTTCTAGTTTGAGAAGGGATACTCTTTACCAAAAGACAAATTCATAGTGTGGTCCAAATTGAAAGCATTTGCAGACGACAAAATAAATGTGACTGAAAAAAGCGAAATTTGATTTGGGAAGGGTAGAAAACATTGTTGAAAAAGGAGAAAATGCTGGTTATCAGCATTTTCTCCTTTTCCCACAATGTTTTCAAAAGGCTTCGAACTCGAGGTCATCAAAAGTTGTCACTGTGTGGTAAAGGGTTTAACCAGAAAGAAGTATCGAATACCAAACCAATTTTCCTTTCGATTGTTTTAAACAAACGCCTGGTCTTATCAGGTGGTCGCGCCAGCGGTATTAGCTATGTCATAAAACAATAGAGAGGTTGATAAGTAATTAGACCATAAAACAAAGAGTTGAAATGAAGTTTGTTTTTCCACCCGTCTTTGTAAGTTATGACAGATCATAAATAGGCTTGCTTAATAATACATGTTTACCAAAGTATTAGTGGGATTGACTCGTAAATCTCAGTCTTATGTCTTCTCTTTGTTTTATTTTCCGAAGACGTGAAAACCTTTCAGGATTTCCAAAACAGAATGTGAAGAAACGTTAGTATGATTATTATTTTTTTCATTTTGTTTGGTGTTTTATTTTACTTAAACTCTTTATCGCACAATCCCATTTTATACAAATATACAACAGAAAAAAGGCTTCAGAAAACATTGCAACTCCCATAGCCAAGGGTGACGGTCCCAACGTGACTATAGAGTCACGAAGTGATTATCTACCTTGGCTGGCGAAGATGAAAACATTGTAGGAAAAGGGAGAAAATGCTAATGACGGTTTTCCAAGTCGTTTGCTTCTTTCCACAGGTTATCTTTGCGACAGTGTATTACAGGGCCATACAGCACCATATTCCATTTTAATTTTCTCAAAGTGTTGAGATACCGTTTTTTCGCCTACACTGGGATTTTGAATGGTATTTTTAGTTAGCTGGTTCAATGGTTCGTCAGTCCGCCGGTTAGTTAGTTGGAAAATCAACCAGCTAACCGATGGTCGGACGAACCATTGAACCAACTAACTAAGATTTGGTATATCCATAAGCATACTTACAGTAGTGACTCTTCATCATTCACCAAAACGTCTTTTTTTCTTTGTTTTGCCACAGTAATGTTACCGTCTCAAAAACAAATATCAGAAGCCACATTTATTTTGTCGTCTGCGAATGCTTCGGATTTAGAAAAAGTTAAATTTCATTACGTGGTAAAGAAGATTTTTTTATCAATACATTCTATCAAGAATACAAGGGTTGTCTTGATAAGGTCCTGTAAATTTAATTGTCTTTGTCGGAATGCAGAAGCACGAACCTAAATAATCATACATAGCTAATACATTCAAAGCGATTGACTTTGTGGTCAGTGATTTACCGTATGGAGAAATTTCACAATTAAACCTGATTCTCAGTAAGTCTGTATATATTTGTTTCTGACAATTTCCTCCCTCTTCTTGTTATTTTTCTTTTCAAAAATCTGTCTGAATTGTGATGTACCTGCTCACTCTTGAATAAGGTTAAATTTGTCATTTCACAGTCATACATTTAACCTCTTACCTTCTACCGAATCATACGGACTATCGAAATCATCTATTTTTTCTGACTGACTCATCGGGTATTAACTCTTTACCAAACAACGAAATTTTAGACTAGTTCAAACGGAAAGAACTTGCAGATGACAAAATAAACGCAAACCAAAAATCAAATTTGTTTCCAGAAGGGTAGAAAACATTGTGGGAAAAGGAGGAAATGCTGGTTACCAGCATTTTCTCCTTTTCCCACCATGTTTTCAAAGGGCTTTTTTTCGGGGCCGTAAAAACCAGGGATTGTTTGGTAAAGGGTTAATAAGTATTGTCAACACATATATTTGGATATCGAAGCGGGTGTATCAAGTCATATAAGATATAAGCAGGGTTATCTTAGCCTCTAGCCTTTACAAAGGCCCAGATTGATCGAATTCAACAGAATATGCATTAAGATGAGTTCTGGCCTGCGTGTGATGACCGGAAGAGACAGGCGAATCACTTTTCATGCGACAAAAAGTAGCTCTCTAGCGCCGTCCATGGATTTCATATCTTGGGTACAAAAGTCTCGGATGTCCTTTGCGAATGGTATCTAAACATCATATTGTCAATCTAATCAGATTGCATTACTCTCAGACGCTGTCAATGTATGTCTTTTTAAGGTCGACTGACTTCAGAATTATAGGGGTACAGGTATTCCTCTCTGCTGAAATGTCCGTTGTATTGTCTATGTAATGAAGCGATGCATTTTGCCTGTCTTACCTTTTATGCGTTTGTTTTATTATGTTGTGTATGTCAGCAAAGGCTTAAATTATCATCTGAGAGTAATACAAAGCGGATTTTTATACTTGTTTGTCTTAGAAGCTTGCACAAAGTTTCCGTTGATTCCATATTTTTACCCTTTTCTCCCTTGAATCTTTTCATTTTGTTGGTTTTACAAGCACTAAAAGTTTGTGAAGGTTTCAAACTGTTGCATTGTTTGTTTGTTTTTTATTTACCGGAAAAAGTCTAAGCTGAATGAATCCCATTGCGCTGATTCTTTTTCTTTAGGATGAATTCATATATCACAGTGAAGAACAGACGGTGAAAGAAAACAATTTAAGAAAGGATAGATCTAACATCGAGCAATAACTTCCGGGATCTTCAGTCATGAAATGAATTTCAGTTTTGGGCTATATTGAATCAGTTTTAAGGACAGTTTAGTTAAAAAAAGAAGAGGGTTTGTATAGCAGAGTCACTTTTGCAAGGAAAGAAAAGACTCCCAACTGTCTCACAAGGTTAGGTAATGCTGGACATGATGTATAAATGACCAAAATTCAAAACCGCTTTTACTTTATCCTCTACCATTCAATTTCGACCTTTAGCGACCTTCACGTGGAAGGTTTTGGAAGGTATTGCGGGAAAAGGAGAAATGCTGGTGACAAGCACTTTCTTATTTTCCGAAAATGTTTTCTACCAATTCAAATACTAATCGTAGCATTTTAGACGCTTTTAATTTGTGGTTTTCAAATGATTTGATTTTGGACGATTCTAAATTTTTGATGTTGGGTAAAGAATGACAGATAGGTATACAGTGCACATTATTTCCTCTCCATTTACACCCTGATATTTTTTTTTCAAATTTCAGATTTCAAACAGAAATGACAACCTATGGCAGTGAGTCGACTGCAACACAGCACGACGCACCAGTGGAACAAAACGACCTCTCAACCCCAGAATCTGACCAGGAATCTGAAAGTTCATTCAACACTACAGGATGTTTCGGAAGTACTGAGTCCATAAGTTCACTGCCCACGCCCCGCCAGAATCTTCTGTGGGATCATGGATACGATATCGATAACTCGGATAACAGCTGTAAGTCTCCCGGAGAAAGGGAATTGCAATGGAGAAAGTTTAACAAAACTGATGATGACAAACTCGAAGCAGATAAGAAGACGTTTGCTAATTCATTAATGACACAAACTGAAAAAAGCATTACAAAAACTGATGTTGAAAAGCCCGATTCCAGTCCACATTCTGGTTTGTGTAATGACTTACCCGATCTTATTTCTTCAATGTCATCTCCGCTGAGTTTTGAAAATGCAAGTGGCGATGAAACAGTGACGTTAACAAACAGGAAAAATGTAAATTTTACTCAAGACGAGGACATACCTCCCCCACTACCTAACACAAAGCCACCTTCACTATGTAGACCGGAAACGCCTCCACCTCTCCCAAGGTCGAGTCAACCTTCCTTTGAAACTGAAACAAAACAGATTAGCAACGACGAAAAAGGTCAAAATGATAATATTCATACAGTATCGGAACAATGTGTGAGGAAAGACATTAAGAACGAAAGCAGTGTGACAGAAGTCCGTCCTGATGCTCAGAGCAGCTCCCAAACAGAAATTCATGTAAAAATAGAGAGAGAACCAATCATTGACATTTCGACTGACAAGCAGATGAAAAATGAAGAATGTGTTTTAGATAAAGAACAATTTGATAGAGAAGTGGAGGAGGAATTCGAGGCAATTATAAATGCACTGGACCTGAATTACATGGACGAGACATATGTTGAACGATTCGCTGACCGCAGAGATCGTTATGGTTTTATCTTATCGCCAGTCATAGAAGCGCCGTCGCCAACCCCCTCTTCATTATCAGGATATAGTGGTCTGTCTTCCGCCTCACCTGATCCACTCAGCATGTTTCGAATTTCCCCGCGACCAGGATCAAGAACTGACTTTGACCTTTCTCGTCTCGGTTTTGATCCCGATGAATGGGACATTAATTTAGATAACACGGTCCCGATCTACCAGACGGTGCAAGCTAGGAGAGCACTTGTTATTCCAGAAGACTATGGCTGGGAGAGTGGTGACGATATTCTCAGCGGCAGTGGAGAGTGGGAAATAGATGACGGTTCCCTAAAAAGCCCTCCACTATCGACTTCCTCTGTAAGTCTTTCACATTTTGGTTCTCATGTTTTAGGTTGGAAGCAACCCGATTCAGTAATAGTCGAAGAACCAGAAACTGCAAGTGCAGAGGACAGTGACACGGATACAGATATAACTTTAAAAGACGACTCCGAAGAGGAAAACTCTGTTAATAAGGAATCACTGCCGGATGAAATAGATATTTCAACAGTAGAAATGAGAAATGAAAATACAAAAAAGGAACATTTGTGTGGAATAGATATTGCCGACCTAGACAATCACAGTAAATATAAAAGAGATGAATACGAGACAAACACTTTGATAGGCGAATTCGATAATCTATCAGATTCTTACAGGCAAACTACTGGTAAAGACCATGACGACACTTGCACAAAAAAAGATGAAAAAGAAGAAAATGAAGCAGACCAGACAAAGAATGACCACTATATTCACAGAGTAAGTGAAAACTGTGAAATTGTGAACCTAGAAGACGAAAGAAATAATCTTGTTGGACTGTGTGACAATTCTATATCTAAAACCGGTAACAAAAGAGAAGAATCAACCCAACTAGAAGTTATAATTCAAAACTATAATACAGGAAGAGATTCTATTATAAGTAATCAGACATCAGAAAACAGATCGTCCTCAGAAAGTAATGAGAACTCTGAAGATGAAATAAGTGAAACAGACGAGTCTGTTGCTAATGACACATCAGATGACACAAATAGTGATACCGAATTTTTCCACAATAAACGTAATTCACTACACAATGCACTCACTTTGAAAAAAGACAAGGTTTGTGAAAACAATGATGACGAACATATCAGTGTTAGTGAGCTTTTATCCCCAAGAACATCTTTGCTGTTAGCCGGGGGTATGTTTCCTATAAATGATACTGAATCATCCTCATTAAGTACTGAGTCTGATTCCGACAAGGAAGATCAACACTATCATGGATGTGAGGTGGCAACTGTGCTTGATGATGACGATCGAAATGAAAAAGAAGCAAGGACGAGGGAAGTTGATCTTGACGTTTTAGTACTACAGTATACCTCAGATGATAGCGCTAAAAGTGATTGCAGTAACATAAGCGAAAATGCAGTTGAAGAGCAGAACACTTGTAACATAGTCTCATTTCGTAGAAAATATCATCACGATTCTCAAGGTAAATCATTCCAGGAGGAGGCTAAACTCGTGACTAGTGAATCTGACGTTGGTAGCTCAACAAATACACCGACTTTTCAAATATCAAGTCCTTTAGATTTAAGTATCTTCGAAGGAAAATTGAACGATTCCGGTAAATGTAAGGGAGGCAGATCTCCAAGAGTTCTTGGAAGATATTACTCTGAAATGGACGACGAAATCGTGTCGCAATCGCTTACGCCAACGGTTGAAAGCAACTTACAAGATACTATTTGGCCGACTTCAAACGGAGGGAGTTCCATTAAGGAGGACGACAGTGATAGCGAATTGTTTGAAAATATCAATTTTACTTATCTGTTAAACGTAGCAGAACCGGCTGATAAAAAGGTTGAAGAACAAAAAATGGATGACATCTCAAGTGATTCCTCGGAGACTGAGATGTGTACACTGGAAATTGATTCACAACATACAGGCAGAGCAGATTTCAATCATATTCGGGAACCAGCGAAGAATCCTGTCGTTCATGGTTCTTTAACAGCCAAACGCAAACCTCCACCAGTGACTAAGGCGCTTAGCAAAAGGCAGCAAAAAGCACAGAGCAAGTCTCCAATTCAAATAAAGATATCAAGTTTGAAACATAAGGACTCTACAAGAAACAAAATTAAGAAAGGTTTTGTGCAGCAACTTTCTGATTTATTCACCAAGGGGCAGCCAGACTCACAAGGTATTGTGGAAACTCAAGTCAAACACCGAAAACCTCGTGAAACAGAACATGCAAAAGTCAGACTTCCTCAATTATTGACGGCAAATGAAAATATCATAATAAGCAGAGGGCCGGCACAGATAGAGTTAAATGACAAAATAGACATACCAGAAGATAGCTTAGGATTTGAAGTGTCTCCTCTTGAGTCAGTCTTGGATTGTTCCGGTTCGTTAGAAGAGGCTTCTGTAGACGATACCAAAGTAGATGTAGAAACAATAAGTCCTCAAAACGACATTGTCTGTGATATTTCAAATGAATCACAAGAAAATATGGAAGTAAGAGTTTATGAAGAGAGGCTAAGAGAAATTGAAAGGAATGAATATGAATACCGAGACCTGAAAGAAGCTTCCGAAATAGAAACTGATGATCAAATGCCAGATTTGGAATTAACGACTCAACAACACACTGTTGAAGATGACAATGAATACGTTAAAGATATGAATCTTTTTAGGAAATGGATTTTCAAATCTGTCGAGAATAATTTCGATAATGAAAACATATTTGATGACCGCGAGCCTGTCAGTTGGATGAGGAGAAACAGCCAAAATCCGTACACTAATGATTATGATAAACACAGAGAGTCATGCATTGAACAACACTCATTGCAAAACTTTTCAAGAGATTTGTTATATGTAGATGATGAAGAACAGGACAACAATGAAAAACAAAATCCTATGCAGAATTTTATACCAGGTTGTAAATTGATGAATTCAAACCACACACAAAATATCCATCCACATGGACTCGTAAGGCAGTCGGTAGACAAATCTAACGATCTTAAAAAACTTCCAAGATCCTTTCCTACAAGCAACGATATAACCCATACAGATGAAATTTTTAATAAGCCTGAATTTAGTGAATATTTTGACGAAAAGGTCCAAAAAAGTTCGTTTCCTTCCTTCTCTGTAGATATTGAAACTTACAGTTCCGAAGAAAATCAGAGTTCGACGCGCAACAGACCTTTTTTGAGAGAAAGAGCTGGAGCGGAAATCCGTCGAAAAGCGAATTTTACCAACGTTGAAAAGATTCAATATCCACCATCTTTAAGCAGGCGTCTTTATGGTCCCTATATTCGACAAAAACAGAGAAGCCCACAACCGTCGCATGACGTTATGGATACCTCACTAGAAAGGGACGTAACTCGTCCGACCCTATCAGACAGTTTGAATGCATCTTCGTCCGTGACGACAGGTAGGAAGTGTCGACAGTCTTATTCATTAGAAAGAGAAAATTTTTCAAAGGAAGTTTCACATAATAGTCGCTTGGGCTCTGGTAGAAATAACGACGAACAAATGCATAAGATTATTTCCTGCTTAAATGAATGTAAGACAGAGAAGACGATAGACTGTAGACATTCTGATGTTGATAAGCAAAACACCTCGGATGCGGTGAAAAATACGGCGGGAAAAAATCATTTAGAAGAAAATATCTTTCAACACACTTTATACAAGGTTGATAGGCCTATTTCATCTATAAAACCGACCTTCAAAAGGGATGTACCTTTCAACTCAAAGCCGATT
The DNA here is from genome assembly GCA_943736015.1 of Tridacna crocea. NCBI lineage: Eukaryota > Metazoa > Mollusca > Bivalvia > Cardiida > Cardiidae > Tridacna > Tridacna crocea. Next base: position 33,667,620 of record OX031063.1, on the reverse strand, counting down.
ACACACTGTGTGAGAAATGAAGCGAAAAGTTTATATCATAGCGAGGATAATTTTGCAAATGCAAATATCCGTTCCAGTGAATGCCCACAGGCAATAAACACTGATGCGAGGAATGATAAAATTCAACTTAACTTTTTAGAGCTCGAGTGTTTAAAGGAGAGTAAAGAAAATAAGGTGTCTGTGAATAGTTTTGGTGGTATATTGCACAGGGATTCGTATACTGTACGTGAAGACGGTGGTTTCACGCGTTCTCGAGAGGAAAATTTCAAGGGCGACTTGAAAAATGGGATCTTTCAACAAAAAATGGGTGTATTCCCCACGAAGGAAAACACTGTCAGTGTTGACATGCTAAATAGTTCGAAAGTGAGAGAGAAAACTCCATTATCACAAGCCTATTCTGTGAAAGAAAAGGTTAATTCATTAGGTATTAATGATCCAACGTCAACGCAGACAGTTACCGTTAATCAAGCGTATATGTCTGTAGGCAAAGATTTATCACGCAAAAGAGACAGTCAAAACGAAGAGTTTGGGAAGTATGTGCCGGCGGCTTTGACTGAAGGTAAACAAGCTTCAGTCGTTGTGCTGCCGCCCGACTGCAAACATGTGCTTGAGGATGAGAAAGGAAATCTAAAAGTGTGGCCATACTCGGATTTCGATAATAGCGATAAGCTGTCAGTGACTCTACACAAGGCAAAAAGTCGCATGAAAATAACACCGAATACAGGAATGAATGATAATTCCAGCAATATGACGATTATACAATCTGCCCAGCACAGTGCAGAGATGCCAGAAAATAAAATGGTGAAGAAATATCACTCTAGTTCTGTCATGCCGACAGACAATACTGACAGAAATATTTTGCAAACTCATGCCGATTCCATAAAAACTGTGCTGCTGCAAGATGCAAATGGTAACATGGTGAGTGAGGAGGAACTTGCAAAAATACTTCCTAAAATAGCGAACACGGTCGCAAACAGTGAAACGAATGATGCTGAAGAAATATTACCTGGAATTACTCAAAGTGTGACAAAATTGAGAAACGGTGGAAATTTGGTTATTACAACAATGACACGCAAGTTGGACGAAGTTGAAAGTGATTCCTCAGGTCGTGCTTCCCCGGAACTGTCGCACCCGGTTTTAAATGTGGACGACCTAGATAATAGTAAAATATACTTGGTGGAGGATTCCAATGGGGAATTATTTTATGTTGAGGATATAACGAGCGAAACACAAGAAAGTGCTTACTTCAGCTCTTCAAGAAACACGTCTGAAAGCATGAGCGACGGTGCAAGTAGTCCACAGTTCAAGAGAATTTCGAAAATCCAACAAGTTGGTGAGAGTGGAATTAATAATTCAACTGCGGAAGAAATATTAGCCGCCATGTATAACCAAGGAACTGTGCAAGAAATTACCGAAAATGAAGAAGAATGGTCGGAAAGGACGTATGAATACGATATTCCCGGGAGGCGCCAGGATAGTCGACCAAGTGGTTACAGCAAGGATTCGTTTAGAACATCGTATGTTGTTGAGGAACCAGACACAATTCCGAGAACAAAAACTACAACAAAAGATAAATTTGAATCGGTTTACGAATTGGCTGAAAAACAGCCTTGGGTCATTGACGGGGGCCAGCTGCAATCATACTCACAAGCAACTCAGGTTCATGGTGTCGATAAGATGGATGCTAGGACTACGTTAGAGACGGTCGACTATGTAACGCGGAAGGAAAATGCACAAACGGCTTACGGGGTTAACCAGTCAGGGCATACAAACACACAGGAGAGGTACACAGTTGAAGCCGAAGCTCAGATCTTTCCGATGGTACCATATCAATATCCAGTAATGCAGCCACCTATTTTTGTACCGCCGCCACCGGTATGCATACCTGCAGAAAACCCCCAATACTCTCTAGTCAAAGTCGATGTTAAACCCCAGAAAGAGGAAAGTGTTACATCGACGGTAGATGTGACAGAAAATAATAAAGTGGTAGAAATAGATGAAAGGCCTATCTTCAAAACCGTGGCGCATATTCAAACGGGAGAAAAGCACCCACCCGTAAAGACAGACATGACGGAGAAGAAAAAGTACAAAATCATCTCGTCAAAGGCATCTGCAGCGAAGGAAGAGGAGCAGGAATCGCATATGAGCTTTGGCGAAGTGGATTATAAATATACAGCTGAGAGCCTTGAAGTCGTGAAATCGCCTACATTACAAACCAAACAGTTTTTTGTACGAGATTCAACAAAGCTTGAACAACAGAAGCAATCGAGTGAACAAAGATTTCGTAGTGAGCAAAAGCTGCAGCTTGCTGGAGGTCTGGATAAACGAAACACCACGACAATAGAGGTGAAAGGTAACCAACCATCGCATGATTTTGAAACTTATGAGGAGAGGACATATTCTTTTGACCAAATGAGAGGAAGTATGGAACCGGCGGACGATAACATGAGAGTAATTAGGGGTAGTTATCTTATTAAGAATAATTTGGAAGAAGTCGATGGAACTCTGGATGACAATATTAACATGTTTGACGGTAATTTTGTGCTAAGTAAGGAAAATCCCTTGTATCAAAGTGACGAGGACTTATACCGGAAGTTCGAGAGGGAGAGAGCAGAGCATGCGTACAAACAGGACCGATTCCAAAGAGATTATAGACAAGATATGACCTTTGAGACAGTAGACAAGTTTTCGAAGTCGAAGGCGGGTAAGTGGTACCTTTTTTTCCTTACCCGTAAAATGTCGAAAGCATAAAATTGTACAGTTCGCTAGAAATTTTCATTAAAACCATTTCACCTTTCATCAAACAATCCCTGAATTTTTTACGACTCAGAGATGGAAGCCTTTGGAAAACTGTGGGAAAAGGAGAAAATGCTGGTAACCAGCATTTTCTCCTTTTCCCACAATGTTTTCCACTCTACTTGGAAAAGAATTTCAATTTTTGAGTCACCTTTTTTTTTTTATAGGCTGTAAGTGCTTTTAATTTGGACCAGTGTAAAAAATGTGTCGTTTGGTAAAGGGTTAATACTTTAGAAGTTAAAACTTGATTCGTGAAAATTAAGTGAAAACATTGTAGGAAATCGGGCAAAATTTTAATGCTTGATAGGAAAAAGAAATCTTTGACACAATGTCATTAAACATGGTCCTTTACGAAGGTGCTAACAGAAAAAAAAGAAAGATAAGTGTGTGAAGCTGACTGTGGGAAAGGTCTTTAAAACTTAAATTTACGGTAAGGAAAAACACGGGAGGATTATATGGGGCAATTTCCTCCCTTTTTTGCCAGATAGGTTCTCAACTTATAGAAAAGTATAAACCGAAGATCAGATGCATGTTCATTGCAGTCTTACCTTAATCTACAGTGTCTGCTGAAATGATTTTATGATTCACTTAACCCTTGGAGTGCTGGAACAGACATAAGCTGCTTTTGCAGACAGTATGGATCAAGATCAGACCGCACAGAAGCTTCTTTGTAACATTTTTTATCCAATGGATAATCTTAAAATAGCTAAAGCTGAATTATTCTCGTCATTGAAAAACCGTTTGATTTGTTCATCATCTTGGGGCTAAATCCGTTTTGGTTCCAGACATATGAAACATGATCTGTGAAAATGGGGCTTTGATGCATTTGCGAAAAGTATCGACAAGGTCAGGCTGCGCAGTATGCGCAGGCTAACATTGGCCGAAACTTTTTGCTGTCCTTAAATTTCCTGTATGTCAAAGGATCATTCTACCTCACGATTTAGTCTATTGTTTGAGAAAAAAAGGATTTTATGGTTCCATAATGATGCAATGACTTGCTTGGTATCATGGATCACGCGGAGGGGTGTGCATTAAGCGCCCTTTTGCCAGAGCATAGCTCATATATGGCCTTGCGAAAAGGCACATTGGAACGACGGCGTAAAATGTTTCTCGAACCAGCCTGCTTGGTTTAATCCGAAACATCACTTTGCGTTTTTATGTAATTTTCTGTTTTGTGCATGTCTACTGTATCACAAAAACTAATGTAATCGTAAAGTACCGTCTCGGATTAGCATGCGCGAACAGCGCATGCTGATCCGAGACGACACTTTACGCCTGTGTCCGAATGCCTCTTTTCCGGCGTTGCAAGTCGATTATGAGCCGATTATGAGTAACGCAATGGCAATAAGGAAGAATCCATGCACATCCATGACACATCATACCTCCATCCATTTTCATGACCATTATACTTTGACATAGAGAAAATTGATTGATAGCGAACAGTTTTGACTCAGGTCAGCCTGCGCGGACAGCGCAGGCTGACCTGAGTCGAAACTTTTTGTAGATGCATTGAGCCTCCCTTTTCACAGAGCACGTCTCGTATATAAACTCAAATTCTTCAGATGGCTGAATATATAACCAATTGAAACTCAGAAGGGTTTTCATCATCTAATCTTGACTAAACAAGGTAACATTATGGATACAAGATCAGGTTTGGCCTTCTTTGCAGTCTAATTTAGATCTATACAGTGTACAAAAATCCCTGATTTTGTTTACTGCGCTGAAATGATAAATCACTCTACACCATATTTAAACGACTCGGCCCCTCAGGAGATCGACCCCCTCAGCAACACATCAAAAACATAAGTTTTCAATGACGTTCTGCTTCGGTTGTTAAAACTAGTTTAAAGTTAGTGTAACTTGAAGAAGACAAATTTAACTTTGACAGATTGGCGTCCAGTAAAATTAATTCGGTATTCAATTGGTCAAAATTTGACCCCCGTCCGTCAAATTGTTTCGAAAATAATCAGCGTCACTCTTTTTCTTCACATCTAAACAACTGTCAACATTTTTTTTCTTTTGATGAATAAAAAAGTGATAAAAACATACTTGAATTGGCTCGTTTGTGAGTATCTTTTGGAGGGTAGGAAACACTATGAGAAAAGGAGAACTGATCAACCAGTATATTCCTTTTCGCATCGGGGTCCGTACTCACAAACCATTCTCAATAATATTCCTTGTCTTGTTCTCCAAGATTTTCTAGATAGATTTGGAAGTAACACCACTTCTGATTGGCTAAACCATTCGGTTTAGCCAATCAGAAATGGTGTTACTTTCAAATCTAATAAATCTTGGAGAATAAGACTGAGAAAGTTCTCAAGAATGGTGAGGTTGATGAATATGGACCAAGGTTTTCAAAAGCTGTCTTCCTCAGGGTCTTTATAAAACAAGTTCGTTTGGTAAAGGGTTTTGAAAAGTTTAACTGCGAAATAATTATGCTTGGCCATTTTGGATAAGTCTATCGCGGCGTAAAAAGTAGGGAAATCCTCTTTGACAGTATTGGTCATATGATAGGTACAGTTTTTTTCCCATACTTGAAACTTGAGACTATTTTAATTTAAACCGATACATAAAAATGGCAATTTACATCTTTTTTACCCTTTTAACGATTCATGCAAGAAAGGGTAAGTGGACAACGCAGATCAAGATCAGATTGCAGAAAACGTGCAGTCGAATCTTGAATCTACACTGTCTAACATTACCATGTTTTTTGTCCAATTACCGCCTAATGCTGTTGTTAGATGGGTTTGATTGTTGTTTGTATGTTTTTCAATCATAAAAAGTAAATTGTTTACGAAGCGTTTCACTTGTTACCACACAATGCCGACTGTTAACGACTTTGAGGAAGAAGGATTTTGAAAACATTGTGGGAAAAGGAGAAAATGCTGGTAACCAGCATTTTCTCCTTTTCCCAAAATGTTTTCTATCTTATAAAGAGCAAACTTCATGTTTTGTGTAACTTTTTAGTTTTGCGTCTGCAAATGCTTTTAGGTATAAGACAAGACTAAAATTTTGCCGTCTGGTAAGGAATTAAAGGGTGTTAAAAATGGTTTACATTTCACTAGCTAACCTACAATTGACTTAAATAATTGGTTTGCCCTTCCATTAACTTTTTTGTTGCACATTTTCTTCTGTCCTTAAAATCCTTCACGCCTAGCACAGTGGTGCAGTCGGAAACTTACAGGGCTTGAACAAAGGAGTGGGTCACTGGTTTTAATTTCCAGCACGACCTTCTTATTTTCTTAGGTCTTACGATAGGTATTGCCACAGAATCCCTTCGTCTATCACATCTGAATATTAATCCATTACCAGACGACAAATTTTAGGTTTGTCCAGACTGAAAGCATTTGCAGGAGACAATTTCAAAGAGGCTCAAATGGTGCAAATTTGCTTTGACAGGATAGAAGACATTGCAGGAAAAGTAGAAAATGCTGGTTACCAGCATTTTCTCCTTTTCCCACAATGCTTTTAAAAGGCTCCTTTTCTAGGAGCGTCGAAACTCGGCATTGTGTGTTAAAGCGTTAATTCGACAACGGTTATTTATGAAAGCCGCTTTGATTGCTTGGGGGGGGGGGAATATTTTTCGAAGTTAACTCCAGGAAAACAAGAATGCGTACACTGGTCCCCGCAATATTGACGAAATATTGTTGAAAACTGCTCTAAACAAAGCAAAAAATGGACAGATAGAAAAATAAGTAAACAATTTGACTGGTTGATTGAATGTAGCTTTGCGTCGCTTATAACATTATGAGAGTTACATGTATTTAATAGGTTTCACCGATACTAGGGTAAGGCTTTCAAAGTGTCTTTACCAAGGACATCCTCACGAAAATTCCAGTGCTTCCTGTGTGGCTCAAACCCTGGATCTGCAAATTACGTGTCCTACCCTTTACCACTAAGCCGCACAGGGTCCCCTAAATGAATAGATAAGTAAATAAATTCAAGGGTTGGAAATAAAATTTTAAAGCATTCAAGAAATAAGATAGCAGATCTATTCTTTCATGTAGCAAACTGTGTTTATCTAGCTTAGACTGCATGTTTATGGTGGATAGGGCACCCTGATTGGAATAGGCTAACACCCGGGTAATCCGTAATCGTTCGGCCAATAGACGCTGATTCCCCCCATCGATTACGGACTACCCAAATCCTAGCCGAATCCGTAAGCTTTTGGCGACAAAAGGCGATGTTACACGATTCCCATTAGGATACAGTATCCTTAATGAGGTCTATTAATGATATACAGTTTCCTGAAATTCTGTTTCTGTCGGCGGTGACAGTGATAGGACTAAAACCAGATAGTTTCAGAACAATCAGCTTGCTGCCGGGCCCAGGGAAAACGTTTCAGAAAAAAGCAGGAAAATTTTGGTAACCATCATTTGCTCCTTTATCTGCCGTGTTCTCTTCCATAAAAAAACCCTTGTATCATTCTATGTGCGAAATTAAACACGCTGTCTACGAATGCATTTTATTTTGACACGTCTACAATTTGATATTTGACTTGAATCTCAGACTGTTACAGAACTAAATCATACATCTTTGTTTTTCACTCGGAAAGATATGCAAAACTGATAATTTATATTGTTTTCTGTGTTAGTCCGAAAATATTCACCAAAACCTGACACTGTATAACCAAGATCAGACTGCACAGAACGTGCAGCCTAATCTTGAACCAGCACTTTCAGCAAAAGAACTTCACATTTGCCTATAGCATGGTAAACACGAGATCTAGTCTACTCATGAAAATAAGAGGATGCAAGGCTTGAATTTGCGACCATGTTGTCCAGAACATACCACTTAATATGATTAGGTGTTAGTGCACGATCAGACTACACATTCTGTACGGTTTAATCTTATTCTTTACCATCCCCAAGAGCCAATGATTTGCAGTAAACTGGTAGTAGCTTTATAACGAACCACTGGTATCTCGTGTTTTAACAATCCCGTCCAAGAGGATTTCTCAAAGCATTGTGAGAAAAGGAGAAAATCCTGGGGGTTTTTTTTCCCACAATTTTTTCAAACTGATTCAAAACAATTTCCTCTGTTTAAGCGGATTTGTCGTCTGCAAACGTTTTAAATTTGGACAAGTCAAGTTCAGTTTCGTCGTTTGGTAAAGTGTTCATCAAATTGCAACGATCTGTTTAGTCAGAGTCATAAATTTTTTATGCAAATCAGATGCACAATTTCAAACTTCATCGGTTACTCGCCCACGACTACATTTAACTTTTATCAAACAATCTCTAGTTTTACCGACCCTACAGAAGAAGTGAAAGCTTCTGAAAATATTGTAGGAAAAGGAGAAAATGCTGGTAACCAGCATTTTCTCCTTTTCCCACAATGTTTTCTTACTTTTCAAAGGAAACTGTAATCGTTTGAGTGATATTAAACTTGTCTTCTGAAAATGCCTTCAGTTTGGACAAATTTAAAATAAAGACGGCTGGTAAAGAATTAAACAGATAAATACATACCAGACTACAAGATATAGATTTAGATAACACCTATATAAGTAAAATTTATACAAATTTACAATGACATAAAAATAAAATATTTACAAAAACGGATGCTTTTATCTGAATCGAGTGAGGGATTAATGAACGTTATAGGCCACCAATCCCGGACTTTTTTTTATATTTTAACAAAGCTTTATTTCCTTTTTCTTCTTCTTTCTCTTCTTCTTGTTCTTCTTCCTGTTCTTCTTTTACTTCTTCTTTTTCTTCTAGTTCTTCTTCTTGTTGTTGTTCTTCTTCTACAGCTTCTTCTTCTTTTTTCCTTTTGTTCTTGTTCTTGTTCTTTCTCTTGCTCTTATTACTCTTCTTCTTCTTTTTCTTGTTGTTGTTGTTGTTCTTCTTCTTTTTTTTTTTTCGTTTATAACAACTTTTATACTCCCTTAAAAACCAAGGTTTTTTTTTTTTTGGGGGGGGGGCTTTTCTCTTTTCGGAAATGTACATACAAGGCCAGACGGCACTTTCTGAGCAGTCTGATATTGATCTACACTGTCTAAAAAAGGTCCTTAGATCGTGCTTAGAGCCTAAAAGTTCAGTTTCAGACATCATAACCTCAGGAAAATGACCCCAGGTATGAGTAACTTTTTATTTTAAGCTTTCTTCACCATAAACATACGATTCACTGCCCTGTTTCACGGCGAGTTTAAACATTTTATCGTTATTATTCAACGACAGGTCGAGGAATGAGATTTAAAGTGATTAAATTAACATAAATTGCCGCACAAAATGAATAATGTAAACCTGTATACTGCTTTATAAACAAGTTTCTTGAAACCTCTCCAACAAAGGGAACTTTATAAGCTTTCCATGGCTTAACTTCCGAATATAAACCTTTTGATTGGCTGCGACTTAGGTGTTCCGCTAATAAGAGAGCTGCTTTTGAAAAACTCGAAATGTAGTACCATCACTAGGTAAACGATTCAGTGTTTTTACCAGCCTGATGAAAGAATAATTTAAAGATATTGTTGGTGAAGAGAAAATGCTGGTGTGCAGCTTTTAGCCTCCTTTTCTCATATTGATTTCAAACCGGTTTGCCCCGAAATGACAAATATCAGACGCACTAACGCACTAAGTGACAATAGTTTTCTGACGCATCGAAATATTCTGTAAAGCTAGAATAGATTATGGTAAGGGATCCATTTTAATCCTAGTCCTGCTGAATTAGTGAAATGAAAACCTCTAGTGATAGTAAATACCAAATTTTGCTATATCTATTTTTTTTTGTGGGGGGGGGGGGGGGGGAAGGGAAGGGGGAGGATAAATTCCTTGTCGGACAGAGTAGTTCAAAGATCAGACTGCACGTTTTACATTGTCTGCAAAAGGTCCATATGTTGCGATTCGCAGCTAAACAAAAAGATGTGGAGGTTCTGGATGTAAAGACCGAACCAGAGCGTCCTTAATAATTGGAGTGCAACACGCGAAAAGGTGCATTCGGACATTTGCGTAAAGTGTCGTCCCGGATTAGCCTGCGCAGTCCCGGCAGGCTAATCCGAGACGGCACTTCACGACTACATTAGATTTTGTGCCACAGTAGACTTGCGTAAAACAGAAAATCACATAAAATCGGAAAGTGTCGTTTCGGATTAGCCTGCGCGGACTGCGCAGGCTGATCCGAGACGACACTTTACGCAGATGTCCGAATGTCCCTTTTCGTGTGTTGCAAGCCGATTTATCGCAGCTGCATGGTATTAACAATTACAAAAGCTTCATTCGCAACCTTAAACCAGCAGATCTCGACTTTAAACGGTCCTGAAGATGGCTTGAAAACTCTGTGGAAGGAGAAAGCGCAGATCAAGTTATTTTTATGCTTCCCACATTTTATTGTTTTACATATCCAAAGGCAATAGCTAGTTTGATGGCCATAACATGTCGATGGCAAATGCTTTCAAGTTTGACCAGTTTAAATATTTTTTTTTTATTCTCAGTTTTAGAATTAGATAAAAAGAAACATAACAGATTCTGATCAGGTTTCGTAATCATGACTCCGGACGAGCAGTCTTGATAGGATAAAATTTGACATTGCCAAATAAGATGTAGATTGAATTTTTACCATGGATAGTGAACTTTGAGATTGTCGACCTATCATCTTTATAGTAAATTTCGGATGAGGCTTTCCGTGTTAAATCGAATCGCTACCGCTTGACCGCTCTTCCATCAACGTTACATATATGTTAGTGAAGTGTTTATGCAAGATTTGCCGAGTTGTATGATGTTCAGAGTCTGAAATCAGACAGAGAGAGGGAGGGAGTTAAGGTTTCATCCTTTATCTCTTTACCACACTATGTCGACTTTTATCGATCCTCAGGAAGACGACTTTCGAAAACATTGTTGGAAAAGGAGAAAATGCTGGTAACCAGCATTTTCTCCTTTTCCAACAATGTTTTCTACCCTTTCAGAAACTATTTGAAGCATGTTTGATTTGTTATCTGCAAATGCTTTGAATTTGGACTGGTCTGACATTTTCTTTATGGTTCTTAATTACTGATGATTTGTATTGTTTTCTCATGTAAATTTCAGTGATATGTATATATGTTATTTTGGTGAGATGTGAAAAAGGTAAATACCCAAGCTCCAAGTAAGAGAAATAACTTCCATGAAGCATTCAACTCTCAGAAAGTCATTTTTGTCCTTTTTGTTTTTTGTTCGTTTCTTTACGTCTAATATAACAAAAATGCTGTGTCCTTCATATGCGACACCGAAAGTTCAGCATTTGTACACCCTATAGGTCAAGACATATGGGAGCAACGCTTTGTTGAAAGGGAGTTAAATACATACATAGACAATTATTTGAACAGTGTTCCTGTAGCTTTTAAAGCCGTTTACAGCTTGTGATTTTGGAGCTTCTGAAACAGGGTGTGTTGACGACACATAATAGAAACTTTTAAACTTTTGAAGTAAATGAAACCTGTTTTCTTGGTTTAACTTTAAAGTATACCTCGAGAAACTCTGCAACTGCTTGCAAAAGGCAATCCATATATTTCCATAAAATGTTTCAGAAAGTATTTCTTTATCTAGATCTATACTGATGTGAAATACCATAATTTTGTATTGTCTTGTAAAGGTCCGAATCCCGACACAACTAAAATTCCCTTTAGTATTTCTGGACGAAACGTAAGTGTAATGCATTATATTATTTTCATCATGTTAAAGTGAACATCATATATAATTATGAAGAATGTCTTGACAGCCCGTTTTGACGCTAATTATCTCTTTAAATCATCAGCAAGTCAGAAAAGACAAACTGCATTCCACGCACAAAAATTGTGTATTCTCCATTTCTTATTTCTACACCAATTAAACTATCTCGAACTCGGAGGGAAGTACGCAGTATTTTATTTATTATGTTCATTCTCATACAAATTAAGATAGAGTATTAATTGCTCGCCCTGGGCAAAAACAAGACTTATATTGCGAACGGCATAGGTCAAGATCAGACTGTATACACAGAACGTGAAGTCTACTCTTTGATCTGAGATAAAGGTCTTTCTGATTACTGTGAAACCAACTAAGACTACTGATAGTTGACTTTAACCGTTTCCCAAACAAGCCCTGGTTTTTACGTGTCTGCAGTAAAGGTCTTTTGAAAACACTGTGGGAAAAGGAGAAATTGCTCGTAACGAGCAATTTCTCCTTTTCCCACAGTGTTTCCTACCCTTTTTGAGAACTTCCTGCCATTTTCTCAAAATCTAAAATTGTCGTCTGCAAACTCTTTCAGCTTGGAAGAGTCCAAAATTTGTTGTTTGGGAAAGGGTTAAAACAAATTTTCCTTTCACTGCTACCAAATCAAAATTACAGCAAAATAGTAAAGAGGGATTAATTACCATTTCAACATTGTTCTTGTTGGAATAAACTTACTTCAACTGTAACTAAGAGGCGCTGGTCCAAAAGGGCCTTTAATGCATCTCAGTGATACTTCATACCAAGCAGTTTATGAAATAGTTATTTATTAATATTATTTATCAATAAAATCCATTTTGTGTTGCAGTTAAGTGAATCATTTTTGGACGTGCAGAAAATTTAAAGTTGCAAAAAGTATGATTAGAGCGTTGGCGGACTGCGTAGGCTGGCACACATGTACATGTATGTTGATACTTTTAGCAGATGCTTTAACCCTTTAAAACACAATCCCTACTTTTGACGACCCTGAGAAAGAAGCCTTTGGGAAAACATTGTGGGAAAAGGAGAAAATGCTGGTAGCCAGCATTTTCTCCTTTTCGCACAATGTTTTCTTCCCCTTCACAAAACACGTTTAAAACTTTCAGTCACTTTTATTTTGTCGTCTGCAAATGCTTTCAATTTCGACAAGCCTAAAATATAGTTGTTCGGTAAAGAATTAAATTAACCATCTATTCACAGCGCATGGCTTAGATGGATACCTTATTTAGTCGTTCTTTAGCTGACGAGCCTGCATAACTCAGTTGGTAGAACGTAAGACTCATAATCAGAAGGGAGTGGGTTCGATTCCCACAGCTGGTCATCTGAAATTATTAAGTCTTTCGGGTAAGACAGTGAACCGATGTCCCGTGTGACGGTGCTAGACAACAAGGCCTATCTTAGGATGGGTTTCGTCCTGTTTTTGCCCTATAGCTCGTAACAGTAATAACAGTCTTCAGGGGGCGTTGCCCATATGGGAAACTGGCGGCGACGATAAATAAACGCAAATTCAATCAATTCGTTGTTTAGCACCTAGTAGTGGTTAGTGTAGATAAAAGATCAGACTGAAATTCATGTACATTTTGATTATAATCTACATCGTCCTCAGTAATTATATTCAAGTTCCCCTTGTCACAAAACAGGTCAACTAGATTTTACTGCTTTATCAATGTGAAGCCCATTTGTACTTGGTGACTAGAGTGAATATGGAAAAATATGCAAATGCCGGTGTCTGTCTCTCTCCTCTCTAGTGTATATCTTATTTAGCTACAAGAATGAAGATGGAAAGGGCATATTTCTCTCTCTGTCTGTATATATATGTGTGTCTATCTGTCCATCCTACCGTCCGTCAGTCTCTCTCTTTGCGTCTTTCTGTTTGCGTTTCTCTCTCCCTCTCTGTCTCTGCATCTCTCGTTGCGTCCTCCTCTCTCCCCCTCTCTCTATCCCTCTTTCTATATTTCTCTCTCTCTCTAAATCTTTCTCTCTCTCTCTGCGCATAATGAAGTTTGCTAAACAGATACAAGTACGTATACAAGCATAAATTCTAAATCAGCAAGTTTAATGTACACTGTATCTCTCTTCAACCGTGTATCTTAACCCATTTTAACGGTCAGAATAGCAAAAACCGCCTGCAGCAAATTGGCGGTCCTTCTTCAATGTCTTTGTAACAAATGGTGTATTCGTTCAAGTAAGTAAGCTGAAGTTGAGATAGAGGGAGGTAGTTGTTGAACTGGCGTTTTACGCCGCTTTCACCTTTTTATACACGATATTGAATCTTTATCTGATAGTCCCGATCTCAAGGACCCGAAAGAAGAATACTTTTGAAAACAATGTGGAAAAAGGAGAAAATGCTGGTAACCAGCATTTTCTCCTTTTTCCACATTGTTTTCAAATAACAAATGTCAATTCTTTGAACTACATTTATTTTGTCGTCTGCAAATGCTTTCATCATGAACGAGAATAATATGTAAAGATACAAAACGAGCAACTGGAAAACTGGCGACAGATCATGGTATGCAGAAATAAATATTATTTTAAAGGATAAGCAGGGTTGAAAGGACAGATGGTTGAAGATAATGTGTGATACTTTCTGCGGTCATCTTGATCGAACTGAGACAAGAATTCACATTACTCGTCATGTAGCAAGAAAATGGTTATTAAGTCTGCAGGAGTATTGCTGCCGTACCCAGGGGCTGTATTCGCCTACCGTTCTAAACTGCATCATCCGTCCAGACTATATTTAGCATTATCCGTCTAAACTGCATTTAGAAATAACCAAGTTTCTTCTACATATTAACCCTTTCCCAAACAACAAACTTTTGGACTAGACCAAATTGAAAGCATTTGCAGAAGACAATTCGACTCTTGCTGAAAAGATGATTTCTGTCTATGATAGCGTAGAAAACATTGTGGGAAAAGGAGAAAATGTTGGTTACCACAATGTTTTCAGAAGGCTTCTATTCCAGACCCTTAAAAACCAGGGATTGTTTGGGAAAGGGGTTAAGAGGTGCATGCGCGAACCTCGTAGCATTCTTATATTAAATTTAATTCCAAACTTGGAATATCAAACATTTTTTGATTGGATAAACCTTCTTATTCAGCCAATCAAAAAGTTTAGTTACTTTGAAATTTAGAAATTCCTGAGGGTAAAACTAAGAATACAAGTTAGGATAGTTATTAAACAGGGGCCCTGGGGACTTTGGTATATTTTGTCAGATGTTTGCAAGATATTGCATGTTACTGACTTAACCCTTTCCCAAATAAGCCCTTGTGTTTACGTGTCTGTAGTACAAGTCTTTTGAAAACACTGTAGGAAAAGGAGAAATTGCTCGTTACGAGCAATTTCTCCTTTTCCCACAGTGTTTTCTACCCACTTGGAGAACTTTCTACCATTTTTATCAAGTTTGAAATTGTCGTCTGCAAACTATTTGAGTTTGGAAGAGTCCATTTGCCGTTTGGAAAAGAATTTAACATGGTAGGACACCGAGTTCTCTGTTTACACGCCTAATTACCGATACTTTGTTATGGATATCACCATTAAGTTGATGTAAAAATATCGTTACAGCAAGTATTTATTACCCAAAAATTTCGGTTCGAAGCTATTACGAATTGTTATGTGATATCATAACTTTCCTGCCGGGATAGTTTTTCAGGGTTGCGGTAGTCCCATGGGGAATATAATATGTTACACGCCATGTTTGTGAATTTGACGTGCCCACTATATATCTGCATTAGACTGTATCCTGCTAAAAAGCTTTATTTTTTAATTTGATGGTAAAAAACCAACTATCGCTTTTTTCAAAGTTATGTTTTGGGAAATAATTTCTCCTGATCGGACTGTGTAGATCAAAGATCAGACTGCACGTTTTGTGCAGTCTGATCTTGATCTACACAGTCCGCAGAAGCCAACGGTTAAAGGCAGCAGCACAATTACGTTGATTTGTCTGTTTGTGCATGTATGTGTGTGGAAGGGGAGGGACCAGTCTTATTTTAACCCTTTACCCCATAAGGCATTTCTGTGGTATCTCTAACTGACCCTAAATAACAGCAAGGATGAAGCAGTTTCTTATGTGTATATGACACCTTTTGATAGTGTAGAAAACATTGTGGCAAAAGGTGAAATTGCTCTCATGAGCAATTTCACCTTTTGCCACAATGTTTTCCAAAGGCCCCTACAATTAATGCGTAGAAATGAGTATCTATGGAGTAAAGGGTGATCCCCTTTTCCAAATAATCTTGAGGTATGAACACCCTGAGGAAAAAGAGCTTTTTCAGCAGTTTTATCTGACCTTTTACAGCTAGACACAATCATTTACTCTGTTCTTTGCAAATGCTATCAGTTTGGACAAGTCTAAAGATATTGACAAAAGATTTGACAAACGAGTTTGGTTAAGTTGATAGTGACATGTCAAGAATATTCTCAGTCTTATTCTCCAAGTTTTTCCAAACTTGAAAGTAACACACATTTGTGCAGTTTGACCTTGGTCAACACTATCCGTTCAGTACAAACACAATCGGACACAGAAATAGTTCATTTAACCTGTGAGGCCGCAGAGCTCCAAATAAGAGGGAGTGATGGCATTTTGAATCCGTTATTTTTCCTACATACCCCATGTTGTGGGTACCCATTAGACCCGATGACATGACATAGGGTTAAGTGGAAAAAAATATTTTCAACAATGAAATCAAAATCACTGCCTGTATCTGGAGCTCTGAGGCAGTATGTTCGAAACATCGCTATCCACGCTGTGTGATATACGGTGATATGTGCACACCTCCCGTGCAATGAAATACCAATTATCTTGTCATGAAGGGCAATAAAATGTATGTTGCAGTCCGCTACATGTTGTTAATTATATTACAATGATGGCAGTTTTGATGTATATCATGTTTACAGCATAAACAAACACAGTCATAAGAATGGACAAGTTCAAATTCGACGTCATTTTCATTCAACCTTTAATCTGCCACGCTCGACTCAATGACCTTTTGCAGACAGTGTAGGAGCAAGATCAGACTGCACAGAATGTGCAGTCTGATCTTGAATCTACATTGTCCAATAAGGAGATCTGACTCTCCAATGATGCGTTAAACCCCCTAGTTACAGAGCATGGCTCAACGTTATCGCTATGGCACTGTCAATTTTCTGTCTTTTGTTGCTTTTGACCTTATAAGGGCTTCAAACAACAATGACAACAGTAAATACTTGGGGAAGAAATTAGTAGCAACCACAAGAAGTCAACAATTCGTCGCTTTACTTCAAAAACCTCGTAACTACGGCTTGAAACAATGTGTAGTTACGAGGTTTTTGAAGTAAACCGACGAATTGTTTTAGACTGAAAAAGGAAGCGAATCGGAAAGCTTGCATTAAAAAGGGGGAAACATATCGGTGGTAAATGTAAAACGAAAAATAAGTTAAAACTTCAACATGTGTTTCAAAAAAGGGAACTTTGCAATGTATTTGTCATCCAGCAAATGTGCCATCATCTCGTATCACGATAAGGTTGGAGTAAACAAGTCGTTGTTGGTTTTTTTCCTTAAACTACATACATAATAAAATAAGGCGCCCTTTAATCACGCTGCATTAATCATAACACTCCTGCATTCCACTAGGGCGTTAGCAGTCATACCTATATGTTTGTGCAGGGACATACCTCACCCTTTACCAAAGAATTATTTATTTTCACAACTCTTGAGAGAAAGTCTTTTTGAAATATGTTGAAGAAAAAGACTTCACCACCAAAATATCTTCATGTCCATATTTTACGCCTTAAAACAACGTTTGGCCACATTCTGATTTTGCTGTCTGCAATCGCTGCAAAATTGACAAGTCTTGATTTTTGTCGTCATGTAAGTAAGGCTATTGCGACCTACAGATAGGCTACGTTAACTCTTTACCAAACGACGAAATTGTAGACTTGAGACTTGTCCAAATCGAAAGCATTTGCCGACGACATAATAAGAGTGACTGAAAATAAGAAATATTCCTACTATGATAGACTTCTTTAATAATCCAGAATTTAGTTCTTGTCTCTGAGCTTTAAGTTTTCAATTTGATATGATCCATGCTGACCTTGGTCGAAACCTTTCGCTATTTATAAATTCTCTACTTGTCAAAGGGCCATACTACCGCACGTTTTAGTTGATAGCTTGACAAAATAGATTGTTATGGATCCATAATGATGTGGTAACGTACTTGGAATAATGCATCACGGAGATGTAATAATACCCCTTGTGTCAGAGCATGGAACAAAAACTATTATGTCGTGGTGCAAGGGTAAAATATTACAATTTTACACAAAATAAAACGATTCATTTGCGTCGATGTAATAAGAAAAAGAAAAATCCGTAAATCCAGACAATATGGTACAAATGTCTCACGATCTATCGGACAGTGTAGATCCAAGATCAGACTGCACATTATGTGCAGTCTGATCTTGATCTACATTGTCCTCAGTTGCCACACAATATGTTGCACACTGTTTTAAGGGTTAAAGCTACAAAATGCGTAGGACGACTGTACATTCACCCCAAACATGTCGTGAACAACCTTCACTTTTAAACATTATCATACAAAAAATAATTATGTCCGACAACTTGGGCTGTCTGTCCCTTTTTTTTTCAAAACAGGTTTCTTAACCGTGTCTTCAGGTGCATTTCAGTCTTGTACCTGTTAGAATATAAACTATTACGCCTTTCATCTCAAGCAACATGTATTTAGTCAAAGGTAATGATTAAGAAAGTATGAGTCCTTTACTAAGGGTACTTAAGACTTCGTCGTCCAATTAAATTAAACCCTTGTCCAACTTCCTTCCCCCTCTCTTCATGTCGTGCATTTAACCTGCCATCGTGGACAACGACATGCCAACCCTTTGTCTTTACGATTGAACATCGTTGGTTCTGTCTGAAGAAGTCAACAAAATCCTTCTAAACGTATTTATACATTTGTTTCATTGTTCCGAAATCCGTCGTCTGTTCCTCTGTCTTTCTCTATATCTTTCCGTCTTCTCACACAATGGTTTGATTTTCACCCGAATTAGCATGAAAAAGATGTTACAGAACAAATCGGTGAAAGTGTATGTTTAGCATAATTCGGTGATGAAGAAAAAAGGAGTTGACAAGATTTCTGGTGTTAGAAATATTCCGGAATTGCATATTTTCACTGCAACCATGAAAGACATATTTCAGAAAAAAATGGCGGAAGCGTACATGTGTAACTAAACGACTGGGAGGTTACGTTTACATAAGCCGGTCATAAAGAAAGGCTTAGATGATTTTTAGGGCGAGAAATGTTCTATAGGTGAAACGCAGACATGGCTAAACTGTGATTCATTGTAAAGATGATGTTCATGCTAACCTTTCGTATTAACCCGATACCATACAGCGAAATTTTAGACCTGTCCAAAATTGAAAGCATTTGTAGATGACAATTTCAAAGTGGCTCAAATGGTGCTATTTCGCTTTGATATGGTAGAAAACTTTGTGGGAAAAGGAGAAAATGCTGGTTACCAGCATTTTCTCCTTTTCCCACAATGTTTTCAAAAGGCTTCTTCCTGCGGGGCGTTCAAAGTCGTCATTGTGTGGTAAAGGATAAAGGAACTAGCTCTAATACATTCGCCTCTTGCAAGGTAGAGATGTTGACGAAATATCTGATGAAAACAGAGTGTGAAAAGAATTTCGGTCATAAAAAAAATCCTAGATTCTTTCTCTTGTGAGAAGTATCCCTGATGAATGAAATTCAGACATTGTAAATCAATGATTCATTGTAAAGATTTAGTCATGCGGGCGGCGAGTATTCTTTATCCAACAGAAAAGACACTTTTAGTGGCATCGACGAAAATAGTCTCATGTGGACAGCAAAGATCAAGATCAGACTGCAAATAACGTACAGTCTAGTCTTAGATCTACAAAATCTGCTTATTTAGCAGGCCCGTAGGAACAGGGGGGGCTAGGAGGGGGGGGGGCCTGAGCCCCCCCCCCCCAATAATTTTGAAAATCATAGTAACTAAGATATGAGTTCTTAGCGCAATGAAAGAACCATGCAAAAAATCTCAGTATTTCGAAGTTAGCCCCCCCATCTTGAAATGCTTCCTACGTCGCTGTTTAGTTAAGCCCATAAGATGGAGACATTTCATAATTTTTTGTGGATTCTATTTTTCAAGAACAGGAAGAGGTCAAGTTCATATGTATGTATTTGACGCTGATAGTTTTAGATTTAAAAAAGAAAAGGAGCCATTCCTCTGTATTTAAAGTAACTGAATAACAATTGGTAGGCAGTAAACTTGAACCATGTGATAAGCTATCGGAGAGTGTAGAAAGAGATTACACTTCATGGATGTCGAGACTAATCTTTGATTTCTTTTTTTTTTGTTGTAGAATACATTATAGGTCGCGAGATGCAGGAGAAGGGTTAATTATACGAGGAACTGTATATCTTCAACATGTAGGCGATGCATTTGCATATAGTTTCTATTTTTACCTGAAGATGGCATTTGAGCCATAGGGCCTACTCTGTGAAAAGGGACTCCGCTGCATCTGCGAAAAGATTCGACTCAGATCAGCCTGCGCAGTCCGCGCAGGCTGACCTGAGTCGATTCTTTTTTTGCTGTTGGCAAATTTTCTTCATGTCCAAGGACAGTTCTACCTCAGGATTACGCCGGTTCATGATTGGTGGGTGCATTACACCCCCTTTTGTCAGAGCATGGCTCGTTTATTTTGGGACGAGCTCACGGACTTAATTGTGTGCACTCGCTATGTATCTCTTCCTGCTGTGTGTTTTAATCATTTTTTTAACATACACTATTTTAAGGACGCTCACCTTTAATTGACGTAAAAAACTCTTCAGTATTTATGATAATAGAGCAAGAAGAAGACAGGTATAGAGAAAAGAGAGAGAGAGAGAGAGAGAGAGAGAGAGAGAGAGGGACAAAAACAGAGAGAGAGGGGGGGAGAGAGAGAGGGGGGAGTGAGAGTGACAGATAGAGAGAGAGACAGATACATAGACAGACAAACAGACAGACGGGCATACAGACAGACAGACACACATACAGACTTGAACGTAAAATAAGGATGAAAATGGCACAAGACATCTCTATTCAAAACAGTTAATTCGAGTTTGATAACGCATGACTTGGTTACTATAAAGATAAGATCTCGTTAAAAAAAGAGTATAGACATGTATTCAATTTATTCAAGTTATCTTTTCATTCTGATCTTTAACTCTGTCAGCCTAGAGTAGATATGTTAACTCTTCTTCTATCTTCGGCTGAAAATACGATCTAGTTAGTATCCGAAAGATAATTATCATAAACACTTGACTAAACAAAAGAACGGTATAGATCAAAGATCATACTGCAGGTCCTGTGCAGTCTGATCTTGATCTATACCGTTCGCAAATGCCTCTGTTTTGGCCTTAGGTGTTGGAAGGGTTAAACTTTTACGGTCATTACCATGGGAATACTTTACTTGACCCTCCAACTGCTTTGTAAGAATCTTGACAAATTCTTCAAAGCTTTTCTAAACTTCTTGATCAATTGTTATGATGGTCAGAACTGAAATATTGAAAACTCAACGCCGTACCAGCTTGAAAAACTAAATGCAAGAGACTGATCAAGATCCAACAACAGAGTCATCCAGTCTGATTTCGATATCGCCTGTCGGCAAAAGCTCATTGAGTGGCGCATAGCAGCATATTATGGGATTCGACTTTACCTTATACTATTTTAATTTAAAATACAAACTTGAGATACCTACCTCTGCAAAGAACCCGACGATTGACTGTAGCTTTGTAAATACTAGTAGTTTTTGTTCTGTATGTTTGGTGTTTCAAACATTATTACGGTTATATTGCGGCGGACAGCGCACCTATCCATGGTTCCTGTGAACTTCTTATACCAGTACTTTGCTAGATAAGGGCTTTTTTTTCCAGCACGATTTTTTGTCGCAATGACCATCATAAATCTCTCGGGAAAAAAAATAAACTTATCTCTGCGTTTTTAGAACGCTGCATTTCCAACTTGAAAACAGGCACGTCAAGTCCTGTGCAGTCTGATCTGAATGCATGCGATCTGCAAAAGGCAGTTCTTGAAATAGCCTTTCGTGCAGACAGGGCTTAAGACGTGTACTGGACCCTTGTTCCATGTGGTGACGATCACTCTGTCAATACTTACCAGTTTTACCCGGAATGGTAGATCTTGCAGTCATTGTACGAAATAAATAATAATAATGATAATGAAATGATAATAATAATAATAATTAAATGAATTATGCTCTAACAAATGGGAGGTAAATGCATCCCATGAAGCACTGTACCAAACAGTCCCTGGGTTTTACGACCTAGAGAAAGAGAGAAAGAAGCCTTCTGAAAAACATTGTGTGAGAAAAGGAGAAGGAGAAAATGCTGGTAACCAGCATTTTCTCATTTTCCCACAATGTTTTCGACCATACCCAAAACAAATTTCAATTTTTGAGGTACGTTTATTTTGTCGTCTGCAAATGCTCCAAACTTGGACCAGTCTAAATTTTGTCGTTTGGAAAAGAGTTAATTTTGCAAAACCTTATACAGTTATGGATCAATAAAACCCAGTTTGTTCAACAACCAATTATCATGAGGAAAAATGGTCCGTGGACATCCAGAAAATTGATCCAACAGCAAAAGGTTCAGGCCCAGATCAGCCTGCGTGAACCACGCAGACTGACCTGAGTCAATACCTTTTACGGAGGCATTAAGACCCATTTTCACAGACCATGGCTAATTTATGAGAAAATTACTTTCATAGCTGATGTCAATTGACGATATATAACGAGACACTTGACAACAAACATGCTATATCAAGGGGAAATCTTTGTGAAAGCCAGACAGAAAATTTGCATATTATATATGAACCATGCTCTGGCAAAAGGGGTCTTAATGCATCTCCGAAACCCATCACACCAAGCAAGTCATCACATACTTAAGAACCCATAACAGCCACTTTTATTTAACAACCGACGTAATCATGACGTAGACTGGTCCTTGGACAGACGAAAAAGTTACCAGTAGCGAAAAGTTTCGACCCAGGTCAGCCTGCGCGGACTGCGCAGGCTGACCTGGGTTAGAAACTTTACGCAGATGCTTTAAGCTCCTTTATCAAAGAGCACAGGTCATATAATATGAATTCCTTTGAAGTAAATTATGAAACGCAGTGTAAAGTATTCAACTAGCCGAACGGCTTTCACTGTGACTTTTTCACAAACAAAAAGCAACTTAATGGCTTTTGCTGAAAGCGTAGATCAACATCAGAATACAAAGAGCGTACAATCTGATCTTGGCTCTACAACTTTCTCTACGTAATACTACACTAAAGCCTAATTATATGCAATGAGCATGTAAAATTTTAGTCAAATTTATTTTGTTAGCTGTAAAAAAGTAACCATTCACCATACAATCTTGTGTTGTAACCCTTTACCAAACAGTCCTTGGTTTTTCCGACCTTGAGATAGAAGCCTTTTGAAAACACTGTGTGAAGGGAAAAATGCTAGTAACCAGCATTTTCTCCTTTTCCAACAATGTTTTCTACCCTACTTGAAACAAATTTCAATTCTTGAGTCATGTTTATCTTGTCGTCTGCAAGTGCTTTGAGTTTGGACCAGTCTAATATTTTGTCGTTTGGTAAAGAGGTAAGGTTTCTTGGGTGAAAGACATTAAAAAATATCGCTGGGAAAAACAAAAATGCTGATAATAAGAGTTTTAATTTTTTCCAACTCGGCACTGTTGTTGTTTTTTTATTTAGTTACAGTTATGTGAGACTTCAGCCAACATATTTTGAATAATAATGTGCTGGTAAATGAAACTCAGCCAGAGCATATATAGGTGCAGTGGTCGACGCGAAATAACTGAAATAATCTTGAAAACATTGTTAAACACATTACAAACATAAGTTAGATCATTTTTGACTTGTCGTCTGTCAGTCCTTATAACTGGGATCAGCTACAAATTCTTTCGCTTGTTAAATAACTATAGCATCAGGACTTAACCCTCTACCAAAAAATCGTGCATTTACTTTCTGTACTTCGGAAATATCTACATGTATATTTGATAAACAAGCCCTGTACATAACCATCACCTGTCCTTATGTACAACCTTTAACGGGTGGTGTTTTGAAATTATTATGTGGGGAAAAAAAATCCTTGTAACAAGCATTTTGTTAAACGTTTTCCACTTATGTTCCACAAATGCTTTCAATTTTTGAAGTCTGAAATTTATTGCCGTTTCCTAGGAGATTTAGACGCTCCAAAGTTCTATAGTTCAGTTCATATAAGCGAGTTTTTACCATTTCTATTTCAGTTAAGAAAGACCCACCGAAAACGAAACGAAGCGTCACGGAACTGCTGCTAGAGCGACTTTCTACCATCGATTCTAAAGACATACACCAGAGTATTGACGTCAAACATCATTCGGAAGACATCTATGGCGACCCGCGTTTTCTCCATGCGGATGGTTCTAGCGGTAACTTATCGTACGGCACAAACGATTTCGATACAGTCGGAGAAAAAGTAGATCTACTTCTGAAAGACGGGAAAGCTTACATAACTGTTAGAGTGACTGCGGAAAGAATAACTCCAGTAGATATAGAGTTTAATGTGTGGAGAAAGAATCAAGCTATAGTTACAAGAGTTATTGAGGTGGACTTATTGGCAACAGAGCAACGGCGGCGATTATACTATAAAGTTATGGAGGAACAGTCGCATGACCCTCGGGGGTCTCGTAGACGGGATTATCGGGCAGGCCCGAACGAAACGATCTTAGATGGACATCAGACCCTTGACCTGTTTTCTAGAATTCTTGGCGCCGCGGAGGGCGAGGGTGATAAAGAGGATATTACAGTTAAAACTAGGCTAACAAATACAACTCGACCTTTTTCATCCGGGATGGACTTGTTATACTAGATGTATACAGCTTAAAAACTAACCTTCAGAGATCAAAGGACAACTACTGTTGTTTTTCTGGAATAATTAGTTGCCAGGGAATGAGCAGTCTAATGTGGTACATACAGAGTCCAGGGTACACATTCACCAACCATTCTTAAGAATATTCTTTGTCCTATTCTTCAGGATTTTCTGACAGTGAAAGTAACAGAACTTCTGATTGGCTAAACCAAATGGTTTAGCCAATCAGAAGTTCTGTTACTTTCATGCTGACAAAATTCTGAAGAAGAAGACTAAGAACGTTCTTAAGAATGGTTGGTGAATACGAACCCTGGAGGATATTGTGATTAGTACAACCGGGTTGATTATGCACCAATCAGGATTGTTCTGAAGTTTAACTGTTTCAGCGCAAAATATATAACCTAGATCTCTTTCGACGGTTTTATGCAACCCACTGAACCAAGAAATAATAATAAAAAAATGAGCAATGATCTGTGAAAAGTGGGCTTCATGCATCTGCGAAAAGTATCGACCCAGGTCAGCCTGCGCGGACTGCGCAGGCTGACCTGAGCCGAAACTTTTCGCTGTTGGTAAACTTTCTGCAGGTCGAAAGACCAGTCTGACTGGGGGTTCAGTCGGGTATTAAAACAAGTGACTGTTACGGATCCATCAATATTTGATTCACATAAATACGAGAAGTTCGATCTTCTCTGTTGTATAGGTTTACCAACAAAAAGAATTGCGAAACCTCAAAGCTTTGGGCTATAACTACCTTCATGTATTGACT
Organism: Tridacna crocea; assembly: GCA_943736015.1. Classification (NCBI taxonomy): domain Eukaryota; kingdom Metazoa; phylum Mollusca; class Bivalvia; order Cardiida; family Cardiidae; genus Tridacna; species Tridacna crocea. The sequence continues at coordinate 33,642,477 of OX031063.1, read as the reverse complement.
AGAATCTTCCATTTAATTTTGCAGGTTGAGAGTTGTCCATTTTTTTTGACTATTTTCTATTTTGTCCTTTGTGTTATTACTTTTAAAAACCCACAGCAACAACGTATTTGTGAATACCAAAACAGACACAACCAGGAAATAATCTATAACGTCTAACCCTAGCGTGATTTATGCTAAAAACCATACACTAAATGGAGAACTCCGATGGAGACTTATTGGTATGATGCATTGTGGGTATGCATAAGCCCTTACTGGCCGGGGCAGGGCTCAAATCCTGTCGGCTGCTACTAAACAAGCAGACAGCATAGTGATTCTTCACCAGTTAGCAGATCGTTCTGTGCAGACTGATCTTGACATGAACCGTTGCAAAAGCCATTACTTTTGTCTGTGGAAGTGATAGGATTGATTTGTTACCAAATGACGAAATTTAAGACTGGTCCTAACTTAAAGCAGTTTGACACCACAAAGTACAGGTGGCCAGAATGATGACGTTTGTCCTTCATAGGGTAGAATACGTTATTTAAGAAAAGATGAAACACTGATTACAAGCAGTTTCTTCTTTGCTAATAATGTTTTCATAATCCTTCTCTCTCAGGGTCGTTTAAAAGCCAGGATACTGTGTCAAAGGACTGATACAAGGATTACATTTTCATTGTAGAAACAAGTATAATCAAAGTCCGAATCTCTTTCGTCACTCTCTGCAAATTTAGTCATTTCCTTTCTTTTCGTAATGGCTATATTCTGATAGAAAGGGTAGCATTTTTTCTTATCTTAAATGTTTGTTGGCAAAAAGACAGATCGCTTGTAACCCAGGCCTTCGATGATCCGTTGGTTTTAACCGGGACCACCGAATTTTTCTTTGTCCCATTGCTAGACTCTTTGACTGAAAATAGCACACTGATGCATCGCCTCTATATCGTGTATGATAGCAGAGAGTGTGCGACGATATCAAAGAAAAGTTAACTCCCTTGTATTACTTTATACGATATAGAGGCGATGAACCAATGTGCTATTTCGATGTTTCGTGATAGGCCAATGAATCTTTTAACTTTTAACACGAAAAGCGTCTTATTGCCAAAAGTTGAATATTTGTCAGTATATATTAATTTGTGCTGATAACTTACGTTTAACAAGAATGCCTGCAAAGATTTCTGCTTGAGATTTGTTTCAGGGATAATATGCTGTGAAGTTAATTTATTTGTATCACACTATTATCCATGCTTTCAGTGTTCAGGCTATATATCCATTATAAAATGTTCTTACCTTACACACATTTTAGATACTAAGTGTTATGTGAGGTCATTATGTGACGTCATATTTAGCCGCTTTTAGATTAGTGAATCGGGATTTATTCAAGGAAGTTCCTACTTGTGTACATAGAGTTAGAGGCATACTTTGACCTATATTCAACAAGATATTGTTTTGTGTAAAACCAGTCTGACATGAGTTAGCATTTGAGAAAACTTTTACTAAAATCGTCAACTAACATGAAATTAACCCTTTACCAAACATTCCATGGGTTTTACGACCCTGAGATACAAGCCTTTTAAAAACATTGTGGGAAAAGAAGAAAATGCTGGTAAACAGCATTTTCTTCATTTCCCACAAGGTTTTTTATTCTGCTGAAAACAAATTTCAACTTTTGACCTACGTTTATTTTGTCGTCTGCAAGTGCTTTCAATTTGAACCAGTCCAAAATTGTGTCGTTTGGAAAAGAGTTAAGCTTGCCAGAGGCTTGCTTAGTAACATTTTTTCCAGACTTGTTCAGTAACATTTTTTTATCTCAAATGCCAACTCGTGTCATACGATCTAATAGAACTGTAATGTTTTTCATTTGTTTTCTAGCAAAAGAATGTGCTTTCATGTTTTAGTATTTCATCTTTAAGGTTCTAATGATGTATGGTAAATTATTGTGTTATAAATAAATTGTTATAAAATATTATGACATAAACATAAACGGTTGCACTTTGAAATGTTAAAAAAGCGGGTCTGCAAAGTATGGCAATTGTTAAGAGAGAGAGAGAGAGAGAGAGAGAGAGAGAGAGAGAGAGAGAGAGAGAGAGAGAGAGTTAGTTTAGTCTTATAGCTTAATTCATTTCACGAGAGTATGTGTGTTCAGCTTAGGGGTGCCAAAATTAGTTGCATATCACGTACTATAAATATAACGTCGTTTGACTTAACACATTCTATGTATTTTTTAATTTCGAAAATATGATTATTCTGGTATGCCAGTATTGATATTAACTATCTTAAAATAGATGTATAAAATTATGTACTTCTTGTTTATTATAAGCGGATATCCTTCTATAGATGGATGATTAACAGGTATGTCGTGAACCACTTCTAAAAAAAAAAAAAATTACTGTATCTTTTAAAGTAAATCTAATCCTAATTCATCTCTCTAAAACTAGAATATGATTGACCAAGACTGGCTGTTTCAGCCTGTCAGATAATATGGCTTTATTTAACTGGAATAACATCTAAAATGATTGCTTCAGCCCTTTACTGAGCAACAAAAATTCAGACCTGAATGTATCGAAGGTTTCAACAGATTTAAATCATAAACGTTTGGTTTGTCTTAAGGATTGGTTGGGGGGGGGGCGCAAGAAAGCACGCTGAAAAAAATGGGAAAAAAATGCTAGTTACCAGCATTTTCTTCTTTTTCCGCAACGTCTTCAAAAGTATTTTTCTGCAGGTTTGTTAAAACTTTACATTGTGTGGTATAAGGTGAATTTGAACATAGATATTTGGTACAAAACTTTAAATACAGCTTCACTGGGGCTAAACTTGACTAACTTAATATTTGCGTAACTTCACGCCTACATATGGTTTTGTCCGTACTTTATGATCCGAGAAATCGCTCAAAACTATTATTGACATGAAACAGCACATTTCTCTCGAAAATACTATTAGTTTAACCGTGGGATTTGTTTGATTACTTTCCTGTGTAGGGTTTAAATATACTTTTTTTCCCTCCCATTTTTTCTGCTTTAGCATTTTTTGTAAACTACATAATTATGTAACATGAAATTATGGGTTAAGACTTGAACCACATGCAATCTTCAGACATTATCTTTCTATTACAAATCGTGTGAATGATGTCTGGGTTCAAGATTGATCATTTTTCCCTTCCACATATTCTAAGATCACTTTGTCAAAACGACAGTGATTACTGACCGTATTTTTGCCATGGATGGGTGCGGACTGTGATAAGTATGACCACGAGGAAGTATTCACCAACCATTCTTGAGAATATCCTTAGTCTTATTCTCCAAGATTTTTTAAATGTGTAAGTAACACAACCTCTGATTGGCTAAACTAAATGGTTTAGCCAATCAGAGGGTGTGTTACTTACACATGTAGAAAATTCTGGAGAATAAGTCAAAGAACATGCTTAAGAATGGTTGGTGAATACTGGGCCTGATTATTCCTTCTTTTTTTTTCAAGTTCGAATGCAAAGGTACAAAGTATCACCCGGTCAATCAACTGTTCTTAATTTTCTTATTTTCTATATTCGAAGTTTTACCATATCATTGGCTAATCTCAGAGCCGAAATGACAGTGATTGTAAGATAGAGTAATGCTTGAAAAATAGATAGTAATTACCGAAAAAAAAAAGTAAGGTTTTTTTTTTGCCCGTTTTGTAATTTACAGAGAAAAATGCGTAAATGCACACACGAAGCAAAAACAATAAGTTTCCCATATAATGTCCTCGAGGCCTTAAAACTTGACATGTTCAATTGTCAAGTGGACTCGTTTTTTTCAAAGTGTTTGTCATTCTGTTGACAGCACACCTTTAGTGATGAAAATTGTTCGTTTTTTTATTGATCAGAGCTCGAGATTAGAGAGCGTGATTGTATTCAAATATCATTATTTCCATTCAAAACCCTAAATTGTGTGTATTCGTTAGAATCGTCTCGATGAGGCGATTCTGAGTGCCCACAACCAAGGGGTTCGAAGAGAATAATTAATATTTTCATTATTGAAATCAAAAGCACTACGTGTACCTCTATCTGAAGCTCTATTAATAACTGAAAACCATATTTTTTTCCAAGAGGGAGAACAAGGCGGACATTGTTTGTTACTTATTTCTTTTTCTGAGTAATGTATTTTATGGTAATCTGAGCATTAAATTCTGAAATACATGGTAATTCTTCATATTTTGTTTTTGAAATAATTGTTAAAACTTGCCAATCATGCTTGTTATGTTTAATCATTCATTTGTTATCCCCGCTACGGCGTGTAAGATCATGCAAATAAACGAATAAACGAATCACTTGCTCTGATATGTGTTTTGTATACAACCATCTATAGATAGATGTTTTATACATGTAGTTGTGTAAAAAAAATGCCAAAAAAAATTGTATTGACCCATTACCCACACAACCCGTACTTTTGACGACCCTGAGAAAGAAACCTTTAGAAAACATTGTGAGAAAATGAGAAAATGCTGGTAACCAGCATTTTCTCATTTTCCCACAAAGTTTTCTACCCGATTTGGACAAGCCTAAAATATTATTGCTTGGTAATGAGATAAAAATCCCTTATGAAGTTTTGTTAAAAGTACTAAATCTTAAAAATCGAAGATGCCTCTTGCTCGTATATTACGGTCTTTCAACAAATAATGACTAATGTCACAATATTTGTAACGATGTTCATCAGACTTAGATTTACCTGTGTACAATGAGAGAAAAAAGACCAGACAGTGTTGGTGAATTCTGTTTTTTTTTTTTCATTTATCAAAATGTCGACATTGATGTCAGCAGTTATAAAATCGACATTCTACTTTGAGATAAACTACAGATTTTTCACGATTACACACGAGTATAATTTCTTCTCGAGTCGTCTCATTTAAAAAAGGTCGGACGTAAAACAGAATTATATCATTATGCAAAACTTTGAGATAACAGCAGAATTTTAATGCCAATATATTAAAAATATCATGTTTTATCTGGATTCGTCTCATATGAAGTTGAAAAAAAAAAAAAGAATCGTCATCGAGTCATTCTATAGAAAAAGGGGGTTTCATGCAAATCCGATCTACATTACACGTAGCATCTCATTATATCATCATGGATCAGTTTGTCTTACAACAGACCTGGTATTGAGGTGGAATGGTCCATTAACATGCAGAAAACTTAATGGAGAAAAATATTTACATGTGCATTATCCACCTTTGCCCTTTTTTCTGGTAAAAAAATGCTGTAATTTTCTGCATGGGATTATGGCGGATTCTGTTCTCCTTTACGCACTAATTTTTTGCCCTTCCTCTGTGAAAACAAAACTTCTGGATAAAGAAAGAAGCTAATTTGACAGGGTCATCGAAAAGCACTACAAATCAAGGGAGCCTATTCGGACAACAGTTATGAGCGTGTTCAAGATTGCCTCCCTTTTGGTAAGCATTTTCATTCACTTTTAACTCTGTACCAAACGACAAAAAAAAAATTGGACAAGAATTAATTCAATGTATTATAAGACGACATACTCATTGGTGATTTCTGTGTGTGAATGGGTAGAAATGGGTAGAAAACATTCTGGGAAAAGGAGAACAGCAGTTTCTCTTTTTCCCAAAAGGTTTTCAACAGGCTTCCTCTCCAGGATCGTTGAAAGTCGGGATTGTGTGGTAAATAGTTAAACAACTTAGAGAATCGTTTTCGTAACCCTTACCTGGTCACATAATTTTAGCACCATCCATATTTTTGCAAGCATTTGCTCCCAACTAAGTCATTGTGGCTTAATTGATGCAACTGTCTATCACATAGAGGAAAACGATGTACAGAGAAAAGGACAAATGCTGGTTATTAGCTATTAATCCTTTTGCATAAACATTGTACGCAGCATTTTATCCGTTTCCAAAATGCGTTCTAATGATCCCTTCTCAGAGACATCGTTGAAAGTTCATACGTTTTGTTGTAATGGTAGCTTTCCTTCCTCTCGCCTCCAAACATTGCCTGGACCGTTGCTGATGTAGGAAAGCAGCAAGTGCTGATGAATGAATGCTGTCCGGAGATACTGGCTGATGTCGGACAGCAAACAGGCAAATGGTTTAGCCAATCAGAAGTCATGTTACTTTCAAATGTAGAAAATCTTGTAGAATAAGACAAACAATATTCTTAAGAACGGTTGGTGAATACGGACCCAGCAATGTTTATCTGTAAGAAAGAACTGAAATTGTGTCGCAATGGCTATCATTTATAAAACAAACTATAACAATGGCTGGTTCACATAAATACGAGAAGTTTGATCTTCTCTGTTGTATAGGATTACCAACAAAAAGAATTGCGAAACCTCAAAGCTTTGGGCTATAACTACCTTCATGTATTGACTAGAATCTTCCATTTAATTTTGCAGGTTGAGAGTTGTCCATTTTCTTTGACTATTTTCTATTTTGTCCTTTGTGTTATTACCTTAAAAACCCACAGCAACAACGTATTTGTGGATACCAAAAAAGACAGAACCAGGAAATAATCTATAACGTCTAACCTTAGCGTGATCTATGCTAAAAACCGTACACTAAATGGAGAACTCCGATGGAGACTTATTATTCCACAATTCATGGTTCCTGCGAGGCTGTGATTTATTTTATTGATAGGACGGTGCTCTCCCGATCTGAATATGTCTAACAATTGCTGTGTCAGCTTTTGTCCGAGAGACTGCGATTAGATGTCATGTCAAGCTAATAAGTACATGAGATTTTGGAAATTTTTTAGGGAAAATAGAAAAAAATACAATGGAGCCGGAAAAACAAGGTATGTACAATGAATTTACTTATACTTTGTTTATTTGTTCATCTTTATCTCTTTTTTTTTTTCACTTCATTTGAACCACAGACTCCCTAGCCTTACTTACAACGTGAGTTTAGACCAGGCTGCAAGTTTGTAAAATCTGTTCCTCGATCTACCATATTCGATACTTGATCGACGTCTGGTTAGAAAAGATAGAAATGAACTGCACCTCATTTCTGACTGTATGTTTGATTTTTTGGGATTTCATGAAGGAAGAGATAATTTTGGGATCGAATCCTAGCTTCTCAACTTCTGGCCTGAATTGAATAAAGCCCAATCAAATAGTCAGTAAGAAACACTTTTACAAAAGAAGCAATTCCATGATAAATTAAAAGATCTGAATCGGTAAATGGGACGGAAATGGGCTAGGGTCATCCCGCAGCTATCTGGTAGATATTGCATACAATTACTAATGAAACACAATTACTGTTCCATCCCTCAGGATGCCTATGGTACTTTGATTTTTTCTGACAATATGGCTGATTGCCTGTTATTCTTTTTCTGAACTCAGTTGAACACAAGTTGGCTTCTTTAAAAACAGATAAAAAAGTAGCCAGGAGAGGTCAGCATCAATGTTTTCGAATAGTTTATTGGCAAGTAATTTCAATATATTTTGGTGCATGTAAATAAACAAGTTGGACACTCAATGAATGAGGACAAAAACAGCCAGTACAAATCTCTCATGCAGTACATGACAATCATGTGACCTTCCTCCTGCGTTTCCGAGTCGCGTGATCTTTTTCCCTCGGTGTTCTTTTTTTTTCTTGCTTAGATTATTCATCTTAGTAATAATGAAAAAATACAATTACAAGAGAGGACCGTTGCAATGGAATCAATAATACAAATCTCTTTTGAAATCCGTCAACCCTCTTTTTAAAAAAAACATTGAAAGAAAAAGGAGAAAATGCTGTAAACCAACATGTTCTCCCTTTTTAACAATGTTTTCTATCCTGTAGGAGAAAAATCGCGCCATGTGAGCCTCACCAAACTGGTCGTCTGTAAATGCTGCCAATTTGGACAAGGTTAAAATTTTGTCGTCTCATAAAGGGTTAATTATATTGAATCGAAATGGATGACGAACACATGGATTCTGAGAAATTTCCTCGACACAAATAGAATTGATTTGACAGAAACTACTATGGGAGCAGCGGAGAGTATAGAGCAAGATCAGACTGCACGAATGTGCAGGCTGATCTTGCTTTATACTCTCCGGAAAAGTAGATCTACGTTCGTTTAGGGTAGGATTATAGATGAAGTTAATGTGAATCTAGGGAGATTACCGATTGTCTCTAGGCTTTCATTTTGTATCCAGTAGATTTTGTCTAATGTCTGCAGTTTGTATGAAGATTAGAGTTTACGAGGGTATTCATTCTGTGTTTCCCCCATGCGTATATCAGAAGATTTGAAGAAGTACGGACGAAATAAAGAGGGGTGGGGAAGGGAGTAGCCGGGGGGAGGGGCGTTGGCGGTAACAAGTATTTCCTTCTTTTTCAATAATAATTTCTACTGTATCAAATTCTCTGATCTGAGCCAAATTTGATATGAAATTTCTTGCAACGGTGCTTTCAAAATTGACAACGCTGAAAGTTTCACGTCTGCTACAGAGTTAATAAGCTAATAGCTTAACTCTTTACCAAACAATCCCTGGTACTTACGATCCTTCTGATCGTGGAAAAATGGCTGTAACTAGAATTTTCTCCTTTTTCCACAATGTTTTCAAACCTGCTTGATAACGCCAACACTCGGCAGTAGTTGCCTCTAGCAGTAATTTGAATTTCATCGAAAATTATGAGTTGAAAAAAGGGGCACAACTGTACAAAATATCGTAGTGGTTACCTTCCTTTCTTGTATAGGTTCCCCTTTTGATAGTTAGTAACAAGTCTGAATTCCAAGTAAGTTTCTTCAGTAATGATAGAAATATTTTAAAATGTCAAAGTTTTTGTACGACGCAGATGACGTCGACGCAGAGCATCACCTTTAAAACTACTATCACCATCACATCATCATTACCACCAACACCATCATCATCATCATCAGCAGCGCCAATAGAATTATGATAATTCTATATAAGCCTCATTTCTTATTCTTTCTTCACCTCTAGAAATGTTACCTACGAACAGGGGTATCCAAATCTCTAGTTCAGAAGGTGATGTTATTGGAACCAGCTATGGCGGCGATGAATCAAGAGAACAGTATCAAGACCCAGAGAAAGAGTATATATCCCAAGATTTGTACCCGCCTCATTACCCACAGCATGTAGACACTGCTCAAGGTCATCAACAGCAGGCCTTTCTAGGTCAGTACCCTCCCCCGGGGGCCGGGCAGATCAGTCCCAACCATCCTGTCCCGGGATCTTTCCCACAGAAGGATGTACGAATGTATCACCAGCAGCAACCTCAATACGGACCGGCAGTCGTTTACAATCCATACACTCAGTCGGGTACCAGTCCGGGTCACCAAACAGCCAATGCACAGCTTTATCCAGGGTATGGTACCACGCAACCAATGGTAATCATAAAACATTCTTGGTTTTATATAAAAAAAAAATCATTATGTTTTCGTTTCTGAACTCATTACCAAACGGTAATATTTTAGGCTTGTCCAAACCAAAAACATCTGCAGATGACAAAACAAAAGTGACTGAAAATTTAAAATTTGTTTTGTGAAGGGTAGAAAACATTGTGGGAAAAGGAAAAATGCTGGTTACCAGCATTTTCTCCTTTTCCCACAATGTTTTCAAAAGACTTCTACCTCAGGGTCGTCAAAAGTTGTCATTGTGTGGTAAAGGGCTAAAGATTCCGAGGAAGAAGGCTTTTGAAAAAATACGAAGGCAATGAGAAATAATTGTAACCAGCAATTTCGTCTTTTCCCAGAATATTTTCTAATTTCAATTTCTGTGTCAAATCTATACCACTTTATCGTCTGAAAAATGTTTTCAATTTGGACATGACCAAAATTTTGTCATCTGAATATAATTAAAATTTAATCAATTTAAACAAGCAGTATTGATTTTGCTTGGTTCCATATGAGAATACAAAGTGCCTAATGGGTTTTGTCAGATTGCAGAAATTCCTTTATTGTTAGCACCAGTATGTATGTAATAAATGAGATGAAGGTACGGTACCATAAATCATAGAAAGAATGTCTTTCAAATAATTACCAGCAGTGAAAATGACTGATCCCTGTGTGCTTTTTTACGTTAAAAATTCATAAGGTATTAGGAAGAAATACCATCTGTTTATTAGAGACATTCTCTTCACCGTCATTGCTCGGTAAAAAGGGAGTTTGATGCATTGGCAAAAAGATTCGACCCATGTCAGCTTGCGCAGACTGCGCAGGCTGACATGGGTCGAACCTTTTTGCACTCTGTGCTTTCCTTTTTATGACTTCGTGGGAAGGACCGTGCAGTCTGACATGGATCGAATATTTTTGCACAAGCTATTTTCCTTTTATGACTTTATGGGAAGGACTGCGCAGTCTGACATGGGTCGAACCTTTTTGCACTAGCTGTTTTCCTTTTCTGACTTCGTGGGAAGGACTGCGCCGGCTGACATGGGTCAAATCTTTTTGAACAAGCTGTTTACCTTTTATGACTTCGTGGGAAGTACTGCGTAGGCTGACATGGGTCGAATCTTTTTGCACTAGCTGTTTTCCTTTTATGACTTCGTGGGACGGACTGCACAGTCTCACATGGGTCGAAAATTTTTGCACTAGCTGTTTTCCTTTTATGACTTCGTGGGAAGGACTGCGCCGGCTGACATGGGTCAATCCTTTTTGAACAAGCTGTTTACCTTTTATGACTTCGTGGGAAGGACTGCGCAGGCTGACATGGGTCGAATATTTTTGCACTGGCTGCTTTCCTTTTATGATTTCGTGGGAAGGACTTCGCAGGCTGACATGGGTCGAATATTTTTGCACTAGCTGCTTTCCTTTTATGATTTCGTGGGAAGGACTGCGCAGGCTGGCATGGGTCGAATATTTTTGCACTGGCTGTTTACCTTTTATGATTTCGTGGGAAGGACTGCGCAGGATGACATGGGTCGAATATTTTTGCACTCGCTGCTTTGCTTTTATGACTTCGTGCTTTACGATAAAAGTCCGCTCAGCCCAGAAGCCCAGTCGGTAACATACCCGGTTGCAAACGAGGAGACCGCCGGTTCGAACCCCAACCTCGGCCTGTTTTTTTTTCAGTGGACTGATGACAGTCATTGCGACAGGTTTCGAGTCAGTTGTTGGACTAATGGAGTTTATACATGTAGATTCGTAATTATGCGACACTTTGTATGGTATGGCTTGTAACACGCGAAAAAGGACATTCGAACTTTTGCGTAGAGTGTCGGCACGGATCAGCCTGCGCAATCTGCACAGCCTGATCCTAGACGGCACTTTACGACTACATTAGATTTTGTGCTACAGTAGACTTGCACAAAACAGAAAATTAACCTAAAAATTGGAAAAAAATTCGTTTCAGATTAGGCTTCTCAGACTGCACAGGCTGACCCGAGACGAGACTTTACGGCGAATGTCCGAATGCCCCTTGCTGTCGCGTTTTGAAGGCCATATATGGCTTGCAATACGCGAAAAGGGACATTCGGACATTTGCGTAAAGTGTCGTTTCGGATCAGCCTGCGCAGTCCGCGCAGGCTAATCCGAAATGACACTTTCCGTTTTTATGCAATTTTCTGTTTTGCACAAGTGTACTGTAGCACAAAATCAAATGCAATCGTAAAGTGCCGTCTTGGATTAGCCTGCGCGGATTGCGCAGGCTGGTCCGAGACGACACTTTACGCAAATGACCGAATGTCCTTTTTCCCATGTTTCAAGCCATATGGTATCACAGACATGCATTCAAAACCTTTTTGTGAGAACATGGCTCCATTACATTTGCTCTGCAAGGGTTAACAGTCACTGTTATTACCGCATTACATTCTCCATATTCATCAGAAGGATTCATCTTATCATAAAGAAGGATTTCTACGACTGTAATTCATTCGCCATTCTGACGCCACCGTTCTCTGATTTTCCGGTCAAAACCATACATATAATTTTTACCGTTGCTATCGCAACGGATCGATATACTTGCAAGCATTTCCATATGCTGGGAAAAACGAAAACTTAACTTTTGCCCCATTTTTGTCAGACGGGTCACAACCATTACTCTATGATATTTACGCTGCCCCTCGTAAGTGGAATGGATAATGTAATTCAGCTGGAAAAAAAAAACGAAAACAATAATCGCAGTTTAAAAACTTTGTTCATAATGATAACTCTTGACGCATTTTCGCATTGGAGATTTTATTCTAATGATTATTTCCAATCTGATCTTTATCTATATTTTTCTCAACAAGGAACCCTATTGGCCTTGGCATAGCGTGCTAACATGTCACATGACTCGTATCCGGCGCCTTGCAACGCCGTTCATAAACTATGCGATTTATCTATTTGTGACCCATCATGCAAAAAGGGACCTTCTGCATGGGAACTGCTGACAGGTGTTGACACTTTTCGCTTTTAATGAAAAGTGGTCATTGTATCTTGTTATATATACAATCATTTTTTGAATTATCAACTTTAAGTGACTTGCACTATCGTTGATCTGTTTTCCTCTAATTGATGTACAGAATTCCCAGATGGTCCCTTTTTGCGTGATGGGTCAGATGTATACGATGTTAGCTCTAAGATCTAACAGATGATTTCTTTTTGTTTAAACATATTTCGAGGGGCATTCGGACATTTGCATAAACTGTCGTCTCAGATCAGCCTGCGCAGTGCGCGCAGGCTTATCCGAAACAAGACTTTCCGTTCCTATGCATTTTTTTTTCTTTCGAGCGTGTCTACTGTAACTTACAAAATCTAATATAATCGTAAAATGTCGTCTCGGATCAGTCTGTGTGGACTGCGTAGGCTGATCAGTGACTACACTTTACGCAAATGACTTAATACCCCTCTCCGCCTGTTGCAGACCTTCTCATACTTTTTCTAATTTCAGATGATAGCCCCTGGGCCCCAACCCAACATGGGCAGTGTCACCTTTGTAAACCCAGTCACCAGTGACGAAAAAGATCCAACAATTAATGATTACCTCTGTCTGTCGATAATAGCTTGTCTGTGTCTTTTTTGTCCCACAGGCTGTATAGCTATTTACTTTTCCACGCAGGTATGAAGCATTCTTAGTATTTGTTACTATGCATTTAACCCTTTATCACATAATCCCGTCTTTTGTCGATGCCACGAGTAATGGATTGGTCTTCAATGAGAGCAAAAACGTCTGTTAAAAATCACCATCCTACGGGCGAAATGTTATTTCAGTAGTACATGTATATTTTCTTCTTCTTGAGTGGCAAATGACCTTGAGGGATCGAAGTCTGTACGTTCGAACCATTTCTTGGGTATGCTCATCTTCGCGAGCCAAGTTTACGATCACTACGTGGATCTTACCTTTGCTGATTGAACCCGATTTCGAGATTCCTGCGATGCGCCCTCTATCGGATACTCCCCTTTACATCATATTTCTAAAAGCAAATGAAATGTCGTTTTACAAACCGCTTACCAATACACATGAAGCGATAAGCAGGCATCCACGTGGGTTTCCATGTTTTACCTTTTATTCGAAAGGAAGAGACCTTGTTCTATTTTTATCAAAGATGAAATGCTACGTGCGATTTCATTCGTTGCATCTAGAGCTGGCTGCATCCAATGAAAAAGCGTATCGGATGAACGTAAAAATCAAGCTCGATCCGCCAAGGGTAGAGTAACGAAGTGAATCGCCGGCCTTGGCTTGCGAAGATGGGGTATGCTTACAGAGTCAAATTCGACGTTAATATCAAGAATTGAGCCATGCTCTATGAAAAAGACCTTACTACAACTGCGTAAAGTATCGAACCACATAAGTCTGCGCAGGCTGACCTGTGCCGAAACTTTTCACCATCGGTGCATTTGTGCATGTGAAAGAAGCAGTTTAGCTCGTATTTTTTGTGTTTATTTTTTTGGAAGGGGTTTCTTTCTTTAACTCTTTACCACACGACAAAATTTTAGACTGGTTCAAATTGAAAGCATTTGCAGACGGCAAAATAAAGGTGACTGAAAAATTGAAATTTGTTCTGGGAAGGGTAGAAAACACTGTGGGAAAAGGAGAAAATGCTGGTTACCAGCATTTTCTCCTTTTCCTACAGTGTTTTCAAAAGGCTTCTTTCTCAGGGGCGTCAAAAGTAGGGATTGTGTGGTAATGGATTAAAATGGATATTATGGATCCATAGGTACGTGATGGCTTGCTTGGTACCATGGATCATGGTGATGCAGTGAGCCTCGGCTAATATTAATTCGATCTTTTTTATGGCTATTAAATATCGTCAAATGTTTTTTCATCATCTTTTATTCTACTGCTTTTCCATAAAAGGAATTATAGTTGTTAATATCGCTTCTTCAATATGCTAAACAACTGTGGCACATTTCCATAATGCATCTTGATGACGAATGTCTTACCGGTATTACAGGAATAAACATATATATAACTGTTATACAATACACTTATTACGCTTCCAATTGTCGTCAAAGTCTTACCCCTAAGTTTGCTTTTTCTTTGCATACAGAGTAAACTATTTTAATTCATTTCTTGTAGACCAGGGATTCCATCAGGGACAGAAATTTTGTGGATGCAAAAGAAAAATCCAAGAAGACACTAAAGATGGTGAAGATTAGTTTCGTCATTTTCTTGATAGGTGGAGTAATTGCACTGTTGTGGAAATTTGTGTTTGCATCCCTCTTGTTACCGGCGTCAACTAGTTCGGACTATGGGCATTATAACTATTGACACTTGGATAATTGTATTGTATGATACGTGTCGTCGGTTTACTTCAAAAACCTCGTAACTACAGCTTGTTACGAGCTGTAGTTACGAGGTTTTTGAAGTAAACCGACAGTCTGTGTCCTGCTCTGTAAAACTGGGGTTTAATGCATCATACATTACGACAAGCAGTTTGTCACAAAACTTTGGTTCCATCACAATCCTTGTTGTCCAACAACGGGTTGAATCCCGAGGTAAAATAGTCCTTAGACATGCAAATTATTTACCAATAGCAACAAGCTTCGCCATAGCGCGGACTGTGCAGACTGACTTTGGTTTTGCAGGTGGATTAAACCGCCTTGTCACATGACCAAGACTCTTGTGTGTTTAAAACTGTATATATTATATTTCATGTGTCTATTTTCAGAAATGTTATTGGTAAAGAAATGTCGTAATGTAAGCTGGGGGGGAAATATTTTACCCATCACAGTGAATATTTTCCTCTTGCCAAAAATATGGAACTACATTTTTTGTTCTACTTTGCTGACTTGAGATCACTAGTTTTAAAAGTGGTATTCATTGACAAAATTATCAGAGGAAATATAATATACAATTTATCTCATCAGATCAGCCCGCGGTTAATGTGGGGAAATATTTGCCTAAACAGGGAAAGGTCCCCGATAATAACTCGAGCCTTACGGCACTCGTTATTTTCGCATACCTTTCCCTTTTTCGGCAAATACTTCCCCATGTTAACCACAAGCTGATGAAATAAACTCGTTTTATTTTTTCTCTAATCTCAAAGTGCATATATATAGCTGTACAATAACTACCAAATTATATAAATATGCAAAAAACGGCGACTTCAAGTTTTTTTTAACGTCTCTAACGTTATTGTTTTCACTTATAATTTGCGGATCAAACTCTTTCCAAAACCAAAATACCGGGTATTTTAGACTTTTCCTCAATGAAAGCATTTTAAGGCGACAAAATGAAAGTGACTCAAAAATTGAAGTAACCGTTACATGTATGTTTTATGACCGTATGAAACGTTGTGAAAAAAAAAACAGAGAGAAGAAAATGGCTATTATAAGATTTTAAAGCCTTTACTAAACAATCCCCAGTTTTCACAACCCTTGGAAAAACGGCTTTTGAAAACAATGTGGAAAAAAAAGTAAATGCATTGTTCTCAATCCTATCAGAGAACTTAAGTTCATCTTATTTCCTTATCTTAATTTATTGTCTGCAGATGCTTGCATTTGTAAGAGTCTAAAATTTGCCCTTAGGAGAAGGGATTAAGGAATATTATAAATCAAGATCATTTGGGTGAACAGTGTACATCTATCTAAAGGATTTTTGTACGATTCTGTTTAAAACTTACATATATCATTAATTAAAAAGATTCGGCAATAAATAAACATTTTACCACAATCCACTATAGTTTTAACGACTCTGGAGAAGAAGAAGACGGTTTTTGAAAATATGGTGGGAAAAGGAGACTTGAAATGTTGGTAACTAGCATTTCTTTCACGTTTCGTACGATATTTTACCCTATCAAAGACAGAAATAATTACTTGAGCTATATTCAACTTGTTATCTAAATATATATATATATTTTCATTTTAAAAATTTGTCGTGTCGTATAAATTTGTTGCGCCATAAAAGATGAATGCTACATCAATATAGACAAATAAACAACAGCTCGTACATAAAATGATAAAGAAATTTCGGAAAAAAAATGCCATTCAAAAAATCTTTTCGCATTGAAAAAGTTCTCACCGAATCGGACTGTGTAGATTCAAGATATAACTGCATGTTCTCAATGTCCTATAGCGGGTTAACAATTTTAGATAACGGGCTACCGACGGTTCACAGCTCAAGAGATGATTGATTGATTGATTGATTTTTTCCATATTATTATAGTTACATTGCGACTACCAGCTCACCTATCAATGCTTTCGTAGGGTTCCTGTTACCTGTGCTATACACAATATTCTTCCCAAGCCTCTGGCTGCTTTCCCACATAACTATCGTCGAAACAGTAAGCAACGATGAGAATAGAATGAATTCTGTCCCTAGCACTACCATAAATCCTCAGAAAACATCGACTCTATGTTTTCAAGTCCTGTACTTAACCGACTTTACGTTACCGACTGTGCTAAAGAGACTATTTATAACACAAGACACAGAAGGTCCAGATATGACGTTATTGCCCAGCTTGAGCACTGGTGTAGGCAGTAAAATGAGGCATCCGACATTGAAAATTAGCCATGCTCTGGCAAAAGTGGTTAACTGCATCTTCCTCATACAGTATGCCATGCAGATTACCACATAATCGTGTATCCATAAAATCCATTTCTTTAAACAATCGACTTGGAATCCAGGGCCCGTATTCACCAACCATTCTCAAGAAAGGCCTGTCTTATTCTTCAAGATTTTCTGAAAGTGAAAGTAACAGAACGTCTGATTGGCTAAACCATATGGTTTAGCCAATCAGAAGTTCTATTACTTTCACACTGACGAAATTCTGACCCTGAACAAACTCGTGTAATAGAAAATGGGAACATGTAAGAGATAAAGCTATAATATCTCTATCAATACTGAAGACATTTATTTCAAACTGGTACTGGTGTTACAAAAACCCATACAAAAGGGACAGACCTCCATCAAAGTATTTTTCTAACAGTTATAAATGCACCTACTTGATTTTGAATGTTCAAATATTTTGATATTTGTAACATCTTTGTCATTACTGTCATTACTAAAGACCTTTACTTCAAGCCTGATTTAGTTGCTAACCATCACATTGTTAACTATCACACGGAAACTCATAAATCAGGGACAGGTAAATATAGCCTATAAATGAGTCATGCTCTGACAAAAAGGGGGCTTAATGCATCTTCACGGTCCATTTTACCAACCAAACCATCATATATCTATGTATTCAAGATAGCCACTAAACAACCAACTAAATCATGAGGTGAGCTGGTCCTTGGACGTGCAGAAAATTGACAAATGGCGAAAATTTTCGGCCCAGGTCAACCTGTGTGGACTGCGCAGGCTAACCAGGGTCGATACTTTTCGAATATGCATTAAGCCGCGTTTTGCCCGACTGTAGCTCAAAAATATTTGACACAGTAGTGTCCGGGTTTTCGACTTGCAATTTTCACTTAAAGCAACTGCAGTTGAGCATATGGCATCCATTTTTTTTTTTTTTTTTTTCTTTATTCCTTTACTGTTTAACTGGATATTTCATGATTGAATGCAAACTGCATTACTCATGTATGCATGCACTTTCCACTTGCCCCTAGCCTTTAGTGCTTTCAGCGGTTTGACTTGCCTCTGTAATGATTAGTTCATTTTTGAAAACGTCTGAATCAGGAAAAGTGAACGGACTTGAACCAATGCGAGATTAAATAGCGCCTATCATGGGCTTGCTTTATTGCCTACACCTATAGGTATAATTCCATCTTATTATTTATCGGAAATGCTGTTCTCTTACTGTTGGCTTGCTACTCAAAGCAGTGGCCACTAAAACAAGCTTTACGCTAGTTGCAATTGCTCCTTTTTGTTAGGATTAAGCTTTCGAGAAGCTTCGGTCAAACTGTAGGCTACCGCTCTCAGCTGAACATTATGTACAAATGGTCGCGAGACCTACGTACCGTTCAATTTCAAAACATTAGCCAAATAAAATCGATTTCTGAAGAAAAAAACGACCAAAACTAGTTTATCATCTGCACTTAAAATTGATACCTTCTTTAGCTCATCGTCCGTTGGCTGTCACATTAGTGTTCTTATTATTTTGAATAGTAAAATGGGCCGGGAAAGGACACGTGGCATTCGTTTCCATTTTCATGTATTTATTTTTCTTCAGTTATTTACACGACACCGTATATTTCCAAAATGGAGTTGAAAGCGATGAGAAATGTCAAACTCTGTATGATCAGACGGATTTCATTGATTTTACTTGTGTTATCGCAGACATTAGCGGATGTTTTAGATACTGAAACAGTCGATCTTTTTAAAATTGAAGGAAAAATTGAAGTTGTGTCCACACAGAACAAAGAATGGATTGGAAATACACGCATCCTTGTTGACGGTGGCAATTACATAGCACATTTAAGGTAATTTCGAGAAATTACCTGGATAAAGAAAAGATCGGATTAAATTTGAGTGTTCTAACTCAGCTATCATAATTTTGAGCTAATATGAAAATACGTAAAGTATCATTATTGAGACTTATCAACAGCCCAGGTTTTGTACTGTAGACTAATAACCTGAAGGAAAAAATGCAGTTGGATTGTGACTGGAGTGGAACACTAGGCCCCATGTGCTTTCAGGGCAGTCTGAAGGCTAGTATCAATAATGAGACGCTACGGTGATTTTTTCACATAAACACATTTATTGTGCACTGTACCGTAGTGAGTCCATTGAAAAATCTCCAGTAGCAAAGATTTAAAGCGCTACACTGCCTTTCTGTGTCAGTGTCATCGTTTACCTTCATTCTGAAGTTGTCTGCTCCGATGCTATTTTTTTGACTGGTCTTCGCAGACCCCTTCATATCAGCCATTCATTAGACCCTTCTGGAAAAAATACAATTTTACCCGCATCTTTTCGAACTGCTCAATGCGACAAAATTTCCAATGACAACTAATAAAATGGGCATGGATCGTTAGATAAATGATTAATCTTTACAAAAAAAAACTGGTGTTAGTTAATATCCAACTTTACCTTTGTGCAAATCTGTACTTTTCAACGTAAATAACCGTTGACCTACTTCACCAGAAATCAAAACGTGGTGATCTTTTCAATGCGCATGTCTCGGCAGAAATTGCAGTATCTCTGACACGCTACAGGACGGTTTAGTTGCGAATTTTGCTGTAAACAAACGCACCTTGATCGAACTTGGCTGTATAGGGTTAGCAGGGTTTTCCCTCGGCTTTGAAAATTGGGGGTCATTGTGACCCCCTTCCTCATTATTTGCGGGTCATTTCATAAATTTTGGGGGTCAAAAATATGGATTTCCTCGTCATCAACTTCAATCACGATTTATAATGCATTTTACGTTTTAAACACCAACTTCCGAGATTAAAAAGTCGGTCGATCATTTCTGACGGAAAGGCCGATGTCACTTTTTGACAAACCAAACATTTTCGTCTGAATCATTGCGTGAAGTGGCTTGATTGGCAGTTGTAGGGAGCAGACGATAGAAGAGTGCTACAGTTTTCTTCGTCATGACATTATTTTTCCGCTAACAGCACAGACTGGTAATGTGTACTTTTATATACCGGAGGCTATGAAATACAGAGAACCAAACCACGACTTTGACTGGGCCCATATTTATGACACGTGTCCAATATACATTTCTGCAATATTGCGTAAACCAGTCTTATTCTATAAATAAATTACCGGAAAACCACTTTTATCTAAAATAAACCCTGTAGTTAAAAAGGAATGGTGTTCGTCTGACATTGAAGCAAGAACAGGCTTGGAATTATGACGCTTCATTCAACTTCGCACATTATTTAGATTTTGGAAAGTTGCGTCACCGATGACGCACTGTCATTTATTTTGGGGGTCATTTGAATTAAAATTGCGTCAATGACGCAGGATTTGTGCGTCATGGAAAACCCTGGGTTAGGGAACCAGACTGTACAAAATTCAAATTCCGTTGAGTGCGCATGCCTGACTAACGGAAGTCGCTGTGTTAGTTGTTTACAAATTACGCTGGATTTATTTACGTTGGGAAAAAAGGTAAATTCCCATTGATTTAATTGGTATTTTGCAGCATATTTTGTGTGCTCTTAAAGATTAATAATTTATCTAACGATCCATCCCCATTTTATTAGCTGTCATTGGAAATTTTGTCGCATTGAGCCGTTCGAAAAGATGCGGGTAAAATCGTATTTTTTCCAGAAGGGTCTTAATGAATGGCTGATATGAAGGGGTCTGCGAAGACCAGTCACAAAAATAGCATCGGAGCAGACACCTTCAGACTGAAGGTATGTCATCGGTGTAATCTGCATTGCAGCTAAATTCAATTAAAATAACTAACATGACCAAAGACAAACTGTTAAATCTTTAATTACCTTAAAAGCTTGTAGAAGTTGTTTATTACATGTAAATCTCAGAAAAAAGTGACAAAATTTATTGTGCATGATGGCAGGTCGGTGATGGCCATTTTCAGTATTTTGGGGAATGTAAGAAACTCAAGTAACAGATGAAATAGGTTTTCTCTAAAGTCTTAAGTTCAACATTTAAATTGAAAAAAAATTGTACCTCAAACAAAATATTATTAGAAGCACAAACAAGAGATAATCTAAATCCTAGTTTTGTGCACTATTTTCATAATTATGAGAGTTCAAACTTGGGCACAAAATTTGTGCAGAACTTTCATCTGGTTTTGTCTTGATCGTCTCTGTACCCAGAGGTGACCAGTTAAAAAGTAACATCGCCTTTGGGGACAGTTATCTGTAATATCTAAAGGCTTGCTCTGATGTTTTTCTTTTGTGATCGGGTCTCTTCTAACCTTTAGAACCACCCTTCGTCTTCTTTGTTCAAGTGACTTCCAAAATCATGAGCAGTAAATGTTTTGTTTTGATTTTGTAGAAAGTAGGTCAATGGATATTCTAACATAATAGAATTACAAGGAGCTAACATAAGCATTTTTTTATCATTTCTGTATTTTTATAAAGATTAATCATTAATATGTTGATTAAGAACCTTATTGTTCACTGACAAAGAAAAGATTAACGCATATGGCAATTTCAAATGATGCCAGTATTTTAATTTCCACTCTAGATGGGTCATAAGAGTGGCTGCTGTTGGGGCTGGCGGAGAAACAATCACAAAAATAACATCAGAGCTAGTCCATGAATGGGGGTTGTAGAGCTGCAACCAGATCTGGCTGCAACATTAGCGTTTGGTTGGTCATGGGTTTGAGTACAGGTCAGGCACTATTTTCTCCCCCAATTTACTTTATTTATGAAAAGGCCAAATATAGGTAGCTCCCTGCAGTCCATAAGGAACTGAGGGGGTTGGTGACTCCCAGAAAATTAAGAGAGAGAAGGGTGTTGTGGTGGATATTTAGTGGACTTACAGCCAGCTGCCAAGCTAGCGGGGTTAATAGGCCAGCAGCACTAGTGTTTTGGTGGTCCTGGGTTCGACTTGGAGGATGGGCACACTTTTCCCCCCATGATTTACGTCATTTTTATATGCCCGTCGAAGACGGGACGTATTATGGGATCACCTGTGCCGGGCGGGCGGGCGGTGTCCAGTTCTTTGTCCGGAGCATATCTCCAAAACTATTCTAGTTAGGGTTATGAAATTTCATGGGTGGATAGATCTCATCAAGGGGGAGTGCAGTGCACAGGAATCATAACTCTTGCTCGCTTAATTTTTGAGTTATTGCCCTTTGTTGTTTTTCTTACTTGAATTTTGTCCGGAGCATATCTCCAAAACTATACTAGCTAGGGTTATGAAATTTCATTGGTGGATAGATCTCATCAAGAGGGAGTGCAGTGCACAGAAACCATAACTCTTGCTTGCTTAGTTTTAGAGATATTGCCCTTTGTTGTGTTTCATACTTGAATTTTGTCCGGAGCATATCTCCAAAACTATACTAGCTAGGGTTATGAAATTTCATGGGTGGATAGATCTGATCAAGGGGGAGTGCAGTGCACAGGGATCATAACACTTGCTTGTTTAATTTTCGAGTTATTGCCCTTTGTTGTTTTTCATACTTGAATTTTGTCCAGAGCATATCTCCAAAATTATACTAGCTAAGGTTATAAAATTACATGGGTGGATAGATCTCATCAAGGGGGAGTGCAGTGCACAGGAATCATAACTCTTGCTTGCTTATTTTTTGAGTTATTGCCCTTTCTTTTTGTTTTTCGTACTTGAATTTTGTCCGTAGCATATCTCAAAACTTTACTAGCTAGGGTTATGAAATTTCATAGGTGGATAGATCTCACCGAGGGGTAGTGCAGTGCACAGGAACCATAACTCTTGCTTGCTTAATTTT
This sequence comes from Tridacna crocea, assembly GCA_943736015.1. NCBI lineage: Eukaryota > Metazoa > Mollusca > Bivalvia > Cardiida > Cardiidae > Tridacna > Tridacna crocea. The sequence continues at coordinate 33,619,884 of OX031063.1, read as the reverse complement.
TGAGTCATTGCCCTTTGTCGTTTTTTTTACACTTGAATTTTGTCTGGTGAATATCTCCAAAACTATACTACCTAGGGTTATGAAATTTCATGGGTTGTCTTACGAACAAAGTCTGTAACAAAGAAACAAATGAATAAATGCATAGCAGAAATAAGGTACCGAGCGGGATTCGAACCCCGGAACTCCCAGACACAAGACCAATACCTTAACCACTGAGCCAAAGAGATATCTCCCTGACGCAGTAGCCAGGTATTGTATTTAAATCGGGAGAATGCCATGCAGGAAGGAGTGATCTCCCGTAACACACCCCCTGTTAAAGTCATCATTTATTGATGACTCAAAGCCTTATTAGGCAGGAAGTCCGATTTTGGACAACAAATGGGATTAATGGCTCAATGGCCAATCCCGGACGAGCCCCCATCTTACGAACAAAGTCCGTAACAAAGAAACAAATGAATAAATGCATGGCAGAAATAAGGTACCGAGCGGGATTCAAACCCCGGAACTCCCGGACGCAAGACCAATACCTTAACCACTGAGCCAAAGAGATATCTCCCTGACGCAGTAGCCAGGTATTGTATTTAAATCGGGAGAATGCCATGCAGGAAGGAGTGATCTCCCGTAACAGTTGATAGATCTCATCAAGGGGGAGTGCAGTGCACAGGAATCATAACTCTTGCATGCTTAATTTTTGAGTTATTGCCCTTTGTCGTTTTTCATACTTGAATTTTGTCCGGAGCATATCTCCAAAACTATACTAGCTAGGGTTATGAAATTTCGTGGATGGATAGATCTCATCAAGGGGGAGTGCAGTGCACAGGAATCATAACTCTTCTTTGCTTAATTTTTGAGTTAGTGCCCTTTGTTGTTTTTCATACTTGAATTTTGCCCAGTGCCTGCCCCAGCTTTACAGCTTGGGGTAAGACGGGCGTATCTTGCGACAATTTACCGCTCTTGTTGAAAAGATCAATTGATGATTATTTCCAAGGGGGAAAATTACATATCACACTATATTCTAACCTTGGACCCCCAGGCTTACAAAGTCAGTTTTATAGTGAACTACATGTACCTATACTGCTTGATATCCAAGCTACGTATTATAACAACAAATTTATTTGATTCCTTAACCATTTACCACACAACAAAATTTTAAACTGGTCCAAATTGAAAGCACTTGCAGACCACAAAAAGAATGTAACTCAAAAATTGAATTTTTTTTCCAGCAGGGCAGAAAACATTGTGGGAAAAGGAGATTCTCCTTTTCCCACAATGTTTTCAAAAGACTTCTATCTCAGGGTCGTAAAAACCAGGGAATAGTTGGTAAAGGGTTAACAAATGCTAAAATTTTAGACTTACTAACATTGAAAGCATTTGCAAACAACAAACTTTTGAGAAAGTGTAGAAAGCCTTGTAGAACAAGGGGATTGCATTTACAGGCCTAGAATATTGGGAAATGGCAAACTTTAGACAGAGAATTGCTTATCTAGCAGAAGTTTATGCCTGAATGCTGATGTTGATTGATGCACATGATTTATAAATCGGGATGACTTGGAGTTTAATTTGGCTGTCTAGTGTCTAATGCTTTAGCCTTCTTTTCTCAGCTAACAGAAAATTCAAATTATAATTCATATACATCTATATGTTTGTCTTACCTCACTGATGACAAACTATGATGATGATCTGTATTTCAGTAAATTGATTTAATCACCACTGATACATTACAAATTATGTTTTATATCTTATCTCTGTACTAAACAGGAAAACTTTAGACTTGTCCAAAATGAAATCATTTACAGATGACAAAATAAATGTCAAAAATTGGAACTTGAAATTTGAAGAGTAGAAAACATTGTGGTAAAAGGAAGACAAGTTCAAGGTTTAATCAGTTTTTGATTCATGAGTTAGACAAAAACATATTCATTATCAGTGAAGATTTTTTGAGCAAGAAGCACTTGACACTGGATTGACACTGTAATATGTTCGGGATTATTAGGAGAGTTGGGGTTAAAAATCAATCATAATTTTAAGTTTTTTCCTTTCAGGAGTGACGGAAGCTTTGTTGTCAATGGTTTACCAACAGGTACCTATGTTGTAGAGGTGTCCAATCCAGATTACATATTTGATTCCAGTAGAGTAGATATAACATCGAAAGGGAAAATTCGTGCCAGACGTGTAAATCTTCTTCAGCCGGGGATGGTAAAAACAGTGCATTATCCATTAGAATTTAGAGAAAGAAGAAAAGCAAAATATTTTCAACAGAGAGAGCAGTGGAAGATAACAGATTTCTTGTTTAATCCAATGGTATGAGCTTCTCCAATTTTAAGTCAATTATTTGGGAGTGGGGCCATGAGACTCAAGTAATACTTTAAGTTCTTTACCACAGAATACAGAGTTGGAAGTACCTTGTCCTGAGAAAGACGCCTTTGGAAACTAATGTGGGAAAAGGAGAAAATGCTGGTAACCAGCATTTTCTTCTTTTCCCACAATGCTTTCTGTCCTTCTTAAAATAGGTTTCAAATGAATTTGCTGTCTCAAATGCTTTCAGTTTTGACAAGCTGGAAATTTTGTCATTTAATAAAAGGTTAACTGCAGTATCTTTTGTCCTACATTACCAAAGAATCTTAAATGTAATTGTACAGCTATAGTGCTAGCTGGAATAAAAAAAATGAGGTTTCGCAATAGTCCTCTTGTTATTGGCATCGTCATCTTGCATTCCTGAAAGGCATGTAATGGAAGAAACATTTTGGCACAAGTGTGTACTATGTACCATTTTCAATTAAGATTATTACTGGAAAAGCACCTGCAGCCAAGAATGTGTGCAGTTCAGTGCTCTCATTATATTTTATTTGTTTATTGGCAGTTAGAAATGAAGAACTGAGACATCCATAGTTGACTTGTGTCTTTGCCTATGTGGAATCATGATAATCTTTCCAAGAGTTAGAACACATCTAAATATAATGTTTGATTATTTATCAATAACATGATTGAGCACAAGGTTTGAGATAACTTGTCCATATCAAAGGGCATTAGGGTGGAGAAAAATGGTAACAGAATTTGAGAAACATAAATGCTGTGGCTCTGAGAGCCTGGGTTCAAACTCCAACCAGTTGAAAGCACAAGAACCTTTCATTATAAAGGTATCTGGTATCTTTTGTAAACTTGAGAGAGTTAAACCCTTTGCAACGCAGTCAGGGCTGTAGTTTCAACTGCTTTGAGGAAATTTGCACTTGAATAGTGAATACATTGTGAAAAAGGCAGAAATGTAGATAAACAGCATTTTCTCCTTTTTCCAAAATGTTTTCTACTCTATCAAAAGCATATTCCATTTTATTACAACCTCATTTAATTTCTTGACTGCAAAGTGCATTCAGTCTTGATGAGAAAAGAATTTTATGTATTTGTAAAAGGTTAAACACTGAATACATGTATGAGACTAGCTTAACCCTTACCCAAACATTGGGAAACAGTCCATGGTTTTTACAGTGTTTGGAAAGAAGGTTTTTGAAAACACTGAACGAAAAGGAGAAAATACCAGCATTTTCTCCTTTTCTCACAATGTTTTCTATCCTTTCCTAGGGTAATCATCATTTGCATTTCATTTTATTCGCTGTCTGCAAATACTTTCACTTTGGTCTTGTCCAAAAGTTAGGGAAAGGGTTAACTTTTTACAAAGAAACAAAATTAATTACTCATCCAAATTGAAATCATTTTCAGAAGACAAATTACTTCAGGCTCAAATTATGGAATATGTATTCAGAATAACAGAAAACAAGTGGGAAAAGGAGAAAATGCTGTTTACCAGTATTTACTCCTTTTTGCACAGTGTTTTCAGATGTCCTTTTGGGATTGTTTGGTAAAGAGTCCAAAACAAAACAGTTCTACCTTTGCGTCAAGTAGTAGAACAAAGACAGGCAGCTGTAACTAACATCACCTTGTAATTTCATGATATACTGTTTTACTTCTCTACAGGTTTTGACGATGGTCTTACCTTTATTGTTGATTATGGTCCTACCAAAGTTAATGAATGCAGCAGATCCAGAAGCTCAAAAGGTTTGTACAACTTAAGCTTATGACCCTTACCAAAAGGCAAATCTATGGACTGGTCAAAATTAAAAGGATTTGCAGACTAGATATTCAACATCTCTCAAATGTAGATTTCTTTTCTTTGAGAAGGTAGAATATATGATTGAAAAAGGAGAAATTTTCTCCTAGTTCCACCATGATTTTAAAAAAAGATTCTTCCAAGTGGCCATTAGACTCAGAAAAGTTTGACTCTTCCTTTATAATTTATTTAGCCTTATCCTCATTGAGAGGTTGTCAAAAGATATACAGATGTGATTGAAAGTGACTGTTGATAATTTATTTTACTTCATTTTCATAATTGAAATGGTAAGCCTCATGTGATAATTCTGTGAAAGACAATCCAAGATAGGGTGAAATTACCTGCATGAGGGAGTGAGTAATATATTCAGAATCCTAATTGTTTTTTGCCATTATCAGAGCTTAAGTTTGCTTTGCAGCCAATGTAGGATGAAGATCTTTAAGATTGCACATAACACACACTCTGATCTTTGATCTATACTTTCAGCCTCAATTAAGGTACATATTTAGAACAATAACAACCTCTGAAATTAAAATTATATGGGTCTCACTTCTGGCCTGAAAATGTCTATTGCAAAAACTTATATTTGGCTAGAAGGGTAAAAATCACAAAAACTGCCAATGTCTGTTGCTTTACTATTGATCGCTGTATGAATTACAGGAGATGCAGTCACAGATGAAAGCCTTGAATGATAAGTCAAGTATGCCTGATATGTCAGAAATGTTAGCTGGCTGGCTGGGTGGTGGAACTACAAGTAAATCCAGTGGATCCAAGAAGGACAGAAAGAGATGAAGAAGACTTCCTCTGTGCAGTTTGATGACAGGGTAGACATGCCTTACAATAGATACCAGGATACTCTCAGTCCTTTTCCTGTACCAGTTTTTTGAATTTTTATTTTAGAAAATGGAACATGTTTCAGTGATTGAAACTTCAAGACAGTTTTGATTGCAATATCTCACAAAGTGTCAGACTGTGTAGATCTGGTAACTAAACTTTTCCAGGGCATTTTAACTCTTTGCCAAACGACAAAATTTTAGGCTAGTCCAAATTGAAAGCATTTGCAGATGACAAAATAAATGTGGCTCAAAAATACAAATTTGACTTGAGTAGGGGAGAAAACCATTGTGGGAAAAGGAGAAAATACTGGTTACCAGCATTTTCTACTTTTCCTACAATGTTTTCAGAAGGCCTTCTCCTTAGGGTCGTTAAAACTCGGGATTGTGTGGTAAAGGGTTAATGGTTAAAAACAAGAAATACTGTCTTGAAATTTTTTAAATACACAAACTTGGATGAAAGACTTTTTTTTAAGTTGCTCATAAGAGAGATTTCTGAGCAGGGAGTCTTTTTTAATATTTTATGTCATTAAAAAAAATGTTTTTCATAGCATCAAGCACAGCTTGTGTTTGTCTTGCAAGCAGTGTGTAGATCAAGATTGGATTTCACAGAATAAAGTTCATACCCCACAAAAAATATCGGCAGGATGTAGCTGATCTCTCTGTCTAGAATATATGTCTGTGTGATTAAGATTCAATTAAACATTCGGAAATACTCATCTGTTTTACCAGTGTTCTTTTTTTTGATGGACATCTGACAAGCTCAAAAGAAATGAAAAATTTTAAACTGCACGATGGCATATGGCTTGCACCCATATGTCAGTTAGAATTTGTGAACATTGCGAAACATTTGCCGTTTTATTGTTGGAACAGATGGATGGATGAGAATTGATGGGTGGATATGCAAGGAGAAGGAGAGAAAGGAACAGCTTAAGAGAGAAGGGTTTTTTAAATGAAAGTAAGAGCCTTACCCTCTATTTCCTTTAGTAATTCTTGATTTAGGAAATACTGAAATGGGTTAAATAGATTTTCAAAATGAGATTCTTTTCCTAAATTATTAATCAGAATTTTTGCAATACAAGTCTGTGTTTATTTTATTTTACCTGAAAGATTGCTTAGAAGAAATAGGTGACAATTCATGCTTCACCTTAATAATGATAATGAACTATGCTTTATTTTAAACAGGAGGATGAAATATGTTTTTAAGAAACATGTGTTAAGAAATATTTTTTCTGAGTGCATGTGTGTGTGAGAGAGAGGAATCAGATCAGTCTGTGGCAAAGTCACTTGTCATGCATGCCCTGTCATTTTGAATTGTATAGTCTTCTGTCATATGAATAATTTATACTTGTGCACTTGTAACTTTTAAGATGTGATGTTTAAATGAAAATATGTGAGATAGATTTATGAATGTTTTCCCCCAATAGGTGTTGTGGTGTCTTATTTGATACCTTTTGGACAAAATATGTGGTGTAAAGTTGTTGATTTACGTCAGCCTCCAATCTTTGTTAAAATTCCATTATTGTTTGTAGGATCATGTTTCACATGCTAAAAAAAAAAATATGTACCTTATGTGTGTTTCCTAGCAACAATTTGAACAAAATATTGGCATGCCCTTATAAGGCACTGTTCCTCAGTTCTTGACTGACACTTGTTTAGAATTTTAAAACATGTGGAGACTATCCTTTTGAAATTGGTACAAACAGGTTAAACCCTTATTCTGCTAAATAACAAAAAGGAAATTTACAATTCGATATTGAAAACCAAATATTGCTATTTTAAAGTCTTATTTTTGGGAAAATATCTTCTTATCGGACAGTGTAGATCCAAAATCAGACTGCACATTGTGTGTAGTCTGATCTTGTCTCTACATCGTCCGCAAAAGGTCTGTGAGTCATGCTGAGCAGCTTAACTCATTACCACACGACAAAAATTTAGACTGGTTCAAATTGAAAGCATTCGCAGACGACAAAATAAAGGTGACTGAAAAATTGAAATTAGATCTGGGAAGGGTAGAAAACACTGTGGGAAAAGGAGAAAATGCTGGTTACCAGCATTTTCTCCTTTTCCTAAAGTGTTTTCAAAAGGTTTCTTTCTAGGGAGAGTCAAAAGTAGGGATTGAGTGGTAATGAGTTAAGTGTTCAGAAAGGGTAGAAATTTGATGGTTACAAGCATTTTCTCCCTTTCCCACAATGTTTTCAAAAGCGGTCATCTTCAGAGTCGCTTATACATAGAGGATAATCAACTGGAGGTGTGTGATATCAAACATCTGTCTTTAACCCTTTCCCAAATGACAAATTTTAGACTGTTCCAAACTCAAAGTGTTTGCAGATGACAATTTTGAATTTGATGAGAATGGCAGAAATTTTTTACGATAGGCTAGAAAACACTGTGGGAAAAGGACAAATTGCTCATTATGACCAATTTCTCCTTTTCCCACAGTGTTTTCTAAAGACCTGTACTCCAGACACGTAAAAACCAGGGCTTGTTTGGGAAAGAGTTAAAATAGGGTGTGATGCGGTTAAAGAACAAGTCCGAAAGATGGGTTTTTAAACCGTGTCAAACCCCATTAAAGTGACAGATTTTTTATCAGACATTTTTATCGGACGATTCTGTATGAACACATGATTTATTTTTGGCAGAAGGAGAGCTCTGATGCAACAGATGACGTAACGCTCAAGTGTATGTTCCGTCGTCCATTTCTCCATTTTGAGGTCATGTATTGTCAGTTAACCCATTCTTACATGACAATCTTAAGACTTTTCCAAATTAAAAAGATCTCCAAAATGACAACAACTAAATTGGACAAGAGATCTTAGGTTTTTCAGTAGGATAGAAAACATTGGTTGGTAGTATTTTCTTGTTTTTTCCGCAATGGTTTCAAAAAGCTCTCTCCCACAAAGGCTATTTTCTTTTCTCGAAATATTAAAAAGATTTCTCCGACAAGTTTCAACTGCGTTGAGGAAATTTGCACTTGAATACATTGTGAAACATCAGGATTGTTTGGAAAGACTGTGGCAAATTTTTTTTTCACTGTACTATTGTTTACACAAAGATGTTTGAAATAGAGACAGAAACATTAGACTGAGAGCAGTATAGGAAAAAAGTAGTTCTGGAAAACATTCTAAAACTATATCATCACTAGTGATGATACGATATTATAGCTAGTGATGTTTTTCACTGTGAAAAACTGAAAAAATAATACACTGAGAAATCCCGGTTATTCACTGATAGGAATATAATAAGTAGAGGATAATCAACTGGTTGTTTTTGATATGAAAAATATCTCACGAGGATGCGTAGTTAGGCGTTGACAAAACGAGTGCGCAGCACGAGTTTTTTTAACGCCTTACGACACGTCCGAGTGAGATATTTTTCATATCAAAAATAACCAGTTGATTATTCTATTTATTATATACCTTATTAACATCATTATTTGTAATTTTGCGTTTGAAAGTCGAAAAAAATGTAGTCGAAAAAATAAAAGTAGTTCCCAAATTACGGCAGGAAGTGAAAGTGAAAGTTGATAACGTCACTAGTGATGATATCAAAATTTATTACACTGGGAAATTCCAGGATTTCACTGCTAGGTATATAATAAATAGGTTTATGTGGAAAAGGCTAAATATGTAGTGCTGCAGCCCTCGAACTTAATTTTCCGTGTCAGCTGATCTCTTAATCAACTACCTGTTCTTACACATCACTTTATGATATTCACACTGTCATTGTAATATTCAAAGAAATACCAAGATAGGAGGAGGTATTCCCATGATAATTTTGAAATTATCGTATTCTGTGCATGAATTTGGAAATGTATTAATAGCGTCTTAAAGTATGCTAGGTCGTATCTCCAGGTTGCAGTAATGGACCTGTGAACACATATTGAATTTACGTATACATGTTGGAAAGGTAATTAGGGAAGTATACCTCAACCCTTTTTTACTTTAAACATATTTTATTGTCATTGTTTTACAATTTTTTTCTTCAAATACATTTTGACATTGAATACAAATAAGACAACAGGGTTTGACTACAAGCTCTACAAAATTAGATTCGGCCATCCCCTTTATTCAAACATACATACATAATCAATCTTCAAAAGAAAAAAAGAAATGGAGAATATTGTGAATGAAATATTTTAACCCTTTAGCAAACAATCCCATGTTTTCATGACCCTGATAAAGAGGCCTTTTGAAAACCTTGTAGGAAAAGGAGAAAACGGTGGTAACTAGTATTTTCTCTTTTTTCCACAATGTTTTCTACTCTTCCATGATTTCAATTTTTGAGTTGCATTTATTTTGTTGTCTGCAAATACTTCCAATTTGGCAGGGTCCAATACTTTGTTGTTTGGTAAAGAGTTAACAGAATATGATTGAAGACAGTTCTTTTTTTTTTCCAGCTATAGAGAATATTTTCTTAAATGACAATGAATGAAATGGAAGATATTAAGAATGTTTTGTGAATAGCAATAATAACATTCTATTAAATTGGGAAAGTATACAGATAGATACTGTACAAGAACACCTGAAGGGTTGGAAAAAACTTAACCCTTGTTGTGATGAGCTTGGGTCCGTATTCTCCAACCATTCTTAAGAACATTCTCTGTCTTATTCAGCAAGACTCTCCAAGTTTGAAAATATCAAAACTCCTGGTTTAGCCAATCAGAAGGTGTGCTACTGTCATATTTGGAAAAATCTGGGATATAATAGTAAGATTTAGAGTGTTCTTTAGAATGGTTGGTGAATATGAACCCTGAAATAACTGCTTTTGTCGATAGTACAGATCAAGATCAGACTTCACAGAATTTGTATTCTGTTATGCAAACTACATTGTCAGCCTCTTTGCCAGATTTTCTGGCAAAACTGCTTTGAAGCTGCAACATGTATATCATGAGTACTGACAGAAAACGTCTTTTTCATTTACCACAACAAGCATTAATGTGACACATGTATTAACTCATTACCAAACGACAGTTTTTAGGCTTGTCCGAATCGAAAGCATTTGCAAACGATAAAAGTGACTGAAAATTTGAAATTTGTTTTGTGAAGAGTAGAAAACATTGTGGGAAAAGGAGAAAATGCTGGTTACCAGCATTTTCTTCTTTTCCCACCATGTTTTCAAAAGGCTTCTATTCCTGACCCGTAAAAACTAGGGATTGTTTGGGAAAGGGTTAAGTTAGGAAAGCATACGTAGAAGGAAATCCTGCATACGCCTCAAATACAATGAGTTACTCCTTAATTTGGTACTACAATTTGATTTATAAACTAGTTGCATCTTGAGACAGGGGTAGCAGTCATAGTTGGTAACTGTAAGTGTTTGTAACTCTATATGTATATATTACAAATTTGTACAAAATTATGTTTTTAACCTTTCATCAGAGTTATTAAACAGACCTGTCGAAGTTGTGTTTTGAGTTCATTACTGTAAATATTACCCTTTTTGCCTTTTCACAAAACTTCTTCAGATTGTTCAAGTCATTTGCAGACGACAAGTTAAAGGCCCATGTACATGTAGTTTTGAGAATTAACCCATTGCCACACAATCCCTACTTTTGACGCCCCTGAGAAAGAAGCCTTTAGAAACCATTGTGGGAAAAGGGGAAAATGCTGGTAACCAGCATTTTCTCCTTTTCACACAATGTTTTCTACCCTTCACAAAACAAATTTCAAAGTTCCAGTCACTTTTTAATTTGTCGTCCGCAAATGCTTTCGATTTGGAAAAGCCTAAAAAATTGTCGTTTGGTAATGAGTAAATTTCTCTGTCACTGACTAAGATTTGGGCTGACCGTACAGTGACAAGTTGTCATCTTCACAAAAAATTCCATTGACCTGTGTAGTGCACTTCTGATGAACATGGGACAAATATTCTAATTGATTGATAAATAAGGATTTATGCAGAAATAATATTTTTGCACATTTCTAACGGATCAGAAATTCCGTTAATATCTATCTTGAAATTATTTTTTTATACTTTTGTTAGTTTTCTGAAAAGGGAGGTAATTATTATCTCTTTTTGAATTGAGAATATAATTGTTTTAGATTTATAGATGATAATTCAAAGGAGGAAAAAATGGTGAAAAAATGAATCGGTGAAAGTAGTTCAATAATACTCAGTTTTAATCATAGCTAATTTTGCAGAATGGTATTTTAGAGGAAATAGCAGTTATCCATTACACAGGTCTTATCTTAATGGTATGATGTAAATTCAAATACATTTAAACAGCCGCTTTGTTTACAGTTTGTCTTTATTGTCACTTTAAGCGTAGCACAAGTTATGGGATTTGCCTTTGAAAAACGGAGAATGCTTTTTCTCCTTTACCCACAATGTCTTAAACAATCTTCATTTCCTAGGGTCGTTGAAATTGTGTAGTAGACAGTGAAGTAGAAACTGCTGCTGAATAAGAGTTGCTGTTAAACCCTGTATCAAAGTACATGTACTTATAGGTTGTTATCTGCACATGCAGTGAAAATTGTCTATTTTGCCACTGAATAATTTAACAGAGCTGACTATGCAGCTCACCTGAAAAGGTTTTGTAAATATTAACTTCAGAAGTCATTTGACCCAAGGTCGTGAAAAAGCTAGGTTTTTTTGAAAAGGGGAAAAGATTCATCTCCCTTTGGACATTTTTGACGTATTGCACTGAAGATTTGAGGTCTATCCTCTATATCAAATCAGTTGGAGGGCGTATGATGTGCCTGACTTTGGTAATTCCACTTTATTTTAATTTGAGCCATGCGATAGCAAAAGGAGATATATTCCATGTGTCTCAACAGGGAAAGGTCCGCGAAAGTAACTCGTGCCTTACGGCACTCGTCATTTTCGCATACCTTTCCCTTTTTCGACAAATATTTCCCCATTTTAACCACAAGCTGTTGAAATAAACTCTATTTAATTAATACACCTCCGTGATTCACTATACCAGACAAGTCATTACATAATTACCGATCAGTAAAATCCCTGCTGCCGAACAAACGACTGAAATATGAGGTATTGTGGTCCCTCTTCATGCTGAAAATTTACCAGTATCAAAAAGTATCGATACAGGTCAGCCTGCGCGGACTGAGCAGGCTGACCTGTATCGATACTTTTTACAGATGATTTCAAGCCCTTTTATAGAGAGCATGCCTCATGTGTATTTTTATCGTATGCTTGACCCCCATTCCTGCTAAATAACTAAAACAAAATTTCTATTCCGATATTAAAAACTCAACTATTGCAATTTCAAAGTTACTTCTTTGGAAATAATATCTCCTTATCGGACGGTGTAGATCCAAGATCAGACTGCACCTCAATATCAGCGAGTCGCGCTTAGCAGCTTAAGGGTTAACGTATTTTCATTTCAACACGCTTCAGTGCTTCATACGAGCCTGTCCAGGGGTACCAGATGATACCTTCATTCCCTTTGATTCTCTTATCATGGCTGTACAGCCCGTTCAAATTGGCCACAAAGCAGTAGTTGTACCACCAGCCACCTTTGTAAAACTCGGCACAGTTACCACTATATTTGTCGTTGTCAGAATCAAACGTGGTAAACTGCATTCCTTGATGCCTATGGTGTAACTCAACTGTATCTATAAGAGAGTCCCCAGCCGTCCCACTGTACCCCTGCACGTGCAGTCTATATTTGTCTGCCTCAGTCCCAACTCGAAATTCTTCGTACATGGCAAATATTATATTTCCATCATAATCCTCCATGTCTATTCTCAACTGCATTGGCTTTGTTATAGTTAACTTGTGCAACAACTCGTTTCCCGCCCAAAATTCGCCGTCGGGACTGCCAAATCCAAGTTTATAATCTGACCAGGAACGAGTGAAGTTTACGGAACCGTCCTTACGTCTCATGATCACAATCCATCCACCACCATTCGTGTTTTTGTCACAGTACACAGTATAGGGTGACATGATTAACTCTGGATAAAGAGTATAAACCCCGCTCTCTGGAACTGTACGACAATTTGTTATATTGGGTTTCAATGAAGTTTGTACGGCTTTTATGAAAAGCTCGTCTATTTTATCGTTGACCGTGCTCATAAAAATTGTCATGTTGTTACGAAGGTCTTGGATAATATCAGAAATCGTGCCCTCTATAGATGTCTCTATCGCTCGCAGCCGATTTTGCAGATGTAGATCTTTCCTGTTAGCCAGCTTTTCCTTCACTGTTGTCGTCAATGTCACGTTGTTGCCAAGGGCCCGGTAAATATCAGATATGGTATTCTCAATTGATCGCAGCCGATCATTTAGCTCTAGATATCTTTTATCGGCTACTTGTTTGCTAGCGGTATTAAACAAAGTTATGTTGTTGCGAAGGTCGCGGTAAATTTCAGAAATAGTTTTCTCTATAGATCCTTCCATTGATTCAAGTCGGTCGTGTAGATCTGAATCTCTCTCAATAGGCACCTTTTCGCTCCCGGTACTGGACAAATTTATGTTGATGCGAATGCCGCGGTAAATATCAGAAATATTGTCCTCCGTCGATGTCTCCATTGTTCGTAGCCGACTCTGTAGCTCGCGAACTCTCTCATCAGTCTCTGTTTTGCTCGTCGAAATCAGATCCTCCAGTGATCGAAGTCGATTCAGTAGCATTTGATTTAACTTTTTTTCGGTACCAAATGCTTTGATCAAACTATGATATTTTTCTAGCACGGTTTTACACTTTGCGTTTCCCGTTACGATATCCCCCTGACTTTCATGGTTAGCCATTGGTGGGCAGCTTGCTTCAGTACCAGATATGAGCACGCCACTGCCCTCCACCAAAGAAATATTGAGTTGTTTAGTCCTGTTAAAATATGATGTAATATCATCCCGTAAAAGATAGATCTCGTTCCTAAGGGACTGGAATTCTTTCCGAATTTGGCTGTCACTCAGAGGAAGTGTTTCGGAGTACAAGAAAGATATGACCGTCAAGAAAAAGACGAAACAACACTTTACGAATTCCATCTTGAAAAAATAACTTGTACGTATGAGTAAATTTCCCCGGCGCTGTACCACGCTTTATTGAATTCTTTTGCTGCAAACAGTCGGTTGTGAAATTATGAGAGAGTTCTGCAACAAGAGATCCCTATATTGACACATGCCCACCTGGCTGTATGAAAAGGACACTTACTGCATCGGCAAAAAGTCTCGATTCATCTTAGCCTGCTCAGTCAGCGCAAGTTGACATGAATCCAAACCTATTTTTCCTATTGGTCCATCTTCTGTATGTTAAAGGATCATTTTACCTCACGATTCAATCACACATGCTTGTTAAACAAAAATTTATTTTGTGGATCTATGTGATATTGGTGCAATGCATAACAGTAGTACATTAAACCTCATTTCCAATAGTGAAACTCTTCTTAATTGATATTACAGATATATGATATTTGTTTTTTCGAAAAGTGTTTTACTCCCCTCGTAGCAACAGTTAAGTCATATCTCTAAGACGATCATGTATCCATGTCTTTCCTGGCTGCTACCTGTACTGGGATTGTCTGCTACTTTAAGTCTAAAAACACCTGGAGTTGCGTGACCTGTGCCGCCCAATTGGGATTGAGCTAGGTTTTTTACCTACTTATAAATCAAGTCAATGATTCGTTGAGCTTCCATAAAGACAGGTTAAGCTCGCCAAAATGAACCAAAATGCGACTCTGCGACCCCAGAGTCTTGGACAAAATCTCCAGTAGTAATGGCGTCACGTGATTTTTCTTTAGGAATGTAAAATCCAACGTCTAACTTATAAACGATGTGGCGACGTCATACTGACATCTGCTCTTGGTTCTTATCGGTATATGTGCAGTCTAGGACCGAAGAATGAAAAACTATTAGTACTAGCGATATGTTTTTTTTTTTCACATGTCGACTGGAAAAAGTTTTTGGGCCTAATCTATAAATTTCCCAACTTTTTAGCAATGTCAAATAACTTTATACTTGCAATGCCATATCATATATTATTCAAATGTCAAGTGGACGTGAAAGAGGGGAACTGACGATACCTCATAGGTGTATGAATCCTAGCAGACCTACCCGATGAAGCTTTGAAAACATGATGGAAAGCTGTTCATAGACAGAAATGTAATATTTTGGTCCTTTGCGCCTTTTGAAAAGCCGTTGTCTTGCTGAATTCAAATTATTATAGACAATACACCTACGCATATATCTTTTTTTAATCGTATATTATACTTTAAAGTTGTCTAGTAGAGCTTGTTTTAAACAGCATAAGTTTCTCATTTAAAGAATGATACTTTTAAAACACAAGTATTGCTCTTAAAGCCATTCATTAATCTGAAGAGCTAGAAGGACTTATGCTGTGGCACCAACAGGGGGTTTTAATGTAATTCTACCAAACGATAGAATTTTAGACAGTCCAAATTTGCAGTCGACAAAATACATGCGACTCAATAACTGAATTTTGTAGTGGCAAGGATGGAAAACATTGTGGGAAAAGGAGAAAATGCTGGTAACCAGCATTTTCTCCTTTTCCCACAATGTTTTCTACCCTATCAGAAGTTCATAAGCACAGTTTTGAATCTATTGTCCGCAGATGTTTCTGGAATGGAAAGAATCCAAAATTCGATGTTTGGGAAAGGGTTAAATGATAGTTTAGTCATATCAGTGCAAAAGCATGCATTTAGTCTTCTAATTGAATATGTTTAGTTTAGAACCTGGTATGACAGCAAAGTTATCGAAGACGTTGACAATTCCAATCTTATACAAGATCGTCCGCACGTTCGCTTGACGCTCTGTGAAAAGTGGGTTTGCAGCATGTGCAAAAAGTATTGACCCAAGATTGAAACTGTTTGCCTTTAGTAAACTGTCTGCATTTTGAAGGTTCATTCTACCTCATAGCTTAAACAATTATTAGACAAAATGGATTTTGTGGATCGAATTTTACGTGACGATTTGCTTAGCACAACATAACATAACATGTTTGATTTGCTTAGCGTAAAGCATCGCGTCGACGCATTAAAGCAAGTAGCGGATTGTTTCTAGTATCAATTTAATTGATATAAAGTGGAAAGTTGTTCTTTTGTTTTCATTACATGACAGATCGAGGTGACATGTTTTTAGTTGATTACGGCAAACAATCAAGTCTATCCTAACATCTTGGGGGACCTTTTCGATGTTTTAATTGTATACTGACTGGACTGTTTAGTGTCACTAGCAGGAACGAAACGTTGGAGTCATGGTCGTGAACAGGTGTTTTTGAAAGGACGAATTCTGTGGGGAAAAAAGGGGTGTGGCACGGGCAAGTGACTGAATTAATACATGAACGCTAACAGCACTTTGATTTTCTAGATCAAGCGATTATCGCTATTTTTAGAAGGTTCCCAATTTCGTCCCGATCTCGCCCATTTGACTGTTTCGATCCTGATCTGTTATGAGACGATCTGAGAATCTTCAAAGGTGGTCAATTTCAATCTATTTTCAATGTGGCAAAAAGACAGGTGTTGTGATACGGGCAACTTTTTAACTGAATACATGCACGATAACAGTACTTTGATTTCCTAGATCAAGCGATTATCGCTATTTTTAGATCGGTCCCAATTTCGTCCCGATTTCGCCCAGTTGTTTTATATAGACACTTTCGATCCTGAATTAAAATTGAGCATTTTCGCAGAGTTATGATTTATATACCGGTATGTTTTATTTGTGAGTAAGGCGAATGACATGTTTTTGTAGTCCTGTAATATTCACATTGGTTTATTGACAAGAAGACGAGAAATCTTTGTTTACCCCAAAGTTTCAGAATATTTTGCTTTTGTGTTTTGCGACGGTCTCCTTTGTAGAGAGTATAACTTATTTCCGATCTGTATTAGCGCGAGAAATCAAAACGGTATCCAGTATTTAAAAAAGTTTATTCTTAGGGTTACAAAGACAAATAATAGCCATGCACTTGTTATACAGCCTTTTACGGTTATATGCCATTTCAACACGGGGTTTTTCCGATTTATTCCCTGTGGATCATGGATGAAGTACTAGTACCACGTTAAATGTTTAGGCCATATCGCTATAAGAAATAAAACATGGTTCATGGTTGCTAAACGAAAGTTTGACTTCAACTTTCAATCAGGAAATAGTATAATAGTATCATCAAACATCAACTTATTAAATACATTACGTTCCAGTCATAATTTTCGTCAACATGCAACATGCAAAAAGGGGCAGCCTGTCGGACATTTTCGTTAAGTGTCGTCTCGGATAAGCCTGCGCGGTACGCGCAGGCTAATCCGAGACGGCACTTTAAGACTAAATTAGAGCTGGTGCAACAGTAGACTTGTGCAAAACAGACAATTACATAAAAATGGAACATTGCGTTTCGGATAAGTCTAGGGGAACTGCGCAGGTTGATCCGAGACCACTTTACGCAAATGTCCGAATGCCCCTTTTCGCGCATTCAATAAATTACTACAATCGAAATGATAAAGCTCTAACGCTACTTTTCTATATGGGATCATTATCATGATTATAATGGACTTGTTATCAGAAATTAACCCATATCCTGTCTATTTTGTATTATTTTTACTAGTATCTATCGCTTAGAAGCAGTTTTCTTCACTCTATTTGTTTTATATGCTTGGCTTAACAATCAGAAGCTAAAGGTCCAAGATCAGATTACATTGTCTTTGCAATCTCATCTTGATCCTTTCTCTGATCAACAACTGTTTTTTTCTCAAGTGGCTTCGCTATGCAGCGCTCTAAACTTTTAAAACCATGGAGTGTATTCTAAAGAATTCTTGGTATAGGTATTAAGAAATTGGACATTATGTATCAGGTATGATTGACATAAACTGATCTTTAATCAACAGAAATATCCCACCGTCGAGCAATTAACTATGACAAGTTCAGAGTTCTACGTTTACCCTTTAGCATTGAGCACACTGATTATTTTATATCATCGGTTTTCTTCAAAAACCTTGTAACTACAGCTTGTTTCAACTAAGTTTTCGGCACAATAACTAGTCTGCTAGTTTGTATGGACTGCGAAAATCAAAGACAGACTGCACAAAACGTGCAAGCTAATCTGGGATCTTAACTGTCCTATAACTTGTGAGAGAGACTCAGATCGAAACATTTTCAGTTTTCATTGGATGTGCTGTTGTTCCTTCTTTATGCTTGAACCTATCTGTGCCTTTCAGTTACATGAAGTATGCTATGAGTGTACTAACCTGCCGTGTCGTATTAAATAACGAAAATGAAATTTTCTAGTCGATAGTGAAGATTTGAATATTGCTGTTTCATAGTTTTGGAGAATGATATCTCCTTATCAGACAGTATAGATAAAAGACCAGACTGCACCTTCTGTGATCCACACCGTCTGCAAAAGGTCAGTGAGTCTTGTTTAGCATTCTAGGGGTTAACTGACTACCTGAAAACAAATTGTAGCAGACTAGTTATTGTGCCGAAAACTTAGTTATTAGGCGAAATAACTCGCCATGAGTAATTATCCTTTGTTTCCAATGAAAACAATAATCTTCAGGGGGTAAGGTGTTGACTGGCATGTGCATTCTTAATTGTTCAATAGAAAGTGAAATTATGGAAAAAAAAAATCTCCTTGTCAGTGGGGTCTCCTATATCAGCGATAGGTAATCTATTGCAAATGTCAGAGGGTGTATTTATTATTTGGTACTGTTTGACATAATAGAACAATCTATTGACGTAATGTACATTCCTATTATTTATTTGAGACATGATCTATGTAAAGGGGGATATAAACATCTTCAGAAAAGGTATCAACCCGGATCAACCTGCTCTGGGCCCGTATTCACCCACCATTCTTGAGAATATTCTTAGTCTTATTCTCCAAGGTTTTCCAAATTTCCGTTTTTATGTAATTTTCTGTGTTGCGCAAGTCTACAGAAGTAAAACATCTAATGTAGACGTACAATACAGTCTTGGATTAGTCTGCGCGCAATGCGAAGGCTGATCCAAGATGACACTTTACACAAATGTCCGATGCTCCCTTTCGCTCGGTGAATCTGTTTTGGGGAAGAACGGTGAAATTTCAAAAGTATGTACAGTTTGTAATCGTGTACACGTATATGTCTATAACAGACAAAAATGTGCCTCTGGTGAAAATTTGATGCGCGTTCTACGCAGAAACATGACAACCTATTTCAGCGGCACTGTTGGATAAAGGATGTGTAATGTATCACAGTGATCAATTATATGTGCTAGTCATCACATGATTATGGATCCTTGGATCCAATAAAAAGAATGGTCCTTAGACACGCAGAAATTTACAAATAACGATAAGTTTCCATCCATGTCAGCCTATACGCAGACCACGCGGACTGACACGAATAGATACCGGAATAAGCTATCTTCAGTTTAACCCATTACCACACAATTCCTACTTTTGACGACCCTGAGAAAGAAGCCTTTAGAAAACATTGTGGGAAAAATATTCAATTTTTGAGTTACGTTTATGTTGTCGTCTGCAAGTGCTTTCAATTTGGACCAGTCTAAAATTTTGTCGTTTGATAAAAAGTTAAACGGGCTCTTATATATGTAAATCACTTAGTATGCGACCTACTGGTCGAAACTTATGTACATCCGATACAAATGTGCAGTGTGCTATGTTCATAGCATCTTTTGAAAGGATGTTTTCAACATATCATAGGGTTACAAAATGCTGTTCTAATACAAGAATATTTGCATTTGAAAACATAGCTGAATAAGGTAAAACAATTAGAAACTAGCCATTCACCTTTATCCAAATTGTTTCTAATTGTTCTGCAGAAGAAAGAAAACATGGTCTTCGTGGGGGTAAAATTATTTACTGGTATGTGTATAATTGTCTTAATTGCTCAGTTGAAAATGAAATAATGTTAAAAATTGTCTTTGTCGGTATTGTAATTATTAGAGAGTATGCTAATTATCTGGCTTTTTGGAACAAAATGGTACAAGTTCTTGGGGTAATCTACAACATTCTTTTTTCCAAAGCTTATTGTCATTGACAGCATGCAATATTGAATTGCTTTTTATTATTCAATGACGCAAAGACTTTTATCAACACTACTGCTTAAGAAGGTTCCAAAACGAAAAGGAAAGGGGGGGGCAAAAATTGTCTGTTTGGAAAAACAACATTAGTATAGTATTTCACGAATATAAAACCTGTATTACTGGCCAACTCTGTTAACTCAGCAACCTCTATCAAGCAAGCATATAATCAGATTTCAGATCAGATAACAATGTTTAACCACAGGACTTTGAAACTCAATTGCTTTAGCATGTAACACAACAATTTTCCTTGGTCGATCATCGAACACTTATAAAAGAGTATTTTTTTTTTTTCATTTACGCCGTTACTATAGATAGTACATTGGCAGTCGCCAAAGTGCTATTCATGGTAACGGTGTCTGTTAATGAAAATTCCGGTATCGCATGATACACCAATTGAGAATCAAAGGCCTATGGTTTAAATGCACCTGTACTTCGCAATCAACTTCCTATGTAAAGCACAGTATTCCATATATGTTTACCCAACCCGCTACTACACAATTCTGACAAATTTTGAAGAGACGCCTTTGAAAATATTTTGGTGAAAATGCTGCTAACCAGACCTTTTTCCGTGTCCACTATTTTCCATCCTATCAAAGACAGAATTCATCATATTTGCAACATTTGATTTATCGTCTGCAAATGTTTTTAATCTGGCCGAGTCTAAAATAGAGTCGTTCGGTAAAGATTCTTTACAGATTGGCCTGTGATGTAAAAAATATGTCAAGTGTTCGCAGTGCAGGTCACGTATACGGTATAATGACAAATATTTAAAAAAAACCTACCTTTTCTAACGTTTGTATTTATCTTTTTTAACAAATAATTGTTTAATTGCTAAGGGGATCGCTGCATGAATCTCTTTTTTTGGTACATCTGCTCAAATGTCCTGATATACCTTTGCTGGCAATTTCTGTTAGATCCTTTTTGAAACAAATAGAAATAGGACATGTAAATTGCATTTTTAAAGTAACATTCTTCAGATAAGGTTACGGAATATCAGACAATGTTGGTCGAAGATCAGAATAGACGATCAGTGCAGTCTGATCTTAATTTTACATTGTCTTAGAAAAAGCAAAGGAAGTTGTTATTGTCTTCGAATGGGCTTAATCCTTAATCATACACATCCTAGTTTAACTTTTTACCACACGAGAAAATTTTGGACTGGTCCAAATTGAAAGCATTTGCAGACGACAAAATAAAGGTGACTGAAAAATAGAAATTTGTTCTGGGAAGGGTAGAAAACACTGTGGGAAAAGGAGAAAATGCTGGTTACCAGCATTTTCTCCTTTTCCCACAGTGTTTTCAAAAGGCTTCCTAGTTTAACCCTTATCCTGCTAAGTAACTAAAATGAAATTTTCAATTCGATGGTTAAAACCCCAAAATTTTTATTTCAAAGGTATGTTTTGGGGAATAAAATCTCCGGATCGGACAGCGTAGATCCAAGATCAGACTGCACGTTTTGTGCAGTCTGATCTTGATCTACGCTGTCCGCAAAAAGTCTGTGAGTCGCGATAAGCAGCCAAAGGGTTAAAGGCCTTTCGAAAGCATTTTGGAAAATGGAGAATATACTGGTACCAGTATATACTCCTTTTTTCATATTAATGTTTACTATCCTTCCAAAGGCAAACTTCAGTCTCTGTGTCATTTTTATTTTGTCGTCTGCAAATGCTTTAAATTTCGACCAAACTAAAATTTTGTCGTTTGGTAAGATGTTAAGAAAGAAAAATGTAAAGGTTTGCCGTTACCGCTTTGTCAAGTAGACCTCCTCGGTTTAAACTATGAAGAATTAATGACCGCAGAGTGTGCGGCTAATTGTAAAGGAAAACCGAGAATATACTTTCCCTTTCAAAGTGCCATTTTTAAGTAGATATCCAATTGCTTTTTGCAATCTTTATCCCTCTTCCACAAGAAACATTTTTTTGCCCGATCCGAAAGTGAAATATTTGCAGATGTCAAATAGAATGTGTCTCCTATAATTGGATAAGTCTTTGACAGTGTAAAAATATTAAGAGAGAGAGAGAGAGAGAGAGAGAGAGAGAGAGAGAGAGAGAGAGAGAGAAGGGGGTGTTCGTTACCTAGGTTACATCGTCTGCTTTTTCCACAATGTTTTCAAAGATATTTTTTTTCTCATCGTCGTTAATGGCTAAGATTTTTGGTAAAGCATTAACAAAATCGTTCATTTGTAGTTTCTGTGGACAGTGTATATCAAGATCAGACTGCACAGAAAGTGTTATTTGATCTTGGATCTTCATTCTACTATGGCTTGAGATATATTTTTTTTTTGTCAAACAAACCTTAAAATTGCATCATTTAGGTATTTACACATTGCTAAAAATGTCCTTTTTCGAGAATTATCCCATAACCTGCATGCTAAATAATCTAAATGATACTAAAACCTCAAAGTTTGCTTTTTTAAGGGTTTTGAAAAATAAGTCTCCTTCTCGGGTACTGTACATCCGAGATCAGATTGCAATTTGGTCTTGATCTGCAGTTCCGCAGAAGATCCTAATGGAGAAACAATCTATACACGACCTTCTGGGCCGTTTTATTTCTTCTTTTTTCTTAAAAAGTATGATAATACGGATAATTGCAGGTAACTACTAATTACGGGTAATTTCATTTTTTTCTTTTTGCTATTTTAAAGTCACGTGGAGTACCTACATATATACCCATTAACGCATTACCACATGATCCATACTTTTGACCACCCTGAGAAATAAGCCGCTAATGAAGCCGCACCACAAACGGGTTAAAATGGTAATAAGACTTGAAGATTCCTCCCTTTAGTATCCGGAATGAACTTGTTACCAGGAAAGGTTTGAAATGCTGAAGTGCTGACGTGAAGTTACGTGAAATCTCATCCTAGAAACACAGCTATTTATATTGCAGTCTTGATTACAGAGTCAACAAGGAAACATAAACATCGGGTGACTTTATCACCGATTGAAGTCGAGCCCCGGTAGCTCAGGGAGACCGCACATACATTTGAGTTGACAGTCCTGGATTCGAATCGTTGTTCGACCACAGTTTTTATCAAAGATTGATGAAAGGTATCACAAAACAAGCTGCTTTTTGTGCAAACGGGCCCAACATAATAAATAGAGGATATATTTTTTTTCGGTGAAAGATCGAAATTCATTTCATCGGATAAACACCATCTGTAATATTTTCACGAGTGGCCCACGAGTGAAAATATTAGCGATGGTGTTCACGAGATAAAATAAATTTCGATCTTTCACCGAAAAAAAAGAAACCACCAAACATTCTATTTATTTCATGCTTTTAATCCTTTCTGAGAGGAGCTTTATCAAAATCCAGTACAGTTCTTTTCCGTTATTCCCCGTGGCGTACCCCTCCCGCATAGCAACGCATTACAATATTACGTCAAGCGCGAGAAATGTAAGGTATATGACGTCATATTTCCCATCTGGTTGTGAGGCACGGGCAATTTACCTAGGCATCAAGAACGTGAAAATCGGTATTTTCACTGGTGGTACCAGTGTAAGATCGAAAAATATTTTCACTGCTATTTCTCGATATCCTACCGGAAAGGATGAAATAATATCTCCGTGAGGCATTATATCAATCAAGTCATCATGTAATTATGTTTTGGCTTGCAACACATGAAAAGGGGCATTCGGACATTTGCGTAAAGTGTCGTGTCAGATCCGAAACGACACTTTCCGTTTTAATTCAATTTTCTGTTTTGTGCCAGTCAACTGTAGCACAAAATCTAATGGAGTCGTAAAGTGCCGTCTCGGATTAGCCTGCGCGGACTGCGCAGGCTGATCCGAGACGACACTTTACGCAAATGTCCGAATGCCCCTTTTCGCGTGTTGCAAGCCAAAATTTTCATAAAGTCCATTTTGTCTTACAACACACCGAACCTTTAGGTAGAATGCCGTAGGACATATAGAAAATTCACAAAGTTCCGCTCATGTCTGTGCTGCGAAGACTGTGCAGACTGACACGGGTCGATCCTTCATGCAACTGCATTAAACCCCATTGTTTACATATCTTAAAATTTTGTGTGTGTGCGTGTAAGAAAGGCATCAATTAACAGGGTCCGAAGCACTTATTTGTCAAAAACTAAAACTTGACAGTTTTGATCATAGAGAAAATACATTGACATTGCATTGTAGTGGATTTTTACTCCTGAGTTTGTCACTGTAGTGGACATTGTAGATTTAAGATCAGACTTCACCTTTACTGAGGTTCGACCTTTGTCGACTGTCCCTACAAAAGCAAGTAAAGTTTTAAAGATTATCAAATGGGCAATCGGACGGTCACCCGGGAACGGGTCATTTGGGTAAAAATGTTTAAAGGTAGCAAATCTTTTAACCAATTGCCTCATAAGGAGCTTTTGTCTTATCTCACAAGAAAGTCTCTAAAATATAGAGGGGTTTATATATTAGCTTCACATAAGAGGGAGTGATGGTTGGTTGGTTGTGTTGGGGTTTAACGCCACTTTAACAGCTAAGGTCATAAGTTATCATGGCGGTCGGTGACGCATATATGTTTTCTGGCTTTCTCATACCAGTACTAACACAACTTTCTTTCCAAAATCATCGACTACTGATGTTATTCTAAAACCATATGATCACCGTCATCGCGATAGGATTCTTTCCTGTCTCACCGCTGACTATCGGTGATGGTTATTTGGGGCAGCAGTCAGAGCTTTCGAAAGAATATTGTGGACTGGCAGAAAGGAAATCTGGGAAAGCATGGATACGTGCACTGGCCGCCGCAATAAAACTGAAATATTGGTGAAAACGGCGTTAAATACCATACAATCAATCAATCAATCAATCAATCAATCAATTGACCACCTGAGCAATATGGATTTGTAAATAGAAGCCGACTAACCACTACTTATATACGCTCGTTCATACTCTGTCAGGGCGTTTTTTTTTCGCAAACTCCATAGCTCACAGTATATCAAAAGGAGACCGTTTGTTTGACAGCGGTAGATAAGCAAGTAAATATTTGTAGTGATCAATCCACTTTCGTGTTGAATAAAGTCTTAACATCCGCAAACATTTGTTAAAGCGTCCTCATTAGTTATTGACACTTTCTTTGTACGGTTTGTTAAGGGAGATATCAAAACTATGTACTCAAGTGCTTATCTTATTTTCTCTGTATTTTTCCGACTCGGGTCACAGAAAAATTGTAGCACACCCTTCCCCATTAACACTTTTTTAAATGTGAGAGCGTTTGCCGGAAATATAGGTGTGACTGAAAAATTTGAACTTGTCTTAGGTGAATTGAAAACATTGTGAAAAAAATGAGTAAATGCTGGCTACCAGCATTTTCTCCTTTCCCAACGATGTTTTCAAAAGATTTCCTCTTTACGGTTGTCAGAACTAGGGATTGTGTGGCGAAGGATTAAAAGAGAACCATTCACTTATAGGATCTCTATTAAGCTTTAACCTGTTAAAATGAGTTGTGAATATTTCTGATCAAAAGAAAAGAAAACAAAAGTTGAGATTCTTTCAGTTTTTTCAATATAGAAAATCTCAGAGTATCATATTACTGAAGTAATCAAAGATCAGATTGCGAAATTCTGCAATCTGATCTTAATCTGCAGTGACAGTAAAAGCGTACTGAATCATATTAACCCATTACCAGACGACAAAATTTTAGACTGGTCCAAATTCAAAGCATATGCAGACTACAAAATAAATGTGGTTGAAAATGGAAATTTGTTTGGGAAGGGTAGAAAACATTGTGGGAAAAGGAGAAAATGCTGGTTACCAGCATTTTCTCCTTTTCCCACAATGTTTTCAGAAGGCTTCGTTGTCAGTGTCGTTAAAATGTCGGGACTGTGCGGTAAAGGGTTGATTAAGCAGCTTTCATTAAACGGTTTTGAAACATCATCTGAAACAAAAGGCTCAGTAACTTTCTCTTGGAGGGCTGTTACATCCTAAACAATACATTCGTTCGTTTTTACATGCCGTCATTGTCCGTTATCTAATCAAGTCCAAAGAAAGTAAATGTAGACAGAAATGTCGCTGATAATGCGTCTATGACATAGAGATACTCTCTCTCTCTCTCTCTAAAATGAAATAACCAGCACCATTAATAACCCGAATAAAAGACCGAAATTATGTAACCCAATTCGCCTCCCACCTTGAACCCAATCTTTCTTCTGTTTGTATATACTTCCATGAACCACTTTTCCACCGTCCATTTATCATATCCCTGTCTCATAGGGATCGCAACTTCTTTTGTTATAAAACACGCAAAAAGAATCAACAAAATTGAAAAACAAACACAACTTATCTTTTACACGGTCTTTTGACGTAATTGTATGTTTAGAGTGCACTTCTGTTTCAATCACAGGCAGTTGTGCCTCTTAACCCATTACCAAACAATCCCGACTTTTGTCTATCATGAGAAAGAAGCCTTTTGAAAACATTGTGGGAAAAGGAGAAAATGCTGGTAACCAGCATTATCCCCTTTTCCCACAATATTTTATTTCCTTCCCAAAAGGATTTCGAAGTTTCAGTCACTTTTATTTTGTCGTCTGCAAATGCTTTCAATTTGGACAAGTCTACAATTTTGTCTTTTGGCAAAGATTTGAAATAGTCCAGCGTGATCGACAAAAAAGAGGCTTTTGCTTTTAAAATCAGACTGCACAGAACGTATAGCATCACCTTTCAACTATACCGTCCGCTTGTTTAGCTCTTAAAGTGCTGAATTTAAGCAAGAAACATTTCGTGCAGTCTGATCTTGATTTACACTGTCCACAAACACACGTTAAGTTGGTTCCAGCGCTTTAAGGGTTAGTTTAGCTAAGTATTATACATAAAAGAAATCGTTCTGAGTTTCCGTAGATTAAACTTTCGGCATTCTACAAAGGTGGAAATTTTATTTCTGGCGCTCATAGAGTTAAATCTTCATTCTTTATTTCATGCTTTCCGGTAGGATATCGAGAACTAGCAGTGAAAATATTTTTCGATCTTACGCTGGTACCACCAGTGAAAATACCGATTTTCATGTTGTTGTTGCAAAGGTTAATTGCGCGTGCCTCACAACCAGATGGAAATATGACCTCATTTACCTTACATTTCTCGCGTTTGACGTAATATTGTTGTGCGTAGCTATGCGGGAGGGGTACGCTACGGGGAATAACGGAAAAGAACTGTACTGGATTTTGATAAAGCTCCACCCAGTCAGGGTTAAAAGCATAAAATAAATAGAATAATTGTTGTTGTTTTTTTCGGTGAACGATCGAAATTTATTTCATCTCGTGAACACCATCGGTAATACATGTATTTTCACTCGTGGCATCGCCGCTCGTGAAAATATTACCGATGGTGTTCACTCGATGAAATAAATTTCGATCTTTCACCGAAAAAAAAAAAACACAAACAAATATCCAATGTATTGGTCCATGACATGCATAGAATTTGACAATATAAAAAGGTTTCAACCAAGGTCAGCTTGCGTGGACTGCGCAGGCTCATCTGGAACGATACCTCTGGCATATGTTTTAAATTTTTATCTCTAAGAGCCCAGCTCATTTATTCTTAAGCGTAATTTACTATCTTGCAAAATTTAATCCCCGTAGTAGAGCGACAAAATAAAATGGCCTATACTCGTAGATAAATAGGTTAATATCATTCAATGACAATGGATTGGCACGTCCTTGGACTTATTTCTGTGCAATTCTGGGTTTAACCCAGTTTAATGAAGGGGGGCTTAGAAAGCTCTTAAAGTCCTTTCTAAATACCCGTTTTTTTAACGGCCTTATGTGCTTCCGATTAAGTATTCTTCCTTTTGATTTTCATTATTCTTCACCATATCTGTTTCTTGAAATCAAATCCATATGGGCAAAACGCAAGAAGTTTGACTATAAAGAGTCATCATACTCATGTTGGTGAGTTAGAAATAAAATAAAGTCAAAACGTTCATGGTATTTTAGAAATAAAATAGAATCAGAGCGCTAATGGTATTTTAAAATAAAACAGAATGAAAGCGCTAGTGGTATTTTAGAAATAAAATAGAATAAGAGAGCTAATGATATTTTGAAATAAAAATAGAACCAAAGCGCTAATGGTAATTTAGAAATAAAATAGAATTAGAGCGTAATGGTATTTTAGAAAGAGAATAGAATCAAAGTGCTAATGGTATTTTAGAAATAAAATAGAATCAACGCGGTAACGGTATTTTACAAATAAAACAAAATCAGAGTGCTAATGTATTTAAGAAATAAAAAAGAATCAGAGCACTGATTGTATTTTGGAAATAAAACAGAATCAAAGCCCTAATGTTTTTTTTTTATAAATAAAGTAGAATCAACGTGCTAATGATATTTTTGAATGAAAATAGAATCAAAGAGCTAATGGTATTCTAGAAATGAATTAGAATCAGAATGCTAATGGTATTTTAGAAATGGAATAGAATGGGTGTGCTCAAAGTATTTTAGAAAGTAAATAGAATCAGAATGCCAATGGTATTTTAAATATAGAATAAAATCAGAGTGCATATGGTATTTTAGAATTAAGATAGAATTAGATCGCTAATGGTATTTAAGAAATAAAATAGAATCAAATCGCTAAACGGTATTTTACAAACAAAATTGAATCAAATCGCTAATAGTATTTTAGAAATAAAATAGAATCAAAGCGCTAATGTTATTTTAGAAATATAATAGAATCAGAGCACTGATGTTTGTTTTAAATGAAAATAGAATCAAAGCACTAATGGTATTTTAGAAATAAAATAGAATCAGAGCGTTAATGGTATCTAAGAAATAATTTAGAATCAGAGCGCTAATGGTATTTTGAAATGAAATAGAATCTGAGCACTAATAGTATGTGACTTTTCTGGGCAGGAGTCAAGAGCATGCACAACAGTTGTTATTAACGAAGAAATATTAACAATGACAATGGCAACGACATTCTTTTAAAATAATAAGCCCAACGGCCCATAATACTAAAAAATAAACAAACATTATACATAGTAGATGAGTTACGCTACAATACGTGATCATGTTTAAATTTGAAAAATATTGTAACATTGCGAACTGACTCTTACCTACCCGTTACAAACTTGTGACAATCCCGAGGTTATTGACCCTGAGGGCTTTGAAAACATTGTAACATTTGGTAGCTGGTAACTAGCATTTTCTCCTTTTCGCGCGATATCTTCTTCCCTTTCGAAGGCAACTTCCAACTTTTAGCCATAGATAATTCTATGAATAGATAATTGCAGTCGTCTGCAAATGCTTTGAATTTGGACCTGTCATTTGTTGTTGCTGTTTTTTTCGGCTTGATAAAGTGTGAATTCATTGCTTAACCCATTACCACACAATCCCTACTTCTGACGCTCCTTAGAAAGAAGCCTTTAGAAAACATTGTGGGAAAAGGAGAAAATGCTGGTAAGCAGCATTTTCTCCTTTTCCCACAATGATTTCCACCCTTCACAAAACAAATGTTAAATTTTCAGTCATTTTTATCTCGTCATCTGCATATGCTTTCGATTTGGACAAAATAACCCAAATTTATTTTATCTAATCACGCGCACTAAATCTTTCTATTACAAAATTTTGTCGTTTGGTAATGAGTTAAAGAAAAAAATACAAATGTTATAGTTTTAAAGCACTAATGGTAAATGACTTGCCGGGCCGAGAGTCAATAGACTGCACTGCAATTGTTATTAAAGAACAAATATTAACAGCGCGAACAGACTATTAAACATTTTGTTCGTTCAATGCGTAAGTTTACAGTATTTTTATGGGATTGTTTAGATATACCTGATATCGAAATTGCCTATTGAACACTGTTGCAATACGGCAATTTTACGTCTGTACTTCACAATGTCTATATTCTGCTGGAGTTCGTTAAACAAGTAAAAATACTGAATAGAGTGAACTATTGGACTTAAGTAAAAATATTTCTCTATTTACGCTGGAATTATCTTTACTGTTTCTATTATATCACTTTTTATTTATTTTACATGGCCCGTTATCAATGCGAACGTTGTTTGATAAGCTTTTATACGATCCGATATTGAGTTGTTGAAACTTTCTCTGTCTATTAAAGCGTCTAGTGAAAGCGGATTAGCATTATAAAATATTTATTGAAAATATTTTCAATACGCTTCAGTTATGGGCCGATTAAAATTTTGTAATAGAAAGATTTAGTGCGCGTGATTAGATAAAATAAATTTGGGTTATTTATCAACCCAGGGAAGTGTTTTTCTTGGACGGTCAAGAATTTTTGGGGCACTTGAACAACTGGTGAAATGAAATGTGGAATTCTTAGAGTGAATGTGAAATATCAATTTGCTGAAATGATTGCATTGGAATATATGAAATTCTTGAGGTAAGATTTTTTTTTTCATTGTCTTCGTAGATAAATTTCTGAAACGGCTGGCAAATTTGGGAAACATCAGTGTGCTAAAAGAAGATAGTATTTAAACTAGTAACTCGCAATATCTCCTCCATGCAAGAATTATTCATTGTCATGTATGCATAAAAAGTATTTAATTCATATATTAATTCCCGCAATGTTCAAAGATGACTTCAGAGTCTATTTTTGCCAAATCTATTTATTAAGCTTTAACTCCATACCAAAGGACAAAATTTTCGACTGTTCCAAATTGAAAGCATTTGCAGTCGACAATACAACAGTGACTGAAAATTTGACATTTCTTTTGGGAAGGGATGAAAGCTTTGTGGGAATACAAATGTTTTCAGAAGGCTTCATTCTTAGGGTCGTTAAAAGTTGGGATTGTGTGGTAAAAGGTTAACTCACGACTAGTTTGCATTTTTTCGGACTCGCCAAATTTGTTTCGCCTCTGGAACAAAAAACTACGTGGATTTTAAACTCATTACCAAACGACAAAATTTTAGGTTTGTCAAAATCGAAAGCATTTGCAGACGACTAAATAAAAGTGACTGAAAACCTGAAATTTGTTTCGTGAAGGGTAGAAATCATTGTGGGAAAAGGAGAAAATGCTGGTTACCAGCATTTTCTCCTTTTCCCACAATGTTTTCAAAGGCTTCTTTCACATGGGTGTTAAAAGTCGGGGTTGTATGTTAAAGAGTTAACTCACTACGAATTTGCAGTTTTCAGACTCGCCAAATTTGTATCGCCTCTGGAACAAAGAACTACGTGGATTCTAACCCATATCGTGCTAAATTATTAAATAAGATTTTCAATGCGATTGTAAAATCCCAAATATTGCTATCTCAAAGTTTCGTATTGGGGATTATCATCTAATCTGACAGTGTAGATCTAAGATCAGACTGCACTTCCTGTGCTTGCTGATATGGACCGATATTTTTTGCAGATAGATCAAACCCTTTTATCATAAAGCATAGCTCACGTGTTTTTGAATAAATTGCAAAAAAAAACCCAAGCAATTTTGACACATCCTCGTAGATTTATCAAGAAAATATTTCTGTTTAACTGATATGGCAAAAGATGAGATGGTTCAATATGCGCACTTTCCTCCTTGGCAACAATGGACCAGGTCCCATTGCATAAAAAAAAATATCTGGAGTAATTTGGGGTTTTTTAACAAAAGATTGAACGTGAAATGACAGGTTACTCTAAGCTGTGGTTATTTGAAAAATAGCTATTTGTTAACGTATAAGTTACAAGCCATCGTCCTAAAGCGATCCTGATCACAATTACTGGAAGCTGCTAGTTATACTTAACCCTTACCACACACTGACGACTTTTGACGACCCTGAAGAAGAGGCCTTTTTAAAAACACTGTGGGAAAAGAAGAAAATGCTGGTAACCAGCATTTTCTCCTTTTTCCACAATGTTTTCTACTCTTTTCAAAACGGTTTTCAATTTTGAGCCATATTTGTTGCGTCGTCTGTAAATGCTTTCAATTTAGACTGGTCGACAATTTTGTCGTGTGGTAAACTTAACTTTTAACCTGCTAAATAAATGAAATGAAACTTTTTAACCGAAAGTGAAGCTGATTAATCTGCTATTTCAAAGTTAATTTTGAGGGGAAATGTAACCTTCCTAACAGACTGGGTAGATCCAAGATCAGACTGCACGTTCTGTGCAGTCTGATCTTGATCTGCACTGTCAGCAAAAAGTCCCCTGATTCACGCTTCAGCGTAAGGGTTTAACTTTTTTTTTCATACCTTATATCAGTTTAGAAAACAGTGAAAAAAATGAGTACTCGACTGTTCACAATAAAAGGGTCGAATATACTTGCTCTTTAGAATATTGGTTCTTGTTGCTTTTTCTTTTCTACAAGGATTCTACCAAAAGTTAATCAAGTTTGCTTCGGACTTAGAAACCCCTTTTCTCTCTTTCTAAACCTATATCACATTGAAAATGTTTACAAAGGCCATCGGCCCAAAATACAAATTCATAAAGACAAATATGATACGTAGTAAACTAGGTTCGTATTCACCAACCGTTTTTAAGAACATTCTTTGTTTTATTCTCCAGAATTTCTACATGTGAAAGCAACACAACTTCTGATTGGCTAAACCAGATGGTTTAGCCAATCAGAAACTCTGTTACTTTCAAACTTAGACAATCTTGGAGAATGAGACGAAGAAAGTTCTTTATCTTGAATGGTTGGTGAATAGGGGCCCTTGTTACGTACCATGTTTAGAATCATACCTAGCTTCAAAATCATAAATGCAACCCTTCAATTTATCTGTCATACAGTTTATTTTTTTATTTCTTCTCGTAGCTGAAAATCAAAGTACAAAACTGATCGATGACCGTAATATTGATTAAACAATCGATAGCGCATCTCAGTATTTTACATCCGGGGAGACCCTCTGAAAAACACTTTGTTTTACAGGTCTCTACGTTACCTTAACCTTTGGCCTGCTACGTAATTGAAACTTTGAATCCAATATCTAAAACACAAATGTTGCAATTTCATAGGTATTTTTGGGCGAAAAAAACTCCTGATCGGACAGCGTAGATCCAAGATCAGACTGCACGTTCTGTGCAGTCTGATCTCGGTCTACGCTGTTCTCAAAGTTTCTTGCGTCTCACCTGGGAGCACAAGGGATAAATAGTCTGTATCTATTCAATTATTCTGTGTGAAATCACTTGAAACGTGAACGTCCTGTTTTTAACTGAACCTTTTTGCTGCTGAGTTAGACTAAATTCTCTTGTGGATAGTGGATATTCATTTCGTCAAAAAACTGGTTGAAACTTGAGGTAGAGTGGTCCTTTGAAAGGCAGAAAAATTACAAAAAGCAAAATCTTTGGCGTTTCGCCCAGGCTGACTTGAGTCCATATTTTTCGCATATGCATTGACTCATTACCAAAGGACAAAATTTTAGATTTGTCCAAATCGAAAGAATTTAAAAACGACAAAATAAAAGTGACTGGAAATTTGAAATTATTTTGTGAAGGGTAGAAAACATTGTGGGAAAAGGAGAAAATGCTGGTAACCAGCATTTTCTCCTTTTCCCACAATGTTTCCGAAAGGCTTGTTTCTCAGTGTCGTCAAAAGTAGGGATTGTGTGGTAATGGGTTAAGTTCTCTTTTCACAAAACATGACACCAGGGCTTTCGGGCGACCACCTGCAATCGATGCAAAAACTTCTCACATATCACAATATACTGGTAATACAAATTTCAGTGAAGCAGAAATACGTTAAACTTAATTGAATCAAATATCTCGGCAAAAAACACATTTTATTGAAGTTTTTATTGACTCCGTGTGCGTTGATATCATAGCGAGAACACATTTACTTATCATTAAAAACAGTTTAAATGTCGTTAAAACGTGTTTTCTTTTATTCAACAAACGAGCAAGATGCTTTGACAAAAAGTGGAGGTTTTACTTTCTTTCATTTACAAAAGTTATTCTTTTTATATCATGGGATCAACAAGCATTTTGAGATGGCTCATGAGAAAACAAGTCTTCTCTAAAAATTTCATCAAAACCGATCTTGCCAACAAAACTAACTTTATTCTGATTAAAGCAGAAAATCTCCCGTTCAGACCAAGCAACATAACTCAGTCGATAGCAAACAGGGCTTGAAACCAGACGAACGATTGTTCTGTTAACCGTTAACAAAACAATCCCTGGATTTTATGACTCTGAGATAGAAGCCTTTTAAAAACATTGTGGGAAAAGAAGAAAATGCTGGTTACCAGCATTTTCTTCTTTCCCCACAATGTTTTCTTACCTGCTTGAAATAAATTTTCTTTTTTGAGAGACGGTTATTTTGTCGTCTGTAAGGGCTTTCAATTTGGACCAGTCTAGAATTTTGTTGTTTGGTAAAGAATTAAAGCCCCAATATATTCCCGGGGATTGATGATAGCTGTGTGGGTGTGACAGGTTTCATTCCTCTTTCATTGCTTATCATTGTTTTTCTCACAATAAATAGAATAAGAAAACAGCCTGTTGCTTAGGGCGAATGTTGTACGAATTATTGATCAAAGAACCCCCAAAAGGTGATAACTGTTTTTGAAAACATCAAGGATACAAGCTTTTTCTCTCTCTTTTTTTTTTCCCCACGATGTTTTAAAATGCCTTATCCTCAGGATCGTCATAACTCGAAATTGTTTGCTAAAAGATTAATTGAAGGAAACTGCTATGGAGTACCTGTAAATGAATGATCTTTTAAGTTTCTTGATACAAACCTGAAGGAACTTGAATGGCATCGATTGATAGTATGGTGATTAACGCCGTTTTCAACATTATTTCAGTTATATCGCGGCGGCCACTGCACCTATACATGCGTTCCTGGGGTTTCTTTTACCAGTACTTCGCACAATTTTCTTTCCAGACCACTGGCTGCTTTCCCACATGATCATCGTCCAAACAATGGTCAGCGGTGGGTGAGGAATGAATCCTGTCGCAGTGACTATCATCAATCCTCGGAAAGAGATTGACCGAGCCAACTTGGGAAACATTGACCATCACTAACAGTCACCGAATAAATCGATAGCTTTCACTGGTCAAATTTGGTGTTTTGTGTAAAACGAGAAATTTTCACGGAAAAGTAAACATTTATCATATGCCATTCAATGTTCCCCACGTCGAAAATAAACAAATTATTGTCACGCTAAATTAATATCAAAACTATATCTTATTTTCCTTCTGGTCCAATTTGCCTGTCAAATCCCACGGTGTTTATACATTTCACGCAACACCGAGCCATCTAATCGATGGGAAACGTACAGTTGTGTCGAATGGATATGAGCATACGGTCAAGGCCAAACTGCAATGTTTCGATCAAAAGGTTGCATCAATAAGAAAGAAAAATACATGTACTTTCAAAGTTCAGTCGCTTTTTGCAATGTCCGACTTGCAGTCGATCAGCATAGCTAATCACACGGGGATTGAAAAAAAAATATATATATATTTAGGTAGATACATGTAGATAGATAGATATTTTATTCAGACACGTACATATGTTTATAAAGTAAATGCACACCTTCTAATGAAAATACAACAAGAATCTACCTCAGAAAAGAGGTTTTCTTCTATATAAATATAAACCATTTTGTATAAAATACAGTACTTCTGTAGTACTTATGCATAAACTTTATAAGTCAATTAACTCATTACCAAACGACAATATTTTAGGCTTGTCCAAATCGAAAGCATTTGCAGGCGCCAAAATAAAAGTGACTGAAAACTTGAAATTGTTTTGTGAAGGTAGAAAACATTGTGGGAAAAGGAGAAAATGCCGGTAACCAGCATTTTCTCCTTTTTCCACAATGTTTTCAAAAGGCTTCTACCTCAGAGTCGTGAAAAGTCGACATGGTGTGGTAAAGGGTTAAACAGTTTTTGACGTGCGATATTTGAGTCTGAACTGCGTCTCGAGCGTTATTTGAAAACATGAATTTAAACCTGTTCTCACTTATTTAAGATTTATGTTCTTTCGGTTTACAAAGGTCCACATTAATGATTAAAAACATGTATTTTGTTGAATTACTCAGAGAATTTATATAGTCTATGCGATTGACTTGCAACATGCGAAAAAGGGCAATCAGACATTTGCGTAAAATGTCGTCTCGGGTCAGCCTGCGAGGTCCGCGCAGGCTATTCCGAGACGAAACTTTACGACTACATTAGCTTTTGTGTTACAATAGACTTGCGCAAAGCAGACAATTGCATTCAAACGGAAAGTGTTGTTCGGATCAGCCTGCGCGGACTGTGCAGGCTGATCCGAAACGACACTTTACGCAGATGTCCGAATGCACCTATTCCCGTATTGCATGTCATATATAAATGAGCTATGCGCTGCGAAAATGGGATTCAATGCATCTTCGAAAAGCACCGACTCAGATCAGATTGCGCAGTCCACACAGGCTGACCTTGGTCGAACCTTTGTGGTATTTGTCAACTTCTACACGCCAAATGGATCATCTAACGCAATGGTTCCGTCGGATGTTTGACAATATGAATTTTATGGATCACAAAATTATATATTGACATACGCGGTACCATACGTGTACACAGCCGAGATATAAAAACCCCGTTTTGCCAAAGCGCCAATCACGTCATTTTATGTATGAATAATTACAGTTCAAAGGAATACTTTCCATTTCGATAGTTTTTTCCTCTTTTGTAAATGTTCGTCAAATGTCCCTGAAAATTTGACATTTGATATATTGAAAGAAATATCTCAGTATTCAGATTTTTATTGTCAGCGAGACCGATTTGAATATTAATGGCAGAGTTTAATAGGTCGGAATTTACGGGTAGGAATCTGAGGCCGTGTCCATCAAACAGTGCTAGTTTCTTCCTCGTTCTAAATTTAAAGACCTTGTCCGTCTCACATTGATGAGATGCCACGTGTTGAATTGTCAGATTTCTAGTTGCCGAATAGGAGCAACATTTGAAATAGTTGGTGACTGACTTTACAAACGTTGATTACGTAAAATTTACGTATTTAAAAATTTTTGATGAATACAGATTTAGAAAACAGGAAACGTGTTGATTTCCATAGTAATATGACATGTTTGATACCAGATCTTTTGAGTGAATATTTTCTGCAGTTCATCTTATATTTATGTAAAGAAAAGTTGTAGCCTTTTGAAGTCAGTAAAGCCTAATGAACTTACCTGTAATCTACTGTATGTATGACTTGTGAGGGATTCGAAAACACACACGCACATGTCAAGTGAAAAGCCTTCTATATAACGTTGGTTTACTTCAAAGACCTGGTAACTACAGCTTGTTTCAAGCTATAGTTACGAGGTTTTTTAAGTTAACCGACGATAAACTAGAATAAAATCTACATTGGGTCTACATTGTCCGCTTCTTCGCAAAAGATTCTGATAGAAACAGCTCCGGAACAGGGTACCTACATCTGAAATACAGACTGAGAGTGTCTATTTCATTCATTTATCAGTACATGGGTTCAAACCTTTCACCATACCATCTTGGGTATTGGCCAAACTGATAAAGACGCTGTTTGAAAACAATGTGGGTAAAGGAGAAAATGCGGGTGACCAGCATTTTCCCTTTTCCCACAATGT
Organism: Tridacna crocea; assembly: GCA_943736015.1. Taxonomy (NCBI): domain Eukaryota; kingdom Metazoa; phylum Mollusca; class Bivalvia; order Cardiida; family Cardiidae; genus Tridacna; species Tridacna crocea. The sequence goes on along the minus strand of OX031063.1, from coordinate 33,582,521 downwards.
TTTCAAGTGGTTTAAAGACAAATTCCATAACTGATTCAGGTTTGATTTATCGATCACAAACTTAATGTTGTAAAAGTAGATGAACCTTATTTTGAAGTCACTGCTAAAGAGTTAAGAGCGAAAAGTATTTGTACGAAATAACTTGAATATTTAGATTGAAATCGACGGAAGTGTATCAATGTAGAGTAAATACAGTTTATGAAAATATGAAATATTATAGAGTGCGCTGTCGGTTTAGCTTAATTGATTTCTACTGATTCTTGAATAGCGTTTTTGTGTGCAAATACAAGAAGTGGTTATTAAAATAGAATTGAGTATTATGGACCCATGCGAAAATAGCACGGTGTCGAATTGAGAAAGTTAGAAATAATAATATATAGCGTACAATATCTGAAATTTGATCGCAATAAATTACAAACGTCATGAATTTGTGGTTTTTGTACTTAGATGTATTAAATGTTTTTCTTTCTACTAAAAATATGTATGGGTTCAACTCTTCCCCTCCAACCCCCACCCCCCATGAAAAAGTGCTTCGATCATGCAAGGCGATGATTACTTTGCCGAGAAGTGATATACGCAATAAACCTTTACCGCCTTGCTGCATACCTTTTTCGAAACCATCTAGGCAAAATGAGAAAAATAGTAAAAAACGATTCTGAATAAGTAGAAAACTCATTTTGAGGTATTGAAATCTCTCTCGGATCAACTAAAACATAAAACTTTCTGCGTTTTGACCTGAACTTTAAATTATTCCCACGGGCAATTAGAATTCATATGTCGAAGGTTGTTCTTTTTAAGAGCCTCTCACAGTCAACAATTTTAGTGCACCCGTATTCAATTCGGTATTTTTGATATTGACAAATACCTGTAATTGGTACAAAAAGGACCATGGAATGCACACTGCGCAAAAATCTCGAAAAATCTGAATGTATCCAAACTGCGCTTTACGTCAAAGCCTTGCAACGCCTTTTACAACTTTCGTTGCCTTAACTCTTTACCACACGAGAAAATTTTAGACTGGTCCAAATTGAAAGCATTTGCAGGCGACAAAGTAAAAGTGACTAAAAATAGAAATTTGTTCTGGGAAGGGTAGAAAACACTGTGGGAAAAGGAGAAAATGCTGGTTACCAGCATTTTCTCCTTTTCCAACAGTGTTTTCAAAATGCTTCTTTCTCCGGGGCGTCAAAAGTAGGGATTGTATGGTAATGGGTTAACTGTCCATTTAGATCAAGATCAGACAAAGACAAAGCTTGCAGTAGAATCTTGGATGTACATGGTACGCTTTTCTGAAACGTTCTAGATAATAGCATCCTTGAAAATGTACACGATCGTGTTTAGGTTTCATTTCTAGACTGAATAATGCTTGCTGGGTTTATTTGGAACTCTATAAGGTTTAATATTCGTGAAAAGCATTGCTCTGTGAAACGGAGGCTTATTGCATCTGCAAAAAGTATCAACCCATGTCAACCAAATAAACAATCATCAGGGAGATGCATAAAGCACCTTTGTCTGAGACCATAGCTCTTTTGAAATATGTATATTTTTTAGCTGCTTACTAGATAAATTTGCGTTTGGTCGAGATGTAAAAGTAGATGTCTACTGCAAGGTAAGATGACTCGGGTCATAGAGTGGTAAACCGTGTAAATCAAAAATCAGACTTCAGTCTCGTTTGATCTATGCTGTCTGCTGTTCTAGTGAACTAAATAGAGGATATTTGTCTATTTCGGTGAAAGATCGAAATTTATTTCATCGAGCGAACACCATCGGTAATATTTTCACAATAGTGTTCACGGGATGAAATAAATTTCGATCTTTCACCGAAAAAAAAAACAAATGTTCCATTTATTTCATGCTTTTAACCCTTTCTGGGATAAGCTTTATCAAAATCCAGTACAGTTCTTTTCCGTTATTCCCTGTGGCGTACTCCTCCCGCATAGCAACGCATTACAATATTACGTCAAGCGCGAGAAATGTAAGGTATATGACGTCATATTTCCCATCTGGTTGTTAGGCACGCGCAACTTATCTAGGCAACAAGAACGTGAAAATCGATATTTTCACTTGTTGTACCAGTGTAAGATCGAAAAATATTTTCACTGCTATTTCTCGATATCCTACCGGAAGGCATGAAATAATAACACATCACTCGACTTTTAAAAGAAAACCGACACGGCCGGTGTGGTGTAATGCAGAGAAATGACCCTCCCCTATAAAATGACCCATGGGTCATTTCACTACCAAGAGGAATGACCCATTGGTCATTTTTATGCATAGAGGAATGACACGGGTCATTATTCTACGTAGAGAAAATGACCCAAGAGGGCCATTTCTGTACGTAGAATAATGACCCGTGTTATTCCTTTATACGTAGTGAAATGACTTCTGGGGTCATTCCTCTACGTAGAATAATGTCCCCGGTCATTTTGTAGGGGAGGGTCATTTCTCTGCATTACACCGGTCCTAGCTAGTTCTTATAGGTTTTGAGTTTTGGTGTTCCGATTTACTTGCATGCAGGTCGCGATACTGACAGTTTAAATCTAGATAAGACAGAAAAAGTTTTTCTCTTTGTCGCACTTTTATCGTCTAGAAAAGGGTTTAAGGAAAAAGAAACCAAACATTGAATGGAATTGCCATTTTTCCCATAATTATACAATAATTATTCCTACGCTATCAACATAGCACATCTCTGGCTGGTGCACTTTCTATCGGGATAGTATCAAAGTACGCTATTCTGCCGCGTTAACCTTTAAGCTGCTGAGTGCGACTTACTAACCTTTTGCAGACAGCGTAGATCAAGATCAGACTGCAAAGAACGTGCGGTGTGATCTTTGTCTACACTGTCCGATAAGGAGATAACATTATTAAAAACATAACTTTGAATAAGCAGTAGTTAAAAATTGTCTATCGTACTGATTTTTGTGTGTGTTATTTTAGTTATCTAGTAGGATAAGGACTAAAAGAAGTTTTATTGAAGAATATGTGACTCGTCACGTAAAAAGGGACCTTCTGGGAACTGCGAAAAGTATTAACCCTGGACAGACTGCGCGAATTGCACAGGCAGTCTGACCAGTGTTGACATTTTTCGCTTAAGTAATGACATTTTCTGTATGAAAAGTGGTTATGTTACCTTGTTTTACAATCATTTTTGAATTATCAACTTAAACTGTTTTCATCTAATTGATGTACAGAATTCCTAGGTGGTCCTTTTTTGCGTGATGGTCACAAATGCTTCCACTGGTTTTACTTTCTTCAATAGAAAGATTTCTGCACTTGGTCTCATGTTCAATCTCCTTGAAAAACCTTTAAGTAAAAATTAAGTAAAATACTCTAGTTCTAGTGTGGCATAAAAACAAAATGTTCATCAAGAGAAACTTGTCCGTTTGCCAAAATGTTTTGAAGAACGAGTCCCTCTAATAAGAAAACAGATTGGTGTAGGGACCAATAATGACTGAGTTCCAAAAAGGAACACTGACAATATTCAACGTCAACCACTTTTTTAACCCTTTCCCAAACGACAAACTTTTGGACTAGACCAAATTGAAAGCATTTGCAGACGACAATTTAACTCTTGCCGAAAAGATGATTTCTGTCTATGATAGGGTAGAAAACATTGTGGGAAAAGGAGAAAATGCTGGTTACCAGCATTTTCTCCTTTTCCCACAATGTTTTCAAAAGGCTAATATTCTAGACCCGTAAAAACCAGGGATTGTTTGGGAAAGGGTTAACAACAATAAAAAGGTAAACTTGTGAAGTATTGTTACTCAGTGCATGTTAATTTTCTAAAGTCTACTCGAAAAACGGGGCCGAACGTTAGGAAAGGCAACAAAAAACTTAACCCTTTTCTGGCTGAATAACTATGATGGTCTTTTTAATTCGATAGTAAAAATTCAAATATTTCGATTTCAAAGTTATGTTTCGGGGAATAATATCTTCATATCGGATAGTGCAGATCTAAGATCAGCCTGCACGTTTTGTGCAGGCTGATCTTGATCTACACTGTCCATAAAAAGTCTGTGAGTCGCGCTTAGCAGCCAATGGCTTATACTAACTCTTTATGAGAAGACCAAGTTTTAGACTCGTTCAAATAAAAAGTAATTATAGAGGACAAATCAAGTGTGGCTGAGAATATTGCATGTGAAAGGATAGACAACGTGCGAAAAGGACTATATCGACGGTTTACTTCAAAAGTCTTGTAACTACAGCTTTTTTCAAGTTGTAGTTACGAGGTTTTTTTGTAAATAAATCGACGATATGTTTGTTGCTACCTTTTTCTCCTTTTCCGACTATTTTTTCTAAAGTTTTATTCTAAAGGGTCGTTAAACCTTGGAATCGTTCGGTAAACGGATATTGGAATACCGAGAAGAGCGACAAATACCCTTCGGGATAGTCTATATAAAAGATCGGACTGTTTAGAAAGTCTGATCTTTGGCCAGTTCTTTCATCAAATAAATGCTAAATAACTAAAATGATTTTTTTAATTCGATTGTAAAAATGCAAATATTGCTAGTTCAAAGATGTGGTTTTCGGGGGAATAATATCTCCTTGTGTCGGACAGCGTAGATCCAAGATCAGACTGCACGTTCTGTGCAGTCTGACAGTCTGATCTTGATCTACATTATCCGCAAAAGGTCAGTTAGTCGCCCTTAGCAGCCAAAGGGTCAAGTCTACACGTTTCTTTTTTTTTTTTTAAATCTAAACCAAAATAAAATTGAAAGTGCAATATATGGGCCTGTCTTCACCGAATAAAAGTTGGACCATTTTATTTATTTGGCCTTTAGGAATTTATACAGATTCATTTACCGATCATAATATGATTTTTATGGATATAAGTATATAAACTCCCTTTCCCTATAATATGTGCATTCGACCTTTTTTTATAAAACTACTAGATCTATACGTGCAGTTTAACAGCAATTATAGGGAACCTTTTGTGGATAGCACTGTATGGTGTATCGGACTATGTAAATGCAAGATCAGACTGCACAGAATGTGCAGTCTGATCTTGTATTTACATAGTCCGCAGAAGGTTCTAATACTACCCTTTATTGTAAAAAGGATAAATAATAAAACCCTTCAATTGAGCTTTGATAAATGTATTACCACCGTACTTTAGTCGACATTTTTGTCACCAACTCTGCATTTATAAACTCCGCGATTACAACAAATTATGCGATTAGTACAGAAGGTCAATTTTTTGTACATTTTCAATTGCTTGAAATATGATTTAAATGTATAATTAATAACTTCATAGAAGTGAATGATATAATTAGATTTTATCAAATCAATCGGACCTGTCGCCGTAATCGAACTTGTCATATTGATACATGGGAAGAGTGAAATTTCATCCTTGGAGATAACTGTGGTTCTGTTCTTTTCGAAAACGTCGTATTATCGTCATATATGGCCGTATTTTCGTTGTCGAAAACTTTGAATTTTTCTTACATCTCTTCTATTAATGAAGATATTTACTTTAAACTTGGATAATTCCAGCATTTTCTCCCTTTCCCACTATGTTTTCAGAGGGCTACTTCCTCTTGGTCATAAAAACCAGGGATTGGTAAAGGGTTTTTAACCCATTACCACACAATCCCTACTTTTGACGCCCCTGAGAAAGAATCCTTTAGTAACCAGCATTTTCTCCTTTTCCCACAATGTTTTCTACTGTCCACAAAACAAATTTCAAATTTTCAGTCACTTCTATTTTGTCGTCTGCAAATGCTTTCAATTTGGACCGGTCTGAAATATTGTCGTTTGGTAATGAGTTAAGACATCTTCCGACTTCTCAAAAACCTCGAATAAGTCGTTCGTGTACCTTGAAACCGTCATATCTCCATCTGTTAAGACGTTTCTTCATTATCTAATCTATCATAGAATGTTATTCTGTTTTCAATATTTACCTATTCAGACTGCACTGTTATTAAAGCGTTATCTGAAAACAGCTATAAAGCGAAGAGTGCTATATACAGGCTGACACGTATTCAGAACCTCTGTCTATATAACTATTCAGATACATTTCGCCACAGTGAGTTAACCTGTTAGAAAATCATACACTATGAACGATTTAACCCTTATCTGAGTAAAACATTCAAGAACATATTCTATATGTTGATGGAGATAAGGCTGCACAAATGATCAGATCCGTGCATAGATCAAGCTTGTTTCAAGCTGTAGTTACGAGTTTTTTTAAGTAAACCGACGAAATACTTAGAGAAAATAACGAAATCAATATGTGATCATATTTTGTTTTTTACATGTACAATCAGGTCAATATTTCGAGTATTCAGTGATTTAACCTTTAACCAAAACATTCTGAGCTTAAAATACCCAAAAGAAAACCCTTTTTCACAACGTTGCTTATTAGGACAAAATGCTCGTACTAATCGTTTTCTCCTTTTGCCACAAAGTTTTTCCATAGATACAAGGAAACCCCCCACTAATTTAGGTTTTTCTTACATTGCCGTCTGCAAATTCTTTCAATGTGGACGAGTGTTATATTCTGTAGTCTGGTAAGGAGTGAAGGGTTTATTAGATGATGTATGGTACCAGTTAGCTGAAGCCCAAAATTATGTCAATGGTGATCCTGCGGTCTTTAGAATCTATTTATCTTCTCCGTTATGAATTATGTATCATACGACGAATTAGTTCAACCGTATACACTTTATCTCTGCCAGATTCTTTTTGGCGCAGTATACTTTCTTTTTGTGATACAAAATCGTGATTTTTATGATACTCCAACTCGCTTTTGGCCTATATAATCGAGGGGCAAGCACAGGGAAATTTTGATCTTCGCGTCTTGCATACATTTAAAACAGGAAAAGAATGGGGGTGGGGGGTGGGATTAGAGGAAAACACAGATAATTATTGGCAGGTATAGTTTCGAAGTTAAGAAGTCGTACATTCCATTTTTCTACCATATGATGAACAAATGGGTTTCTCGACAAGTACTGATGGGTGGCCTAAACTGATTACCAGCCAACGCATTTTAGACTTGTCTACATCGAAAGCTTTTGCTGACTTCAACGATGTGGATAAAATGATCAGGTTGTCCTTAAAAAGTGTAAAAACAGTATTTAATCCTTTTGTGAAGATGCTTTCTAAGAAACAAATTCTGAATTAAGTTGTCAATCTGATTTCACTGGGGACATGTAGTTAAGTTCCTCAGTTTAATCTCTCGGTATATTAAGCACTGAAGATCTGCGGTCAAATGCTGTTTTTACACAGAACTGCGATTCCGAGGGTTCGACGGGCACCAAACCGCAAGACGCCCAATAAAGACAATGGTCTCCAAAGCAAGCGTCACAGACACACAGGGTCATGACCTTTTAGTATAGATTATTTTTTATTATCTTCCAAAGACATGCATCAACCATATGTTACAGGAGTCTATCTGCTCAATTGCCCAGAATCTATGGCCATTCAGAAACGGTAACAGCTTGTAAGTTCATCTTGAGGTCCAATAGATAGTGATCTTGACATGACAAGGGTACAAACATTGCTGTTAACCTTGCAACAATGCGAACATCTCTGTACAGTTTGCACTGTGTTGTAAGCTGTACGGCACAAAATGTGTAGTCACTTCCAAGATGGCGGACTGTTTACTTGGAGAAAGGTGGGTGTCACATTTTATCATCAATAACTTTTTTTCTTGAAACCTTCGAGACATGATACTTATAATATATTGTGTGGGAATGATGTGGTAAGCCTCGGTGCTACATAGCAAAGAGCCAGTGCCATTATTCGATACGTTATATCGGCGTAAACATTGCCATTGGGTAAAATTTGAATTTGAAGTGAGGAACTTGCATCGTTTTTAGTTATAGAATGGAAAATAAGCTAATGCAGTGGGTGAAGGTTGTTGTTTCTGTAGGTATTTATCACGTGCTTTCCAATGATTACAGTCATTTTGTGAAATATGTCTAGAAAGACCCGAAAACATGTGTTTTGTATATCGCTAATGCAGCGGTGTAGTCCACATCAACAATTTCACACACAGCGGTGTAGACCCGATTTTTTCTGAACGGTTTAGACACAATTTAAAGCACAATATATGTACGGTTTAGACACAATTGGCTTGGTCTTGAATCTTCTTTTCTGAAGATAACGTAACTTGGCGTTAATCCAGAATCATGAAAATTGGCACCAACAGTTCGAGACAGTCTCCCTTATTACCGACACCCACGGAAGGAACCATCTGGAACCGAAAAAGGATCATCGTGGAACGAAAAGAGATAGTTGGGAACAAAAGAGTGCATCAAGACATTATTTACGATATTATTTATGTAATAGTGAGTATTATATCACGAAAAAATAAATTATGAAATTACTAATTAATGTCTGTGCACTTATAAATCAATTCCATCATGGTGGCAGCCATAATTTCAATCATTCACTTAGGATGATAATTACCATCCTGGACTTGACAATCATTTTCATTTCGAAGTTGTTTTAAATATCGTCGCTGATTCGTATCTTGGTATCTGTTTGTTTAATATCTAGTTAAAGATGCCCGTCTAAGGCCGGTGAGCAGAAATGCTGTTAAATTAATAAAAAACATAGCATGGTACAGAAAATCGGTCCTTATTGTACGCAAGGATAAACTACTGACATGTTTGGTGTAACTAAAAAAAAAAAAAATACAAACGCGGAGGTTTGTGTTAGAAACCGAGCATTGGTCGGAAAATAACTGGCTGACGATCAAAGCTGTAAACAATGACAGTGCGTCACGGAAATTTATCGTTGCTTTCCGCCTAAAGTCGGATACGGTGTAACTTGCATATCACTCTCTTGCACTCCGGATCATTACATTCACCTCTGTAGTGGGCTCAGAAAGTAGTCCGTCATTACGCGATACTTTCTTCACATGACCACAACTCAAAATGGCGACACAAACGCCGGTGAAAGAAATAGAGGATATTTGTTTTTTTCGGTGTAAGATCGAAATTTATTTCATCGAGTGGACACCATCGGTAATATTTTCACGAGTGGCGCAGCCACGAGTGAAAATATTACCGATGGTGTTCACGAGATGAAATAAATTTCGATCTTACACCGAAAAAAACAAATATTCTATTTATTTTATGCTTTTAACCCTTTCTGGGAGGAACTTTATCAAAATTCAGTACAATTCTTTTCCCTCTTTCCCCGTGGCGTACCCCTCCCGCATAGCAACGTGACGTCAAGCGCGAGAAATGTAAGGTATATGACGTCACATTTCCCATCTGGTTGTTAGGCACGCGCAATTTACCTAGGCAACAAGAACGTGAAAATCGGTATTTTCACTGGTGTAAGATCGAAAAATATTTTCACTGCTATTTCTCGATATCCCACCGAAAGGCATGAAATAAAGACCAATATCGATTACTTTTTGTGCTGTTGAAACAGCATACGGCAAATCTGACTAAGTGGTAGGCAATGTGAAAAAGATGGATTTTCTGAAAAGCTTAAATGTCTTTCAAAGGACCATAATTTGTTTTTTAATCTTATAACCTAAGATTTATCGGTTTATCGGTGTATTAAAACTGTTGTCATCATTCCTGGGCGCAGCCATTTTTGTTAAACTTGGCATAAGATTCTGATCAGTAAAGAGGCTTGAAAAAAAATAGTTCCATTTTATACAGGTAAATTCATCAGTTTGAACGCACCTATAATGTATCCAGAATCATATTTCCATTGTCTACCTTATAATTTTACACACGAAACAGTTAAACAGTAACAAAACATCTTTTCCTCGGTTTGACAAGATTCTTGTCATTTAGCCCATCGCAGAGATGTATGTGAGAGTAACGAACGACAACTCTGCTCGGAGATTGCTTACATATAGGCCGCGACCTCCGTCTGAAAATCAAGGCTGCAACAGAGAAGCCTAAATTTTCTTTTGTTTTCTCAGTATACGCAGGGCGAAGGTCAAATATAGTCATGAGACAGAATGTATGATCATTATACAAATCTACCAGAGTGTATAACGGATATCGAAAATCTTCGATTTAAAAACCAGAAACGATGAGTCTGTTTAGATGGAAGGCCGCAACTCGGCGAAATGCATTTTCTATCGATTGTTATCTAAGCAAGCTTGTCAGGCGAAATATTTGGCATGAAGATATAAGAATGACTATATTTTGATAAAAGAAAAACAAAATGAGTTAAAACTGGCTTAAAATGAGTATAAGGATTTCTCTAAAGTTTTTAGTTTCTGTGCCACTGTTCGAGTAAAATATGACCAGTAGGTTAACAGGGAATGGGGGATCAAAAAAAAAAAAACCCCCACTGCAGTAAAAATTACGTAATTATTGTTTTTTACCCCAAAAGGAAAATTCGTAAGATGGAATTCCATGTGATCGATATTCACAATTTTCATTTACAATTGTACAATTTGATTTCATTATATACGGGTCATGGATTTATATTTATAAAATCGAATGTTACCCATCAAGATTAGTTATCTCAAAGTTTTTAATTTATTCTTATCGTTTCCGGAATGTTTCTTTTGGCCACGGACTACATCTGGTAGTAGACTGGTGTCAGTCCATTAAATAGAACCTTTTCATTAAAACAAAATCATCAAGTAAAACTGCAAAATGGAAACTCTGTGTTCTCAATGCTCTGAATGTCTGATTTAACGTATTTCAGAAGAAGGGCAAGTAACAACACATATTTCTGTGACTTTGCTGTAGTTGTGTACCTTGTTTATTAGAATGACTTAAATGCAGGGCCTGAATGCCAGGCTACATCTGGTAGGTGAATATACAGACCCGTTCGCGAAGTACCAAAGCAATTTTAATTTCCCATATTTTGAAAGAAAGACAGTCGTTGATTAGTGAAACACTTTCAAAACATGAATAATTCCCGTGGCATCTTATTTGACATAAGTTTGTCTTTTAGAAAATACAGGATAGCAATAATATTGTACATGTATTTCCAAAAGCCCTGATGTTACTTTTGTTCCATGAAGTGTCAAACAAGAGTCTCTAAATCTCCTCCAAATGAGCATTGGTAGCACATGAATGGCGTGCAACTGGAATATAAGATAGACAAAGTTTTTTTTAAAGCAGGTAAATGGTATGTAACACAAATATCAAAAGACCAAAGTCTTTGCAGTTCATGTCTAGACCACAGATAGAATCAGATTTTTTGTCTAAACCGTACAGTATATAAAGCTTATGTGTGTGTCTAAACCGTTCAGAAAACGCCGTGTCTACACCGCTGTGTGTAAAATTGTTGATGTGGACTACACCGCTGCATTAGCGATATACAAAACACATGTTTTCGGGTCTTTCTAGACATCTTTCACAAAAATGACCGTAATCATTGGAAAGCACGTGATGAATACCTACAGAAACAACAGCCTTCACCCACTGCATTAGCTTATTTTCCATTCTATAACTAAAAACGATGCAAGTTCTTCACTTCAAATTCAAATTTTACCCAATGGCAATGTTTACACCGATATAACGTATCGAATAATGGCACTGGCTCTTTGCTATATAGCACCGAGGCTTACCACATCATTCCCATACAATATATTATAAGTATCATGTCTCGAAGGTTTCAAGAAAAAAAGTTATTGATGATAAAATGTGACACCCACCTTTCTCCAAGTAAACAGTCCGCCATCTTGGAAGTGACTACACATTTTCTGCCGTACAGCTTACAACACAGTGGTTTGAACGTAAGACAAGTAAGATAGATACATTATTAGTTGTACGGTCAGGAGGCAGGAGACTTGGAAACTTGTTCACGGCTGTGGCTAATCATGTCGCCCCGAGCCATGTTCAGTGAAAAGGGGGATTTGTGTATCTGCAGAAGGTATCGACCAATGTCAGCCGCTACAGTCCGTGCAGGGTATCTGTGTCGAACCCTATTGCTGTCGGCCAGTTTCCTGCACGTAAAAGGACAGAAATCAATCGGTTGATCTACAAAATAGATTTAAATGGATCCACAATATTATGTCTTTCATGCATCAAGAAGATAATCTTTCAGCTTTCATTGTGATAGTAAAACCAAAAGAATTACTTTTATAGTGTGCAAGCTTGTCATCAAGGGGATAATCCATGTCTCATAATGATCCTATTGCATTTTAAAATCAAGTAATAGGGAGGGGTGAGTCTTGAGGTTCCTTGATTTCAATCAAGGAAAGCCATGTTTTGAAGTGAATGACTTTCCGGGATAAACGGGATGAAATCAACGTGGGTAAATAGAAAAATGCGTCGGATTACTGAAGTGTCAATCTACACACAGGGTGGTAATTCACTGAGTTTTTTGTCATCGTTTGAGTAACACGTCAACCAAGTAATGTTCATTGATTCTACCATACGGACCCCTGTAAAAACTGGTGATAAATTACTCTAATTTTTTACGCCACACTATCCCAGCTTTTTACGACCTTGAGAAAGAAGCCTTTAGAAAAAAAGGAGAAAATGCTGGTAGCCAGCATTTTCTCCTTTTCCCACAATGTTTTCTACCCTTCCCAAATCAAATTTCAATTTTTGATTCACATTTATTTTGTCGTCTGCAAATGCTTTCAATATGGACTAGTCCAAAATTTTGTCGTTTGGTAAAGAGTTAATCGAGCCATCCCAAAGTAACAGGTCAATCTTTCCTTCACCATACCTGTTTTTGAAAAGCATGAGCATACTCTAGGGAAACGGGGTTTACATGCATCTCCTGATGCATTTCATCAGGCAAGTCCATAGATCTATAAAATCCACAACCGACGGAATCCTGAGGCAAACTGTTCCATTGACATTTATCAGTCTGCAGCTTCATTATATTCTTTTTCTCGGAGCACAGGTCATGTATAAAACCAGAGTACAAGGTAGTGCACTGTATAACTGGAAACTTTGTTTTGAAATTATTTAACTTTTCCCCTTCTTGAGCAACTTAACTTTGCGTGTTCTTGAGCAAGCTGTTTGGGCATTCTTGCCTAATCTGGATGACCAGCATGTGTTAGGCTAAAATATACGAGTACCTGTGTAAAGACTGAGGAAAGAAGAGAAGATGAAATCACGGGGAGCCTGATATCAAAAGTTGTCTAATATAAGTTAAAGTACTCGTAGTAATATGTTATATAAAGAGAACCTCTAGAAGACTATCATAATGACATGATCTAATTCCAGCCTCTAAGAATGATCTAAGCTTTTGTCAAATGAAACTTGTGCATAGGTAACGAATTCGGCGACTAAAATAAAAAAAATGAGAACGATCACTATTCAGATTCCGAATCAGACTGCGCGAATTGCTAGCATTTGGTCTTGGTCTCAACATCATCATCAGAAGCCCGGAGCTCTTGGTAGCATCTTAGCGTACTTAACTATTTAGTGTACTTTTGTTCTTGTAACATTTGTTTCTTTGTTGGTCGTTCGCTGTTATGAGTTATCCCTTTCTCTAAGTTTCAACATACTTCGAATTTAAGACACAATAGTATTCAAATTTTAGTCAACTTATCCTGACTTTGCTAGCACCTAAATTGTCTCAACAAAGAACCCAGATTCAAATGATTTGATAGCATCGGCATGCTAGTTTTGAAATACACATGTACATATATAATAAATATTATATTTTTTTTGTTTTTATCTTTAATCCCACCTCTTCGTAATCGATCCTGCTTTTTCGCGGCCTAACAACTGCAACACAGCCGTGTCATTTATATGACAAACATAAGAGGTAAAGCAGAGTTTAATCTCGGGAGATCTTACGCATCGTATATATCCTTTCTTTAAACCTTTAAGTTTAATTCAAACGCATTAGGAACCCAACTGGATACAAAAGTCCGTTCCATTGAAACCATTGTGTCAGTCGCTGTGAGTATTGCTGCGTGAAAAATTAACTTCAACGAAGAAGTATGAGTCATCGAATTCTGTGCAAGGGTGATTACAGAACTCGTCTCGTAATTTAAGATATTTTAATATGTTATTTGCCTATACGGCATTTCAACCATTTGGCGACTTGTCCTTTGAATGCTTGTAACCAAAGGAACAGTGTCGATCTAATATCAGAGTGTACAGAACGTCGATTCAGGATCCTATCCACAAACTATCTAAATTGCTTATTTAGTCTTCTTCGAGATTAAGAAAGTAATGCAATTCCTGATTGGCTTAACCATTTGGTCAAGTCAATCAGGAAATGTGTTGCTTTCTGAATCGAAAATAATCTCAAGAATCAGAAAAAAAGATTATATAAAAACGTGTATGCGGACCCTGCACTCCGATCTACAATTTCTGATACCCTGTAAGATATTACAGTAGAAGCACGTTTAAAATTAATATGCACCGTTATGTCTTTCATACAGTTGGACAACGGAACCCTGGAAGCCATTAGAAAGCAGTAAACTTTTCTCATTGTAGTATTTGTTTACAGGCAACAATCAAAACCATTGTGAGAAAAAAAAGACATACAAAAACTAAGACACTGCTCATAAACTGGAAGTTTTTCATTTACCTTAGAGTTTCACTTTAATCTATATTAATCTATCATTCATGATTAAGATTCCTATTCTAACCCGTGTCTTCTTTTTTTTACGATATAAGACAAAAGCACTCGTTGTCTTCGGTGGCTTTTGTTTATGTGAATTTGAATTGTTACATATGTAAATGTTGGTGCTTATCGTGAATGTCGTGAATATCGACTGATAAATCATGAGGAAAGCCAAAAGACACCGTCTCCTGAAAGACAGATTGACTCGGGATATTACGACTTTTGATAAATGCGTGCAAAAAACATGCATTTATCATTTTGATCAAATGACATGCTGTCATTCTAAAACGTATGGCGCCAACCCATTGTCGTTTATGATATAAAAATTCCAACTTTAAAAGAGATATCGACGACATTCTGCCAATGACATAAATACACTTAGATAGATGAATAGCGATTCCAAAGGTATTTTAAAGTTCTAATAATTCTAGAAAAAGGCCATTTTCCCTGCATCTCAAAAACCAAAAAAGCAAGCGAACACCAGCGACAAAAAAGAACGAAATATTTCTGGTGAAATATTGTACGAGAAAGAGAAGGGAAAGAAAAAAAAAATGGTCATTATTTCATTGTAGAAGTGATAATATCCTCATAAATTATTCAACTCAACGCTTAGATCCCGGATTAGCTGCTTGCTTGTTTCATAGGGTTGAAAAAAAAAAATAATGCAGACAATCGTCGAATTGAAAAAAAAAGTCTTATAGTTACATAGCATGACTTAACAACTTCATAGGAGTAGAACATATATTTTTCAAATGCTTTCAACACGCTTTCAAGTTATCCAACACTTACAACATTCCTGCAGTATATCACTGCGTTTCTATACTACTACATCGGTAGTATCTTAGCAAAGGCAGATGTTTCCTTGTATAAATTAGAATAACTATGTCCAGTTTGATAGGAAGATTAATGTCTGATACTCGAAAATACTATTCAAACCAGTACAATGATAAGATTTGTATGTTAAGACATGTCTCTCACCGTGATTGACGTGAAAATAATTGTGAGAAAGACATCCAGAGTAAAGCTGCATTGTCGTCTGTTGATAAAATTCCTTTCAAGTGTATTGTTTCAGGAAGGATGGTTTAAGAAAACTTGGTTCCACTGAATGAAGCTTCGAAACTTTTACTAGTAATGCTAATTACATGTTCGTGTATCATTCACTAAATCCTTCAATGATATTTGATACTTTTTTAATAAAAAGGGAGGGGTGAGTCATATTTAAGGTCATTTTCTTTTGCAAATACCGATTTTTATATTCTTACTCTTCAAATGAAGGCAGAAACAGTTGTCCTC
This sequence comes from Tridacna crocea, assembly GCA_943736015.1. NCBI lineage: Eukaryota > Metazoa > Mollusca > Bivalvia > Cardiida > Cardiidae > Tridacna > Tridacna crocea. Next base: position 33,566,759 of record OX031063.1, on the reverse strand, counting down.
ACGCACTAGTTACCTAGGTAAAGTACGCGTGCCTCAAAACCAGATGGAACTTACGTTACATTTCTTCACGCTTCACGTAATATTGTAATGCATTGCTATGCAGGGGGGGGGGGGGTCACCAGGGGGAGGGGGAACCCGAAAAGAACTGTATTGAATTTTGTATTTAAGTTCCTCCCAAAAAGGGTTAAGAGCATGATTTTTTTTCTGTGGAAGATCGAAATTCATGTCATCTTGTGAATATCATTGGTAATATTTTTGTGGTTGCGCCATTCGTGAAAATATTACCGATGATGTTCACTCGATGAAATAGATTTCGATCTTTCATCGGAAAAAATAATCATGTAAGTGGGGTAGGGGATGGACCAAATTTTAGTTATGAAAATTTGTGGCCAGACCCCTTGCCAAAATACATGTGTCACTTTATTAACTCGAAATATTATCATATGTATTTATCATGTAAACTTGAATATGTGACATTCTTTGCACTGAACTAGATTGAGGCTGGATGCAAACTCCTTGTATTAAGATAAGTACATGTATATGCCGCACGCCAGATTTGAAATCTAGGCAGATCCAGAATCTGCCAAGACCAAATTAGAATTACTGTTTTGTACAGACCAAAATAGATTGTTTTCCATTTTTTTCTTTAAATCATATTAACCCATACATGTCTGCAACTGTGAGGTATTTACAACTAATGCATTTTTCCCACAGTTGCTCCGCGTTCCACATTTCTATTCCTGAAGAGCAAAACATTCAAGATTTATTCTTACTATGAATTTCTGATTAAAACCTCTTTTACTTTGTGGCTGAAGTAAAATAAAATACTTTATATGTAGTCGCACTATATTGAACGAGAAAATATTCCAATTTCATTTAGGCAGATTGTGGAGCTGCCTAGTCAAACTCGATCCCCATTTTGGTCTAGACAGAATTCTAGTTTGGTCTAGGCAGATTCCGGGTCTGCCTAGATTCCAGTTTGGACTACGACATATACATATAACCAAAAGTGTTTCACGTGTTCCAACAAGAATTCCAAGTAGCCAATTAAACAATCAAACGAGTCCCTCTCTATAACACCTTTGATGTTTTTGTTACCACCCTCTTTTTGGAACTCAATCATGTTTGCCCCAAACTTCAGAACTTAATCAAAAGGAGATTAAAACCAATTCATACGATACAGCTAAGTACACACAAGACTATTTCAATCATCTTGAATCGTTTGAGAATTTCAACACTTGACCTATGCATTAACCCTTTAAGCGTCTTTAACTGCTAAAATAACCTTTGGGGCAGTGTAAGTCAAGATCAGACTGCACAAAGCGTGCAGTCTAATCTTTGATCTGCACTGTCCCCTTTGCTAAAACACTATAGACAAAGGCAGCCACCAACGTGCATTTACCTGGGTCTAACTTTACAATGCAAGGGTCCAATGGGTTCATTCTACGATTTAAGGGTTGAAACGGGGCCTACTTCTTTTTCTCCTGTAACTTTAACTGTTGGGCTTTTGAAAGTTTTTACCTCATTTCAGAGTATAAGACTTATCGAAATTGATAGCCTTTGCAGACGGCAAATCCAATATGCCTAGAAAATGAAGAATGTCTCGTGCAAGGTCAAAAGGTTTTAAGAATAGGTACTAAAAACAGATTATCAGTATGTTCTCCCCTCTCAACCGTGTTTTATAAAGACGTCTTTCTCAGTATCGTTGACAGACTTTACCACAATGGTGCTTCTTATATAAATGAGTCTGAACGTCGCGATTTCAGTGATTCTTGTTGTAGAATATTTCACACACCGTAAGACCCGGGCCCGTATTCACCAACCATTCTTAAGGGAGTTCTTTGTCTTATTCTTCAAGATTTTCTGACAGTGATAGTAACAGAATGTCTGATTGGCTAAACCATATGGTTTAGCCAATCGGAAGTTCTGTTACTTCACACTGACGAAATTCTGAAGAATAAGACTAGAAATGTTCTTAAAAATGGTTAGTAAATACGGACTCCCGGAGTCACATAGATCCAAGCACAAATTAGAAGTCCTGTGGAGTCTGAACTTGACCTTTTTACTCTCCACCAAAGGCGATTGTTGCTTTCGGCGTATGATGGTTACCTTCACTGATACTGATCAATAACTACAGAAAGACAGTATTTTTTCTTGCTTGTTCGACATTTTTGTTCGTTTTGACCATTTTTCTTGAACCGTAGTAAGGGAAGAAATTGCTTGAAACTAGCAGTTTCTCCTTTTGCCTTGTGTCAATATATTAAACTTTTTGTTCAACTAATTATTGATATTTTACAATGACACATTTAACACCTGTTTTGAGGATCTAATTCAGAGGTCAAAAACTTTGACTGAAATACCGCATTTATGAACAGAAATACATTTCAGGACAAGTCATTTAATTTGGTGATGTTCCCTAAATTGATTTCTTTGATCTAAAATTGGCATAATTCCTCGTTCAACAGACTGGACATGTTTCTGTATTGAAGTAGATTTAGTCCAAAAAGATCAAAGCAACTTCGATTATTGAAAAATCTATAGTCTGAAGATTGGTATATTTGTTATAAACTAAACTTGTTTGAAAACTGATCAATCGGGGTCTTGGACACTTAATCGGATTATTAACTCGCACGCACTGGACAAATATTGGAATTATTTGCAAAGTCTTTCTCGATATTTGTCAAAACTAGCGACCAACAAACGAAACGGGGAATATGGTAGTTTCGCGACTCTGAAAAAGGCGTTTAGGTTACGCGTTACATTCACTGAGGCGTAAATTATACCTGACATATCGATGTTAATGGTTTAATTTGTCATTAGAAGGTGTCATACTCAATTAAGGTAAGGTGTGGATGGGAGCTGAAAGATCATTTATTTCTGTGACTTCACTGGATTTTTTTTCATTCTACGAGAAATTTCCTTTCTTATCTTATAAATGGATTACCAGACCTAATACATTATGGTACATGTAAGTACATAATCATGCCAATATCTCCACGACTCTCCAAAACTCATTCTGTCTGTCATAACTTATTATTTCAGCCAAAAGTTCCATTGTTTTTTTTTTTATTCAGCTGCGGATGAAAATGGACCTTATTGCTTAGGATGTGTTGAAACAATCTCACTAAAAAGTAGATAAAAAAAAAAATACTCGTTGATGGGCCATTCAATTTTCATGAATAAAATTAACAAAATAAGCATTCGTTACAGATTGATACATGGCTTGCATCACGCGAAACGGGGCATTCGGAACAGTAGCCTGTGCTGTCCGCACAGGCTAATCCAAAACGGACCTTTCCGTTTATATGTAATTTTCTCGCATGCACACGTCTACAACAGCACAAAATATAATGTAGTAGTAAAGTGCCGTCTCGGATTGGCCTGTGCGGACTGTACATGCTGATCTGAGACGACACGTTACGCTAATGTCCTAATGCCCCTTTTTGCGTGTTGCAAGCAACATAGTAATGTACACAAAGCTGTGTTCTGACTCTCGGATTATACTTCGACAAAGTTTTCTATTCTTTTTACAGATAATCCAATCAGTTTAGATACATGTATTCTGTATTTACCGTTTTTAAATCTTTCAAATTTAAAAGCAATTTTAACTTTTGCTTTATGGTAAAGACAAAATGGATGTTTTGTATACAAGTTGCAATCGGCAAAATATTTAATGAGTACATACTTGATGTTGTTGAAAGGATAGTGAAAAGGAAACTGGGCTTTGCTCTGACAAAAAAATGTTTAATGAACCGAACGTGATGTAGAACAACAAGCCAGTCATCACAACACCTATAAATTGAGTTTATAATGAATTAAGAGGTTGAATAGTCCTCTTACAAGCAGGAAATTAACTGATACCAATATATTTCGGCTCAGCTTAGCCTGTGCAGGTTCAGCAGGCTGACCTGGTCGATACCCTTTGGAGATACATGAATACCCCCTTTTATTAGACCATCAGTTAAATGATTCATCGAAGAGAGGGGCCGATAATGGATGGGATAATGTATGAAGATGGATGTCAAACGATGCTCGTATAGCTGATTGATTATTGACCTGCATTGACCGATTACATGTGCGTCATATGCAATGCATGGACTGTTCGCTATTGTGTGTTCAGTATCCGAAATAGAGAGAGAGAGAGAGAGAGAGAGAGAGAGAGAGAAGGACGTACGGGAAGAAAGAAAGAAAGAAAATGTATTGAAGCGGACTGTTATTGGCAACATTGTTGTATATAATAAGGAAAAAATAGTCTTTACCATAATTTTCTGCTTCTGTCATACTCTTTCTTTTTTATTGTGTGAGCTCGTGCGATATTGTTACAACTTTATTTTTTATGTTAATTTTACGAAGAACTCTGTGTGAAGGTGTAGAGAACAACAACAACAAAAGCTCTCTTAATGCTTTACCAGAGGATCCCGAGGTTTCACTGCCGAGTGAAAAGGGCCTTTGAAAAGATAGTGAGAAAAGGAGACTTTGCTGTTTACCAGTTTTTCCCATTTTCACACAGTGTCGTTGTTGTTTACCTGATTAATTATTTCATCATGTTATCCACATGTATTTTGAACAAGTTTTGAATTTCGACAAGTCTACTAGCATATTGTTTTCGACTGGTAAAGGGCTGCACACCGACATTTTCAGAAAGCAGCGGAGAAATTACTGCGCAATGCTGCTGAATAGATTAAACGTCAATGAAGTAACCTGTCAACTAGCGGGACTTAACCCATTACCACACAATCCCTACTTTTAACGCCCCTGAGAAAGAAGCCTTTTGAAAACACTGTGGGAAAAGGAGAAAATGCTGGTAACCAGCATTTTCTCCTTTTTCCCACAGTGTTTTCTACCTTTCAATTTTTCAGTTGCCTTTATTTTGTTGTCTGCAAATGCTTTCAATTTAGACCAGTCTAAATTTTTCTCGTGTGGTAATGGGTTAATTACACTTATAGAGAACAAAATATGTTATCGGAGACTTGTCATAAAAAATCCACAATGTATTTTTGATAGCTTGCAGATATGGATCAATTAATATCGATTAGTCAGGCATTCATTTCTATGTTGATAATTACTTTACACTTATGTTACGTAATATTAATATTTTGTAACCTAATATTGTTCTTCTCTACTTCCAGGTGCCGTTTGAACATCACAGGCAACTAGTAACTTTATAACCGGTGTCGTATTGGAATCGATATCATGTGAAAGAAGCTGGGATCTATTGTGAACCTTATACTGAACAGGAATATTGACGAATCGAGTGATAATTTCATATGTATGAAAATGGATTATATTTCCAATCCTAGTGCAGTAAAAATGAGTAATTAAGGCAAGGAAGTTTACGCTGAAAAACAATTCAAGAAAGAAGAAAAAGCATCAGAACACGGCATATAGCGAAATATATAGATCAAGTGTTTAGAACTTTAGCATCAGTCAATTTGCTGCCTTCAAGAAAAATAAATATCACTATCGCTGAACTTACTATCAAACTAGAATGCGTGCACAAAGAAACGAAATAGAACAACACTTATTTGCTAAAGAGAAACTACCCAATGAGTTAGAAATTCCATAACAGGACAGGTGAAAAACAAATGACGTATCATAGTTGATGTTCTGAGGTTAATGAAACAGTAGACGAAGCTTCTGTGATACTGATTTAGATTAGTAAAACGCCTCGACATATGACGTGCAATGTGTAACAGAAAGTATACTTTACAACATTCATATAGAAATGTTCGGATTACGGGTACCGCTGTCAAAGACTTTGGCGTCAACAGACTTTGACGGCGTTCAGACTATTCTTTACAACAGGTAAGTCCGTGTTTGTTCCTCTTTTTAATCTTTCTTGTGAATGAAGCTATGGTATTTCAAAGAATACTTACCTTCTCAATACAATTTGCCTGAAACGTGCGTATAGTTCTCCCACTTTGATTTCACAAAAGCCAAGAATACAGATGTTTTCCTGGGCCCGTATTCACCAACCATTCTTGAGAATATTCTTAGTCTTATTCTCCAAGGTTTTCTAAATTAGTAAGTAACACCACTTCCGATTGGCTAAACCATTCGAATTAGCAAATCAGAAGTGGTGCAAATTACAAATGTAGAAAATTCTGGAGAATAAGGCAAAGAACAATCTTAAGAATGGTTGGTGAATACGGTCCCTGTTTTGTGCAACCTTTTGGCCTCAAGAGATGGTGTAGAAGAATACTGAAATTCAACGATTCCTGCTTCGATTCCTTATCTTTGCCAGATTCTTTCCGGGCATGGATTGGTGATAGCCATTTCGGCTGCTCTCTCATCTCTCATGTCTGAGCACTTTTGCGATGATGTTTATGTGGGAAAGTAGCCCGTAACTGGAAAGAAAAATATGCTGACGGTGATACTGACTCTGATGAGAATGCCGATGGCTATTAGATCTATTATTAAGTAGAAGATGCGGAGTGCTTGAAGGCTTTCGCTTTCACCAATGGCCAGTATTCACCAAGCATTGTTAAGAACGTTCTTGATCTTACTCTTCAAGATTTCCTGACTGTGAAAGTAACAGAACTTCTGATTGGCTAAACCATTTGGTTTAGCCAGTCAGAAGTTCTGTAACTTTCACACTGACAAAATTCTGAAGAATGAGACTAAGAATAGTCTCAAGAATGGTTGGTGAATACGGACCCAGGGCCTAATAGCTAAAACAGAAAAAATACAATAAAGCAGATTAGACATTGATCGCATGTTTACATGTGACACGGCAAGATTTGTGCACTCCTACTGTTTAGAATGATAAATAGCAGTTTAAGAAGATACTAGAGAAAGTGTTTATATTAAAGAAAATGCAAACACAACACTTCAGCGCTGACACAACCTTCTTGACACAATAATGTTCTACCTTTACCTCATTGAAGCATTTTACGACTCATCCATGGTGAAATTATGAAAATATTGTGACGAAAGGAGAAGTTGTTCATTATGACCAATTTCTCCTTTTCTTCACAATATTTTCTGAATTATTACGTCATAAATTCTTTTGATGGGAAATGTTATTTTCTTCATGAAGATATCCCCATGTCATGATTATGAAGAATGGGCTTACATATGTATATAATATTTTCTTCTCAACAAGACAGATTAAACAATTGAAAATGTAGATTAGCAAAATATCTCACGTTTTCATTTGAGCAGCAACAACTAAAAAATTTGAATTTGTTTACTATGAGGATAATGATAATGATAATGATTTTTTTCAAGATAAGTACACTAGATATGACATACTGTAACTGGTTCAGTCTTGACAGCATGCCAGGTTTACGACATCGTCATTTAAATCTGCTTATGTAATTAATTCTTACATGATTAAGTAGTCTACCTATTTTTTTCCGCGATGGTAACATTGTATAAGCTGTCACGGAGGAGAAATTCTTAACAATCAACGCTTTTTACTTTAAAAACAAAATACCCGGGGTCTCTCACAAAAGTAAAACATCCATGAAAGGTTTGACACGTAGCTATTTGAAACATGTCTTCGCTAACATAAACATTTTTGACAGATGAAAAAATATTTATCCAGTTAAGAAAGATGTTACCCCATTTTAGAAGAAGAACAGGTCTCTGTATTTCTCAAATAACTTCAGCTCTTTACCAAACGACAAAATTTTAGAGTTGTTCGACGAGTCTTTTAGCATATTGCCTTCGACTGGTAAAGGGCTGCACACCGAGAACATTTTCAAATGATATATAAGATAACACTCAAATGGCGAGATTTGCCTTGGGAAGGAGATGAAAACGAAGTGGGAAATGGACAAAATGCTCTTTCTCTTTCCCAGCATCTTCTCTTTTTCCTGCAATTTCTTCCGAGAGTTTCTTTATCCGAATCGTAAAAACTTACGTTTCTTTCTGCACAATGTCCTCAAATAGCTGACTAAAATTTTACCTAGTGCAGGAAATCACGGGCTTGTTTAGGTAATATGTAAAATCATTACGTTCAGGGTTTTAGCTAGCCCAAAATATAGTGCACACTTTATTGATAAAGTTATAACTTTATACCGAAGGTATTATCCGCGGCGCGAATCGTCGAGAATGGGAAGGGAGGTTTCCAGGAAGGGCTGGAGGCCCCGAGAAAATTGTTAAATTGTAGAATCTATTTAGTGGTTTTTGGTGAGGGTATTTTTTATGGCAAAATTGTCTCTTTTTTAACTCTTTACCAAACGACAAAATGTAGGACCTGACGAAATTGAAAGCATTTGTCTATGATAGGATAGAAAACATTGTGGGAAAAGGAGAAAATGCTGGTTACCAGCATTTTCTCCTTTTCCCTCAATGTTTTCAAAAGCCTTCATTTTCAGCGTCGTTAAAAGTAGGGATTGTGTGGCAAAGAGTTAACAAAGTGTGCATAAATGAATATCTATGCCACTGACTCCATATATCAAATTTAGCAAAGGGCAAAGTAAAAAAAAACATTCATATAAACTACATGTGTAAATACACGTCTAACCCAAAGACCCAAGGACACACCCAACGAAAATAAAAAAGAAATCTTTGCCCCCAGTGAGGCTCAACCCGAGGTCTCAAGGCTAGGAGTCTTACATTTAACCATTGAGAAACGCAGGACCCCCGGGGATCGTTAAAGAAGAGAAAAAATATGATCGTGATGATTGGGTGTTAACGACCATGCTACGGGAACACAATACTGACACTGACATTTGTTGTCAAAAGCGATAATTGTATTTAGTTAGTTGCCATGCTAACCGTTTTCACCTCGTTTTAGCACATTATCACATTTCAGTGAATTTCTCGTATGAAAGTATGATAATCATATTGGCATGCCCGAATAGCTATGAAAGTGGGAGAGGGTGAGACCTGAAAATGACAAGTCTCGTGTCACTTAGTTTAAACATATTTATTTTACATCAATTGAGAAACAAGTTCTTACAACTTAAAAATATTAATCTCTCTCGATCCTGCTTCCTGGGAGCTACACCAGTACTCGCGCCGAATATGTGGGCCAATTAATAATCTCAAAGATGACACTCTTTCCCGGGTATCGAACTAAGGACCTTTAAGTTATGAGGCTGACGCTTTACCTCACGACTACGGACACCACCATAGTGTCACTTTAGGGTGTTGGTTCGATTGCCAACTATAGTCACTAGTAGTCTCTCTGACGAGAGGTCAAAGCTATAGGTCCTGTGTGACGGTACTATACACCAAGCCTGCTATAGAATCAGGTGTGACCAACGATGGGCTTCGTCCTATTTCTTGCACTGTCCCCCGTCACATGATTATTCATCGCTGTTGATCACCAACAGTTCTTAAGAACATTCTTAGTTCCATTTTCAGGAATTTTCTCAATTCGAAAGTAACGCAACAATTTGGTTTAACCAATCAGAAAATGTGTTATTTTCGAGTTGTAGAATAAGACAGAATGCATGAATTCTAACGAATGGTTAGAGAATACAGGCCCTGAAGAAGTTGGACTGAAAAGCATACATGTTTGCTCAATTGTATGAATACCATTTTAAAATGGTAGAGAGATGAAATTGAACCACATATATGTATATGTATTAGGAAATTATAGAAGAAAGGAAATGGAACGGTCAAAGTTCATATTTCAACTTCACATACATCATGTTGAACAGGTTAATTGATATATCCAGAAAATACAGAAAAAAAAAAGCATTCATTGATATACAGGAAAAGTAATAAACAACTTAAACATAAATCACTGAATTAATTTGGAAGAATGTGAATAACTAGTGATAAACAGAAAACACATTTGTAGTTATTGAATACTTCCCATTTATTATATTTTTTTCATTTCATTCCAAAATGCCGCTTCAGCTGGTAATGTATGAGGCCTTTAAAGCCAGGGTATCAAACAGTTTATAATTGTACGAGCGAGGCTCTGAGAAAAGGGAGATTTAACCCATTACCACACAATCCCTACTTTTGACGCCCCTAAGAAAGAAGCCTTTTGAAAATACTGTAGGAAAAGGAGAAAATGCTGGTAACCAACAATTCTCCTTTTCCCACAGTGTTTTCTACCCTTCCCAGAATAAATTTCAATTTTTCAGTCACCTTTATTTTTTCGTCTGCAAATGCTTTCAATTTGGACCACTCTAAAATTTTCTCGTGTGGTAAAGAGTTAATGCATTCTACAACGTAACATGATTGCATGCAATACTTCCATTTTGTCGCACAACCGGCTAAATCATGAGGTGGAATGATCCTCTTTCATGCAGACAATTTATGTATTGCGAAAAGTTTCGACCCATGTTAGCCTTTGCGTTCTACACAGGCTGACATGGGTTGATGGATTTTTGTATATAAACCACTTTATTATATATTATATACCTAGCAGTGAAATCCTGGAATTTCCCAGTGTAATAAATTTTGATATCATCACTAGTGACGATATCAACTTTCACTTCCTGCCGTAATTTAGGAACTACTTTTTTTTCGACAACATTTTTTTTCGACTTTCAAACGGAAATTGAAAATAATAATGTTAATAAGGTATATAATAAATAGAATAATCAACTGGTTTATTTTTATATGAAAAATATTATAAGGTATATAATAAATAGAATAATCAACTGGTTATTTTTTATATGAACAATATCTCACGAGGATGTGTCGTAAGGCGTTAAAAAAACTTGTGCTGCGCACTCGTTTTTTCAACGCCGAACAGCGCATCCTCGTGAGATATTTTTCATATAAAAAATAACCAGTTGATTATCCTCTATTTCTCGCAGAGATATACTAAAAGTTGCCTTAACCCACCACCAACAGATAGAAGTTTAGGCGGGTTTAATAGTTGATGTTACATGCGCTTGTAGACGACAAGTTCAATGTGACAGTAAAGAGTTTAAAGGTTTTTTTCCCGATTTAAAAGGACAAATAAAAACACACATGCACGTGGTGAAAAGATAAGAAAATTTTGATAACTAGCACTTTCCTCCTTAGATCTAGCATAAGGCTGCTCGTGTTGTGCAGTTTAATTTTCATCCACACCGCCAGCAAAAGGAGATTTATTTCGCTTATCACTGTAAAAAGGCCTTGACATTCACACTGATTCTGTAAAACGAACCATTGAGCACAGTATTCTATGATGAATTGCCAATCGTACTTGATATCACGAGTACCATTAATATCGAATACCGTATATTTTAATGTTCTTTCATCCATATGTTCTTTCCATGATCAAGGTTAATAAATTTTTCTCCCTTCATATAAATTGTCATCCATATTGATTATTTAGGACATTACTTTTACGCTTAGCTGCTAAGTGCGACTCTCTTATCTTATGGGAACAGCGTAGATCGAGTTTAGACTGCACGTTCTGTGCAGTCTGATCTTGAATCTGTACATTCCGATAAGGATAAATCTTTCCTCCACAAATACCTTTGAAGTAAGAATCCGAGTCTGTACAATTGGCTTAAATATTTCATTTCATTTATGTAGCAGGACATGAAATAAGATGCATGGCTTCTATGCTGGAACACTCTCAATTCGTTTAGGTGTTCATCATATGGCCTGAAACACGAGAAAAGGGGACTTCTGACATTTGCATTAAGTGTCGTCTCGGATCAGTCTGCGCATTCCGAGCAGGCTAATCCGAAACGCCACTTTTCGTTTCTATGTCATTTTCTGTTTTGCGCACGTCTACTATGGGGTAAAATTTAAAGTAGTCGTAAAGTGCCGTCGCTGATCAGCCTGCGCGGACTGCGCAGGCTGATCTGCGACGACATTTTACGTAAATGTCCGAATGTCCCTTCTGGCGTGTTGCAAGCCGTTATAATCTGTTTCCAGACAATTCCTTGTTGCAACGACCCCGCAGAAGAAGGTGCGCAGAAGGTTGTGGTAAAGGGAGAAAATGCTGGTAACTAGAATTTTCTCCTTTTCCAAAAATGTTTTCTTCTGTTTCAGAAGCAAGCCATATCCGCTTGTCCCGAATTGAAGAATCCTTTGAAAGTTCTGTCGTCTGGTGTAGAGTTAATCCTTTGTCAGACGACAAAATTTTAAGCCGTGTCAAAATTGAAAGCATTTGCAGATGACAATTCCAATATTGCTCAAATAGTGCAATTTCTTTTAATAGGTTAGACAACATTGTGGAGACCACCATTTTGCCTTTTTCCCAAGCATTTTCTCCTTTTCCCACAAGGTTTAATAACATGTGAAAGAAAAATTTCGTCATTAGAGCCACTATGCAAATGTTTTCAATTTGGGTAGGTCTAATACTTTTTTTTTTCTTAAAGGTTAAATTCTTTAGCATCTTTGGGGTAAAAAAGTGAATCTCTCGGAATATGATGTACGCGAAATATCGATGTTTACCAACTGTTTCGCATTGGCGCGATATAAACATGCTGTATATTACGAGGAATAAAAATCTTTTTGTCGAGTCATGAACGAATTTCGTCGCTCCCTCATAAATTACTTAATCATAAGGATTAGCGGTTAATCCAATTAACACTGGAACCAAGTAAGCTGAATAAACATAGATTTAAATTCTATACCAAAGTTCTTCTTTATAATCGACTTAAAGTTTTTCTTCATTTCGTGAATACTCTCTGTCTGTGTAATTTTAGTCTATAGGCCTATAGCTGAATTAACTAAATCGACTTTTCTTCTCTCTTGCTTCAAACATATATAATTTGATTGGCAAGAAAAATTATCTTTATGACGTTACGTTATACGCTATATTTGGTCCTAGAATGGAGTGAAAAAAGTTATCAAACTTCATCTTTTCTGCAGTCATATCATGAACTTCGCTGTGCACAAAAGTTACCTGTGGTGACACTTAGGCAGTGCAAAGGTTGATCCCCAAAGGGAAATATTAATTTTTCTAGCCTGTAAATTGTTGCTGTTTGGTGTTATCGGTGTCAGTCTTAAACTTTTTGAAGGTCGTGGGCTCGAGTCCCACAAGTAGCATTTTTTTCTCAGTATTTGTGTTTTCCCCATGTAAACATAAACAGACACATTCTTATGAATTTTTTCCCCATAATAACAATCTTCCACCAATTACCCCCATTTTTCCTCATAAATTGAATTAGACAGAAAACTGCCGAAGGCAAACTTTGCAATCTATTTGTTGAAATATTTTACATATTATTTCACAAAATCTGAAAATAGCTGACAGTGTAAGTAAAAGATCAAGTTGCTTGTTTTGTGCAGTGTGATCTTGATCAATATTCCTTGAAAAGGATAGGAAAATGGTACAGTTTTTTCTTGTATCAGCGCTAAGTCACGAGGCTGAAAAGGTATGTTTGGTAAATGTGTAATGTTAGGAGGATTATTCTTTACTAGCAATAATAATACCTGTTAGATTTACTAAGTTTGGTATGTATAATCCGATGGTCAGTCTTCATCTATCACAACTAGAGCTGTTTAGGCTGAAATCATACATACCAACATGAAAAATGACAAAAAAAGAAAAATCGTTAAACAACAAATTTATCTTCTTTTGAATAACCGTTTCCAGTTCTGTCTACTGCAATTTGCAAGAGCTTATAATAATTAAAGAAAAACAGAATAAATTTTCTTTAAGTAAATTTAATGTATCGGTTGTCTTAAAAGTGCGTCACAAGTGCAAGAGTCTTGTTTCTTTTGTTGGATTTTAAGAAGTAGCAGCCTCTCTCTCTCTCTCTCTCTCTCTCTCTCTCTCTCTCTTTGTTTCTGTCCCTGTCAGTGCACACGCTTTTCGACCCTTGCCAAACGAAAATTTCGTAACACTGAAAACGAAAACCCCAGTACTGTGCCACTGAAAGGGTGAGGACTTACTATTTCAGTTGATTAAACATTTTCATGTCATTTTAGACAAATAAATCTACCAATAAAAACAGACTTAAAACCAATAAAGAACATTTAAGACTTTACCTCATGAATATAGGCCGGCTTTCTGACGTATTGACGCAGGACATTTAGAAAACATTGTGAGAAAAGGAGCGGTTACGAGCAATTTCTCCTTTTCCCACAATGTTTTCTACTCAGTCAGAAAAAAATGTACCTTTGTTTGTCCCTGTTTTTGAAACGTTTTTCATATTATTTTCACATTTTGATGTGTGTAAAACTTGCAAATTCAGCGACAGGCTGACTACTTATTTACATAATGGATTACAGCTGAAACTTCACCCCTTCTAGTGTCAATAATTACCTGCTAAACTGTCGCAAAAAATTTGAACTTGTCTAAATAGAAAGCATTTGCAGACGACTATTAAATTTTAAGAAACACTGATGATAATTTCCATCTTTGTAAGGGTATAAAACATTGTGGGAAAAAAAGAAAATGCTGGCTAACCCTTTTACTGCTAAAGAACTAAACTCAAACTTTCAATTCAATGGTAATTTAAACCCAACTGTTGTTATTTTAAAGTTACGTTTTGAGGAATAACTCCTTATCGGACAGTGTAGATCCAAGATCAGACTGCACGTTCTGTGCAGTCTGATCTTGATCAACACAGTCCGCAAAAGGTCAGTGCAATGGAGTAGCGCTCAGTAGGCTAAGGTTTAATATATTCCTTTCACCAGGGATCATACATGTATATGTTCTGCGCAAAGTAGGAATCGGGACAATTCCGGAATTGTCCTGCGCAAAGTAGGAATTCTTACTTTGTCGGGCGAAGTAAGAATTCCTACCTGACACAGTTCAATTCCGGAATTGTCCCTGCGCAAAGTAGGAATCGGGACAAAGTGAGAATCTTTTGTTTCCCTGCACGAAGTAGGAATAGTAAAGTTTTTTTTTTCATCATTTTCTTACCGGTATTATTGATGTTTGTCCATTAGTACAGAGAGACTATTGGTTGACAGGATTTAATATTCATGATACATTGTATTTTGAAGTAAGTTCCAACTGAAATACCGTTGACAGGCACCATAACATGCAAAAGCTGAAATTGCTACATTAATGATAAACTATGTGCCTAGCATCGTATTTTTAATTTTGGTGCCGAGCCCGAAAGCTCAGTCGGTAGCGTGCAGGACTTGAGAACAGGGAATTGATGGTTCGATTCCCGGCTCGGCAAATTACTTTCCGAGGAATGGTGACAGTCATTGCGACAGGATTCAATCCTTTCTTACCGCTGATCATTGTGTCGACGATGGTTATGTGGGAAAGCAGCCTGTGACTTGGAAATAATATTGTGCGGTGTAATGGTAAAAATAGCCCCAGAAAAGCATGGATATGTGCACTGGCTGCCTTAATATAACTGAAATGATGTTACGTACTGCGTTAAACACCGTATAATCAATCAATAAATTTTGGCCGACAGGATATAACAAATAAGATACCATGCGTTTTATTGTATATCGTGAAAACCTCTGTCCTTTGGATACCGAATAAACGCAGTTCATAGAATAATAGAGTTATCAAAAAATCTGTGTAAAGTATAGGCATCAGTTATAAGATGTAAGAAACCACGAAAAGAGAATCATGATTACCAGAATCTGAAACCTTTGCAACATATCTAGACTATTATCACTTTGCTCTACCTTTTGAATTCTTACTTTGTCCACGCCTATTCCTACTTTGCGCACAGACCATAACTGACCACAATACGATATATCTCCCTTGCGCAATTCTAGAATTGTCCGGTACAATTCCGGAATCGGCGGACAAAGTAGGAATTCCTACTTTGCGCAGGACAATTCCGGAATTGTCCCGATTCTTACATTGCGCAGAACATATATACGGATATGGCATCTCCTTTGACTGAACAGTTGCGAATACCATATTTTCCCGGCTTCGGATTGTTGGTAGACCACATGATACATGCACTGATGAATATCTTAATATTTCAATGACAGATAGTCCGGGTGGAGTAAAAATTCCCTCTGTACATTATCCTGCGGTTTTCTCACACGGAATACATGATGAAGTTCTTTATTGACAAAATATCGACCACCATCATACAAAACCGCTATGAACCTTGAACGTGTTAAACTACTAAACAAAAATTTTTTACTGTCTCGTCCAATTTGAGAGCAAAAATTTGCATATGACATATGTGAATGCGGTTTAATTTGCAAGACTTTTAAAGTCCTTTACCACTGCAAAATTTTAACAATTTTGACGACTTAAAAAAACGGTATCAGGAGAACTCGTACCCTGGAGAACTCGTACCCTGGAGAACTCGTACCCCAATCTCAAGGGTACGAGTTCTCCAGAGAAGTCGCACCCTGGGTACGAGTTCTCTGGAGAACTCGTACCCCAACTAATAAATGTAATGTCAACTCTTAATTTATTTCTATGCCGTTATTGTGATGTAGATTTGATGATTTTTCTTTTGCTTGTACATGTGTTGAAAAGATAAATAAAGTAAAGAAACCTGTGTGTTTTCTCATGCAGTGTATGTTGTATTCGATGTAAAAATTGTAAGGAAAACATTTATGAACCATCAATAAATTGTATTCAACTAAAAAATCATTAATAGGATTAATTTTTGCTCTCTTCATTTCTTTGGGTAGTCTTCACTTTTGAGTTGATGTTTGATGTTGTTTTGTGTAAGAACGGTCTATGAATCAGTATTTGATTGGATTAGATATTTGTTAAATGGAAGGAGTTAATAAAATGAACACAGAATTGATCAAATTTTCACACCTGATGAAAAGGCAAATTTCCTGAACAAAGAGAGCAAGAAAGGTGTGATTTTCACAATGATAAAATTACTGTAACATAATTGCAATATTCAATATTGAACCCTTAATTCATTTAACGCTAGAATCGAAACGGATGGTAAAGACCCAGATCAGTATGCAAAAAAATGCAGTCTGAGCTTGGATTTACACCATCAAGGTTCCCAGCCAAACCTTTCAGAAAAAACAAAATATTTTCAGAATTTTAGTGATTTGTCGATGAAGTCCCCTGTATAGTTTTGGCGCCAAAAGAGTAATGCACATAGGGTAATGATTGGAAAAGTCAGTGACATCATTTGTCCACAATGTTTCAGCAAAACAAAAATGCCTCCGTAGAATCGCTTGTAAGTCGAAAATTTGACATAAACCATCTGAAGAAACTTTCAAAATTCTTTGAAAAGGTGAGAAAACACATGGAAAAAGAAGACCAAATTGGTTATTTCATTTTGCACCTTTTCCCACAATGGTTACTTCTTCTTAGTGGTTGAAGCTCGAGATCGTGAAGTGAACGTCTCAGAAAACATAGAAGAAGACTGTGCAATGAAAATGAGAGAAAGAGAGAGCGAGAGAAAATGCAAATATTGCTATATGTGAACTCATAGTCTCTTCAAAATTGTATATATGTGCATACACCAAATTCATATTTGGTACAGACGTATAATTTATTTATTGGACTGAAAGGGTGGAAAAAAAATGTGGGAAAATGAGAAAATGTTAGTTATATAAGCACTCTCCCCCTTTTTTCCAACAACATTTTCAAAAGCTATCTCCAACAGGGTGGTACTATTTGGATCCATCAAGTTCAAAGAGTTAGATTTCTTCTTTTAATGTTACAAAATAAAGAACCGTTTGTAATCATTTAGACCTTTTCCAGCAATGTTTATATAAGTCTCATTACTGGTAAAACCATGCGATTGATTGGTAAACTAAAGGGTTAAAGTGTCCTTTTGAAGAACTATACAGGTTTAATTGCTGGTAATTGGCAAGTGTGAATAATCATGTTTATCACACCTGATATGTGACTTCATTGTACCCGACACCTTTGACTTCATTAAAAAATATTGGCATACTCCATAAACGTACCTAAAAATATCTAAACAAGCTTTAAAAAAACCCCAATCTTCGAATCATTAGATGAATCCAGATTATGTAGATCTTACTGATAATTTCATCTTCCTTGAATTTACCTGACCATTTACCTTACTTCCTTATCATTTTAATCCATGAAACATCCGGTAACAAAACTGATATTTTACAACAAATACCCGTTACCAATGCTTGATTATTGTATAACTTACTGGGTCATTTCATAAAAGATCAAATGAAAATCATCAATTCACTAAAATCTGAATGATATATAGAGATACAAATTTATTCCCAAAAATATCTGCAGGGTACGAGTTCTCTGGAGAATTCGTACCCAGGGTACGAGTTCTCCAGAGAACTCGTACCCTTCAGATTGGGGTACGAGTTCTCCAGAGTACGAGTTCTCCAGGGTACGAGTTCTCTAGCAACCAAAAAAACAACAGAAAGATCTATGTGCAATGCAAAAACACCCTGTTTTTTTTAGTCAGACTGATGGATATAGCCTATTCTAAGGAGAAAAATAATCCTCTTAAATAGCATTTTTAAAAACCCCTAGGCTGCTAAGTGCGGATTAGGCCCTATTGCCCTTTTTTGTGGACAGTGTAGATCAAGATTAGACTGCACAGAACGCGCAGTCTGACCTTTGATCTCCACTGGTCGGTAGGGAGATATCATTCCCAAAAGACATACTGTGAAATAGCACTGTTTAGAGTTTACTCTGTCGAATTGAGAATTTCATTTTAATAGTTATTAAACAGGACAAGGGTTAACCTTTAGCTCACGCATTGCTCTCCGTTTCTGAAGAAATATTTTAGCCAAAGAGGCAAACTGAGGAAAAACGGTATTGTATACTTCGTTTGGAAGAATCTTAAGTATTGATCGTGACGGGTAAACTTGATTTTGATCATATATGTGTTGCTACTGTTGAGGACGATTCACAAGAGAAATTCCCTGTATACTACACCGTTTACACCGGGTGATAAATTGCCCGGATTAAAAACAAATCTGAAACTAGGAAGGTATATAAAAATACGCTCAACAGTTGCAAACATTGGCTGATTTTTGTGTGATAAACTTTAAGAACATTATTTTTAGGACGCAAACATGCTACATGATCAGTACAGCCATTGCGATAACGAAGATTCAGATTGAGTCAGTTCGACCCGTAGAGAAATCGACCCCATTATGTGCCTCAACCCCGTGTGTCCGTAATCCGTGATTATAAGGAAACAACACTATGAATTGAAGAATTAAGACAGAAAACAAGAGTTAGAAATGATGAGTTGCCTTCATAAATAAATCATTTCTGATGACTTTCATTTAAAAAAGTAGCAATGTCTGTTTAATTTTATCTGTAATTTGAAACTTAGTCGCATAGAGCCGTTTGAAAAGATGCAGGTAAAATCGTATTAATTCTAGATATGTTTAAAGAGGACTGCTGTGAAGGTTTGCAGAAACCAAATAACAATAATAGCATCGGATCAAGCCTTCAGACTGAAGGTAGCATTGTCCATGTTCAAGGTGCATTGTAAATGAACAAACATGCCACCGGCCCCTTTGAACAAACATGGCATGACCTTATTCTGCTTACTCAGTAGAATTTATAGCAGAAAGTTGTAAATCTTTACATTATTTTGTGAAGGAGTACTATTTAGATTTAAAGCAATTTATGTCAGTTTCTTTTAAATCATATAGTTATAATTGATTTTTAAAAGAATTTGTGTAGTATTTGGCTGAAATTCAATGGCAGTAAAATTTTTGATTATTGGTAAGGGTAACAAGCAGAAATACTATGTGACTTCGTCAAACTATGTGCTTTACAAGATTTAAACAAAAAGTCACCTGTTCAAAGATGCTCACAAGATAAGGGCACTGGATGATATGCAAAACATGTCCATTCACCTTCACATATTCATGACATCATCAGCTCGGTTTAGATATGGTAACATGCGATTTATAAGAGAAATGAAATGGAAAGTAACTGCGATATATTGTGATTTTAGATTACTTGATGATATGACGAGTAATTTTATGAAAATAAAACAAATTGTTCATATGGATCTGGACTGTTAAAAAAACATTCAAGTTACAACAGGCATTGTAAGGGTTAAAAGAGACACATGAAAATACATTCTTACAGATCTCCCTCTTTCTCTGTCCTAAGGAAGTCCACACAATGGGTATGCAAGACAGATGAAAGAGAAGTATTTGCATGTACTTGTGACAAGGTCTTTTTCCAGCTAGCAATTTTTCCTGTACTCTCAACATTTTCCCAAAATGGTCTGAAAAGGGCATTGACAATTTTGTAAAGTATTGCTAATAGACTTGACAACTAATCAACTTCATCTTTGATTATGCAAAATTACTGCACAATCTTTGGCGCGCTGTGCTCAAGTAAAGCTGTGTCATGTATATTTTCCTTCTTTCTTTCAGTAGTCTAAGGGAGTCATCACAGTGGGTGACTAAGACCAATAACAGAGGGGAAATATTCTTATTGGAGCTTCAGGATTCTAAAGAACCACCAGAACAGACAACCACAGATAGGGAGTGTCTGTGTACATGTAGTGACTGGGCCACAGATGACACAGGGTATGGTACAGACACAGATCTGCACTCAAGTTTTAGGAAAGGAGATGATGCAAGTTTGTGTCAAAGTACAAAGACTTTGTCAGAGTTCAGTGAAATCAGTGATGCTATAACAAATAGTAACCTTGTTGCCCAAAATACAAATTTTGAGGTGATTGAAGTTGGTAACAATTTTACTCAAGCAGAGGAAGATATTGATAGCTTATTTAGAAATGGAAGTGGTGTGTCAGATTCAACTGGAATAAATAGTGAAGCAGATGTTCTGGCAACAGATGACCTGTTTTCAACAGATATTAGTCAACTTTTTGTTGGAACCTCAAATGGACGAAATTATTCAAAAGCAGATACATGTAAAAACAGTATAGTTAGTGTGATGTCAGAGCCAGATAATATATTCAATTCATCTTTGAATGAAGAGATACCACATTTTTCCAGGGGTCTAAGAAAAAATAAATCTTCAAACAAATGTGATTGTGCTATGAAAAACAAGGGGTCCTTGAAAAATGATTATGTTGTCAATGTCAAACTAAGACCTGAACATAGAATTGCAAACGGCTTGAGTACAGTTGAACTTTGTGAATATGTCTTGGGATTTGTACCTGGACATTATGGCTCAACTAATCAGGGATCAAACCACAGCCATCGCCGTAGAGACAGAAGAATTAAAGTGAGGGGTATATTACCAAATGGAGTGGCTGCTAAATGGCCAGAAATTCATGTTGGTAAGTATCAGTACTGTAAATTTTAATGACACCTTTGAGAAAAGTTCCATGGTTTGATGACTCCACACTGGAGAGACTTTGAAAACACTGTGGAAAAAGAAGTCAATGATGGTATTAAACCAGATTGCAGATAATATCTGTTTTCCACAGCTATGTTGATTCCTTTTACAGTTTTGTTGGAATTTTTGTATCACTTTTCTTTGCTTCAAATGGTTTAAATTTGAAAATTAGAATATATGTGAGTGCAAGTGAAAGACCTAGGGTCATATTCACCAACCATTCTTAAGAACATTCTTTGTCTTATTCTCTATTTTCTACATTTGAAAGTAACTCAACTTTTGATTGGCTAAACCATCTAGTTTTTACTTTCTATTTCAGAAAGTCTTTGGAAATTTAAAGGATGACCTTGGGAATGGTTTGTGAATGCTGATACTGATAAGCACATAAAAGTCTCCCTAAACATGAATTTTCTTTTATACATTTTAAAGAGGTCAGATGACTTCAAGTTCCTTACAGGGAAAAACCTGGAGTTCAGTAGGAAGTTTACATGTATATATGCAAGTTTACAGATACAGTATGTTGTGTTGATGATATTTTGCA
Organism: Tridacna crocea; assembly: GCA_943736015.1. NCBI lineage: Eukaryota > Metazoa > Mollusca > Bivalvia > Cardiida > Cardiidae > Tridacna > Tridacna crocea. The sequence goes on along the minus strand of OX031063.1, from coordinate 33,545,157 downwards.
TGAAATATGTATATAATTTTTTCATGTAGAATAAGATATTTTATTTACTCTGCAGGTGATTGCCTAGTAGCCATTAACGATCAGGATATTACCTGGGATAATTTAAAGAACGTTTTACATGTTCTTCTGTATCAAAAACAGGTCAGTGTTATTATTTGAACTGTATTTGTTGAGTAATTAATGCATTTGTTATGAAATAACATTTACCTTTGAATAATTGAAATAATGTAATACCTCTAAACTTTTGGAATCAATTTTTTGTTATGTTGGGTACTCAGTTTGCCCTTTAAAAATATATACATATAAATAAGATTTTTCTTTTTAGCTTGATGTAAGAAACAATCAATGTGATACTTGCACATCTAGACTGTCCCCCCACTTGTATATATTCACAGAGGATTATAAACTTACGATCAAACTAAATACCTTTTATCGTAGGTTGAAAGATTTTAGCCTTTTTATTGGTGTTATCCAATGTAATAAGAATTTTGATAGAAAATTTAATATCATATTTTGATGGGCCAGTTATCACTAAGTCTATGGCACATGGTTTCTACCACCCTCCTTTGTGAGAGGCTGATGGGCTACATGTACATATAGTTAGAATACAAGCCATGTTCTGTGACAGGAGGCTTAAAGCATCTTTGAAAGTATTGACCCAGGTCAGCCTACGCAGTCTACTCGGGCTTACTCAGGCTGAACTTTTGCTATTGGTCAATTTTTCTGTATGGCCAAGGCTCATTCTACCTTATGATTAAGTTTATTTTTGACTCTTTACCAAACAGCGAAATTTAAGACTTGTCCAATTTGAAAAAAATATTTTGCAGACGACATATTAAACATGACTCAAGAATTAGATTTTATTTTTGGAAGGCTGGATAACATTGTGGGAAAAGGAGATAATGCTGGTTACCAGCATTTTCTCCTTTTCCCACATTGTTTTCAAAAAACGTCTGTATAGGCGAAGTTAAAAGTCAGGATTGTGTGTTAAAGAGTTAAAGAATGTGGTTATTATGGATGTATGAGTGTGTTGTTGCTTGCTTTGATATCATGCATTGCAGACATGCCATAAGCCCATTTTTGATAGAGCATGGCTCATATACATGTATATAATGAATGATTGTTGAATATAGTCCCTGATCTTTGATTTTTGTCTTCCATTGATGTTTAGGCAAAGCTGGTGCTAAAGAGAAGCTCAAAACAGAAGCTGTCAACGTCTATGGTTGTGAAGAAGCAGTCAGCCTCTAGCAGATTGGTACAGTTGGTTACAGGGGCCAATACAAATGTTTCCAATATTGAAGAATCGCTCAATGGAGAGTGGGAACCCTTTTATGGGGCCATGTATCTGTCTCTGGAAGGAGTTAACTCTGATAATATGCAAGCAAAAGTACGTGTGTGTTTGAAGATGGAGCTTACTTCATTTGAAATGATGCATTTTAACTCCATACTAAACGACATTTCGGCTAGTCCTAAATTGAAAGCATTTGCAGACGACAAAATAAATGTGATTTGAAAATTGAAACTTGTTTTGAGAAGGGTAGAAAACATGTTGGAAGAGAAGAAAATGCTTAGTACCAGTATTTTCTTCTTTTCCTAAATGTTTTCAATAACTTTTTTTCTCAGTGTCGTTAAAAGTCGGGATTGTGTGGTACAGAGTTAAACCTTTAACAACTGACAAAAACCACAGCTTTTGTGAGACACCATTTGATCAAATATACAGTAGCTCAAAAGCTGCAGTTTGCCTAAATAGAGTAGAAAAAATTGTGAGAAAAGGAGGAAATGTTGGTTACTAGTCCTTTGTTTTTTTCCTACAGTGTTTTCAAAAGGCCTCTACCTTAAGGTCACAAGGTTGCTGGAAAGGTTTGGTATAGATTTCTGGATGATTACCCATAATTTATTGCAATGCTGTCAAAAATGTCTGCTTCAGTTTAGTTTGAAGAGATAGGTTTATCCTTTTCTATACAATCCCAGGTTTTGATTCACTTCTAGAAGAAGGCTTTTGAAAACATTGTGCGGAAACAAGAAAATGTTGCTTTTTTAAAAGGTCTATGGCAGCTATTTACTCATTGGTAAATACTGATGTTTTCGTAAGGGCTACTTGGCTAATCTTGGCTGCTCCTGTCTTTTAACATGAGAGTAAGGGGCCATAGACTTAGTAACTCATATGTAAATATTGTGTAACATTGACATTTTTGTAAACACCATGAGGCCAATTTTTGCAGATTCCATCTTTTTATACATGTGTTAGAGTTAGGGGCCAAAGACTTTAATTTTGAAGTGAAGAATTTTTTGATTGGTGAACTATTAAAAGGACCATTAGAACCATACTTGTAGTCCCTTGATTCTTTTGCTTTAATCCCTGGAGAACTCTGAAGAAGAGTTTTGAAAAACTTACTTTGAGCAAATATGAAAAATGCTTGGAATTAGACTTATGTATTTTGCATACAGTGTTTTCTACCCTTCCTAAATTGTTGAATTCTCAGAATCCATTAATTGAGGCAGATTTCATTTGTTGACTGCAAAAGCTTGTAGTAAAGAAAAGTCTTTTGATAAATTAACCCTGCCTCATACATCCTGGCTCTTAACATCCCTGGGAAAGGGTTCAACAAAAGGCATTTGAAAACGTTGTTGGAAAAGGAGAAAATGCTGGTCGGTTACTTCTTTTCCCACAATGTTTTCTACCTGTTTCAACACAAATTTCAGTTTTTGAGTCATTTTTGATATATAGAATCTGTAGATGCTTTCAGTTTGGACTTATAAAAAATTTTGTTGTTTGTAAAGAGTTTTTCAACAATGTTTTGTCAAGTATAGATTTCTATATTACTAGGAAGACATTGTCTATCAGTTCCCGCGGGTTGACAACAAGGTGATTGACAGTCGAGGCATGTTTATAACACTGGCAGGGACTTTGTCTGATGCAACTCAGTCTACTATTCAAAGGTATGGTAATTTGCATCCTTCTATCACTTCAATTTTTCATAACAGGTAAATGATTGAAATCAACATCTTGTTTCATTGGAGAAATTATCAGCTTTTTTAGCATCATAAAATTCATTATTTGGTTTCGCTGTTTTTCTCATTTTGTATCCATACTGTTTTTTTCATTTTGTATCCATGTTTGTGTAAAAATTGTATTATGATAAACCTTCACGGTCTATAACTAGATTTAGACGTGTAGTATACATGTGACAAAAAGATGTATTTGAAGAGATGAGTTTAGATCTTGTTTGAATGACTTTGAACAAAATTTTAATGAGTGATAAATTTCCTGTGAGAGATAGTTACTTGTTTTCAACAATACTTTCTACAGTTGTCTCTTGTAGCAAAATGAAAAGTTGTACATATATTTGCATGTCAGAAATTGAAATTGCTTCAAGATGAAAATAGATTATAAAACACTTGCAAAAATGGTGCAAAAGATGCATGAAAAAAGAGAAAGTGCAGGGTACTGAGGTTTTCCTCTTTTACCTCATTTTTTTCTCAAAAGCCTACATCATTTTGGTCTTAAAATGCAGACCTGTTCAGTAAACAGTTAAAAACTTGTAGTAAAAGATGTAGTAAATTCTCTCAATTTGGACATGTCTAAAATTTTGTTATTTGCTAAAGGATAATGGTTTAGAACTGATACACATGTACTTTGCTTTGTTTTTAGCACAACGCTAATGCTAGACAGTGTTTCTGTTCATGTAGTGTATCATTGTGAAGGGCAGAATTTGTTTGTTGTGTCCGCTCCAGAAAATAGGTAGGTTAAATATTATGGTTTGATTTAACTTTTTACAAAGAATCCTATGCTTTTGTCACACTGAAGAAGATAGATTTTGAAAATATAAAAAAAAAGAAAATGCTGGTAATCAGGATGCTGTCTACTCTATATGAAAAAAAAAAAATGTGTGATTTTTGCCCCATTTACAGGTAATCTGTCCTCTGCAAGTGTTTAGTTTGGATGAGTCTAGCATGGATCTCAGTACCTGATAAAGATACAGCATTTTTGTTTTTGATCTTGAATTATACTGTTGAATCAAATAATGTTGGGATATTCTAATTTTAGAATCAACAGCTCTTTACCAAAACTTACGTTGTCGATATACACTTTTTTCTGTTTCATGTACCCTTTCTTATTTCTCAACATTTTACTTTGTGGCGTTTTTTTTTGGTAAGTGAAATTTGATATATCTTCCTGTATTTTTGCTTTTTTCAGATTTTCCTTAAATTACCTGAAAGGTTTAGTGCAGGATCTGGTTCGCGTTTTAGAAACTACTCGTGGTTCTATTCAGGATGCTTTTGCGTCTCGGGACAACCATCAACAACTGGACTGTTTCTTTGCCCTCTTGCACCAGAGTCAGTTTAGTTCCACAAACTATTCAAAATCAGTCTGGAATGACTCTCACAGTCTTGGCCAATCAGTAAAGCTCTTACCTCTACCAAATGATATTAAGGTATGAATCTTTAATCTTTCTTATACACTTGTGATTGAGTTTGTCAAATTTTTATTGCTGTTTGGAATTTTAAGTTTTATTATCTTCATTCTGCAGATATGGCTGCATGAATCATTTTGTCAGCAGTATTCATTCTTTGAATTTACCTTGTGGCATCTAAGTTACATATATCACCACCAACTAAAGTGATCCACTGCACAATACAAAAAATTGTATGCAGGAATTTATTTATCAAAAGTAAACCTTTGACAGCATCTGTAGCTAATATTTGAGAATTAAATTACATTCATAATCATAACTTTTTGATGATTTCATCCTGGTTGAAAGCTTTTGTTTTGTGCTGTTCTCTCTTTCTCTGGAAGCCTAAGATTTTGATTGAACAAGTCCAAAATGTAAATATACTGTTATGAGATTATCATCAGAATTATTACTTTTTTTCTTATTATTGTCTTGCAGATGTGTTTTGACAAAGTGCTGTCTGATTTCGAGGCTGCTGACTTTGGCGATATGGTATTTAATATAGTGTAGTTTCTTTTTCCCTAGGCCTGCATATCTTGTAGTGTCGGTTTCATTCTGCCTTCCAACCTTTTGATTTATAAAGCTCTGACAGTTAACTTGGTTGTTAACAATGCAGAGCATCTATTGACTATTTGTATTCCTATCAATGAATTTTTACTGTTTGCTTACTAGTACTATTCACATGTACATGTAGGTAAGGAGACTGCCACAGTACATGTATTAACAAAAAGCCATTGAAAGGAACGGTAAACAATAAAGGAACAAACAAAAAGTTACAAAGTTTTAAAAGCTGCTAAACAGCTGATAAGCAGGGCTACAGGGTTCCCATTCTTTGTCCAGCACTAACCATACTGAGCATATGTAACAAAACTTTCCATTTAAGCCTGAAAACATAGATACTGCAATTTCAAAGCTGATTTCACAGGAAGTAAAAAGGACATGGCATTGTAGATTCAACATCAGACTGTATATTTCATGCAGTCTGATCTTAATCTACACTGTCAATATTGAACACCAGAACTTCTTTTTTCCTTTATTATTTGACAAGTTTTCGTATATTAACACTCAAAAGCTTTCACTTTTTCACCTATCAAATTATTTTGTAGACTTCATATCAAATTAAAGAAGAAAATCTTTTGTTTCCAGGGTGACAGTTACTATGGTTGTAGGAGAAGCTATTCTATACTTGGCAGCTGTTTATTCTTTAAGGTAATATAATGATAACATTTTTCTTGCCTTTGTCAAAGTTCTCTTTTTACATTGCAAAATGTATAGAATCAAGTTGTTTAACCCATTTACCACAAAATCCCGACTTTTATTTTTCAGAACTACCTCATTTCCAATCACTTACCCAAAGATGATTTGATAGATTTTATGACCTACCTGAGATATCACTCTCTTTTCACTGTGACCTCTGACCTTTCCATTGGCCAGCTGGTATCATGGAAGGAGGTTCACCCCACCAGACAGTGCAGGAGTGTTCCTGATGAACAGTCATTTGGATACACAGAGCCTCTTATTGCTAGATGGTTTTGGCTTATTGTGGGATATGTAAGTGAAACTATTGTAGCATTTTTTATCATATGATAATCCAGTATATTTAACTTAACTCTTTACCACATGAAAATATTTTAGACTGCTCCAAGTTGAAAGCATTTGTAGACGACAAAATAATAGACTGAAAAATTGAAATTCGGTCTGGGAAAGGTAGAAAACACTGTGGGAAAAGGAGAAAATGCTGGTTACCAGATTTTCTCCTTTTCCTACAGTGTTTTCAAAAGGCTTCTTTCTCAGGGGCGTCAAAAGAAGGGATTGTGTGGTAATGGGTTAACACACGATAATACATTATAAACTGTTTACCAAACAATGGCATGTTTTAATTAACAGAGGGGTAGAGGCCTTTAGAAAACACCGAGGGAAATGTAGAAAATGCTGGTAAACAGCTGCATTTTCTATGTTTCCCACAATGTTTTCGTTGCTATCAGAGAGACTCAGTTCATTTATGCAGCTTTCAGATTTTTCATCATCAGTTGTGTTAAAATTTGAGGAGTTTAAATTCCATAATTGGTGCAGAGTTATTGAAGTGGTGTTACAAGACTTCTGATCTTCTAGGCTTAAATAAATTGGAACGAAAATCTTGTCATTATATTGATATGTTGTGCTGCAAATATTTACTAGTCATAACTAAAAGAGCATGTTATAATGAAGGTGAAATAGAACATGTAAGTAATAATGATTTGTTTATCTTTAAATTATTACACTGATTGTATTAGTCTCTAACCAGTTGTTAATGTATCATCTGTGACATTTCAGAAAAATATGATAATGTGTGTTTTGCTGGAAAAAGGAGGTTGTACATCAGTGTAAGTATCTTATTTTCTTTCCATTCTAAAATGATTATCTGGTTAGCATTATGGATTTATCAGTAAAGAGTGTCTGCCATTTTTAGTTCAGGAAATGGTAGACTTACTTGTGCTTGCTGTTTTGCATTAATAAACATTGTACCGTTTTAAGTTTACAGTTTGATAACCATTTGAGGCAAACTTGCTTTCAAGCCTCACCTCTGCATGAGAGAAAAACATCAGTGAATTGGAAAGAAAGTTGTGGCAGTACTGATGTGAGAAGCCAAGAAACGCATGTGTATAAGCACTGACTGTCTCGATATGACCTCAACTGTTAAAACTCCAATACAAACAAACAAGTTATGAACAACACCTTTTCTATGTGCCAGTAACTTTTAGAGAAATAGTGTTTATGCTTATATTGTATAAAACAGAAAGGATCTCATCCAAGTTCTTATTTCACTGAATTGATGTATCACATCAGGATGTCACAGCAACTGTTGGCTATTTTCTAGTGCAGTAAGATTATGATAAATGAGTTGCAAAATAAATGGTAGGGTAATAGGCAGATAACTTACTATTGTGTTTTCAACCCATATTTCAGAGATGAAGAGGTTTCCTCTCCTGATCCATTCCTTATAGACCAGTCTAGGGCTGTTCTTATGCAACTGGACTCTCAGACCTTGCCAAAACTTTGCCAAAACAGGTAAAAGATAATTGATAAAATGTACATATGATAGCATGGATATACAGCTTAATTCAAAACAATATTATCTAAAGACTCTATCACATAATTATAACATTACAGTAGTAATATTTGACCACATTGGAGATTTTTATTAACCCAAAACCCTTTACCACACAATCCTGAGTTATAAAAACCCTGATGAAAAAGCCTCATAAACAAATCGTTGGAAAAGGAGAAAATGCTAGTAACCAGCATCAACTCCTTTTCCCACAATGATTTTACCCTTTTTTAAACAAATTTCAATTGATTGGACACAATTATTTTTATGTCTTCAAATGCTTTCAATTTGGAGAAGTGTAAAGTTATGTGGTTTGATAAAGAGTTAAAACGTTTCCAGGAGGCTCCTTCCCCAATGTACCTGTAGTTAAAACCTGTGATTGCTTGGTAAAGGGTTAAAATTTCTGTACCTTATATTGTAATGACTTAGTCTGTGTGAGAAAGGAGCCCGGAATCTTGTGAAGTTGAATTTATCTTGTATGTTGTGGCATGTGTGACATGATGAAAAAAGCATTAGACCCAGCCCCAGTTTTTGAGAGCCAATAATCAGGCAGATCTCAGTGAACCTGTTGCCTAACAATCCCTGGTTTTTGAAAGCTTTTTGGAAACATTGTGGGAAAAGGAGAAAATGCTGGTAACCAGCATTTTCTCCTTTTCCCACAATGTTTTCTACCCTGCTAGAAACATATTTCAGTTTTTGAGTTACATGTATTTTGCCTTCTGCAAGTGCATTCAATTTGGTCCAGTTTATAAGTTTGACGTTTGGTAAAGGGTTAAATTTCTGGTTGACAAAAGTAAATACTTCAAGTTTGCTTCCTCTCACACAGTAGAACTTGGACTGTGCTGGAAAGTAGTCAGTGGCTTTGAAAGAGATTAGTTACAGAAATATCTGGCAGAGGAGCAGAAAGTGTAGTTTCAAAATCAGACCTCTCACCTCAGGTTCTCTGCAGGCTGAATTTCATCTACACTGTCTGTATTAGCAATTAAAACTAAAACTCATGATACTTGGAACACACCCATCAATCTCAATAAAGACATTTACTACTGTTTCAGTATTACTTTCCCTATTGGTCCCCTGCTTTGTAAACCAGATATTATACATCAAAAGCAACAACAAGGAGATTTGTTATCAAAGACACTCAAAAAACTACCTCACAAAGACAGCGGCCAGGCCAGTTTGTCAGGAAGTTTGAATGAGAACCATACCTCATTAAGACGAGTCTTTCAAAGACGTAAAGATTCTATTGGCTCAGACAACTCAAGTGAAAGTAGTGGTGACTCAGTATTTAAGGTAAAGAATGCATTACGTAACTCTTCACCGAATGACAAATTTTGCAGATGGTAAATTAAAGATGACTCATACGAGGATATTTGTCCTAAGAAGGCAAGAAAAATTTGTGGCAAAAGGAGAAAATGCTGGTTACCAGCATTCTTACCTTTCCATACAATGTTTTCAAAAACCTTCTTTCTGAAGGCTGTTAAAAGTGTTGATTGGTAAAGGATATATAAAAGACAAATTATTTCCTGTAGAAGCAAATTAAAAGCAGATTTTTTTTTAAGACCTTTATAGAAAATGGGATAATCAACATATATTAAGAGTAACTCTTTACCAGACAACAATTTAGACATGTCCTAGTTGAAAGAATATGCAGTCACAAAAATAAATATTTTCAAAAGCCTTCGTCCTCAGATTCATTAAAAGTTGGGATTGTGTGATAGGTTAAGTGGCTGAATACATGTCAAAGCAATATGATAGTAGGCAAAACAAGAAGAACACTTGGGTATCATTGATGTGTATCACATACTTATTTTGGTTAATTATTAATTTTGGCTAATTAATGTCATTATTCTTTGAAATTTTATATCGTGAATGGTTTAACCTAGTTGTTCACATATTTCTACTGCTTTGATATAAGACATAATTAGAGATGAAATGATGTTATAAAAAGACAGATAAAGCTTTACTGAACCATTTGTCTTGCAGTTTTCCAAAGGTGGTCGCCTGTTTCCAGAAACCACAGATATTTTGCGTAATATTCATGAAAGCAGGGATGATCTACGGAACACAAGTTCAAAGTAAGTTTAGTTCTTATGAAAATAATGCTAGGAAAGGAGATGGCTAAAAAGGAGCACTTTTGATTTACCTTCTTATGAAAAGGGCCAGTGTTAATGTATTTAATTATTTTGCAAGTAGAAGTAGAGCATCTCTAATGGCTTTCTTCCATTTTCAACAATGTTTAGTGTGCTCTGCAAAGTGGAGTAGTTGCTTATAAGAATTTGCCTTTGTTGCCACAATGTTCATGAAAACTGTTGTATGCAGAGACTGAAAAAAATGCTTCACCCTTTAGCTGATAAGCGCAGCTCAAGGACCATTTACAGACAGTGTAGATCAAGATCAGCCTGCACAGAACATGCAGTTCGATCTTTGATCTTTACTGTCTGATAAGGAGATATTATTCCCCTAAACATAACTTTAAAACAGCAATGTTTGGGTTATAGATATCAAACTAAAGATTTAATTTTAGTTATTTAACCCATTACCACACAATCCCTACTTTTGACGCCCCTGAGAAAGAAGCCTTTTGAAAACACTGTAGGAAAAGGAGAAAATGCTGGTAACCAGCATTTTCTCCTTTTCCCACAGTGTTTTCTACCCTTCCCAGAACAAATTTCAATTTTTCAGTCAGCTTCATTTTGTCGTCTGCAAATGCTTTCAATTTGAACCAGTCTAAAATTTTGTCATGTGGTAAAGAGTTAACAGGATAAGGGTTAATCTTGGGCTACGTTTTTGATAATGCCGTGATGGTTTAACACAATTATGAGTCCGTTTTTGCTTACTCATTCTTTGTCTTTTTCAGACTGACAGTCGGTGTTGACAATTGTCTATTTCATTTCCAGTATTATGACAACTTGGAGGGTGTTTGTATTACCTCTGAGGCAGACAAAGATTCGTCTTCACAGCTTAACCTTGATTTGTATTGTAATTTTAAAAAGGCATGCCAGACTATCAAAAAAGTGTTTGATAATGCAAGAAAAGTCAAGGTATAATTCATTTATTACACTGTTTAACACACAATTCAGAGCTTAAATGATGCTGTTTAAAATAATTTAGAAAACATTGTGAAGAAAGAAGAAAATGCAGATAGCCAGTCTTTTTTCATTTTCCCACAATGTTTCCTACCCTTTCATAGAAAAAAAATCTTATCCTTAGCAACAACAAATGCTTTCATTTAGGCCAGTCTAAATTGTTATTGTTTGGTAAAAGTTGAATCCATTCAGTGCTTTTTTTAGTTATTTTTTTAAGTTTTAAGGTTTTCAATGAATATTTTATATGGACTTTACAAGATATATTTATGTTAGTTTAGGTTGTTTCTTTTATTGACTACATTTACTACAAAATTAAGAAAAAAACTCTTTACCTGACAAAACAAGATCACATCTTTTTTTTTTTTTAACTTTTTTGTCCATGTCTTAAATGAAGCTCATGGCTATCCCTCAATGCACCTTCCAGTTCATTATTAGTAATTTGTGTTAGTAAGTGAAACATCAAACAAAAATTGTAAGTACAGATTCTAGATTTTTTACAGCTATCATTGTAGTCCTATATTGATATGGCTTGTAAAATATATAGATTTTAACACTAATGACTAATAAAGGTTTACTGTTCTTAATTTGTATTTTTTCTTAAATATGTGGACAAAAATGCTTATTTTTCTATAATATTATAATTGTGCAAAAGACATATTGTGTGAGAGTTGTGTGAGTGGGCAAGTGACGGTGTTGATAAAGTGCTACTGTGATCTTGTTTCAATGTACAGTACTGAAATGTCAAAAGCAAAAAGGAAGCGTAACATAAAGTAGGTATTCTTTTAAGGCTTCAGCACTGCATGATTTTTCATGTCCATGGAAAAAGAAATGCTTTTATTTATGAGAGGTTTTGACTGAAGTATTCTACAATTGTCGTAAGCCTTCCTTCATTTTCATAAATTTTTGAGGTTCTAATGATGCTAAGACTATACAAGAGACTATTTTTCAGGCCTAATAAAGATGGTTTGATATCTTTGTTTTTACATTTGTATAATTTTTTTTTTTTGTTTCAAGAAGTAATCTGTCTAGCTTCAGATTTTTTTTAACTAAACCCAAAAGTACATTTTGTTTGCTTATTTACCTCGACTGAACTAAACTATGAACAAGTATTGAAATGTGCTCCCAAATACGTTCATTATTTTGACATTCATAAAATAGAATTTGTGTTGTAGTTTCTTCACATCTGTTACAGAAAGAACACATAATTGTTTCAACTAAGATTTTTTTAAAAAGAAGCGTGTTTGTTGGAAGAATCCTGTGTATTATTCTTGTTTGAAACTATTGGGTGTATTTGTCAATTGAATATTTAAAGACATTTCTTTATATAACATTCCAATTGATATTAGAGTTTGGAGAAATGCTATTCCATTTCCTGCAGCATGATTGTTTTTTGTTATTCATAGATCAAATCTTTGTTGATGTATAAATTTAACGGTATAGATATGAAACAGACATTATAGTGTTAAATAAGAATTTTCTTCCCTCTTCTTATCAAAATAGTCTTTTTAGAATTCTATGGTAATAAATTAGTTCAATGATAGTTTATGTATTGACCTTACAGAAATTTGTTCAGTAAAAGCCTGCAAGATAGAAATTCTATTGTTTTATGAAGACCGAAAGTTTTTTCTTACAGGAGCAAACAAAAGATGCTAAGACCCATATTGTTGGTTTGAATGACGACTTCACGTATGTGAGGGAAGAAGGTATAATGTTTACTTGTCAGCCCATTGTAAATGATAAAAAACAGACGCCACTGTGTTACTGGGTTGTTGGGTATGTCAATGTTTTTCTTTGTTTGTTTAATCTATCCCAAGTTTGAACAGCCTGGAAGGAGAAGGCTTTTGAAAACCTAATGGGAAAAGAGATATATATTGGTATCCGCATATTTTCCCCAATGTTTTCTGTTCTATCAAAGACAGATTCCTTGATTTAAGCCATACTGAATTTGTCCTCTACAAATGCTTCCAAATAGGACAATTTATATTTTTATACCCCCTCAAAACGAACGTTTTCATGGGTATACTGGAATCAGTCTGTCTGTCTGTGTTTACGTCCGTGTGTTGCATGTATTAGCAAAGCTATGCTGCAGAGGCAAATGGTCTGTACTAAGATAAGTCAATAATTTTGTAAAGTAAGTTTTGCGCAGTGTAACACTTTGGTTGTCCTGCATCTATTGAATTCTTTCTTCCTATTTTTGTTTTTTCAAAAATGGTTGGGGCTTTCCGTATGTTGGCTGAAGTGCCTGTAAGGGTATTCAGGAATTCCAAATTATCATTGAGACTGGTAAATATAAGTTGAAACAACACATTAAATATGGGTTTTTGTGAATGTTTAAAAACCTGTGACCTACACATTTTTTTCAAAGTGATGCTCAAATATGATTTCAGTTCACATATTTATTTCTTTTGTTAGTTTCACCAATATTATAGTTGAGCTATCCATTGCAATGCCTTGCCTAAGGAGTCTGTAAAATAAAAGTAATTATGGTACAAAGTTGACATGTATTTTTTTTTTCATTTACAGGAGATGTTTGTCCAGATCTTTGAGAAGAGAGGTGTTTGTATGTTTCCATGAGTCAACCCCACAGACAGTGATAGAACTAGCATTTAAAATGGTGCTTGGTTACCTACCCATCTAAACATTTTAGTGCCTATCCCAACTTTACTTACAGTTTTATACAGTGTAGATTAAGTTCAGATCGTGATGTCAAAACTTTGTTCTACACTGTAGAATATTTGAACTTCATGAGATTTATTTATGATACCTTTGAAACTGAAATATGTAGATCGTTCTTGGCCATTTTATCTAACTATGTGCCAGAAGATGAGATTTTATGCTGGTCAAAAACAAAAGTATTTACAGACAGCAATTTCAGTGTGTATGCGAGGATAGGTGCACTGGATGCTGCAATATTACAGAAATAATGTTGACAATGGCATCAAACACCATACAATCAATTATAAAGAGAAAAAGCTAAGTTATTACACTCCTTGAGATGAATTTATTTTATATATAGATCTAAATACATGTATAAAAGAAAACGTTGAACGATTTATATTTTTATTTAGTGCTGTAAGTAGTGAAATACAGAGCAATATAAAGCAAAGAACTATAAAAGAAAGTCTTGCCAACATAGCAAATGTATAGAAAAATGTTGCATTTAAATTGTGCAATTTTATACATCGCAATCAGATTTTATGTGTTTTGTAGCTTTTTTATACATGTATGTGTATTCATTCTAGAAGATATAGATTCATAATCATATGAATGTAAAATGGTAAACCCATACTAAACAACCCTTGGTTTTTATTACTCTGAGAAATACACTATTTGTAAACATTGTTCAAAGCTAAAACAGAAAGACTGAATTCGATAACATTTGGTTTCTGCATTAATGTTTCTAAGTTAATTCATTTTATATTCAGTGCTTTTCCCTTTTTTGTGTTAAGTGAAATGCATTTATTCTTTATTTTTGAGCAATTTAATTTCTATACATTTTCTCTTGATGCTTTTATTTCAAGAAAGAAAAAAAATGAAGACTTTTTGGCATTGCTGTTGCAGTTCAAGGGAAACAGTATTTTTTTGATACATCACATATTTTTTTTCCCTGACTTACTGTCTGTATAGACTGATCAGTATTTTTCGGAAATACCAAACATATCTTTTGCATATGAGAAGTAATTTTTTTTAAATAAGATGTATGATTAGAAAAACCCAGCATTTATGGGATGACGCTGTACGTCTATACAAACACAGCTGTTGAGGTACCGCTAGACAACGTTTGTAGACAAGCTTTGAAGACCTGGTTTGAAAAATGTATATGTTTGTTACAGGCCATTGCTGCTTCTCCTAGTATGCATTTCAAATATTTCAAGTACTAGTAGAAAGAATTAGGAAATGTAAATTTTATAAAAAATAAAAGTAATTCTGTATGTTCAAGATCGAATGTTTATTGGCAACGAGATGCATACATGTATGCATTTACAACGATATTTTTTTTTTCAATAAATTATTTGACAGAAACGTGTACATGCATTTATCTCTATTTTAAATACATGACTTATCGTTACCGTTACTGAAAATAAATTAATGAACAGAAACTTGTACATTGACTGAGTTGTTATTTTTATTCTTGTCCATAAGAGCGCAAATAACAGCCTTTTGGCTTTCATAGGCAATGCAGTTCGAGATCAAACTGCCTTTTGCGGACATTGCTGTTCAAGATCAGACAGCGCAGAACATGCATTGTTTCCTGGATCTTGATACTTTGTCAGCTTCTTTGTGAAACGTTTTTCTGGTAAAAACAACCTTATGATTGAATTGCTTTCGTCCCTCTTCTGAGAAAAAACACCTAATTTCATTATATAGCATTTAAATGGACCATCTCACTCATGATTCAACCAGCGTGTAGACAAAAATAGATTCATATTAACAACCGTGTTAAATCTGCAAAATGTTCCGACTCGGGTCAGCCTGCGCGATCTGCGCAGGCTGACCGGAGTCGAAACATTTTGCGTTTTGTAAATCTTTTGCTTGTCAATTGACCACTCTACCCCAAGATGAAAATGGATTTATTTGATACATAACTTTGTTACAACTTGCTTAATATAATGCATCACGGAGAGGCCTGAACTCTACTTTTTTCAAAGCATGGGTCAGGTCTTCTTTCTAACACTGAAGTTGCTCATCTCTCTGAGTATGGCACTTACATGGTGAAGACATTCATAACATCTTAAGCTAGACTTATGGATCCCATTGCTTTTTGGGGGTCATGATATATCTGACTAGTTTTTATTGTGTTCCTCCCTACGAACCAAAGAATCATCCTTTTGAGAAAGACAAAGAAAAGTCCCGATCTACACTGGGATATGTTGGCATTTTAACCCGAACCACTCTTTCCATTAGTTTAAAAGACGGGACAAAGCCGACTCGACGATCACTCAATCGTATCACTTTAGAAAAGCCATTCCAGTGGTTTCCTAGAATTTGGACTTGGTCCCCAACGTTCAACTCCATCTCTCCTTTAACTGGTTCAATTACACTGACTATGTGGGGATTTTGTCCGTCTATATAGTAAATGTCATCCAAAGATGTGAACCGTTTTGATGCGTCCCCATTCCTTGTCTGCATGAGCACGTAGGCTAGCGTACAGACCTGAAAGCAGAGCATTTCGTCTGTTTACCATTACCAGACAATCACTGATTTTCACGACCATGAAGAAGAAGCCATTTGAAAACGTGGGAAAAGGAGAAAATGCTGGTTACCAGCATTTTCTCCATTTCCCACAATGTTTTCTACCCTTCCCAAAACAGACTTCAAATTTTGAGCCACCTAAATTTTGTCATCTGCAAATGCATTCAATTTTGACTAGTCTAAAATTTTGTAATTTGGTAAAGAGTTAAACTTTTAACCAAACGACACAGTTTGAACTTGTCTAAATGTATAGTACTGAAGACAATATAAATCTTGGCTCACATTGTGGAAACTTTCTTTAAAAAGTTGAAAACCTTGTGGTATACAGTATTTTCGTCTTTTTCCATAGTAGCTTTAAACTTTGTAGGAAAAGGAGAACCAGCGCTTTCTGCTCGTCCAACAAGGTTCTCACTTGCCGACGACAACATAAATGTTGCCTCAAATTGTGGAAACTTTCTTTTAAAAGCTTGAAAATCTTGTGTTTTACAGTACTAGTATTATTTTCAAATCTTTTTCCCTCAATCTCTCCAAATTGTTGTAAAAGGAGAATCAGCTTTTTCCACTTTTCCGAAAATATTTTCTATTTTTTCAAGAGGAAATTCTGTCATTCGAACCACTTTTGATTTACCGTCTGAAAATGCTTTCAGTTTTGTCGTTTGGTAGAGAAATAACTCTTTACCAATAGACAAAAATTTAGACCTGTCCAATTTGAAAGCATTGGTTACCAGGATTTTCTCCTATTCCCAGAGTGTTTTTAAAAACCTTTCTCAGGGTCGTTAAAAGTCAGGATTGTGTGGTAAAGTGTTAAATAAAAAGAAATGTAAAGTTTACTTACATTTGACGAAAACGTACAGACCAGGTAATCACAACGTGAGAGATAGTATACATCATGTACAATTCCAATACGAGACATCTTTGAATTGCGATGACTTGGACTTCCATAGGTAGAAAAAGAACTATTGCTCATAATGGTGTAGTCGGGATATCTGAAAAAAAAATACCCGCAATGATTTCGGTCAATATTAGTGCAGGCTAATCTGAGACGGCACCTTACGCAAATGTCCGTCGCAGCATGCGCAGCCTAATCCGAGACAGCACTTTATTACTACATTAGATTTTGTCCTTTAGTAGAAATGCCCAAAACAGAAAATTAAATAACGGACAGAGTCGACTCGGATTAGTCTAAGCGATGACACTTTACGCAAATGGTCGCAAATGTCCCTTTCCGCAAATGTCCCTTTATGCACTAAACAATTTGCAAACGACATATCAAATATTTATGTCTCAAATATTGGGAATTGTCTTTGCAAGGAAATCCATTTTTTGAAAGGAAGAAAATGCTTTGTATCAGCATTTTCCCCTTTTCCAGCAATTTCTTTTGGTGTGTAATATTTTCTCGGCTGCGCCTGCTGTGAAAATCTTTCCGATGATGTTCACGAAATGAATAAATTTCGCTCTTTCAACGAAAAATAAAAATAATGTCTAGATCTATACAATACATACGTACTGCTCAATCGCTTCATTAATAACTTCTGGAGAATCTGTAGCTAGAAAAACTGTTCGTTTGACTCCCGGTCTGTCGATTTCGAGAGCATTAAACCATTCACCCACGTGGTCCATATACGTTTCCAGTTTGTGGACAGGTCCGTTTTCCATGATGACTTTATCAGTTCGTCTTACATGAACTCTATGAAAAAGTAAATCCCGAAATTAAACGTGGAAACTCAGCATGTATTATTATATACAGTAATTTGTAAAAACTAATAACTAACATGAAGTTTTCAAGCCCAAAATGTAACCCAAAATTTTGCTTTTCCACATGTCTTTGGGAGAAAGACATCAGTCCATCGGACATGTAGGTTCAAGATCCGACTTCACGTTCTGTGTAAGCAGATTTGGCCTACACTCTCCGCAAAGTGTAAGTTTTCCTTTTGCCACATCGTTGGCAAAAATGGTATGTAGCGGAACGAAAAAGTCATTTGCGGGAGATATATAGGATCTGACATGGGTGGGCTTTTGAGATAAAATTTTATTAAACGAGTTTAGGGGAATGTTATTAAGCGAGCCTTTGGCTAGCTGAATAACATTTTCCTGGGCTCGTTTAATAAAATCTTGCCAAAAACGCCCGCAAATGTCAGATTCTTTTTATCACCTAATGATATCTCACAAAATATAGATCAGATGATGCAAAAATATCCATAAATACATCCGCGGTATTTTCCATGAAACCCATTCACTGGTATGAAATGCATACAAAATGACGTCAAAAATGACCTCACACAAATGTGATATCAAACGTGTATAAAATAAGAAAATTCGTAATGGGTATATTACCACGGCGGGGAATCACGTGACACAACAACAACAACAATGACCGTTATTTGAAAAAATTCCCCGACTTCAGGTTAGAAAATCTTCAATAATTCCGTTAATACATGACCGATTGGAATTTGGTTTGAAGCAGAGAAGGCGGAAGGACTCCAGGAGTTTGCTTGATGTGTTAGATTTTTTAAACAACACCTGATTAAAAAGTTATTGACGAGCAAACAAATTTTTTACCCTGGATAATTTGTTTGCTCGTCAATAACTTTTTTATCAGGTGTTGTTTAAAAAATCTAACACATCAACCCAATCCCCGGAGTCCTTCCGCCTTCTCTGCTTCAAACCAAATTCCAATCGGTCACGTATTAACGGAATTATTGAAGATTTTCTTACCTGAAGTTGGTGAATTTTTTCAAATAACGGTCATTGTTGTTGTTGTTGTGTCACGTGATTCCCCGCCGTGATTACACTGAAAACAAGGGAGATTATGTGATACACTGAGATGAGATAAACAAAAAAATACAAATATTTGTAGACTGAAATAAACAACAAAGAAGATAACGTCTTTACCCAACAACTGGTCGTGTAAACGAACCCTTGCTGTCAAAATACGAAATCGTCTTTCTCGTTGGTCGGAATATGTAGGCCGCAATTTGTCCTATCCACCAGACCAAAGGGTTCCCATGAAAACGTTCAATTCTATCCAAAAGATCACTGGGTACAGCGGGTGGTAAATATTTTGGTCGATACGGAAAAGAGTCAACTTTCAGTTTGACAACCTGCACTTCATCCAGACCTGTTAAGAACATTGAGTGATTTGGAATGGTTATCACCAATTAAGTCTAAAGTTAATGCTACATGTGCAAAACTCTGGAAAAAGAAGGTTCAATGCATCTCTGTGGAGTGTTTTATCATCGAAATCATTTATCTTGTTGGGGAAAGAAATTGAATGATGTTTGCCGTATCAAGCGATCTCACAAAATAACATATAGCGGGCTAGTGGAAATAATGGGCTTAAATGCAAATTCTCTTTTACAAGCCCATCGAAAATGCAACCACAATTACCTTTGATACTGAAAAGAAACAAAATAATTAGAAAAAAAAAATTCCTAAATGAAAGCTCCGCCTATGGTCACGAACATTTCTAAGACTCCTCTTATGCTTAACATACAAATGATGAGAAAGATATATTTCCCCTTTTCAAGCAAATTTTTTTGGTGTGTAATATTGACTAAACAAGCGGACAGTACAGATCCAAATTTAACTACATATTCTTTGTGTGGTATTTGTCGAATACAATACCACTATGAGTTTAATATTGAATTTTGAAGACCATGTTTCGTATTTTGTGCAAAACCGAAGGACATAAACCCAATTAAACTCAAATTTTGCAGGCAAAAAAGTTTCTCGGGAGCACTGAGATTTGCTGTTTGAGAAGGCATATTAAAACACAACCAACTAACCAACCATCGACAAATACAACTTCAGCGTTCTCAATGCTTTGATTGTCTATGGCGGGATAAAGTAAAGTAGGAGAGGATCATAACCAGTGTGTAAGATTACTGACAGTGCATAGATAAATTAACTAATATCCGTAGTTCTTATTGCTCCCCATCAAACGGAAGAATTTTAGAATAGTCCAACAATGTTCTCAAAAGACTTCTTTGTAATGGAAGAGGGATAGAAGAGAAGCTGAAAGAGAAAAAAAAAACATCGATGATGCATGGTCTCACCTTCCCTGAAATCCACAACCTTATGCCCTGACGCATCCGTACAGGTCTCACTGAGAGGCTCCAACACGTCTAAATACGGATCTTTTTGTACGACCATCGTTCTCTCAGTCGCGTAGGCCACGATTAGACATACAGCATAATGATGGATCATGCATGTGAAACCATTCCCACAGATTGTGGTGAAACACACAAGTTTTCTAGCCTTAGCGCAGTCGTCTGGATTCTGAAGTATTATCATAAACTGATATATGTTATATATATTGTGACTGGCTAGATGACTGGCTATTGGCTTCATGTGCACCCCCTTGAAACCTTCTGAATAATGAATGAATATGAACCCCGCCTCACTCACTCACTCGCCTGCTCGCCTGCTCGCTCACTCACTCACTCACTCACTCACTCACTCACTCACGTAATCGCTCGCTCGCTCACTCACTCACTCACTCACTCACTCACTCACTCACTCACTCACTCACTCTGTTGTGTGAACACTTTCACTCACTCCTCACATGACAATCACACAGTGATTATGAGAACATTTACTCACTATTATAGAATGATTTAGGACTTTTCACACATAATCCTCACAAAGTCACCCAAAAAGTCGTGCTCTGACCAAAGAAGTTCATGCGTTGAATCAAGCAAGACAACACATAATCATAGACCCTTAAAGTCCCCTTTTTCCTTCAAACCAATAAAAATCATGAGGTAGATTGGCCCTTTGACGTGCAGATAATTGACCTCTAGCAAAATGTTTCGGCCCATGTCAGCTATCGCGGTCTGCGCAGTCTAACATCTGTCAATAGGGTTTGTATATGCATTAACTCTTTTGCACACATTCCCGAATTTTAACGACCTTGAAAAAGAATCTTTTAGAAAATATTGTAGGAAAAGGAGAAAATGCTGGTAACCAGCATTTTCTCCTTTTCCCACAAAATTTTCTACTGTACATAAAATAAGATTCAATTTTTTTTTCAGTCGCATTTATTTCGTTGTCTGCAAATGCTTTCAACTTGGACCAGTGTAAACATTTGTCATTTGGTAAAGAGTTAAGCCCCCTTCTTGCATACCATGGCTTATGTAATACCAAGTACCCATGTCCCGAGCTCTCGTAAAAGGGGGCTTAATCCATCTCGGTTATACACGGTACTAGCCCAACTCATCACATAACTATAGGTCCGTAAGTGCAACTTTTCTTCAATAATCATGAAATAGATTAGACCTTTGACAAACGGAAAACTGACCTACAGCAAAAGGTTTCGGCCCAGGTCAGCCTGCGCGGACTGCGCAAGCTGACCTGGGTCGATACTTTTCGCAGATGTATGAAACCCCCTTTTCACAGAGCACGGATCATATCATTTTGTAGTTTGCTGCAGTTATCGCCTAAATCAGTGTATACATTAAATTAACTAAGATTTAAATACCTGAAGGAAGTGCAATCGTTTCTGGACAAGCTTTCCCAGTGCTAAAGATTCGTTCAAGCGCCATTCTTCCATTTGATCAACTGTTCTAAATATCTGAAAGTCCTTTGTCAGCGTTCTGAAACCCGAACAATGTGTACATACTTACAAATTCATCCGTATAACTATATATTATATAAGAGTCATGTTATGTGAAAAAGAGTATACAGTCATGTACTCTACACAAAGTGTCTATTCAAGTATTATCTTCGATCCGTTTTTATCTAATTGATTTATGGAATTTCCAGATCGTCCATTTTTGCTTGACAGGTCAAAAGTTGTTATTCTATATGGAGTGCAACACGGGAAAAGGTGCATTCGGACATTTGCGTAAAGTGTCGTCCCGGATTAGCCTGCGCAGTCCGCGCAGGCTAATCCGAGACGGCACTTTACGACTACATTAGATTTTGTGCTACAATAGACTTGCGTAAAACAGAAAATCACATAAAATCGGAAAGTTTCGTTTCGGATTATCCTGTGCGGACTGAAACGCTAATCCGAGACGACACTTTACGCAAATGTCCGAATGACCCTTTTCGCGTGTTGCACTCCATATATGGTTGGTTTACTTCAAAAACCTCGTTACTACAGCTTCTTTCAAGCTATAGTTACGAGGTTTTTTAAGTAAACCTACGATATGCTAGTTTTGCAAAAGTCTCCTCTGGTTGGACATAAAGTTCAGAGGCAAATTCAAACTGAATGAATACCTGGAAGCTGTCACGACTTTGTCAGTTTCTTCTTCAGTAGAAATGGTTGAACAGAAAGGCCTTATTTACAAATTAGGGGAATAAAAGGGAAAATGATAGTAACCAGAATTTTCTTCCTTTTACAATAATAATGCATTCTTTATTTCATGCTTTCCGGTAGGATATCGAGAAATAGCAGTAAAAATATTTTTCGATCTTACACTGGTACCACCAGTGAAAATACCGATTTTCACGTTCTTGTTGCCTAGGTAAATTGCACGTGCCTCACAACCAGATGGGAAATATTTAGAGGTTATTACACGGCTGATGAGGGCCGGAGAGTGATATCGGCCCTCCACCTCGAAATCTGCCCTCGGGCTAAAGCCCTCGGGGCAGATATCAAGGTGGCGGGCCGATATCACTCTCCGGCCCTCATCAGCCGTGTGATAACCTCGTTATTACATTCATGGATCAATTGCACGATTATTTTAGTTTTCTAGCATGTTTAAATACAAAAAACAAAAATATCTTGTCTCCATTCGACACAATTTTTTTCCGCGGGTAAACGTCACGTTCATGACGTCATTCATCATCATTATTGTAGAGCTGCGTATTTGCAGTATAGGACGTTTAAATAAACAGTTCTTCATGTTCGTTTATTGTTAAAAAAAACGTTGCCATTATTGTTTCTCAATCTAAATATCCAATTTAGTGTGATAGGGATCAAAATATAGAAACAGGATAAATAGAAAAGATGGTTGGTGCTTTGAATTATGAAACTTAATCGAGCTCTGTTCATCCGGCTCAATTTAGACAAAAATCGTAGAACTACTAGCCTATAGACACTATGTACAGTACACATTGCCTGATAAGTTTCCAAATCGAAGACAACAACAATCTATTCTCTATTTATCACGTCTTTGTTGGTTAAACGATTCAATGTGCCTGTAGTTTTGAAGATTTGTCCGCTAGCGATTGACGGACCAATTCCGCCATTTTTTTTTCAAAATGCATGTTTTGAGAACGTTCGTTTGCGAGCGAGTGTTCTGTTGCTATAGATATAGAACAAATATCTTATCAACGGGCAGGATATCAGATATCAGCCCATTGCCCCGTCATATCTGCCCTCGCGTGACACTGATATTACACCTTATTACATTCTGTTACTAATAATAGTAACATTTTCCACCGAAAATGGTGTAATATCAGTGTCACGCGAGGGCAGATATGACGGGGCAACGGGCTGATATCTGATATCCTGCCCGTTGATAAGATATTTGTTCTATATCTATAGCAACAGAACACTCGCTCCTAAACTAACGTTCAGTCAAAACATCCATTTTGAAAAAAATGGCGGAAACGGTCCGTCAGTCGCTAGCGGACAAATTTTCGGAAACACAGCCAACGTCAAAGCGTTAGACCAACAAAGACGTGATAAATAGAGAATAGATTGTTGTTGTTTTGGATTGGGAAACTTACCAGGCAATGTATAGTGTCTATAGACTAGTAGTTCTACTATTTTTATCCATTGAGCCGGGTGAACCATGCTTGATTAAGTTTCATAACTCGAAGCACCAACCATTTATTAGTATTCTATTTATCCTGTTTCTCAGTTTTGATCCCTATCACACTAAATTGAATATTTAGATTGAGAAACAATAACGGCAACATCTTTTTAACAATAAACAAACATGAAGAACTGCTTATTCAAAACGTCCTATACTGCACAAACGCAGCTCTACGATACTGATGATGAATGACGTCATGAACGTGACGTTTACCCGCGGAAAAAAGTTGTGTCGAATGGAGACAATATATTTTTGTTTTTAGTATTTAAACATTCTAGAAAACCAAAAAAGTCGAGCTATTGATCCATGAATGTAATAAAGAGGTTATTACACGGCTGATGAGGGCCTGAGAGTGATATCGGCCCTCCACCTCGAAATCTGCCCTCGGGCTAAAGCCCTCGGGGCAGATATCAAGGTGGCGGGCCGATATCACTCTCCGGCCCTCATCAGCCGTGTAATAACCTCTAAATTTTCGGTGGAAAATGTTACTATTATTAGTAACAGAATGTAATAAGACGTCATATATATACCTTACATTTCTCGCGCTTGACGTAATATTGTAATGCGTTGCTATGCGGGAGGGGTAGGCCACGGGGAATAACGGAAAAGAACTGTACTGTATTTTGTTAAAGCTCCTCCCAGAAAGGGTTAAAAGCATGAAATAAATAGAATATTTGTTTTTTTTCGGTGAAAGATCGAAATTTATTTCATCTCGTGAACACCATCGGTAATATTTTCACGAGTGGCTGCTCCACTCGTGAAAATATTACCGATGGTGTCCACTCGATGAAATAATTTTCGATCTTTCACCGAAAAAAAAATATCCTCTATATCTTTTCAGAAACGGAAAGTGTCATTTTGGATTTGTCTGTGCGGGTTACACAGGTTGATTCGGGACGACACTTTACACAAAAGTTCGAATGTCCCTTCTCGCATGTTGCAGGACAATTATTACATGTACCTTTTGAATTCTCTACTGGTTTTGAATACTTCGTTTACTTTGTTCTTTGTGTTGTCCTTTACAGTTGGGTCACGTAGAAGACTCTCTAGTTCATTTCTGATGAAGTACCAGAACTCCTCCGACGTTGTTTCTAATTTTCGTCTTGCTCTTTCGTGCATTAGACTCGGAATGGGATACATCGTTTTGACCATGGTCTGCGAGTTCAAAATGTTTTCGTCTATATGTATGTCTGCGGATCGAGTAATCTGTCGGTCATTCGGTACAAGGCTGAAAACAACAACAACAACAACAACAACTTGAATTCGAATGAAAAGGGACACATTCTATTTTCTGTGTCATGTTCTGTGAAAAGGTGGCTTAATATATCTGCCAAAAGTATCGACCCAGGTCAGCCTGCTCTGGAAACCAGCACTTTCTCCTTTTTCTACAATGCTTTCTATCGTTTCGAAAACAAATTTCATGTTTCATTTTTGAGTCAAGAGTTATTTTTTCCATTGCAAATGCTTTCAATTGGACAAGTCTAGAAGATGGTTGTTGCGTTGAATTAAAATTATTTGTAAATTCAAGGCAAGACATGCTGACGTAATGATAGGACGGATAAAGAAACGGACAGATTGACACAGAGAAGTCACTGGGGGCTGGGTCTGGAGAACAGGGTGAGTGAGGAAGGAGTTCGTGGCCACATTCGCACACAGCTTCCATTGCATTGTTTGTGTTTGGCAGCCATTTTGTGTCTATTTTTGGGGATGGTAAACATCTCGAGTAAAATATGATTTGCATTGTTTTTCCTTATGTTTTGATTTAAGATGAAACTACTTGAATTTGGAGCTAAAGATCATTGCATACACAAAGCAAACGGGACGTTCAAATTCTAGTTATATCGTCAATTTATTTCTTAAATACGGAGTGAAAACATGCGAAAAAAATCTGTGCGAAGATTTCTACCATTCTTTAGCTGTCGACTCTGTATCCGGTTGCGACCCATCAAAATCTAAAACCGTATTCTGGGTTAGCATATGTAGAAGTAGACAAACATACCTCTGATTTTCCATATTCAACGTCTTATCTTTACGTTTCTTTATACAGTTGCCCGCCCTGTCCTTGTTGGCATCAAGTCTGCTCATTTGTTCGTCTATGGAAGTTCTCTCACTTATATGGTCTATCTCGTGAACGCTTTTCAAGTTTACTATCAAAACTATCTCAAACATTTGGACGACAACGAATATCAGAATATATTCTTTCCGTAGACAAGCCCATCTTTTCTTTGCCATGTTTGTATATAGTTCCTGAAATAATCAGTGTTATTTGTTTTACAGTAAAGACTTAAATCATTATACCTAAACGTACTCTCTGATATTAATCTAGATTGGCAGCTATTCATTTTAACTCTTGTATCCATATATTGTCCATTAAATGTAAATAAGTGAATTAAATTGATAAATGAATTAAACAACTTGATAATAAATAAATAAATAAATCAATAAATAAATACATTTTCTGTGGTTGTAATCCCCCTAATGTAAATACTAGTAATTGATGAAATATATCATTGGCTACCGTCGCGGCTATGAAACTTTTTTTTGACCAATGAAAACACTCGATTGAAAAGTGTTAGAGGTCTAGATTAAGAAAAAAATACAACCACTTATGTCATCGACTGTTATCCTGTTAATTACAAGAAATGAAACGTTCAAGCCATCAGCAAAAGCCTAAAAACTGCTATTACATTTTTTTTTTAACTCATTACTACACGAGACAATTTTGGACTGGTCCAAATTGAAAGGTATTTGCAGACGACAAAATAAAGGTGACTGAAAATAGAAATTTGTTCTAGAAAGGATAGAAAACACTGTGGGAAAAGGAGAAAATGCTGGTAACCAGCATTTTCTCCTTTTCCCACAGTGTTTTCAAAAGGCTTCTTTCTCAGGGGCGTCAAAAGTAGGGATTGAGTGGTAATGGGTTAAAGAAGATATCGTTATATCGAACAGTTTACACCCAAGATCAGACTACACCGAACGTGATCTTGATCTACTCTGTCTACAAAAAATCCTCAGGTCGCACTTAGCAGCCCAATGGTAAACGAAAACTGCTGAATTGTAGTTACAGAGTTAGACTCCTGGCTGAAGAATTTGACATGATTGTTAGATTATAGTTCATGAATATTAATGAGGTCGAGAACTCCCGCGG
The DNA here is from genome assembly GCA_943736015.1 of Tridacna crocea. NCBI lineage: Eukaryota > Metazoa > Mollusca > Bivalvia > Cardiida > Cardiidae > Tridacna > Tridacna crocea. The sequence continues at coordinate 33,518,419 of OX031063.1, read as the reverse complement.
CTGGGAATTGGACGTAAATCGAAAGACAGGCGAGTGGGCTGACTGTTGAATTAAGCTTGATAGGGGATTAAACCTTTCACTACGAAGCGGCATAGGAAGTTTCTACATAAGCCGCCTCTCTGCCTAAACAGGTCTGTAGTTTAACTATAGCATTGACCCACAATCCGAAGTTTGAAAAGGATAGCTTTCGAAAACATTGTGTAGAAAATAGGAAATACTGGAACGCAACATTTTCTCCTTTTCCCGCAACACATTCTATCCTTATAAAAAATGTTTCTATCCTTATAAAAAATGTTTGAGCTACATATATTTTATGGTTTGCAAAACCTTTGAATTTGGTATGGTTCAAAACCTTGTCGTGTGGTAAAGAGCTAATTCAATTGCAAGGATCATCAACAAGAGAAGACTACTGAATACGCGCACAATTGAGTCCTTCCCTGACAAAAAGGGGTCTTAACTCTTTGGCTGCGACTAAACGACCTATTGCGGACAGTGTAGATCAAGATCAGACTGCACAGAACGTGCAGTCTGATCTTGGATCTATACTGTCCGATAAGATGTGATTCCACAAAACATAACTTTGAAATAGTAGTTATCTGGGTTTTTACTTTCAAATTGAAAACTCCATTTTTGTTATATTTAGGAGGGTAAGGGTTAATGCAACCCTGTAAGTCATCACATGTTTGTGGATCCATAAAGGCCATAAAAAAACGACTCAATCTCGAGATAAAATTGTCCTTTGCCATACAGAAAATTAACCGATTGCAAACAGCGTTATCCCATAGAACAAGAACAATATACTTATTCTCAAATAAACACGGATTTCACTCAATACATTTATAGCTGATAAATATAAAATACCTACTAGATAAAAATGGTAGAAAGATGCTTATACAAGATCAGACGGCAAGGCCTTTGCTACCTAATCGTGTTTTACATCATCTTCAGAAGCGCAGAAAGTCACACACACATTCCCACTTATTCACAAAGAACATCCCATGCATCACTGAAATCCACTAATCCGTAGTTATCGTTAGGTTTGACCTTGTCTTGAACAAACCACAAATTCAGTAAGATACTCAAAATGAAAGGGCCTGATTTGACTAATGTATTAGCGCCAGGCTTGCCCAGATTGAAAATTTATGAAGAGGACAAAATAACTGTGTCTCAAATGTAGAAATTCCACCTTCGAAATGGAAGAAAACATAGCGTAAAAAGGAGATATTCCCGAAAATAACTGAATTTTTTATAAACTCAACTCATTTTTATATGTTTGATTTTTTTTCGTATTTTTTTACTGTAGGCTGAAAGTGCTCTTTAACCCTTTCCCAAACGACAAATTTTGGACTCTTCCAAACTGAAAAAGTTTGAAGACGACAATTGGAGATTTTGAGAAAATGACAGAAAGTTCTAAAACAGGGTAGAAAACAATGTGGAAAAAGGAGAAATTGCTCGTTACGAGCAATTTCTCCTTTTCCCACAGTGTTTTCAAAAGACTATTACTGCAGACACGTAAAAACCAGGGCTTGTTTGGGAAGGGGTTAAGGTTATTTAGCAGGTAAATGATTAACTGTTTTCTTTTTTTTTCTTCAAAAAATAGCCTCGTGTTTAACCCACTACTTAATATTATTAAAATTATAAACTCTTCAAAATTCAAAGCAATCAAAAACATCAAAGCAATCAAAAACATCAAATCAATTGTGGCTTAAATAATAAGAAAAAAAAATGTTTTTTTTTTGTTTTTTTTTAAGAGGTAGAAAATGTGTGGGAAAAGGAGAAAATGCTTGTAACCAATATTTTCTCCTTTTCCAACAAAGTTCTTGAACTCCATTCTTTCATCAGTGTCGTCAAAATGCGGGATCACTTCTAAAGAGTATCTGCAGTAAATCCATGTTTACTCTGACAAATTTCAACAACATCCACAAAAGAAAATACGAAGCTAAAGCCTTTTGTAACAACGTCAATAGATCGACATACCTGAATTCTGGTTTACACTTGTTGAGAAGAATTAAAGATCTTAAATTACATGTTGATTTTTTATCGAATCGATTTTTGATAACAAAAGAAAATGAACCTTAAAACTCTTTACCACACAATCCCGACTTTTAACGACCCTGACAAAAAGAAAGCTTTTGAAAACATTGTGGGAAAAGGAGAAAATGCTGGTAACCAGCATTTTCTCCTTTTCCACATTGTTTTTCTACCCTTCTCAAATTAGATATCAATCTCTGGATTACATCTATTTTGTCGTCTGCAAATGTTTTCAATTTGAACAAGTCCAAAACGAAATGCTACATCGTTGAAACGATATACTATTTCAAGACCCAAGTAATGGGATTTGTTTCTAGATGAAGAAGAAAAAAAAAACATTGTGGGAAAAGATGAAAATGCTGGTTACTAGCATTTCTTCTTCTCCACCAATGTTTTAAAAAGCTTTCTTTGATTATAGGATAGTGTGGTGAAGCTTTTAACATTTGTCTAAAACCACATTAATATGGATAAGGCCTTGTGAGAAAAAAGTGCCAAAAAGGAGAAAATAGGCTTGCTTCAAAGACCCCGTAACCACAGCTTGTTACAAACGTTAGTTATGAGGTTTTTGAAGTAAACCGATGAAATGCTGGTAACCCGCTGTATCGTTTTTTTCCCACAATGTTTCTATTCCATAAAAGACAAATTGCCTGGTTTGGATCGAGTTTAAATTTGTCGTCTTCAAATGCTTTCTATTTTGGACAAGTGTACATTTTTTCCCGTTTTTGTCGTTTGGTTTAAAACTCTGGTGCGATTCATCTTTTGGAATCTCTAACCTGTTTACTGGATGACAAAATCTTAGACTTGTCCAAATTCAAAACAATTGTTTAACCCTTTACCACACAATAACGACTTTTAACGACCCTGAGGAAGAGGCGTTTTGGAAACTTTGAAGGAAAAGGAGAAAATGCTGGTGACCAGCATTTTCTCCTTTTCCCGCAAAGTTTTCTACCATCCCAGAACAAAAAAAAAAAAAAAAAAATGCATCATTTGAGCCAGTGTGAAGTTATCGCCAACAAATTTGTTCGATTTGGATAGGTCTAAGATTTGGCTGTGAGGTAAAGGGTTAAAAAAGGAATTGTGGAGTCTGATCTTGATCTATACCTCCAGCATAGATTTTGTTTGAAGTAAAGGGGATAAGAAAATCAAAAGCAGTTTTACAGCTATATCATGAATTCAACTGCTTCAGGCTTTAGACCGTTAAATATATAAATATAAATAAAATTGGAGAGAGGCGGGAGGAATTTTATGGTAGATTGGTCCCTTCCACTTCAGTACTTTTATATGAATAAACAGGGCTTAATGCCCACTATCAACCAGAGGTAAACATTTCGGAAATAAAATTACAGGCAAATTTCATTAACAAATTTCAAGGTACATGTATGTATATTATATTGCATAAAGGTTCATTATAAAACTCGAATTAAGTTGCCTACTTTGATTCTAACGTTAGGATAAATATTTTCTGCTATAGACTGGAACATTGACAGATTTTTATGTAACACAATGTGAAACTCGCGATAGAATCCATACTTTTAAAAGGTATGGGTTGAATTTATCTAAATTTTGGCTCTCAAATTGTTAACTTTTGGTTGCAAGCAAGCCTTTAAAGATCTTGTCGCTGTGATTAGATATTTTTGCTGACTGAAGCTGTTTGGTATACTAATTCAGCAAATTCCAGTCTATAATTTTCGAAGCTAAGAAGTACATGTATAACATTATCCTATTTTTTTTGTACATGTATAAGGCTCTTTAAGTTAAGCTCCGCGCTAAGAAGTATAACATTATCTTTATTTTATAAGGTTACACAAGTTAACCCTTGTCCTGCAACTAGCGACAAATAGATGACTTTGCGGAGGGTGTACAGAAAGATCACATACACATACGTGCAGTCTGACCTTCTTCTACATCCTCCGCAGCTTTGTCACTAATTTGATTAATATAAGCCAAACCCAAAGCCCGTACATTAAGCAAAACATTTTTTGTGAAATCATCAATATTTATTTGGCAGGATATGAATTAAGCTCTGCAATAGGAAGTTTCTTTAAAATAGACACACAATCTGATCATCATCATCATCATCATCAGCAGCAGCAGCAGCAGCTGCAGCAGCAGAAGCATCATGATTCAACTGGAGAGAGAGAAAAACAATGTGTAATCTTCACCTACCTGTCACATATTCTCCGAGAAAAGCTGCTACTGTTACGCAAAATAAAACAGGAATTCCGATCACGTATAAAAGATTACAAGATTCTTACTCCTGCTGGGACAGAACACATTTAACGTCAACGTTTTCTTATCTGTATTCATCGAAGGATCAAAATTTCTATTGCAGCTTGAAAATATATCACAAACGAGTACACTTACACAGACATATATCTTTTTCAATGGATATAGTGTGAAAAGATTTTAGTACGGGTCGCTACCCTTTAAAAAAGCTTTAAAAGTTTCATTTAACCCTTTTCTGAATGAGCAGCTGAAATTAGTACTAGATACACAAAAAACAACTATTACAAAAATCCCCGGTTTAGAAGAAAACATATAGAACAAGAGTACCATGATGTTCCTACATCGCTAACCTGAGTTTTAGTCATTCGAGAAGTCCAGAATGAGATGCAACATCCCAAATACTAGTATCAAAGCTCTAGGCCTTTTAGTTTCAGACAAAAAACATTTTTAAAGTTTGTTCTATATATACAATTTGGCCCAAATTTGTGATCCCTGGAGTTAATGGGTTAATTCAGTTCTTTTAACAACGTTGGTAGAGCTTCACCAAAGAAACACGCCTGTCAAGTTTCAGCATGATTGGTTTAGGGGGAGAAGATGTCTAAAGGCAATTGTGGTCAGACAGACGCCAGACAACGACAAATCACGATACCTCACCTTAGCACTTAATGCCCAGGTGAGCTAACAAATAGCCATTATCTGTGGCTTGTGACAAACAACATAAAGATAAAGTTTCATAACATTTTGTACTGTAGTAAAAGAGATATTAATCCATGGTGAAAATATATGTGAATGCTCCTTTTTCCATGACACGAATTTGATTAAAAAAAAAAAAGCTAAAATAATGATATTGGTGAACTATCATAAGGAACACACGTGCAAAGTTTCATAAATTTCGTCAAGGATTTTGAGTTGAAGATATATTGATCCTTGACAGAAATATACATGGATCCCCTTTTTCACTATGCCACTATATTTGATATAAAAATAAAAACAAGAAAGGAAAAACGGCAAACATCATAAGGAACACCTGTATGAATTTGTATTAGTTCTTGGAACGCAATTTAAGAGAAATCTTTCCTAACAGACAGACAAACAGATAGTCATTGGTCCATGATTAAAGTAAACAGTTAGCCCCCTGTTTTCTAGACATGGCATTTCATGAAATAAAAACAAATAACTATTGTCTGTAGCTTTTGATAAACAATATATACGATAAATATATTCATGTATATGTACATGAAGTTTCATGACAGTTTTTCCTGTAGTTAGAGATACTGGTCTTCAATGAAAATATACGTCAAGCCCCCTTTTTCCATGACCGTGCAATTAAAAATCAAGGGTATAGAACTGGGATGTTGCATGGTCATTCTGGGTAAAACTTCTTGTCCTGTATTTCCTAATCAATGGTGGTTGATAGATGTTACAAGTTCGATGTAATAATTCTGTATAGTTTTCAAAATAAGACCAAAGACATAGTTTTGCTTTATATACCTTAATGTGCTACATTGTGACCCCACGGGCACCATTTGAACAAACTTGGTAGAGGTTCACCAGGACATGATCCATATAAATTATCAAAACTCTTAGCTTTCTGGTTTCTGACAAGAAGATTTTCAGAGTTTCGGAGAAGTCTACTAGAAGATACTACATACCAAACATCAAAGCTTTGGGTTTTCTTGTTTCTGACATTTTTTCTAAAGATGTTGTGAATTTCCCTTTTTTTGTTGACATGGCAACCAAAAGTTTATGAGCTAGTTGAATTCTTTCAACAACTTTGGTAGAAATTCACCCAACGAATATGCCTGCCAAGTTTCAACATGATTGGACCGTCAGTTTAGCAGGAGATGTTTGAAGGACTTGTGGACAGATGGGTCAACCCTAGACAATGGCCTATCACAATACCTCACCTAAGCGCTTCGTGTTTGTTTCTAGGGGCACTTGCTTGTAACGAGCATTGGTCCTTTTTTCCAGTGTTTTTAAAATAAGCCATGATTTATGAAAAGGGGGTTCATGCGTTTACCATTAGTATCGACCAGGCTTACCTGGGTCGAAACATTTTGCTTTCGGTCAATTGTCTGCATGGACCAGTGTACCTCATAATTTAGCAGGCATTTGTACGAAACGGATTTAAGAGGTGTATAATACTGTGATGACTTACTCATGCACCACGGATATGGATTAAGCCTCCTTTTGCCATAGCATAGCTCACGTACATGTACATGTAGATCTAGCAAATGTGAATACATGTATATAAATTATTATGAGATATGTATGGTTTAACCCATTACCTCATATGAAATAATTTGATATCTGTTCAACCCGTCACTTTATATACCTACAAATTTGACAATTGACAATGAGACAGTCTTGAAAGAAAGGACGATCTCGTTTTCCTATGATAGGGAAACATTTCCGGAAGATGTGCAAGCACTTGCTTAAAAATAGTAATCGTTATCACCGACAATGTTTTTGAAAAAAAGAAGGAAACAACTGACCACAGAATGGACGTGAACATTCAAGGCGTTAAAACCAGTCATAAAAACCGAGATCATAAAAGTATAATTCATACACATTTTAAAAGCTTAGTGAGAAAGTTTTATTTTTATTGTTATATAAGTTTTTCTTTTTACCCCACCTTTTCCCGTTTCTCAGAAGAAATTACCCAAAAGGCTACTAAGCGCGATTCAATCGCCTTTTGCAGACAGTGCAGATGAAGATTAGACTGCACAGAACATGCATCTACAATGTCCGATGAGGTGATATATTCCTGGAAAAATAAGATAGAGATTGATTAACTTTTTTTCGGCGTTTTACTACCGGCTTGAAAGTTTTTATTGAAATTCTTTAACAGTTTCAGAATTAACATTGAGTCCATAAAAAGAACTTAGTTGCTTTGATTCATATAGTGGGATAGGCTACACATGTGCAATCTTTAAAGGCCAGACTAGGGACGGAGGGTAACTAAAAGCTCATGCCAGTATACCTTCGAAAAGAAGGCAACAGTTCAAAAACGATTTGAAAGGCTTAAATGCAAGGACAGACAATTATAATATATCGTACAAAGATGCCTGAGAAGTAGATTTTACTCAACTATCTGTCCGAGGTCGGTACCATTCTTATCGAGTCCTCAAAAAGCTGTAAAAACTGTAAGTTCAGATAAAAGTTAAAGAAAAAAAAAAGACTTGCATAACAGCGTATTTTGAAAACATTAAAGTTCAAAACAACTCGTCGATTAAATCGAACTTGTAAAGCTGCTAAAATAATGGAAATACAACCTCGTATGCTTGAGAATAATTATTTATTGACGACGGCGAATGCAATAGCAATAAAAGAAGCAATTATAATAACAGCATTCAATTTAAATGAAACACAATGTGGGAATCCATTTGTGACTCGTTGTTTTATATACTTGTGCTGCACTTGAACAAAAGGGGATTTTAATGCACCTTCGTGTTGCATTACTCCATGTAAGTTACGGTATCTCGTGAAAAGGATCCATTTTGTCTAAAGACCAACAGAGTGATTGCGTAGAATCGCTCTTCGAAAATTTACCAAGAGCAAAAAGTTTTGACCCAGGTCAGCCTGCGCGGACTGCGCAGGCTGACCTGGGTCGAAAGGTTTTGCAGATGCATTAAACCACCTTTTTCACAGAACACGGCCCAAATATTATAAAGTTCCTGCTCCTGTCGACGGCTGTATATTGCAATAGCGATGTATCTCAAATAATGTTCAAAACACATTAAACATTATACAATCAAATACACACAGTGCCTCTCTAATCCATCATGAGCATTGAGTCTGATTACTTTTAATAATTTCATCCAACAAGCGAATAAGTGATGACTATGTCCGCTTGTAATATCTATTTATCTCGATAAGACGTTAGTATCTCTACTGTTTGAAATCAGTATCAACATTTATCTCAAGTCTCATGTATACGTTTCTCCTCGAAAAAAAAAATGTTATCATGCACCGATCAATCAACAACATACTTTTACACGAGAAATGATTAGTATGTTAAAGTTTCCAACACAAAACCCGCACTAAAATAGCTTGTTTTTGCCATTTAATCCGAAGTTGCAACCATATAGAAGCAAACAGCGGTTGAAAAAACGACGCTGGCACAATTTATTATAAAAAGTATGAAATCAATGGTACGAACGGCCACGGGCCAGTTGATTTCTTTCAGCGTCTCAGACAGAGCTGATTTCTCTTGCACAGATATTTCTTTGAAGGCGACGCTCTTTTCTTGACTGTTTCTCAAAGTCTCGTCAAATTCCTGCAAGACAATGTCTTTGACTGTCCCCTTCCGCTTTTCTTCATACGGTTCTACTTTAGGCTTTCCTCGCATACTCGTTCCGTTACACGACAAACTCTCTGTGAAATAAACAAACTTGACCATCCATGGTGGCACATCAGTCTCTTTCGCACTAAGTCTAATCGTGATCAAAGCCATCAACGTAATTATTGTGCTCTGGAGAGTCTGAATCATGACGTAAATAGAAAATATGCCGACTGTATCCGAAGAAGCTGGTAAAGTAGTCGACACGACTGTCAAAAACACGACCAACGACAAGAAAACTGTGATAGCATAACCTGATCTTTCGCCGCTCTCACACGGTAGTATAAATACGAACACATTCAGTACCGCCAACATTACTATCGGCATGATTATGGTCAACAAGACGTGCAGAGGCTTTCTCTTCATCTTGATAGTAAACTTGATGGCAGCCTCGCCCTCCACTAATTCCGAGGACCAGTCCGAATCGAGAATCGTCCATAATGGATTTTCTACGTACTGGTCTAGGTTGATACCTCTTGATCCACCGACCATCTGAACCTATAAATAGACCAAGTAGTATCATTTCATAGATGTAGGATCAATGCATATATTTTGTCAGCGTCATAGAACGAGAATATTATCATAGTTTGACATACTCTTGTACCTTATAAATACAGCTATTCCATGAGTAACTTTGTCTGTCTGATCTACGGCAAGTAGACGGGCTACTAAAATTGATGTCTGGGGCCACGAATCATACTGGTGAAAGATACGCAAAGCAGAGTAGCGTTACTCTGTTCGTATCATTTACAGCTTTAATTTGTCTCATCTTTATTATCTGGTATATTGTTTTTTATATTATATATCAAAAATGTCGTTTTTGAAATTTTACCTGAGCTTTCGAATAACTCCAGGCCACAAAAATCAAATGACATGTCTGTGCATCGAAGGGAAAGTTTGTAGTATCAACATGACAAGATGACTGAAATACCTGCAAAGAGAAATCTACCCATTTTACCCGAAAGAGTAAGTGGTCTACTCCTATATTTCATGAAATCAATGTGTCGATATATTTGTAGACAATAGGAAGTTATTTCAATAATAATTTAGGCTCCATATCATGGATTTTGCTCGGCAATTTTAGGTTGATAACACAAGAAATGTACAGAATGAATGTTGTTCCAAATAGTGCAAGTTTTGCATTACGTTATTTACCACATCATCTTTCATTCTGTAAAGTATTAGTTGCACGGTCAGGTGGCAAGGTACATGGAAACTTGTTCACAGGTATGGCGAATCATGTGGCCCCCAACCGGAGGCGACCACGAATTTATTATACTGCAAAGTTTTTTACCGTTCCAAACTGTATTCAGTGAAATTTTATTGTTTTTTTATGCGTTGTCTGCGCATGCCATAGTCCTCGAAGATTCGACCTGTTTTATATGACGCATCACTCCCCTTATATTCGGGGGATTATAGTAATACGTGCTATAAAGTAGTAGCTGGGAAAATGGCTTCTATCAATAAGTTTGAGGAAAAATCAGGCCTGTTTTAGATCCAGATTTCTCTAGACTGCTAGACATACCTGAATGAATCGTACCAGGTAGGCCTTCTCACTTGCGTTTTATTGAGTAAACGCGTATTTCAGTTTGGAGTTCAAAGTAATGGTTGTGGTGTAGATAAGTAGTCCGGTTCTGTACACAAATGCCCAAATTAAATACATATGTATTTATAGAATGCTTTCTAGCGGGAGATAATGCTAATTTATGGTGTCACAAATTATATACCCTGACGAAATAGAATTTCCTGTCATAGTGTTCCAATTCTATGAAAATTGACGTCACTGAACAATGGCGTCACTGAAACCTAGGTAAAACGTGCAGTTTGGTGCGTAACTTGATGAAGTCAATGCGATAGACATTAAATGAATTCTTTTTCAAGAGTGGAGCTAAACAACCTCAAGGTGTGTGATTATGCTTTTAATGATTTTTGGCAAAAGTAACCGACCAGTGGTAGCCTTAAAAGGCCATTAGGTTATCCTTTTAACATTAAGTGTGTAAGACCTTAGACTTCTCAAGTCTTCACAACTTGCTTGTCATAAAATTTTGTCCTGTAGTAAAAGAGATATTAATCCATAATGAAAATATAATTATGTAAATGCTCCTTTTTCCATAACACGACATTTGATTACAAAAGTTAAAATAATGATATTGGTGAACTATCCTATGGAACAGATGTACAAAGTTTCATGAATTTCGTCAAGAATTTTGAGTTGAAGATATATTGATCCTTTACAGGAATATACACGAAGCCCCTTTTTCCTATTACACCCTTACACCCTATTTGATTAAAAAAAACAACCCCGGCAAACATCATAAGGAACACCTGCATGAATTTCTATTAGTTCTTGGCATGGAATTTAATACTGATATCTGTCCTAACAGACAGACAAACAGATAGAATGGCTCGTTTTAACCCCGTGCATTTGGTTTAGAATTAAACGATAGTACATGTAACTTATTCTTTATTTTCAAAAATAATTATTTCATTATTTCCGCTTTAATGACAACCATTAAAGAAACTAGTTATAATATAGTGCATACTACTCAGTATGTTTGTCTCTCATGGGGCTCGTATCGATCGACGTCGCCATTTTGGAACTGCTTTGACGTGGATTTTGCCTGTTAACAGGAATATTTCATGGGACATATTATTCAATCAGATCGCGAGAAATTTCTTTACACTGTAATAATTCTTGCGTTATTACACCCCCCACCGCCAAAAAATCTGAAGCAAAATCCATAGCGCTTATTGTGACTTAAAGACGCTTCTAAGCTCTGGTGCGGAATTTCTTCCTTTCTTCTGAATCTGTTTTGGATACTGGTCAACATGTTTATTTTTAATGGTATACATTTGCGTAGAAACACCAGCTGGTGTATCTAAAATAAAGACGATAGAACTGTCGCGATGCAAAAAAAGAATAAACAACCATATACCTGGAAAGGAAACCAGTTCACGCTACCGATACTTTCAACCTCAACGTTCAGACTGTCTGCGCCTAACTCCTGGTAGTCCAACACAGAGTTCTTCAAAGCAATATCCGGCCTCCAGACATCGTTCTAAATGTAAATTACGAGATCTTGAATCTTCGATAAATAACGTCCTTCCTAAACATGTGCTAATGAAATGGCTTTGTCGTTTAAATTCTTTTATTTAAACATACCATGAAACTATAGAAAGTTGAATTTAGTGGCTCAATAAAAGACGTAGATCTAGTACATTTAGATTAAAATTATACCATTTAAACGTTTGGATAGTATTTTGAAGATGTCAGTCTGTTATAGTGAGATCGGGCCATAAGAAAATTACTGGCAGAAGGAAAGAATTTTAAAGTAAGGCAAAAAGTAAACAAGAGACACCTACCAGGCAGGATTTACCATAGTTTTGAAATTAATTTCTCCGTCGGCGGCTAACTCTTGGGCCGACCGTAAAGTGACAATAAATTTAAGTGCATTTGAACGACTGCTTTGAATTTATATGTGGGCTTTAATGTTCCTTTTCATTAAATCTAGTCGAAATGTTTCAATTAAAGCCATTTTCCTGTTGAATTTAAACTTGTCTAATTGAGTATTCCTTTCAGTTACAAAGACAGGTCAGATTATTTTGTAGATCTCATACTCTGCAATGTTTATACCTTGAGTATAGACGTCATGTAAAGCTTTTAAGTTCGCTATATCATTGGTCCGTGTTCACCAACTATCATAAAAACATTCGTGATTGGTTTTGCAAGAATTTTCTGAGACTCAATAAGGTTTAAATAAATCTAGAATGATACCAGAAATGTAATTTAGAATGGTTGGTGGATAGATAAGTGACACTCCGTGCGATTTTGAGGACATTGTAAATTAAGATTAGACCTAACATAATCTGCAGTCTAATTTTTGATCTACACTGTCCTCTTATATGATAGTTATGATCATTTTCAAGCGAAAAGAACTTTGAAACTACAATACTAGACACAGAGATAGAACCACACAAAAACCAAGAAGTGGGAGGGTTGGTAGACCTGTGAAGACGACAAGAAACAGGAAAGCAAAGACAATTTCACAGAGAGAGAAATAGGACAGTTGATTGACTTAATTTCCAATTTCAATGATTACCTGTGGCCAATGATAAATATGGATTCCACCAAAATCGGACGGTGCCCAGGTTAGGTAATCATCAGTCCACGTGACCCATAGATAACCTGTTGTTATCAGTGTTTCTGATACTTCACTCAAGCTATTTATTGACAACAGAAAGAAATCGACAAACACCTCTGTAATGAAATAAAAACACCAAGATGAGTTGCTGTGGAAATAATCTGTGTTTGGGCTCGTGTACAAATACAGGAAAGAAAGGAAATTTAGCTGTACAAATCAGCATTTTTATTTTTACCAGAGCCATTAATCTTTAGAACCTTCTTTATGAGGTAATGTATCCATCCTTACATAGAAATTAAGATTTCATTGCATACGCAAGCATTTAATGGCCTAAATATATCGTAGGTCACTTAATACTTGCATCTGCACTACGATAAACACCATTCTGGTATTACTTCCTAGCATTACATAGTCCCCTACCGGCTGTAAATATCGCTGACACATATAGTTTGTGAAACTCTTTGGAGGAGAAAGAACGTATTTGATCCCCTTTCAGAATTATGGGCATCGTATCTGCCTTTGGATGCAATGCTTCTGTGAAAGCCAGATATATAGAATTATCCTTGTTAAGTTCACTGAAGAAGTTTTATTAAGACAAGAATTGTTTGCGAATCACAAATGCCCCATAAAAGCACATTTTCAGAAATATGACAATTACCTTGTGAGATGACATTGACCTTATCATCATCAGGTGTGTGCCAATGAGGGATACCAGCTTACTAAGTATAAGTGTTATAACATAAATACTTTGAAAATACAGAAAAATAACCATGGAAAGTTTTGAGGTTACGTTTTCATGATATGGGGTATTATTTTTTTTAACCATGCCCAAAGAGGTTTGGGATCAATGGCATATACCTACATGCACATACCAAACATGAGCATCGTAAGTAAAAAAGTCCGTTTTTTTTCGAGTTAAACTGGTCAAGTCCAAGGCCAGTAAGTTCCTCAAAAATCGTTGACCTGAACAAAAGTCGAACTCGATATGTAACTCATGTTGGTTGACTTACACATCGAAAACAGCTCAATATCTGCCAACGTTTTGGGGAAAAAAATATGGGAAACTGATTAGCCTACGGACTAATAAACTGACAGATGTACGGACAGAGTGCCAACCTAAAGTCCCTCTCGGCTTCCACGGTAGGAGACTATTAATCATCTAAAGGATCGTGATCAAAATTCAAAATTTTATGATGATTACCCTAAAAAGCAAAGAGGAATCTAAGCGTAGATCTTTGAATGTGATTAGACTTTTTTTAAAGGGGGAGAGGAATAAATAAAAAGGATCTCTCTGCATGTTGTGCACATTGTCTGTTCAGAGACTGGCTTAACTAAAATAGGCTAAGTATCAACCATTGCTCAAACTAAACACATTGGTCGCTTTTCAGGAGTAAACGATGCATTTTCAGACAGAACTGCAGCACTTAATAAAATAGACCCAAATTATTTTGACAAAATATAGTGCTTTACAAAAAATAAATACTCTGATGAAAGGGAAAAAGGCTTTTTTAATTTTGCATGAACCCATCAAATGAGAAAAAAAAAAAAAACATTTTCCAATGAAATCTCATTTTAAGTTTGTGGTAAACGTAACGTACAAGGCTCAGTTCGGTGAAATATGTTTGGGAAAAAAATGAAAAGTCATGCAGTGACTTTGTCTATTGTTGGTTTTTGTATATCCACTTCTTATTCACAATGGGGAACAAAAATCTGCTGGTCGCTGTAGGCATCCGGTCTACCTTACATCTGAAAAATTACCTAAAAATATAAGGTAAAAGACACTTTTGCCATTTCCTAGAAGAGTAATTGTGCAAATTTTAACTGTCTTGCGGATGCACAAAAATATAGCTGGATAAACCCACAGAATTATTTATGAACAGATACACGATTTGATGACAAGAGGGATAGGTGAAGGTACAAGAGGGATAGATGAAAGTACTTATAGACAAAATGTAAGCGGTAAGAGATTTCTGGACAGTGTAGGATTGGGTCCTTTATTATGACTTACCTTTTGGATCAGATTGATTAGCAGATGGAATAACCTTTCTATCATATTCATCGGTTAGAAAAAGTTTCCTCCGAAGTCTTTTAGCATCATTCCCTGTCTGGGAAAGACATCCAAAAATACTTGTCAACACAACAAAAATAACTATTAGGATCCTCATAATTCCTGGGAGCCTTAGATTTGCCTGTTGGAAATTCAGGAAGTCGTTACCTAAAACTTGCATAATATCACAAACAACATTGATATCGCGAATGTTTGAGGGTAAGACTTGTGTATCGCTTCATTTAGTTGATCGATGGAAATGTTTTGAGAAAGTAGTTTGGCATGTTTCTTTGCAAAGAGACTAGCCATTCACATTAATATGTCAATTCATTGCCATTGACTATATACTGTCATGCCTTAGACACGATATCAGCTTTTGGATGACCATTGATTGATACAAATGCACTTTAAGCTTTTAAATCCAATTTTCACATTTGTGACATTATTTGTACGTACACTTCCTTGTACAATTTGATGCGAACAAAGTAAATAACTTTTTTATTAAATGGTTTATTAGTTTTAGGAAAATACAAATGTATAAACAATAAAACGGTGTTATTAAATATCATCCAAAGTCTATGTATAACTTACTGGTAATTCATCACAACCGATAAACAGATCACTTATACTATTGTCTGTGTTGCATAATACCATTTTCATCAACTCAGCCATGAATAGCAAAGCATTTGCCATTGTAATGGAACTGTCATGAGTGTACACTCAACCCGTAATCATTCAAATGCAAATTTTTGCCCGCCCCCAATAGCACTTAAAAATATTGAGGATAAGAGATGGAACATTGCCTGTGGAGAGAAACTGTCCCGTTCTCTACAATACATTTTTATATCATGTAAAAAAGAACTTCTTACGTCTTCTTTTGTGTCTCTTGTTCTGACTGAAGCATATTAAGGAATAAATGAAAAAATACTTTTCTCTTTAACGGTGTATGAAACCTTCTCATCCACAAAAAAAGTGTTTATGAGACTTAAAGTCCAAAAGTTCAACAGAAACGTTCTTAGCTACAGCCTTGTGTTAATTCTTTATGAACTGTTTATTATCATTATCACTGATATAATTATTATTATTGTTATTATTACTATTATCAATTTTACATCTAAACCTGAAATGACAAGAAAACCGTATATTGCTGTTAAAACTCAGCAATACTTTGATCTGTATAATGGGTATTTGTAACAGCCTGTTCAGGCAATAACGATCAAAGTGATATAGCGTTTTAAACCTTTTAGGATGCATTCGCTAATTGGTGTTGTTTTCCAAGAACGACAGTTTTACAGTCATAAACATGTATTATTGATGTCTGTTTTTTAAGCGTGATTTCCAACACTTTTTTTTTAAATCATGGTTGCATTGCACAAGTATTCCTAAAACTAAAATGCTCTAAGTCCAAGACTTAAACTGGTAACTGGTAACGAAAGTAGCCAACAAAGAGCGTCTCGTCTTTTCGTAAGATGGCTTAGACATTCAAAATATAATTTGGTTCTTTAGTGTTTTTAACGTTAGCATTAACCTATATTTCCAAGGAATTTCTTCATTGCGCCAGACTATGAAAACGTAGGTTAAATCTTTGTCTTTTGTCAGTCTTTATGTACCTTCGCTATTCTTTTTTTCTTCAACAAAAACCAAAGTACCTCTTTACTATACGACAACTTGTGAAACTTGTCACATTTGAGAGCTTTAGAAGACGACAAATTAAATTTGGCTTACGCGTTGGAAAAAACAAAACCCATTTCTAGAGGTCGTCAAAAGTTGGGATTGTTTGGTGAAATGTTGCAAGAACTAAATGGATAGTGTAGCGGACCATTTTTAGTAAGATTGACTCCGGCTGGACTCACATTTTTTTCTGTATTGACCTATGGATATATTGACTGATTTCTTTTTTTATCCAAGGCAGCACGTTTGCTGATAAACCCTCAAATGCTAAATCATACCTACATGTAAGTAGATCTCTTATCTGATTCTCGCTTATGAAAGTTTTGTTCATAATGAATGTCTGCCTAGGTGATTGTGGTAGTCTGTTTAACAATAAAGTTATATCAGATACGGGTTTAGTTCATTAAACATAAAATTGCGAAATAAACAGAGTGCTATGGATGTGGTTAAGCAGACTCATTCGAGGGGTGATCAGAAATCTTGTTGGAGAGGTCATCAGACCTCTCCAACAGTGTTGAGTTTAAAAGGCAGACTGCCTCAGAAATTGCTGTCTAAATCCAATCTTTGTAGGGGAATTGTTCCGATACACAGTCTGTTTCGTCATGATTTTATAAAGAAATCGAAGTCTAAAAACTGAAATAGGAAATAGACGTGGTTTGTTTCTATATCACGAATTTCAACAAAATTGTAAGGATTTAATTGCATATTCCCTTTCCAACAATTTTAATTTTGTATTACAATCTTAAATCTTAACAAAAAGAAGAAAAAGAAAAAAGAATTTCGTTAAAAATAGAAACGAACACAGCGGAAAAAATCACGTGACCTTAAAACGCGGGAAGAAGGTCGTGTGACTTACATAAATTACAAGGACGGATGTATACGGAATCCTATTTTTGCCATCCACTTTGATGAATGTGTATTTACAACTGAACAGATTTCAACTACCCGTTTATTGTCTTGCTTGTTTCTTTACATATACCTAGATTAT
Organism: Tridacna crocea; assembly: GCA_943736015.1. NCBI lineage: Eukaryota > Metazoa > Mollusca > Bivalvia > Cardiida > Cardiidae > Tridacna > Tridacna crocea. Next base: position 33,500,972 of record OX031063.1, on the reverse strand, counting down.
ATTTAACCTAAAAGCATAAAAAGTATTAGAAAAAAATGATGTCGACCTCTCCTGGCTTCTTTTTTAAAGAAGCCACTTGTCGGAATATCGTTAAAACATATCGGTAAAAAAAAAAAAATTCAGTCAATATATCTATATGTCCAAACAGAAAAAAAGCGTGAGTCGATCCGGAGTCAATCTTGCTAAAAATTGTTTGCCACATTATCTATCAAGTTCTTGCAACATTTTACCTAAAAATCCAAAGTTTTGACGACCGCTAGAAATCGGTTTCGAAAACGTTTCGGGGAAAAATGCAACTGATCCGGGTCCGTATTCACCAACCATTCTTAAGAGCATTCTCAGTCTTATTCTTCAAAACTTTGTCAATGTGAAAGTAACATAACTTCTGATTGGCTAAACCATTTGGCTTAGCCAATCTGCATTTCTGTTACTTTCATAGTCGGGAAATCTTGAGGAATAAGACAAAGAACAATGGTTGGTGAATACAGTCGTCCCAACAAGTACCCCTTTTCCAAATTCCAACGTCCGAGCCTTATTTAATTTGTCGTCTTCGAAAGCTCTCAATTGTGGCAAGTTTAACAGATTGTTGTATAGTAAACAGGTAAATGTAATGGTTCTTGTTGAAAAACAAGGATAGCCAGGGTATGTAAAGACTGACAAAGAGACAAAAAATCAACCTACGTTTTCATAGTCTGGCGCAATACAGAAATTCTTTGGAAGTTTAGATTCATGCTATAAACACTATAGAACCAAGTTATATTTTGAATGTCTAAGCTAACTTATGAATGTACGAGAAGCTCTGTTTTGGCTAATTTCGTTACAAGTCTTATACTTATAGCATTTTAGTTTTAGGAATTCTTATGGAATGCAGTCATGATTGAAAAAACTGTTGGAAATTACACTTAGAAAACGGACATCAATAATAAATGTTTATGACTGTAAACCTGTCGTTCTTGGAAACCAATAAGCGTATGCATCTAAAAAGGTTTAAAACGCTATATCACTTTGATCGCTATTGCCATTAACAGCCTGTTCAAAATACCTTTATACAGATCAAAGTATTGCTGAGCTTTAATAGCATGCAATATTCGGTTTTGTTGTCATTTCAGGTTTAGATGTAAAATTGATAATAATATTAATAATAACAATAATAAATATAATAATAATATCAGTGATAATGGTAATAAGCAGTTCATAAAGAATTAACACAGGGCTGTCTCAAAGAGCGTTTCTAATGAACTGTTTGGACTTTAAGTCTCATAAACACCTTTTTATGTGGATGAGATGGTTTCGTAAACCGTTAAAGATATTTTCTTTCAGTTATTCCTTAATATGCCTCAGTCAGAACAAGAGACACAAAGGAAGATGTAAGAAAATTATTAGGTCTTTTTACATGGTATACTAGAGGCGGCAAAAATTTGCATTTGAATGATAACGGGTTGAGAGTAAACTCATGACAGTTCTATTGCAATGGCAAATGCTTTGCTAGGCGGGCAAAGTTTTGCATTTGAACGATAACGGGTTGAGAGTACACTCATGACAGTTCCATTACATTTCCCATTGTAATGGAACTGTCATGAGTGTACTCTCAACCCGTTATCATTCAAATGCAAATTTTTGCCGCCTCTAGTATACCATGTAAAAAGACCTAATAATTTTCTTACATCTTCCTTTGTGTTTCTTGTTCTGACTGAGGCATATTAAGGAATAACTGAAAAAAAAATCTTGCCATTCATGGTTGAGTTGATGAAAAGCTATTATGAAACAGAGACAATAGTATAAGTTATCTGTTCATCGGTTGTAATGAATTACCATTACTTATACGTAGACTTTGGATGATATTTATTAACACCGTTTTTGTTTATATTTTCCGAAAACTAATCATTCATTTAATCAAAAGGTCATTTACTTTGTTTGAATCAAGCTGTAAAAAGAAGTACACGTACAAATAATGTCACAAAAGGCCATATTTACTAATATTGCATCGTCTCAAAATCAGTCCGATTCAGGAAAATCAAATTTCTTGAGTGAAGGGTCCTCTAAAACATTTTCTATATATTTTTGATCTACGATAAATGCTCATCGAGTTTGACGAAAAACCTAATGATTACTTTCGGCTCAAATGAAATGTCGTCTGACATTTTTTCACCACTAATGGAGTATAAAATGTGATTAAAATGTCGTCAAACTTTCTGAAACATGCTTAAATATGAAGACATTTAAAAGCTAGTTTCACTTGCCAGATAATCAATGTTCATCTATGCAATTTTTGTTGTCCTATGCGAAGTGGTTTTCAAAATAACGGGGTCAACGTTCTTTCTGATCACCCCTCCATCAATGGCCAAGTAGTAAAACATATATTTTTTCGAAACCCTTGAAATAAGCAAGGGCACGAATGAAAAAGAAAAAAAAACTACAATCACACCAACTTAAGTGGTTTGTGGAAAGTGAAAGCAAAACGACATTTTTCATTCATTAAAAGATAGATTAATTGTGGCCCCGCATGAGCGGAAGCAATATATTTCCAATCGGTTTTGAAAAGTACCTATGGAGGTAGCAATATTGTTTACTCGTCTTCAAGTCATTTCGTAACTACATGTAGGTAATTTCTTACCTAGGCCATTTCGTACTGTTTTTGATCCTTTCGTATCCTCCTATTCTTTATATTTTGGTAATTTTTGTCCTCACTTCGATAATTTCGTACCCGCTTAGGTCATTTCATACCCAGTTTTAAATATCAATTTGATAATTTAGAACCTAGATTTAATACTATTTCTTGGGTTGTTTCTCGAATGACAACTGCTTTTGTACATAGCTCCAACTGAAGTTATGTTAAATATTGCCAAAGAATGGTTATGATTATGTCTTACCATTACTGGTTCTTTTTTTTTTGTAAGTTTTAAGCTGCATTCTAAGGATTGTTTAGGACTTCTCAGTTCATAGCTCACCTAGCTCTGCATCAATTTGCTTTTGTTAAGTTTGAAATGCTGTAATGTGCCTAATTTCAGAAACAACTGGTTTTCGACGCAATCGACATTATGTATCAATATTTTCTTGTTTTAAATTGACCAACTTCCTTTTTCTAAAAATCAAGCAAAAGACAAACAGACAAACATCTAAGGGAACAGAAACTTTGTGTTGTCAAGAGTGGAAAATATTTTTTAAAGATGAGCAAAGTTAGCACAAGTACATGTAAATAACGGTGTGTCACATACATGGTTCGACCTATCTTAGCTAAACAACAGACATTGAATTGTTGACCAAAGTTCGTCACCACAAAGAGACAGCCTAAAATTAAAGCAGCAAATCGCATCCCTGGAAAACTAGTTAACCAGTAAGGTCAGTTTTGAAAAAGAACATACTTGTATTATATCAGTGACGTTACGGTTTCTTTACAAAAAAAAAGAAAAAAAATGCTAGAAATCACAGGAGTTAGACACTTTAGTTCAGACGGCTTTTCCAGTACTTTGATTGTAGTAATAAAACATTTGCTATCATAATTAGCTCATTTTTAGAGAAAAACAGAATAATTTTGAATCATTTTGTACTTGCATACAATATTGAGGTTCTTCTGGCTTAACGTTATACATTACAGAGTTGAGGCAATGGTTGCACCTACAATGAATGTAATTTTGACCAGTCAGAATTTTGGCTTAAAATCCATATGTCTCAAACGAAATACATTCATCTTAAGCCTGTTTCACATCAACCTTACGACAGCCGTACGGGAACATTTTTGACAAAACGCAGGACTTCGCGCGGACTCCGCAAGACTTTCGTACGAATTCCAAACGCCGTAGACGTCGCAAGCTAGTTTTTCAACATGCTCATTTTCTTTGCGATTTCTTTGCGATTTTTGACTTCGCACGGCAACTGTACGATTGCCACACGGCAGCCGTACAGTTACCTTGAGACCATCGCATATCAATCGTGCGGTTTTATACTTGCGTTTGTCTTGCGAAGACTGCACGATGATCGCATGAACATCTCGTGGCTGTCTTGCGAATGCCTTGCGTTTGGTGAAAGTCTGTCTGAAGACTACTGCGGAACGTACGAACAACGTATTGATTCGCACGGCTGCCCCGCAAATGCGAAAACTTAGCGTCATCCCTCCTCTTTTAAAAAGTTTTATGTCATGTTCGTCATCAGTCGCTGTCGAGATTTCAGGAAGAGAAGGCCATGCCTAAGAAACAAAGATCTCAAAAGGGAAAGGGGAAGGCTACGGTTGCTGAACTTCCCATTGAACTCGATTAAACCGAGGTACCACCACCCCAGGGTTCAGATGAAGAAAGTAAGCTTGTTCAAGAGTGACAAATATGCCTTTAGAATAAAATAGAACCGTCCCGTTATTCATCTGCGAGTATCCTGTTCATGGCTGCAATACGCAACCTGGATAGCCGAAGTTAACTCTGTGAAGGCCTTCTGCAGAATGAGAATGCTGCTGCTCACCATTGTGTCTATATATATCTAAATCTGGACAAGAGGAGATAATTCTTCCTCCTTAAGGCGATCGCACGAACACCGTACAGCTGTCTTGCAAATTAGTGCTTGCCGTGCGGTGGTCGTACGAAGTTTTGAAAATTCTTACAGCAGTCTTGCGGGTGCCTTCAGAATTTGTGCGGCAGCCCTAAGATAACCACATGACAGCCGTGCGAACACGTCGCTTTGTTTTTTTAGTACGTTCAACCTGCGGACACCCTACAGTTCGTGAGTCAGCCGTACGAACAACGTACGGAGATCGCTTTGCAAATTTGCAGTATGTGCGACGGGTACGAATAGGTAGCGATTGTGTTTGCGGCGGAAATCGTACGACGAAAAAATCGCAAGGCTGATGTGAAACAGGCTTTAGACATGGCTATTTAGGAGTATTCATCAAAGTCAATGTGTATTTAGCTTGTCATACCGCAAGCAGAACATGAAGTCGAACGAAATCAAGTATTTGTGACCCATCACGCAAAAAGGGACCACCTGGGAATTCTGTACATCAATTAGATGAAAACAAATGAACGATAGTGCAAGTCAAATTTTAGTTGATAATTCAAAAATGATTGTACAGTAAGGTGGACTGACCAGGTTTCATACAGAAAATATCATAGAAGCCAAAACCGTCTACCCTGGTCAGCCTGCGCAGAACTGGTGTATGTTCAGAGAAAACAAGTTGGGTGCTTCCCCAGATCTGTCTGAAGACTGTCGGAAATTGTTAACCCTTTACCAGACGACAACATTTTAGACTGGTCCAGATTGAAAGCACTTGCAGACTACAAAATAACCGTAACTCAAAAATTGAAATTTGTTTCCAGCAGGGTAGAAAACATTGTGGGAAAAGGAGAAAATGCTGGTTACCAGCATTTTCTCCTTTTCCCACAATGTTTTCAAAAGCTTACTCCTTCAGAAGTGTTAAAAGGCGTCATTGTGTGGTAAAGAGTTAAAGAAGGAATACACTTAATGCATTAGGAAAACACATGTAGTGTTGGATGGAAAACCAGCAATTAAAATCCAATACAATTTCAGGCGACAGAGAAATCAACACAAATGTCATTTAGGTAGCGACATGCATTCTGAAGAGAAGGGAGGGAGTTAAAATACTTTGGACCTGAATGTTATTCAAGGTGCGTACCATTACACGTAGCACAAAAAAAAAACACAAAAAAAAAAACGTTTACCCATTTCGACAGTAAATCTCTTAAGGAATAATTGGAATACAATGCACTGTCATAATACGCTTATATACTTAAAACTATAAAGGAATTCAGGACACTGGATGACGTTGGTGTTCATCTTGAAAAAGCTCCTTTTAGTAACTCTGTAACTAAATGCAGACACAATTGGTTTGCAAATCAGTCTATGTCCCAAATTATGTGAGTCATAATACGCTTATATACTTAAAACTACAAAGGAATTCAGGACACTGGATGACGTTGGTGTTCATCTTGAAAAAGCTCCTTTTAGTAACTCTGTACTAAACGCAGACACAATTGGTTTGCAAATCAGTCTATGTCCCAAAATATGTGAGTCATGCTCTGTGAAAAGCTGACTGTGCGGACTGCGCAGGCTGGCCTGGATCGAAACGTTTTGTGTTTGATTTTCTTTTATTCTTGCCAAAACACCATTCTAATCAGAATTCGGTCGTTTTTTAGACATAAAGGATTCATGTTATATAACTATTTGCTTGCTGGACGAAGATGCAATAAACTGTTTTTTCAGCTTATTTAACTTAATAACTTGGCATTTTGAAAATATCTGTTTTCCGTTGGTAACCTGTTTACACTAAATACAAGGAATGGTGCCTTTATAAAACATGCAAAAGACATAAACATAATCATTGTGTGGACGGATGGAAAATATTATTCATAAACATGCAATATCAGGTGTCATAATCGATGTTTCTGAAAAGATTATTTATTACCTTTGTATTCAGAGCTTGCTGTTATTCAATCAATCTAAAGCGTTAGAGAAACATTTCAAAATTTATGAAACTGATTGTTAGTGAAAAATATTCTGAACTGCCACACGTACTGTATTGTTTAAAAGTTTCTGGACAATAATGCGACAAAAAACAGGTTATACAAACTAATGGTGTTTGTGCATAAAATATACCCATAAACATCCTGTTAACACCCGTTATATATAAAAACAATCATCAATACAGTAGCTTACGAGACTTTAAGATGTACATGGTGTGGAGAGCTTAGTTGTTTGTACGATCTGTAATTCACTAACATCCTGAAACAAAAAAAGCTACCTTTACAAAATCGTCATGTAGCGCCATATTTTCGATATCGTCGGTTCACTTTAAAAACCTCGTAACTACTGCTCCTGTTTCCAGCTTTAGTTACGAGGTTTTTGAAGTAAACCGACGATATGTTATGGAACCCGGTCCTGTCTTCCGGTGGCACATTTGGTCCTAGTTGGTACTCCGGCGTAGGATATGAAGTGTATATTGCATGTGTTCTTGTTGAGGCTGTATTAATGAGTGGACAAAAAGCCCATATTAAGAAATTGAAATACATTTGAGACGTGCCTTGGGAGAGGGGGGGTGCTTAATGGATCTCTGTAATTATGCATTAATAACAATCATTTTATGAAACAATCTTCTAAATTGTGATGGAAATATGGTTTTTGGATATGCAGAAAGTTCAACGACTCATATCTGGCTGCACAGATTGCGCATGCTAAGATGGGTCTAAACTTTTAAAATTTTGTCTTCTTCCTACAGAGTATGACTCATTAGCTAACTTATCTATTAAAGGTGGGTATTTAGAATTTTCATATCACTCCAAATTAAAAAATATATATGTCGCTGAAATTTATGTGAAAAAACAATACAAATCATCAGTAATCAAGATTCATAAAATTACGAAAAAAAATTGTTTTGGTGGTATTCTCTTAAAAGGCTACGTAGCCTTTTAAGCTATTTTTAGATTTCCCGCCAAAATAAAAAAAGCATTGTGGGAATGTTAAATGACTTGCACGTGACTAATGACTATTAAATTCCATAACATAACAAACATGTAATTATTTTCCATAATGTCTAGAACTTCGGATGCTATGTTTGAAGCTTCGTCTGTATATTTCTGGTATGTAAATGAGCGAGTTACTCATGTAAAAATAGACCGTGTTTCCCTTCAGTGTCGACCTGGGCTGTAGTAAATCTCTAATTTATGTAGTTGTTGGGTGATTTTCGTCTACTGGGATTTAATGAATGAAAATTAGAAGGCTTTGGAAGTATATGGATGAATTTTTTGTATTTTTGTAAAATTTTCGTTCCAAGATCTGAAGGGCCACCTTTAAGTGAATCTTTTTTTAAACCTGAAGAATGCGCTCATACTGTCTTCAGTAGGTCTTTCAGACAAGCACAGGGGTCAAACATGGATTTGATTTTCTACACCTATTGTTTTGATCTTTTATTCGTAATTTTACTGGAGAAAATCGAGAACCAAAACAAACTAGGTATAGAACTAAAGGTTTGAAAGCCAAGCCACCCGTAATAAATAACCGTTTTCCCATGGGCGCAAAATGATCACGACATTTGAATAATGTCTGGATATAGTTGACAGCGCATGATATCAGTTTACCATTAGAGGAAAAAACTTTAATCCAGACCCAATTGAAAGCATATTCAGAACACAAATCTGCTCAAATAATAATTTCTCTCTGTGATAGGGTAGAAAACATTGTGAAAAAAAGAGAAAATTCTGGTTAACCTATCACAGAGAGAAATCATTATTTCTCTTTTCTCTTTCGTTGTCGTTAGGACTCGGAATTATGTGGTAAAGAGTTTTAAGTCTCCCTTTTTGCCACAAACTTCCAACGCGAAAGCATTGTCAAACGACATAATATTACTATGACAATTATGACGATCTAAAGGATGAAAAGCAAGCTGGGAAAAAGACCGCATGTTACATGATGAATATCAGTTGTGTTTGCCTACAGCGTTTTTAATGGGTCCTTTCTCATGCTCGTAGATAAACGCTGTCCTTTGGTTAAGTGTTCATATGAATTGAAAATTAATCATAGCATTGGCGTAATTAGGTTTTGATGCTGTTCCCTTATCTGATTTGAATGTTTTATTCACCTATTCCCCTTCTTGTCACCTTCAACGTAGAAAGTGTGGCAATTTGAAACATAGGTGAAAAATGAAGAAATTTCTTAATCTAAGCAAATTCTGAAGTTGTCGTATTAATTTCTGATTTTTTTTCAGAGACTTCGTATCTTTCGTTCCTATAGTTCTATATTTCTTCACGAACCGATCATTACAAAAAGACAAAATTGTAATAAAACTCACAGACAACATATTTTGTAAACGCAATATCATTCGGTAAAACTTAAGAATATAGTATCCTGTTTCAGAAATAGAAAAAGAAGACAATACCGACAAGTTTGAAAGCATTTAATTCTTAGGCTCGTAAGCGGGACTGACAGATCTTTTGCGGACGAAAGTACATCAAAATCAGCCTGCACAGAACTTGCTACTGATCTTGGATCAGCAGTCCGATAAGGAAATATCTATTCCAAAAAATTACCATTGAAATAGCAATTTTTTTTTACATACTGTCTTACTTATTATCGGCGTGAAAAGTTTCAGTCCACTTTCGAAGCAGGATAAGGTTTGAAAGATTGATGAAATAGATAGGAACAAGAAGCAATCAAACATGTAGGAAACTGAGGTCAGTCATAATAAATGAATCATGTCAGTGACACGGATCTTCCAGGGAAACCGTAATTTGTTACCCATTCCATGACAATGCCAACTTCATCCTCTACTCAGATGAAAATCCTACACTCAGTACAACACGACATTGCTCTGTGCAAATATTCTGTATGTTTCCTATACAATGTAGACAACGTATAGAGCTTCTGATAGGAGGGAGTGATGGTATTCTAAATCCACTATATCTCTTCCAAAACCTATGTTATGCCTTTATGTGTACTCATTAGAATCGTCTCGATGAGAAAATCCTAACGAGTATCCATAACATAGGTTTTAGCGCAGAATTAAACATTTAGAAATCAAAATTACTCCTTCTTTATGGAGCTCTGGGGCTGTATTCACCAACCATTCTTAAGAATATTCTTAGTCTTATTCTCCAGAATTTTCTACATTTGAAAGTAACACACCTTCTGATTGGCTAAACCATTCGGTTTAGCCAATCAGAAGTTGTGTTACTTACACATAGAGAAAATCTTGGAGAATAAGACTAAGAATATTCTCAAGAATGGTTGGTGAATACGGGCCCTGATGCACATTAGGAAAAAAAAGATTGCTGTACATTGAATTGTAAAATTCACAATATTCTTAAAGCATCCTTTTAACTTGAAAAGTAAAAGCATGTACAGTAAGCTATAGATAGCAAACGTATACCATGTTTCCAAAATTGACAGGAGGGCATTACTTAGGATGTACCTTGTTGGTTTACCGAAATTATTGTGTTGATTTTCTTTGCTCTTCTACTTTATTTTTAAGTATGGCTTAGCTGTCCAGTTAACTTTGTGACGGGTTGATTAAGAGACTGACTCTTCACTTTATTACCCAGATGAATTTCCTATTTAAAAAAAAATGGAAACTATCAATAATTCATTAAAATGGCGCAAATAAAATGCTTGACTGGAAGCAGGAGTCACCTTACGTCAAGGGCAACAAAATTGATATATATTTTTTTTAATTCATATCCAAAGCGCCTTTCTTGTAAGTACGAGGTTGGCTATAGACTTTATATATTCAGAGAAAGGAGTATATCACAGCTTCATTTACTACCATCGGAAATTCATAATCGGTGAGCTAATTAGAGTCTTAGTATCTTTTGCTATTTCTTTCAGCTATAACAATACAAATGAGCCGTGCTCTGTGAAAGGGGAACTTCGTGCATTTTCAAAACGTAGCTCCCATGTCAAGTCGGTGCAGTCTGCGACTTGATTATGGAGTAGAATAGTCCTTAGACAAGTAAAAAAATTACAATTGGCAAAACGTTCTCTGTATGTGCTGTGATAATGAACAATGAACGTGAAAACAGAAAGAAAAATAACTTTAGCTAATACCTTAAGAACTAGATAATGGTGAACAAATAATCAGCGGATGTATAATGAAATAGAATATTTAAGTCTGTGTGAATGAATCGTTCGAAGATGGAAATATGGCAGTAAGAAAAAATGCTATCAAAACATTATACATGTAAATGCATACTTTCCGATTGGGGCCGAATTTAAAGATTGCTTGCCATTCTAATATTAGGTGTAATTTTTACTAAAAAAAGAAATAGCCTTGACATCCAGAATTTGAACAAAACTTAAAATGGCTGATGTTTACAACGAGACATCTTTATGAAAAGAAATATATATGTTAAACCCGTTACGTCCGCGTTATAAAGACAGTTTGCCCCTTTTGAAGCATATTTTATTGTTTAAGTAATGAATTCAAGCTTTATAAAATTTATGTCGGTTATTCCTAATTTACTGAGGTATTTCTCTGTCGTATTATCGTCTCCATATTATTTCCAGCAGGTAACGAGACTAATAAGAGTTTGTAAAAGGCAGCGTATCCAGGATGGGATTTGTGCCAAATCTGCTACTTTTCACAATCTGTATTGCACGTGCCAACTGCCAGACCGGTAATGATGCGAAGAATTTGACAGATCATCTGTTTAGCGAGTATGACAACAGGATAAGACCTAAACAAATACAAACGGAAGCTACAGGTTAAAAGTTTGCTTATTATATGCGAATTAAATAGCTGCGGATAATTTGTTTAAAAAAAAGTATACCTTTTATAGATCATTCAGATTTCACTATTATTTCGATCTTGTGCACCTACATGTATTGCATTTTTCGGACATTCTGGGCTTCTAAGCTATTATACTCTTATGTAAATGTCAGTAAAATCGATGAAGTGACCCATTCTCAAAATGTACGTCATCAAACATCGGAACCAATATTGACACTTTAACCTGTTTTGTATTGTCTATTTCGTCAAATATATTTAATTTCTATCAATTGTAAAGTAACATCTCCAAACAGCAACAGTCACTTCCGATGACCGCTTTCTGGAATCCTTACCAGTTCTCTTACCTTGATGTAGGTAATTTAAATTTCGACTCTGCTCATACTGATATAGTACTTCAAAGATGAATACCCACATCGACACAGCAGAGAAATACCCAAGTCAACGTTCGATACGGCCTTTTTTAGCTATCTCAATGTGAAAAGACTACTTACCTGTCGTCACGTTCTGGATCCTTCAGATGCAGATAGAAAAAGTGCCTTCATAAACTGATTGTTGGAAACGCCTAGCAAGTAGCACGGTGATGTTGATACCAATAATCGCCGTATATGGTCAGTAACGCCTTATCGTCAAATTTTGCACTTTGAGCAGCCACTAAAGGCAGCCTCCTAAGACGGGTACCTCTCAAGCTCGCTAATATTTCCAGGACGCAAGTGATGACGACAATCTGAACTAGATGGAACAGATCCACATAATTGACATTGGCGAAGACTGCGTAATGCACAAGGCTCAATTCGCTCCAGAGCTGGCCATCAGAGGCTGTACCTGGGACATTATATTGGACCAACATGATTCTGAAATTCGCGTCAACGAAGACTGTGAGTGCGATGGGGTTGAAGCTGTAGGACACTGCCTGCATAGGCGCTTATTGCAACATTCAGTGTAACTTTGAGCAGGTCTATGTACTATGTGCCTTTCTTTACTCGTGTGGACGTAATTTGCTCTACTACATCTCAGATTCATGGTCTTTGCTTGAGACGCAACAACACATCTCAGTACATCTCTAGATTGAACCAAGAGAAGTTAAACGCTACAAAATCTCCGAACCAAAGAGCATTACGACGTTGCAATACAGTCGTTGTTACATTTGGTAGACCTGAGACATAAATACTTTTAACAAAAAGCAGATGGCCACTTTACCAAAACTGCTTTTGAGATCCGTATAAAATTATGACTTGGAACATTTATTTGTTAATGTTACAGTTATCCCACCAAGCATCAAAGCTAAGCAAATATCTGAAGCTGGCAGGGACTCTCAGATTCATTGGGAAATGATTGCACTACCCATTGAGAGAAGCCTAGTCCTGCGCAAACTTGACCAAGGGTTTTACACCTCCACAGCCTTGGTCAAGGTAGGTAGGAAGCACATATGTGTATGTGTTCGTTGTCCTGACTGCATCATCCAAATTCTAAATCTTCGATTACGTCTGACACAGGAAAAGTGGTATTTGGGTACCTCTCAATCAGTTCAGACGAAGAAATAGGTCTTCATTTTCGTCGGTGGATGTATGGAAGTTATGTGTCTTTTTTGATGGTCAGACAACATATCTGAATATTGGCGATAGATAGCAGTGAACACCGACAGTATCATAAATCCACCAGCTCAACTGCAAAAATACATATATATTGTCAAAATCAAACTCCGTTGAGCGAGCTCGGCATTCCAGCTCTACGCCTAGCTCAACAGCAAAAAAATTAGATCCTTGCCCGTTTAGCCAGCTCGACATTCCAGCTCAACCGGAAGCTCAATAGTAAAAATACTTATACATCTGTTTCAATCGATGTCCGTTGAGCCTGCTCGACATTCGAGCTCAACCACCAGCTCAACAGCAAAAATAGATATATATGTCAAAATCAAATTCCGTTGAACCAGTTCGACATTCAAGCTCAACCGCAAGCTCAACAGTACTTATACATATGTTTCAATCAATGTCCGTTGAGCAAGCTCGACATTCCAGCTCAACCGCCAGCTCAACAGCAAAAATAGATATACCGGTATGTCAAAATGAAAGTCTGGTGAGCCAGCTCGACATTCCAGCTCAACCGCCACCTCAACAGGAAAAAAACTTATACATATACTTCGACCAATGTCCGTAGAGCCAGCTCGACAGTCCAGATCAACGGCCAGGTCAAAAGCAAAAATACTAGATCCATGTCTGTTGAGCCAGCTCGACATTCCAGCTCAACTGCCACCGTAACAGTAAAAATCCTCATACATATGTTTCAATCAATGACCAGCTCAACCACCAACTCAAAAGCAAAAACACATTATATAATTATGTCAAAATATAAAATCATGACCCACCTCGGTATTCTTGAAAGCTCAACCGCCAGCTCAACAGTAAGAATACTTAAACATATGCCTTGATCAATGTCCGTTGAGCTAGCTCGACTTTCCAGCTCAACAGCAAAATTACTACATCCATGTCCGTTGAGCCAGCTTGACATTCCAGCTCAACCGCCAGCTCAACAGTAAAGATACTTATACATGTGTTTCAATCAATGTCCGTTGAGCCAGCTCGACATTCCAGCTCAACCACCAGCTCGACAGCAAAAATACATATAAATGTCAAAATTAAAGTCCGTTGAGCCAGCTCGACATTCAAGTTCAACGGCCAGCTCAACAGTAAAAATACTTATACAATCATATGCTTCGATTAATGTCCGTTGAGCCAGCTCGACTTTCCAGCTCACCGCTAGCTCAATAGCAATAATAGATCTATGTCCGTTGAGCCAGCTCGACATTCCAGCTCAACGGCCAACTCAACAGTAAATACATATGAGCGCGGATCTGGGAAAAGGTGCCTTATGGCCAAAATTTTCGATTTTTGTTTTTTTGCATTTTATTAAAGGGAATTCATTTCTGTCTGATGTGTTTATCATTTTTCATTGATATGATGTGTAGTTTCGGAGATATGCACGTTTAAATACAGGCACCCTCCACAGTGCGTTTTGTTTACGAACGTCACGTCAGCGACGTCAATTCTAAAACGCAGTAAAATGCGTACATTTTTGTCAGTGGGTGTGAAACGTCAATGTAAAAGCACATCTCTACATGTTTTTCTTGAGTTTGTTCTTTGATTTAATCGAAGGATTAAACGACAACGTGACGCTGTTTAGCTACCTGATTACTTAGGCAGTTTGCCATGCATTTGGGAAAAAATACGGGACAGAAAAGTAACACACAAACAACATATTCGTTGTTACTGAATGTAATGTTAAAAACAATGAGCATATTCATATGACATATTCGTCATTCGGAATGATTTAAATCATATTCAATAAAGAAACTACCAAACAACAATTACTATTTACGTGATATAAAGGAATACATACGGAATATAATGTTGTAGTGACTTTCTTTGTGTTTGTAATTAATTCGTGCAGCATAAGAAAATTTGATGTCGCGCGATGTCAAAATTTTCTTACTCTGAGAGAAGTAAATACAAGCACCATGAAAGTTACTACAACGCAATATTCCTTTTATTATATACCTACAACTTTCAACAAGATTTGCAGTTATTGACAGTTTATTTGAAAACGGCAGATGAGAAAATCAATCAGCGCGGATGGTAGTAACTCTTGTCTTCGTGAATGGCGGATTAATATTACGTCCTCATACCATATTTGGGACCGTATTCACTGCGTGTAGATTTTTTTTTCTGTCGTGTGTGTTATTGAATTCGATTCAACGCTTGAATTAGATCCAGAAAAAATTACTGGTAAAAAACGTAGATCTACTTAAAAACAGAAGTTGCTCTCTGGTAAAAGGTTGTTTGATGCATCTACAAGGAGAATCGACGAAGACCAACCTGCACGAAGTGTGGAAAATTAACTGCGTCGACCTTTCGGGTTTTTTTTGGTGAATTTTTAGCATGTTCAATGACTATTCTACCTCAGGATTATTGAGCCACTTCTATGACGATATGGGCTGTATAGATCCCTAATTTTGTGTTGATACGCATCAGACCCGCTTTTGCCAGAGCATGGTGCAGTTTAAAATTCTTAAGATCAGTTTCAGCAAGAACTCTTAGCGTATAGTAGGTATACTAGAAAACAGGATCAAACTATTCCTTTCTTTCTAAAACAGTTTGCAAAGTATAGCACAGTATATATCTTTCTTTGAAGTCTTATCTTGATCTTTAATGTTAGGAAAAACTATTAGGTTTATAGTAGACTGAATCACGTGAAATACATGTATAAACTTATCGATCTATTTATAATGCTGTTAAAACTCTACCACACAACCCGTAGTTTTAACGACCCCCAAAGAAACCTGAGACTTCCGAAACTGGAAAAAATGAGAAAATGCTAGTAACCGGTGTGTTTTCCTTTTCTCACAATAGTTTCTACCCTTGCAAAGACAGTCTTTATTTATTTGTCCTCTGCAAATGATTTCATTTTGAACCAGTCTGAAATTTTGTCTTTCGGTAAAAAAAATTGTCGGAATGCCGTGCTCATTTTTGAAATGAAGGCGCAAAGAGATAGTGAAACAGTGTCATTCCTTTGCTGCCGCACATTAGCATGAAATTATATCATGGAGAATGTAGAGAAAATAGCATGCATATAATTGCAGCCTGATCTTGGTCTACAAATGGGAACCAAAGCGCAAATCCATCTTTTTTTCAAGCACATAAAAGAATGTTAAAACGTCTCTAACAAACCCTTCTATTGTGTGTTCCGTAAAAATGTATAAAGATTGATACATGTATATTAAAGTCTGGATGTATTAAATACACAAAAGAGAAAACGTATCAGCATCCCTAAATTATTGATGTCCTATCTTTTGGTCATTCAAAGCTAGCAGCTGCTACATAACATGAACATCTAAAGATCGGTTGTCAAAACTATCAAAATAAACACAAATACATGTAATACGAACTTTTAAAAAGTCTTTAGAGAAGATTCAGGCCAAAGAGCTTGCTAAATATTTATCTGTAAAGTGCATGTATTTATCAGGTGACAATATTTTAGACTGTACCAAATTGAAAGCGTTTTCAGACGACAAACTGAATATATCCCGAATGATGAGATTTGTCATTAAAAGGACATACATACAAGGTTGTTGGAAAAGGAGAAAATACTGGTCATAAGTATTTTCTCCTTTGGCTACATTTTTTTTAAACAGTCTAACCCATGGTCGTCAAAATTTTGCATAGAAAAACTCGACAAACGATGTAGGGTTAAATTTTGTTAACTATGTGTGCCATATAAATTATCTAAACTAGTCTGATATGCCCCTTTATTTCTGGAGTACACAATGTAAACGGAACTGGACGCATCAGTTACAAAGAGAACAGGAAAAAAATGTGTTCAAGTCTTTTGGTGTTGCTACACGAATGTGTGGCACGCAGCTCCGCCATATCTTTGTAGATGTGGAGTACTGAATACAGCGTGCATTTTCAGAGAGGGAATCTACATACTCCTTATGCACTGACTTTCTGGTTTTCTCACAGTGAAGATAATTATATGAGTGGAGTATTATCAGTACTTCGAGGAGCAGCTGGCTGAGGAAGACCATACACGTTCGCATAGTTCACAGTGAACTGAATAGATACTCTAATGTCTTCAAACACTATGGGGATGTGGACTCTTTTTCCAGTGTTTCCATGTGTTCGCACACCTGGTCCATTTTTGTCCATGTGCTCAGCTGCATTAAATTTTTGAGTTGCCTACGTCCAAGAGCAAACACAACCATAAAAAATGTCTAACACAAGCATTTCCCCAAAACATAAACTTCTTCCTATTTCTCTTCCTTTTCTCTCCTTTTGTTTGTTTTTCTATATTGAAATCCATCAAAGTTCGCATTACATACACGTCTTTTTCATTTTTCTCCATTTCGCGCATATTTTATATGTGGTCGATCATGCCTGTCTTTGTGAATTTTGACGGACAGTTCAATTACATTTACACCATTTCTCTTCAAACTCCTCATCTTCATTAAAAAATCTCCATCGTGACCCTGATCTAAGATCTCTTGACTGTTGTTACTGGCAGTCGGATCACCTTTCTCTGAATCTCCATTTCTCCCGTGTTTTTGGTCACTCATTGATTGATTGATTGTTATGTTTTTAACGCCGTTTTCAAAATTATTTGAGACAGAAAGAAATTGGCCAAGCCGTTGGTCGAACTCACGACTCCCTGTCCTCAGGTCCTGTACGCCACCGACTGGGTTACCGCTGTTTGGCTCCTGGTCACTTAGGTCTCAATATTAGCCTCAGTACAATCATATTGACCTAGTTCTTGGATAAACTGTAGAACCCGTCCATTGATCTTGATGTAAGGATCTTCGTCATCTTCCCCATCGGAACTGTCAATAGCACACGATAATGAGCCATCTTAGGAACCAAACGGTGTGTTGATTGGTGTCCGTCCAAAGTACCTCTCTATGTCCTGAAGGAAGAAATAAACATCAGGGTTGAAATAATGGGTTGGATCAGAATACCACAAACAAAATATTTTCGAGGGAAAAATGTAAATAACATTTTTACATGGAAAAAAAAAGGAGATCAGAAGAAGAAAATGTAACTGGTAATGGATGCGCCTCGATCTTACAGTCCGATCTCATTACGTTAAAAAATGATTTTAAGTAGGCAGCGTAACCGACTGCGCTACCCACGCTTCATCTGGTGATGTAAAGTTTAAGGTACATGTAGTTTATTTTGATAATTCAGTTCTTAAAATCGCCCACGTTATATTAGACTCCCAAGAAAAACATAAATAGCAGGTACATCTTCCATATATTAGGGTTTAAACTACCTAACATCAACATTTGCGGGATTTGTTTTCTAAAAACTACCTTTTTTTCGCATTTCGTAGTGATCACTTGTTGATGCGGCCATAGACCTACGAAGCTGCATTTAAGGTTGAGAATAAAAATAAACTGATATGGAAACAAAGCTAGGTTTGCAACATTGTGTTTTGAAAACATTTTTGAAATCAGAAATGCAACTTAGGCTTTATATCGATAAGAGTAAACTTACCTCCATTACGATGTATTTCTCGGAAGGTGTGGGTTTACATAAATTTCCTCTTCAGATTTATGGCTTCACATGCAAATAACTCGTATCAAAAAGAAATTTAATAACATTGGTCATTCAAACAAACGATAACTTCTTATAGTAAATAAATTTTCAGTGGAAACAGATTTTTTTACATCAAAATTCAAGATTTTTCGAGTACACTCTTATCGACTATTTTTAGAGAAACATGTGACGATCACAAAATTGATGACGTAACTTTGAACCGCAATATCTCTACGTCACAACTCGACGCCTTAAGGCACCTTTTCCCAGATCCGCGCTCATATATATGTCATAATCAAAGTCCGACTGGTGGTTGAGCTGTAATGTCGAGCTGGCTCAACGGACTTTGAATCTTGTATTTCTGCTGTTGAGCTGGTGCTTGGGCTGGAATGTCGATTCAAACATATGAATAGGTATTTTTTACTGTTGAGCTGGCCGTTGAGCTGGAATGTCGAGCTGGCTCACCAGACTTTCATTTTGACATATATATATATTTTTGCTGTTGAGCTGGTGGTTGAGCTGGACATTGATTGAAACATATGTATAAGTTGAGCTGGAATGTCGAGCTGGCTCAACGGACATGGATCTAGTATTTTTGCTGTTGAGCTTGCTCAACGGACTTTAATTTTGACATGTATATATATTTTTGCTGTTGAGCTAGCCGTTGAGCCGGAATGTCTTTCTGGCTCTTTAAGGCTGGTGTTGAGCTGAATGTCGATTACTGAGGGTTGAGCCAACTTCACGGACCCAGACAAAAGAGTGCAATAAGAGTTAAGTATGAATGAAATTTTGACAGTTTTTAATCTTGGAACAAGAAATAAAATTAGGCCCTCAAAATTAAGAATTAGGTTTAGACTACAAAAAGTATTAATTTTCTGACTCCTAAAACCTAAATTAACAATAGTTGTAACTTACTCATAGATATGAGCGAAATAAGTAATTCTGATTTACAGATCTATATCCGAAGTTAAATCCAACACTTTTCACTTACTCCTACAAACCACAAGTCTAAAATTCTAGATCAGTCTTTTCTAGAAAGATGACATCATCGATTAGTAAACAGCTTGTTTACTAACAATCTGTTTCTAAAAATAACCACAATAAATAAAAAAAAAAACATTCCTAACATTTCTAGAATATTCTGAAAACAGGTTATTGTATATCCTATCTACATAATAGTAGTTTGGCAGATTTAAGAATAAATAATCGAATTGACATTCAAGCCATCTAGAGTATATTAATTCATAGTCAGAGGGTAAAAGGATGTTTTCCGTAATTAAAGGTATTACAAAGTTTTGATTCAAAGCTATTTTGTTTAACAGAAGTCTTTGTCAGTTTCGTTCTGTTGTCACTGAACGAGTTGGATGAAGTCTCAGAGACAATGAAAACAACAGGATATCTCGAGGTTGTATGGACAGACGAGTTTCTTACTTGGAATCCAAGTGATTATGGTGGATTAGGCTACTACCTTTGGCCACAGGTATTTAGCAGTAATAATGCAATGAATAATGTCCAAAATATTTAGATCTAAATGTATAAGCCTTGGCGAGCGTCGTATAAATTTTTGTCAACTATGTTATCAGATCTTGGACCCCCAACAACTTGGTAATACTCTTAGTAAAACTTCTAACCGGCCACTTTAGTTTCTCCTATAAACTTGTCCGAGTAAAAGACACCTAAATAAAAAGAACTTGTAATACAGGTGTGGACCTTAGAATTGGTCGTGGAATGAAAAGATTCTCGAATTTTGTTAGCAATAAGGAATAAAAAAATAAACAAACAAAAAAAAACTTTTTTCTGCACATAAATATAGACCAAGAAAAAGTATGGCTTTCAAATAAAATAATTCGTATTTCTCTTGGTACCCTTGCAGCATTGGACTTCCTTCAGAAAATGTCAAAACTGTAAAGTTTATTTTTCCCTACGGTTAGTTTATATATATATACCTCTCAGTCTTCAGCAAATAATAATTATTCAGATTTGCCAAAATTGAAAGCATTTGTAGGTCAGTTTCACATAAAGGGATTTGCCTCTGACATAATAGAAAACTTTGTGGGAAAAGGAGAAAATGCTGGTTACCAGCTTTTTATCATTTTCTTACAATGTTTTAAAAGCCTTCCTTATTAGGGTTCTTAGACTCCGGATTGTGTGGATTGTGTGGAAAAAGATTACAGAAAATATCATTGGTTTCCCCCCCCCCCCCCCCCCCCTCTTTCTTATCTACAGTGCTTTCGACTTTGAATTATGAAACAATCCAAGGTCGAAATAAGATGTGATCTTCCAAAACGGCCGAAACGAAGCCGCCTGAAAAACATGTGAGTTTTAGAAAAGTATCAAACCTTCTGATATAGTCTGCTTCTCTTATTATCTTAGCCACACAAACTTTATTTCTGTTTGATGTTACAAACTTGTATTTCTGTTTTATGTTAAATTACTTTCATTGTGCCACATGTTTTTATATCATTTAGAGCAATGTTTGGAAACCCGACATCTCCCTCGGAAATTCGATACTCCAATACAAAGAACTGGGTGTTCCGACATTGAACTTACAAATCGACTATGACGGCAAAATAATATGGCGACCTTTTGAGGTAATAAATCTTAGATTCTCGTGCTGTCTTCCAATGGTCTAAAGTTGAAACGCGGTATAAATGATGCGTATCGCCTCCAGTACACGTTTAAGTATTAGATTGCTAAAGGCGACTAGAGGACTTTTTTGCAGACAGTGTAGAACACACAGTCTGATTTTGAGTCTACACTGTCCGGTTAGAAGACATTTTTCCTTCAAAAGTTACTTTGAAATAAATACTATTGGATTTCTACTGGGGCCTGAAAGTTTAATTTCACCTATTTAGCAGGTTAAACACATACTGAGACCAATCCTTCAGACGGCCGAGAAAATTCTGTATCGATGGGATATGATCAATATTAATTTTTCACAAAGATCTTCTTATCTACGACTTATAGCAAACTTAATCACCGTAGACAAATGTCCAGACCACAGGAAAAAGTCGAGTATTCGTAAACCCATTACCACACAATCCCTACTTTTGACGCCCCTGAGAAAGAAAGCCTTTTGAAAACACTGTGGGAAAAGGAGAAAATGCTGGTAACCAGCATTTTCTCCTTTTCCCACAGTGTTTTCTACCCTTACCAGAACAAATTTCTATTTTTGAGTCACCTTTTTTTGTCGTCTGCAAATGCTTTCAATTTGGACCAGTCTAAAATTTTCTTGTCTGGTAAAGAGTTAACAACGCTACAGCAAACTTTATTTCAACTATCACTGTTACCACTGCACACACCCATACTCACCTGGACTTGCCTTTACAATTGTTTCATACATTCTTTCTAAACCACCGGCTCCTTTTCTACCATAAAAGACGCAACTTGATCGACAAGGCTAATAGTTTTTTTTTTTCTTTTTTAACGAAATGCGAGTCTTGGCCGAAGCCTCTGGGTTACAAGTAATGGAATACGTTAACGACATATAGTTACTGGCATTAGCATGGTATTGATTAGTGTTTTAGGTGGTTATAAAACTTTGCAACAAACATCTTCATAGCTTCATCGTACTGTACTTAGTTACCCTTATGGGTTGCAAAGTGCGACTTAAGGACCTTACTCAGATTGAGCAGTCTGATCTTGGATCTGCACTGAGTTATTTTTACCCAAAGTATAGCCCTGGGAAAAAATGGGAGACTTAAGGACTTTTGACAGACAATGTAGATCAAGATCAGACGGTGCAGAAAGTTAAGTCCAATCTTGGATCTACACTATCCGATAAGAAGATACTTTTCCCCCAACATTAGTTTGAAATAGCAACATTTAGATTTTTCACTTTTTCAGCAAATTTTGTATTTTTCTTTTAAAAGAACAAAACAACAGCAACAACAACAACAAACGCTTTTGTTATCATTGCGCATTTTCAGACCTAAAAAACGTAGCATGAAATATATTTACAGGTTTTCCTGTCAACGTGTACAATGGATATTACTTACTTTCCTTTCGATGTCCAGACTTGTTCTCTTCACTTTTTTGCTTGGAGTTACACAAAACAAGAGGTAATGTGTAAAAACGTGTTATTTTTTGGTCATATCCCCCATGTTAACCTATCAGACGCCGCTTGGTGACAACTTTATTTTTCAGACAGGATAGAAAAGTTAAAATTGATCTTAGATCTGCACTGCCGATATTTCACAATATCTTCTGACGGGATAGCACTGAAAGTAGGATATATTTGGTAGTATATACGTATACTTACATGGTGTTAACTTGGGTAATGGATAAATTTCGAGATTGTGCTAAAGAAGAGTCACCGAGACATTTAAATTCTAGTAAAAACTCTCGACTTATCTTTTCCAATGATGAGATTGCTTCTCGACTATTATAACTGAACAGTAACAATCCTTATTGAAACCTTGTTTAAAACAAGATATGTGTTTTGTAACTGTTTATCTGGCCAGATAATTTATCACATGACATTTTTAAGCGACAAGTTGAAAGTAGCTCAAATTATGGAATGTTAAATTGAAAGTCTGAAAACAGCGATACACGAAGAAAATGCTGGATAACAGCAGATTTCCTCATTTTCCAACATTTTTCCTTAGCCCTCTCCATTGCAAAATAAATTGCATCGTCTTGTAAAGAGTTTGCTTGCTATTTCTGGTGTTTTGTAGGTAATAATGGTGGGTGGAGTCGGAGGGATTTATTTGGACGAATACCAATCTAGTTCAATGTGGAAAATTTTAGACACAAGCTGGTCAGTGCAGGATGAAAACGGCGAATCCGGAATCAAGTTCGAAATCAAGGCAAAACGCAAACCTTTATTCTACCTCTTGTCCATAATTTTGCCTATAATTCTGCTTGCCGTGTTAAACTTGTTTGTATTTGTGCTGCCATGTGAGAGCGGTGAAAGAGCTGGGTTTTCAGTGACTCTCTTTCTAGCTCTCGCAGTCTTCTTGAGTATTGTATCAGAAACATTGCCTGCAAACTCGGAGACCGTTGCTATTTTCTCTGTTTATGTAATCATTCAGACCATACAAAGTACAGTCATAACCCTCGTTGCCTTAATCACGATCCGCTGGAGCAACAATGAAGAGGACGAACCTATTCCGTCTTGTATGTTAATGGTGGCAAGATTTACAAATTGTCTGTGTTGTAAAAGGAAGGGAAGACAGACTAAGGTCTTCAACCAGGATACAGTTCAGAACAAACAGCAAAACGTTTCCTTTATCAAACGATTGTCCGTAACGGAAAAGTCTCTTTACCGAAAACGGGACAGTCCTGACGGAAATTTAGATCCGGACAGAGACAAAAAACGTCAGACACAACCTAAACCAACCTGGAGAGAAACCGTCAGAGATCTCGACGTACTGTTTTTCCTCGTTTTTGGGTTGGTATTTCTTATCTCGACAATTGTTTGCTTCGCAATATGCTCTACTGCCTCGTAATAATTAACAAGAGCAATCTATACTGCTCAAACTTTGCTAGGGATCACTTACATATTTTTGTATGGGTTTATATCTTACAACAGTTTTGCATAAACTCTTTACCATGCTGTAAAATGCTAGATTTGTCCAAGTTGAAAGCATTTGCTGATCAAAAACTATATCCAACGTGCACTATGCTGTCTGTCATAGGGTAGAAAACACCGTTGGAAAAGGAGAAAAGGCTGTTATCCAGCATTTTCTCCTTTTCCAACAATGTTTTCCAAATGCTTTTTTCTCGGTGTCTTTAACAGTTGGCTTAAAGATCTATTTCCACTAGTCATTTTTTTTATTAGTGTATCAATGTAACATATTGATAAACCATACATGATATACGCCACATATAACTATTTAGAGTGAATCTTTTAGGGTGATCCCTAGCAAATTTTGAATAGTTTATTATGTTGATATTGAGGACTGGCGGGGTGATACCATTGATTTGTGATATAGCTGTCAGCCGGGGCTAAATGGATATTTTTTAAATATAAAGTTATCAAAATATCCTCTAAAAACTACGTTTTCATTCATAACCAAACGAAATGTTTAAGACAATGATGAATTGAAACCAATTGTAAAGAATGACTAAAATAATATTCGTTGAAAGGGTAGAAAACTTGATGGGAAAAGAAGAAGGTGCTGATCACCAAGGGTGTTTACAAAAGCCTTTTTTCTTGAAGTCGTAAAAAACTCGGGGATTGTTTGGTAAAGATTAAAACGTATTGATTGTTACGCACAGTATTTGGTTGCGTGATTTATCACAATATGGCTTTCCCAGCCGTCTATTACGTAGAGGGCCTGATCGAGTAGCACAGTGGTTAGCATATCTAATCGTGACCAGGTGGTTGCAAGCTCGATACCGGGTTGAGGCAAACTATCTCAGGCAATCTTTCGTCTTTCATCTCTTATTGGTGTGTAAAAAGCAGTCAGTGATGGACAGAAAGTTGTGTCAACACCGGTGTGATAAAGCCAGGAAAAACGCATGCGTAGGAGCACAGACCGCCGTGATAATTGATCTAAGCTATTGAAACAGCGTTAAACTCAAATACAAGCATACAGACTGCCATGTAGAATCCTTGAGAAGCATTGAAATATGTCCCTAAAGAGAAAATATCCTCAGCTTTTTTTTTTTTTTTTTTCGAATACTGAAAGGGTACTTCATTCAATAGTACAAAAGACATATTATCCAATTAGATCGCGAGAATTTTCTTTGCAGTACGAGTATAATAAAAATAAATATGGGATCTGTCGCCATGAAACAATGTTGAAAGCGAAGCACTACACTATACTTTCAACTTTCGTCATTAACTCCCCCGATTTATATTATTCATTTCCTTCCTTTTGATAATGAAAATACATTTCATTTAGAATTCAAAAGCTTTTTTCATATTCTTTAAAAACAACAGATGGTATAGATCTTAATCTATGCCGTCCGTAAAATCGCATTCAATGGACTGAGACTCGCAAAAAAAGTTAATGCTTGTTTTCAAATTCGGTTTAGTGGTCCACTCATGAAGCTTTCAAGAAGACCTCATCTCTTTTTCATCATTTTTTTCTACCCCCACTTCGTTTTGATCAATTAAACAATTTTACAGAGCGTTTATAATTTAAATCTATAACTCCCTTGACTATATATAGTGTGTCATGCTTCTGATCACGGAACGCTTCTTAGTGCATGCAAAGATAGGACAGGTAACTGAAGAAAAAACAATTATTAGCCATTTCCAAGGAAAAGATGGCATAAGCACCGTTCTTATTGTGGCCGATTCAGATTAAGATCAGACTGCATTATACGTGCCATTCAATCGTTAGATCTATATCGTCCGTTGTTAGACTTCAAACCTTTACAAAATAATCCCGAGTTTTCAGGACTCAGAAGTCGGTCTATCAAAACAATTAAAGAAAAGGAGAACCAGCATTTTCTCTTTTTCCTAAAGGTATATTCTTCCTGTTCTAGGACAACTATTATCATTTGATCAAGGTTTAAAGGTGGGTATTTAGAATTTTTTCATCTCACCAAATTAAAAAAATATATATATCACTGAAATTCATATGAAAAAATAATACAAATCATCAATAATTAAGATTCATGAAATTACAAAAAAAAATTTTTTTGATGGTATTCCCTTAAAAGGCTACGTAGCCACTTAAGATATTTTTAGATTTCGCGCCAAAAATCAATAAAGCATTTCGGGAATGCCTAGTGACTGGCACGTGACTCATAACGCTTTATTTCCATTACATAACAAACATGTAATAATTATTTTCCATAAAGTCTTCTTCAAACGCTATGTTTGAAACTTCGTCTGTGTATACCTGTTTGTAAATGAGCGAATTGATAATCTAAAAATAGAACGTGTCTCCCCTCGGTGTCGACCTGGGCTGTAGTAAATCTCTAATTTCTCGTGTTGTTGGATGGTGTTCGACTACTGGGGTTTTATGAATGAAAATTAAAAGGCTTTGGGAGTGTAAGGATGATTTTTTTGCATTTTTGTACAATTTTCGTCCCAAGACCTGAAGGGCCACCTTTAAATCATTTCTTTCAGTATTGATGAATCTAAACATGTTTGTTTTGTAAAGAGTTAACCTTTTACTCCACAGATACTCATTTCTACGCATTGCTTGCAGGAGCCTCAGGAAAACATTGTGGCAAAAGGTGAAATTGCTCGTGAAGAGCAATTTCACCTTTTGCCACAATGTTTTCTATGCCAACAAAAGGTGTCATATACACATAAGAAACAACTTCGTCCCTGCTGTTATTTAGGGTCAATTAGAGATGAGGTAAAAGATTAAGCCATGTTCAAAAAGTCGTTACATTTTTTCAAACATTTTAGACCGTCCAAAATAGAGTGATTGATTGTATAGCTTTTAACGCCACTTTCAACATTATTTCAGTTACATCGCATCCAGCGCAAATATCCATGCGTTCCTGGAGTCTCTTTCTCCAGTACACTGCACGAATTTCTTTCCAAGCCAATGGACAATGGAGAGAGATGAATGAATCCTAATGCAGTGACTATCATCAATCATTGAAGGAGCCGATTGGCCGAGACAGGGATCGCCCACGACCTCCTGTTCTCAAGCCGTGCACGCTAGCGACGGGACTACTGGGGCTAGGCGCTGTCAAAAAAGGACGAGTTTATCTAAATAGGGTCAAATGAGTATAAAACAAGTGGCTTCTTTAAAAAAGAAGCCAGGAGAGGTCGACATCATTTTTTTTCTAATACTTTTTATGCTTTTAGGTTAAATATATCTAGGTACATGTAAAGAAACAAGCAAGACAATAAATGGGTAGTTGAAATCTGTTCAGTTGTAAATACACATTCATCAAAGTGGATGGCAAAAACAGGATTCCGTATACATCCGTCCTTGTAATTTATGTAAGTCATATGACCTTCTTCCCGCGTTTTAAGGTCACGTGATTTTTTTCCGCTGTGTTCGTTTCTATTTTTAACGAAATTCTTTTTTCTTTTTCTTCTTTTTGTTTAGATTTAAGATTGTAATACAAAATTAAAATTGTTGGAAAGGGAAAATGCAAATAAATCCTTACAATTTTGTTGAAATTCGCGATATAGAAACAAACCAAGTCTATTTCCTATTTCAGTTTTTAGACTTCGATTTCTTTATAAAATCATGACGAAACAGACTGTGTATAGGAACAATTCCCCTACAAAGATTGGATTTAGACAGCAATTTCTGAGGCAGTCTGCCTTTTAAACTCAACACTGTTGGAGAGGTCTGATGACCTCTCCAATGATACATCTGGCTACTTGACAACTTACAGTGGCAGGAACTGAATACCTACAAGCTCGTAGAAGCCGTACAATGTTTAAATACACCGTTCATACACGGGACTCAGCGACGCTGAGCAATTTTATCATTTTTTCTGTCCTATTCACAGACCGAGCAAAAGCTATTTCATACATTTACCTATTTACCAGGTAACAATATCTATTACTTGTCCATACTGAAGACATTGCAGTTTACAAATTAAATGTGACTCAAATGAGGAGTTTGTCTTTGAACGACATAGAAAACATTTTTGGATATACTGGCTGCCAATATTTTCCCCTTTTCCCACAATCTTTTCAAAAGATTTAAATAGAAGATTGTTTTGTTATGGTTTATTGATAACCTTTTTTTACAACAACAACAACAGCAACATATCTTCAACAAAAAGACAAAAACGATTATTTATTATTATTTTTTACATTCACTTATTTCTCCTTTTTTTCTAGGTGTCATTGATTAGTAAGAAAAATAAGAAAATCAATGATAAGGAATTTACAATCAGAAACTTTTGAAGTTGCTTTAAATTATTGTTTCCTTAGAGTATTAATGAACAAAGCTAAATGCTGTAACTTATCATTTATCAGCCGTGCAATTATAAAACATGTTCCTTCTTCAATAGACTTCTTGCAGTGACGAAGCAATTGCAATTGTATATTAAAAGTACTTACCCCCTTTCAAACCTCAATATCTTTAAACCATTCAAAAAATATAAATGCTAATAAAGAAAATCTAGAACATCTATATTTCATAATTATTCTCTGGCAATGCTAAATACAGCTAAATATGAAAATAGACAAAGTACACTCTTCTTATATATAGCTGTTCAGTGTAAACACATATGAAACCAAACAGAAAAAAAAATCTAAAAAAAACACAACAAAAAAGAAACAAATAAGTAAACAATTATGGATGGTAGAAAAATCATTTTTGAATTCCCCCTCAGAGACTACTATTCAGCTGCTAAGTAAATACAATTCAAGTTATGCTCAAAAGAAACCTTGACACTCAAAAATAAACAAAGGGACATAAAATTAAAAAACCATGGTACTAAACTTCTTTTCAATAAAATCTGCCTATCTCTGAAGTCTCACATTAATAGCTTTTATGATTTTCAATACAAAATTTAAAAATCAAAATTAACAAAGGGCAATAACTCCTAAATTATGGCACTAAAAGTTATGGTTCTTTTACAATGTACTTCTCCTCCATATCATCTATCAACCTGTGAAGTTTCATTTCTATATCTCATGTAGTTTTCAAATTGCACTTTGGAAATTTAAGGAAGAAAAAAAATAACAAGGGTCAATAACTAATTAAATATGCAATAAAGACTCATGGTTATTTTCATTGCACTTCTTAATGTGACCTAAACACCAATAAAGTATCATATTTACAGCTCTAATACTTTTAGAGTTATACTCCAGACAAAATATAAATACCAGTATTAAAAATATCAAAGGGAAATAACTCCTAAAGTATGGGGCTGAAAGTTAGGGTTCTTGTACACTGCTCTTAAAAATATGGCCTGCAACACACAATAAGGGACACTCAGACATCAGTGTAAAGTATCGTCTCAGATTAACCTGCGCAGTCTGCTTTGGCTAATCTAAAACAAAACTTTACATTATTTTCTGTTATGCGCAAGTCTACAGCAGCACGAAATCTAATGTAGTTGTAAAATGCAGTATAGGATAAGCCTTAGCAGACTAATCCAAGATGAACTTCACACAAATGTCTATCAACATTTTAAGTTTCATGTGTAAACCTCATTTACTTTTAAAGTTATGCTCTAGGAAAAAATTTCAGTATGAAAAATAACGAAGGGCAAATACTAAAACATTCAATCATGAGTTACTGTTCCTGTATACTGTGCTTGTCCTAGATGAGATCTATGCACATGTAAAGTATCATGTTTACATCTGTAAAAATTATTTACTTATGCCCCAGACAAGACAGTGTGACAGAAAAGTGGAAGGAATAAGTGACAGAATGTGGGAAGAATGGACAATAACTATTTCCATATCTGCCGCAACCTTTTTGGTGGGGGATAAGAAACTAACATTTCCTTTACTTCTTCTGTTTTTCCTCTGTGACGAAAAGAAAAGATTCAGATGTGTCTAACAAAAACCTGACTGGTTGAATAATTTTACAATATTTCTACATTTTTTTTTTTAATTTATTTCACAAAGTTTGCTAATTTTCTATAATTGACAGGTCTTAAGATTGACCAATCTAAAAGTATTCTTTCTGAATATTCTATAATTGACAGGTCTTAAGACTGACCAATCTAAAAGTATAAAAGTATTCTTTCTGAATATTCCACAGACAAAATGCAATGCTCTAAATTTGCAGAAGTTTAAAACTGTTTTGTCTGTTGAACATTTAACCCTTTACAAAATACAAAATTTTTGGTCTTATCCATTTCAGTAGAATTTCAGATAACAAATGAGCTGATGAAATTTGACTAAGAAAAAAACACATCGCTGGAAAATGATATCATGCTGGATACATTTTTTTTCTTTTCCTGCAATATTTAACCCTTTTCTACATAATGCTGACTTTAAACCCTATATCAAACAATTCCTGGTTCAAAGTTTACGACCCTGAGATAGAATCCTTTCTAAACATTGTGAGAAAAGGAGAAAATGCTGGTAACCAGCATTTTCTCTTTTTCCCACCATGTTTCCTATCATGCTCGAAACAAATTTTAATTTTTGAGTGATGTTTATTTTGTCGACTGCAATTGCTTCCAAATTGGACCAGTCTAAAATTTTGTTGTTTGTTAAAGGTTTAATAACATTGGCAAAGAAGCCTTTTTGAAATAATTGTGGCAAAAGGAGAAAATGCTAGTAATCAGCATTTTCTCCTTTTCAAAGAAAAAATGCATCCTCTGAGCAGAACTGAAATTGTTGTTTGCAAATGCTTTCAATTTGGACAAGGCTAACATTGTGCTGTCTCATAAAGGTGTAACAGCTCTCCTTGGGGTCATTTGAGCTTTTAAACGTAAAAGATAAACTAGAGCTGTCACTTAATGTGACTTAATACCCCCTGCCGCAGTGCTTTAACAGAAACAGGCAATTACTAGTATTTTGTACACAGACGGACACACAGACACAAGTCTGGACGAAAGGATGGACACATGGACGGACAGACAGTCTGATTCCAGTACAACCCCAAAAACATTCATTTTGTGGGGGTATAAATATTAGAATACCAGAGAATTTGAAAAAGATATGCTATGCCCAAAATTTTCTATGGAAAACTTATTACAAAATATCCACAATAAAAATTACACAAATCTGTCTACATGCAAAACATACACTTCAGTGTATATAATTCTTCTCCAATTAGCAACTGACAAAATTTTAGCCTTGTCAAAATTGAAGTCATTTCAAGAAGACAAATAAATGTGACTTAGAAACTGAAATTTGTTCTTGGAAGGGCAGAAAACATTGTGAAAAAGGAAAAATGGCTGGTTACCGGTATTTCCTCTATTTTTCAAAAGCTTTCTGTCTGAAGGTCTTGAAGAGTTGGAATTGTCTGGTGAGAGATTAGCTCATTGAAAAGTCTCAAACCCAACATTCAAGTGCATGTAGTTGTGCATATGATAATTTGGAAATTTCGGGTACCTTTGTCAAAAATCTTTAATGAATTACTGAACAATAATTTTTTAGATTTGTCCAAATACTGAAAGCATTTCCAAAAGGAAAATCAGGTTTGTTTTTGGAAGGATAGAAAACATTGTGGGGGAAAAAAGAAAATATTGTTTATCAGCAATTTCTCCTTTTTCCATAATGCTTTCATAAGGAATTTTCTTCATGGTCATTAAAACTTGGGACTGCGTGGTGCACTTAATAAATTGCCAACAAAATTAAAAAAAAAAACCCACATGTCTGCCTAAAAAAATGCATGGTAGCAAAAAATTATAAAACTTTTTATAAACTACATGTAAATGTACTTATCATTCTGTCAGAATGTTCTAAACCTGGTCTGCTGCATGATACAGAAATCTGAAGGTGGCCAAATGTTAACACTTTAACAAACAACAAAATGTTACACTGGTTCAAGTTAAAAGTATTAGAAAAGTGTCTCGGTTTCTGAAATTTACCTCTGGAAGGGTAGAAAACCTTGTGGGGAAAGGACATATGAACCCATTACCACACAATCATGACTGTCATAGGCTCTGAAAAAAGCCTTCTGAAAACATTGTGGTGAAAAGAAGAAAAAAACTTTCAACCACCGTATTCTCCTTTTTCCCACAATGTTTTCTACCTTTCCCAAAAGGAAATCCAATTTTTGTGTCACCTTTGTGTTGTTGTCTGCAAATGCTTTGAATCTTAAAATTATCTGGTTTGGTAGAGACATAGTCACACTCAATGATAACTTTCTGAAAACCTTAACCAGTATTTCCACCTTCTTATCAGTACATCCAAGAGCTGACCCCACTAATCACCGCAATTTTGCCATGCTGTTGTTCTGCTGAACATAACAAATGTTGAAAAAGAGGGCCATGATAGCCCCGAAGGAACTCACCTGAGCTTTTCAGTCAAACATGACTCATTTCCAATCTCTTCCGAGATATTTAAACGAACGCTCTGACAAATAGTTACAGACATGGCCTCTAGAGTGTACACTGGCTTTTTCTAGAAATTGTCTCAATGACCTACCTTTAAGCTCATTATTGCCTATTTTCAAACATGTAGAAATTACCCAAACATTCTGACCATCTTTCATGAGCATTTGGTGGAAAATATGGCCTATATAGTGTACAGAATGTTTTTTCGCAAGATTTGATCTAGTGAGTTAGTTTTTTATGTATCATCACCAATTTTTATACTAGTCTAAGACATTATCAAAACCCACATTCTGACCATATTTCAAGATTTTTGGACTGAAAATGTTGCCTCCACAGTGTACACAAAGCTTTTCAAAGATTAAATCTGGTGACCTTTTTTCCAACCACAATTGAACCGTTTTCAAAAGCAAGGTATCATCGACACAAATACTCTGACCAAGTTTAAAGAATATTGGACAGAAAATGAAACCTCTAGTTCATTCACAAGAATTTTGTAATATTTAATAAAGTGACCTAATGTTGTTATTATTATTTTTTTACACAAAAGATGTCACCGAAGAAAATTAAGAATTGCAGGATGGAAAGTGTAGACACCTAGATTTATGCAATCCCCCAACCTGGATACAACGCTGTTACGATTTAAGGAAATACTACAAACCTGCTTGGCTGGACCTGGTTTACTGGCTGAAATCAATTTTCCGACTTCAAGAAGTGCTTTCTCTTCATTGGAATGTAGTCTAGGCTTTTCTTTAACCTTTTAAGAATAAAGGAAAAAAATACGCACAGTGTTTGGTTGCGTGATTTATCACAATATGGCTTTCCCAACTGTCTATCATGTAGAGGGCCTGATCGGGTAGCACAGTGGTTAGCATATCTAATCGTGACTAGGTTGTTGCAAGCTCGATACCCGGTTGAGGCAAACTATTTCAGGCGCTTTTTCGTCTCTCATCTCTTATTGATGTGAGAAAAATAATCAGTGATTTGGAAAGAAAGTTGTGTCAGTACTGGAGTGATGAAGCCGGGAAACATGTATGCATAGGCGCACAGACCACCGTGATATGACCTAAACTATTGAACCGTCATTAACCTCAAATACAAGCATACAGACTGCCACGTAGAATCCTTATTGAACCACTGAAATATGTCCTCAAAGAGAAAATATCCTAACCTTTTTTTCGAATATTGAAAGGTTACTTTATTCAATAGTACAAAAGGTATTCCAAATTCATTTTCTTTCATTCTTTTATTTTCCTATAAAACCTTTTGAAAACAGAGGAGACGTATCATTA
Source organism: Tridacna crocea (assembly GCA_943736015.1). Taxonomy (NCBI): domain Eukaryota; kingdom Metazoa; phylum Mollusca; class Bivalvia; order Cardiida; family Cardiidae; genus Tridacna; species Tridacna crocea. The sequence goes on along the minus strand of OX031063.1, from coordinate 33,467,532 downwards.
TACTGCAAAGAGATTTCTCGTGATCTGATTGGATAATAAATATTGTCCCTAACATATAAATCATGCACATTGCCAAAACCAAAGTAAAAGCAGTTTCCCTTTAGGAAGCCTCGTATACATAACTACAATATCATCACAACATCCAAAATGGCACCGTCGATCAAAATTAACATCAAGATTATATGCCAAGCTGCACGGTTTAGCATTAGGTTTCCAGGTGACGTCAGTTTTCATTGAATTGGGGCACTAAGAAGGGAAATTCTACTCCGTCAGCGTAAACACACACACACACAAAAGTAAAATTCGCTTAACAAACGTTGGAGTGGTAAAACTTTGCAGAATAATGGTCAGGTGACAAGAAATTTGGAAACTTGTTCACGGCTGTGGTGAATCGTAACTCACATTCTCTGCAGTTTTATTGTAAATGTGCTCTACTGTGTTTTAAGAATTGTTCTATGCTCATGGAGACATATTCATGTATAGTAAATGCGTCAGAGATAGGGGTCATTGCCATAGATCTACATGTATGTGGCTTCATCACGTACAAGCCCCCGTACGACACTTAAGAGTCCTAGCCTAGTACTTGCGACACCCAGGACATTATTAGTTGTACGGTCAGTTGGCAGGGGACTTGGAAACTTGTTCACAGCTGTTGTGAGTCATGTTGCCCCGAGCCGAAGGCGAGGTGGCGACATGATTCACCACAGCCGTGAGCAAGTTTCCAAGTCCCCTGCCAATTGACCGAACAACGAATTTATTTCACTGCAAAGTTTAACCATTCCAACGTTTGTTCAGCGAATTTTACCCGTTTTATTTTTTAAAAAATTGAGTACGCTGAAGAAGTAAGTTTAAGTTTAAACATGTTTATTTTACATCGATTGAGAAACAAGTTCTTACAACTTATACTAATCTCTCTCGATTCTGCTTCCTGGGAACTACACCAGTACTCGCGCCGATTGTGTGGGCCTATGAAAAATCCCAAAGTTGAAACCCGCTCTCGGGTATCGAACTCAGGACCTTTAAGTTATGAGGCCGACGCTCTACCTCACGACCACGGACACCACACAAGAAGTAGAATTTCCTGTCTGAGTGCCCCAATTCAGTGAAAATTGACTTGACTGGGAACTAACGTCACTGAATCCTTGGTAATAAATGCTAAAAGGTGCCTCTTGGCGCATAATCTTGATGTCAATTTTGATCGATACCACCATTTTGGATATTGTGTTGATAGTGTAGTCATGTCTACGAGGCTCCTGAAAAGGAAACTGCTTTTACGTTGTTTTTTGCACGACGTGTCATTGTATCCTGCTAAAAGGTGCAGCTTGGCGCATAATCTTGATGTCAATTTTAATCGACGTCGCCATTTTGGATGTTGTATTAATAGTGAAGTCATGTCTATGGGGCTCCCGAAAAGGAAACTGCTTTTACGTTGGTTTTTGCCAGTATAGATGATATATGCATACATGTTTGGGGCATATTATCCAATTAGATCTAGATCGCGAGAAATTTCCTTGCAGTAGATTTATAATAAAAATAAATATGGGATCTGTCGCCATAAAACAATGTTGAAAGCGAAGCAATACACTATACTTTCAACTTTCATCGTTAACTCCCCGATATGTATTATTCATTTCCTTCCCCTAGATAATGAAAATACATTTCATTTAGAATTCAAAAGCTTTTTTCCATATTCTTTAAAAACAACAGATGGGATAGATCTTAATCTATGCCGTCCGTAAATTCGCACCCTATGGACTGAGACTCGTAAAGAAATTAATGCTTGTTTTCAAATTCGGTTCAGTGGTCCACTCATGAAGCTTTCAAGAAGACCTCATCTCTTTTTTATCATTTTTTTTCTATCCCACTTCGTTTTGATCAATTAAACAATTTTACAGAGCGTTGATAATTTAAATCTATAACTCCCTTGACTATATATAGTATGTCATGCTTCTGATCACGGTACGCTTCTTATTGCATGCAAAGATAGGACAGGTAACTAAGAAAAAACAATTATTAGCCATTTCGAAGGAAAGGATGACATAAGCACCGTTCTTATAATGACCGATTCAGATCAAGATCAGACTGCATTATAAGTGCCTTTCAAACGTTAGATCTATATCGTCCGTTGTTAGACTTCAACCCTTTACAAAAAATCCCGAGTTTTCAGGACTCAGAAGTCGGTCTATGAAAACAAAGAAAAGGAGAACCAGCATTTTCTCTTCTTTCTAAAGGTGTATTCTTCCTGTTTTAAGACAACTATTATCATTTGATCAAGGTTTAAATAATTTCTTTCAATATGGATGAATCTAAACATGTTTGTTTTGTAAAGAGTTAACCCTTTACTCCATAGATACTCATTTCTACGCATTGCTTGCAGGAGCCTTAGGAAAACATTGTGGCAAATGAAATTGCTCGTGAAAAGCAATATCACCTTTTGCCACAATGTTTTCTATACTATTAAAAGGTGGCATATACACATAAGAAACAGCTTCATCCCTGCTGTTATTTAGGGTCAAATAAAGATGAGGTAAAAGATTAAGCCATGTTCAAATAGTCGTTACATTTTTTCAACATTTTAGACCGTCCAAATAGATTGATTGATTGTACAGCATTTAATGGCACTTTCAACATTATTTCACTTATATTGCAACCAGTGCAAATATCCATGCTTTCCTGGAGTCTCTTTCTGCAGTACACTATACAAATTTCTTTCCAAGCCAATGGACAATGGAGAGAGATGAATTAATCCTAACCCAATGACTATCCTTAATCCTTGAAGGAGGTTGGCCGAGACAGGGATCGCTCACGACCCCCTGTTCTCAAGCCGTGCACCCTAGCGACTGAACTACAGCGGCTAGGTGCTGTTAAACAAGAGCTTCGTAGAGCGGCGCATATACGCCCGAAGGGGCTTGTCGGTGAAATGAATTGAAATGACGGATAGGCCATGAATGAAGAGTAGTTATTCTCCATGATATGTGAAAAATATCAAAGGGCAATAACTAAAAAAATAAGGTTGGTACAGTTACAAATTTTGTGAATTGCTCTTATCCAGAAAGTGTTCTATCAGTATTGAAGGTTCAAGATCATAGCTTTTATATTTTAGAAATTATGGCCCAGACGAAAATTCAAAGTGAAAACTAACAAAGGGCAATAAGTTAAAAAGACGGTTGGCAGAGTTATGGTTCTTGTGCAATGCACTTCCTCATAATGTGTTCTATTAGTATTTAAAGTTTCAAGATGATGGATTTTGAAGTTTGGAAGTTATTTACAAAAATTTAAACTGAAATTTAACAAAGGGCAATAACTCAAAAAATAAAGGTGGCTGAGTTATGGTTCATGTGCACTGCACTTCTCCATAATGGGTTCTATTAGTGTATGAAGTTCCAAGTTAATAGCTTTTATAGTTTGGAAGTTATCGCCGGGACAAAAATTCAAACTGAAAATTAACAAAGGGCAGTAACACACAAAATAAAGGTGGCAGAGTTATGATTCATGTGCACTGCACTTCTCCATAATAAGTTCTATCAGTGTATGTAGTTTCAAGTTGTTACCTTTTATAGTATGGAAGTTATAGCCTGAACAAAAATTCAAAGTGAAAAGTTGGCTATTTCAGAAATCAAGGGCAGATAATTTTAGAACGCAAACAGCGATCCAAATTCTAAGAGTCAGGTGCACAACTGGACATCATTCATTGTGGCAAGTTTCAAATAATTCCGATGGAAACTGTACGAGGAGTTGCACACACAAGAAATTACAGATGGACGGACGACCAGGGATATAACATGATACGACCCTTTGGTCGTATAAAAAGGACGAGTTTATCTAAATAGGGTCAAATGAGTAGAAGATGATACATTTGGCTACCTGACAACTTACAGTGGAAGTGACTGAAGACCTACAACCTCGTAGAAGCCGTACGATGTGTAAGTACACCGTTCATCCACGTGACCCAGCGACGCTGAGCAATTTTAACATAATTTTCGTCTTATTCACAGACCGAGAAAAAGCTTTTTCATACATTTACCTATTTACCAGATAACAATGTCTATTACTTGACCAAACTGATGACATCGCAGTTCACAAATTAACTGTGACTCAAATGAGGAGTTTGTCTTTGAACGACATAGACAACATTTTTGGAAATACTAGTTGCCAGCATTTCCCCTTTTCCCACAATGTTTTCAATAGATTTAAATAGAAGACTGTTTTGTTATGGTTTACTGATAACCTTTCCTTTTTTTAACAACAACAACAACGGCAACATATCTTCAACAAAAAGACAAAAACGATTATTTATTACTTCTTTTTACATTCATTTATTTCTCCTCTTTTTTTTCTGTGTGTCATTGATTAGTAAGAATAATAAGAAAATCAATGATAAGGAATTTAAAATCAGAAACTTTTGAAGTTACTGTAAATTATTGTTTCCTAACAGTATTATTGAACAAAGTTAAATGCTATCATTAACTTATCATTTATCAACTGTACAATTATAAAATATGTTCCTTTTTCAATAGACTTTTTGCAGTGAAGAAGCAATTGTATATTAAAAGTAATTACCCCCTTTCAAATCTCAATATCTTTAAACGATTCGAAAAGAAATTATTACTAATAAAAAAATGAACAAAACAAAACAGACATGAGTTGTCTTGAACAACAACAACAACAGCAACATATCTTCAACACAAAGACAAAAAGATTATTTATTATTATTTTTTACATTCATTTATTTCTCCTCTTTTTTTTTCTTGATTAGTAAGAATAATAAGAAAATCAATGATAAGGAATTTACAATCGGAAACTTTTGAAGTTACTGTAAATTAATGTTTCCTTACAGTATTATTGAACAAAGTTAAATGATATCATTAACTTATCATTTATCAACTGTACAATATGTTCTTTCTTCAATAGACTTCTTGCAGTGAAGAAGCAATTGTATATTAAAAGTTATTACCCCCTTTCAAACCTCAATATCTTTAAACAATTCGAAAAAAAATAAATACAAATAAAAAAATGAAAAAACAAAAGAGACAAGAGTTGTCTTGAAATAGCCATCCACCATTGAATGCTTTCTCAATAGATGTGTGTCTTTTGTAGGTTGGTTTAAAGGCTAGAACATCTATATTTCATAATTATTTTCTGGCAATGCTAAATACAGCGTACACTAAAAAACTTAGACAAGGTACACTCTTCCTATATATAGCTGTCAAGTGTAAACACATTTGAAATCAAACAGTAAAAAAAAATCTAAAAAAAAAACACAACAAGAACAACAACAACTAGAGCTATCACTAAACGTGATCATATCCCCAACAGCTCCTTGTCACAAAACAGATTAATGTCACAGGAATGCAAAAAGAGAACAACAAAAAAGGGCTAAGCTCTTGGAAATTTTATTTAATTAACTAAGAACAATTTATGATATACATATCTTTGCTGAGTACAAAGTCTATCCATTATTTGAAAGAAATTTGTCCAGAATCATCAAAGGGCCATAACTCCATGAAACCTAAACAAGAGCTTCGCAAAGCGGCGCATATACGCCCGAAGGGGCTTGTCAGTGAAATGAGTTCAAATGAGGAAGGGCCATGAATGAAGAGTAGTTAATCTCCATGATATGCGAAAAATATCAATGGGCAATATCTAAAAAAAAAAGAAGGGTGGCACAGTTATAAATTTTGTGAACTGCTTTTCTCCACAAGGTGTTCTATCAGTCTTGAAAGGTTCAAGAGCATAGCTTTTATATTTTAGAAATTATGGCCCAGACGAAAATTCAAAGAGAAAACTAACAAAGGGCAATAACTAAAAAAGAAGGATGGCAGAGTTATGGTTCTTGTGCAGTGGACTTCTTCATAATGTGTTCTATAAGGCTTTGAAGTTTCAAGATGATAGGTTTTAAAGTTTAGGAGTTATGGCCTGGACAAAAATTCAAACTGAAAATTAACAAAGGGCAATAACTCAAAAATAAATGTGGCAGAGTTATGGTTCATGTGCACTGCACTTCTCCACAATGGCTGCTATCAGTGTATGAAGTTCCAAGTTAATAGCTTTTATAGTTTAGAAGTTATGGCATGGACAAAAATTCAAACTGAAAATTAACAAAGTGCAATAACTCAAAAAATAACGGTGGCAGAGTTATGGTTCATGTGCACTGCACTTCTCCATAATGTGTTCTATCAGTGTATGAAATTGCAAGTTATTAGCTTTTATAGTTTGTTTGGAAGTTATGGCCTAGACAAAAATTCAAACTGAAAATTAACAAAGGGCAATAACTCAAAATAAAAAAAGGGCAGAGTTATGTTTCATGTGCACTGCACTTCTCCATAATGTGTTCTATCAGTGTATGTAGTTTCAATTTGATACCTTTTATTGTATGGAAGTTATGGCCTGAACAAAAATTCAAAGTGAAAGTTGGTTATTTCAAAAATCAAGGGCAGATAATTTTGGAACGCAAACAGCGATCAAAATTCTAAGACCCAGGTGCACAACTAGACATCATGGAGATTCATTGTGGCAAGTTTCAAATAATTCCAATGAAAACTGTAGGAGGGGTTGCACACACAAGAAATTGCTAACGGACGGACGGACGGACGACCGGGGGTATAACATAATACGACCCTTCGGGCGTATAATAAACCATAACCAAAATAGGATATGCACATCTCTGCTTGATACTGAGTCTATTTGTGTAGTTTGAACCAAATCTGTCCAATAGTTGATGAGAAAAAGAGCGGACAAGAAATTTCATGAAAGGGCCATAACTCAGTGAAAAATCAATGAACCATAACCAACATTTCATATGCACATCTCTGCTTGATACTGAGTCTACCTGTGAAGTTTGAATAAAATTCGTCAAATAGTTTATGAGAAATAGAGCGGACAAAAAGCTACAGACCAACCGACAGAGGGACAGCTGTGTTAAAAGTATTCTATCAAAAGTATAATTTATTATCATCAATTCAGCAAGGGCACCGTCATAAAGAGAACGACAAAAAAGGGCTTAGCTCTTGGAAATTTTATTTAATTAACCAAGAACAATTTATGGTATGCACATCTTTGCTGAGTGCAAAGTCTATCCATGAAGTTTGAAAGAAATTTGTCCGGAATCATCAAAGGGCCATAACTCCATGAAACCTAAATAAACCATAACCAAAATAGGATATGCACATCTCTGCTTGATACTGAGTCTATTTGTGTAGTTTGAACCAAATCTGTCCAATAGTTGAAGAGAAAAAGAGCTGACAAGAAATTTCATGAAAGGGCCATAACTCAAGGAAAAATCAATGAACCATAACCAACATTTCATATGCACATCTCTCCTTGATACTGAGTCTACCTGTGAAGTTTGAATAAAATTCGTCCAGTAGTTTATGAGAAATAGAGCGGACAAAAAGCTACAGACCGACCGACGGATGGACGGACCGAAGGACGGACCGACCGACAAGATGACTCCTATATACCCCCCAAACAGAGTTTTGGGGGGTATAACAACAAGCAAACAAATAAGTAAAAAATTATGGATGGTAGAAAAATAATTTTTGTATTCCCTCTCAGTGACAACTATCCAGCTGCTAAGTAAATACAACTCAAGTTAACCTCCAAAGAAACCCTGAGACTCAAAAATCAACAAAGGGACATAACTCAAAAACAATGGTATCAAATTTCTTTTCAATTAAATCTGCATCACACTGAAACCTTTTAAGATTTTCAATACAAAATTTAAAAATGAAAACGAACAAAGGGCAATTACTTCTAAATTATGGCACTAAAATTTAAGGTTCCTTTACAATGTACTTCTCGTCCATATCATCTATCAACCTGTGAAGTTTCTTTTGTATCTCATGTAGTCTTCAAATTGCACTTTGGAAATTCAGGGAAGGAAAAAATAACAAGGGTCAATAACTGATTAAATATGCAATCAAGACTTATGGTTATTTTCATTGCACTTCTCAGTGTGACCTAAACACCAATAGAGTATCATATTTACATCTCTCATACTTTCTGAGTTATACTCCAGACAAAATATAAAATTTAATACCAGTATTAAAAATATCAAAGGGAAATAACTCCTAAAGTATGAGGCTGAAAGTTATGGTTCTTGTACACTGCTCTTCAAAATATGGCCTGCAACACACGATAAGGGACATTCAGACATCAGTGTAACTGTAAAGTATCGACTCGGATTAACCTGCGCAGTCTGCTCTGGCTAATCTGAAACAAAACTTTACATTATTTTCTGTTATGCGTAAGTCTACAGCAGCACAAAATCTAATAAAGTTGTATGGGATAAGCCTGAACAGACTGATCCAAGATGACACTTCACACAAATGTCTATCAACATTTTAAATTTCATGTGTAAACCTCATTTAGTTTTGAAGTTATGCTCTAGGAAAATTTTTAATATGAAAAATAACGAAGGGCAAAAACTCCTAAAACATCCAATCATGAGTTACTGTTCTTGTATACTGTGCTTGTCATTTATGAGATCTATGCACATGTAAAGTATCATGTTTACATCTGTAATAACTATTTAGTTACAATGTATGCCCCAGACAAGACAGGGTGACAGAAAAGTGGAAGGAATAAGTGACAGAATGTGGGAAGAATGGACAATTACTATTTACATATCCGCCGCAACCTTTTTGGTGGGGGATAAGAAACTAACATTTCCTTTACTTCTTCTGTGTTTCCTTTCAACAGAAACAGAGAATCAGATATGTCTAACAAAAACCTGGCTGTTAATGATTGAATAATTTTACAATATTTCTACATTGTTTTTTTTTTTAATTTCACAAAGTTTGTTAACTTTCTATAATTGACAGGTCTTAAGATAGACCAATCTAAAAGTATAAAGGTATTCTCTCTGAATATTCCACAGACAAAAAGCAATGCTCTCAATTTGCATAAGTTTAAAACTGTTCTGTCTGTTACATACATGTATTTAACCCTTTATAAAATACAAAAGTTTTGGCCTTTTCCATTTCAGTAGAATTTCAGATAACAAAATTAATGAGCTGATGAAATCTGACCAAGAAAAAAATAACATTGCTGGAAAACGATAACATGCTGGATACCAAAACTTTTTTTCTTTTCCTGCAATATTTAACCCTTTACTACATAATACTGCCTTTAAACCCTATACCAAACAATTCCTGGCTTTTACACCCCTGAGATGGAATACTTTTGAAAACATTGTGAGGAAAGGGGGAAATGCTGGTAACCAGAATTTTCTCTTTTTCCTTCAATGTTTTCTATTCTGCTGGAGACAAATTTCATTTTTTGAGTTACAATTATTTTGTCATCTGCAATTGCTTTCAAGTTGGACCAGTCTAAAATTTTGTCATTTTTTAAAGGGTTAACAACCTTGGCAAAGAAGCCTTTTGACATAATTGTGGCAAAAGTAGAAAATGCTAGTAATCAGCATTTTCTCCTTTTAAAAGAAAAATTGCATCCTCTGAGCAGAACTGAAATTGTTGTTTGCAAATGCTTTCAATTTGGACAAGGCTAACATTGTGCTGTCCCATAAACTGAAAAAGCTCTCCTTGGGGTCATTTGAACTTTGGATCGTACAAAAAAAAACAAGAGCTGTCACTGAATGTGACCTAATATCCCCTGCCGCAGTGCTTTAACAGGCAATTACTAGTATTTTATACAATGACCGACACACAGATACACAGCCAGACAAAAGGACGGACACATGGACAGACAGACAAGCTGATTTCCATATACCACCCAAAACATTCATTTGAGGGGGTATAAATTAGATGCGCCATACTTAAAATTTCCTATAGAAAATTTATTACAAAATACCCACAATAAAAATGACCCAAATCTGTCTACATGAAAGACATACACTTCAGTGTATATAAACTCTTCACCGGTAAGCAACTAACAAAATTTTAGCATAGTCAAAATTGAAGTCATTTTAAGAAGACAAATAAATTATACTTAGAAACTGAAATGTACTTATCAGTCTGTCAGACTGTTCTAAAGGTGTTCTGCTGCATGATACAGAAATCTGAAGGTGGTCAAATGTTCACTCTTTACCAAACTACAAACTGTTAGACTGGTCCAAAATTAAAAGTATTTGAAAAGTGTCTCGATTTCTGAAATTTACCTCTGAAAAGGTTACCAGCATTTTCTCCTTTTCCCACAAGGTTTTCAAAAGCTCTCATTTCCATGGTCGTCAAAACTAGGCTTGTTTGGTAAAGAGTTAAAATCTTCATCAGAAAAACAAAATTTTGAACTTTTCCATACTGAAAGTAGTTGAAGACCACAAATCAGATTTGCCTAGAAAGAGCGTATTTTGTCTTTTGAAAGTCAGAAAACACTTGGGGACAATGCTACTGACCAGCATTTTTTCCCAGTATCTTAAAAGTCTTCTTCCTTGGGGTCAGTAAAACACTGGGTTGTTTGCAAAGGCTTCATCTTCACTTTGCTTTGCATAACTACATGTATATTAGTTATTTTTTCAATTTCTTTTTCTCCTGCACTGGTGCCATTACACCTTTGTTTATAAGTCCACCATTTTGGTGGCTAAAAAGAGGTGGCCATACAAGGAAATCTGCCTTATCTCCTGGTGTATAATAACAAGTGTATAAGTTTGTGTCAATTTTAGTTCCCGGTTTAAAAACCATGTCCATGTATAATGGGGGGTCATTTACAGCTAGGAACCAGCACACATCTACACATTTCTCCAAATATGCATTGACTTCTGGAATGGCCCTTTCATTTGGGTCACATTTCTTGGCAACTTCTGGTAGAAAGGACTGAAATTTATAAATACTTGTTGTTTAAAATTTGAAATTAAATCTATTCATGTTTCAATAGTGAAACAAATTTTCCTCGCTTATATTAACCCATTACCACACGATCACGAGTGTCATAGACCCTGAGCACAAAGCCTTCTGAAAGTATTGTGAGATAAAGCGAAAATGCTGGTATCCAGTATTTTCTCCTTTTCCAACAACGTTTTCATCCCTTCCTGAAAAGAAATTCAATTTTTTAGTCACCTTGATGTTGCTGTCTGCAAATACCTTTAATTGGACTACTTTAAAATTTTGTGGTTTGGCAAAGAGTTAATCAAGATCAATATATAAATGATGGCTTCCTGAAAACCTTAACCAACTTTCCATACTTTTTCCAACTTTTGTATTAGTACATTCAAGAGTTGACCCCGCTCATTACCGCAATTTTTTCCACATTTTTGTTGTACTGAATACAATAAATGTTCAAAAACTTTTGCGGACACCCTGTAGGCTAGATACCACTAAATTCATATTTACAAAAAAAGGATGAACTGATGAACCACTTGTTGCTGTTCAATATGTATGACTATAATTGAAATCTACGAACCAGTTTCTTTGCAATTCAAATTGCTATCAGCTGTATTTACAAATTCATGCACAATGTGTCGAAAATACTGTAGTTAGAAATGGAATGTAACATATTGCTTATATAAGGGGAACATAAAAATCAGGCTGTAAGTCTGGATTTAAAAGTGGGTATTTATGTTTTTGACATCACACCGAATTAAAAAATACATATATCACTGAAATTTATATGAAAAAAACAATACAAATCATCATTAATTAAGAATCATAAAATCATGAAAAAACATTTTTTTGATGGTATTCCCTGAAAAGGCTACATAGCCTCTTAAGCTATTTTTAGATTTCCCGCCAAAAATCAAAAATGCATTGTGGAAATGTTATGTTCCTGACACATGACTAATGACGCTTAAATTCCATAACATAACAAACATGTAATTACTTTCCATAATGTCTTCTCCGGACGCTATGTTTGACGCTATTTCTCTATATTTCCGGTATGTAAATAAGCCAGCTGCTCATAAGTCATAAATCAATCCAAGATGCTCCCGACTCATGAAGACCTAGGTCTGCAGTTACCAAATCAACATCAATAAAAATCAAGTCAAATCAATCATCGAGAAAGATGTGTGTTTCACTGCATTTCTAACACAGCCCTTGTCTTGACAAACTTAGCTGTAGCATATTTTCACTCTATTCTGAAGAAAATTCTCAAAGTTGAGAACTTAAGTGTTCACTGAATCATCCATGAACTTCTCACTGACAAGCAGAAACAGTATTTGATAGTCTTATCAGGTTTGATGGTGGGACATAAGTCAATTTGTATGAGCCTAAGGGGAAAATTGACAATAGGATACAGGCTTTGAAAGACCCAAAAAGGCCCAATACAGACAAAGGACCACTGAGAGCAAAGAAATTGTAATACATGTTTTTTTCTTGAAAAAGTACTCCAAATTACTCTTCCTAAAGATAGGGGTGTGTCTGGGTGCTTTTATAAGAAAGAGATACTGAAAGAAAATGCAAACAAAAAGAGAAAAAATATTGCCTTCAAACAGATCATCAGTGTGTCTATGTATTACATAACAATGTTCAAGCTCACAATACTTATCAACTGTAGTCAAGTTTTTATAAGAAGAGGTCAATTTATAAACATGAGCCACATAGCCAAGATCTGGCCCTGTGTGAATTCTACCTATATCTAAAATTGAAAAAGCACCTTCCTAGCAGAAGATAAATATTCTAAAAATGCACTGGAATCTGCTGGTAACCAGTTCATGATTAGAGTACTAAAGGACAAGTACATTGTATGAGGATTGTTTCACAAGGCCACTGCCTCTTCAAAATGAATGCCTACCTTAACTTTGAATGAGTTATTTGGCTAACGCTGATAAAATGCACCCCCCAACTTTTGAAAAATCTCCGACTCCTTCAGGTGGCATAATCCTCCAGGTATCTTCAATTTAACTTGCAGCAAAAATCTAGCAAGTTACCACCTTGATGAACCTCTTCACTAACACACAAGTGAGTCTGTTGAAATTACATCATCAGAGATATTCAATAATAGTGTTTACCGACCCCTAGGCCTGATGGCTTCAGGGTCTCTTATACTCATATGGTTATTAGCTATATTTGTGTGTTACTACTTTTGGCAAAGCAGGTTATTCATTTATACATTGTTAGGATTAATTAAATAATCAGAGTATTTGCAGTTTTTTTTATTATCAACAAGTAATTCTATCGCACACTCTCTGTTGTTGATGAACAAAGGAATCTTATTTTTTCCAGACATGAGTTCACTGAAAAAATTAGAGAACTTGGGGACTAAAAGGTGTACACAGCAAGAGTTGTGCTATTACACGTTGTGATTTAAGGAGATACTACAAACCTGCTTGGCTGGACCTGGTTTACTTGCCGAAATCAATTTCCTCACTTCAAGAAGTGCTTTCTCTTCATTGGTATGTAGTCTAGGCTTTTCTTTAACCTTTACAAAAAAGCAAATTATAAATGAGCAGTACTCCAGGAAAAGATGGTTTAATGCATCTGGGTAATGTTTCATAAAAGGCAATTATTAAATAATTTTAAAAAAATCCTCTTTGCTTTATAACCAACTGAATCATCAAGTCGTCTGGTCCTGTGAAGTTTAGAAAATTGACCAAAGACAAAAAATTCTGATCAAGCAGTCAAAGCTGCTCTGGCCTGCCACTTTCTGTAGATACATTTACCCATCTTTTCACAGAGTAGTTAGTTTTACTCAGTATCCAGGGATATCTCATATAATAAGTTTTAGACTAGGGCTGGTATTTACCAACCAATCAAAAATGCAATCTTAGTCTAATTCCGAATTAAGAATGTAGCAAAATGTCTAATTGGCTAAACCATAATTGTAGTTTAGCCAATCAGAAATTGTATTACTTTCAAATTTTTGAAAGTGTTGAGAATAAGACTATTAAATAATGATCCTAAGAATGATTGGTGAGTATGTACTCAGGCCAAGAGTCGAAATGCAATATTTTCAATTTTATGTTTCATGTAATTTACATTTTGCAAAGGTTTGCAACTTAAAGTAATATTAATGGTTACAGGTAAACAAGGTGTGTCTTAAAATGCATCTCAATTTAAATCATGCCATTCAAAAGTAGGGAAATAAGTGTGAAGATGACAATCTTTTATTGTACTGTTGGTCTCAGTTGCTGGCAGAGAAATTAATTTCAAAACTAGATTTAACGTAGTAGACCCCTAAAAGAAAACAGCTATTTCCACAATGATATTATCCTACAAAATTTGCTATGATGAAAAAAAGAGTGTCATTGTACTGCTTTAGCCAAGCCACTTTTCCCTTTTTGTCTTTTCTAGAATTATCATTTATAAATCTAAAACCACTGTATTTTCATTACAAAGAGAGATAGTAATTACCTCCCTTTTCTGAAAACTAACAAAAGCATCTACAAATAATTTCAAGATAGGCATGAACAAATTTCTGGTCCACTAAAAATGTGCAAAAGTATCATACCTGTATAAATCTGTATTTATCGACTATCAAGAAAACTCTGAAATTCAGCACTAAAGGCACTAGAGGTATTAAGGGTGTTTTCTACCCTTCACAAAACAAATTTCAAATTTTCAGTCACTTTTATTTTGTTGTCTGCAAATGCTTTCAATCTGGACAAGTCTAAAATATTGTCGTCTGGTAATGAGTTAAACTTAGTACTTGGACCCTGAACATAAAAAGAATATTATCTTCACAATGTTTTTCACACTTTTAAATGGTTTAAAGTTTTTGAGTTTGTCTACTTTTAAGTTTAACCCATTACCACTTAATCCCTACTTTTGACACCCCTGAGAAAGAAGCCTTTAGAAAACATTGTGGGAAAAGGAAAAAATGCTGGTAACCAGCATTTTCTCCTTTTCCCACAATGTTTTCTACCCTTCACAAAACAACTTCCAAATTTTCAGTCACTTTTATTTGGTCGTCTGCAAATGCTTTCAATTTGGACCAGTCTAAAATATTGTCGTTTGGTAATGAGTTAAATGTATTTTTACATCTGTTTTGATTTTTTTGACAACTACTTGACTCTTCACCACACACACACAAAAAAAAAGAATTGAGCCCTGCAGACGTAGAGTAGCTTAGCAGTTAGTGTGTCTGACTCATGAGGTTGTGGTAAGGAGTTTGATATCCAATTGAGGCAAACTTTCTGTCTGGTGATTTTTTGCCTGTAATCCCTGATGCACATGAGAAAAGTAGTGGCTTGGAAAGAAACTTGTGTCAGTACTGGTGTGTAGATGTATAGGAACACTAATCCCCAGTAGTATGACCTAAGCTGTTGAAACAGCATTAAACTCCAATACAAACAAAAAAGATTTCAGAATTGCCTATTAATATCAAAACCATTTGCATACAAACTTTGAATCTAGCTGCAATTATAAGATTTAGCTGAGAAAGATTAGAAAACATCGTGGGAAAAGAAGAAAATGCTGGTACTCAACATTTTCTCCTTTTCTAACAATATTTTCAAAAGGTAGAGCTTTGGCCTCATAACGTTAAGGTACAAACTTCGAGACCCAGGAGTAACTTTTTACTAAGGAATTGTTCACTGACTAACACATTCAGCACATGTACTTGTGTAGTTATCAGGGAGCTGAATCGAGAGAGACTAGTGTTAAGTCATAAGAACTTGTTTCTCAATCAATGTAAAATAAATATCCTTAGTCTATACTAAAAGGAATGACAAACATGGAATATGCAAGTGTCAAAGAAGAACACAAAGTCATCTTGAACATGAGAAAATACTGCTACTCAGCTTTTAACCTTTTTTTTGGTTGTAAAGCGCCGTCTCTGATTAGCCTACAAAAATTGCGTAGGCTGAATCAAGACGACACTTAGGCAAATTGCCGCATGCCCCTTTTCACATGTTGCAAGCCTTGTATGGGTGATCTTACTGTCTATCCCACAGATAGAATGTAAATATATAGCTTGTGTTTGTATAAGGAGACACCTATGCTGCCTTGTTAAAGACATAGGTTTGTAGCGACATGCTAGAGCATTCATCTTGGAACTAAAGGTGCTGGGTTCAATCCCAGCCCTGGAAAGTTATATGTAAGAACTGTTACATTGGTGCCCATCGTGGAACACCCGCCTAGCTGAGATGTAGACTAATTGTGATTGAAAGAGTCTTGAACAAATCTTCATGGGGGAAGGGGGAGGAAAGAGAGTATCTAGTATACAGATACATCCTACAGACAGATGTAAATGAGCAGCTTCTGCGTGTATAACCGGACACTTATACTGCCTATACCAGAATACTACATTACCAGGAAAGTTTTAGTCATATCCTGTCCATGGTGGAAAAATACTGTTGTTAACATTTCCATCTGTTTCTCTGCCATTTCTTTACAATGGTTGTAACATTCCTATTAAAATTAAAAATTTATATCAATGAAGCTCTGTGAAACGGATTGCTTAACTCTTTACCAAACAATCCCTGGTTTTTACAACCCTGAGATAAAAAGCCTTTTGAAAACAATTTTCCTACAATGTTTCTCTCTTTAAAATTAGCCCGCCCGGGTGGTTCAGTGGTGAGCGTGTCGGACTCATGACCTGGTGGTTGAGAGTTCGATACCCGGTTGAGGCGAACTTTCTTTCCGGCATATTTTTGCCTTTCACCTCTGCTGAAGCACGTGAGAAAAGTAGCTGGTGGCTTTGGAAAGAAAGTAGTGTTAGTACCGGTATGAGAAAGCCAGGAAACACATGTGCGTCAATGACCCCCATGATATGACCTTAGCTGTTAAAGTAGCGTTAAACCCCAATACAACCAACCAACCAACTCTTTAAAATTAAACTCTTCACACAACAAATTTAATTTTTTCAGTGAATTTCATTTTGTTGTCTGTAAACACTATAGATTTGGAGGAGTCTAAAATTTTGTTGTTTGGTAAAGAGTTAATGCATCTGCAAAAAGTAATGACTTTATCAGCCAGAGCAGTAGGCTAAGGCTGACATGGGTTAAAACTTTTTGCTGTGTATGAATTTTATGCATGTCAGATGACTAATTTACTTCAAGGTTACGTCAGTCATTGGACAAAATGGATTTTATGGATCTATAATTATATAATGACTTGCTTGCTAAAATGTGTCACTGAGATTTTTTTGCAAGAGTACCGCTCATATGTAAACTGTTACATTTATGTAAACTTTTGGCTGTGTTCCAGGAAAAATCATAATGGGAGTACAATATTGCTGTTCTTGTTGTTTTTTCATTCAGAAAGAAAAGAAATTATCATAGGTATATAAATGAACGATGTATTTACTACAAAATACAAAGGATGTGTTCAAAGAACTAAAAGTGCCAATTATATCGGTTTCTTTTTCATGTAGCATTTATATGGAGTAAAGCATAGAAACCTAATGATACTTTTTCACCAACAATCCAAATATTGTTTTAATTTTAAGGACTCTCTCCCTCTAGCTGCCTCCCAGGATATGTCTTAAGAAATCAAATGGCTACATGTATTGACATAAAAATTGGCCTATTCAAATTTCTATAATCAAGCCAAACTACACAAATGTATTATCCCTAACTATCGTAATCGAATAGGTGGAAGACAAAGACAAAGAATACAAAAGAGAACTGTAAGGGGAAAAAATCTAGGTGGTATTTCCTGGTATTTTCCATGGTATTTACGTTTCCAAAGAAAATAATAACACTTTGGGCATTGTCATTGATGCACAGGACAATTTGATTCATGGCAAAATGAACAATCTTACGTAAGTGTTTATGTATCATCATTTTTCACAGTCATCAAGACATTTTTCCCTATCTAGTTCTGATGTTATTTGCATGCATTTTTTATGGTTTATTTCACATTAGCCTCTAGAAATCCGCTAAATGCTTTTGGAAATATTGTGGGAAAAGCAAAAAATGCTGGTATTATACAAACCTCTAACATTCGAAGTAAAAACTGGGTGGCTTCTTTTTCAGTCCTTTTGAGTTTGTCTACTTGCATTTGAAATGCATCTGTCCACTCATTATCATATAGCTCAGACAATTTTTCTGCCAACTTCATGGGTCTGTTTGGATCACTTAAATCAGTAATGTCTGAATTGTTGTCCTTTAGTTTTTGTCCTGCAAGTTTACTGTATCTGAAAGGTAGAGACAGAAAGATAACCGCAAGACTAAAGGACTTACATAGAGTATATTCACCTAACACAGACACCCTCCCATAATCTACATCCCCAATGTTTTAGCCTAATACATGTACTTGTTTTAACCCTGAGGTATGAAAATATATTTGCCTGTTATAGAATTAACATGCTTTGTAACTTTCGGTGCCAAACTGGGCAACCTTATTAAATCTGACTGAATTTATGTTTATGGGGCTATGTATAAACCTCTGAGTTAAGGATGGTGGAATATATACATGACCATTAAGTTTATATATTTTTTTTACTCGAAGTTAGAAAATTTGTTAAAATCATGCATTTTAAAGGTTAATTTTGTGTGAAAATAGTGTTTTACCAAAAGACTTTGATCTATGTAAGCATAGAAATGCAGTCTCTAAATTGTGCAAGGGTGAATTATAGCCTCCCTATAACCGACACGTCCCTTTTGCTGAAAACTTTCGAACATTCACAAGGGGCAATGCATGGATATATTTGGTTCTATCAAGCATTTTCTTAGCACTAAACATAGAAAGACATAACAACATCTCAAGTAACATGAAGGGAATTTTTCAAACTAAAAAATCGGAGTAAAATGTAGGGTCGGGTATCATCAAAGAAAACTGAAACATGCAGTGGTGCAATTAACACTCTAAACGTCTGCAGTAAGACAGAGGAAATTCAGTAAGAAGGCGTCTGCAAAGGCTCTAGGTGTTTCACACACTGGTAGCAGGTAGGTAGAGTGCTTAAACTTGCTACTCCACCTGGCCAAAAAAAATCTTACCTGTACTGAGGAGATTACTTCGTTGCGCAGATCGAAGTTAGTGTATAATTACATGTATCTATTGGCTATCCTTTGCTTTCAAAAACATGAAATTGTGACTTATTTCAAACATAGCCTCCTCATTGACGTTAAAGAAACCTCCCTTTAGAACAATCATCCTGTTTATTGTTGATTTGTTCTGTAAAAACAAGCCTTAAATGACTATGCACACTCATACAAGAGTTAGTCCTGAGCAAGCCAGAATAAATGATTAATGCGACTTTCGCTTTATTTGATGGAGTTATGAGGTACACTGTATTTTGTAAAAGATGATCCAGATTTTGATTCTCTGCTAAAAAAATCTCTGTGCAGTCAACACTGTTCAGGTTATTTTTTTTTGCTGCCTGCGAAGACTAATGCTGCTTTTGTTAAACAAGAAGGCTAAGATGGCCCTGGATCGCTCACCTGAATTTTTGAGAGGACCATAGCCTGTTTTATTTATTTATTTATTTTAGGTATTCAAATATTGGAAACAAGAGGGCAAAGATGGCCCTGGATCCCTCACCTGAATTTTTGAGAGGACCATAGCCATTTTTTTTTTTAGGTATTGAAACACTGGACAAAAAATTTATTTTGCCAAGCAATTTTCAAAAGGTCACCTCTAAATGTCCTTTCAAAATCTGACCAGCAGTTTCAGAAAAGAAGACTTTTTAGGAGTTTCTTAATTTCCATATAGTGCAAGTAACCCCCATTCACCAGAGCCATGTTTCTTGACCTATCAAATCTTCGCAAACAAATTTTGAAAAGGGCCATTCAAGGAACATTTCTGTGAAATTATTTAAAAATCTGACAATCCCTTTCAGAGAAGAAGAATTTTCAAGAATTCCTTCATGTCCCTATATTGCAAGAAGCCCCCATTCACCAGAGCCATGTTTCTCGATGGATCAAAATTTCACGAACACTTTTTGAAAAGGTTTACCCAAGGAACACCTCTGTGAAATAATTTTAAAATCTGGCAAGCAGTTTCAGAGAAGAAGATTTTTAAAGAATTTCTTAGAATATTCAATTTTGTTGTCATGGCAACCAGAGTTTTTGACAGAATCAAATTCTCTGGACAATTTTTAAAGAGGACCTCCCGAGGAACATTCCAGCCAAGTTTGGTCCAAATTGGCCTTGTGGTTTGGGAGGAGTTGACGTTTAAAGAGTTGTTGACAACAGACAACGGACGATGCATGGCGGATGACGGACACCAGGTGATCCTAAAAGCTTCCCTTGAGCATGTTGTGATCAAGTGAGCTTAAACAAGAGGGACAAGATGGCCCTAGATTGCTCACCTGAAATTTTGAGAGGACCATAGGCATTTCTTTTTTTTTAAGGTTTTGAAACACTGGAAACAAAATCATTATTTTGCTAAGCAATTTTCAAAAGGTCACCTCTAAAAGTCCTTTCAAAATCTGACCAGCGGTTACAGAGGAGAAGAATTTTTAAGAATTTCATTTCTGTATAGTGCAAGTAGCCCCCATTCACCAGAGCCATGTTTCTTGACGGATCAAAATTTCACGAGCATATTTTGAAAAGGGTTACCCAAGGAACATCTCTGTGAAATTATCTTAAAACCTGAGAACAGGTTTCAGAGAAGAAGAATTTTCAAGAATTTCTTCATTTCCATATAGTGCAAGTAGCCCCCCATTCACCAGAGCTATGTTTCTTGACGAATCAAAATTTCACGAACACTTTATGAAAAGGGTCACCCAAGGAACATCTCTGTGAAATTATTTCAAAATCTGACCAGCTGTTCAAGAGAAGAAGAATTTTTAAGAATTTCTTCATTTCATTATAGTGCAAATAGCCCCATTCTCCAGGGCCATGTTTCTTGATGAAGCAAAATTTCACGATTAATTTTTTTAAAAGAGTCACGCAAAGAACATCCCTGTGAAATTATTTTGAAATCTGACTTGCGGTTTCAAAGGAGAAGAATTTTTAAGAATTTCTTCATTTCCATATATTGCAATAGTCCCCATTCACCTAAGCCATGTTTCTTGACGTATCAAAATTTCGCGAACAATTTTTAAAAAAGGGTCACCCAAGGAACATCTCTGTGAAATTATTTTAAAATCTGGCAGGCGGTTTCAGAGAAGAAGATTTTTTAAAGAATTTCATAGAAAATTCCATAATGTTGTCATGGCAACCAGAGTTTTTGACAGAATCAATTTTTGTGAACAATTCTTAAAGAGGACCTCCCAAGGAACATTCCAGCCAAGTTTAGTCCAAATCTGCTCAGTGGTTTAGGAGGAGTTGATGTTTAAAGACTTGTTGACGACGCAAGACGGACGACAGACACCGGGTGATCCTAAAAGTCCCCCTTGAGCACGTTGTGCTCATGTGAGCTAAACAAGAGGACCATGATGGTCCTATATCCCTCACCTGAGTACTAAGCTGTAAAATCGAACTTGTGACCCCTGGGGCGGGGTCCACTAGGAGACGCTACTCACAAAATATCAAAGCTCTACGCCTTCTAGTTTCAGAGAATAAGAAATTTAAAGTTTTCCTTCTTTGTTCCAATGTTTCAAATTGTGACCCCTGGGGCAGGGCAAGTTTTGACCCCAGGGGCATCGTATGAAGACAATTTGTAGAAGTCCACTAAGAGATGCTACATACCAAATATCAAAGCTCTACGCCTTCTAGTTTTAGAGAAGAAAAATTTTAAACTTTTCCCTCTTTGTTCCTATGTTTCGAACTTTGGACCCACAGGGCAGGGCAAGTTTTGACCCCCAAGGACATCATATGAACAAAACTTGTAGAAGTCCACCAGGAGATCCTACTTACCAAATATCAAGGCTCTACATCTTCTAGTTTCAGAGAAGAAGAATTTTAAAGTTTTCCTTCGTTATTTCTTTGTTTTAAACTTGTGACCCTCGGGGCGGGGTCAGTTTTGACCCAAGGGACATCATATGAACAATCTTGGTAGAGGTCCACTAGGAGATGCTACATACCAAATATCAAAGCTCTACACCTTCTAGTTTCAGAGCAGAAGAATTTTAAAGTTTTCCTTCTTTTTCCAATGTTTTAAACTTGTGACCCCAGGGCATCATATGAACAATCTTGGTAGAGGTTTACTAGGAGATGCTACATACCAAATATCAAAGCTCTACACCTTCTAGTTTCAGAGCAGAAGAATTTTAAAGTTTTCCTTCTTTTCCAATGTTTTAAACTTGTGACCCCCAGGGCGGGACCAGTTTTGACCCCAGGGCATCATATGAACAATCTTGGTAGAGGTTTACTAGGAGATGCTACATACCAAATATCAAAGCTCT
The DNA here is from genome assembly GCA_943736015.1 of Tridacna crocea. Lineage (NCBI taxonomy): Eukaryota > Metazoa > Mollusca > Bivalvia > Cardiida > Cardiidae > Tridacna > Tridacna crocea. The sequence goes on along the minus strand of OX031063.1, from coordinate 33,445,467 downwards.
TAACCTTCTAGTTTCAGAGAAGAAATTTAAAGTTTTCCTTCTTTGTTCCTATGTTTCAACCTTGTGACCCCTGGGGCGGGACCAATTTTGACCCCAGGGACATCATATGAACAATCTTAGAGAGGTCCACTAGGAGATGCTACATACAAACCAAATATCAAAGTTCTGCACCATCTAGTTTCAGAGAAGAAGAAATTTCAAAGTTTTCCTTCTTTATTCCTGTTTCAAACTTGTGACCCCCGGGATGGGGCAAGTTTTGACCCCAGGGGCATCAAATGAAAAATTTTGGTAGAGGTTCACTAGGAGATGCTACATACCAAATATCAAAGCTCTACGCCTTCTAGTTTCAGAGAATAAGAAATTTAAAGTTTTCCTTCTTTGTTCCTATGTTTCAAACTTGTGACCCCCGGGGCGGGACCAATTTTGACCCCAGGGACACCATATGAACAATCTTGGTAGAGGTTCACTAGGAGATGCTACATACCAAATATCAAAGCTCTTCACCTTCTAGTTTCAGAGAAGAAGAATTTTAAAGTTTTCCTTCTGTGTTTCTATGTTTCAAACTTGTAACCCCCAGGGCGGGGCCAGTTTTGACCCCAGGGACATCATATGAACAATCTTGGTAGAGGTCCACTAGGAGATGCTACATACCAAATATCAAAGCTCTGCACCTTCTAATTTCAGACAAGAAGAATTTTAATGTTTTCATTCTTTGTTCCTATCTTTCAAACTTGTGACCCCCGGGGTGGGGGCAGTTTTGACCCTAGGGACATCATATGAATAATCTTGGTAGAGGTCCACTAGGAGATGCTACATATCAAATTTCAAAGCTCTACGCCTTCTAGTTACAGAGAAGATTTTCAAAGATTTTGCTATTTTTTTTCATTTTGGTTGCCATGGCAACCACATTTATGGGTGGAATTAAATCTCTTGAACAGCTTTGGTAGAGCTTCACCCAAGGAACATCCCTGCCATGTTTCATCAAGATTGGCCCAATGGTTTAGGAGGAGAAGATGTTTAAAGAAATTGTGGACGACGGACGACGGACATTGGGCGATCACAAAAGCTCACCATGAGCACTTCGTGCTCAGGTGAGCTAAAAAGTGAAAGCAGTTAAAGGTGGATACTTCACATCACACCAAATTGAAAAAAATATATGTCAATGAAATTTATATGAAAACACAATACAAATCGTAAGTAATTAAGAATCATAAAATTACAAAAAAAAAATTTTTGGTGGTATTCCCTTAAGAGGCTACTTAGCCTCTTAAGCTATCTTTAGATTTCCCGCCAAAACCAAAAAAGCATTGTGGGAATGTTAAGTGACTTGCATGTGACTATTGACTATTAAATTCCATAACATAACAAACATGTAATTATTTTCCATAAAGTCTAGAACTTCAGACGCTATGTTTGAAGCTTCGACTGTATATTTCCAGTATGTAAATGAACAAGTTGCTCATGTAACAAGAGGACCATGATAGTCCTATATCGCTCACCTGAGTACTAAGCAGTAAAGGTCTACAATGAATATAAATACCAAATATTGAGGTTCAAGGCCAAATGATAATGAAACAAGAGTGGCAAATTGTCGCAACATATGCTCATCCCACCAGCAATTGTCAAGGAGGTATAATAGCTGCAAATGGCAGGCATTACAACAAACATGTTCACCAAGTCTCAAGTCAAGTTGACACACCAAATATCAAAGCTCTCCGAAGAATTGTAAAGTTTTCCTTTTTTGTTCCTATGTTAAGAACTTGTGACCCTTTGGGCGGGGCAAGTTTTGACCCCTGGGGCATCTTATGAACAAACTTGGTAGAGGTCCACTACCAGATGCTACATACCAATATCAAAGCTCTACACTTTCTAGTTTCAGAGATGAAGAATTTTAAATTTTTCCTTTTTAGTTCCCATGTTTAAAATTGTGACCCCCCGGGGCTGGGCCAATTATGAACCCAGGGGCATCATATGAATAAACTTGGCAGAGGTCCACTAGGAAATGCTTTTTACCAAATATCAAAGCTCATCAACTTCTAGTTTCAAAGAAGAAGAATTTTAAAGTTTTCCCTTTTTTCCCCCCATGTTCAAACTTGTGACCCCCGGGGTGGGGCCAGTTTGGACCCAAGGGGCATCATATGAACAAAATTGAAGGAGGTTTACTAAGAGATGCTTCATACAAAATATCAAAGCTCTAAGCCTTCCAGTTTCAGAGAAGAAGAATCTTAAAGTTTTCCTTCTTTGTTCCTATCTTCAAACTAGCAACCCCCGGGGCGGGGCCAGTTTTGACCCTTGGGGCATCATATGAACAAATATGGTAGAAGTCTACTAGGAGATGCTACATACCAAATATCAAAGCTCTACTCTTTCCAGTTTTAGAGAAGAATACTTTTAAAGTGTTCCTTCTTTGTTCCTATGTTTCGAACTTGTGACCCACGGGGCAGGGCAAGTTTTGACCCCAGGAACATTATATGAACAAACATTGAAGAAGTCCACTAGGAGATCCTTTATACCAAGTATCAAAGCTCTACATCATCTAATTTCAGAGAAGAATAATTTTAAAGTTTTCCTTCTTTATTTCTGTTTCAAACTTGTTACTCCCGGGGCAGGGTCAGTTTTGACCCCATGGACATCATATGAACAATCTTGGTAGAGTTCTACTAGGAGATGCTACAGTACATACCAAATACCAAAGCCCTGCACCTTCTAGTTTCAGAGAAGAAGAATTTTTAAGTTTTCCTTCTTTTTTCCTATGTTTCAAACTTGTGACCCTGGGGCGGGGCCAGTTTTGACCCCAGGGGCATCATATGAACAATCTTGGTAGAGGTCCACTAGGAGATGCTGCATACCAAATATCAAAGCTCTACACATTCTAGTTTCAGAGAAGAAGATTTTCAAAGATTTTGCTATTTTTTTCATTTTGGTTGCCATGGCAACCAGAATTATGGATGGAATTCAATCTCTTGAACAACTCTGGTAGAGCTTCTCCCAGGGAACATCCCTGCCAAGTTTCATCAAGATCGGCCCCGTTGTTTAGGAGGAGAAGATGTTTAAAGAAATTGTGGACGACGGACAACGGACGATGAACATTGGGCAATCACAAAAGCTCACCATGAGCACTTTGTGCTCAGGTGAGCTAAAAACTCATTATTTTGCCAAGCAATTTTAAAAAGGTCACCTGTAAAGGTCATTTCAAAATCTGACCATCAGTTTCAGACAATAAGGATTTTTTAAAGATTTTCTTAATTTCGGTGTAGTGCAAGTAGCCCCCTTTCACCAGAGCCACGTTTCCTGACGGATCAAAATTTTGCAATTACTTTTTCAAAGGGGTCAATCAAGGAACATTTCTGTGAATTTATCTTAAAATCACACCGACCATTTCAGAGAAGTAGAATTTTCAAGAATTTCTTCATGTCCGTATCTATAGTGCAAGTAGACCCCATTCACCAGAGCGATGTTTCTTGACGGATCAAAATTTCACAAACAAATTTTGAAAAAGATCACTCAAGGAACATTGCTATGAAATCATATTAAAATTTGACCAGTCGTTTCAGAAAAGAAGTATTTTCAAGAATTTCTTCATTTCCATGTAGTGCAAGTGGCCCCCATTCACCAGAGCAATGTTTCTTGACGGATCAAAATTTCGCCAACACATTTTGAAAAACGTTACCCAAGGAACATCTCTGTGAAATTATTTCAAAATCTGATCCTGGGTTTCAGAGAAGAAGAATTTTCAAGAATTTTTTCATGTCCGTATAGTGCTAGTAGACCCCATTCACCAGAGCCATGTTTCTTCACAGATCAAATTTTCGCAAACAGTTTTTGAAAAGGGTCAACCAATGAACATTGCTGTGAAATTATTCTAAAATCTGACCAGCCGTTTCAGAGAAGAGAATTTCTTTATTTCCATATAGTGCAAGAAGCCCCCATTTACCAGGGCCATGTTTCTGACCGATCAAAATTTCGCCAACAATTTTTGAAAAGGGTCACCCAAAGAACATCTCTGTGAAATTATTTTCAAAATCTGACCAGCGGTTTCAAAGAAAAAGAATTTTCAAGAATTTCTTCATGTCTGTATAGTGCAAGTAGCCCCCATTAGCCAGAGCCAAGTTTCTACACGGATCAAATTTCCTGAACAATTTTTGAATAGAGTCTCCCACAGAACATCCCTGAGAAATTATTTTGAAATCTGACTTGCGGTTTCAGAGGAAAAGAATTTTTAAGAGTTTCTTCATTTCCATATAGTGCAATTAGCCCTTATTCACCAGAGCCATGTTTCTTGACGTATCAAAATTTAACGAACAGTTTTTGAAAAGGATCATCCAAGGAACATCTCTGTGAAATTATTTTAAAATCTGGCCAGCGGTTTCAGAGAAGAAGATTTTTAAAGATTTTTTTAGAAAATTCCATTTAGTTGCCATTGCAACCAGAGTTTTTTGACAGAATCAAATTTTGTGATCAGTTTTTAAAGAGGACCTCTTAAGAAACATTCCAGCCAAGTTTGGTCCAAATTGGCCATGCGGTTTAGGAGGAGTTGATGTTTAAAGAATTGTTGACCACGCACGTTGGATGATGGATGATCCTAAACGCTCCCCTTGAGCACGTTGTGCTCAGGTGAACTAAAAATGTGGTCGCTATAGTGCCCAAAAGGTATTACTTTAATTTGACCTAGTGACCTGATTAATGATCCCATGTGACTCAAATCCAAACTTGTCCAAGATTTTATCATGACAATTATTTTTACCAAATTTTAGGTCGTTTGAGAAACAAACGTGGCCTCAAGAGTGCCCCCAAGGTATTACTCTAATTTGACCAAAGACCTAGTTTATGACCCCAGGTGACCCAATTTAGAACTGACTGAACTCATTGTGCTCAGGTGGGCTAACATGGGCTAACAAACTTAGAACAGGTTCACCACATACCAAATAACAGAGCACTATGCCTTCCAGTTTAAGAAAAGAAGGATTTCAAAGTTTTCCTTCTTTGTTCCTTTATTTGAATTTGTGACCCCTGGGGCAGGACAAGTTTTGACCCCAAGAGCATCATATAAACAAACTTGTTAGAGGTCTAGATGCTACATACCAAATATCAAAGCTCTACGCCATCAAGTTTCAGAGAAGAAAATTTTTAAACTTTTCCTTCTTTGTTCCTATGTTTGAACTTGTAAGCCTTAGGCGGGGCCAGTTTTGACCTCAGGGGCATCATATGAACACACTTTGTAGAGGTCCACTAGGAGATGCCACAGACTAAATATCAAAGCTCTACCCCTTCAAGTTTCAGAGGAGAAAATTTTTAAAGTTCTCCTTCTTTGTTCCTATGCTCAAACTTGTGACTCCTGGAGAGGGGCCAGTTTCGACCCCAGGGACATCATATGAACAAACTTGGTAGAAGTCGACTGGGAGATGCCAATATCAAAGCTCAGGCCTTCCAGTTTCAGAGAAGAAAATTTTTAAAGTTTTCCTTCTTTTTTCCTATTTTCGAACTTGTGACCAGGGGCATCATTTGAACAAACTTGGTCGAGGACTACTAGGTGATACTACATACCAAATATCAAAGCTCTGGGCCTTCTTGTTTTCAGACAAGAAGATTCATAAAGATGTTGTAAATTTTCCCTTTTTTGTTGCCATGGCAATCAGAGTTAATGGGTTAATTCAATTCTTTTCACAGCTTTGGTAGAGCTTCTCCTAAAAAAAATGCCTGTCAAGTTTAAAGACGATCGGCCAACAGGTTTAGGAAAAGAAGATGTTTAAGGGAATTGTGGACAGATGGACAGATGGATGCCTGATAATGACCTATCACAAAACCTCACCGTAGCACTTCGTGCTCAGGTGAGCTAAAAACATGTACAACTAACAATAAACGGTGCTTCTCAATGCATCTGGCAATTATTTGCCCCCTTTTTCAAGGTAAAGGCTTCAACATGCTACTTTAAGTGGTTTCAAAGAGGCGAGGTACACATGTACATTACAAAATCTGATTGAAGACATTGATTCAGAAACATTTTTTCCCTGGACTCATTACTTATATTACATGCCGTCATTCTTTGCTAGTGTCTTCATTTTAAGCAACCAATATGATTAATGAAAAATCTGATAGTAGAAATAGATTATTCAGTCATTGTTTCTTTAGGTTTCTCTCCATAAAACCAAAAGATGTGTCAACAAATGGGAAGCATGTGTCGGTAACAGGGTCATTGTAGTAAAAAACGCTGACTTTGCCTACTCCTATAAAAAACGTAAGTAGTTTAAACATGCTTTTTCAACAGCATTTTATTGGAAATTAAGCCAAAAAAAGTCACATTTTAAAGTGAGAAGAATTAAGGCTAAAATACATTCCTCAGTATCCTTTCAATAGAGGTACATGCTTAAGTTGTCGACATTTGGTGAATTTATTCTATTCCATTTTACTTAACGGTAATTTTCCATTTTCAATTTTCACTCAGCTGAACATTTTCATGTGCTAAAGCAAAAGGCTTGTGATCTAAAAATGGTTTCAAAACCTTTTAGCTGAGTTGTACCCTTCAGCAATTATTCCTTTATTTTCCTATTGAGCTAAATCCCTTACAAAACAATCCTGAAGAAAGGAGCTTTTGAAACCATTTTCAGAACAGAAGAAAATAGTCAGCAAAATTCGCTATTTTTACCATATATCCTTTGAGCAAAAATCAATATGTTGTTTGCAGTGGCTTTAACTCTTTACCAGGTGACAAAACTGATTACTATTCTAAATTGAAAACAAGAGGGCCATTGGCCCTGGAGTGCTCACCTGAGATTATCCTTTATGGGTGAAATTCAATTCTTTGAACAATTTCAGTAGAGCTTCACCCAAGGAACATCCCTGCCAAGTTACATCAAGATTGGCCCAGTGGTTTAGGAGATGTTTAAAGAAATTGTTTACGGACGCTGGATGCTGGACAACGGACATAGGGCAATCACTATAGCTCACCTTTAGCACTTCGTACTAAGGTTCACTATAGCTCACCTTTAGCACTTCGTGCTTGGGTGAGTTAACAAGTATCAAAGCTCTACACTTTTTCAGTTTCAAAGAAGAATTTTAAATTTTCTGTCTTTGTTCCTATGTTCAAACTTGTGATCCATGGGACTGGGCAAGTTTTGACCAAAGCCGCATCCTTGGAACAAACTTGGTATACATTCCAAATATCAAAGCTCTACACCTTCCCGTTTAAGAAATTTAAAGTTTTCCTTCTTTGTTTCTATGTTCCAACCTGTGACCTTCGTGGTGGGGCCAGTTTTGACACCAGAAACATCATATGATCAAACTTGGTAGAGGTCCACTAGAAGATTCTGCATACCAAATATCAAAGCTCTGCACCTTCAAGTTTCAGACAAGAACATTTTTAAAGTTTTCCTCCCTTGTTGCTATGTTCAAACCTGTGATCCCCGGGGCAGAGCCAGTTTTGACCCCATGGGCATCATATGAACAAATTTGGTAGAGGTCCACTACGAATTGCTACATGCCAAATATCAAAGATCTATGCTTTCTAGTTTTAGAGAAGAAGAATTTTACATTTTTTTTCTTTCTTTGTTCCTATGTTTGAACTTGTGACCTCCGGGGCAGGGCCAGTTTTGACCCCAAGGGCATCATAATGAACAAACTTTGTAGAGGTCCACTAAGAGATGCGACAGACCAAATATCAAAGCTGTACGCCATTAAGTTTCAGAGAAGAAAATTTTTAAATTTTTCCTTCTTTGTTCCTATGTTCTAACTTGTAAGCCTCGGGTGGGGCCAGTTTTGATCCCAGAGGCATCATATCACAGGAATCGGACGTTTAGTTGGTGAAAATAGCTAAATGTCAGCCGAAGTGGTCACTCTCTATTATAAAATATACAAGGAATGCAACGGATCTCCGATCAAAATTTGACATGACTGTCACCGAAAATCATCTCTGAAAATGCGGTCAAATTAATATTAGCCGACATAAACACACACCTACCGTGCTCTTAAATATCTAATCTGCAGATTTATTAAGTCCCTACCTGCCGTGAGTCACTCTTTCCGCGTCATTCATCGTTGGATTGTTTCTATATTTAGTCTGTACTCTTTGTAAACTAGACCATACAGTAAAAATAATTATATATATATTTGATTTGCATCGATTGTGTTGATATAAATATAACATGATTTTTCTTAGATTTAACTTGTACCTACGGAAATATTATGAAAATTTTCTGACGTGATTTATTGGAAAGAGTAAACTGACATTTTCATTCACTCCGATAACCGGAAGTTGGTGCACAATGGAAGCTTCGCCGGGAGGCTGATTCTTGATAAATATCGCCCTTGGGAAATCCGATGAATGACACGGAAAGAGCGATTCACAACAGGTAGGGACATAATAAATCGACAGATTAGGTATTTGAGAGCAAGGTAGATGTGTGTTTATGTCGGCTTATATTGATTTGACCCATTTTCAGCGATGATTTTCGGTGACAATCGTGTCAAATTCTGAACAGAAATTCGTTGCATTCCTTGTATATTTTATAATAGAGAGTGACCACTTTGGCTGACATTTAGCTATTTTCACCAAATAAACGTCCGATTCCTGTGATCATATGAACAACTTAGTAGAGGTCCAGTAGGAGATGCCACAGACCAAATATCAAAGCTCTACCCCTTCAAGTTTCAGAGAAGAAAATTTTCAAAGTTTTCCTTCTTTGTTCCTATGCTTAAACTTGTGACCCCTGGGGTGGGACCAGTTTTGACCCCAGGGGCATAATTTGAAAAACTTGGTAGAGGTCTACTAGGAGATGCAACATACCAAATATCAAAGCTCTACGCCATCTAGTTTCAGAGGAGAAGATTTTAAAAGTTTTCCTTCTTTGTTCCTATACTCAAACTTGTGACCCCCCCGTGCAGGGTCAGTTTAGACCCCAGGGGCATCATTTGTACAAACTAGGTATATGTCCACTAGGAGATGTCACAGACATATCAAAGCTCTACACTTTCTAGTTTCAGAGAAGAAGATTTTTAAAGTTTTCCTTCTTTGTTCCTTTTTTTAAAGTTTTCCTTCTTTGTTCCTATGCTCAAACTTGTGACCCCTGGGCAGGGCTAGTTTTGACCCCAGGGCATCATTTGAAGAAACTTAGTAGAGATCCACTAGGAATTGCTACATACCAAATATCAAAGCTCTATGCCATCAAGTTTCAGAGAATAACAGTTTTTTAACTTTTCCTTCTTTGTTCCTATGCTCAAGCTTGTGACCCCGGGGGATGGGGCCAGTTTTGACCCAAGGGGCATTTTTTTAACAAAATTGGCAGAGGTCCACTAGCAGATGCCACATACCAAACATCAGAGCTCTATACCGTCTGACTTCAGAGAAGAAGATTTTCAAAGATTTTGTACTTTTTTCCTTTTTTTCTGCCATGGCAACCAGAGTTATAGGTGGAATTCAATTCTGTGTACAATTTTGGTTGGTAGAACTTCACCCAAGGTACATCCCCGCCAAGTTTCATCAACATACGCCCAGTGGTTTAGGAGAAGAAGATGTTTAAAGAAATTGTTGATGGATGATGCGCGTCAGGTGCCGGACATAAGGCCATCCAATAGCTCACCTTTAGCACTTCAATTCACAACAATTCAATTGAGGCCAAGATGATGGATTTGTCTTTCAATGAACTGAAAATATTGTGGAATAAGAAGGAAATGTTGGTTACCAACATTTACTTCTTTTTTCAAAAAAGTCAAAAGCTTTGTAATTGTTCAGTCATAGAAACATGTCGTCTTGTGAGAAGTTGAAAAACTGATGCGAACAAAATTTTGCTATCTTGCAAAGACCTTCAATTGAACAAAAAATGAAAATATACCCACCTGTTTCTTAAATCATCACGTTCTTTGGTTAGTGTTGTAATTCGTTCACTATTTATTCTCTTATTTGTTTTCAGTGTATCCTCCAGATGATCATTGTTTTTCTTTAACCTTTCATTTTCACAAAATTGCTCGTATAACTGTACTTCCAAATCTTGGTTTTTTCCAAAATTTTCCTCAGCTGTTTTCTCAAGATTTGTCACCAATTTCTGCTTGTCACTGAGCTGTCTGTTGAAATCATTTGTCATCTTCTTGTTGATTTCTTCTAATTCTTTACACTGATCTTGTAGTTTCTCATATTCAGTTTCCAATTTCTTATAGTTTTTCTCTAAACTATCATAAGTTTTATGAAGTTCTTCTAATTCTTGTGTCCTCTTTTCTTGTAATAATAAGTCACTTCCTCTTTAAAGAAAAACGAAATAATGAAAAAAATAATCATTAAAATGCTTATTATTATCATCTTCATTGTCATGTTGTCATGTTTTTGCATTTCACAGAGTTGTATGATTGTGTATACACAATATTTCAATTAGTTGAAACATTCAGATCTTTTACCTGCTAATCGTTAATACCCTACATAGATAAAATGGAATCATAGTACATGTATATGGACTTTTTCAGTGTGGTAAGACCTATTTTTGCCAAGTCGTTTTTTTCAGATTAATACTTTACCACATAATCCTAAGTTTTTACTAAGAAGACTTTTGAAAACATGATGGGGAAACGAGAAAATGCTGATGACAAGTATTTTCTCCTTTATCTAAAATGTTTTCTATCTTGTCAATGGCAAATACCATCATTTGAACAAAAATTCCTGTGTGGTCTGAATTCTGCCAATATGGATGGTTCTAAAGTTTTGCTGTGTTGTAAATCATCAAGGTTTATTTTTTGCCAGGATACTTCACATTATAGATGTTGTGGAGATTACAGATCAATGATCAGAGGGTTTTTTCTGTAAATCTGATCTGAACCTACACTTCCCTGGAAAGTCATGTAAGCTCAGGTAGTATATTCAACAAGAAACCAGTTACTCCAAGGAAAAGTTGAATACAATAACACAAAATTCTGAAAGGAAACAAGGCTTACTTTTCGTGTCTTTCATAAGCAGATGCCTGTTCTGTTTCTTTTTTCAGGTCCTTTGTTGTTAAAGAAGATGGCTTTAGAGTGATGCTACTGAAGCTGAAGTAAAGTAAACAATTATGTGTTAACACTTTACTAGACAAAAAGATTTTAGGCTTTCCGGAGTTAAAACCAAGTGCAGACATCTAATCATGTGTGGCTGAAATGATAGAATTACCTTTGAATAGGTGAAAACATTTTGAAATGTATGTTTAAAGAGATGGATTCTCCTCTGCAGTAATGTTTTCAAAAGGGCTATTCTTCAGAGTCCTTCCTTGTTTGAAAAAAAGGATTAACCAATGCTATCATCTGCAACTGACACATTATTGTCAATCAAAGAGGAAGGCAGTCTGAAGGGCAGCTATATACATATAGTTATAAATGACTACAGAATGACATTGAGAGTTGAAATAAAAAGTCAAAGTGCTGTAAGCACTGCAATCAGTCGCCACTGAATTACTACAGTGGTTTGAAATCACAAATCAAATGGCAGTTATCAGTACTCTGTATGGGATAGAAATCCTATACCTTGTAACAGAGCCCCCTTTTAAACTGTCCTTCACAAGTTAGTGGTTTAATGAAATGCCACAGATATACGTTTGCCGCTTAACAGCATTAGAGCGTTAAATACATGTGACAATTCTGATCAGTAGTACCCATCATCAATCTTGAAATATCACTAATCCTGAATAACAGTACCTACATGTATTAACCTTTTAAATAAGTTTAACAATATACCAATATTCTTTTCTGTGATTTTTTCAACTTTGACAACTGTAGGGTAATACATTGTCATATGTCATCGGTGATATACATACTTTAAAATGGTATGAATAAGTCGTATAAAATATGCATGTGTTAATTGTTTACTTTTTGCTGCAAGTAGGCCTTTAACTTTTCTATTTTTAAGAAGCAATCATGTTTATCTGGACAAATTGTTCTATCTAATTTTTTGACTGGCTAAATTGATCTGGACAAGATCGTACTGGCCAAAGAATGTAACATCTTTCCAACCCTCACCCCTTTTCCAAATGATGTTATTTTAGACTTATTCAAATCGAAAGCATTTGCACATATGAATCAAATGTAGACCAAATTTAGCCAAAATGATGATCTGAATCGCCAAAAGAAAAAAGGAAAACTTGTGGGAAAAGGGGTAAACAATGGCTCTCTGCATCTTTTTTTCTACAATGTTTTTAACAGCCATCTTCCTCTTGGTCATCAAAGCAGGATAGTTTTGTTAAGAGATAAAGAGCCCAGTTATGACCTTTTACAGTCAGAAAAAAAAAACAATATCCAGATAGTTTCATGGCCATTATATGTATATGTCGTAGACCAAACTGGAATCCAGGCAGATCCGGAATCTGCCTGGATTCCAGTTTGGTCTACGACATATACATATAATGGCCATGAAACTATCTGATCCGGAATCTGCCTAGACCAAACTGGAATTTGTCTATAACAAATCAGGATTCCAGGTTAGTTTTGCAGCTCTACAATCTGCCTAAACCAAATTTTAATAATTTCTCGTTGAATATAGGGCATCTACATATGAATCATCTTACTTTTAAACGTAAACCCCAAAAGAAAAGAAGTTTTAGTCAGAAATTCAGAGTAAATATAAATTTTGAATGTCTGGTACTAATAAAAATGGAGGAAAAAAAGAGCGATTGTGGAAAAAATCATATCAAATGCTTTAAAGGAAAATACCTCTCAATTGTAAACATAATTAAATCAATATATTTAAAAAAGATATATTAGGAAACAATGCATTTTGGTCTACACAAAATTTGAATTCTAATTTGGTCTAGGCAGATTCCGGATCTGCCTAGATTCCAATTTGGCCTACGACATATATATAAAACAAGAGGGCCAAGTCGCAAGATGGCCCTGGATCCTTCACCTGAATCTTTGAGAGGACCATAGCCTATTTTTTTTTTATGAGGTATTGAAACATTGGCAAGAAAATCATTATTTTGCAAAGCAATTTTCAAAAGGTCACCTGTAAAAGTCATTTCAACACCTGACCTGCAGTTTCAGAAGAAGAAGAATTTTTAAGAATTTCTTTATTTCCATATAGGGCAAGTAGCCCCCATTCACCAGATCCATGTTTCTTAATGGATCAAAATTTCATGATCAACTTTTGAAAAGGGCTATTAAATGAACATTTCTGTGAAATTATTTTAAAATCTAATCAGCCACTCGAAAGAAGAAGAATTTTCAAGAATATCTTCATCTCTGTATAGTGCAAGTAGCCCCCATTCACCAGAGCCATGTTTCTTGACAGATCAAAATTTCATGGACACCTTTCTGAAAGGGTCACACATGGAACATTGCTGTAAAATTACTTTAAAATCTGACCAGCGGATCAAGAGAGGAAGAATTTTCAAGAATTTCTTCATTTCCCTTTAGTGCAAGTAGACCCCATTCTCCAGAGCCATGTTTCTTGATGGATCAAAATTTTTCCACCAACTTTTAAAAAGGGTCATCCAAGGAACATCTCTGTGAAGTTATATCAAAATCTGACCAGCAGTTTCAGAAAAGAAGAATTTTTAAGAATTTCCTTATTTCCGTTCTGTAAAAAGTACAAGTAGCACCCATTCACCAAAGCCATATTTCTTAATGGATCAAAATTTCACAAACAAGTTTTGAAAAGGGTCACCAAAGGAACATTTTGGTGAAATTATTTCAAAAGCTGACCAGCCGTTCAATAGAAGAAGAATTTTCAAAAATTTCTTAATTTCTGTATAAAGTGCAAGTAGCCCCCATTCACCAGAGCCATGTTTCTTGACGGATCAAAATTTCATGAACACTTTTTGAAGAGGGTCTCCCAAAGAACATCCTTGAGAATTATTTTGAAATCTGACAAGTGGTTTCAGAGAAGAAGAATTTTCAAGAATTTTTTCATTTCTGTATAGTGCAAGTAGCACCAATTCACCAGAGCCATGTTTCTTGATGTATCAAAATTTCGGGAACAATTTTTGAAAAGGGTCACCCAAGATACATCTCTGTGAAATTATTTCAATATCTGTCCAGCGGTTTCAGAGAAGAAGAATTTTTAAGAATTTCTTAGAAAATTCCATTTGGTTGCCATGGCAACCAGAGTTTTTGACGGAATCAAGTTCTGTGAATAGTCTTTAAAAAAGACCTTCCAGGGAACATTCCAGCCAAGTTTGGTCCAAATTGGCTCAGCAGTTTAGGAGGAGTTGATGTTTAAAGAATTGTTGACAACGCACGACACACGATGGACAACTGACACTGGGTGATCCTAAAAGCTCCCCTTGAGCACATTGTGCTCAGGTAAGCTAAAAAAAGAAAAACAAGACAATTAAGATCTTAGGTACATGTATATATAGGTATATTTATTGATCTGCATTTCATTCAAAGGACAGCCAGATCTTGATCTTTCATTGTCTTACAAAACAATTTCACTTGTCGCTAGAAAACAGAGGATTGTATTTGAGTCCTTGTAATGAGCAAGAGCATCACCACAGTGAACCTTGGATTCTTAATCTGAAATATGGATGATGAGAATCAACTAATATAGAGTACCTAATGAGACAGATCTCTTAGTTTTACACTTAAACTACTGAACTAATGAACTAGACATGTGAAACATGGAAAGTAGCTTAACTATTACAGGACCACTGCTGTTTTGATTAGAATATTTTAGAAATCTGGCCTAACAAACCCAAGATCTCATTGCATGTTCTAAGCGCTCTGGTCTGAATCTGGGCCCTCTGTAAAAGCCTTTTAACCGGATGAGCTGATTCAGACATAGAGATTATGAAGTTAAGTGAGCTTATTTGTTTTGCAGTTTCACCTTTTTCCTCTATTAACCCTTTCCCAAACAATACCTGGTTTTTACGGGTCAGGAATAGAAGCCTTTTGAAAACATGGTGTGAAAAGGAGAAAATGCTAGTAACCAGCATTTCTCCTTTTCCCACAATGTTTTCTACCCTGTCATATAGAAAAATCATCTTTTTAGTAACTGTTAATTTGTCACCTGCAAAATGCTTTCAATTTGGTCTGGTCCAAAATTTGCCATTCGGGAAAAGGTTAAAATGCTCTCTTCAACTCTTAATCCCTCCAGTTCATTTACGTTTTTAATTTACACAACTGTCTTTTTGTGTCTAGCAGCAGATGAAATTTGTACAACACTGTAAACAAGAAACTGCAAATAATGTGCTCATATGAGCAATTTCTCCTATTGTTTCCTCATTTATTTTACAACAGTTTAAACTACACTTGTCACTGAATGTGATTAAATATCCCCTCCAGCGCTCTGACAGAAACAGGAAATTGCTGGTATTTTGCACATGGACTGACACATAGACAGACAGACAGGCTGATTCCAGTATACCCCCAAAAACATTCGTTTTGCAGGGGTTTAACATGTTATCTGTTATCAATTGAATATGCTATGGTGTGGCGAACATATATCTGCTGAGAGGTCAAAGGCAAATGCTTTATGCTAAAATAGGTGTACTTCAACATGGTATCAAATCAGCTACTGAGCTAGCTTTTTCCCTACAAATTTGAAATAGTTAATACAACTGGCATTTTTAACTATGACGGTATTACCACTGGCATATTTACGACATTGGTTCTGATATTTTACCTCTGGAATTTTTACCTCTGACATTTTTTACGCAGACCCAAGAACTTACTTACCTATTGGATAATGAAAATTCTTCCTTAGAAAAAGAATATTGTATATATAGATTGACCAAAGAGGAGATACAAAATGACTCAAAAAATTATAAAATTGCCAAGGTTTGAAATGACCAGCCAACTCCATTTAGATGGAGAGTATTGGAGACTTAACCCTTTACTGACCAATCAAATTTTGATGACCCTATGGAAAAAGGCATTTAAAATGTGGTACAAGAAGAATATGCTGGTAATGTTAAGTTTCTTCTCTTCCCACGATGTTCTCTACTTTTTAAGGACAATTGTACTAGGTAATCATAAATTAAAGAAAAAAGGTTTTAAGTGCAAAATCTTACTGTTTCTGTCCAGCATGAGATGCCTGTGATAAATCTTGTTTCTTGTCTGTTGTTGTATAGTGGGATGGGTGGTAAGTATGGCTTGGGTTGTGTGAACTGGTAACCTTCAATATAGAACTAAAGAAGAATGCAGGTTACATACACTGCTGAATTCTTATCTACTCTTCTTAACTCTTTACCAAGCATCAAAACATTATAGACTAGTCCAGATTGGAAGCATTGCAGAGGACAAATCAAATGTAATTAAAGAATTGAAAATAGGTCCGGGAAAGGTAGCAAACATTGTAGGAAAAGGAGAAAATGCTGGTTATCAGCATTTTCTCCTTTTCCTACCATGTTTTTGAAAAGCTCCTTTCTCAGGATTGTTAAAAGTTGGGATTGTCTGATAAAGAGTAAAAAAGTTAAAAGCATTTTCTTTTTTTTAAAAAAATAACTTCCATTCTGCTGAAAAAAATTATACATTTCTTCTCATTGATGTTAGCTCCTCTTTATCATTTCTGCTTTCCAGTAGGTTATCGAGAAATATTGGTGACCAGTGAAAATTTTTATATTCCAGTTACCTAGGTAATGTGACTCACAACCGGATGGAGTATGATGTCATTTTCCCTACATTTCAGGCACTTGACATATTATTGCATTACACTACTATGCGGAATGGATATGCCACGGGTAATAACTGAAAAAAACTGTACTGGATTTTGATAAAGTTCCTCAAAAACATGAAACAAATAGAATATTTGTTTTTTCAGTTGAATTTTTTGATATAGATCAAATCTTTTTTATTAAATGATCATCATCATTAATATTTTCAATCATGGCTGTGCCACTCGTGAAAATACTGCCCAAGATGTTCAGTCGATGTAATAAATTTTGATCTTTGACCGAAAAAAAAAAACACAAAATTAATATCCTCTAAACAGGGAAATGTTCGGGACAATAAATGTTCATGTTTCTTTCCTCATGGGCTTATTCACGACAATTTCACTGCGATCTCAAGGCGTCGCAAAATTAGCAAAACATTTCTCGCATAGAACGAAATAATAAATACTGTACACTGACCTTTCTCCAATTTACACCATGTTTCTACCCTAACAAAGTCAAATCTAGTAATCTGAATCAATTTGTGGACAACTGATGAATAAAATTTGTCAATTATGGTGACAGCCTTTTTACATAAAAAATGTGTGAAAAGGGGAAAATAGTGAAAACAGTTTTTTCCCATGAACATTGTTTTCTATCCTTTCACACACAAGTCATGTCTTTGACTCATATTTAATATCTCTTTTGCAAAAGTAAGTATGTAATACTTTTAATATAGACAATTCATTAGTTTTGTCATTTGGTGAAAATGTAATAATAATTAATATGCAACATCTCTCTCTTAACTCTTTACCCAATGACAAAAATTTAGACATGTCCAAATTGAAAGCACTTGCAGATGACAAATTTGACAAAACATCAGAAATTGAAATCTGTTTCCAGCAGGGTAGAAAACATTGTTGGAAAAGGAGAAAATGCTGGTAACTAGCATTTTCTACATTTCCCACAATTCTTTTCAAAAGGCTTCTTTCTCAGGTTTGTAAAAACCAGCGATTGTTTGGTAAAGGCTTAACTTTTATTTCCAATAAATCCTTTCCCCTATCTCATTTCCATACAACAAAATTTTAGGTTTGTCCAAATCGAAAGCATTTGCAGAAGAAAAGAAAAAAAGCAAAATTTGTAATTTGTTTCATGAAGGGTACAAAATAAAAGTTACTGAATATTTGAAATTTGTTTGTGAAGGGTACAAAACATTTTGGGAAAAGGAGAAAATGCTAGTTACCAGCATTTTCTTCTTTTCCCACAATGTTTTCTAAAGGCTTCTTTCTCACGGTCTTTGAAAGTAGGGATTGTGTGGTAATGGGCTATAGGAAATAGCTGACTTACAAATTAAGAATAAATTTGGATGGATAATTGATACAAATGAGCTGTGGTACTCTGATAGGGTAAAAATATTCTTGGAAAAGGAGAAAATTCTGGTAACTAGCAATTTCTTCTTTTCCAACAGTATCTTCAAAATCCTCTAAAGTACTAACTACAGAACAATCTATAACTGATATAATTATACATGTACAGTATATATGCTAATGAAAACTCTCGGAGCTATGCAAAACATAGGTTGGGAGCCTTTATTTTGTACTCAATTCGTAAAGCAAAAAGTGTGTCCAATTTTGTATTTTCTCTGTGTTTTAGTGATTGTTAAGAGTAAATATTAATCAAATTAGAGAAAATATTCATCAAGTTCTTCAATTACTGTCATTCTAATAAACTAATATACATAAGGTAATCATAATTTAGGGTTTTTTTCTGGGGGGGGGGGTGTACTATAAGGGAGAGTGCTTTTATTAGGAGATTAATGGTATGTAATATTTTTACCTGTAAGTCTCTCTATACAGTTGTGTTTTTAAATCCAGAGGAATGGACTGACTTCTCTTCTTTGACTCTTCTACTGGAGCAGTTGGTCTGACAAAGATTTTCACTGATTTAAAACACTTTACCAGAGGAACAAATTTTAGACTTGTCTAAATTCAAAGTATCTGCAGACGACAATTTCAATGTGGCTGTAATGGCCCAGTTTTACTTTGATAGGATAGTAAACATTGTGGGACAAGGAGAAAATGCTGGTCATCAGCATTTTCTCCTTGTCCCACAATGCTTTAAAAAAAATCTTTTGATCTTAAAGTTGTTAAAACTCAGGATTGTTTGACAAAGGGTTGAAGTCGAAATAAGTCATCAACCCTCAAGTATTCATTTTTACAAGATGAGCAAACTATGTAGGATAAAGGATAAAATTTATTTTTCACTTTTTCATCTTTCTCAACATGTTTTCAAAAGCTTTTCCTTTGGACTAGTTCAGACAGGTATTTGCTAACTACAGATGGCTGCTTTGTACAGGAGTATTTCAACATATTTATCTTCTATGGGACTCAGTTAATTCTTTCTTAATTTTTTACCAAACAATCCCAACTTTTAACGACCCTGAGGAAGAGACCTTTGGAAAACATTTTAGGAAAAGGAGAAAATGCTAGTACCCAGCATTATCTCCATTTCCTACAATGTTTAGTGTACTTTCCAAAACAAATTTCATTATTTAAGTCACATTTATTTTGTCAGTATATTCTTTCTTGACTCTTTACCAAACAATTCCGATGTTGAACAACCCTGAGAAAGAGGCCTTTTGAAAACATTGTAGGAAAGAGAGAAAACGCTAGTAACCAGCATTTTCTCCTTTTTCCACAATGTTTTCTGTACTTCACCAAACAAATTACGGTATTTGAGTCACATTTATTTTGTCGTCTGCACATTTTTTCAATTTGAAACAGTCCAAAATTTTGTGGCTTTGTAAAGAGTTAATACAAGTTGCTTGCTTAAAACCCTTTCACAACACAATCCTGAGTTCAAGACCCTAAAGAAACAAGTTTCCAAAAATACAACGGAAAAATGAGAAAAATGCTGGTTACTAGCATTTTCTTCATTTCCAACTAAGCAAATGCTCTAACTCATTACCAAACGACAAAATTGTAGACTGGTCCAAGTCGAAAGCATTTGCAGACGACAAAATAAATGTGACTGAAAATTTGATTTTTTTTAGTGAAGGATAGAAAACATTGTGGGAAAAGGAGAAAATGCTGGTTACCAGCATTTTCTTCTTTTCCTACAATTTTTTCAAAAGGCTTCTTTCTCAGGGTCGGGATTATGTGGTAAAGAGTTAATTCTGGCCAAGTCTAAGATGTCATTATGTAGTAAAGAGTTAAAATTTTACCCAACAACAAATATTGGACTGGGACAAGTTGAAAACCTTCGCAGACAACAAACCTAATGTGACTTAGAAATTAAAAATTTTAGTGGGAAGGGTAGAAAACATTATGGGCAGAGAGGAAGAATGCTACCGTAGCATTTTCTCTTTTTATCTCAATGTTTTCAAAATGCTTCTTTCTCAGGCCCGTGAAAAACGTGGTATTGTTTTGCAAAAAGTTAAGAGAGATGGCCACTTTGATAAAGTTTGACTGTGCATACTAAAGACTAATGTTTGGTGGTATCATTATAAAGTCATCTTTGTCAGAATATCCTGCAAAGAAACTGACAGTGCAGATCAAAGAATCAGAATCCGTGTTCCTTTTCAATTTTATAAAATACTTTGAAATAAGACAAAGACTATGCTCTAAAGAATGGTTGGTGTATACAGATCCAGATGGCATGTAATTTGGCTTCAACACTATGAATGTACCAGTACCATCATATTTTCAATTACCTGTGTATCCTGACAAATCCCGGTCAACTTTTTTTCAACTTATAATGATATTGCGGTCTATAAACATACCTTTCCCGCCGTAAAAAGCCTTCAAGTGACTTTTTAAACCCGTCTACAATTACTTTATCAACAGAGGTTTCAGCAGTTTCCAGCTTTTCCAGTGTTTGATGACAGAAGTTGTCAATTAGCTCTACATTTCCCTGTAAAAATATCTGAACTGATAACGAAATGAATGAAATGCATGCAGCAAAGAAATTTTCACCTTCTTTTCTATTCATATCTTTACACAACACCAAGATTTTGGAGTTGCCAAAATTAAGGGCATTTGCAGATGAATGATTAAAAGTTGCTTAGATGATGGTATCTGTATTAAAGATATTACAAAACAGAGCGGGGAAAAAAGGAAAAATGAACAAATATTACCAGCTTTTTCTTCTTTTCCCGCAACGTTGTGGAAAGCCTAATTCCCATAGGCTGTTTTTAACACCAAGTTGTTTGGTAAAAGATTAAAAAAAGCAAAGACTGTATCAAAACTTTGATGTTGCTTTGGTTTGTAGATCATAATTGGATGTAAAAAATCAAGTTGTACAGTGCCAAAAAATAAGATGAGTTTAGACAAAATGCAACACATAGCATTTTCTGTCTGCCATCCTTAATCTTGTCATTAAATCTGCACAACATACTTATGCCCATATTGAATGATAGCATGATCATTATCGCATCATAAAAATTCTTGCATTTGCAATCACCTTGTCCTGAAATTTCAAATGTTGAGTATCGAATATGTGGATCTCCAACTGGTTTACTGATGCTCTGAAATACATGTAGGTTAGTGTCACATGAATGTCTCTCTTACCAAAATAGTAACCAAAATGGTTTTCCTTTTTTTCCCTTACCTCATTTGCTATCTGGTCAAGATTGTCTAAAAAATGTTCTGCACAAGGGATTTTCTCTTCATACTTTTTCTCCTTCACAGTGCGTTTCAACTGTTCAAGGTTTGCGTTGACATCTTCAAGTGAGGTTGGAGTCTGTGCCATTTTGGGTTGCTAAAAAATAAAATTTTGAGTTGCTAAAAAATCAAGTATTTGTATTTCAAATGAAGGAATATTGAATACACAAGCAACAGGCATGTTTAAATCCTAGTTTTGTGCTCTATTTGCGAAATCATAGGAGTTCAAACTTGCTCACAAAATCTGTGCCGAACTTTCAACTGATTTTGTCTTGATTGTCTCTGTACCCAGAGGCGACCAGTCAAAAAGTAGCATCGCCTTTGAGGAAAGTTATCTGTACTAGTTCAATGATCTAATGAAATAAGATGCAACTGCTTTCAAATCTACAGTGACGAGAGATCATACAAGTGGTTTTGCAACACTGCCTAAGAAGTGTTGTGGGTGATCATAACCTGGTCGCAAAGTAATTGTTAGAGGGGCTTCAGTGAAAAGTTAAAGCACAGTTAAATTGAGTTGCGAAGGAAGATAGGCTAGCTCGACCCGAATGTCATGCAAAAACGAAAGTAGAAAATTTGCCATCTGAAGTATTTATGTTTAGTATTTGACAAGTTTATGGTTGTTTCGTCCGGTAAACAGATAATATACTGACAAACTAAAAGAAGAACAGCAATATTTGAGGTTTGGTCAAAAACGAAAGTAGAAATCAGCCTTTCTACATATTACGCTTCCAACCTTTCCGTCAGAAATAACGGTGAGTTTGACCATGCATACCCTCAACGAGTATATAGAAAAATAAAGTATATTTCACAAGAATTATGCATGACTGTGCTTTGAAATATTTAAACTAAAACCTACTGTTTGTAGACCTTACAATTTGTACTTATCCTCCATGAACAGGAAGGAATATATTGTAGCTGCGTTTGATTGTACACCTCTGTACAAATGCTCCACTTGTTCGATTTCAATCGGTGATTCACACAAACATTTGAGCAAAATTAAATCTAGGATGTTTTATTTCATGCTTTCCGGTAGGATATCGAAAAATAGTACTGAAAAAAATTTTCAATCTTACACTGGTACCACCAGTGAAAATATCGATTTTCAGGTTCTTGTTGCCTAGGTAAATTGCTCATGCCTAACAACCAGACGGGAAATATGACGTCATATACCTTACATTTCTCGCGCCACTCTCTTGCACTCCGGATCATAGACTGGTTACCGCCCCTGATACTACTACGTGTATAGGTAATACACGGTATACAACGGTGGCCAGTTCATCCGGATCATTCACATTCACCTCTGTAGTAGGCTCAGAAAGTAGTCCGTCACGTGACGGTCATTACGTCATATTTTCGTCACATGACCATAAATCAAAATGGCGACACAAACGCCGGTGAAAGAAAATATCGATTGTTTCGTGTGCTGTTCAAACAGCATGGGACCAATCAGACTTAGCGGTAGGAAATGTATAAAAGAAGGATTTTCTGAAAAGCCTAACTACCTTTAAAGGACGATAATTTGATTTTTAATCTTACAAACTTAGATCCAGTGGTGTGTCAAATCCGTTGTCATCATTCATAGGCGCAGCCATTTTTGTTAGAATCGGCGTAAGATTCTGATAAGTGAAGAAGCTCGAAAAGAAATACTTCCATTATATACAGGTAAATTCATCAGTTTGAATGCACCTATAATGCATCCAGAATCATATTTCCTTTGTCTATTTTATAATGTTACACATGAATCAGTTAAACAGTAACAAGACATGTTTCCCTCGGTTTGACAAGATTCTCGTCATTTAGCCCGTTGCAGAGATGTATGGTAGGAGTAACACACGACAACTCTGCTCGGAGATCGTTCTCACGCTTGACGTTGTTATACGTTGCTATGCGGGAGGGGTATGCCAAGGGGAATAACGGAAAAGAACCGTGTTGATTTTGATAAAGCTCCTCAAAGAAAGGGTTAACAGCATGAAGTAAATAGAATATATTTTTGTTTTTTTTTTTTGTTTTGTTTTTTCTGTGAAAGATCGAAATTTATTTCATCGAGTGAACACCATCGGTAATATTTTCACGAGTGGCTTCGATGAAATAAATTTCGATCTTTCATCGAAAAAGCAAACATCCTCTTTTTATTTCATGCTTTTCGGTAGGTTATCGAGAAACATCAGTCGAATGTTTTTTTTCGATATTTCATAGCTACGACCAGTGAAATTACCGATTTATACCAAACTCGCGTTTACACGCGAAAAGAGGTATTCAGACATTCGCGAATAGATTAGTGTCGTCTCGAATTATTCTTCCAAGAATCCGACGACGTCACTTTACGACCATGTTAAATTTTGTGCTACAGTAGATTTGTGCAAAACAGAAAATTACGTAAAAACGGAAAGTGCCGTTTCGGATTAGCCAGGGCGGACTGCCCAGACTGATCGGAGACGACACTTTAAGCAAATGTCAGATATCCCCCTTTCGCTTGTTACAGGCCATATGTGTTTATCTTTCTTTTTAAATCCCTAACCTGCTAAGCGCGACTGTCCCGAACAGAACATGCAGTCTGATCTTTAAAATCTTCTTTATGTACACTATTCGATAACGAGATATTTTTCCTCAAATATAAGTTCAAAATTTAATATCACTCGAGTTATAGTAATATCGGTTTGATTAACATATTTAGCAGGATAAGGGCAAACTGTTTTACCACAAAATAAATGAATTATAAATTCCAATTTTTACAATTACAAACCTGCTGCAAAGTGAAGAGCCTCTTTCATAGTCTCGGATACAAAAGAGGACACCGTAGATGAAATATCACACCCCACAAAGTTTGCAGTCTGATCTTCGATCTACACTACCAATGTAAGCTTCTCATGTCGTCGAAAGAAGGCAAAGAGTCAAATCATGGCGTCAACAGACTATCAATAGACGGTACACACTGATAACATGTCCTTAAGCAGAACATAATTATCATGACATTAAGTATCACACTTTGAATCATATCTCACGACTGAAATATGGCCGCACAAGGAAGTTTAAAAACAATGCGTCAGCCGTTGTAATGCAGAAAAATGACCCTCCCCTACAAAATGACCCATGGGTCATTTTGTAGGGGAGGGTCATTTCTCTGCATTACACCGGCAGAGACTGTAATGAAACTAGCCTCGTACTAAATGCAATAGTTTGTAATGAAGGTCACTTTTCAGTTATTTCCCTTCAATCCCCTCCAGTGCTACATTAGTCCTGATAAGGAGATTACCTGGTTTTCATCCTTGGTTTTCTTGCACAGACATGTTCTTAAGATTATATATCAACTTAATCTAGATAGATTTGTTTACAAAATTGATTTATGTACATCTTTTCTGATGATTGAGAACAGAATTCCTTGTCAAGTTACAAGGGGACCATACGCATATATTATGAATCATTTCATATTTATCTCAACATCCCCAAGGGAATCAAGGATAAATACAAAGGAATACAGAAAAAACGTGTGCACCAATCACTCATTTTTTCTGTTAAGTCTTTATCTGGCAAGGGAGATAATCTGATTTACAGCAATCGCTCCCATTAGATGGCAAACGATGCTTAGATTCTCTACTGCACATAAAAATGGCACTAATCAATAGTCCCAGATATTTTTATTGGACAAATGTGTTTGAGCCATACTCTGGACAAAGGTGGTTAAATGCTTCCCTGTCATGCACTAAACCAAGTAAGGAAAAAGTCATGGATCCATAAAATCAATTCTGCACAACAGCCAACTAAATCCTGCGGTGAACTGGTCCTTTGACACTCAGAAAATATCCCAAACGCAAAAAAATTTCGACCTATGTATGCCTGCACTGACTTCCACCGACTGGTAAGTCTGAACTTGAAACCATTTAAATTGCCATGATTATTAAACCAGATTCCGTATATATAAAAGGCTATATGTCCGTTTACCAAACAATCCCAACTTCCAACGACCTAAAGGAAAAGGCTCTTGAAAACATAGAAGAGAAAGGAGAAAGGCCGGTGACTAGCATTTATCCTTTTCCAGCAGTGTTTTCTACTATTTTAAAACCATCATTTAAATGACCTGGTTCAATAGTTTTCGCAGATGACAAATTAGTTGAAACCATACTAAGTATTGCAACCCTTAAAATACAAAGGGGTACAGTTGAGTTTTATTGTCATCTCTGTAAACCATTTGTAAACCTAGCAAAGAAAAACAAAAGAATATACATGTAGCCATATTAGATCCATGACAGACATCTACATGTAGACAGGCGCTACCTAATTTCACTTTCTTTTTAAATAGCTGACTCTTCTCACTCTAATAGCAAACAAAATCTATGTTCAACGTTCCAGTTGACTTGTTATATAACATACATGTACATGTATGCGAATGCGCGAGTTAGCTCATTTACTTAAAGTGAAGGCCTTTACTTAGATGGTCTATAATCAGTTTGTGATTTTGTGAATATTTAAAACAAATTGGATTTGTTGTGCTAATGGAAGGCCTGAGAATTAACGACACACAGCTAAGTGACATATATAATTTCATGTACCTATCATCAAGTTTGCACTGAAATTTAAAGGGGCTGTTCAGACTTAAATTTAATCTCACTAGTGTCAAAACTGAGTTATCACTGATATAGCTGGTACATGTAAATCATGAGTACAGAAGAAAGAAAAAAGTAAGAAACATATGTTTTCAGTGTTATTTCCTATATGGGCTACGTAGTGCGCTTTTAAGCTTTATTTAGATCCACGCCAGAGTTTCCCAAAGAATTGTAGAGATGTCAACTGATACACGTGTCTATAATGAAGATTCGTGTCCAAATCAGTACGACGACGTCACATTTCATCTCATAAAAATAAAGACAACGTTACTTACGCCTTTGAACAACGACGATCCCATTATCTAACTGCCCAAAATTGCACCGTTTTACTGAATGTAGTGGCATTTTAACAGGCTTAAAAAAAGAAATATAGATCTATAAATTAATCGGTGTTTTACAAGAAATTTTTACCAACGACCTTAAACCTCATTTAAGTTCCTATAACGAGGCGATAGCCGCATGGGCAAGGGTATATTTAGATCTACATGTAAATGTATAATTTATAGATTGGGTTGGGAGACTAAAAATGTCAAGATATCGAAACCTGTAATTAAGATCTGGCCATTCAAAGGATTGCGGATTTAAAGAACCCTTTGCTCCCTTGACCTCTTGCGTGCAGTGTACATCGTGCCTAAACGTGCAGACTGATCTTGGATGTACACAATACGATATGGAGATATCTTTCCTACAAAAAATATCTTTTAACCCTTTCCCAAACGGCAAAAGTTAATCCTGGTCCGAAGTGAAAGTACTTGCAGACAACATAATAAATGTAATTCAAAATTTGAAATTTGATTCCTGCAGGGTAGAAAACATTGTGGGAAAAGGAGAAAATGCTGGTGACCAATGTTTTCAAAAGGCTTCTATCTCAGGGTCGTAAAAACCAGGAATTGTTTGGTAAAGGGTTAAAAGAAGATTTGGACGGTTTTGCTATCGAAGGACGTCTCAATTTATTTAAAATGTAATCTAGAGAAAAGGATAAGAAATTACAGGACAAACCTGGACAAAAATAGATCTAGATTCTTTCAATATTAAAACGTAAAGAGCAATTTGTAAAGGTAACGTTCAAAGCGCCAAAATGAACAATGATGCATGTTCAATCTAGAGATAGGGACCAAAATAAGCACAATTTCAAGGCTGTTCTTTTACACAAGGTCCCAGTACAACATTACCGTGTAGACCAAGAACAAGCTGCATGATTTGTCTACAGAGGCTGTACAGGTAACTACAGTCGTAAAAGGCATTTTGATGGTTTATTTAATATTTCTGGATTGCTTTTTTTTTGCAATTTGTATTTTATGACGGGAAATAGATTTAGATCTAGGATTTTTAAATTTTTCTCTCATTAATAGCTGAATTTGTGACATTCAATGTTGCTTTTTTTAGGGCAGTTAGATCTATATCTAGCAGCCCTTTTTCAAAAAAAATGAAGACTGTTAACAAAAGGCTGTTAAAACACATTGAAAAAGCAGAAAATAAGTTTACTTATAACCATCTTTTCCCCCTTATTTTAATTATTTCACAACAAATCCCGTGGTATGAGATGCCTAAAATTTGTCTCTGAATTCTGTCAAAATGTATGTTTACAACCTCTTTCACCTTTACCAACAATGTTTTATACCCTTTCCAAAACACAATTCAAGGTTTGAGTAATATGTATTTTGTCTAGTTTGAAATGTTATAATTTTGTAAGGATTTAAAGCATTGGTTCAATAGACCATGACGAAGAGGATTCTAAAGCCTACATAATGGTTTTTAACCAAATTAAAGGCTTTCAGTGTTTATAGATTCCTTCAGGTCGCCTTTAGAAACAGCATGGAGCGCGACACGTGCTGAAGAGAAGGGATCAACACTCGTGTTATAAGCTTGCGCCGTGCGATCGTCGATCGTCGTAGATGGCAATCTTTCTTGATGGCGTACTTGATGACATAATCGGTATGTTATTTAAAATGGGTCTGTGAAGATGGCTCAACGCTCAGTAATCTACATTCAGCTCAACACCAGCCTTATTGAGCCAGCTCGACATCAAAAATACATATATATTTCAAAATTAAAGTCCGTTGAACAAGCTCGACATTCCAGCTCAACCGCTAGCTCACCAGTAAAAATACTTATACATATATTTTGATCAATGTCCGTTGAGCCAGCTCGACATTTCAGCTCAACAGCCAGCTCAACGGTAAAAATAGTTATACATGTATTTCGATCAATGTCCATTGAGCCAGCTCAACAGCAAGCATACATATTTATGTCATGATCAAAGTCCGTGAGCCAGCTCGACATTCCAGCTCAACCGCCAGCTCAACAGCAAAAATACATATATACATGTATGTCAAAATCATAGTCTGTTGAGCCAGCTCGACATTCCAGCTCAACCGCCAGCTCAACAGCAAAAATACATATATACATGTATGTCAAAATCATAGTCTGTTGAGCCAACTCGACATTCCAGCTCAACCGCCAGCTCAACAGTAAAAAAATACTTGTACATATGTTTTGATCAATGTCCGTTGAGCTAGCTCGACATTCCAGGACAATGGGAAGCTCAACAGTAAAAATACTTATATATAAGCTTCAATCAATGTCCGCTGAGCCAGCTCGACATTCCAGCTCAACAGCAAAAGTACAATGTGTCAAAACCAAAGTCCGTTGAGGCAGCTAGACATTCCACCTCAACCGCCAGCTCAACAGTAAAAATACTTATACATATGTTTCGGTCAATGTCTGTTTATCTAGCTCGACATTCCAGCTCAACCACCAGCTCAACAGTAAAAATACTTATACATATGTTTCGATCTAGGCCGAGGCTATCCGCACGACGGTCGTGCCTATAATGGAGAATATCGGTGCCGATAACCATTCTTATTCGCACGACAGTTGCGCTGTTAAGCACCACTATCCGCACGACAGAAAATGGACTACTGACAGTACTTTAACTATTGCGTTTGGGAAAAAAATATTCACTCTTTAAACCCTTTACGAAACAATCCCTGGTTTTAACGACCCTGAGACAGAAGCCTTTTGAAAACATTGTGGGAAAAGGAGACAATGCTGGTAAACAGCGTTTCTCCTTTTCCCACAATGTTTTCTGCCCCGCTGGAAACAAATTTCAAGTTTTGGGTTGCGTTTATTTTGCTGCCTGCAAGTTCTTTCAACTTGGACCAGACTTAAATTTTGTTGTTTGGGAAAGGGTTAAAGGGGGGATAGGGTTTTGGCTATCGGAAATTTTGTTTGCCGTATTACAAAGCCGTCTTTTTTTTCATTTTCGGCGACCTTCGATCCAATTACTTTTTTTCTCAAAACTCTACAGATATCACCGATTGTGCGGATAGTTGTGACCATTGAGGGTAGGTGATCCGGCTAATTTTTCCCCCTACTTTGACTGGGGCCGGGATCTTTTTTTTTTTTTTTCCCAAGTTCCTCCTCCTCTCCTCCAATGAAACTCAAATGTTTCTTCCTTTACTGGATTTGTTCCACAACACTCAGGACTGTACATATCGCTGTACTGGCTGATAGGCCTACGTAAGATCCCTTCACACCAAACATTACAATACTTGGGAATGGTTTAAAACATAAGACCCCTTAGGCCTAAGATAGGGCTAAAATGAATAGTAACAAGAAGATTTCACTATATAAACCCTTGGAAATAATTTCGACCCTAGGGCTATGATTTACACGCTCTTGATGAAGGCCAACGACCGTCGTGCGAATACCGGACCTTATCGGCACGACCGTCGTGCGTCGTGCCGATAAACATTCCTTATCGGCACGACCGTCGTGCCGACAGGCACTTCCTTCGATCTATGTCCGCTGAGCCAGCTCGACATTCCAGCTCAACAGCCAGCTCAACAGCAAAAAAGATATATATAATAAAATAATTATGTCAAACTCAAAGTCCGTTGAGCCAGCTCGACATTCCAGCTAAACTGCCAGCTCAACAGTAAAAACACTTATACATGTATATGCTTCGATCAATGTCCGTTGAGCCAGTATTTTTACTGTTGAGCTGAAATATCGAGGTGGCTCAACGGACTTTAATTTTGACACATATAGGTATTTTTTCTGTTGAACTGGCGGTTGCCCTGGAATGTCGACCTGGCTCAACGGACATTGATCGAAGTATATACATGTGTAAGTATTTTTACTGTTGAGCTGGCAGTTGAGGTGGAATGTCGAGCTGGCTCAACGGACTTTGAGTTTGACATGTATATATGTATTTTCTGCTGTTGAGCTAGCCATTGAGCTGGAATGTCGAGCTGGCTCAACAAGGATGTTGTTGAGCTGAATGTCGATTACTGAGCGTTGAGCCAACTTCACGGACCCTATTCAAATGGTAATATGGAACAGGACAGAAAATAATTCTATTTTGATGAGAAATCTTGAATAATTCTAGCAAATATACAACGAGAAAGCAGTCGTGAAATTTCTTTAATTCTAAATGTACCATTGCTTAACTAAATAATGACATGTACTAAGCAGCGATCCGATGAGTGAAAGGCAGGCTAGATGTTCCACACTCTTTCCCCAGATTTCCGTGGTAATATATATACTTACTGTGATCGCGACATTGTATAGATAGCTCAGTTCCATGAACTAAACATTAATTTCTCGAATATTCAATTTATAAGGATTTAAGAAATCATTTACACATTGGTATAAATGATAAAAGAAGAGTCTTTCTTTGAGCCACATATCTCTCCTATATCACGGGGGGCATTCAGGGGAATCCTATAAATTTGACAGGAAATGAAATAGTCTTGGACTCAAATCTCCGTGTTGACAATAATTTGTGGATTTTCGGTGCAATGCATTTCAGTTGTGGCCGAGTTGGACTTTTCAATAGATCGCTAATAAAGAAATAAAGACTGGTGAAATTTTTCGAGACCTTTTGCTCACCGTTTTAATGTTTATTGGTTTCTAGATCAAGAGTTCCGGGATGTGTTGAAGGAACAAAGTCCCATTAACTTTCCTTGGAGCCAGTTAACCTATGTTATATGGAAATGAATGTCTTAGTCTGTATAACGATGCAAGAATAACTGCTGATGTTGAAGTTAAAACATAATTATTTATTTTACATCTATTGAGAAACAAGTTCTTACTACTTATACTAATCTCTCTTGATTCTGCATCCTGGGAACTACACCAGTACTCGCGCCGAAAGTGTGGGCCTTTGAAAAACCGTAAAAGTTCACACCCGTTCCCAGGTAACGAACTCAGGACTTTTTTGACTTTTTTGGTTACGAGGCCTGCGCTCTACCTCACGACTGCGGACACTTGCTGCAATCCGTACTAATGTCCGCTCAATTGGAAGAATTTGTCTCTAGTGTACTGATTCCTGTTTCGGTGACAATACAATATTCTCCCGTAGAGATCAGCTGAACACTTTCTCAGTCGCATCAGGAAGGCGAATGGGAAACTCTCAGTGATGTTTTTTTTTAACTACTGTTTTGACCGTTATGATTGAGATTCGTAAGGTCCAGTCGAATGTCCCAAAGCAAATTTGTGTGTTTTGACGGTTCATTATGCTGCAGTCATTGATATTTAAATCTCATCACAGCTTTGACCGTTTTATAAACCATCTTCCTAGGATTCATCAATATAAGTCTGCAGCTACTCTGTTTCCTGCCATCAGACATCACTAGCTCCGGCAAAGGAGATCGAACCAGGGTTTTTCATTACAAGTTGACAATCTCTTACCATCAAAGCACGGAAGATTATCATACGAAAAGTATATTTTGCAACAAACAGTACAACTTCCATAATGTCTATATGTTTTTTTTTTTAATTTACTCCGTTTACATCGGTGCTTAACTCATTAAAAATGCATTATTTTCTGATGATTTACCCTAAATGAATACCGACTCGATGAACATCTGGTCGAGACCTCGCCGAGCATGGTAGGTCAGTTTGTAACAGGCATTGTGTGGGTTTGATGTCTCTATTCAACAGCTCAGTCAAATTCTTTTCGAAGATTCATAATCCTCATCGCTGAAAGTTTCATTCCTCTTTCACCATTTGTTACCTTCTCAAAATGTTGATGCAGGATAGCAACCAGTAGCTGGCAAGTGATATTGTGCAAGTTATTGGTGGTTATTGGCGAGTTATTGGATAAAAAAAATGTCCAGCGAATTATGGATAAGTGCACCCCGTCGCTAAATAACTGAGTCAATGTTAAAAAGGATGTGAAACATCAATTGAACAAAAAATTTAAACATTCTTGTCAAGATCGAGGATAATGATAGTGAAATTGTATTGTCATTGCTGGGAATCCTGTCTGAATTTCAGTGCCATTGCAAACCTCATCTCAGAGTTGAAAGGTGTAGACTTAATACTATTTAATTCTAGAAAGGTCAAGAATAAGATAGTTGTTGCTGTGATGTGTCTGAAATAACTCTGAAACCAACAAAAAAGACAATTAAATCTATACAGGGAATTCGACTGTTAGTCAGTTAACTTATTGCACATAGTGGTAAGCTGCTCTCATCTAAAATTGATAATGTGAAATACGTTACTGCGAGTTTTCGATTCGCATCACTTATTTACGACATTTTAGCCTTATTAGGTGTTTCAAAACAAGAGAATTTCCGACAATTTTTTTTCATGTAAGTACGACATTTTTTGCGTTATATAGTGTTTTAAATGAACACTATAACGACATGTTTCCATCACTGCGACTTTTAAAACCCGTTAATTGTGCGCTTTAAAACATGTTATTACGAGATTTTCGCGTTACTGCAACTTTAGTTACTAACGTTACGCGTTTTTGAATTGACGTTATTGCGTGTTATTAAAAAAAAAAAAATGCTTTCATTTTTACCTTTGTAATCTTTTGTAATTTTGACCATTGTAGGCTTGCGTATAAATTTAATAGCGAGGGCAAGTAAGAAATAAAAAAGAAAAAAAAAAAAACCTACTCCGACACAATATTGTACCATGCAAATCTCTTTGTACCTTATTAGCACTATGTGTACACTTTCCATGGCTTTCCAGAATTTTTCTTGTTCTATGAACATATTTTTACACTTTTAAATCCATTCCAAAGGTCTTTTTTCTACTTTCTTACCTATTGCAAATCATACAAAGTTGGTCGTTTCGTTAATTTACCATCCTTTTTGAGGAATTTCAATGTTGACCGATGATACACGTCAACATAGAGCTGTATGAAAGCAGTGAGATGGCGACACTTTACGTTTGCCTCGTTGAAAACGTCCATTTTCATGGATTTTCCCTTTTCACTCGGGGCCAGTGGTCCCGAAAATTGGAAAAAAGACATGCGTAAGTCTGTCAAGTTTCAAAAAAATAGCGCAGTGTATGTTATTGTGAGACTTTGCTTTTAAACTTCAAAGTGAAAGTAAAAATAAAATTGGATGATTTGGAGTTGTCTGTATTTGTTAAAGAACTGAACAACAATGTTTGGAATGAGAATGGGTTTTCGCTAAATATGTATTGCTCTATGAATCAGGAAAGGTACCTTAATGTTTCTAAATAAACGAGTCCAAAATGGTCGGAAGCTTAGAAGATTAGAATTCATTAAATCACATACTGGAACGCCTGTAACCCCCCTTCCTGTATTTTAAAAATAGATCTGAAATTGAAACTAAGTTAATATCTTGGGAACCTGAGTCATTAAATTGGGAAAATTTACATTGAGGAATTCCTGGGGGCCTATAGTAGGCTTCAACGATTGTGCTAACGTTTTGTTAAAAAAAATATTTTTTTCTAGTCTGTCAGTGTCATTTATAGAGAAAAAGGTAGGAAAAACATTGTTGTCTTTTCTTTTTCTTAAATTCATGCAGGGTCAAATAGGCTCAGATTGTTTGTTCCATGTTTGATTGGCCAATTACAGCTGCGAGATGAGCTAATGTTTATGTACTTTATTCTAAGAGACCGATATGTGAAACTTAGTTTGTTTGTTTATTTATTTAATGCCCGCCCAGGTGGCTCAGTGGTGAGCGTGTCGGACTCATGACCTGGTGGTTGTGAGCTCGATACCCGGTTGAGGCGAACTTTCTTTCCGGCGTATTTTCGTCTCTCACCTCTGCTGAAGCATGTAAGAAAAGTAGTCGATGACTTTGGAAAGAAAGTTGTGTTAGTACCGGTGTGAGAAAGCCAGGAAACACATATGCGTCACCGACTGCCATGATATGACCCTAGCTGTTAAAGTGGCGTTAAACCTCAATACAACAACAACAACATTATTTATTTAATTGTTTTTTCACTATTTAACTATTTTTTCCCCTCTTTTCTCAATCCATTACTTTAAACATTAAATCGTTATCTAAATTATCAAAAATAAAGTACATTATATGGCACCAAAATACTATAATTACGCAGAATTAGAACTAAGAAAATGTGAATCCACAGAATTTGGAATCTGTTATGATAAAGACATGCATGTATGCCCTACCAGTAACGTTAAAATATTTAAATGAAATGAAAGTAAAATTAAGTTCCAATTTGAATTTTAGTCGTATTGATCCTTACAAAAATTGAAAGAGGTGTTAAACTACATGTATATGTAATTTTCCCGAAAAAAGTTAATTGATATATTGAATGGTGTTTATGCCATTTTCAACTCTACTTCAGTCATAATTATCTCAGCGATAGCCCATGTTTTTTCCAGGTTGATCTAGAACTAATAACATTAAAGAATCCGAGTCTGAGCGAAAAATGCATGTTCCAAGATGGTTGTCAAACTGTATATACTCTAAACTGCTGTCTTGACACCGCTCACCAATCTATAACAAGAATAAGGCCATAGCAATTATTAATTCAATATCTTTCAACAAATCTTCAATTTGTAACATTTTCTCTCCTGCAAGGTCCTCTCTGCTATTCATATTTTCAATTTGTAGCAAGAAAAATGTATTTGCTTGATGCGACATTATGCATTTGATATCTGCCGACTCATCGTATTTTTCCGTGGTCTTTTCCGAAAATGAATTTGAAAATAATTAATAGAAAGGTCCATTCGCTGGCAATGAAATGTGTCGTAAAGCTAGAACAAAACCATTACAAGAACAAAAGTTTACAACTTTGTTTTGGTTTCACAACACGTTTTCAGGACGAGTCACTACCTAATCCTCTTCATATTTTCCAAGCCTTTTATATCTTTTTAATCAAACTCGTTGACTATAGAATTATATGACGCGAGTCTTGACGACCGTCGAAATACATTTTAGTCAACGAGTTTAATAAAAATGGTTAGGCATAAACATAAAAGTATAAATTCTATTCAATACTTAAAACGAATGACAGACAGAAAAAAATATGTGTATTACACAAGTAGATAGTTTTTTTTTTTATATTTTACACCGACAGAAGCGTGAAAAAGTTTATAGATAATAATATTGATTTTAGGATACTTCAACAGCATTTCTTGGTTTTTACTGAGTGTATACATGTACGTCTTAGCAACAGTGACGTCATTTCCCTCAAATCGGCGTTACAGAACAAATCTTTTACCCTGGATAATTTGTTTGCTCGTCAATAACTTTTTTATCAGGTGTTGTTTAAAAAATCTAACACATCAAGCAAATCCCCGGAGTCCTTCCGCCTTCCCTGCTTCAAACCAAATTCCAATCGGTCACGTATTAACGGAATTATTGAAGATTTTCTTACCTGAAGTTGGGGAATTTTTTCAAATAACGGTCATTGTTGTTGTTGTTGTGTCACGTGATTCCCCGCCGTGTCTATAGGAGACAGGTCGAGCATCGAGCAGGCAAACCAATACGAATCAAATTGTTCTACCGCAGAACTAGCCTCCCTCCTATGGTATTTTCATCTCGTAGCATGACGTGCTGACTACGCTGTTCAGGCCCTTTGACGATGTAGCGCTTGTCTTTTAGAGACCCATTAACTCTGTCTGGGAATCAACATATGCCTTCCCATAACAATAAGCCTCCGCCTACTGGTCATGTTTAGCAATGGTGTTGCTTCCCTCTTCTTTTCCGTGCGAAAAACGTGAAACTCAAAATCATCTGTCTGTCTGTTACGGCACTAGTTATTTTCGCATAACTTTCCCTTTTTCGGCA
Source organism: Tridacna crocea (assembly GCA_943736015.1). Lineage (NCBI taxonomy): Eukaryota > Metazoa > Mollusca > Bivalvia > Cardiida > Cardiidae > Tridacna > Tridacna crocea. The sequence continues at coordinate 33,409,639 of OX031063.1, read as the reverse complement.
AATAATTTCCCCATATTAATCACAAGCTAATGAAATGAACTCCGAGTATAAAATGCCCGTGCCGTTTAACCAGTTGGAAATATTTAGCCAATATTTCTCGCGTTTTACATAAAATTGTAATGCGTTGTTATGCAGAAGTGGTATTCCAAGAGGAATTACCGAAATGAAGTGTACCACATTTCGATGCAAGTCCTCCCATCCAATAAAAGGGTTAGAAGAACTCCTAAAAACATTACTGATGATGATCAATCGATGAAATAAATTTCGATCTTTCACCTCTGTTTCAGAGTTAGTATTACTGACGACATTTTTATCAAAATAGGACTAGTTCTTAACTATCAAAAGGGGACCATACAACGTACAGGTCGCCATCAAAATATTTTGACAGAGTTATGTCGTCTTTTTGTCTTCGAATTTTCACTTTTTTCTTGTGTGTTTTCTTTGATAATCTTGAAGATTCATCTACAGGAAAGGCTCAAGATGGCCACTGCAAATGCTCTCCAGCAGCTGAACTTCCGAGCAACGCAAATAGAGGAAGTTGTCTCCACTTTAAAGTCTAAGCTGAGGACAGTGAAACAAGCAGGTATCAAATCTTCATTCCCCTTTTTTTCACTATGATCCTTATGACAGTCGAAGTATCGTTAGAATTCGTGAAACAAAGTAGAGAGACTGTTCCTAGTTAAATGAGAGGCCGTATTTGTCCTCCTTGTAAAATAGTCTCAAGGCATGTAATTACGAGAATCGCGACTTTTGGCCCATTGTTAACCGCCTGATGCTTTGCCATTGATTAACTCATAGGCTGCAAAACGCGACTTATTGACTTTTTGCGAACATTTGTAGATCAAGATCAGACTGCACAGAACGCGGAGAATTACCGAAAGTAACTGTATTTTGATGAAAGTCCCAACAAAAAAGGGTTAGTAAAATGTTTTTTTTTTTTTTTCTTTTCTTCGAAAGATCGAGAACACAACATAGTAATATTTGCACTAGTGGCACCACCACGAGCGAAGCAGCCATGAGTAAATAAGATAATCTTAATTTTGATCATTTATCGAAAAACACAAATTTATCCTTTATATTTTCTATTGATTCAGCCATAAAAGCGGAAGAAGAAAGACTCAGACTAAAGAACGAAGAACTGAGAAAAGAGCGCGAATCCTTGAAGGAGAAACTAACCTTGGCAGAAATAAAGAATGGGAGTAAGATCCGTCATTGTGATATGAACAGAACTTTGGTAAAGGGAATTTAATATGTGTCTGTGATGCATCAAAATCTATTTTGCTAAAAGAACAAAGTCATGGGGTACATAGTTCCTCTGATATGGAGAAAAAAATAACCTATAGCAAGAACTGTCTTCCCAGATCAGACAGTATAGAAGTCCACTTTCATAGACGGCACAGACTTATACAGGTCGATACTTTTTTTACGTTAAATCCCCTTTGCACGGAATTTGGCTCATATACAAGTGGCTTTTTATTGGCTAAGCACTGACAGTCTAGATCTCTCATGTCAAACATTATTTTCATTAAAGATAACACACGGCCTAGCCGTTGTTACTAAAGCAGAGGTTATACCAAATTTTCCACTTTTAGGCAATTTCGTTTTGTTAACCCTTTCCCAAACCATAGGCTTGTGGACTAGACCAAATTGAACGCATTTGCAGACGACGATTCAACTCTTGCTGAAAAGATTATTTCTGTCTATGGTAGGGTAGAAAAGATTGTGGGAAAAGGAGAAAATGCTGGTTAACAGTATTTTCTCCTTTTCCAACAATTTTTTCAAAAGGCTACTATTCCAGACACGTAAAAACCAGGAATTGTTTGGGAAACGGTTAAATCTTAGTGTACCCATCATGGTTTATAACAATTCGCAGATAGTCGAGAGAAATCAAGACATTACAGTTGGTAAAAGATTGCTAAAATACCTTGCCAAGCATGGGACAACATGGCTTTGTTAAGAAAGCAACCAAACCCTTAATCTGCAATTCAAGAGAAGTAAAACTTTCAAAACGACAATAATACACATGACTTTTTATTCAAAGGCATTTTGAGGGAGATTATTTCCTTGTTGGACAGTGTAGATTCATGACGGCACATTCTAGTTGAACACGCACCTTGTCAATTATTTAAATTAGTACATATTTTCTCTACACTTGTTACGTACGTTTAAAATTTTAAACAGGATGGTCACTCAAATGATTGATTTTCCAAAACGAATAAAAATGGGAATTCGCGAAAAAAGCTAGCAAATAATTTTGCATGAGCCTGATAATGTGTATATGACACGTTGCTGTCAATGGCAGCTTTGCATCGTTTTTGCATGCCCTAAAGTAGGTTTTGGATACCATTCCATTTCTTGACAGGAAATGCACCAAGTTGCTGAATACTTTGTGGCTGCTCTGCGGCTGGACCTGACGGGCTGAAATTAGGATCTGTCACTTATCCCACATGTTTCATTAAGTCCGATGAACCGGATGGCCAATCCATACGCTGCCTATGTAAAATGCTGTAATGTACTCTTGGACAACAGTGGCTTTTTGAGGACGGGCACTGGCGTCCATTAACCCTTTCCCAAATAACAAACTTTTGGACTAGACCAAATTGAAAGCATTTGCAGACGACAATTCAACTCCTGCTGAAAGGGTGATTTCTGTCTATGATAGGGTAGAAAACATTGTGGGAAAAGGAGAAAATGCTGGTTACCAGCATTTTCTCCTTTTCCCACAATGTTTTCAAAAGGCTACTAATCCAGACCCGTAAAAACCTGGGATTGTTTGGGAAAGGGTTAAATGAAACTATCCTCAACAGGACCGGCATTTGACCTATAACCTTACCTATGTGTCGAGTATTTCATCTCGATACCACTGGATAGTCAATGTGCCTCGATCGAGCATAACTTGTTCAGTTCGCCAATTCCGGTCATACGAACATGAACGTTAGACACAAATGCATAGTTCAAATACAAACCGCATCTGGCTGGATTCGAACCCATGAAGGACAAATATCCTCGTTTATCGAGGTTAAAAAGATCAATGCCATAACCACTGAGCCAATGAGAATTCTCTCTGACGTAGTTGTCAGTTATTTATTTTATCCGGGAAAGCTATGCAGTAAGAAAGGAGTGATCTACCGTAATATACCCCTCTTATTTCGATGACAGAAAGCCTAATTAGGCAGTAAATCTATTAATTAGACAACCAATGGCTCACTGGTCAATCCCGGACGAGCCCCGTAACAAATGCATAGCTGAAATACAAACCGCCTCTGGTGGAATTCGAAACCATGACGGGCAAATATCCTCGCTTTTCAGGTTTAAATACCAATATACCATAACCACTGAGCTAAAGAGACATCTGTCCAACGTAGTTGTGATGTATTGTATTTAAATCGGGACGAAGCAATGCATGAAGGAGTAGTCTTCTCTTAAGGCCATCATTTATTGATGACTTAAAGCCTCATTAGACAGAAAGTCCGTTTTTGGACAACCAATTGGATTAATGGCTCAATGGCCAATCCCGGACCAGCCCCCAATTTCTGTTACAAGCAACAATTAACATTATCTTTTAATAAACAAAGACAGGTCATTGTACATCCTATTTACATAACACCAGCTTATCCCATCTCATACCATAGTAGAGTCGCTCCATACCGATCATATTCAGAAATGTTTACTGCATGAAACCTCTCCAGGTAGTATCGGGACTCATCTGTAAAAAGGATATGTCAGTCAATTTCCCTTCCACCAACATGGTCCATCACCAAAGCAAAACCGATGCTGACAGTGGTTTTGAGATATTGGGATACAAATACTTAGTCTTCTCGATCGGAGGCCACTTTCCTGCAACCATCTGCGTACGGTTTGAGTCGAAACTCTGACCCCAGAAGCATTTTGAAGATCAGAACACCGTTGAGTTGTAGTGACAAAGCCGTTTCTCTGAGCCTGGATGACCAATACGGATAATAAACTGCAGATGTAGCTCTTCTCCTGCCACCACCATATCGCCCGATAGGTGAATCATCTGCTAGTACCTCGCTCAGACTCTGATGATAACAGTATGGTGCACACCAAGAGTCTGGCCAACCTCGCGATGATGAACCCGTGATAAATGTGTTCCGGCATTCGCATTTGCCGTATTAATTAACGTCAAAATCTTTCAGCCTTCGAATATGAACGTCACAAAAATAAGGAAGAAAGACTCTGCAGTGTTGTCAGAAAATCTTGGTGCTCAGCTAATTTGCATCAGTATACACATTATTGCATTTATGTTACGAAAATGGTACGTTAAATACCAAATGACTGATCGGCCAAAACGATCCAGCCTATATCAGATCCACAGGAAAGACAAACCCCAGCCGTTAATTGATAAAATTGTCATTAATCAAGTAATTTCGTATTAGCCAAGTTATAGGTCCTATAGGCCGTTGTACCCATACTGCTGACCTTGGACCTGTAATATGGCCAATACACATTTATGTTATAAAATTTATTACTAGATCTAGTACTCACCTTTTTTTCCTTAGTAAAACAAGTGCAATTGCCAGTGAACAGAAAACCAAAACGATCAGCAGATGCTGAGCCAAAGGCTGAGTCAGAAAGATCATCAAAGCAGGAAAATAAAAACAATAAGAAGAAATGTGCCAAGGGAGAAAAAGATGGCGCAGGTAATATAATTGTGTGGAACGATTTTCTGTGTTACATTTAAATGCAAAGACCACGTTAACGTTTTTGAAAGAAAAAGTGACAATAAAACTAAATAGGACATGATGCTATACATGTAAGTCTTAATCTTAGATACACTTGGATACTTGCGGATGTAAAGTTCAACAGGATCGCATTTTGAAATACTTGCTACAGGATGAAATAACCCTTCAGCTTTCCTTGAACTTCATGCCAAAGAGAATTATATAAATTATTCATTCGATACAGTTCTTGTCACCATCCCCAGCACTTCAGTTTCTGTGTTATCTTGATCTATGCATATATTGCCCACAATAAGCACAGGTGAAGTCAAAGCGAACTTTTTTTTTATCGAATTTGACCTTAAGCAAGGGATCGCCGATTCGATTCCCGGTTCGAATACCCAGCCAGGAAGGGCCATTTCCTTGATTGATATTATTTATTGCGATAAGATTCAATTCTCTCTCACATCTGATAATTATTTGGTCGATGGGTATAAGGGAAATCTGTCAAAGGCTTGATAAGTGTGGAGCACTGATATAAGAAACTCTACGAAGGCATAAATAAGTGCTTAAGAACTCGTCAAGGTGTCTTTGGCCAAATCCTTTGGATATGTACCAATCTTAACCGATTCACTTCGAGAAACTTTTTGTGATAATTAACACTTTACCAGACAACTTAACTCTGGCCTGGGTCAAATCAAAGCTGTTTGCAGACAACAAAAGAGAAACTGTCTGGGAAGATGGGACTCACCTTTTGAATGGTGAAAACATTTGGGGAAAAAGTTGAAAAAAAGGATGACTGTTGAGACGCATTTTCTCTTTTATCTATAATGCTTTTAAGTTCTTCTTTATCAGGGTTAGTAAAGCACGGAATTGTTTGATAAAGGATAATTGGTTATGTTTATGCAGCGATTAGTTTTTCACCTTTTCTAAATACCTTTAACCGAATCTTAATCTTAATCATGACCATAAGTAAACCCTCTATTTCTGGAAAGAATGGGTTTTTATTTAACCCTAGTCCTTCAACGTCTGAGACATTATTCGACGTAGAGAAATGATCCTCTGGGTCATTTCTTTACGTAGAATAATGACCCGGATCATTCCGCTACATAGAGAAATGACCCATGGGTCATTTTGTAGGAAGGGCCATTTCTCTGCATTACACAGGCTAGATTCCCACACATTTCTCAATTATGTTTTCGACAAGTTATAAAAGGCTAGCGACTGGTAGATTAAAGATAATTTGATAGTGTAATGACATTTAATCTTTATTGAAAGCGTTCCATGAATTATTTTACTCGTGTTCTCGGTGTATGTTTTAGTAGCCACTCCTGGGTTTGTGGAAGGTAACGGAGGACAGAAAAAAACAGAGGCGAAGCCAGGGCAGAGGATTGATATTTCGAGACTGGATCTACGTATAGGAAAGATTGTAGAGGTTGAGAAACTTGATGGTGCTGACAAACTATTCAAAAAAAGAGTAGATTTAGGAGAAGCGACTACAAGAATCGTTGTATCAGGCCTTGTGGGTTCTCTTAGGTTGGATGAGGTAAAGACACCTGTACTATATTCTGTGGATGAATAAAAGTTCGCTTCAGAAAATACTGAAAAGCAATGCTATCAAGATCTATGTGTGTTTTTTCTTAAATGAATTTTTGAAATTCTTACATTAAATATAAAGGCCTTTGAACATAAATGGATATGTGTCTTTGAGCTCTCTAGTAGCGTAGATTATTACCTGGTTTCGCAATTCCTTACTATTTATATCTTGCTAGATTTTTTTATTTGATATTATTCAGTGTTTCTGTAGAGAAACAGGCGTCAAGTTTTAAATTTGGAATCCATCAGATCGGACCTACGATTGCATTTTTAGCTCATTATTTCTCCGTTTTAATCACAGACGTATCAAATTGACAAGGAAGAAAATTGAGTTAAACTTACACGTATCTATTACATTCATTAGAGGAAAATTACTCGGTTATCGTACATATTATAAGTATGAAAAATAAGGTGTTCAGTTGTATAACCTGACGTACATGACCGTATGATATAACAGTAATTTTCTTTTTACTTATTTCCTGACTCAGACAGAAAAGGGACGTTAATTTCATTGTATTCCAAGATATTTCTCTTCGGTCAAAACGAGTAGATTTGGTCAAAATTTATTAGGTGGTCAAATATTTCTTCCTATCGTAAAATGGAAATTTTGATACAACAGTGGATATGTTCAACGAATTCTATTGGTGAATGAACTGTGAAATCAATTTTGAATTAACTACAATTTGCTTAAAATAGTTTTGACCAACCATTTTTCCAACAAGGCATATTGGACGAATCTAATTTATAAAAACTATTTTTACTATCACGCCTTCATTTCAAAGCTGATATTCTAATCTCGTTGTCCAATTACATTCGTTTAAAAAGATTTATAGTCGCATTAAACCATTATTTGCTATGGCGCCGATTAGTTTGTTTGGCAGACTTGCATCACTTTGACTTATTTTTCATTATAGTTAGACTACAGTTAGACTAAGAATGCTTTTTTGATACAACGCGTGAAAATGGACATTTGGACATTTACGTAAAGTGTCGTCTCGGATCGGCCTGCGCCGTTCGCGCTTGTCAATCCGTAACGACACTTTTCATTTTTATGTAATTTTTTGTTTTGCGCAAGTCTACTGTATCACAAAATCTAATGTGTTCATAAAGTGCCGTCTCGGATTAGCCTGCGCGGCCTGCGTAAGCTGATCCGAGACCACACTTTATGCAAACGTCCGAATCTCCCTTTTCGTGTTTTGCAAACATATATGGGTATATTCCGATCATTTTAACAGCTCTTTACTGCCTCTTTCTTGTATTACATTATATAGATATATCATGTGTGAAACTACAACATTTTTGTGAAAAGCATTTAATTTTTTTTTCACATTTGCGATACGCTAGTGAGATTGAATAGATTGTTTCCCCAGATGCAAGACAAGAAAGCTGTATTTTTGTGCAATCTGAAACCAAAGCCATTGCGTGGAACCGTGTCTGAGGGTCTAATGGTATGTGCTTTCGGTCCTGAAAAGGTAGAGATGCTAGTACCGCCGCCTGAAAGTGACATAGGTGACAGGGTGATGTGCAAAGGTTTTCCTGGTAGGTATCCTCGGATGTTCAAACTGCGCCCCTTTAAGCTTTATTTTGGAACAGAACTATGAATAAATGATATAAAAGAAAAAATAAATGCGAGGGTCAAATATGTTCTATTCCCACCCCTCTCCGTCAAAATTCATCATGATTATAATAACTTTAAAACCCTAAAACTTGATTAAAATTTACTGCATGTCAAACGATCATTTTGTGTGTGCCTTACTCCGCCCCTGGAGTAACGTAACAAATTCTCCCAAGTCTCGAAAATAAGGCCAAATTATCAATGTTATCATTTTTTTTTAACAAATGTAACTTTTACATCTAGCTGCTCCAAACCAAATAACTGCAGGAGTTTGTTATTGTGGGTTTTTTTTGTATGTAATTTACTAGTTTTAGAGGCGTCAATAAAGATGGTTTACCAATGGTTATTGTTTTAGGATGCACTTTTCATGGTATATAGCCTATACCCGAGCGTGGTGCGAGCCAGAGGTACATCAAATATTTAGCAGCCCTCTTAATTGGCATGTTCTTTTCTACAATATCTTGTTAAGCTTTCTAAATTGCAACATGGGGATATTGCTTATTTGTTCTTCTAATCTTTCATGAGCTGGGCTTGAATTAAAATAGCCATGGCCAACTTGATCATACAAATCAAACCCGGTAACTGCTATTTGACCGCTATGTAAGCCAATTAAATTATGAGAGTTTGATCCCTTTTGGCCGTGAAATCGATAACATACGGATCGACATATTGACTGGCGATCTTGGCAAACCTTTTGCACTTATAACCCGAATTTCAAGCTATGTTGTCATGCTTTAATTGATACAAATTCAATAATTTGAGCCATGTTGATTGTGTTGTCTGCAATTGCTTTTAAATACGGGACAGTCATACATTGCCAGTTCCTGAAGAGTTAAAAAAAATACCCGCAGGACAAGTTTCTTATGATGGGACAAAAGCAAATATGTATCAGTAAACGACCGTGGGACCAAAACCTATTTATAAAGATTTGCTGGGCCTTAGATAAATTTATTTTGTCATGTGATTTTTATTCATAAACTATCAGCCTTTGCAGACAAAGCGTTTCAGATCTGTTTAAAGTGGTATTTCATGACTTTAGAGGTGATTTTTGACCAAAAAAATAAAAAATGCATAACGAAAATAACGTTACACAAAAAAAAAGATTAAGTGGAATTAAAATCGAGAAAAATATTTGCTTATATCTCAATCTGAGGTGAAAACTATTGGAATGTATTTACTATGATGTAGTAAAAACTTCTCTTGCTGACAGTCTCGCACTCGCTGAAACATCACGACATTTTGACGAAAATAAGAAAGGTGGCGGAGTTAGGCCAAGGGTGCAGTTAGGACACCCGACAATATTTCTCTTCTCGACAATTCATGGAGCTTTCCTTCGCTTTTGTCATGGACAAACACTGCAAGGAATAATAATTATGATAATTATAATAATCTTATTGAACAGAAAGAGACTCAGTAAATATGGACAGTCACAGGCAGCGAACTGTGTTGTTTGAAAACAAGAAGCCAGACTAGTTAACTTCTTGACTGAGTGTGTGGTAAACACAACGAAACTAAACCTTTGCTTAAAAGAAACAAAAAGTTTTTGTCCTTCCAACCGTTTAACCCTTAAGCTGCTAAATCCGGCTCAAAGTCTTTTTGCGCATGGTGTTGATTAAGATCAGACTGCACAGAACGTCTCCGATAAGGTGCAATTTTTCTCTAAGAAATGAGTTTGAAATAGCAACAGGCCTTCTCGGGCTTCACTGTTGGCTTTTATTTAACTTATTTACCTAGTAAAGGTTTAGTAAGTGTGTACTGCAGGCTATAATCTTCTTTATGTGTGTTTTATTTTGTTAAATTCTGGTCTCCATGATTTTTTTATATACATGTAAATCATTGGAAGTCGAGGGTAAGGAACTTACAAGTATGAGACACACTGTCATGGTCTTCACAGCACGTTTTCCGAGCATAACGCAAATGGAGATCCGTCAGGTATGAATTTTTTGAAGGGGGGTTCGATCAACAAGCTTGTTGAAAACGACTCTAACGCTTAAGAGTAAACAAGTTTCATATCTTTTAAAGGTTCGGCAGATTCCCAACTGAATGGCAGGAAGAAAATTTGGGAGACTATAAAACGAGACCTATCGACTAACGAAGAAAATATCGCCTGCTATCAGGGATCACCTCTGGAAGTGGATGGGAAAGGACCTGTTAGGGTTCCTACCTTATCAAACACAGAGATAAAATGAAAAAGACTCATAATTTCGAAGTGCCCTCCTTTTGAAATACATGGATTTCAAAAGCAGAAATGAAAATAGATGAAAATTGTTATTTGTACTGAGAGAGGATTCCTACACTGCCATATACAGATTTCACCAGCAGAAAATTTGTGCATGTTTTTTTTTTTAGTTTTAGAATGAAAAGACGAGCTCTTTTCTTTTTTAAAAAAAATAAACTAAGGATGAATTCTTACATGGCCATATACACAAATTTTCAATTGCAATATATTTTTTTTCATTTATTTATTTATTTATTTTTTAATTATTTAAACTAAAAAAGGGTTTTTCCTTTGCCCGTGACACGCATATTTCATAAGCAGATAACGAAACAGTTTTTTTTCTTTATATGGAGATGTCCCTACACTTCCATATGCACAGATCTCAGACAGAGTTTTGTGTCTATTTAGAAAGGTTTTTGGCTTTGCCATGTACACAGATTTCATAGGAAGAAAATATGAGAGTGTTTTTGTGGTTTTCATCTGTTTAACTTTGAAATGATTTTAACATTACCATATAAGCATATCCATGTGGTCATATTGTTTACTGGACAAAGAAAGGATGCCAACATTGTCAGATATACTATCTTTATACCAGAAATGCTAGTGTGTTGTATAAGATTCCTATATTAACATTCTATATGGACTCCTACGCTGCCATGCACATTTACACAAGGATCATAAATAGAAAATGATACTTGTGTAAATCTCAAAGAGAAGAGATTCCTACTTTGCTAAATGAATATCTTTTTAATCAGAAACGGAGAGCGTGTTGACTGTACGAAAAAAGTGATTCCAACGTTGCAATAATTATACACAACTTTTATGAGCAGAAAATGCCAGAATACTGTTTACTGTACTACGGCAGGATTCCCATGTCACCATCAACACACAGATTTTTTTTCCAGAATTCCTACACTGCCATATATTATAAGTATACATACAGTATTCGTATACAGAAAATTAAAGAGTATTGTATTTTGTTCTAATAAAAGATTCCTACATTGCCAAATTTAATTCACATTTTTTAGCAGCGGGGAGTTTGTTGTTTACTGTACAATAAAAGGATTCCAAAAAGATTCCTACATTGCCGAATTTATACACATTTTAAGCAGCGGGAAGCGTGTTGTTTACTGTACTATGAAAGGATCCCAACATTGCCATATGAGGCAAAATGATGCATGGTGCAGACTGAGCAGTACATTTGAAATAACTTTGTAATTTCGTCATTTATTTATGCACCATAAACCTCTCACGATAAGAGTGTCTTGAACCCGCTATCTTATGAGCTATGTCGTGGGCAGATCCCTCTTACCGTTAATATATGAAGAGGAGCCGATGCCGTTTGAAACATTAAAAGAAAACTTCAAATGATGATTTTACTTGATGTTATGCCATTTGCACCCGAGGCATGGTGGATTGTCAAGCATATGGTCAAAGTTAGAGTGCACCCTGCACCCTGAGGATGACAATGCAATAAAATCATTATTTGTCCTGCTTTGGATTTTTATAAAGGCCTTGTTTTTTCATGTTACTACGATTGGGGCATGCAATGTGTTACGCGGCACATGGGGCAAAGTGTTATGTAACATTGCAAAAATATGCCCCAAGCCCAATGTACCTTTCAAATATCGGCCAAGCTTGAAGAATCAGTTCCAATGAAATAGAAAACATCAAATTTACCATTGCTAAATGAAAAAATGTTTTATAAAACTCTTATAATAGACTTATGGTAGATTTGGGCAAAATGAGTAACGCTACTTTTTCCATAGAATATTTCGAAACTAGGATTGATTGACTGGTTGATTGGCTGGGCAAGACGACTGCCAGGATATTACCGCAGATGGGAAGCAAAAAGATACCGAAGAGGTTGTAACACGAGTTACCTATTTCTGCTTTTGTAGAGGTGAATGATCGAGGAGTCATTGAGCTCCTGCGGCAGCCTTTCCTGGACCAAATTGGAGTTGAACATTTTTGTGAGGATCTCAATCAGCTTAGGGCTGCCAACAACATAGTAGACATAAGCAGGAATGTAGTCAGCACCAGGTGCCTTGCTACTGGAGAGGAGCTTGGTGGCATAAGCAACTCCTTCCTCCCTAAGCGGGAGCCAGTGTGTCGAGCTAATGCTTCCCGATTTATATTGGAGGGTTAGTTGATTTTTTTTTAAAAGTGTTCTGCCACCTTTCAAGAATCTCTTCCTTGTCTGAGATCATTCTAGTGCCGTTTCTATTCAGGAAGGGGAGCTGTAAACGAGTTAGGGCCATAGATTTATGGCCTTTATTGCACATAGAAGTATTTCATGTCTTTCTGTCTGTCCAGGCCTATATGGTGTCTACCAGTCTGCTGTATCAATCATCATGTATCTGGCGAGTTCTCTAGAATGTGAGCTAGTGATAAAGTTCATCTTGAACGGGTAGATCAGTGAGGAAGGCTCGCTGGAGCTGGTGATTTTCCTGAACTCATTACCAAACGACAAAATTTTAGGCTTTCCCAAACTGAAAGCACTAGCAGACGACAAATTAAATGTGGCTGAAAAGTAATAAATGTTGCGAGAGGGGTAAAAAAATCTGGGAAAAGGAGAAAATGCTGGCTACCAGTATTTTCTCTTTTTCCTACAATGTTTTGAAAAGGCTTTTTCCTCAGGGTCGTTAAAACTCAGGATTGTGTGGTAAAAGGTTAAGTGTGGTCTGGATGTAATTACTGTCGTTATCAAACCAATCCTTATGTTTGCGGACGTTGGGACTCACGACACTTGCCGCGGTAGCATGGACAACATCACAGAGATATTCTCATTCAGCTTCAAAATTCGTATTCGGGTCTCGACCAGGAAATGGAAGGCTCGCTATGTCATTGGGCTGCTTCTGCTAAACAATATTAGCTGTACGGTAAGGTGGCAGGGGACCTGTTCTCGGCCGTGGTAAATCATGTCGCCCCGGGCCGAAGGCGAGGTGGCGAGATCATTCACCACAGCCGTGCACTAGTTTCAATGTCCCCTGCCACCTGACCATACGACGAATTTATTATTCTGCAACGTTTTACCATTCCAACGCTTTTTAAGCGATTGTTACCTTAATGGGAAATTACGTCACTGAAACTTTAGTATTACATGCTAGAACGCATAGCTTGGTGCATAATTTTGATGTTTATCTTGATCGACGCCGCCAGTTTGGAAGATGTGTTAATAGTGTACTCATGTACGGGGCTTCCGAAAGGGAAACTGCTTGAATTACGTTGGTTTTGCCAGTGTACATAGCATATATGTACATGTTCAGGACATATTATCCAATCACATCACGAGAAATTTCTTTGCAGTATAATAAAATCATAGCTAAGGTTTGAAGCATTTAAAGTCTACTGCTCACTCAGATGATACCCTCTGGCCCTCTTTGTGGTGTTCTGTTAATCGAGTCTACAAGGTTCTTCTTGGAGATCAGCAGAGATTCTGCTTCACACATACTCTTTGTCATGGATCCATCTACCTGATGATGGCGTTATCCGGTACATTCCTATGCTTAGAACGATGGTGTATCCACGATTACGTCTTGTTACGGAACGTACAAAAAAGACGTCTTTTTAATAAAAATTATGAGAGCCATGCCCTATGAAAAAGGGGATTGATGCAACTGCAAAAATTATTGACATAATTATGTCAGTCTGCGCTGTTTACTAAGACTGACAAGGACCTATTTTTTTTGCATCTTTTCAAAACCCCATTGTACCTTCAAATCCAGTGTCAGATGAACGACGAGCAGCAGCGTCTAAGTTACACTCATACATGTATAACATTTGAGATGTGACCCACTGTTTCTTGCCGTTCACCTGTGAATCCAGTCGCTTGCAAGAGATTCATAGATTTTATGGATTCATTATGATAATTTGTTTGATATGAGGAACCACGGGCTGGATTAAACAGCCCCTTACCAGAGCATGGCTGATTTATTTTATCTGACGAGCTACAAATTTAACTAAACAACCGGCACAATCCTTTACCACCAAAGCAGGCCTGTAAACAAGTAGGCCTACACTGCTGCGCCGGTATGTCAACGTCTTTCATCATCTAGGGTGTTTCTGTTACTATTACCATCCGATGGCAATTAATTTTCATGTAAAAGTCGAGCAACAAGTAGATATCGCGAAGAACTAATTTTATTAGAAGTAATATTTGTCATTTCTAGGCTAGAACACTGCAAACGATTCTACGTGTGCGTATTCGTCCTACTACATTTTCGCCCTGTGTCCTAGTTCGCCCGAAGAAAAATCTCGGCCAACTCTTAGCTGTCTTTGTATGTACACTGTAATCGATAACCTGGTCACTTAGAAATCACGAGCATTCACGAGTTTACTCTTTTCATTAAGGGTTTTATGTTTGAATTCTGAATGTTTTATTTCATGATATTCTCTTATCAAGTGACACAAGGTGGACTTTTCTCATTAGAAAGTATTTGCAGGCAATAAAGTAAATGCCTCTGAAATGATGGGACTCGTTAATGAAAGCATAGGAAACACTATGAGAAAGAGATGAAATGCCAGTTTTCTTACATGTACTTTCTATTTCTGTCATATTTTCAAGCACATCTCCCAGAGAACTATAAACACAAGATTGTTGGGTGAGGGATTAACCCTTTAGATCACAATCCAAACTTTTTATGACACTTAGACACAAACCTTCAGAAAATATTGTGGGAAAAGGATGAAATGCTGATTACCACATTGATTTCTACTCAATAAAAGTCAAATTACATTATCTCTTTACCACACGACAAAATTTTAGACTGGTTCTAATTGAAAGCATTTGCAGACGACAACATAAAGGTGACTGAAAAATTGAAATTTGATCTGGGAAGGGTAGAAAACACTGTAGGAAAAGGAGAAAATGCTGGTTACCAGCATTTTCCCCTTTTCCTACAGTGTTTTCAAAAGGCGTCTTTCTAAGGGGCGTCAAAAGTAGGGATTGTGTGGTAATGGGTTATATGTGCACCTGTAATTTGTCATATGTGAAACCTTTCAATTTTGTGAAGTAAAAATATTTATCATGTGATACAAAATTTCTTTCTTTGTTTTCAGATCCAATATGGCATCTGCAAGTGTGCTGCAGAGGTTGACTGTACGAGCAAAACAAGCTGAAGAAATTATATTCTCTTTGAAGTCCCAGATAGAGTCTGTAAAACAGGCTGCAGGTATTACTTCTTGTCCTTCAGTGTTGCTTTTTATTTCAGGGGTAAACTTTTCCCTCGTGCTGAAAATCTAGGGTTAAGATTTCATTTTAGAGGATATAACTATTATTTTTTTCCATCTCAGGGTAAAGAGGTCTACATTGATGATTTGTGGTGAAGAAAAAAAAAATGTTTAATACAGATATTTACATAACTTTACTATCCAAAGTCATTAAAAAAGCAGAAAAGGCAAACTGAAGTAACTCTGATTGGACATTGTCAGAGACACATTGTGTTGTGTTATGGGTTTCCCTTTTTTGCAGTGATCTATTTTTGTATTTGGACAGGTATTTCCACATGATTTGTCAATTATGTAGCATATTACTTCAAAAACCCATCATTTTTCACTAGATAAACACATTAAAGCCAAAGGTGGGTATTTAGGTTTTTCACATCACACTAAGTTAAAAAAAATATATGTATATTTGTAAAAAATCATTTTAATCATTTGATTTTAATAGAAACAGATAGCCATTGCAAACATAATTATTGACAGTTGAGTAGCAAAATAGATAACTATAACTATAAACCAGGGTTTTCCGTTGGCTTTGAAAATTTGGGGTCATTGTGACCCCCTTCCTCATTAGTTGAGGGTCATTTAATTAATTTTGGGGTCAAAAATATGGATTTCCTCATCATCAACTTCAAGCACGATTTCCCTATAAACTGTTTTCTCCTTTCTCTGTTCACCTAAGCATAAATAAGCTCACAAAATGCACATTTTTGCTCAAGGAATAAAAATGTTGGTGTAAAGATCAAATATGAAATCTTAATCAAATTGCTAGTTGAAAAAAGGCACTACAACTTGAATTAACAGGTTCGATCCCAGGGTGTTTTCAAACCTACCTCGCCAATCTTGGTAGTATGACCGCTTTCCCATTTTACCATTAATTTGATTTATTGGCAAGGCCAGTCACTAATGACTGATGAATATTCTACACTCCAGATAAGACGGACTAGCTCATTCATAGTAAAGGGTAAATACAACCCATTTAGGCGTATGTAATGTTGAAAAACATTGAGAATTTGCTTTTTAATGCATCTAATGCATTTTTTTTTTCAAACAGTGAAAATTACAATCTGTTGCTGCATTTTTGTGTCATTTTTGGTGATGATTTCTTGATTCCTAGCATCAGTATCACAGTGATTATTATTAGTAATATGTTAGCATCTTAATTTCTTTGTCATACAACAATATTTTAGACTTTATTTGGGCAAAAAACTTTGGCTGACATGGTACTGTTTCTGCAAGGGAAGAAAGTATTTAAGACAAAGGAGACATTGCTTGTGACCACCATTTTCTCCATTTACCAAAATTTGTGTAAAAAGGTTTTTTTTTGCAGGGCAGTTCAAACTCAAAATTTTTTTTGTAAAGGGTTAAATGTATAGATATTGGGAATACAAAGATAAGTAAACTGGCCTCATGTGAACTATCTGATCTTTTGATAGTTACCAAACGCTTTAAGCCTTTCCCAAATGACAAACTTTTGGACTAGACCATATTGAAAGCATTTGCAGCTGACAATTCAACTCTTGCTGAAAAGATGATTTCTGTCTATGATAGGGTAGAAAACATTGTGGGAAAAGGAGAAAATGCTGGTTACCAGCATTTTCTCCTTTTCCAGCAATGTTTTCAAAAGGCTACTATTCTAGACCAGTTAAAACCAGGGATTGTTTGGGAAAGGGTTAAACATATGGAAACTTATGAGAGTGTTTTATGACTTACTCTTCCACATCACATCCTTTCAGCTGTAAGTGCAAGTAAGGGAGAAGAGGAGAAACTGCGACTAGAAAACAAAGCACTTCGAGATCAGATAGAATCCTTGAAGGTCAAACTGACCTTGGCAGAAATAAAAAATGGAGGTAAGACCCGATTATGATCCATGTATGAATAATACCAGTGCTCCAGACAAGAGGGAGTGATGGTATTCTAAATCTATTATTTGTCTTCGAAACCCTATGTTGTCGGTGCTCATTAGAATCGTCTCATGGAGACGATTCTAATGAGTACCCACAACTTAGGGTTCAGTGGAGAATGATTGATATTTTCAATTCTAAAATCAAAATAACCACTTCTATCTAGAGCTCTGCTGAATATTATATTATTACAGTATAACTTTCCTGGTATTTGTATAGATTCAAGCTGGCTTGGAAAATGTGATACTTCACAAGAACAAACATCCAGGGAGATGCTAGTATTTTTTCTACACAACCAGAAGCAAATACAAGCACCAGGAAATTACTACAACATAATGTTTCCTTGAATTTATAGCTACCTTTGAGATAGCTACTTATGAGCTGGGCTCTTTGAGAAGGAGGCTTAATGCATCTGCAGAAAGTATCAACCCTGGTCAGCCTGCACATAACTCGATAGGTGAGTGCAACACTATTCTAAGTGCCTGTACATTGTACAGGCACTTAGAATAGTGTTGCACTCACCTATCAAATTGTGATAATGCTTAGTATCATGCATGATGGAGAAACATTGAACCCCCTTTTATAATAGCTCTAGTGGTAGAGTATAAGACATGTAATGGACAAATCTTTGCCCAGTGGAGATTCTGGATTTGGTTCCCATCTGAAGTTACTATTTAGTCTCTAGGAAGGAACATTATATCCAGGCCGCTGAGATGGTCCTATATACCAAGCTCGTCAAAGAACCAAGTGTAAATTAGAATTGGTTTTGTCCTTTATCCTGCTGCTATCTCTCATTACATTACTCACATTCTTTTGGGATGTAGCCCATATGGGCAACTGGTGCAAATGATATATCAATGAAAATCAAACAAACTAATAGTGATGTGACAGTGTTTAACACTAAGAATTAAAAATATTAGAAATTAAAACGTATTCTGGTTTAATAGGATAATAAATTCTTTTTGTAAATGGCTGATGAATAACATTAGATATTGACCCAATTATTTTGGGAAACAAGCTAAAATTGTCTGCATGCAGATTACAT
Organism: Tridacna crocea; assembly: GCA_943736015.1. NCBI lineage: Eukaryota > Metazoa > Mollusca > Bivalvia > Cardiida > Cardiidae > Tridacna > Tridacna crocea. The sequence goes on along the minus strand of OX031063.1, from coordinate 33,391,359 downwards.
GATAACTCCATATTTGGGGCAGTATGTTACATTTTGGGTGGGGATTTTTTTCCCTTTATTTCATTAGGATGTGATGCATGTATTGTAGCCAGTAAATTTATATATGAGGGGGATTTCTTCAAAAGTGGTTTAATGCATCTTTGTTATGCTTTGTACCAAGCCATCATCATGTAATAATGGACCCATATAACCTATTTTATCTAACAACTGACTGAATTGTGAGGTAGACTGGTACTTTGATATGTAGAAATTGACCAACAGCTAAAGGTATTAACCCAGGTTTGCCAGATCTGCCTGCCTGAACTGTGCAGATTGACCTGGGTGGATTCTTTATTCAGATGCAGTATATCCCATTTTCTCAGAGCAAGGTTCATATTTATTTGCCAAAAAATAGATACTTCGATGGGGGGGGTAACCAACATTTTCTCCTTTTTCCATAATGTTTTTTACCAAATTTCAACTTTTTTGTCACATGAATTTTGGACCAGTGTAAACTTTTGTCATTTGGTAAAGAGTAAAAGATCAAAATATCTGGTATCAGATGGTTCCACTGTTACTCACATTGTCCCAAACATTCTTTAGTTTTAGCGGAACTCAGGAGAAGGAGGTTTTCAAATACAGTAGGAGAAAGAGAAAATGCCATTGTCAGTGTTTTCTCCTTTTCCCACCATATTTATTTTATTTGAAAGACAATATCATGCTTTTAGTGATGTTTAATGTAATATCTGCACATGCTTTTTTTTCTTAATTTTGACAAGTCTAAAACTTTGTGGTGTAATACAAACAGAGTTGAAAAAACAAGATCAGATCTCTACTAGATCTAACTTTGAGCTGTTGACTCTTCATTAATTAACAAATTTCTAAACCAGACAAAAGTTTCGCATATGCAGGAAGTAAAATAAATTGAAATAGAGGGAACATTGTGGGAAAAGGAGAAAATGCTTTTTACCAGGATTTCTCCTTTTCTCACTATGTTTTCAAAAGTTGTTTCTTCAGAATTTAAAAATAAGGATCTATTTTATAATATATAACAAGCTTTGCTGTACATTTTTCAGTAAAACAAGTTCAGCTGCCAGTAAAGAGAAAGCTAAATGAAAATGTCACGGTGAATGCAGAGACAAATGCTGTAACAGAGCCCCCCATGGGCCCTGAGGAAAGTAAGCCTGCCAAACAAAAAAATGAATCTGACAAAAAGAAAACTGCTAAGGGGCAGAAAGGAGATGCAGATAAACCTTCAGGTAAGCATAAGTGTGCAGCAGGTTTACCAGGTATGCAAAACATTTGAAAACAAATATTTTACCACACAATCTCTTGTGTAAACATTCTGGGAAAGAAAGCCATTGAAAATGTTGTTGATGACAGAGAAAATACTGGTTACACTTCCAAAGACAAGTCAAATCATTTGGATATAACTAACTTTGTGGTCTGAAGATGTTTTCTATTTGGAAGAATCGTAACTATTGTTGATTCCATTGTATGTGTGTCTTAAAACTATTCTGGTACTCAAATTGATGATGAAGCAGAGAAGTCAGTTGTGATAGACTGATACTCTTCTTCATGAAAATTGCCAAACTTTTGTTATGTCAAATGCAACTGATCATGCTTCTATCCAGAGTTTACATGTTGTGTGGTAGTCACTAATTAAATGATGGAGAGAAATTTAAGCATGCTGGATAACTTGTGATGTGATTTTTAAGCATGGGGTTCCCTTGCCCTCTATGGTATCATAAAATGTAGGGAATTATTCACAAAGGTATAGTCACATAGTCTGGATGAAACACTGCAGGTTCATTGGTTAGTTTGTGATGTTTTTTGTAGTTCATCTAGGTTTAGACCTTTTCTAGAAGTCCTAGGTTTCATCATCATTACAGACTTTTTTTTTTTTTTCTGGGGTATGTTCTTAGACCTGCTTGGTTAGAGCCCAGTCTTGTACTGTAGAAATTCAGGAAATGCATGAATAAATGAAATGTTGTTGTTAAAAGAGAAAATGTCAATAGCAACTTATCGCAAAACAACATTTTCCTAACTGATCACAACACCGCAAGAGAATTATTCAGTCGGAAAAGGAAAAAATCCAAGTCACCAGCATTTTTTTCCTTTTTCTCCACAATATTTTCTACGCGTTCAAAGACAGGTTCCATCATTTGAGCAAAATTGAAATTGTAACCTGCAATCACTTTTAATTTAGACAAGTACAAACTTTAATCATCTGCTAAAGGCTTAAGCCTTTACCACACAATCCCGACTTTTAACACTTCTGTGAAAGATGCCTTTTGAAAACATTGTGGGAAAAGGAGAAAATGCTGGTAACCAGCATTTTCTCCTTTTCCCACAATTTTTCCTTCCCTTCCAAAAACAAATCTTAATTCTTTAGTCGCATTCATTTTTGTCGTCTGCAAATGCTTTCAATTTGGAGCAATCTGAAATTTTGTCGATTGGTAACGGGTTAAAACAGTTTAGTGATATTATAATGATAATTTTCTCTCACTTTGTAAATTGCAGATTCCTCTAAACCTGCCAAAGGTAAGGGAGGTGGAAAGAAAGGTGGAGAGGCAGAGCTAGATATTGATATATCGAGAATGGATCTACGTGTTGGAAAAATTGTAGAGGTAACTAGACATCCTGATGCGGAAAAATTGTACATGGAGACTGTAGAACTTGGAGAGGCAAAACCTAGAACCATTCTGTCTGGCCTTGTTGACCATGTTCCTATAGAACAGGTAAGGACACATCCTTTTCTCTGAAAAGGGGTGTTGAGCTCCTGTGTCTGATGTGTTTGACAAATCCCATGTAGTCATTAACTATAAATAATAGACAACATCACATATAAAGCCCAATGTAAGAACAGCCCCAATATCCCAGGTGGTAGAGGAGGAAGTTTGTGAATTTCAAATTTCTGGCCACTTGCCAGTGTTGGTCTTCTTAGTGGACCCTCTAAAAATTTACTGAACTATCTTTCAGATGAGATGTCAAAATGTGGTCCTGCGTGATGGTGCCTTACATTGAGCATATTAAACCCTTTCCCAAACAATCCCTGGTTTTTACGGATCTAGAATAGTAGCCATTTGAAAACATTGTGGGAAAAGGAGAAAATGCTGGTAACCAGCATTTTCTCCTTTTCCCACAATGTTTTCTACCCTATCATAGACAGAAATCATCTTTTCAGCAAAAGTTAAGTTGTCGTCTGCAAATGCTTTCAATTTGATCTAGTCCAAAAGTTTGTTATTTGGGAAAGGCTTAAAGAACTACAAGCAACTATGGATAGGTTTCGTCCTATATCTTGCACTTTCCCCAGTATCATAACTGTCATCTGGAGGCACTGCTCAAATTGGCAATCTGTGCTTTCCATAAATAAACAAAACTTTTCAATCAGAGGACAAGGTTGGATCAGGACTCTTCACAATTTTATGGATTTTTCTGACCCAAATGAAATGCTTACTTTATGATATGGCTTGGATATGATTAGCTTCTTAAGAATGTTTCTTCATAAAGATAACTCATAATTATTTAATTTTTCAATGACATTCTTTAACTATCAAAATAATTCTAAATTTTCCTGAAAATTTTTAATCTTAACAATACTTGTGTTGCATTGTTTGATAACTGTTGGCCTCCATAGCAATATTGCCTGTGTTGTGAACTAAAGGACCGTTGCTGTCTTGTGCCATTAAAACAATATATCGTCAATCCTGACAAAAGTCAGCTTTGAAATATGTTACCTGGAAATTATTTTCAACATGAAAATGTCTGTTGTAATAATGTTTCATTCCTAAAAGTTATGTCCCTTGTTTTTTTTTCAGATGCAAGACAGAGTGGCAGTGTTCATGTGCAATCTGAAGCCAGCAAAGATGCGAGGAATCATGTCAGAGGGCATGATTATGTGTGCCACTAGCCCTGACAAAGCCGAGATACTTGTCCCCCCACCTGGTAGTGAAATAGGAGACAAAGTGATTTGCAAAGACTTTCCTGGTAGGCTTAAGAACTTAAATTCTATGCTGAATATGCTTGTATTACCTCATATATAGCGTTGTTAAATCTACACTTTTAAAGAAACATTTTGGAAAGGGAAGAAAATGCTGTTTACCAACATTTTCTCCTTTTCCCACAAAATGTTTTCTTCTGTCTTAATAAACATCATGATTTGAGTCTCGTGTTATTTATCCTTTAGCAATGCTTTCAATTTGGTCATATCTAGACTATTTTCGTTCTGTAAAGAATTAAAAAAGAGTCTTGCCACTGTGTGGGACTATACTTGCCACTTTTCTTACGCATGTTACTTACAAATACTGCATTAAGACCTCTGTCAAAGAAACATGTAAATATACCACAAGGACCTGTTCCTTGTTACAAATATTCCTTTTTCCCCACAATGTTTTCCATTTGTTAAACAAAATAGTGGGTTGCTGCATGAATTAAGTTTGGTTTTTTGTTTTGTAACTTAAAAGGAAACTGTTTTAAATAAACCGCCAACATGATAACACCCTTTTTCAAAGAGCATAGTTCATTTACAAGAAAATTTATCCACAGTTAAACAAGTAGAGTAGAAGCTCTGCAGAAAGGATAGACATGAGTTGTTGTTGTTTTTTTTCATTCTGTTTGTCATATTCGTCAGAGTATCTGTAGAGATAAAAGATCAGGCTGTACATTTTCTGTTGTCTAATTTTAATTTACACTGACTGAAAATCATCTTTACATACCCATGATTTAATTTCTTGCCAAAAAACAATTTAGACCTAAACAAGGCAAAAAGCATTGTCAGGCAACAAAATAAATGTACATGTACATGTAGCTCAAAAGATGATTTCTTACAATGAAATGATGATAAACATTGTGGGAAAAGGGAAAAATGCTGGTTACCAGCATTTTAGCTCACCTGAGCACAACGTGCTCTAGGGGAGCTTTTAGGATCACCCGGTGTCCGTTGTCCGTCGTGCGTCAGTGCGTCGTGCGTCGTCCGTCGTGCGTCAGTGCGTCGTGCGTCGTCAACAATTCTTTAAACATCAACTCCTCCTAAACCGCTGGGCGGATTTGGACCAAACTTGGCTAGAATGTTCCTTGGGAGGTCCTCTTTGAAAACAGTTCACAGAATTTGATTCCGTCAAAAACTATGGTTGCCATGGCAACGAAATAGAATTTTTTAGGAAATTCTTTAAAAATCTTCTTCTCTGAAACCGCTGGCCAGATTTTAAAATAATTTCACACAGATGTTCCTTGGGTGACCCTTTTCAAAAATTGTTCGCGAAATTTTGATCCGTCAAGAAACATGGCTCTGGTGAATGGGGGCTACTTGCACTATACAGAAATGATGAAATTCTTAAAAATTCTTCTTCTCTGAAACGGCTGGCCAGATTTTAAAATAATTTCACACAGATGTTCCTTGGGTGACCCTTTTCAAAAGTTGTTCGCGAAATTTTGATCCGTCAAGAAACATGGCTCTGGTGAATGGGGGCTTCTTGCACTATACAGAAATGAAGAAATTCTTAAAAATTTTTCTTCTCTGAAACCGCTGGCCAGATTTTAAAATAATTTCACATAAATGTTCCTTGGGTGACCCTTTTCAAAAATTGTTCGCGAAATTTTGATCTGTCAAGAAACATGGCTCTGATGAATGGGGGCTTCTTGCACTATAGGGAAATGAAGAAATTCTTAAAAATTCTTCTTCTCTGTAACCGCTGGTCAGATTTTAAAATGATTTCACAGAGATGTTCCTTTGATGACCCTTTTCAAAAATTGTTCGCGAAATTTTGATTCGTCAAGAAACATGGCTCTGGTGAATGGGGGTTTCTTGCACTATACAGAAATGAAGAAATTCTTAAAAATTCTTCTTCTCAGAAACCGCTGGCCAGATTTTAAAATAATTTCACAGAAATGTTCCTTGGATGACCCTTTTCAAAAATTGTTCGCGAAATTTTGATTCGTCAAGAAACATGGCTCTGGTGAATGGGGGCTACTTGCACTATAGGGAAATGAAGAAATTCTTAAAAATTCTTCTTCTCTCGAACGGCTGGTCAGATTTTAAAATAATTTAACAGAGATTTTCCTTGGGTGACCCTTTTCATAAATTGTTCGCGAAATTTTGATTCATCATGAAACATGGCTCTGGTGAATGGGGGCTACTTGCACTATAGGGCAATGAAGAAATTCTTTAAAATTCTTCTTCTCTGAAATGGCTAATCAGATTTTGGAAAATTTTCACAGAGATATTCCTTGGGTGACCCTTTTCGAAAATTGTTCATGAAAGTTTGATTTGTCAAGAAACATTGCTCTGGTGAATGGGGGGCTACTTGCACTATATGGAAATGAAGAAATTCTTGAAAATTCTTCTCTGAAACGGCTGGTCAGATTTGAAAATTCTTTCACGGAAATATTCCTTGAATGGCCTTTTTCAAAATGTGTTCGTGAAATTTTAATAGGTCAAGAAACATGGCTCTAGTGAATTGGGGCTACTTGCACTGTACGGAAATTAAGAAACTCCTAAAAATTCTTCTTTTTTGAAACTGCTGGTCAGATTTTGAGAGGACTTTTACAGGTGACCTTTTAAAAATTGCTTGGCAAAATAATGATTTTGTTTCCAGTGTTTCAGTACCTTAAAAAAAAAAAGGCTAGGGTCCTCTCAAAAATTCAGGTGAGCGATCCAGGGCCATCTTGGCCCTCTTGTTTCTTTTTCCCACAATGTTTTTAAATGTCTTTTTCTGCAGTGTGGTTAAAACATAGCCACTTATAAGTTATCATGAGTGAAAGGTTATAGGGTTATACATCAATGTAACAATTTTAGTTGCCTTACAGGTACTCCAGATGCCTTACTGAACCCGAAAAAGAAAGTTTGGGAGACTGTTAAACCAGATCTGTTGACCAATCAGGACAAAGTAGCCTGTTATAAAGGATCACCATTGGAAGTCGAAGGAAAAGGATTTCTAAAGGCACCCACCTTGCCCAATACACAGATTTCCTAGAAAAAGAAGAGAGTTGATGACAATATAAACTGTTGCTATTCTGTTATTAATTGTTGCCTATGTACATGTGCATCGTTTGATTCAATCCAGTAAGATTTAAAAAAAGTTACTACGAAGAAATTAGATCGTCTTCCAGACAACGTGTCATGTTTATTCATATATTCTCTATAAGTTTATAACCATTGTATTTTTTTCTTTTAGAAAAAAATGGAAAAGGGAGAAAATAATGGTTACCAGGGTTTTCTCCTCTTCCCACAATGTTTTCCGAAAGCTTCTTCCAACAGTTCGTTAAACTCAAAGACCGTTTGGTAAATGGTTATACATGTTACCTCCTTTATTTGTTGATAGCTGCTTATTGTTCATCATGGCTCGGAAGTTGGAAGCGAGGTGGTTCCTATTTTTCGAGTCTGAAAATTACTTTTGCTAGTGAGATAACCTTGTTTGAAATGAATGTGCTTTGCGATACTTGTTTTATATCCTACAACCCAAGCCAAGATTACGATCACTAAGTAGATCGGTAAGATCTACGTAGTGATCGTCACCTGGGCTTGCAAAGATGTGAGACAACAGAAACTATGGCTGATAATTTGCAGCCAAAAAACAAGCCATAGACTCTGTCACAAACAAAGTCGTGAAAAACACAAACAGCATCAAGTCTAGAGCGTTCATTGCCTCTTTCCATGTTGGTTTAAAATCATTTTCGTCGGTTTCAAGCGAAATATCGTGAATTGTCTTAAGATCAAATTTCCCGACATCATTCAGACTCCCTTCTTTATTGGCGGTCACATCAACTTTTGGGCTTCGTCTGCAAGAACTAGATTTTACACAACTTGTGAGGCAAACAAGTATTTTCGGAACTTCTCTATCGTCGCCGAAACTACTCGCTCTCACCATAATCAGTGAAATCGTAGTAATAATCGTACTTTGAATTGTCAGCAAGACAACAAAGACGGAAAAAACCGAAGTGGAGTCGGAATTCTCCGGGAGCGTCGAGGAGATGATCGTCATGAATACGGCAAATGCTAGAAACACCGTGACGGCAAAACTCGCCTTTTCTCCACAATGACAAGGCAACGCAAACACGAGTAAATTTAAAAGGGCTAGCATAACAACCGGCAAGAGACTGTTAATCACAATAAACATCGGCTTTCGTCTCAGTTGCAGAACAAATTTAATTGAAGCCTCTCCGGATTCCCATTCAACCACCCAGGATGTTTCCACGATACTCCAGCCGGAGTTTGACTGGTAATTGTCCAGTACTATACCCTTGGTGCTGCCATGCATTTCAACCTGTGAAAGATGTGTGAGTTATGTTATCAGAAAAGGAGTTTGACCCTTTACCACACAGCAAACTTTTAGACCTATCGGAATTGAAAGCATTTGCAGACAACAATTTCAAACTGGCTCAAATGGTGCAATTTTGCTTTGATAGGGTAGAAAACATTCTGGGAAAAGGAGAAAATGCTGGCTACCAGCATTTTCCCCTTTTCCCACAATGTTTTCAAATTTTTTTTTCCACAGAGTCGTTAAAAGTTATCATTGTGTGCATGATGAAGGATTAATAATGCATCCAAATGACGCACTATACAGAGCAAGTCATCACGTAACCCATCCATAATTAAAAAAATATTTTTTGTCAAACAATCTACCGAATCATGAGATTTCCCCCCCCCCCCCCCCCCCCCATCCTTGAAACAAAACATGACATTTATAAATTTTAACATTGACAAACGATCTGACTCTGAAGAAAATTAAATAAACGGTGCAATACTTCGCCACTTACCCATGTCAGTGTTTTCAATGCGCAATTAAAACAGCAAATCATTAAGAAAGTTATCGTCCTTTAACTTTCTTCAATAAAACGTTGGTTAAAGGCCTGGTGGTAGTCGGAAGTAAACAATGTATTCGAAATCATACTATTTAGGAAAAGATACGGAAATTATTGTGAAGATGATTATCTAGTATTGTACTGTCGGGTTAATGTATGAGTCGATGGTACATAAATGAGTTTTAAAACCAGGTGAAGATTGAACAATAGACAGAGTTACTCGACCAGTTTTCACCTTGTTTTAGACTTGCTTAGACTGACCGTACAATAAATGATTGTCATCTTCATTATGTCCATACTTTTAAATGGTTTGATTTAATTTTGTAATCTAGATGTATTTCAACACCAAAATTGTTCTGCTTTCGGCCGCCACAGGAGATAATTAGAGAAAACCCCTGTATTTAGTCTTTTGAGGCAATACCTACAGTGTTGTTGTGAGAGTGGGATGTATTTTTGCGTAGGAATACACATAGGCACCATGATCGAGATCCTATTCGGCGGAAGTGTATCGTTTAGTGAGGCAGCATCTACGTACGGAATTATTCCGGTAATATTAAACTACGAGGAGGAATGACCAATGGATCATTTCTCTGTGTAGAGGAATGACCCGGGTCATTTTTCTACGTAGTGAAATGATTTCTGATGTCATTTCTCTACGTAGAATAATCACCCGGGTCATTTTGTAGGGGAGGGTCATTTCTCAGCATTACACTGTACTGAACGATACACTTCCGACACCATTTTCAAAACAAGGGAGACTATTCGCAAGGATGATTGACCAATAGCAAGAGGCAATGTTATCGCAATTATCGCTCAGCCAAAAACGTTTATCTTTTACTCCTTTTACATGTATGTTCACCAGAAAGGTATTTTTGAGATTCCTGCACGTATGTGAGCATCCCTCTGTTAAAAGCGGTTTAACGGATCTCCATAAAGGAATATATAGAGCAAGTCATTACATTATTTTTCTGAATCTGAATTCATGTTAAAGAAAAAAAGACTGCAAAAGGATGACTCATAATCATCAGCCCAATTTCGGATTGCAGGGCTATCCTAGAAAGAAAGAAAGAAAGAAAGAAAGAAAGAAAGAAAGAAAGACACTATGTTAGAAATAATAAAGAAAAAAAACCTTATCGACTTCTTTCGCTCATCATTATGATAAAAGCTTTCAAATTCGGTAGCATCTGATAATCATTTGTTTACCTGATCTTTTGTATAACTCCATGCAACAAAGCGTAAATAGCATGTTTGGGTGTCATACGGAAAATATTTCACATTTATAGCACAAGTTGATTGGAAAACCTGAAAATATAAGTACAGATATTAGAATAAGCAATAATTTTTTTACAAAAGAGAACTTCTTTGATGCATTAATTCAAGGTATAAGCGAAAGGAATGAGTTATACATCTATGGTCTGTCATAGGCCTGAAGGATACCCCTTCTTCCAATAACGCGTCTAAAAAAGAAAATTGACTTAAAGGTACAACATCATTCTTAAACCCTTTACCAAACAATCCCTGGTTTTTACGATTTGTAGATAGAAGCCTTCGGAAGACATTGTGGGAAAAGGAGAAAATGCTGGTAACCAGCATTTTCTCCTTTTCCCACTATGTTTACCACCCATCCCAGAAGAAATTTCAATTTTTGAATCACATTAATTTTGTCTTCTGCAAATGCTTTGAATTTTTGACTGATCTAAAATTTTGTTATGTGGTAAAAATTAAATAATAAATCTATTGATTTTTTTTCAAATTAGCGAAAGTAAATAAAAATATATCTCAGATCAGATCTTACAGTTTCCGACTGTTGTTTGAAAAGCTCCTTTGTCAACTTTTTACGGTAGCACAGTGGTTAGTGTAACTGACTAGTGACGTGATGATTGCAGGTTCGATAACCAGTTGTAGCGAACTTTAGGGCCATTTTCGGCTTCTTCCTCTTCTCCAAATGTGAAAAGTAATCATTGGAAAGAAATTTGTGGCAGTATTGATGGCGGAAAGCAAGGAAACACATTGTGTAGGTGCAATGACCACCGTCATATGACCCAGACTTTTAAATTGGCCTTAAACTCTAATACTAACAAATCAAATGTCTTGTCCAATCTTTTTAATATCCCTGCCTTACTTTCCTGCGAGATTTCAGTAACACACCAAGCAGTCGGGTTTAGCTACCTGGAAGGGCGACCATTCAACGCGGCCTTGATGTGAGACCAAGACGTTTAAACTAGAAGCACCAAGCTCTTTGTATTCCTTGTAGGAGTTCTTCAGGGCGACATCGGGTTTCCATACATCATCCTGCAACACGCGAAAAGGGACGTTCGGACATTTGCGTAAAGTGTTGTCTCGGATCAGCCTGTGGAATCCGCGCAATCCGTTTTTAGCTCCACTGGCCGAAGGCCAGCGGACTTATGACATGGCCTGGTGTCCGTCGTGCGTCCGTCCGTCTGTGCGAGCGTTAACTTTTATTTCAAACATCTTCTCTGAAACTACCCATCCAATTTTGATGAAACTTCACAGAAATGATCCTGACATATTCCTCTTCAGAATTCTTTGAAAGAATTTGATTCCTTCAAAAACTCTGGTTGCCATGGCAACAAAACTGAAAAATATTGATTTTTTTTTTTAAATATTTTTCTCTGAAACCATGAGGCCTAGGGCTACCAAATTTGGCATGTAGTTTTATCTAGTAGACTTCTACCAAGTTCCTTCAAATAATAGTCCTTGGCTCAAAATTTGTCCCGCGCCGGGAGTCACAAGTTTTATATGGGCTTATATAGGGGAAACTTTAAAATCCATCTGGTACCTAGCCATAGGGCCTAGGGCTACCAAATTTGGCATGTATCTTTATCAAGTGATTGTCTACCAAGAGTGCCCAAATGATAGCCCAGGGGTCAAATTTGGCCCGGCCCCTGGGGTCACAATTTTTATAGGGAAAACTTTAAAAATCTTCTCGTACCAAGCTATAAGGCCTAGGGCTACGAAATTTTGAATTTAGCTTTATCAAGTGGTTGTCTACCAAAGGTGCCCAAATTATAGCCCTGGGATTAAATTCAGCCCTGTCCTGGGGGTCACAAGTTTTACATGGGCTCATATTGGGATATTGTTTGAAAATCTGCTTGTACCTAGCCATAAGGCCTAGGGCTACCAAAGTTTGCATGTAGCTTTATCTAGTGGGTCTCTGCCAGGAGGGTCCAAATAATAGCCTTGGGATCAAATGTGTTCCCACATGTCCAGGGGTCACAAGTTTTAAACTGGTGAAAACTTTCTAAGTCATCTTGTTACTAACCATAATGAAGAGTAGGGCTACTAAATTTAGCCCTGTCCCATGGGTTTCATGTTTTACAGGGCCTTTTATTGAGAAAACATTGAAAGTCTTCTTGTTTATAACCACACATTCTAGACCTGTACTAATTGGTATGGGGCTTTATCCTGTGGACCTCCACCAGGGTTCATGTAAATTATAGCTCTGCGGACAAAATGCCTTTGCCCGAGGGTCACAACTCTTTCGTAGGATTTCATAGAAAAAGATTTGTATGTCCTCAAGTTAGAAACCAATTGGCCAAATATTGTAATGTTTGGCTTGTAGTGTTTTTACTTGTTAGCCAGTGGAGCGATACAGGGCCATCATGGCCCTCTTGTTATCTAATTTTCTGTTTTGCAGAAGTCTTCTGTAGCCCAAAATCTAATGTAGTCGTAAAGGGTTGTCTCGGATTAGCCTGCGCTGAATGCGGAAAAAAAAATGAACAGGTTCAAAGTTCTGAAGTTCTCTTCACGTCCTAAGCTGTCCAGTAACTTCGTAATACCCCCGTCACACCAAACTCGTTCTCTCTCTGTTCCGAAAATTTATTACGAACGGACTTAAACGGTGTTCCGACGGTGTGGACGTATCAGCAATTTTCTACGATCTGTTTACGAACTTAATGAACGGGTTAGGGCAGGAAGGGTGCTCCAGAATTTTGAGCCTGCTCTAAATTGTTTGCCGTCCATCCCATCCTGTAATTAGACGGAGTGACAACGCAAATAAAACGGGATTGACGTTCTACAAACTGCCGTACCTCGATCCTAAAAAGACACAGTGCAGTAGGGCATCAAATGGCTGTGTGTTTGCATTTTACTGACCAAGACTACACGTCCTTTCCCGACCGCAGCCCCTTTTACGACTTTTTTGACCGGGGTAAGACTTTTTTAGGAGAAGGTTTGGTGACATAAGGGCTTCAGGCATAACCATGCCAAAATAACGCGTTCTACCTCGACCAAAACCTGTTTTCCGATTATGTCTATGTTATGGCGGGAAAAGACGTTCTGAAAACTAGTTTTATGTAATGGGGGGCTTAAACCAATCGTAAAAGGATGCTTATTAATACGTTCGAACAGTATAAATCCGTTCGGCAAAAACTTTCGGAACGGCATGAGAACGAGTTTGGTGTGACAGCGGTATAAGTTCGACTCAGGACACTTTTTGAAAAGTGTATAAAGCGGGAATATTGCTAAATCGTTCTTCGCCATACAGAAAAGTCTTTTGTAACGGTCTTGCACTTTTTTAATCGGACGACAGAGATTAAATATCAGACTGTACACAACGTTAAGTCTGATTTTGATTCATGCCTTTCGCAAAGGACCCTGTTCTCGCCTATGGCGCTATATGGATTAAAAAGGGCAATTGTTTGGCAAACGCCTTTGAATACCAAAAATACCTGTGGCCAATAGTCTGCATCTATTCCGCCAAAGTCGCTTGCATTCCACATCAGATGCTCGTCTAACCATTCAATGAACAGATACCCCGTTGTCTTGAGTGTCTCAGCCACCTCGTCAAGGTCATTGATCGCCAGCAGATGAAAACTGACATAGACCTCTGTAAACATACATGTAAATATCTACACTAATATTATGTTATTTTTTTTTTTTCATTTTCTTTCTTTTTTACCTACTTTTGTGCTATTAAAAAAGAACCTATTTGAGAACCAAATGATGTGTGAAAATAAGGTCTATGGAAGGCATTCCCTGTTATCTGCTAACAAGGACAGCAATTGTCTTGACACTCAAAAGTAAAATGAATTACGGTCCAATTTTCTGAATCACAAAATAACATATTAATGATTTCTGTCTTTTGTTATTTTGGATAAGCACCTATTAGTGGGGCAGATTAAGTCCAAATTTTCTTGAAAAATCTTTCACCATATGTAACGAGCACTATAATTAGCACAGTTAAAGTCTGTTATATAAATTTTACAAATGTACGTTATCCACCTGAATCCAAGACGGCGGTCGGTTTCCAAGATGGCCAGCAGTATTAGTAACGCCTTATTTTATGTCATAAAAATAATAATTTTAGGTATCTATCTGTAGGACCTGACCTTTTTCATGATTAAAACACAAATATGAATGTTTTGTGAAAGTAGACCCCTCAGGATGTCTATAGCATTCTAAGTTTTTGTGCTCGAGAGAGCTTCCATTATATGGCTTGAAGTCTTTATTTTGTAATTAGATGTTTCATTTCAGTTACATTGCATGGTACGAGCCGTATATAAGATTCAGTAACTACCACCACAGTTAGTACACTACCATCCTCGGATACCCCGGGGTCTCCCTATTTGCTACGCTACATCGACCCCTGGGACAATTGACTAATAAAGCTTTGAATCAGCCGCCGAAAATCGATACGAAACGTCATAGCGTACAGTCCACTCGCCCATCACAAAATGATGATGGAACCAATGAAAAGCCAGCATTCGGCCAGCGGTAAAGCAAGGGAAATTCAATTAATTGTCCCAGGGGTCGATGTAGCGTAGCAAATAGGGAGACCCTGGGGTATCCGAGGATGGTACACTACAAGATGACACTACAAGATGACACTGAACCTTATGTTGAGTCTCACAGCACTAATGCCATCTTTGAGCTTTAGCATCACTCATGTAAAGGAAGTTGTCATACTATTGCTGCAATGCAACTGAAATGAAACACGTAATTATAAAATAAAGACTTTAATTCTAAGCCATATAGACCGTAGCCACCAATAGGCCCCCATCACCCCGGGGCTAGGGGATTTTTGGCACTATTATTTCATGAAAGTTAAATGTCTCTCGAGCACATTGTCAAAGTCTGCCACCTTGCGAGTTTACGAGTTAAAGAGGTCAAAGGTAATCAAGAACACTTTTGCATACAAGGCACTAATGAATCGCCAGTTAGGTTACATTTTAATTTCATTTTCTATGCTAAATATGCCAGAAGCATTTTACATCTTCAGATGGCTTAATACACTCATATCCTTTTTAGAATAATTCTTTTATAGAAGCAGACATAATATCATTACAGTAAAGTACCAAACAAAAGTTTTTTTCTCACACAGATGATAAATCACTAAAATATACTATGGAAATGAGTTAGTGAATAGGCTTTTTGTTTGTTTGTTTGTTGTTTATTTGTATCGGAATAAAGTGTCATTTTAACAATTTAGGTAATATCACAGTGGTCATTGCGCCTACACATGTGTTTCTGGGCTTTTCCCACACCAGCACTGACAAAACTTATTTCCGAAGCCTCTATTTACTTTATTAACGTGCACAAAAGGTAAGAGACAAAAAATCAATGGAAATGAAGTTTGCCTCAACCGGGAATCGAACCTTCAACCACCAGTTCTTGTGTCAGTTACGCCAACTACAGATCTAATGACATAGCCTTGAAACCAAGCAAACATAAGACACGAAGTCATACATGTTGGTTGGGCAAGATAATCTAAGCAACAAAAGGATTGCCAGATGAAAGATAACTATTTTATAACAAAAAAAAAAACATATAAATGACCAAACAATGAATAGTACATTATAACATTTGAAATTCTTTCATTTTAAAGCTGACACCAAAGGGAAAAAGAAGATAAACATGGATAAAGGATAGGGTAAAAAACCAAGGCTCTTCATTACATACTATAAGACTTGAACATTTTATACGAAATACTTGTATACCAAACCAAATACATCTCCTCTCCAACGTTTATACTCAGACTCTCAGCCTTATTTCATAATCGTAGGATGATGCTTCTTATTAACATGACGCCAAACAGTTAACATTACTTCTAGATTAAGCAACATAGATTCTAGAACAAGAACAGAACCAAGCAGTCATTATTATGGCCGGTATACATGAGAATGATGATGATGATTTCACTGAGCAAATATGAGATCTCTTTCCCAATGACACTGTGGCTCTCTGTAACTGAATACTAACCAACAATTTTATGTGCTGTATCAGGTACTGATGCTTTTTAAAGCTATCAAATACAAGGGAGGGAATTTAACTTATTTGTACTAACATTGCTTGCAAATCAACCAATTACCAAACTCATGTGTCTACAAAGTGGAGCTTATCACAAGATTAACTAGGAATGATAAAAGATATGTCTGATTTTGGGAAGTTATTGTATTGTATATGCATCGCGCATGTAGTTGGAAAGGTAGATAGGCTGGACTTTATGCATTTGTACATTGTCATGGCAGGTTGAACATCTCGTACTTTGATTTTATAAATTGATGGAACTTAAATGACTAACAAGAGGAGATAATGTAGCTAAAGTATGTAGTGTAAGATAAACTGTATTTTTCAACATTATTATTGGCTTGAAATTCGAATTTAACTGATTTAGCAGGATAGGGGTAATGGGTGAGGATAGCCGATTAAATAATGAATAGTACTGGGTCGTAAGTTTTCTCTCCTGCTATTGTCCCATCTGTATTTCATTTCCCAATTAATTATCGTCGTATTGTACATATTTATTGAAAAACAGCGAGAAAACGAACGGTGAATAATTGCTCCATTTATTTATGAAATTAATAGATTGATAAATCGATACCTCGACTTTTTTTTTGTTTGTTATTACATGGATTCGCAATGGGACTTCTCGGGATACATGCGAAACATTATGCTATCGTATTTTTCCTGGTGTTTTATTCTACATGGCCAAGTCTGACCTCCAGTCCCGCTAAAACAAAAGTGTTTTTTTTTCGCAGAGAGAAGCAAATAATACAAGCCACAGGAAACTTTCCGCAGCATGACATATCTTTTATGAGATACATAACAAATTCTAACAAGAAAATCCTTCTTTTTTTTTAACACCGATTTGAATATCCATCTGGAACACGCTTTTTGTCTCCACATTTATGAGAAATGCATAAAACCAGGCAAAAATCAGCTCAAGATTCTTAACTTGCCCTTAACGAAAATGTTACCAAACTCATCTTTAATCACATTTTTTTTTCAGTAAAATAAAGCCACATAACAATTGCGTTTACTCTCGTTTGAGATAGTCCCGTATTTGGAAAAATCTCTTTTATCAGCGGCATCAATCCCCTAAGAAATAAGCTGTCAGAACTAATGATCACGACAAAACTGGATATTCTACCATCCTCAGATTCAAAACAAAATCATTGCAAGTTCTTTAGAACTATTTTTTCATCCGTAACATAAACACCTGTCAAAGAAGCAAATAGGATTCATGTAAATTTCTGTACGCATGTACCTTTTGGCCTCAATCTTAAATCATCATGGACATTGTTTTAGATGAAAAAATCTGATATTCGCTGGCTTTGATGTCTGAAAAGAAACGAGGATGTTTAACAGCCAATGTGTCAATAACAAACAGGCGCATTTGCCACTTCTGAAGATATTACCAAATGTATATTCCAATATATATTAAATGTTATTTACAAACTTGAAGCAATTCAACTTCTCGCCTAAAACGTGCTGCCAATTACTTGATTCGTTCATCGGATCCATTCTGGGGTAATCTGGGGAGGTATGGGGTACATCCATGTCAGAAGTGATTGAACGAGTACACCTTAATTTTTGTAGAAAATCAGATCTTCTCTGAAAAGTGCACACCTCACTTTTGTATAGTGATGCATTCTTTCCAAACTGATGTTGTCAGGTACTCTCTTTCTATGGGCCCCTTTTAGACCTTTTAGCTGCCAGGGCTTACGAATTTGTCTTTAGCAAAGGCAAAAGACACCATTTCCAGAGATGTTCCCTTGCAAGTCAAGAGGATATGAATGGCCGGTGTGTTCAGGTGCCATATTTGTGGCCTAACCTTTCTGATTTGTCAGTTTCATTGATGCGTGCACTTTCACTAAAGTGAACGCATTTGACCTACATATCCAATCAGTGTCATCTGATAGCATTCGCTATTGTGTTCTAGCAAACATTTTCAGCTCTACTCTAGTAAAGCCGTCTAATTGGAACCTAGCTATAAACAGGTATCAACAAATGTACCCTTAATAGTAGAATCTCTCATAGTTATGTCACAGAGAAATTGCATCGTTCAGTGAATTATTATTTCAATCACATCAGCAGTGAAGAATAGATTTAAAAAATCCCATCTACAGACTGGGAAGTCTGTCCGTATTCTATGCTTGGATCGTGGGAGATGAAAGTGCAAACATATTCCTGTGGTATGTCAAGGTCATTGAAAAGCATGGAAAAGGGATATCTTCAGTTATCTGATATTCGTCTGTGCCTGGTTTGTCTTCAATAACCTAGAATGATAAAGGTGCTTATAGAACATGTAAAAGATGCAACACTAACAATTTATTGCAACATTATTCATTTTAGCAACTGGAATTATTGCCCTTAAACATTTGTATCTGCTTTTGTAAAATCAAACACTCCTGCTAGCATTGAAATCACTTTATTCACTTTTAATTTCATTTTGTAAAAGTAAAATATTAAAGTTACTGCAAGTGAAAGTAGACGTACCCTCTCGCTCCTATTGTCTAATCATATGGCGACAAATTTTTACAAAGTAATTACTAAATGTAAAACTGATTTTGAAACATGCTATATCAACAAACATGCAGTTGAGAGTTCAACAATGAAGATATTCTATGAAAGCAAACATTTTTATTGTGTAAACATAAAAGATATACGTTACCTTTATCTATTTGGCATCTTCCATTTCTTAGCGACCAAAATCGTCAGTCTCCATGAGTAAAGTTTAGTTTGTCATACACTCATCTGCATTTTCTCAAATATACTGGCTAATTACGACTTATTGTGCAGAATCTCCATCTTGCGACAAACGCTTCGATTGCATAGCTCAAAAGCGACAAACGCTTAGATTGCATAGCTCTAAAGGTCCAACCAATTCGGCGACATCCTCTAAATATGACATTGAATACAGACTTCCAAAGAATTCCTACATTTTAGCTTATATGAATATATTTTCTAGCTTATATCAACATCAAAGTATTACAACATTTTGGACACGCGATGGCTGTTGTAGACAAGTCGACTGAGTGTAAAAAAAGTAAGATCTCTGTTTTATAACACGTGTCAACCATAAATTCAAATGATATGATTATGAAAGGAACAAACTTGGGCTCATTTTTTTAATCAAATTTGATTCAGGTTGGATTAGAGAAGATGGTTGAAACGGAAATGTAATCAACGCTCATAAGCTCATGACATAAACTGGATGTCCTCCGAGCAGCTAGGCTTAATCTTTAATTCTTACTTACCTATTGCTTGACTTTGGTTGAGTGCAGGTCTGATTTTTTTGTCATACCCGTCGGTGACAAAAAGTTTCTGTCGTAAAGCCTTGGCGTCAGCAGAGCTTTGGCTTCTTACCGATGGACAGCACTGTAGGAATATCAGGAATACCACCAATATACATTGATGTCTTATCGCCATTGGTTACCTATAATACAAACCATGGTGTATATTTATTAAAAGATATAATATTTTCCCTCTTTCTATATATGGGCCATGCTCTGCAAAATTAGGGGAGGGGGACGGTTAATGTTGCATGATTAATTATACCAAGCAAGAGATTACATAATCATGGATGCATATGATGCATTTTGTCTGGCAACCGCCTGAATCATGGGTAAACTGAATGGACAAATAGCAAAATTATTCGGCCTAGGTTAATCTGCGCGGACCTCGTAGGGTGACCTTAATCGCTACTTTTTAAGCCTCTTTTCGACAGGGCATGACTTATATTCGATGATCCCACTTGAAAAAACAAAAATATTCCAAACGAGGAAAGCACAAAAGCACGAATATGCAGAATATTTTGTCTCGACCATTGCGGCCAGCACTGAAAAGGCTTGTATTCTCCAACCAATCATAAAAGCTTTCCCTGTCTAATTCTCAAGGGTTTTCTAACTTTCAAAGGAAAACGATTCCTGACTGGTTAAACCAAATGGATTAAAACTTTGGTTTAGCTAATAAGAAAACGTTTTATTTTTTTTTAACGTAGAATAATAATATGGATAAAATCTAGATTTGTTGGTGAAAGCCGAATGCCATCAATCTGTATTACTTTGATCACAAAAAGTCCTATTCTCGTATTAAAAACAACAATACAATGGCTTTGTGGCTGCTTTGCTGTTTCAAATTCAGAAATGCGATGTAATAGGTTGTGTGGTACAGCGCTAGCCTCGTAATCACAATGTCCCGAGTTCGATACTTGGGACCAGGAGTCAACATTGGAACTATTCATTAGCCCACAAATTCCGTGCGAGTACTGATGTAGTTTCCCGGAGGCGAAACTGACAGAGATCAATGTAGGGTGCAAGAACTTGTTTCTCTATCGGTGTGAATAAATTATGTTAAAAAGTACTACAAACAAAACTAAATGTTAAAAGGCGTTGGCCTCACTATTTTAGTATCCTGCTTCGTTCACAGATTTTCTCGTGTCAGTTATCTATGAAAATGAAGACTATTTAATTTGTCGTCGGTTCTTAACTATCCATTACATTCCAGAATGATTATGTATAATTGCTTTTTTTTTTTTTTTGTTTTGTTTTGTTTTTTCTTTTTAATTTTGATTAAATTATTCTGATATCCAAGACATTAGGGAACATCTTAAGATTGGAAATAAATCATTTATTCAAAACGACAAAACCATGAAAGTTTAGCATGCACTATAAGGAATTTCGAGGAAGAAGTCTGGCCTTTTATGGGGAAGTGCACTAAAATACATGTATCCGAAAAAATATGTTTTACAAAAATAATACCTTTGGCTTAAAGTCCTGATCAAAGATTCCTTTTAACTATAAGTATATATTTACAACTATATCTTTACGACTGAGATAGCTGTCAGTTCTAAACTAAAATACTTTGGTGTACTACCAAAACATCTTTTTGCACTCTTCAGTTCGCAAAATAGTGCTTCAAGCTGTTTACAATTTATGTATCTCGTCCCAGATTTTCACACAATAGTAACAAACTGTAATCCTCTAAGAAGAAGCAATGCGAGAAGAAACGTTTACATATTCACTAACAATCTGTTTTGAATATCGGAATATGTCAATATGCAATCAATCTTTTATCTTCTCAACAGTGTGACGTATCGTGTTCGATTAATTAGCCCTACACTAAACAATCCCGAGCTTTAATGACCTTGGGTAAAAAGCTTTTGAAAATACTGTAGGAACTGGAGAAAATGCTGGTAACCAGCATTTGCTTCTTTTTTTTTTTCTTTCATAGACAAAATTAATATTTATCCGTGAGTCATAATTTGAAAAAATCTAAATTTTTTCGTCCGGCAAGGAGCTAAGAATGGCATTCAAATAAATTCCACCACGATCTATGGTTCTTTTTTTATCAATCTAATCTGGAATATATCCTATTATATACGCCATGGTTTCAATAAGAGTCAGTTATTCCCTAGGGATTTTATCAAATAAAGTATTACAGTATTGTTCCTTACATATATATTCACGGCTTTTTTTAAACGATGAATTTACTGCCGCGGATAAAGAGGGCTTCTTGATTACTTTTTAAATGTATCAATTATACAGCGTTCTCATGGGTATGTTTCTATACAATTGAATTCACCCCATAGCGCTTTTAACCCTTTCCCAAACAACAAACTTTTAGACCGGTCCAACATGAAAACACTTGCAGACAAGAAAATAAATGTAGCTCAAAGATTGAAATTTGTTTCCAGTAAGGTATAAAGCATTGTGGATAAAGGAGAAACTGCTGGTTACCAGCATTTTCTCCTTTTCCCACAATGTTTTCAGAAGGCTTCTATCTTAGAGTCATAAAAACCAGGAATTGTTTTGTAAAGGGTTTAGTATATGTTTTCCCATTTCTAATAATAGTATTCTTTATTGCTGAATAGTGGTAACAAAATTAGTATTATAGAAATTTTGGATGTTGGTGAGAAATACCCCCATGTACCGTCAGATGTTAAATAAACTTATAGAGACCAGTTTCTCTATAGCCGAAACACGATCACCAGTCGAAAAATTGAAGTAGGTGATATATTCTGTTTGTGGATTCATGCTCGTGCAACATTCCTATTCTGACATCAGAAATTGAAAATATATTTTACCTCATTGGTTTAGTTGTCAATA
Source organism: Tridacna crocea (assembly GCA_943736015.1). NCBI lineage: Eukaryota > Metazoa > Mollusca > Bivalvia > Cardiida > Cardiidae > Tridacna > Tridacna crocea. Next base: position 33,369,226 of record OX031063.1, on the reverse strand, counting down.
TATTTTCAAAGAGATTTTGTTTACTTTCCATTTTCCCTACTTACAGTTTACTATCCTCAAGTAGAAAAATCTAGCAATTGGTGAAACCGTGCTAATTCTAAAAAAAAAGATATATTTAATACGAACTATTTATGTGCAAGTTCGAACATTTTATTTATTTTTATTTTTACTGAATGGTATATGGGTAATGGATGAATTTCGTTCAAACGGAATGGGATATTTAAGTTATGGGTCACTGTTAACCAACCATTCCTAATCCAGGTCTTATTCTCAAATAAAATATATATATAATTTTGATAGTAACGCAACTTCTGATTGGCTAAACCGAATGGTTTAGCCAATCAGAAGTTACGTTACTTTCAAATTTAGACTAAGAATGTTCTTTTGAATGATTGGTGAACACGGACCTGGGTATTGTTGTCTGGGGTAAGAAGATCCTTGAAATGTTTCTGATGTGATTCATGACTAAAAGCCCCTTTTGGTCCTTATATCATAGTTGGAACAATCATTAAATGATCATACCTACATTTTATTAATACCCTTGAAATTTGATTTTCAATTAAGACTGTCTTAAAGAATATATCAAACAGGGCTATATAAGGAGTATGTCACCGCCATGTCTATTCAATATTGGACGCTAGGGGCCTAATTTATTGACTTTGCTACACGTGTAGGACTAAGTTCAGACAATGCTATGCACAAACTCTCAAAAACCAAACACCAGTCCACAATACTTGTCGGTGGAACAGTCATCTAGAGACCGACATATACAAATCTGGGACGATCTCCACCCACCCTAGGCATTTGAACAGGTTGTGTTACTCTTCTGATATCAAGTATCCATATAGAGAATGGCATTGGCCATATTCACTAACCATTATTAGTGCCATTCTTGGTCATATTCTAGGTTAAGAAAGCCGCACAACCCCTGAACGACTAAGCTATATGGTTTATAGCCAATTAAAAATTGTATTACTTTCAAATGTAGAAAGTTCTTGGAAATAAAGCTAAGAATGATTTAAACAAAGGTTGGTGAATAAAAAACCCATCTTTGTATAAGAAAAGAAGAAACTTGGCTCTGGAGAGGAAATATTTATTATCATTTCTAGCGCTGGATCCCATTGTGTATGTACAATCTAGCAGAGCCTTGAAGGCTGCACAAAAATTTGAGTTTGATTTGCTCAGTTATTTCCGAAGAAAAAATCTTTGACATCGATGGCTGACGGACGACCAGTGGCTGACAGACGCCAGCAATTTCAATACAATAGCTTACCTTGAGCAGTAATGTTACATTATATAACAACTAGCGTACAAGAATGATATAAATCACAAAACCTCTGACAGAGTATCACATAAGCGAAAAGGGACATTCGGACATCTGCGTAAAGTGTCGTCTCGGATCAGCCTGCACAGTCCGCGCAGGCTAATCCGAGATGGCACTTTACGACTACATTAGATTTTGTGCTACAGTAGACATGCGCAAAACAGAAAATTGCATTAAAACGGAAAGTGCCATCTCGGATTAGCCTGCGCGGACTGCGCAGGCTGATCCGAGACGACACTTTATGCAGATGTCCGAATGTCCCTTTTCACGTGTTGCAGGCTATATGGAATATGAATGTAAAGGAAACCAATACAACCTATGATACGTAGACGAAAAAATCATGTTACAGCGGTTCCACACTAGAGTACATTTTGACAATTGTTAGGAAATAAACTTGTCAAGCTGAAAATTTAAAATTTATCATCAAAATGACAAACAAGTATGCTGCTAGGAAACATATGTACAAAGGACCGTGGACACACCATTCTGCCGTTTAGGTTTCCTGTAAAATGTCCAAACCGCATTATTCGTGAAATTTTCCAAATCACGTAACAAGTTATAGATATTTTTTTTTAGATTGTATGAATGTACCAGGTCGTCACAAAGGACAATGATTTAATCGGGTGACCTATTTTATTTCAGACCATATGCCCAACTTCACGTGACATATGTTTTTCTTTACAATACACTCATTACATCACGAAATATCGAAGTTCTCAAAAACTTGTTTGGCCAACAAATAGCTTATCATTCATGGCTAATTTGTGTACCTGCAGTAGTATAACGAACATCAGAATGTATAAATACAGCTTAGCCGGTATAATGCAGAGAAATGACCCTCCCTAGAAAATGACCCGGGTCATTATTCTACGTAGAGCAATGACCCATGGGACATTTCTCTACGCAGCGAAATGACTTGTTGGTCATTTTGTAGGGGAGGGTCATTTCTCTGCATTACATCGGCAACTTGCCGTTATCTGGATGTAGTATTCAGAAATTCTGGCCGGCCAGTCTGTAAAACACCATGTCAGTAAGTCTGGTTTGGTTCAAGCCCATTAAAACGCCTGCGCACGCACAGGACGGGCAACTGGATCCTGATTGGTTGTTGCTTGGCATTTTATTGTCAACAACTCTTTGTCAAGACTCGGGCAATGTCCGGAACCCGAGCTGTTACGATATCTAACTATGTTACACTATGATGGTTGCAATGGCTTGGAAAGAATATTGGGCGGAGTACTGGTAACAGAAACTCCGGGAAAGCATGGATAGGTGCAATGGCCTCTTCGATATTACTGAAATGTTCTTGAAAACGGCGTTAAAGACTATAATTATAATCAATTTTTCGGTCCATCGAAAACGACATTTAATCATTGAATCTTAATCATTTAATTCGTTTTTTGATGCATTAACTTGATTGCATAATCATTCAACTGTCTGCAAAGATAAATTACGCAACTATTACTCTCAGATGATAATTTAAGCCTTTGTTGACATACACAACATAACAAAACAAACACATAAAAGGTAAGACAGGTAGAATACATCACTTCATTACATAGACAGTACAGCGGGTATTTAACCCTTTACCCCATAAGGCATTTCTATGGTATCTCGAATTGACCATAAATAAGAGCAAGGATAAAGCCGTTTCTTATGTGTATATGACACCTTTTGATAGTGTAGAAAACATTGTGGCAAAAGGTGAAATTGCTCGTCACGAGCAATTTCACCTTTTGCCACAATGTTTTCCAAAGGCTCCTACAAGCAATGCGTAGAAATGAGTATCTATGGAGTAAAGGATTAAGTTGTGAGGAATACCTGTTTCCCCTACAATTATGAAGTCAGTCGACCCTAAAAAGACACTGCTATCGTCTGAGAGTAATACCGTCTGGCGATTCTCTATCTATTTGGCTTATACTCAAGGACTATTCTAATTGCAGTTTATTTGGTTGGATCATATTTCATAAAGTGACACAATTTCTGAATGATTACTTGGTTTAGTCGATTAAAAATTACAAAAAAGCGGAATATTTATTTAAAACGGAAAGTATGTGAAGATAACCAAGTATACATGGCTCAAATAAATGGACTTGTCTTCAAAGATGAGGAAAATATACGGAGCCCGGTAGGTGTCATGCTTCTACACATTTTTTATTTCGAAAAAACGAAATGCTAAATCGTTAAAACGAAATACTATTTCGAGAAAACGAAATACTAAATCGTTATAACGAAATACTATTTCGAGAAAACGAAATGCTAAATCGTTAAAACGAAATACTAAATCGTTAAAACGAAATAGTATTTCGAGAAAACGAAATGCTAAATCGTTAAAACGAAATGCTAATTCGATAAAACGAAATAAATACAGGATGTCCGGAAAGTAAGGTAACACTTTCGTACACTTATATTTTGGCTTAAAATACAAGATAACGAGATGAAATATATATAATACAAGATAACGAGATGAAATATATATACATGTAAATAAAACGTGTAAGTTTTTTTGTGTGATGATTTAATTCAATTTTCTTAACACTTTATGTTTTTATACAGATTTCAATTCAAAAGTCCTTTTTCTGTCATTGGCGTCATTTTACAATTAATGACGTTTGCAGCGAGACGGCAGATTATGCTCTTACCATGCCGATCATGCCGGATGATATTGTGAATCACTTGAGTGCACATTTCAATAGTAATCTTGTTCGTCCCTCACTCCTTATAGATCGTGTTTGAATGTATAGTGCTGTTTGCCTTCTAAAATGAGTTGTTATTTACATGTAAAAATACTTTAAATAAAACGTTCTCTTGGTCGTTTATAGTACTTCCCCAGGCCCGTAGGAACGGGAAGGGGAGGGGTGCAGGGGTTGCTTTAAAAAGCAAATTTAGATATTGTCAAAACCTTGCATTTACATAGTGTACAATTAAATTAAACTTTAATTCTTGTTTATTAAACGTCCTGTTCCAACCGATCTGCTTTTTAAGCTCCCCTGAGCACAGCGTGCTTAAAGGGAGCTTTTAGGATCACCGTATGTCCGTTGTGCTTCGTCCGTCGTCAACAATTCTTTGATGATCTTCTCTTCCTAAACTGCTGGGTCAATTTGGACCAAACTTGGCTGGAATGTTCTTTGGGAGGTTCTCTTTTAAAATTGTTCACAGAATTTGATTCTATCAAAAACTGTGGTTGTCATGGCAACCAAATAGAATTTTCTAAGAAACTCTATAAAGATTTTCTTCTCTGAAAACGCTGGCCAGATTTTGAAATAATTTCACAGAAATGATCCTTAGATGACCCTTTTCAAACACTGTTCGCGAAATTTTGATCCGTCATAAAACATAGCCGCGGTGGGGAGGGCTGTTCACATTCTTTAAAAATCTTCTTCTCAGAATTTAAAATAAATTCACATTAATGTTCCTTGGATGCCCCTTTGGAAAAAATTAATATTTATGAAATTTTGATTCGTCGAAAAACATGGCCGTGGTGGTGGTTGGTTGGTTGGTTGGTTGGTTGGTTGTTTTGGGGTTTAACGTCACTTTAACAGCTAGGGACATATCATGGCGGTCGGTGACGCACATTTGTTTCCTGGCTTTCTCACACCAGTACTAACACAACTTTATTTCCAAAGCCATCGACTACTTTTCTGACATGCCTCAGCAGAGGTGAGAGGCGAAAATACGCCGGAAAGAAAATTCGACTCAACCGGGTATCAAACTAACAGCCACCAGGTCATGACTCCGACACGCTCAACACTGAGCCACCTGCGGGACCCCGTGTTGGTGGTGGTGATGGTGGTGGTAGTGGTGATGGTGGGTGCTCTTTGCATCTTGCTATGTCAACAAGTGTTTAACTTGTCCTTCTAAACTGTATGGTCAACTTGGACCAAAATGGCTGTAATGTTCCATGGGAGATCCTCTTTAAAGTTTGTTCACAGAATTTGATCTATCAAAACCTCTGGCAACCAAATGGAATTTTTCTACGAACGTTTTAAAGATCCTCTGAAACCGGTTATCAGATTTTGAAATCATTTTAAGCCTGTTTCACATCAGCCTTACGACAGCCGTGCGGGAATATTTTTTGACAAATCGCAGGACTTCGTGCGGAGTCCGCAAGACTGCCGTACGAATGCCCAACGCCGTAGACGTCGCAAGCTAGTTTTTCAACATGCTCATTTTTTGTGCGATTTCTTTGCGATTTTTGACTTCGCATGGCAACTGTACGGTTGCCACACGGCAGCCGTACGGTTACCTTGAGACCACCGCATATCAATCGTACGATTTTATACTTGCGTTTGTCTTGCGATGACTGCACGATGATCGCATGGACATCTTGCGGCTGTCTTGCGAACGCCTTGCTCTTGGTGAAAGTCTGTCTGAAGACTACTGCGGAAAGTACGAACAACGTATTGATTCGCACGGCTGCCCTGCAAATGCCTTGCGAAAAGTTAGCGTCATCCCACCTGTTTTAAAAAGTTTTATGTCTTGTTCGTCATCAGTCGCTGTCGAGATTTCAGGAAGAGAAGGCCATGCCTCAGAAACAAAGATCTCAAAAGGAAAAGGGGAAGGCCACGGTTGCTGAACCCCCCATTGAACCCGATAAAACCGAGGTACCACCACCCCAGGGTTCAGAGGAAGAAAGTATGTGCTTGTTCAAGAGTAACAAATATGCCTTTAGCATAAAATAGAACCTTCCCGTTCTTCATCTGCGAGTATCCTGTTCATGGCTGCAATACGCAACCTTTGTGCCTGGATAGCCGAAGTTAACTCTGTGAAGGCCTTCTGCAGAATGAGGATGCTGCTGCATACCATTGTGTCTATATATATATCTAAATCTGGACAAGAGGAGATAATTCCTCTTCCTTAAGGCGATCGCACGAACACCGTACAGCTGTCTTGCAAATTCGTGCTTGCCGTGCGGTGGTCGTAAGAAACTTTGAGAATTCTTACGGCAGCCTTGCGGGTGCCTTGAGAATTTGTGCGGCAGCCTTAAGATAACCGCATGACTGCCGTGCGAACACGTCGCTTTGTTTTTTTCGTACTTTCAACCTGCGGACACCGTACAGTTCGTGAGTCAACCGTACGAACAACGTACGGAGATCGCTTTGCAAATTTGCAGTATGTGCGACGGGTACGAATAGGTAGCGATTGTGTTTGCGGCGGAAATCGTACGACGAAAAAATCGCAAGGCTGATGTGAAACAGGCCTTACAGAGATGTTCCGCCAAGCCCCGGTAGCTCAGTCGATAGCGTACAGGACATGAGAACAGGGGGTCGTGAGTTCGATCTCTGGCTCGGCCAATTTCTTTCCGAGGATTGATGATAGTCATTGCGACAGGATTCATTCCTCTCTCACCGCTGATCGTTGTTTAAATTATGATGTGTTATACCCGTTGTTTAAATTATTATTTTAATTTACTATCCAGCACCCAACAGCCATTCGTTGGCACCCGGATGCAGTGCTCTTGTTCTTTTTATTGAAGTTATTGAAGAAACAGTTTTTGGGAAAAAAAACTGGCTATGCTCTACACAAATATTCAGGTGAACGATCCAGGACCACCTTTGTCCTCGTGTTTTTGTTAATGATCGCAACCTAGGTCTACTTTGTTTACATTAAATAGACATCTGTTCATTTTATCTTTTATTTAGCTCACCTGAGCACAACATGCTCAAGGGGAGCTTTTAGAATCGTCCTGTGTCCGTCGTGCCTCTTCCATTGTTCGTCATCCATCATCAAAAATTTCTTTAAACATCTCCTAAACTGCTGTGCCGATTTGGACAAAAATTGTCGACAGAATTTGATTCTATAAAAATCTCTGGTTGTCATGACAAAGAAACCGCTGGTCAAATTTTGATGTAATTTCACAGAAATGCTCCTTTGGTAACCCTTTTCAAAAACGTTTGTGAAGTTTTGATCCGATGAAAAATATGGCTATGGGGGGAGGGGGGAAGGGGCCGGGGCGGGGGCGGAAAGGGCTCTTTGATTTCTCTAGATAAATGTGCACAGTTCCACTTTTACGAACCGATGAAGCAAACCCCCTTCTTAAAAAATAGTTACCTCTCCCCCCCCCCGAAAAAAAATTAGCCCCCCCCCCCCCTTGAAAATGCTTCCTACGGGACTGGAACTACCCCCTCTTCTTCAAAACACACTGACACGTTTATTGCCTTTTGTTTGCAAAATAGCGTTTACCATTGGTTCGTTGTAACATGTTTTTCGTAAGATATACTATGATAAGGAATACAGAGTTTGTTCGTTAGATCGTGTTGCTCAAAGCCGTTTTCAACAATATTGCAGTTATATCGTGGTAGTCTGTACTAAACAGCCTCTTTCTTCTGCTAATCGTCCTACAATACCCTGTAGATTGAAAGTTCATGTCCATATCCATAGACATTTTTAAGTACTTTGATTTCCTCTCTAAGCGTAATGATGGGGAAAACTATTATATAAACTCGTCAAAAGTATGCAGTATTAAAACTTTGCTTGGCACGTACATAACTTGGGACGAACAAGCCCAGGGACGAAAAGCCCGTGACTTCACAATCTGTATACTATGACAACCAAGTAAACCGAACAAACCTATTTCGTTTTCTCGAAATAGCATTTCGTTTAAACGATTTAGCATTTCGTTTTCTCGAAATAGTATTTCGTTTTAACGATTAAGTATTTCGTTTTGTCGAAATAGTATTTCGTTTTAACGATTTAGCATTTCATTTTTTCGAAATAAAAAATGTGTAGAGCATGACACCTACCGGGCTCCGTAAAAATAGTCCGTCTTTATGGCAGATTTTTAGGGTTGCGTAAAGTAAACTGTCTAAACTTGGATTTTAAAAGATAATGCAGAATGACGTCACAACGCGGGGGCGTTAGCAACAACGTTATCGTAACGTCATTGCTATGCAGCAGAAGAAAGGCGCACAACACAAAATAAAATTTGACAGATAATGTGAAAAAAAAAAGAGTAAAGGGTAATGCCGAAGCCCTATAAGGCACAGCGAATTCGTCTATCCACAGGGACAGGTATTATAGTACGATTCTGTTTGTTGATTGCGAAAGATTCCTCTGCCAAACATTATGTTATGTGACAAATTGCTCTGCTCCCTTTTTTTTCAATATTTCAGTAGCTATAACAGACAAGGGAAAATTAACTCTTTACCAAACGATAAAATTTTAGACTTGTCTAAATTGAGAGCATTTGCAGACGACAAAATAGAATTGACTGAAAATTTGAAGTTTGTTTTGTGACGAGTGGAAAACATTGTGGAAAAAGGAGAAAATGCTGGTTACCCAAAATTTGGTTTAGCCAATCAGAATTTGTGTTACTTACAAATGTAGAAAATTCTGGAAAATAAGACAAAGAACGTTCTTAAACATGGTTGGTGAATATGGGCCCTGATTCGGTAAAGATCCTTAGCATTCCATAAGGATTTAAACACATCTAACACCAAGCAGTATAGATAAGTATCATAGAGTAGACACTATGCATGAATTTTAAGGTCTACGGCCCACAACTTATATTAAAAGACGGCAGCTGCCGAGATTTGTCGAATACCAATTACGGAAACTTCACTGTTACACGATATTTGCCGTTGAGTTAGTGAGCCTACGGCCCCTAACTCTCATTTTCAAAGACGAAACTGCCGAGATTATAGTCTCTAAGAAAATGTCGATGTTTACCGAGGAGTTAGGGGCCGTAGACATTATAAAATAAATAACACAAAACCTTCCAGTGTGCTATACTTGAGTATTATTTATTGAATCAAAATAGTTGTGCAAAGCATTTCCCTTTTTTTTAAAGTTTACGGATCAGTGTTTAAATCTTGGTCAAATGATCCAGTTATCGATGATTCTTAATGATAAATCTCCCGGAACGACCGTTTGGATGTACGAAAGTGCTTGTTCTTTCTAATTTTTGTTTTATTTTCATTCTAGTCCTCTTGCAACAAATCGTAATATTGGAACTATAATTATGTCGTTGTCTGCGCATGTCATATTCTTCGAAGATTCGACCTGTCTTATATGACGCATCACTATCCCCGATATCGGGAAGATTGTAGTAATACGCGCTATAAAGTAGCAATGGAGAAAATGGCTTTTATCAATACGCCTGTTTTAGCCCCAGATTTCTCTAAACTGCTTATCATAGCTGAGTGAATCGCACGAGGTAGTGTTTTATTGAGTAAACGTTTATTTTAGTTTGAAATTCAAAAGTAAAGGTTGTCGCGTAGGAAAGTGGTTCGGTTCTGTACCCAGGATGCCCAAATTAGATATATGAGTATTTATAGAATGCCATCTAGCGGGAGATAATGAACTACATGTACATTGAGTCTTCATGGATGTCCTGCAACGCGCTAAAAGGGCATTCGGACATTTGCGTTGTTGTGATATATGACGTTGGCTGGACTCATGACCAGATGCAGGGCTAGCTCTGTTGGTACAGCTGCGTTACTAGTTTTTCGGAGGGTTGGGTTCGAAACCCACGTCGGGCACGCTTTGCTCCCTTGATTTACTCTATTGGCGACGAGATCAATTGGTGAACTCGGGACAGTGGCACCGGCGGTCCATGGGGACGGAAGGGGGGTTGGCTACTCCAAATAAAACAGGAGAGGGAGGAGTGTTGTGATATATGACGTGGGGTGGACTCACGACCAGATGCCCGGCTAGCTCAGTGGGTAGAGCTGCGGTACTAGTGTTCCGCGGGTCGTGGGTCGGAGTCCGCGCAGGATATTGCTAAAAGAAACCTTCTGTTTTTATGCAATTTTCTGTCTTGCAGAAGTCTTGCGTAGCACAAAATCTAATGTAGTCGTAAAGTGACTTCTGGAATTAGCAGAATACGTAGGCCGATCCAAGACGACACTTTACGCAAATGTCCGAATACACCTTTTTGCTTGTTTCAAACCAAATATTGACAACTCTACTTTGAAATGTTGTTGTCTGCTATCTATGGTATTAAAGACGGACACAAGCGATAAAATACTATTCATAGTTGTTTAAAAAGTGTACATGTATTCATATTTACAGACCAGGACAAGGTTACACAAATGATAGACACACTGGAAAGAAGTCTGAATAATTTGGGCGATGATCTAAAGACAAGATTCAAGAAGTTGGTGATATCACAGCTCAGCTTACTGCGATACCGAGACAAAGATTTTAATGTCAAGTTTGTTCACGCTATTGGGAACGAAAAGGAAGCTTCCATTGTATATAACAAAGATTTGACAACTGCAGAAGAGAACTATAGGACGGGTGAAGAATTTCTAAATAAAAATGAGAAAGAAAAAATTCACATCAGACAGAAGAAAGAACGTTTAAATGAATTAGAAAATCTTTCAAGACAGAAGGTCTGTACTGAAAAAGATGTCAGTACTAACAAAGCCTCTGCATTGTTTCCTGAGACTGGACAAAGAAGACCGTTTGCCGATATCACTATGGAAAGTGAAGATGTCCTAGAAACCAACAACATACAAACTGTAACATCCGTCGACCAAAAGCCGTCATCAAAGGAAAAGCAACCCTGCAGAAATTCATTTTTTTCTATAAGTAGCGATAAATCCCCGGGCTCTGAAGGAATAAATAACACATCCGATGTTGGATCTTCACAATATAAGTTTTCTGAATGCACAGATTTACGTAGGCCTGCAGGAAATACACAAAAAACAGCGTCGGGGTTTGATAGAGTTAAAAAGAGAGAACATAATATTTTACTCGAAGCACAATCTAGAGGAAAACAAAATTCTAGTCATGGACGTCATATCAGATTTGATACTGAAATACACACCAAATACTCTGAATCAACAGCACGAGCATTACAAGACAGTGGATCAAGTATCGTCCAGATACCTGCACATACACACTGCACAGATGTAAAAGAAGTGCACAAGAAGCTACCGTCGGACGAACAATGCACTTCAAAAGCCCCGCTGAATTTTAAACAAAGCGAGTACTATACTTCTAATATTCATCATCAAACAAATGATAGTGACTCGATTTTTTACAAGTCCATAGTAAGCAAAGGGTTGCAGAAAGATGAAACTACAGATATCACGAGTGAAAGAAGGCAAACAATTTTTGCCAATAAAACATTGGATGAGAGGTCAACTGATAAGTCACCGGTTAGGATTGTTTTGTCCCCAAGAATCAGAAAAATTCAAAATACATTGGCTGATTACAGTCAAGCACAATTATCAACATCAGTACATCTGTCCACCACAACACAAGTGGGTGTCACTTCTGAAGCATTTCCTGAATGCAAGGTTGACAAACGGCACAAGTTAAAAGAAAAATTGAAGGATAGTAGAGAGAGGCTGGAAACAGAAATCCCTTCTCATGCTACGTCGGACAACCCAATGACAAACGATGCCAAGACTACAAAACATAGTACACCATTACATAAGCTCATCAGTTTCAGATCACCTAGTGCAAAAGCAGGGCTGGAAAGTGCCACAATTGACGATGCGACACGAACATGTAAAACTATCTGTGGCAAAAGTGAAAGCGAGACAAGAAATCTAAAAACTGGGCGAACAGTGAAAGGTATTCCTTGGCTGAGTCGAATAAACAATATAATGAGTGAAATTATCGAGTTAATTACCTATCAAATTAAAGATGGTTTAAAGAACGGGCTTTGGGATGGTAAGTTTTCAGTTTATTCACGTAATTCACCTCATTTACTAGTACCGCTAAACTGAAAAAAAAAAAAGAAAATCTGTTCCGTCTTTTTTAAAATATCTGAAGAAGTAATTTCACTGGTTTATTATTCTCTTGGACTGTAAATAATAACTTATTTATATAATTTATTTGTCAAGAGGAGTCAAAGCTACTTGTCATAATCTCACTTATATGACTTACTAATATAATGGTAATACCAATATGGCAATATAAGGCTATTTTTGTTATATTTTATTTGACTAATGCATAGAAACTACATTTCCATTGCGTTTTAGGACAGATTCGATAGCACACTTTGAACAGATTGAATTTGAATCCAGTCGGTCGGATACTTCATAAGGTATCCTGACTGTGGGAGCCTTGAGAATGCTCTTAGTTATTGATCACCACTTGTCCTGCTTTATAAGTTAACTCTTTACCACACGACAAAATTTTAGACTGGTCAAAGTTGCCAGTGCTTGCAGATGACAAACGTAACTCACAAATTGAAATTTGTTTCTACAGGGTAGGAAACATCGTGGGAAAAGGAGAAAATGCTGGTTAGCAGCATTTTCTCCTTTTCCCACGATGTTTTCAAAAGGCTTCTATCACAGGGTCGTAAAAAATAGTGATTGTTTGGTAAAGGGTTAAATAAAACTTGAAAGCCGACAGTAAAACCCTAATTAATGTTATTTCAAACTTATGTTTTGGAGCAAAAGTTCCTTATCGAACATTGTAAATCAATGATCAGACAGTAACATCTAAGCAATCTGATCTTTGTCTACACTGTCCACAAAAGGTCAGTGAGTCCCGCTAGGCAGCCTGAGGATTAAGTCTTTACCATACGACAAAATGGTCAAACTGGTCCAAATTGAAAGTACTTGCAGACGACAAAATAAATATAAGTCAAAATTTGAAATTTGTTTCCAGCAGGGTGGAAAACATTATAGGAAATGAAGAAAATGCTGGTGACCAGTATTTTCTCCTTTTTCCAAAATGTTTTTGAAAAGCTCCTACTTCAGGTTCTTTAAAACTCGGGATTGTGTGATAAAAAGTTTAATCGCTGATTCTCTTTTGTATTGCTCACAAAACGATGTCTTTCTACTAGATAACAGCCTAGAATCACTTTATTTTGAAAGATATACAGGCAGACCTGCTTAGCGAAGAAAATGATATGGAAGATGTGTTATCGAGCTCAAGTCATCATAATACAGATATGGATTTGGAAAAGGCTGAAGAAGCTCTGAAAGAACATCTAGACAAAATGGTACGAAGTTCCTGTGCATTTTGATTGATATATGCCTGTCTACCCTAGAGTATACCATTTGATTGGTTTTTATGCCCCATTCAACAGGAAACATGGTAATACGTAGTATAAAAGCGAGATTAGTACTACATGAGATCTTGTCATGCAGTCGACTTTGCAAAGCAGAAATTTATATAAAAACGGAAAGTGTCGTTTTGAATTAGCGTGCGCGGACTGCGATCCGACAGCACACTTTACACAAATGTCCAAATTTATTTCATGCTCTCCGGTAGGATATCGAGAAACAGCAGTGAAAATATTTTTAGATCTTACACTGGTACCACCAGTGAAAATACCGATTTTCACGTTCTTGTTGTCTAGGTAAATTGCGCATGCCTAACAACCAGATGGGAAATATGACGTCATATACCGTACATTTCTCGCGCTTGACGTAACGTTGCTATGCGGGAGGGGTACGCCACGGGGAATAACGGAAAAGAGCTGTACTGGAATTTGATAAAGCTCCTCCCAGAAAGGGTTAAAAACATGAAATAAATAGAATATTTGTTTTTTTCGGTGAAAGATCGAAATTTATTTCATCTCGTGAACACCATCGGTAATATTTTCTCTCGTGGCTGCGCCACTCGTGAAAATATTACCGATGGTGTCCACTCGATGAAATAAATTTCGATCTTTCACCGAAAAAAACAAATATCCTCTGTGTCCCTTTTCGGGTGTTACTAGCCGTATGATGACATGAGTATGATGACATGCTTCCCAGAGCATGATTCAAATGTATTGCCTCTTGTGATTTTTCTTGTTTACACTTTTCAAAACGACAAAAATTTGGAATGGACCAAATTGAAAGCAGATGCAGACGACAATTTAGATGTTGCTAAAATGGCAAATTTCTCTCTTTGATAGGGTAGAAAATATTATGAGAGAATTAGAACTGGGTCGTTAAAAGTTGTGATTATGACGTAAAAGGTTATTTAAAGTGAATGTACTTGAGTTTCCTGAAATGCAAACTGATTTTCAATGCAGTTTACCAACTTTGAATATTCATGATTTGCATCAGAGGTTTAAAAACAAATACACGTTCACAAAACAACAATTGACAAATCACTGCAACCGCATGCTAAAACAGAAAAGAGAACGACTTTCATCTAAGAGTCTTCGTTTTCTTTTTCTTTCTTAGATTCGCTTGGGAGTTAAACAGGATGCTGACCTGGACTACCACATTAACGCAATCATGATGGCGGCTATGAATTGTGGAACTGAAAGTCATAAACGGGAGCTATTATTTGGATTCAGAAACTCGTTGAAGCATTTACATAACCTTACAGACTTACTAAAGGACACAAGGTTAGATCAAACTTATGTCTTCAAGTTACTCTGGTGGGGTTGGGTGAGGGGACATCTTTGAACATTTTCATGATGCCATCATATGTTGGAAATGTTGTGGTTCAAATCTGTGAAAGTCATTTGTAAATTTTGCAAAAGTAAGTTATATTGCTGTGAATATGTTACCTAGTTAAGTTTTCTTTATTTTCCCCAATTTTCCCGATTAAAGAATTTAAAAAATAAATGTCGAAACGTATCTTAGTGGTTGTCATACTCGATTGCAAACCGTCGTATTCAAATAAGTACATGCACGATAACGTCATATCCTATCACATACAAAAAAAAGAGATTTCCGGTTATTCAAGAATGAATATGCTTTTTTTCTATAACAAACCATTTAAGACTTTCACTTGGAGCTACTGATTAAAATTCTAATTTGTCAGTTATATGTAATGAGAAGGTCTGCATGTTAAAGGTGGGTATCTAGATTTTTCACATCTCATCAAATTAAAATATATATTATATCACTGAATTTTTTCTGAAAAAAAAATGACAATACAAACCATCAATGATTAAGAATCATAAGTTATAAAAAAAAAATTTGATGGTATTCTACAAAGGCTACATAGCCTCTTAAGCTATTTTTAGATTTCGCGCCAAAAATAAAAACAAGCATTGTGAAAATGTTAAGTGACTGGCACGTGACTAATGAGCCTTAAATTCATAGCATAACAAACATGTATTACATTATTTTCCATAATGTCTTCTTCGGACGCTATGTTTGAAGCTTCGTCTTCGTTTTTCCGGTATGTAAATGAGTGAGTTGCTCATGTAAAAATAGACCGTGTTTCCCGTCGGTTTCGACCTGGGCTGGAGTAAATCCCTAATTTCTCTTGTTGTCGGATGGCTTTCGACTACTCGAGTGAATGAAAATTAAAAAGCTTTGGGAGTATAAGGATGATTTTTCTGTATCATTTTTATTTTTTCAAATTTGTCCCAAAATCTGAAGGGCTATCTTTAAGCAAGCCGTTAACGAAGGTAAATAACTCCTCCATGCTAGTGAACCCTATTGCTAACTATTTCCCTTTTAATCAAGACTCCGAATAGCAGAGCTATACAATACGGCTTCCAAGAAGCGAAAAGGGACATTCGGACATTTGCGTACAAGTCGTCTCGGATCAGCCTGCGCAATCCATGCAGGCTAATCCAAGATGGCACTTTACGACTACATTATATTTTCGTTTTACTGTAGACTTGTGCAAAACACAAAATTGCATAAAAACGAAAAGTTTCGTATATTTCGAATATTTGCTCTATCGGTCCAAGTAAGTCGCTGGAAGAATCAAAGCGTTGAAAACGCTGAAGTGGTATTTGTCTTGTTGTTATTGTTCTTGTATTGGGTTTAACGACTCTTTAACAGCTAAGGTCATATCATAGCGGTCGATAACGCATATCTGTTTCCTGGCATTCTTATACCAGTGCTAACACAACTTTCATTGCAAAGCCACCAACAACTTTTCTCACATGCTTCAGCAGAGATGAGAGGTGAAAATACACCGGAAAAAAAGTTCGCTCCAACCGGATATGAAACTCAGTTCATGAGTCGGACACGCTCACCACTGAGCCACCCGGGTGGGCTAGTATTTGTCAAGGAAGCCATTTTGTCGAATTAACGATTTAAAAGGAAAAATAGAAATCTTATTCAAATATTGGCTTGAAAGTCAACCAGTAAACAAATGAATAACTTTTTGGTTTAAGGGAGAGTATTCATGATAAAGTTAAGATCATTTGTGTATTGAAGGTTTCCCTTTGATTATTAGGAGGAGCGAGGAGTAACGTCCCTTGACAGAACGATGCATGATGGAGAGAAAGAGAAACCATGTGAATAATTGAATAAGATTTAGTTCGTACCTGAAAAGTATGATGTTGAAATATCTTTAGCCGTTAACATTTAATTCCCAACATTAAAATCAATTATTTCGCCTAAAAATATTCGTGCACAATCACATAGAGTAGTGTGCACTCATGGGATGAACAAGCCTTGGGACGAATTGGATTTGGAACGAAAAAGCCCAGGACTAAGCGATCAGTGGACAAATTGTGTATCAATGTGCAAATGAAAGGCCATGAGATGAGCGAGTGGACCTATTTTAAATTAAAAGAAAAATGTATGTCCACGATCGATGGCCTCATTCAATGTATATTAGCATGCCATTCTCAATTACATATCTGAGTGTCCCCGAAAAAGTCATTTGCCGAGAAAAGTTTAGTTTAATTGGGTTTCTTTCCTTAGGCTTTGCAAAGAATACGAAACATGGTCTTCGAAATTCAATATTGAACTCCAAGTGGTATTGTCTTCAACAAATACCACAAACATGAAAATTGATGCGAGGTTTAAAGTTGCCATGTCGTCTTGTCTCTCTTGTTAACTTTTTACCAAATGGTTTTAGATTTCATTCTTTTTACCAACAACCTACACTTTGACCTACCTCACAATAAACGATAGGCATCCTCACAACTCCCATATTTTTTAATCGGATGGTTTAAGTTTAGCCTTGTATCACACAATGACGATTTTTATTAACATCCTTTAGGAAAGAAGTCTTTTGAAAAACATTGTGGGAAAAGGAGAAAATGCTGGTTACCAGCATTTTCTCCTTTTCCTACAATGTTTTCGAACTATCAAGATCTAACACTATTATTAGAGTCACATTTGAATTGACGTCTACACATGCTTTCAGTTTGGACACGGCTAGAATTTTTTCGTCTGGTAAATGTATTTTAAAGGTGGCCCTTCAGATTTTAGGGCGAAAAATTTACAAAAATGCAAAATAATCATCCTTATACTTCCAAAGCCTTTTAATTTGCATTCATAAACTCCAGTAGTCTAAAACCATCCGACAACAACAGAAATTAGAGCTTTACTTCGGCCCAGATCGACACCAACGGGAGACATGTTCTATTTTTACATTAGCAATTCGTTATTTACATACCGGAAATACACCGATGAAGCTTCGAACATAGTGTCCGAAGAAGACATCATTACATATTTGTTATGTACTGGAATTTAAGCGTTAATAGTCACGTGCAAGTTACTTGACATTCCCACAAGGTTTTTTTTATATTCTATTTTTGGCACGAAATCTAAAAAATAGCTTAAGAAGCTACGTAGCCTTTCAAGGGAATACCATCAATTTTCTCTTTTGTAATTTTATGAGTCTTAATTATTGATGATTTGTATTGTTTTTTATACAAATGTCAGTGATATATATATATTTTAATTTGTTGAGATGTTAAAAAGCTAAATACCCACCTTTAACATCTCTATGGTTTACCCTTTGCCGCCACTGTGACTTTAAAGGTGTGAATAAATGAGTGGGTAGGGTGACTTTGACTGAGAACCGGATATAACTGTATAACTCGCTGTGCGACTCACCACATAAATAATGGTGAGTGATAACGGAAGGGTTCGTCAGCAACAGACATGTCATCAAGTGCGCTCCATGGATAAAACAGGTTAAAAAACAATACCAGGGTCGTGGGTGGCTTCGGGTTTAAATCTTAAACCTTTTACCAAACAATCCGTGGTTCTTTCGATCCAGAGGAAAGAGTCATCAGAAAACATCGTGGGAAAAGGAGAAAATGATAGTAACCAGCATTTTCTCCTTTTCCCACAATGTTTCCTATAGTCCTCTAAAGTCAAGTTTTAAATTTTTGAGTCACATTTAATTTGTCATCTACAAATGCTTTCAACTGAATTCGTTTAAAAGTTTTGTCGTTTGGTAAAGAGTCAAAATACCGTGGTTACAAACAGGGACTTTGGTGGAAGATATAGATCAGGATCAGCCTGCACAGAACGTGCTGTCTGTTCTTGAATATGTCCATCAGCTCTTTTGGTCAGTCCTTTAGAAAAGATATATATTTACAAAAAGTCTAATTGAGGATTTTTTTCCCGCAGACTGTAAAAGGGTTTTCCAAGCTAAGAGTTTATTTATTATGCGTGACTACCCTTTAACCCATTACCTCACAATCCTTACTTTTGACGCCCCTGAGAAAGAAGCCTTTAGAAAACATTGTGGGAAAAGGAGAAAATGCTGGTAACCAGCATTTTCTCCCTTTCCCACAATGTTTTCTACCCTTCACAAAACAAATTTCAAATTTTCATTCACTTTTATTTTGTCGTCTCCAAATGCTCTCAATTTGGACCAGTCTATAAATTTGTCGTTTGGTAAAGAGTTAACGATGTAACAGACGACAGTATTGTAAATAAGTCAACATTGAAAGCATATGCATTTTTCAGTTATATTGCAGTGGTACTTACACCTATCCGTATTTTTCGGTGATTTCTCAGACGATTGCTTTACACAATATTTTTTAGCAAACCACTGGTTGCTTTTTTACATAAGTATCGTCGAAATAATGGTCAACGCTGAGCGAAGAATGAATCCTCTCGCAACCACTATCATCATGCCTTAGTTGAGCTATAGATTTGAACCACAGACCCATGGTCTCAGGTCCTGTGTGCTACCTACTGCGCCACCTAAGCTAAGCTAAGCAAAGAGCAGTGTAGACCAAGATTAAAAGTGTACCGATGTTGCAGGGTGATCTTTGGTTCTACAATGTTCGACACGATAGTATGATAAGTTGTCTGGACACAGACTTCAATTTTCAAAACTTAGGGTTATGCAAGCAGACTGAAATCATCTATTTCATTCAAGTAGTTTTTTATGGTACACGTCTTTCACAAAACAAATTAAATCTGAATTTTCTTTGTAAAAAAAAACACACAATTTTTATTTAACACTTGACCTACTAAATAAGCTAAATCAAAATTTCAATCCGATACAAAAATCCTGACTGTTGCTATTTCAAAAGGTCATTGGGTTTCACTACGCATCTTTTTTATAAGTAGATGATACGTTTTCTTCGAAGATCGGTACAAAATACTGAACAGACTAGATCCAAGATCAGACTTCTCGTTCTGTGCAGTCTGATCTTTGATCTACTCTATCCGCCAAAAAAAAGTAGTTTATGTAATCAATTGAGATGAAAGGGTGGGAAAGCATGAAGGAAAATTACCACCATTAAAGGTAAATAAACATATTTAGGTGAGGGAGGATAGCGGAAAATTTTTGGAGGAGGGATTTTGAAAAAAAAAATGTCTTATTGGTTTTTGTGCCATTTAAAAGATAAACTTTGAAATTTGAACCCCGCTTGTATACTTCAATTATAGTCCTGGCAGGGCCGGTAGGTGTGTGTGTGTGTGTGGGGGGGGGGGGGGGGGGTGTTTCAAAGATTGGGGAAAGGTTAAAAGTAGACATAAAAAAATGGCTTTTATAATTTAAAACATATGAAAGCGACATTTTAGATATGGCTTCCATGACGGAATTTGTTTGTGAAACGGTTGAAAACATTTTGATAAAAGGAGAACATGCTGTTTTCCAGCACTTCTGTTTCTTGCTCTACAATGTTTCCAACTGCTTTTAACCTTAGAGTCCTTCAAAAACAACATTATTTCGTACAGAGTTGATGGTTTGCAATAATTTGATCCTCTACTGGGTAAACATTTGGGACTACCTTTACATTTAGTTTTTTCTAGAACAAATTTAAGATAACCGTGGAATATTGTTTGATATTTCATGCTTTCGGCCAGTTAAAAATATCGATTTTATTTTGTATTTCTTCAAATGAAAGCGGAAACAGTAGTTCTGCTCCTTAGTTATTTAGGTAAATAGACCTTAACTCCATTATCTCCCTCTAGATAGAATTCTGCAAGTACACATCTAATTTGGGCATTCTGGGCATAGAACTGAACTACTTTTCTACGCGACAAACATAACTTTTGATTTCAACCTAAAGTATACGTTTGCTCAATAAAACTCTACCTGGTGCGGTTCATTCAGTTATTAGCATCTAGCAGGTCACTCTATCGTCCTCGGAACCCACGTTCAAGCATTACGTTACTCTCCATGCAATACAGAATAAATCGAAACTGGGTCAACGAGGATGGTAACCTATGCACTGACCATTTATTAAAACATCCCCTACAGGCTTTGGTAATAGCTTCGATGTACCCCTACTTTTCCCGAGGAAATGCTATCGGCAATGCGTCAATGTAGACAGGTCGAGTCTACGAAGAATATGACATGCGCAGACAACGCCCTTCACCCAGATGGAAATATGACGTAGTTAACCCAACATTTCTCGCGCTTTATATTATTTTGTATTGCGTTGCTATGCAGAAGGGGTAGGCCACGGGACATTACCGAAAACGACTGTAGTGGTTGTGATAAAAGTCCCCTCTCCAAGAACTTTAGGGGGAAGCTGGGGGGAGGGGGTGTAGAAGAATGTAATAATTAGAATATTATGGCTTTTTCAAAGAAAAGTCGTTCTCGTGAACATCATCGGTAATATTTTCACTCGTGGCTGATCCACTCTTGAAAATATTACCGATCATGTTCACTCTATGGAATAATTTTCGATCTTTCATCGAAAGAAAAAAAATCATCCTCAATGTATCTAAATATAGTCTTTGGACTTACTGAGGCCTTGCAAGCATATCTTTAAATATAAATGCTATAACGGAAGAAGGCTGAGCTCATTAGTTAAGTCGGATACATACAGTATTGGTTGTACGGTCAGGTGGCAGGGGACTTGGAAACTTGTTCACGGCTGTGGTGAATCATGTCGCTCCGAACCGAAGGCGAGGCGTGAACAAGTTTCTAGGTCCCCTGCCACCTGACTGTACAACGCATTTATTATACTCCAAAGTTTTACCCTTTCAAAGCACGTTAAGCGAATTTTTCTTGTATTATAATCTCACGAATCGAGTATGCTGACAAAACAGACATTCCCTTATGAGTGCCCCAATTCAATGAAAACAGACGTCACTTGAAAGTGACGTCACTATTAAAACGTGCAGTTTGGTGCATAAATGTGCAGTCTGGTAATCGATCGACGCCTCCATTTTGGATGTTGTGTTGCACGTGTAGCGATGTTTATGTGGCACTCAAACAGGGAACTGGTTTTACGTGGTTTTTGCCAGGGAACATGATATAATATTCCCGACAAGTCAACCAATCTTTGCAGTATGATAAAACTTGATCACGGGGATCGGCGTTTTGATGTTGGGTTATTTCTTTCCGATGATTACTAAAAATTATTGTGAAAGGGTCCCATCCTCTCTCAACATCGCAAGTTGTTTAGACGACGTTTATGTTGGACAGAAGCCACTGGTTTGGAAAGAATATTATACAGATTTCTGGACGGGTTGGATAAGCATGTGTGTCTGTTTTGGCTACTCATTATTCGGAGCTCTATCTTGATAGCATACTGGTTAAGAGGTTCCAATCACCTTACTTATTTTGGATAAAAAATGAGGCTGTTAACAGCCTAGTGGTCACAAAGTGAAAGAAGATAGACACATGAAATCATAATAACTGTCAACATATGAAAATCATAATAACGGACGACACGTGAAAATCAAAATAACGGTCGACACATAAAAATCATGATACCGGTCGACACATGAAATCATAATAACGGCCGACACATGAAAATCATAATAACGGTCGGTACATGGAAATCATAATAACATTCGACACATGAAAATAATTATATTGGTCACACTTGAAAATCATAATAATAACATTAAACGTTTTCATGTACGTTTCATTTCAGAAAACATCGCTACAGTCCTCCTGACGAATCAAACGAGATCTTGACAAGGCCTATTGCGACAGAATTAACACGTAAGTCCATAAGTCGTATATTTAACTGTATACCAAAGTACAAAATTTTGGACATGTCCAAATTCAAAGCATTTGAAGACAACAAATTTAAGGTGGCTCAAATAACGAGAGTAGGCCTTTTTCGGGTATAACACGCTGTGAGAATAGGATAAAATGCTGGTTACCGTAGGATACCTTAAAAGGATAAAACGCTGGTTACCGTGGGATACTTTTAATTTGTATCTTTAATTTGGACATGTCAATACTATTCCTATCTGGTAAAAAGTTAAAGCCCACTCGGATAGCGTGTAAATCTGTTACCAAACGATCACGACCTTATGATTGCCTTTTAAAACATTGTCGGAAAAGGAGAACAATTGTGGTAACCAGGGGTAAATTGTTTGATTTATTCAATAGAACCTAAGTTGATGTTCATTATCCTCTTATTAAAACAGATCAAATGCGTACCAAAAGGTCAGGGCTCGTATTCACCAACCATACCTAACATTATTCTTTTACTCTTAATCCTATTCTCCAGTTTTTTCTAAACTTGAAAGAAACACAACCTCTGATTGGTTAACCATAGTTAGAAAATCTAGAACTAGAGAATATTAAGATTAAGAACGTTCTAAAGAATGGAGACAGGCCCAGAATTCACTACCATTTTCTTTACTCTATCAAGGTCATAGCCGAAAATAGGGGCTGTTATGGACGGCACAAAGCAAGATCAGATTGCATAAAGCGTAATAAAAATCTTACTGGGTTCAGGTGGGTGGTATTTTCAGCCATGGAAGGAGGTCGAATTTTTCAATGGGCGCTGAATGAGTTCAAAAGTATTGAAGACTTATCTGGACCGCTGTATCATCCGCGTGAGTTCACAGATGCCGTGGTTTAGCACGCGACCGGAAGTTGACAAATAGCTTATCACTTGACGTCAGTCTTATAAAGCTTTGCGATTGGCTGGAGAAAAATGTGGTCAAAAATGGGTTTGACGGCTTGGCAAAAGGAAAATGAAACAATGTGTGGAACATTTTCGGCACAGTCGGAACCACTTGACCTAGTATCAGCATAATCATCGTATTGCGTAACATCGCCATAGATATTTTAGGCATGTTTTGTGAAAAGAGGGCTTAATGCGTATGAGAAAAGTTAGGGACCAGATCAGCCGGCGCAGTCCGCGCAAGCTGACCTGGTCCGGAACTTTTCACTATTGGTTAATTTTCTGCATGACCAACGTCCATGGCAATCTACCTCATGATTAAGTTGATTGTTTAAGAAAATGTAGCTATTATGGATTCATTAGAATGTGATTGATTGCTCTGGTAGCATGCATCACAGACATGGATTAAGCCCCCTTTTACCAGAGCATGGCTGAAATATTTATGACGATGTTACGCAATACGATGGTTATGCTGATACTAGCTTGACTTTCGCCTATGTCATGCCTTTCCAATTGTCGCTAACATCCGATAATGGCGTCGCTAAAAATAAATGAATGCCTTTTTGGCGCCTGAAAGTAGGATATTCTCTTTAGTACTAAAAAGCATGCCAAATGGATTAGGAAAATAAATTTGATCAGTGTTTAAGGTATTTGTTATTGTTTCATGCTTTCCGGTAAGATATCGAGAAATAGCAGTGAAATTTTTTTTTCGATCTCACACTGGTACCACCAGTGAAAATAACATTTTTCATGTTCTTATTGCCAAGGTTAATTACGCGTGCCTCACAACCAGATGGAAGTATGACGTCATTTACCTCGCGTTTCCCGCGCTTGACGTAATTATTGTAATGTGTTGCTTTGCGGGAGGGGTACGTCACGGGGAATAACGGAAAAGAACTGTACAGTATTGTGATATAAAGCTCCTCCCAGAAAGGGTTAAAGGTATGAAATAAATAGAACATATTTTTCTTTTCGGTGAAAGATCGAAATTTACTTCATCTCTTGAACACCATTGATAGTCACAAAGTCAACACGAAATTTAAAGTGTCGAAGGTCCGATCTCGCGTTTTGTATAATCAAAATCTTGATTCATGGTGTCATCTTAAGTAAATTTAAGCCGTGCCTAGCACTGTAGGTACTAAAACTGGAACAGAAAACAGCACTAGGTAATCCCTAGTGTTACTTGAGACAATTTCTTTTTATAACCGTCGAGCACGATTTGTACATTGGTCCTTGCACGCAGTGTGCGGCACAGGTGTCGAGAAATTGAATCCTGGTTCCCGATGCACCAAGTAGTATTTTGTATTGAGGGCATAGTCTATATCGCCTGGAACACACAAAAAAGGGCATTCGGACATTTCCTTAAAGTGTCGTCTCGGATAAGCCTGCGCAGTCCGCGCAGGCTTATTCGACACGAGACATTCCGTTTCATTGTATTTTTCTGTTTTGCACAATTCTACCGTATGATGAAATCTAATGTAGTTGTAAAGTGCCGTCTCGGATATGTTCCATTGTACCATTGCGTGTCATCAATACACAATCAGTACGCAAAGAAACACGTTATCAAAAATTTAGATAGAACACATTTTTTTATCAATTAGTAATACACTATAGAGAACAAAAAGAAATACCAACAGTTAACAAAGCTAATATTACTTAAAAAAAAATATTAGAAACAAAGCTTAGCTAAAAAAGTTCTTTTCCAACATTCAGGTAGCAGTTTGTTCACGTATATATATAGTAGAATTACAAGAAAAATTTGGGAAAATTCTAGGACTTTAAAAAAAAAACAAAGAAGAAACAACGAAAACAGGGGCTATCGGGAAGTTGTATATTTGAAATAACAACCTTCGTATTCAAAGTCTGGTCGTGACAACAGGCGTTTAAAAACATGAAATCACGCATATTACAACAAAATCTGATAAACCTTGGCCTAGTTTCTGCTTTGTATTTTACAGGGCCAATAAATGGAACCTATGACACGTTACTACTTCGATAATGGTGTCAGTTGGTTCTTAATCCTTCCCATACCTTAGATTACACTAGAAGCTTTAGTGGACAGTGTAGATCAAGATCAGACTGCACGAAACGTGCAGTCTGATCCATGATCTACACTGTTCACTGCTATATTCTAGACTATTCCAAAACTGTCTCTTGATCTTGCAGAGGACGTGTATTTCTACCCTTTGTGAAAATGCGCTATATTCATTCAGTAATGAGGGTTAAACATAGTATGAATGTCGGTGAAACTTCACACACCTGATGCTGAAAAATAAATTTTAAAAAGACTTCATGCCAAAACCATTGGTTTTACACCTTTCGATTAGGTTGAAATTGACGCTATAGTCTTACAGTGAATTTGTACAGGATAATCCGAAACGTTTCTGCCATTCCCCTTTCACTCTTATTTATCGACAACTATACC
The DNA here is from genome assembly GCA_943736015.1 of Tridacna crocea. Taxonomy (NCBI): domain Eukaryota; kingdom Metazoa; phylum Mollusca; class Bivalvia; order Cardiida; family Cardiidae; genus Tridacna; species Tridacna crocea. The sequence continues at coordinate 33,343,579 of OX031063.1, read as the reverse complement.
ACCTCTATACCGAGTCTCTGAACTTGTCTGGACCGCCAGGCTTTAGCTGTAATGGCCGCAAAGAGTAAAAATTCTGTTTAAAACTGTAGTTGACACAAAACAAACGCCGGAAGTGTCATGATGCCAATGCCATTTGACGTCTCATCACTTGTTTTCTTGCGCCCAACAACTCTTCGTCACCTTTTCTTTCGCCACAGCATTAAGCTATGAGCCACATATTGAACTATTTAAATGTATAGATATCCACAAAAAATATCTGTACATAAATATTTAGGTAAGTTAACACCTGAATACACATTTTCCAAAGATCTTCTTTCGTTCAAATAAGGACAAATCTAAATCAGTACGTATATCTCTTCAAGTCGCTTGTAAAAATCCCCGACGAAATAAAACCCGTGCAAAAATAAATGAGGCATACTCTTGCAGATGAGGACTTAATGCATTTCGTTATGCCTTTTAACCAGCAAGTCATCATACATTTATAAATCTATAAATTTCATTTGGCCTAATAACTGACTGCATCGTGAGGTAGGATGGTGTTTATACATACGGAAAATGTTCAAAAAGTATACAGATTTAATTCATGTCAGCCTGTGCAGTCCGCAAATGCTGACATGAGTCGATACTCTTGCACATAAATTATATTAAACCTTTACCACACAATAACGAATTTTGACGACCCTGAGGTAGAAGCCTTTTGAAAACATTGTTGGAAAAGGAGAAAATGCTGGTAATCAGCATTTTCTCCATTTCCCACAATGTTTTCTAACATTTCCTGATCAAATTTTGATTTTTCAGTCACATTTATTTTGTCGTCTGCAAATGCTTTCAGTTGGACAAGTCTAAAAGTGTGTCCTATGGTAAAGAGGTAAGCCACCTTGTCATAGAACATGACTCAAGTTAGGTTTTAAATGCAGCGAATGCACTCTTTCAGGTTGTTTTTCATTACATGTTATTTATAAACTTTCTTTTTTTTTATTGAAACTCTTTCTTTAACGAATGAGAAGGAGGGACTATTTTGTTCAAGGTCCTAAGATGAAAATTCAAACGAAAATAACATGTGAACCATCATGCAAAAAGGGACCATCTGGGAATTCTGTACATGAATTACATGAAAACCGATTCACGATAGTGCCGGTCTGTTTAAGTTGATAATTCAAAAATGATTGTATAACAAGGTATATACATGTATAATGACCAATTTTCATATATAAAATGTCATTACAGCGAAAAATGTCAACCCGGGTCAGCCTGCACAATTCGCGTAATCTGACCAGGGTTGATACTTTTTGCAATTCCCAGAAGGTCACTTATGCGTGCTGGGGGTGATTGTTTCATCACAATTCAGACTTGAGTAGCACAGAAAGGCAGGGCGTTGTTTGATCCAAGCCAAGACAGCAAGTTCTTTTCTGTTCAGTTTAAACTTTATCTACAGCTTTTGAAAAGCTTCTGGCAAAGCCCATTGCGATGAAAGTTTAAAATGACTGTCAACTTTCTCGGTCGCTAAGAATAAGATAATTCACTGATTTGCGATAAGACTGTGTTTATGACTTTGCTCGGATTTTGGATTTTTTCCCGAATCTGAGCAAAGTCATAAACTCACACTCAAAAAGGAAAATTTGCAATCCTTTACCAAAGAAACTTGACTTTTGACAAAAAGGGAGAAGGCTTTCGGAAAACAACCATAATCTACATTCATATCTCCTTTTCCCACCTTTTTTTTTCTTCCCGTTGAAAGACATGTTTCGAGTGCCATTAGATCTGTTGTAAGCAAACGCTTTCTGTTTTGGCTCGGCAAAATTTATCGTCTTGTAGAGAGTTAGCGTCGACGATTCCTGACTCTCATATAAAAGGATGCAATCTGCCGAGAATGACCGAATAGCCTTTTCGAAAACATCGATGTTACACGATATTTACCGATGAAATACTGAGCCTACGGCAACAAACTCTTATATTAAAAGACGGAAGCTGCCGAGATTGGCCGAATAGCCTTTTGAAAAGTGTCGATGTTTACCGATGAGAAAAGGGCCGTATATCTCACATTCTTCTGTGATACATACAACATAGAACCAATCGTAAATTCTCGGTCATTCAATCGTTTTGTCTTTACATGACGATTAAGAACATTCGGAATCTAGAATGGCTGTTAAAGATGGGTATTTAGAATTTCCACGTCCCACTAAATAAAAAAATATAGATATCACTGAAATTTATATGAAAAAACAATACAAATCATCAATAATTAAGAATCATAAAATTACAGAAAAAAAATGATGGTATTCCCTTAAAAGGCCACGTAGCCTCTTCAGCTATTTTTTTTATTTCCCGCCGAAAATTAGAAAAAAACATTGTGGGAATGTTAAGTGACTGGCACGTGACTAATGACTCTGAAATTCCATAAAATGACAAACATGTAATTATTTTCAATAATGTCTTCTTTGGAAGCTATGTTTGAAGCTTCGTCTGTATATTTTCGGAGTGTAAATCAGCGAGTTGCTTATCTAAAAATAGACCGTGTTTCCCGTCGGTATCGAACTGGGCTGAAGTAAATCTCTAATTTCTCGTGTTGTCGGATGGTTTTAGACTGCTCGTGTGTTATGAATGAAAGTCATAAGGCTTTTGGAATATAAGGATGATTTTCTTGTATTCTTGCTAAATTTTCGTCCCAACATCAGGAGGGCCACCTTTAAGTACGTGATGCACATTATTAGGCAAGTCGTTATATAATTATTGTTCGATATTGTCAAACAAGCTGATTTATGTAAAAATTTTCGCAGATGCATAAAGCCGGAGCTTTGACAAAATCGAATGCGTGGAACAATAGTTATATAACCACTTGCATAATAATGTGCATCCCCGCGTACATTAAACCCTTTTTCTCCAGCATGAATTTGTTATAAATTATCTTACACTCTAGCATGAAATAATCTTTCTATCGTGGTTTATCGGTCAATAAACCATGTTGTGAGTTTTAAGGCCCAATGAATAAATCACGCGGGCTATCGTCCTTATTTTTCTTTTAATTGGGCTTCATAACTTACAACTGTGGTTTATTGAACGATATTTAAACCATGAAGATTAATGCTTTGTTAATCATCATATACTTTTAACATTTCAGATCCGCCTTCCATGGATAAAGAAGAGCACCAATCCAATCAGACCGGAGTTTCTTCTGACGTGTATCCAACCGTTTCTTCAGCTTCTACTGCTGCGCCTCACGCAGCTTCCATTTCTTCCCCTCGCTTTTCCATTCAACCATCATCCTCCCCTCCTTACAACTGTATTCAGTTACCGGAGAATATTGAGGAAAACAGACAAACTTATGAGCTGGAAGCTTCATGGTTGACGCAGAAAATAAATCATGGGCACGAACTGCAACATACCAAAACATTCAACGAAAACCTCTACAGACAGAAACTTAATACCAGATGCAATTATAAATGTACAGGTTACAGGACGACACAATTAGATACAGGAACGACCAGCCTGTCCACATCATGCGTCTTTGTTTTAGGGTTTTGTGTTGCTGTATTTTTAGTTGTATTGGTTTTACGGTTTTTGCCAAATGCCGGAAAAGCCTGGCTGTGGTTGTGTTCCTACTTAGCATGCAATGTTAAAGTTGTACATACTTCATCGCCTGTTGTGTAACCATTAAAGAAAAAACAAAATCAATATATGCAAGTTTCTTCGGAACTATTTTCGTTCGTAATGTACCTGTCAAAGTAAGTGCACAGGCTTCATGTAAATTTCACTACACATGATGTATGCCTCTGGTTTATCACATTTTAGACTCTAATGTTTGTTAATCAGTAATGTGATAAAACGAATCTGACACTCGTTGGTGTTTGAGGTAAAATATTAGTGAACTCTTCCACAAAAAAAAACTTTATTAAGCTCGCCAAAGGCTCGCTTAAAAACATTTTTGTAGACTCGTTTAATATTATTTTATCACAAAAACCAACTCATGTCAGATCCTATACATATCCTTTTGTATAGCAATGTTTTGAGACATAATCACGTTTCAAAATTTCACGTTAAAGATTTATACTAGCTTTGAACATGTGACTTTTTGGGACACAAGCACTTACCGATTTTGTTCTCAAAAGTCCTTTAAAAAGCAGAAGCAAAGATTTCAAAATTTAGACTAAAATGATAACATAAATGAACTATTTCAGTCAAAGATACTAAGATATTTTTCAAATTGAGACCAACTTTACCTCTTTCATTGGCGGTTAGTGCAAATCAAGATTAGACTTCATGTCCTGTACAATCTAATTTTGATCTAAGCTGTCTACAAAACCTGTCGGCGGTACCGTGAGCGGGCGAAAAGTTAAGGTGTATAGAGATTTTATCAAACTTTCAACATGAGCCATAAAACTGAGTAGGTTCTCCTTGTCCCGCACGTCAGTGAATTAACACTTGCCTTAGGAAAATGACAAACTATATAGACTATTATAGTCTAAAAAATTGGGAAAATTTGAGCGTACAAATAGAAAGTTAATGAGTCATATTCTGGCAAAAGGGAATTTTATGCATTACTGAGAATCGTTTAACGTTGAGCAAGTCACTCCGTAATTGTATGATCCATAAAACCCATTATGTCTAACTACCTGTTAAACCCTGAGATAGAATGATTCTTGGATATGCTGAAAAATTTGCTGAAAAAGCAAAAAGTTTTGACTCAGGTCAGCCTGCGCGGTCTGCGCAGGCTGACCTGAGTCAAGACTTTTTGCAGATGCATTTAGTGCCTTTTCATAGAGCCTGAGTCGCGTGTTTTACAACATCTTTCATATGTGAGAGTATGGACGGATAGAGAATAAAGCGTTTGGGTCGAAAAGATTTCCCTTTATGCAAGTATGCATTCTTATTGATTCTTTAACTCTTTACCAAAGTACAATATTTTTGGCTCGTTCAAATCGAAAGCATTTGCCGATGACAAAATAAAAATGACTAAATATTTGAAATTTGTTTTGTGAAGGGTAGAAAACATTGTGGGAAAGGAAGAAAACGCTGGTTACCAGCACTTTCTCTTTTTCCCACAATGTTTTCTATAAGCTACTTTCTCAGGGTCGTCAAAAGTAGGGATTGTGTGGTAATGGGAGAAGTAATAATAGGCAGGCTGTAAATATAAGAACATGTAATCGAATAAGTTCCGATGATTGATTTTGGTTTCAGTTTTCTACCGTCGCACAACTAAATAGTGCCGACCAGTTTACCTTTTCTTCTTTCTTATCTTTTCTCTCAATCGCTCTCTCCATCTTTCTGTCTTCTGGACGCGACGTTAACTACATGCATATTGACGACGGTTCTTTTTGTATACTTAGGTGTCAAAATGAAAGCTTTCTGTGTGTCAGAGCTATTTTCAGTACCCTATATGGCCATATGCAAGAAAGTTAAAACGAACCGCTCGTAATCAACTTTAATGACTGAAAACCTTTTTTCGTGAAAGAAGTAGAAAGAAAGTTTGAAAACAAGAGCTTGTTTCAATTTACCAGCCTAAAGCTAAATCGAATCCTGAGTTTCAAAGACTACGGATCTGTTAGGTAGAAATAGAACATCCCTGTCAATGAGATAGCAAGCTTTGTAACAAGCAAATTTCGAAAATACGCACGGAATTGTCATTAAACATGGAAATTCAAATACAAACAATCTGATTGGCCAGATAGATTGCACTGGAATTTAGAACGGGACAAATATTGAAGTGCGGGTTTAGAAGGAAAGATGCGGGTATAGGGTTTTAGCACTTAGCACATGTGCTTTAACGCCTTACCAAACGACCCTGAGATAGAATCCTTTTAAAACATTGTGGGAAAAGGAGAAAATGCTGGTAAGCAACATTTTCTCCTTTTCCCACAATGTTTTCTACCCTTCACAAAACAAATTTCAAATTTTCAGTTACTTTTATTTTGTCGTCTGCAGATGCTTTCGAATTGGACAATCTTAAATTTTGTCGTTTGGTAATGGGTTAAGAATATGTGGGTCATGCTCTGTACGGGAAAGAGGGTGCTTAAGGTAAGACCTGTGTATGCACTTCCGGTGAACATGGAGCAAAAAATCTAATTGGATGATAAATAAGGATAAATAAAGATTTAGGCAGAAATAACTATTTTTGCACATTTCGAACAGATCAGAAATTCCGTTTATGTCTATCTTGAAATTATTTTTTTTTATACTTTTGTTAGTCTTCTGAAAAGGGAGGTAATTGGTATCTCTTTGAATTGAGAATATTGTAGTTTTGGATTTATAAATGATAATACAAAGAAGGAAAAATTGGAAAAAAGTTAATCAGTGAAAGTAGTTCAATAAAACTCATTTTTAATTATAGCTACTTTTGCAGGATGATATTTTAGTGAAAATAGCTGTTTTCCATTACACAGGTCTTACCTTAACCCTTTCCCAAACGACAAATATTGGACTTTTCCAAACTGTACAGGACAATTTTAGATTTTGAGAAAATGGCAGAAAGTTCCCAAACAGGATAGAAAACACTGTGGGAAAAGGAGAAATTGCTCGTTACGAGCAATTTCTCCTTTTCCCACCGTGTTTTCAAAAGACTTCTACTGCAGACACATAAAAACCAAGGCTTGTCTGGGATAGGGTTGATTTTAATGCAAAAGTGGTCGGAGCGGTCTGATGTGTATGTGTGTGTCAAAAGACCAATGTACCTCATGATGTGGCAGGTTGGTATACAAAATGGATTTTATAGATCAATAAGTATATGATGACTTGCCAGGCCTACTGGATCACGGAGTTGCATTAACATCCCTTTTGCCACAGCGCAGCTTATTTTTATGTATTCCTTAACCCTTTCCCAAACAATCCCTGGTTTTAACGGGTCTGGACTAGTAGACTTTTGAAAACATTGTGGGAAAAGGAGAAAATGCTGGTTACCAGCATTTTCTCCTTTTCCCACAATGTTTTCCACCCTACTGGAAACAAATTTCAATTTTTGAGGTACATTTCTTTTCTCGTCTGCAAGTACTTTCAATTTGGACCAGTCTAAAATTTTGTCGTTTGGTAAAGGGTTAATACATGTATTTCACAACAATCAATCTGATTAGCTGAAACAAAAACGTATCAGCCAATCAGATAAACTGAATTTGGTTTTAGAGATGAAATAAGATTTCGTTATACGGGTAGAAGAGGTTTAGGTACAAGTGCACCAAAAATATGCTAATGTAAAGGTACATGTATGTAAAATTGCATGATGTTATGGTGTGTCACATATTGCAAAAAATCGACATAATTGGAGTGCAATACGCGAAAAGGGTCGTTCGGACATTTGCGTAAAGTGTCGTCCCTGATCAGCGTGTTCAGTCCGCACAGGCTAATCCGAAACGACACTTTCCGATTTTATTTGATTTTCTGTTTTACGCAAGTCTACTGTAGCACAAAATCTAATTTAGTCGTAAAGTGCCGTCTCGGATTAGCCTGCGCGGACTGCGCAGGCTAATCCGAGACGACACTTTACGCAAATGTCCGAATGCACCTTTTCGCGTGTTGCACTCCATATAATATCCGAAGGATTTAGACATACATTTTGCAAAGCTGTCAGTATTTTCCACTACTACCGTAAAATATAACATCTTCTCCTTTTTTCCTTCTCCTTCTTTGTCTTCTTTGATATTGTGATCATCATCATCAATGACATCCTACTATTACTACTGCTACTACTACTTATTATTCTTATTACTATTATTATTATCATTCCATCATTGACGAAAAGCGGAAGAAGTAACAAGAAGTCAATTTACCGGTATAGAATCAGAAAATACTGTCCACTGTTACATATTTGATACGGCAGGCGAAGACGACCGTCTTTCTACTTTGAATTTGGTAAAACCCAAGGAAAATGACAAACATATTGTCAAAGATTATTTGCTGTTAGCCATTTTTAGGCCAATACTTGCTGAATTAGTTTTTTATGTTGCATATTTCTTTTTCGTTTCATAAGCTAACAAATGTACTAACGTTGATTTGATGTGAACGTTTTTCGATCATGCTTTTATAACGGATATATTTAACCAGATTTTATTTATTTGAGGAACAGGTGTCAAAAGTTTATATGATATTTACACTCAGCAAAACTATAACACGGATTACTCCACTCCACTCCATTATTTACGCCCGGGCTTTTCTTGTTTTCCCATATTACTGTCTTTTTCCGCATATAGTAAGGCCTACTTGTATTTGAAATTCTATGAATATCTATATATAATTCTATGTCTTTTGGCAACAGGTATCAAAAGTTTATATCATATCAACACTCACGAAAAAGATACGATGCATTGCTGTACGAAGAAATGGTTCCACTCCATTCCTTTCTTCACATTGACACTCGGTCATTGCATGAGCAGCTTACATATCGTCGGTTTACTTCAAAAACCTCATAACTACACCTTGAAACAAGCTGTAATTACGAGGTTTTTGAAGTAAAACGACGATTTGCCAGTCGTGTGGTTACGAAGACGACGCTCTATCCAAGGATACCACATACAACAACGGACACCATACTAATATCTTTATCTAATTCATGCTTTCCGGTTGGATATCGAGAAATAGCAGTGAACATGTTTTTCGATATTCCTTGGGTACCACCAGTGAAAATACCAATTCTAGTTACCTACATGTAGGTAAATTGCACGTGACCAACAATCAGATGGAAATATGGCGTCATGTACCTTATATTTCTCACGCTTGACGTAATATTGTAACGCGTTGCTATGCGGGAGGGGTACGCACGGAAAATAACTGAAAAGAACTGTACTGCATTTTGATAAAGCTCCTCCTACAAAAGATTAAAAGCATGAAATAAATAGAATAGTTGTTTTTCTCTATATCTTTTAAGGAAAATCATTAGTCAGTCATGTTCTACAAAATGGAGAATGCATTTGCAAACAGTCATGTCAGCCGGTGCCCTGCACGCAGGATGACTTATCTCGAAACGTTTTGTTCTTTTGGTTAATTTCTGCGTGCTCAAAGAACAATCCATATCATGATTCCTAGACATAATAGGTTCTATCGATTCACCGTTATGCCAGGACGAATCTGGTATAATACATCATGACGATGCACTAAACCCCGGTTTGTCAGAGCCTGGCTCATGTACTCGTGTATTGGCCTCATCTTGGTTTCTAACAGACAAATTTAAATTTATGACTTAGTGACTGTACTAAATGAGCTTTCGAAAAGACGGTGAACTGGTTCTCTGTAAGGTGCTTTTATTTTTTGTTTTAAATATTTTCTATTTTGTGCAATCCGATCTTAATCTGCGTTGTCCGATAAGAGGTCCTTGAACCGCGCTTAAGCGTTCAGCAATTTAAAAGTTAATATAAAAAAATTAATCTTATCAGAATACTGCTATATAAACTTGTGGACAACAATAAATAAAAAAAAAAATATAGTCCTAAATGGAAAAATGCTGATTATCAACAACTTTTCATTCGTAACGATATTTTGTACAGGCTGCCACGACACCAACACAAATTTGATCGGAAAAGAGGCTTGGTTCTCATACAGGACTTTGGTTGAATTCATATCAGGTCGTCCTGACGGAAATCCCCATCATTTTACAAGCCTCCCACTGTAACATTCTATAACGTTCGTCTATTCATTGTCTTAAAACGAGGTCTTCAATGCGTCGGTTTACTTCAAAAACCTCGTTACTGCAGCTTGTTTCAAACTGTAGTTACGAGGTTTTAGGTAAACGGACGAATATATAGCTGTATATCTTTTTCCGCGGGAATACGTTGTATGGTCCTTAGCAGGGACACCAGAATCCTGCAGCTAAATGATCTCAACATAAAACAATAATGTTTACAGTACTTTTGTCAATTGGGTATGGCTCTCTCACTAGACCTGGGTCGATACTTTTCGCTATTGGTATGTTTTCCTGTTTGTCGAACGAAAAAGACAAATTTGCAACACGATTCAGTCGGCATCCACACAAAATGGATCCATACACGTATTATTGCACGACATACACCATCATTCATTATGAAGATGCCAGGGACCCTCTTGTCCCGAAGCGCTGCTTCGTTATAATCGTGGCCTGCAACATGCGAAAAGGGGTATTCGAATATAAGCCGTATTTGCGTAAAGTGTCGTCTCGGAACAGCCTACTGTGTCCGCGCAGGCTAATCCGAGACCCCAGACGGCACTTTTTGACTACATAAGCTATCAGTAACCTTATACTTACCAAAACAGAAAATTACATAAAAACGGAAAGTGTCGTTTCGGATTAACGATATACAATACTTTATTGATTTAAACTTTATCGTTTCTCTTCAACATTGAAAAATAATATTTCAGTTACAGTGACTCGCAATAGAATAGTCGAACAAGAATAATTTATAATAAAGACGACACAATGATTATAATAATCATAGAAAGATAAATAATGATTACAACTTTGATAATGAAAACAAATAGATCTTTATTTATGGAGAAAATAATAACAATAAATGATATGACAGGAAGAGAAGCACAGTTAAATATTGAAAAACTTGACTCACATGATTCTATAGCTAAACATTATTCCATTTTGTTATTAATAATTCCCGATCTTCGATTAAGGCTTTTCTTAGAAAAAAAACTTCGCTAAATTTAAAAGAATCTGTTTGTTAAGTTCGATGATTTTACAGACTTAAACATATTTGTGCTTTTATAAAAAAAAGTATTATTTTTTTATCTGGACCGTTCTTTAATCTGCGTACGCCGGACAGACTAATAAAAATGATATTCATCTTCAATTTTATTATGTCACAAAAATTGCAGATACGTAAACTTTCTTTCCATCTATTGTTACCCTATCTTCCTGTCTCAATTTTTATTTGGTGTGCTGAGATACTAAACTTCGCTAAATGTGTTCGACATTTCCTGGGTAATACTTTTAAATAATATTCAATGTCTATTGGGATAGGAATAAATCTGTAGATTGTAAATGATCCATTATTCAAAGAATTGTCTTTATTTTGGTAAAATGTTCCATCTAAAGAAAACAAAAGGTAATGATGTCAAAGGAAAGATGGTCTTAATTGAGCAACTTCTATGTACATTTTTTATACAGTAGTGGGCTTTTGCTGACGGTGTCGATGTAGGTCAGATGGTGCTTTCTCATCTTAGATCTACACCTGCCAACTGATCAATACGAGACTTAGACCGAAATCTTTGGAAATCACATGAGAAATCTTATTCAAGATGCCGAAAAGTAGAAGAAATATATTCGGTTGTCAGTGAAAAAGTTTATACATATCGGCCATGCTACATGAAAAGATGGGAAAATGACAAATAGCAAAAATTTTCGACCAAGGTCAGCCTGCAAAGGCTGACCTTGGTCGAAAATTTTCGCTATTTGTCATTTTTCTGTAAATCCAAGGACCAACAGTATGGATCCATGGTCATGTGATGGCCTAATTAGTACAATCCATCACATGTATGCATTAAACCCCTTTAGCCAGAGCACGGCTCATATATTACTACTGTTGTCTTACCTGTGTTATTTACATATTTGTAATATCTTTCGACGTATTTGACAAAATATTTCCTTAATCCTTTTCCATACAGTAAAGTTTTGGGCGAGTCCAAATTGATAGATTACCTATAAATGTGACTAAAATCACGGTGTTCAGTCTCTGAGACAGTAGAAAACATTGTGGGCGAAGGTATAAATGCTTGTTGCCTGCATTTTCTCCTTTTTTTCCACAAGGTTTCAATCGTCTCTTTCCTAAAGGTCGTAAAGATTGTTTTATTAGGATTAAAGGTAAAGCGGTCAAACAGGTACCTTAACGGAACCTTTACAGTCATGTAGACAGAGGAGGGAAGGGGCGTGGCTTAGTCACACATGGAAAATTTTATTTCAGCGCACGTCTTAATAAATTGGCAAACGAGCTTCGAGGCGACAACAAAGTGGACTTGTTTCATAAATACGGCTACGAATTAAAGTATCATGGCGCAGGTAAGATTGAGTCTAAATGAAGATATTATTTCAATGAATAAATAAATACATAAATAAATAAATAAATAGATAAATAAAGTGAATTAGTGATAGCATAAAGGATGGTAACAATAAACGATAAATAAATTGATGACCGCAAAGAGGATTATACATCTGGCTTTAATAAAACCTATTTGTGTAATAAAGCAATGTGATCAGAATCCAAAAATTCCTAGTAAAATACGAACTGTTATATGGAGTGCAGCACGCGAAAAGGGTCATTCGGACATTTGCGTAAAGTGTCGTCTCTGATCAGCGTGTGCACTCCGCACAGGCTAATCCGAAACGACACTTTCCGATTTTATGTGATTTTCTGTTTTACGCAACTCTACTGTAACACAAAATCTAATGTAGTCGTAAAGTGCCGTCTCGGATTAGCCTGCGCGGACTGCGCAGGCTAATCCGGGAGGACACTTTACGCAAATGTCCGAATGCACCTTTTCGCGTGTTGCACTCCATATCACAGAGCAGTGTTATACATATTAATATTAAAATGGTGAGACAAAAATTATAATTGTTTTAATCATCAGATTACTAGAAAGAAATCAAATTGAATTATATGGTATAATTATTCAGGAAAAAACTTCGTTGCTTTAACAGCCCTTAGGATAGAAAGTTATTGAACACATTGTCGGTTAAGTAGACTATGGTAGGAACCATTTTCACATTTACTATGTCGTCTTTAACATTTTTTCACTTGGACCAATCTGAGATTTTGTGATAAACCTATTATCTAAAGAAGTTGTTTTTCATATACGCACACAAAATACAGTATCTTATTACATTTTGTATTTCACTGAAACGGAAACATACAATTTAAACTAATTAAAGAGAAGTGAAAAGTGAAAACCAAAATGTAGGTGCAGTCTGATCGTGGCCTGCACTCTCCTTAAGATATATCTACTATTGTATACGGCAGGATATAGGATACACCGAAAAACAGTACATAAATTCATGAGGTACGCAATCTTTTTTGTGATGTTGAGAAAAACAAAACAAAACTTCAGTTAGCCCTCACAAGCAAGCACAGATGTTGTCTGTCCTTTTACCAAAGGCAGTTTGGTCAAATTCAGCGCTCAATGAATTAGAACCATCAAAGTTTCGCATATTGGAGTAAAGGAAACGTGGTTGAATATCCTTATATATGTATTCAGTGTTAGTGAATGTTTCAATTTTTGACATGTCCACGGCATGTTTCTCCCTGTGTTTGATATATCTGTTGTATTTGTTTTATTGTGGCTAGAGAGAGAGAGAGGTTTAAACGTTTGACTTTCTTGATACGGCGAGATTTTGAATATTGGGTTGCATTAGTCTTACATTCTTCCTATTGGACGAGAACGAGATCATACGTCAGCATAGCCTCGGCCTAAACATCCGTTTTACCAATTGCGGTTTTCACTCTTTAAGTACCTGAGTCAGCTTAAGTTGCTATTGCGGAATGTGCGGATTTAGATCAGACTGCACAAAAAGTGTAGTCTGATCATGAACCTACACTGTTCGCCACGTTGTTGTATATTCTTGTATAGAATACCTTTAATTAGTAATTGGATGTTTTCCTTATTTTAAACAGTCTATTTCGTCAAGTCAGATCTCACATGGTCCACCCCTATGATAAAAAGTACTGATTTTTAGGTATACGTGTTTTTAAATTATCGAGACGGCTTTCGCTGCTTATAGCAAGCATTTGTACCCTTTTCCAACAATATTCTCAAAATCATCAAACTGAATTTTGCTCTCCTTCAGATCTTTTCCTGTCAGTTAGGAAACAATAGCTTGGGATTTCTCGCAAATCAGCCTGAAAAATAAAGGGTTAAAATTAATGTGTCTCTAGCAAGAAAATGAGAACTTCACCGGCAAAATTAAGCTACTGAGCTGTAGTAAAGAACGTCTTTATATACTGATACCAAAGCTAGGCTGCCGTTGAAATTAATCTTTAACCCTTTACCACATAAGGCATTTCTATGGTATCTCTAATTTACCCTAAATAACAGCAAGGATGAATCTGTTTCTTATGTGTATATGACACCTTTTGATAGCGTAGAAAACATTGTGGCAAAAGGTGAAATTGCTCGTGACGAGCAATTTCACCTTTTGCAACAATGTTTTCCAAAGGCTCCTACGAGCAATGTGTAGAAATGAGTATCTATGGAGTAAAGGGTTAAAACAAGCTTGAAAAGGATCATGCTCTATGAAGGTGGTGTGAAATCCATCGCCATTAGCATCGTACTATAGGCACGTCATCATATTTTAATTATGAATTCATAAAATCCATTTGTCTAAAAACCAAATGAATCATGAGAAAGACTTGTCCTTTTCAATGCAAAAAAAAAAAGAACAGTGGCAAAAAGTTTCGGTCCAGGTCAGCCTGTGCAGACTGCGCAGGCTGGCCTGAGTCGACACTTTTTGCAGATACATTGAAGCCCATTTTTATTAAGCACGATAAAAATGAATGCTGAAGAGATTACGGTGATATCAGAACATATCCAGGTGTTTGCACGTCGACGACGACGCAAAAGATAACGACAGGGCCATGAACATAAGGGTGTTTTTACGATAAAATCATGTTATCAATACCAAAGTTATTTTATCAGAAAAAGGACAGGGTTGGTCCAGTATCAAATTGCACGTTCTACATGCAGTATGATTATATCTGATTTTTATTTTCTACACGGCTCGTTACTTTGACAGCATAACATGCTAAACATAGTCATTTAGCCATGTTATACTCATGAATTCATAAAAGAGGAGTAAATACGACATTAGCGCGAAAATTCTGTCCGCATGTCTTTAATCTTGACCGTTTATTTGATTTTTTTTCCAATTAACCCCACGGTGGGTACACGTACACCGGATATAGCCGTCAAATTGAGTAAAAATAACTGTGTGTTGTATGACTGCAGGTAAGAGATTTCCAAATATTTCTTAACAACAGCTTTTAATATACTATTGCCTTGTCAACCCAGATTCTACGATGTTTAGAGTTTGTAAGATCTACAACGAATGCTGCTTTTAGCCATGGAAAGTCTGAAAAAATTGTCAGAAAAGTCAACTGCTCACGACGGATTTCGGAGATTTCTAGAAACAATTCATCTGCAAAGCTGGTTGTTGTCACAATACAAAAATCTGAGTCGACAAATTTCTTGATTTTTTAGTCTGATTTCATTGTATGATTGCAATTTTGCTGTATCGGGTGAAAATTGCCAGAAAACACAAGTTATTTGTCGACAATGGTGTACCGAGGATAGCTATTGTTTTGAAAGAACTGTACGGAGGATAGTATTTTACTGTACCGGGGATAGTAGGTAGTGTACCGGGGATAGTAATGTTCCGTTCTATAGTGTCATGTGAACTCTATATTGATAAACCACTGAATGTATTTATGTATGCAACACTTAGATTGGTGTCTAAATTTCCTATCCTCATGTTGCAGGTTTTAGGAGGACATTACAAAAAAAAATGTCTTTTCGAAGACACACATCTATTTGTTCTTCTAATCCAGATGCATTTAAAGAGACTAGCCAAGAGCTTACCTGCTTGCGTAAATTGCAGATTAAAATTATCAAGTAAAGATGCGCTAGCATATTGCACAAAGGGAATGCACGAGGCCGCTCCTTGCATATGTGAAGGTTGCAGGCAAGCATATTCATGACGGTAACTTAATAGAGGCCATAAATCCTATTGTAAAGAGATAAGCTAAGTAATACTAGCTGTACTTATACAATCCAATTCAAAGGTTTTCTGTAGGTCAATTTATGGTTACCTTTGAAGACAGTCTCCATGTTGCTTAGACCAAGTTACCGGTATTCACTCGATTCGACCTGTTTGCTATGACGCCGCACTAGATCGTGTACAGGATAAATATTAATAACCCGATTTAAAAAAAAACAGTAGCACGGGAGAAAATGGCTATCAAAAATACATCTATGGAAAATATGTAGCCTGTTTTTCGCTCAAAATATCTTAAAGATCAAATTATTTCAAAAAGGAAGAAATGGTTTCCCCAAATACTGTTATTTATTATCGCATCCTTGAATACAAACTCTAAATAAAGACTTCAGGGAAATCAGGATTCGTGCAGGCTTTTTCAACTGACTAATCAAAAGGTGTCTCAGCTTATACCGGAGCTATTACCAAAGCCTTTAGGGGCTGGTTTTATCAATGGTCGGTGCATAGGTTACATGCCAGCTTACCATAGCTGAATGAATCGTACCAAGTAGCATTTTATTGAGTAAACATTTAATTTGAAACTCAAACTAACTGTCGTCATTTTGAAAAGTAATCCGGTTCTGTACCCAGAATGCCCAAATCAGATAGGTGCATTATCTCCCGCTAGATGGCATTCTATAAATACTCATCTATCTGATATGGGCATCCTTGGTACAGAGCCGAACCACTTTGCTACGCGACAACCGTTACTTTTGAATTTCAAACTGAAATAAAGGTTTACCTAATAAAACGCTACCTCGTGAAATTCACCCAACTATGGTCACCAGTTTAGAGAAATCTGTTGCTAAAGAAGGTCTCATTTCTCCTGAAACGTATTGATACGTAAAAGTTTTTTTCAACATTGCTACTTTATAGAGCGTAATATTACAGTCAGCCCGCTTTTGGGGCTAGTAGTGATGCGTCATATAAGACAGTCGAATCTTCGAAGAATATGACATGCGCAGACAACGCAGATAGGTGTGCATTTGATGGATGCCCCCCAGCGGAAGATAGCGCCTGTGAATACATGTACTATGAAGTATGTACTTTGAGACTGTTTGTTGCTTTGTCCGTATGAAAATACTGTCGGCGGCCGCTCCTCGTTAAAGCTTAACTGGAAGATTTTTCGCATTGTCTTCTATAACTTTGGCATAACTCTACCATATTTTGTATGTGCTGCAGGAACCTAAGGATATGTACTTGTACTTAGTCTGGAGTGTATGTACATGTAGTCTCCGCTGTGTTTTTTATGCCTCAAGAATAAACATACTCTTTGTACATTTTCTGGAGATGAGCAAAATTTACGCGCAAATCTACTTTCCCATGGTGTTTTAAGCAAGCTTCTTTCACAATGTTTGAACCATTTTTTAATTATGTGTGGTTAAGAGTTACACACATAGGTGCTTTAACCCATATGTTTATGCAAATGGCCTTAAACCCGTCTACAACTGATGACTTGGAAAACGTTGCAAAAAATGAGGAATCCATGTAACGAGCATTTCTTTCAATTTACATTTTTTCTGCTCTGTCCTAATATTATGCTTTAATTACCCGTCTTTTAGTTGGGATAACCCAAAATTAACAAAACAGGGTCAGGATTAAGGTTCGGGGAGTCCGCAGTATGCCAATCATGGAAATACTACAGATTCTATTAAAATACCGGTAAAGGCTTTATGACAAATGTTGAAAGTGTGACGTTTGAAGTCTGAAGTTATTCCTTTATTATTAGTTTCTAGTTTGAAATTCAGAATTCACACGTCATACTGTTTGAACGGCTTGGACTCCACACTACAGTTTTCGGACAAATCATCCACGAAGTGTGAAGTCTAGAAGTCACGACGGATCTTTAATCATAACATTTCATTTAGCACAGCGAGTTTAATACAGCTGTTTTACAAGATACACTATTTTCAGTTACCGCTAGGACCTATGTTTATCTTTATTTTTGTTCATGTCTCTAATCCAATACAAAAGGCACTCATTATATCACTGTATTTTTTAAGTTTCGGGAAAACATGAATAAATCTGTGATATTAATCTTATCTTAGATTTTACCAAGAAATTTTTTTTTCTATATAATTGATATTTTCAGAGAAACAAAGCTTTATGTGTGTTTGTTTTAACTATTCTTTAGCCCTGACCTACTCTTGGGGCCTCATTCATGCTATGAGATCTCGGTCTACATGTTTACAAAGTTAAAGTGAATTGCTGGTGGTCTAAGTACCTTGCCTACATTCATTACAAGCAACAATGAGTCGACATAGACATACATGTAGTTTACAGGTATTCCAATATCGTTCAAGAATGGCTGTTTAGGCACGTTTGTACATGAACTCAATAATACGTTACATGAAAAATATGGGGTAAGGTCCGAATAAGCAATTGTAAAATCTTGACACAGTCCATAACACTCATTACCCAAAACTACGTTAAAGCATATTTACACACATAAATGATAAACTCATATCTATAGCATGTTCGATGAAGTAATAAAATCAGATCAAAAGACACATTTTATTGTCTGATCACAACAATATCTTTCAACACTTCAAAGTGGTGCATATCTATAAATCAGTTAAACAACAAAGAATATAAAGGTTAGGTTGTCTTCTACTTATTAAGCCACTATCTTAAACTTCAAAACGATGAAAAATATTACTTTGAATCTGATCTGGATGAATTCTGAGGACTGGGATCAGAACACATACACATGTATCTTTTGATTGCAGCCTATATTGTCAAGAACAGAAAAATCATGTCAGCTATGAACATCCAATAGTAGAATTTCCTTATTTTTTAATTCACATTTATTGTAATTTCGGAATACCTGACATATTTGGCTTTCTGGGCGGCATATATCATCAAATAACTAGTAGTGAGCAAGAAATTACAATTCGCTTTGTAGCATCTTATACTACTATCCTCAGTGAACAAATTTCTAAAATACAGCTATCCTCGGTACAGCAAGGAACTATCCTCGGTACACCGATGGTAATCTTCTGTGACGTATAACTACATGATAAGTAATTCTTGGAACTAAATTTTTGATATACATAATACTTAATGTATTACACAAAAATGGCACGCTTCAGAATTTCAATCAAATTCCCTGTTCTGATAATATTCTATTATTTTGGCCAGTCAGGTCAAAAATATGCGTGAGCATGACTTTCGGACGACAAATTTACGTCGTGACAAATCTAGTTTTGGTAATTCATCAATAGTACAGGACTGATTAACCATGTAGCTTATCAAATCATTACTATATGACACACGAATGTTACAAACACTGGTATAATATATGAATTCTTACCTGTGGTGCGAGCAATATTTCTTCCATTTGTAAACATTTACTCAATTACTCTACTATATCCGGTGTACGTGTACCCACCGTGAACCCTCTTACGATCGAGGGAGACTAAAATTTCTACGGCCAACAGCTTAGATCAAAACCGGAAGTCTGATCTTTGATAACCGCTGTCAGCTGTTTTAAGCATAACAAAACGGTCTCTCTATATATAGTTAACAGATGAAACACCTCTATTACATCTGTAAGCTACATGTATATAGACCGTTACCTCTGTTAGCTGCATGACAAAAGGGTCTTTATATATATATAGTTAACAGATGAAACACCTCCGTTACATCTGTAAGCTAAATGTATATAGACCGTTACCTCTGTTAGCTGCATGACAAAACGGTCTACCTATATTTAGCTACCAGAGAAAACACCCGACTAATCCTTCTGCAGCGTCAGCGTAAATAGGTTAATTAACCTGTTCAGAATTTAAGGAGTACCTGCCGAACCGGATTTTTTTTATTTCGTTTTTTCCGATTCATAGGGCTTGGAAATAACAGTACAAACCATATCTTCCGAAATAGATCTATGCGGTTATTCCGCCAAACCTCAGTCTGACTTGAATTTAAATAAGGACATAAGATTTGAGCCATGTTCTATATATAGAGATATCTACATTGGTCCACGTCATGAAAGAACATTAATTTAAATATTTGTATATCATAAATATTGACATATGCAAATAAACGACAAATACTGACTGTGTACATTTGTTTTTTTTTTATATACGAAAACACAACACCGATAAACTTCAAGAAAGATAATATATATGGCCGATGTAGGGCCACAAGCGAACAATTTGTTTTGAGGACCTCCACCTCATTTCAAAAGTCGAGTCCAAATAAGGCACAGGTTAATCAGGTGAAACATTTGACAAATGCATGCCGCCCTAGTACCGGGTATAATCACCTTTTGCCTTAGGGTCTCCGAGCTGCGGTAACCATCAGGGTGGTAAAGCGAAAAATATTCCTCGGACTAAGAGAGGAAATGAAAAACTGTTGGTAAATACGCACCCTCTCTGACTTTACATTGTCTTCTCGTAAGCTTCTTTCTTTAACCCTTTACTCCATAGATACTCATTTTGACGCATCAACAACAGACAGCTTTTGAAAACATTGTGGGAAAAGGAGAAATTGCTCGTAACGAGCAATTTCTTCTTTTCCCACAATGTTTTTCACTCAATCAGATAATTGTTTCCCCATATGGCCATGTTTTTGACATCATATGTTTATTTGCTGCTGAATCGGAAGAGCCTAAAATTGGCATATGAGGTAAAGGGTTAAGCTGTTCTTAGATAAAGCTGATCTCGCATTCGGTATCCCTATTGCTGAGTAATGAATGAATGAATGTTGTTTTATGGCGCATCGACAACTTTGGTCATTTAGCGCGCACATCTATGGTAAAAGATAATAAACGTGGAGTTGTTTAAACTGAATAAAGTTTGAATGACAATAAAAGAATTGAA
Source organism: Tridacna crocea (assembly GCA_943736015.1). Classification (NCBI taxonomy): domain Eukaryota; kingdom Metazoa; phylum Mollusca; class Bivalvia; order Cardiida; family Cardiidae; genus Tridacna; species Tridacna crocea. The sequence continues at coordinate 33,323,056 of OX031063.1, read as the reverse complement.
TTAAGAAAATTTAATGCATAAAGGGCATCATCGAGTTACAGGGTAATCCCTATATACTCAAATGTTTTAAATGATAAGAACTGAATTAAGAAGAATGCATAAAGGGCATTATCGAGTTACAGGGCAATCCCTATATACTCAAAAGTTTTAAATGATAAGATTTAAGAATGTGATAAAAAGGTTTAAACTCAATGCTGGTTTGATTAAAAGAAGTTTTTTTAATGAAAAAGAAATATGTGTCATTTATAATGTGCATAAAATATGATATTGAGTGGCTGGGCATTCCCTGCCTACTCAACAGTTTTAGATTAAAAGGCAAGACTGATAATATTGTTTTTCCTTGGAAATGAGGTTAAAACTGGTAAAGATTGGAGCCTCCAATGGGATCAAATACTCCCATTAAAGAGGTCCTGTCTCCAATGAGATAAGATGCCTATTGCTGAGGATTCCATTACTATACAAGAATAGACAGTCTTCGATGGAAAAACTTTAACAGGGCGAGTGGAGAAGGAAACCGGACCCTTACCCACCAACCATTCCTAAGAGTTTTCTTAGTCTTTTTTACCCAAGAATTTAATAGTTGAAAGTACTGCAACTTCTGATTAGCTACACCATTCGGTTAAGCCAATCAGAAGTTGAGTTACTTTCAAGTATAGAACATGTTGTTTAACTCATTACCAAACGACAAAATTTTAGGTTTGTCCAAATCGAAAGCATTTGCAGACGACAAAATAAATGTGACTGAAAAAAGGGGAAATTTGATATGGGAAGGGTAGAAAACATTGTGGGAAAAGGAAAAAATGCTGGTTATCAGCATTTTCTCCTTTTCCCACAATGTTTTTTAAAGGCTTCTTTCTCCGGGTCGTCAAAATTAGGGATTGAGTGGTAATGGGTTAAAAAAGACTAAGGACTCTAAGAATGGCTGGTGAATACGGACCGGGAACTACTTGGATGAGTGTACTTTCTTTCGTTAGAAATAAAGTCTCGACGAACAAATTTAAAATGGGGTTATCACACGGCGAATCAATCAAAAATGGTCCACCTGGGTACAGAATTTAAATATGGAAAGATACGAACGATAATTTTATGAACGATCAACTATAAGTCTGTAATGTATATAAATCTGGTCTATAATGACCTGTCCATGTCAACCTTAATTATTCTCTTTTATCTGTGCTCATGGCAAAATACTTATTGTTGGAATAAATGGCGCATTGTTTAAAGTTGGCCAGTCAGTATTGAACTCTTTTTTTGTTATCGCGGATCACAAAGAGTCGAAGGGTCACAACCTTACCCACTTCTACTAACGGATATATTGCAGCACATCGAGGCAGATGGATACAGTGGGGACTGTAGATCCTGTCAGGGACTGTTCATCATGTCTTTTTGATTGTTGAGCTGTCTAGATATCCTCTAAAATGTTTACCACGTAAAAATGTTCATACTTTTATTTAATTCGTGTCATCGTTTATGCGTCCAGCAATCATTATACTATGGAAATAGGTATAATCTTTTTGGTTATTACTATTGTCTTTGTGTTTTTGTGTCGGCCGCCTTTACATTTTCTCCAATGTAAGCTTTGAGATTATGTACAGGACAATCAGCTGAGCTCTTTTGTGATTTATTCAACTGTACCTTTGATATTTTGTGGTGTGCCCGAAGATACCTTTAACATTTCTCTCTATCTACAAGACTCGTAGAATCATGAAATCCAGTGGAAACTCCGATATCAATTACAGTAAAGTCATGATTTATTCAACAGAACCTCTGACCTTTACGGTTTGTCCAAAAATACTCAAAACATTTTTCCTATCTACAAAACGCGTAGAGAAAAACAGGAATCATGCTCTGTGAAAAAGAATATAAATGCTACTGTTATTAATATTTGATCCAGGTCAGGCTGCGTGGATTGCGGAGGCTGACCCAAGTCGAAACATTTTACTGCTTGTAAATATTATGCAGGTTAAAGGACCAATCACATTTTGCCTCATGATTCAGCCGACTATTAGTTAAAACAGAATCATATCATGCTATGACTTGCTTGAGTATAATATGGCCTGCAACATGCGAAAAGGGGCATTCGGACATCTGTGTAAAGTGTCGTCTCGGATCAGCCTGCGCAGTCCGCCCAGGCTAATCCGAGACGACACTTTCCGTTTTCATGCAATTTTCTGTTTTGCCCATGTCTACTGTATCACTAAATCTAATGTCGTCGCAATGTGCCGTCTCGGGTCAGCCTGCACGGACTGCGCAGGCTGATCCGAGACGACACCTTACGCAGATGTCCGAATTTCCCTTTTTGCAAGTTGCACACCAATTGTTATTATTATATAACAAGCATGCACCACACCCTACCCTCCCTGTGTGGCTGATTTATGAAGTACGATGCTAATTCATGGGGAAAGTGTATTAAAACAGGTATGGAAATTACAAATGAAAACATAGGCACAGGTTATAAACTTGGACATTTTTTAATAGTTATGAAAGGCAATCAAGCTGTATCGTTGTACTTAATTCAAAGACGAATATCAAGACAGAAGTCTGAAATGATAGATTTCTGTGAGGATGAAAAAGTTGTGGTTTTAACTTGTTCAGACCAACCTTCACTTTCCAAAGAAAATACCACAGAAGTTTGAAATGATAGATTTCTATGAGGATGACAAAGTTGTGGTTTTAACTTGTTCAGACCAACCGTCACTTTCCAAAGAAAATACCACAAGTCTTGAGAAGCATGACAGAAGTCTGAAATGATAGATTTCTATGGGGATGACAAAGTTGTGGTTTTAACTTGTTCAGACCAACCGTCACTTTCCAAAGAAAATACCGCAAGTCTTGAGAAGCATAACAGAAGTCTGAAATGATAGATTTCTATGAGGATGACAAAGTTGTGGTTTTCACTTTTTCAGACCAACCTTCACTTTCCAAAGAAAATACCAAAAGTCTTGAGAAGCATGACTCGTGAGGAACAAAAACTCCGATTTGTATACAGCAGATCGAGTGACAAATTTTAGTTTATCAAATCTAGATATTGTAGGTAAATTATGCTTTGTCACACATGCAAACGTGATGTCACAATATGTACCCTCGTTATTATTGAGGAAACTTTAGTCTATCATCACATAAACCATTTCCAGGCCATAAACTAAATACCATACATGCTCTCTTTTGATATACAAATAAATGATAAAAGATAGAAATACTCAAAGGAAAAAAGACGTACATGCATTTGAATTTTATAATATGTTGTTGTTGGAAAAAGATGTATAGCTCTGCCAGAAAGCTGCTGTTTTGTTTTATTGAAAATGGAGCGTTGAAATCGTTAATGTAGGTCCTTCTTCGTTCATGGCATTCAGTATACCGCTCGTTAGCATTGTGGCGTAAAATTCATCTACCTTCCACCGAACAGTCAAATCTTAGGAACGAGAAAGAAGAAAATAAAGGATTTATGACATCAGTTTTATTTTCCTTGCCAACATTTGTATCCACAGAAGTGTAAAATTTTTCACAGCAACATACTACTAAGTTGTGGCTCTAAATACAAATGTATCCGGTTGAGGGTGGTAATGCATGACTTCATCTCGCATCCCACATTTTTTGTCATTACTCAAACAATATTACTACTCTACTTTGTCAATGGATAGGTGAGCTCAAAACAAAATCGACGAGCTATGTTTCATTCTTAATCTACATTGCCTTTAGATGGTGCACTGTAAGGTGGGGGGGGACTGTTTCTGTTTTGTTTAACTGCAGTGACCCATGAATATGTCGTATGTTTACTGAAGGATTCTACGTCAACTTCACTAAACTCCATTTCATATTTACGTAAACAACTTTGTTCGTATCTGTAAACAGTCACACCTTTGTGGACATCAGGAAATGAAGCTGGATTTATTGAAAAGTTTATTAATGACATTTATTTATTAGAGGAGGGTTCTACCATGTTTGATTTAAACCAAGGAAGAAGTTTAAATACGACTGAGAGAAAATAGTATTTTGGACACTAAAATAATCAGTCTTTTTTCTATTACCTAAATATACTTACTTTATCTAACTCGAGGTGAACTCATTATCATTTTCATAATCATGTCGCAAGGACTGAGAGACGATCACATATTTAACAATTAACCCTTAGGGCATTTGCAACATCTGATAGGCTTTTTCAATCCAGAAATACGTCTTTAATAAGACTAATTCTAAAGTTGTCTTTCTCCAAAACGCATCAACCAAGTAGACAGCTTAGCTCAAAGGCCTGGTTCTGTGTTCACTGATCATTTCTAAGTGCTCTCTTGGTCTTGTTCTCAAGAACTTCATTAATGTGAAAGTAACGTAAGTTCTGATTGGCTAAACCAAATGGTTTTGCCAATCAGGACTTACGATACTTTCTAAATCTTGATAACGACAAAGAATATTCTTTAGAATGGATGGTGAAAATGGACTCCGAGTGCACGTTTTGTGTTGTCTTATCCTTCTGTGCATCGACAGGAAAGTCAACTAAATAAGTGAAAGTCGCTTTGAATAAGACCTATTAACTGTGACTTTTAAATGAAGCAAGATAAACCTATAAAGGTCATTTTGAAATGTAAGTATTTTTTTTTAATGTCTACTAACTTCAAGCGTCGTCTTTAATGGTTCATATAGACTAATTGATACACGTATAGCTATGAGCTATTCTCTCTCATAGTCCCTCAAAACTTTAGTAATTAATCATATGTTTTAACAAGAAGGCTTAAATTGAAATAGAAACATTTTGGTTACTCGCATTTTCTCCCTTCCGACAATGTGTCCACCTGTTTCACGACATATATTACCATCTGAGCCACACTGAATCTGTACGTTAGTCTCGTACAAATGCTTTCAATATGGTTGCATCTAAAGTTGTATCGTTTGGTTAAAAGTAAACTATATATTGAACTCGATACAGATCACTGAAAATTACAAGATACATGAACGAGATCAAACTATACACCATGTATAATCTCATCTTTGACCATACACCGTATGATATCTTGTAATATGTTTTCAATTAGTCATTCTTTCAGCTACAAATAGATTAATTCGCTGTATTTGAACGACTGAAAGTATAATCCACAATGACTTATGGACTTTTTTTATCTTATAGTCCTAGCCAAACGAGCGAATGCTTTAGATGTAAGACCAGGCTGCACGTTTCGTACCTTGAGATCTTGATCTGTACAGTTCACAATGGCAACTTCTTTCGCCTAACTAATGTTGGCTGGGTTAAATTGTGATAAACTGATGCTTTCTTTCTAAGTTGATTTATGTAACCCAGGACTATAGGAATAGAAATGTTTATTTTCCCATCTATTAAATGCGATGTTATCTGTATATCTCGTATATTTTTTAACTTCAAATATATTTACGAGGTAAATTACTTAGTTTGTGTTCAGTCTCCAACCTTGAGTCAACTATTCAATGGCGGATACCGGATCTCCCCAAACATTTTGTGGTTTTCCATCGGCCAGTGCAGTTTTCAATCCGGTGGCTTCTTTGCGCATTTATTCAACCTCCTTCGTACATTTGATGCAAATCTTACAAAATGCACATAAAGGCAACCAGCACACGGTGTAAAAACATTTGAATGCAGGTATAAGCTAATGTGTGACGGCTACCAGTGCACATTTCCGTACAATCTTGTTTGTACCCAATTGCATCTCGTCTCAATGGTCTTCTCTCCCGCGTCAAGCATCCCCGACCATATGTAAAAATAATAAAAAAAAAATTCACCATCACAGAGTGTGAGAAAGTTCAGAAGCAGGTATAAGTTCAGTTGTAATGGCGACTTGTACACCTCACCTTACAATTCCGGTCTTTTATTAGCCAGTGCTCTTTTCTAGCAACTAGCTTCTTGTCTTATTTGTCAACCCTCTTACTTGTCGTCTATGCATATCAATATGCAATTAGAGGTCAAAAAGCAGGGACTGTAGGAATACCTAGATGCAGGCATAAACTCAGACTTAATGTCGACTGGTTCATTTCTCCGTATCTTTTGCTGTGTTCCAGTAGCAGGGTTCTTTTTCACAGACTGGCCTGTTGTCTCATTGTTTTATTCTCCTGCTTGTCGTGCATTTCATACAACATGTAGATAAGACCATCTGGTACAGGAAGTAGGGGTAGACAAAGTTATAAGGATAGATGAGATGTCGAACAGTGCATCACTTCAAACATTTGAGGTCTTGGCCAGTGTTCTTTTGGCAATACCAGCGTTTAGTCACATTTCTCAACCCCCTTTCTTGCCTTCTTTAGATCCTCTGGCACAGGGTGTAAAATGCTTTGTTGCAGATATCAGCTTACATTGTAGCATTCTTCTGTACATATATCCGAGGCCGTTCAACCATTCTAAAGAGTATCTATAGTCTAATTCCACATTTCGAAAGTAACACACTGTCTGACTGGCTAAACCATTCGGTTTTTCCAATAGAAATTGTTTTACGTTTAAATCTGGAATTGCTTGAGAAAAACTGGACAAAGAGTGAACTTGTTCATGTGATATAGAATTGATGGTGAATACCCTCCCAGATTTCCAAAGATTCTAGCGTCATTCAATGCGCGAGGCAATATTATTGTATTTTCATTTAATCGCCACGACTGTTTTTGGCTAAGTGCACCAACAAAGGTTAAAGATGTTACCGGTAGGAAGGTATGAAGTTGACTTCAGTCTGAATGACTATCATTTATATGTAAACGTCATCAAGTGTTTCATTTTTCGTACATTGGGATGTTGACGCCTTGACATTTGGCTATTTATGGCTAACTTACAAACAATGTGCCATATTCGCACACATACTAAAAAGAACACACACACATTTTATTATTGTCTAGCATTTAATTCATCCACTGCCAAAATTCCCTTCTCTATCGCGTAAGCAATCCAGGATGACAGGAGGCAGAGAGCTGACCTGAATAGAAAAGAAAATGTCACCGAAGATCGTCGATTTCATTAAAATGTAAATGTTTTGACACTTGGTAAATTATTTTTGGGGATGCTCCAATTTTGACGTACATTCGATTAGTAGAAGAACAGTTGTATTTTCATTTTTATATGGCCCTCAACACTCGAAAAGGGGCATTAGTGCATTTGAGTAAAGTGTCGTCTCGGATCAGCCTGCGCAGTCCGCGCAGGCTAATTCGAGACGGCACTTTACGATTTAATTAGATTTTGTGCTACAGTAGACTTGTGCAAAACAGAAAATTACATAAAAACGGAAAGTGTTCTTTTGGACTAGCTTGCGCGGACTGTGCAGGCTTATCAGTGACGACACTTTACGCAAATGTCCGAATGCCTCTTTTTGCGTGTTGCGGGCCAATTATGGCTTGCAACACTCGAAAAGGGGCATTCGGACATTTGTTTAAAGTGTCGTCTAGTATCAGCCTGCTCTGTCCTCGCAGTTTGATACAAGATGACACTTTACGACTGCTATAGATTGTACGCTACAGTAGACTTGCGCAAAACAGAAAATTACATAAAAACGGAAAGTGTGGTCTCGAATAAGTCTACTTGGAATGCGCAGGCTGATCCGAGACGACACTTTATGAAAATGTCCGAGTGGCTTTGATCGCGTGTTGTTGGCCATATTGAAGATTTCGAGAATAAGGCAATAGGGCCATTTTGGGAAAATGCTTTGATTTTACTACCTATAATTTGAAGGGAAGAGAAAGACTCGCTAAATACATGTTATCATTTATGCTTTTGCCCCGGGCGACGTGACGACATACTGAAGGCAAATAATTTCCATAAGCGTTTTCTTTACTTTAACCTTCTTAACCCTTTAGCAAACAATCCCTGGATTTAACGACCCTGAGACAGAATTCTTTTGAAAACATTGTGTGAAAAGGAGAAAATGCTGGTTACCAGCATTTTCTCCTTTTCCCACAATCTTTTCTCTCCTACTGGAAACAAATTTCAACTTTTGAGTTACTTGTATTGTGCCGTCTGCAATTGCTTTCAATTTGGCCACGTCCAAAGTATTTTCGTTTAGTAAAGACTTTACCCTTACCATGACGTATAAGGGAAATGAAACCTTTCAGGCAGTGGTAAAAAAACCAGGATTTTCATATTTCTAAGATATGTTTAGGAACGATACCTCCTTGTCGGATAGTGTAGATCCAAGATCAGACAGCACGCATTGTGCAGTCTGATTTTGATCCGCAGTCAACGCAACATGTCCTTGAAGAGTGCTCAGCAGTATAAGGGTTATTTGTTTTTTACCTAAACGATAAAGATTAAATCTTAGCCAAGTTGAAAGCATTTGCAGGCCACAGATGAAACTGCAAGTTTTAGTATATGTATAATTACCCTTAAGAGTGCTTTTGTCATTGGCCATAAATTATCAGTCAAGTAGGGATTGGGGGGAGGGGAGGGGCCTGTTCAAGGCCGAGAAACAATGGGCTTGACACATGATATATATTGTCCCTTTTAAATGTCATAATCGGTAATGAGAGCCTCGAGACAAAACGATCATTTCATTCTCTAATACGTAAGGATTTATTGCATGCATGCACATTTGACAATTGCATTATGAATGAAAAATTAATGTTTTTTTTCCACGCATAGTGCATTTAAATAAAGCACTATAGTAACATAGTCAATATTTCTAGTGTGCAGTAAGATTTAGTAACTGTTTAGGTTACTTTTTTATCCCCATTGCAAAAATTCTGAAAGTTTTCAACCTTTGAATGAATCCTACATTCTGACTGGCAAAACCATACGGTTTTACGTAACTTCATGTATCCAGTATCACACCAAGAATGCAATTCAGTATGGTTGTCAGTGCTGTTATTTGGCATGCAACACGCGAAATGGGGCATTCTGATATCTGTGTAAATTTTCGTTCCAGATCAGACTGCGGATTCCGCACAGGCTAATTCGAAACGACAGTTTCCTTTCTTATGTAATTTTCTATTTAGAGCAAGTCTACTGTAAACAAAACCTAATAATTTATGGTCGTGAAGTGCCGTCTCGGATTAGCCGGGGCGGAATGCTCGACACTTTACGCAAATGTCCGAATGACTTTTTTCTCGTGTTGGATGCCAGTTATTTCACAGATCAGATAGATGTATTCTTTTTCATATTCGCATTTTAACCCTTAATCCTTTACTCCACAGATACTCATTTGTACGCATTGCTTGTAGGAGCTTTGGAAAACATTGTGGCAAAAGGTGAAATTGCTCGTCACGAGCAATTTCACCTTTTGTCACAATGTTTTCTATGCTATCAAAAGATGTATATACACATAAGAAAAGGCTTCATCCTTGCTGTTATTTAGTATCCATTAGAGAAACCATAGAAATGGCTTATGGGGTAAAGGGTTAATAAGCTAAATAAAATAAATGAAACTAAGCTGCAAATGGTAAGAAAAACCAAGAGACTGCAATTCCATAGTTAAAGTAGTTTTCCATAGTTGGGAAAAAAATTCTCCTTATAGGACAGTTTATCTCCAAAATCAGACTGCATAAAAAATGCAGTCTGATCGTGATCTACAGCGGTCGAAAATGTCACCTGGCAGCCCATGGGCTAATCCTACTTGTGTTTTCCTGGTGTCACTCTCTGGCGACAAAAACCGTCATAATTTCTGTGTCAACAATGAAACGTTTGTCGAAAAACTAAATTAGGTAATACTTTATCCAAATAGTGGTGGAAGATTCAGTTATAATGAGTCTATTTATTGATTCACCTTATTCTGACCTTTTTTGAACTCTTTACAAAACGACAGAATTTTGGACTGGACCAAACTGAAACCATTGCCAGACAAAAAATAGCACGTAGCTTACCAGCATTTTCTCCTTTTCAAAAACTTTCTGCCTTTGGGACGTCCAATGACGAACGTATGTGATGAAAGATTAGAAAGACCGAAACTTTTTAGGTGTAGCTGATTATGGTGGCCTTATTCCAACGTCCACGTAATGACCTAACGTTACTGGAAAGAAAGAAAAAAAAATATGAATATGTTCATTTTGCGGGTCTGAAGATCTATTTGCTGGAGAAGTTATGCAAGCAGCTTTCATTTGTTAATATTTTCTTTTTAGACGTTAACTCTAACATTACTCTCTGCTTAAAGTCAATTTAGGCAGCGACTTCTTTTGAAACAGTGATTTGGGACTGTAAAAGTTACATCGCATTGAAAAATCCAAACTTTCAACAACATAAGAAAATCTTTAAAACAGATGTACGGAGTAAATTTGCTAGGCTGGGGTCCTTTGAATGACCATGATATTGAAATGACTCACTATTTTGCCCAGTATCCTTTCTTGGGAACATTTGTATTTGAGAGGAACGTGACTCGTTTGTAGGTATATTAGAGTTTGAAACTGTTGACTGGCCAAATTTGATTGCAAATATGACTGTTAATGGATGTTTTCTGTTGACGGCGAGACCTGTCAAGTAATAAACAAATAAATTACTATTCATAGTTTTTTTACTCTTTTCATACGGAAAAAGGGAAAAATATGATCTTATCAATATTCTTGTTTAAATAAATCATTTTCCTTTTCACTTTCATTTAGGTCAGAACGCTTTTTTAACTCGTTACCATGCAACAAGATTTTAGACCCATCCAATTTGTAGTCGTTAGCTGGCCAAATTGCAAATGTGGCTAAATTGACGATTTCTATATCTAAAATATTTGAAGGCATTGTAGGGAAGAGGAGGAAATGCTGGATACCAGGATATTCTCCTTATCCCCACAATGTTTTTCTTTTTTAATAACTTTCTTCTTCAGTGTTGTTAAAACATCAGCTTGTTTGGAAAAGAGTGAATCAAATCAAGTAAAAACATCAGAAAATGACCGTATTTTCTTCCCTTTCACTAATAGTTTTTATGTGTCTCTTTGACTTGCTTTTTGTAAGGCTCTCTCCTCCTTCTCTTCCTCATTTTCTCTGTCTCTCTATCCATTCAGTAATTTGTTTTTTTACTTACGTTAAACTGTCCGTCTGTGTATTACATTGCGACTGCCTGGGTTTGATAATCCTTCACACATCAAGTACATATGGAGATCAAAAAAAGATATTTAGGTATTTTTACACTTTGATACATTGAATTTGGTAGATTTTTTGTTTTGTTAGTAAAGCTCAAATTCCATCCGTCCGTCCATCCGTCCATCGGTCTGCCTCTCTCTCTCTCTCTCTCTCTCTCTCTCTCAGTGACGACACCTATATGTTTTTAACTAAACAACTTCTTACATTTTGATATACATTACCAATAAATCAGACATAATCATCTTTTATATTCTTTATGGAGTAATAAAAACGACGACAAGAACGGTTTGATCAACAAAAATAAAGAAAGTTCAAAAGCACTGACTCATAAAAACAATTTTCATAGCTCTGTGCGAATTTCAATCCTGGTTTAGCCTGATACTCTTTCTGTACCAACCTCCAGTAGTCTGGGTTATTTTTTCTTGCTATAAATGGCTTGCAACACGCAAAAAGGGACACAGGGACATTTGCGTATAGTGTCGTCTCCCATCAGCCTGCGCAGTTCGCGCAGGCTGATGCGAGACGCCACAATCCGTTTTTATGCAATTTTTATGTTTTGGGCAAGACTACTGAAGAACAAAATCTAATGTAGTCGTAAAGTCCCATCTCGGATTAGTTTGCGCGGACTGCACAAGCAGACCCCAGACGACACTTTACGAAAATGTCCGAATGCCCCTTTTGAAGTGTTGCAAGATATTAATAACAGTGCTCTTGAAAAAAGAGGTTTAATACACCTTGTCAAAGCAATTTTTCAAGCAAGTGATCACATAATCATGGATCCATAAAACTTATTCAGCCTGCAGCACGCGAAAAGGGGCATTCGGACATTTGCGTAAAGTGTCGTCTCGGATCAACTTGCGTAGTCCACAAAGACTAATTCGAAACCACAATTTCCGTTTTTTTGTTCTTTTCTGTCTTGCGCAAGTCTACTGTAGCTACAGTAGACTTGTGCACTTCAAAAGCAAAAGGGGCATCAAAAGGGGCATCATGCATATGAAGTCGCAGACTGCGCAGGCTGATCCGAGACGACACTGTACGCAAATGTCCGAATGCCCCTTTTTCGCGTGCTGCCGGCCATTTTGTCTAGTAAGTATGTTTTAGGAAGGCTGGTAAAATTTAGTAAAGATTCGTTGTTTTTTTTTTTTTCTTTTCTTTTGGACTCAGGCCCTCAGTTTTTTTTTTAAACTGATTCTGGCCACTTTAGTTTGATAACGATACCTCAAATACTTTGCTAAGTTTTAACGGCATCGACCTGGATTTCTACGACCAAAACTACTGATGGTAAGCTGCGGAGTGTGTAAAACAAGATCAGACTGCATGTATGTGGAGGCACATCTTGCTTCACACTCTACGCAAAATACATATTTTTCGGTCGATAAGGGCAGGTTATAGGGGTTAATCCTTTCTACGCCTCATTGGTTTATTAAAACAGATCTATGTATGGGATAACAGTTCACAAAAATAAGATTTAAAATTAAAGAAGGTCAAATATTTATTCAAAAGTTCGGTCTTTCGATCCTTATTCTCGGTCACTTTACTACATGTATTCAGCGGAATATATATGTCAAGATCAATGTAGTCCATTGTGCAGTCTGATCATTGTTTATGCACTTCGACTAAATTAATCATTTCAGTTAAATGGTCCCAAATTAGATTTGAATTAAACGCTTGCGAAACAACAACATCAACAACAAAAATCAGAATTGTCTGTTTTGGAAGCATTTGTATATAGACATAAATATAACCGAAAGATTCTGACTTTTGAATTGAAAGAAAACACTGCAGGAACAGAGCCCCAGATAGGAGGGAGAGGTGGTATTTTAAAGTCATTATTTCTCTTCGAAACCTTGTGTTGTGGATACTCATTTGAATAGTCTCCATGAGACGATTCTAATGAGTACCAATATCATAAGGTTTAGTGGGGAAAAATTCATATTGTTTTTGAAATCAAGAATACTCCCACTATTTGGAGTTCTAGGGGAAAAGCAGAAAATGCTGGTTATTTTCTCCTTTTTTCCTCAATGTCTATTCTTAAAGCTTTCCTCTGTATGGCTGTTAAAACACGGGGCTGCCAGGTGAAGGGTTAAGTAAACAAAATATTGGATTTTTTTTTTTGGAAATCTACAGTTTGAAAATCGACAGGGTTGATAAACCTGGTCAAAAAGGGCGTTATGTATGGCTGGTCTACGGAAAAAGATGTGAAAAGCATAAACAAGTCAAAAACACCATGGGGTACAGTTCATCCGAGTACATGAAGAACGCGCTTTAAGATAGAACTAAAAGGCTTGCAAAAACGCGAAAGTGGGCATTCGGACATTTCCGTGAAGTGTCGTCTCGGATATGCCTGTGCAATCCGCGCAGGCTAATCCGTGACGGCACTTTTTCGACTACATCATTTTTTGTGCTACAGTAAACTTGTGGAAAAACAGAAAATTAAATAAAAAACGGAAAGTGTCGTTTCGGATAAGCCTGCGTGGTATACGCAGGCTGATTCGAGACGATACTTTACGCAAATGTCCGAATGCCCCCTTACGCACGCTGCAAGCTATTTACACCGTGAAATCTCGATTTATCAAACCTTTGGTTTTTCGAAAAAATATCTTGTAACTCTACGACAATTGGACGATATTATGGGACAAGGTTTTGCTTATCACTACCAATTAGAAATGCACCATAGTCTCCCTATTTGGTGAAAGATGCGGAAAAGAAGCCGTCTTTTTTTTATTATTCTTTAGTAATTGTACAAAAGATTAATACGATGAATAATTTTATGTATCCTATTGTAAACTTATTCTTCAACCACACGAAAAAAAAAAACTCTAGACTTGTTTATTGAAAATGCGATAAGGTAGATATAGCTCACCGTTAAGTTTCCCCTTAAAGGTTAGAAAAAACATTCTTGGCAAATGAAAAAAAATCTGATAACCAGCATTTTCTCCTTTTTTCCCAATGTTGTAAAAAACTATTTTCGAAAGGGACGTTGAATATTTAGATTTTGCGCCAAAAATCGAAAGGTTTCTTCCATATTCACCCTTTCCCGAACAATCCCTGGTTTTTAAGGGTCTGGAATAGTAGCATTTTGAAAACATAGTTGGAAAAGGAGAAAATGCTGGTAACCAGCATTTTCTCCTTTTCCCACAATGTTTTCTACCCTATCGTAGACAGAAATCATCTTTTCAGCAAGAGTTGAATTGTCGTCTGCAAATGCTTTCAATTTGGTCTTGTCCAAAAGTTTGTCGTTTGGGAAAGGGTTAAAGATGCACTAAAGTTTTGCTAAAGATGCACTAAAGTTTTGCAATAAAATGATCTTTGGTGTAGATTTATGTGTGGGTTTTAAAGAATGTGAGACGGGGTTATAGCCGAGGACGATTCAATCTATCTATCTATCTATCTATCTATCTATCTATCTATCATTGTCCGAAGTCAGGATATTGTTGTGACCCCTAACGCAAATAGGGACCATCTGGGAAATTCGAAATTTGTCAATCATTGTCAGACTTTGCGAATTGCGCAGCTGACCAGGGTCGACACTTTTCGCTTTTATGATATTTTCAGTATGAAAAGTGGTCGTTCTATCTTGTTACCTTATACCTTTAAAAGGATCAAAGGAAATTTTCACAAGATAACATCAGAAAATAAGGCACTGGCATGTACCCAACACATGACGTAATACTATTTTTTTTTTTCGTTTTATTTATGTTCGTTAAGGCTATAGAAACCTCTTTTGTAGACATAAAATACGATCTTATTGAAACTTGTGTCAATAGACACTGTTTGCATTACACTGAATGTATGTGACCCATCACACAAAAAGGGACCTTCTGGGAACTGCGAAAAGTATCAACCCTGGTCAGACTGCGCGAATTGCGCAGTCTGACCAGGGTCGATATTTTTCGCTTTTATGATATTTTCTGTATGAATAAGTAGTCATTTTACCTTATTATACAATTATTTTTAGCTACATGTATTAACTGAAATTGATCTTCACTATCATTGATCTGTTTCATCTTATTGATGTGTGGAATTCCCAGATAGTCCCAGATAGTCTCTTTTTGCGTGATGGGTCACATATGACATGTAGTTCCCTCATTCCGTGACATGCTGTCTGGGACTTGGTGTTACTTCGCGATCAGTGTTAAATAAGACCAGATTTAGCAGAAAGTGCATGCCTGAGCACAGAACTATGCATTTTGATATTATTGAGATGTTTCAGACAAACAGACGGTAGAATGTGGGCCTTACTGATCGAAATATCTCCCACGGTACATTGTCGCAACCCAGAAATTTTCTGTTCATACATATCTTACCCTTATCTTGCTGGATAACTAGACTTATTTTCAATTGGGTGGTAAAACCCCAAATATTACTTTTCCAATGTTATATTGTGGGGAATGATATATCTATACTACAGGACAGTGTGAATCAAAGATTAGACAGCATGTTCTGTTCAATTTGATCTTTGATCTACACAGTCTGCAAAAGGTAAGTGAGTCGCGCTTACCAGCCTAAGGGTTATAGTAGTTCTATCTGGTTACCAACTTACCAGCATTTTATGCTGTTTTCATAGTGTGTTTTTTTTGTCTTCCCAGGGTCGCAAAAAGTCGGTATCATTCAGTAGATAATCAATCATATTCAGGGTTAAAATACCCTGGTTCTTGTTCAGTCGCAACCCTTTACCAAACAATCCAATGTCTTAACGACCCCCGATAAATAATGCCTTTAAAAGCAACGTGGGAAAAAGAGAAAATTCTGGTAACTAACATTTTCACTTTTTTCCCACAATGTATTCTACCCATTGAAAGTCAAAGCCCGTTTTAACTCACAGTTTTCGTTTTTAGATGGTTTCAAAACGTACAGGGCAAAGTTTTATAAACTTAATGTTCTACAAATGCTGTAAGCATACAGGGTTAGAAGTGTACTGATTTAGATCTATTTATGCATGGGTCCATTTTTTTCTTTTGCATTGACTATACCGTTTTCTTTATCTTGAAATCTCCTTTATTTCGTTCTTTCTCTTTTGAATTGAAGTAAAGAGACAAAATAAAAAGATGTTATCTATTTGAATAGAAGTTTATAAATCAATTTCAATACAATCTCAATACTTACCTTATCGTCAATGGTTCTTACCTTTTTCTGGTATCGACATGCTGTGTAACGTAATGCACGTCTAAGTCATTATAATATTTTATTAATGAGTAGAGTTATTATGAATATTGATACGGCAGCAGAGAAAGGACAGTCAGGACATTTCTATAATCATCAATATGTCTTTGTAGGACGTCCTAGGAGAATGTGGCTATCCCGTTATCACACAGCAAAATTTCATACACGTCTATATTGAGGAAATTCACAAAGGAAAAATTGACATCTGTTCAAATAATGATACTTGTTTTTGAATAGGTAGAAAACATTGTGGAAAAAGGAAAAAATGCTGGTTACCAGCATTTTCTCCTTTTCCCACAATGTTTTCTAAAGCCTTTTTTATCTCAGGTTCGTTAAAAGGCAGGATTGTGTGGTTAAATAAGACGCTCTGTAGACAGAAAGGGAGAGATGTGAAGACAGAGACTGAATTAAGCTCTGTGTAGGAAAAAGGTTAAGATCAAGACAGAATGTTGTGGTACCATCAAAATGAAGTGACAAGATCTGGAATGAGAGGGCAATTAGTTTTAGTAATTAGGAAGACATTTATTAAAGTAACTGTTTCCACATTTGAGTATCATGTTTGAGTAGTTTAGCAATTAATAAACACGTGGAAGAGAAGATTCGTGTATATGTTACATTTGATGAACTAAAATCCACAATGCGATCGAGACATTAGACATATCGTCGGTTTACCTTCAAAACCTCGTAACTACAGCTATTAAAACAAGCTATAGTTTCGAGGTTTTGAAGGTAAACCGACGATATAATGTTACAGCTGAAATAGAAAATTCTGCTTCCCTTCCTGCAAATATCACAGAGTATAAAATCTGGTGAAGAAAAGTATTGTGTGTATATATGTTTGTATGGTCATTAATTTCGTTTTTAACATTATTTCAGATGTTTTGAATAAATGGAATAGATAGTTTCGGTTATTTAAAAAAAAAAAAGAAACAAACAAAGTTGGGTAATTTCTGCAATTATTTCAGGCTAGAAAGTATGATATTAATACAACCACACAATTTCAAAATAAGGTGTGAGAGGTGCGGCAAAATAGAGTCTAGCGTATGCTCTGTATGCCGTATGAGAAAGAAGGACTGACAGAGAGACAGACAGAGCGACAGACAGAGGAACAGAAGGACAGACAGAGCGAGAGAGAGACAGGCAGACAGATAGACAAGATCAAGACCATATGTAATGAACTGAACCCTTTCCCAAACAATCCCTGGTTTTTACGGGTCTGGAATGGTAGCTTTTTGAAAACATTGTGGGAAAAGGAGAAAATGCTGGTAACCAGCATTTTCTCCTTTTCCCACAATGTTTTTTACCCTATCATAGAATGAAATCATCTTTTCAGCAAGAGTTGAATTGTTATCTGCAAATGCTTTCAATTTGGTCTAGTCCAAAAGTTTGTAGTTTGGGAAAGAGTTAAGTGCTGTTCGACCTTGTTAAGTATGCACGGCGCATTATTTACGAGCATCAGCCAACTGTATATATCTTAACCCATTACCACACAATCCCTACTTTTGACGTCCCTGAGAAAGAAGCCTTTAGAAAACATTGTGGGAAAAGGAGAAAATGCTGGTAGCCAGCATTTTCTCCTTTTCGCACAATATTTTCGATCCTTCTCAAAACAAATTTCAAATTTTCAATCACTTTTATAATGTCGTCTGCAAATGCTTTCAATTTGGACAAGTCTGTAATATTGTCGTTTGGTAATGAGTTAACGAGGCGTATGTATAACTCTCACTCGATAAAACGTTCATCACCAGTTAATGTAATTGCTTACTATTTTTTCTTGTCGTACTATTTTTTCTTGTTTTACTGTTTTTCGTATTTCGAAATAAGTTTTAAATTAACGTACCGTGACGAAATGATTCATATAAACATGATCAAGTAGGGTTTGTAAAATATTAAGTCGCAGAATATTATTTTAAACTTGACAAACACAAACAACAATATTAACCTGAATTGAAAGGTTTATTACGTGAGAGCTATAACATAGGGTTAACCCTCGTTAATACGAAAACGACACGGAGAAACACACAACCCCACTGCTCCAACCATCATATTTTTCTATGTTGTAAGCCATGTATCCTTCTCAACAATCATAAGTGTCATACTGACGCTTTACCAGCTCACAAAATGTTTGGCTTGTCTAAATTGAAAACATTCGCAAACGAAGAACTAAGTATGTCTTAAATGATTTTTTTTTTGTTTGGTCTTTGGCTTTGGAAGGGTAGAAAATAGAGTAGAAAACATCGTTTGAAAAAGGAGAAAATGCTGATTACCAGCATTTTCTCCTTTTCCCACGATGTTTTTAGATACTGTCTTCCTCAAGGTCGGTAAAACGGAGGTTTTGTGAGTAAAGGGTTGATATATACAAGGAGGTGTAAATCGTGAGATGAATAGACAACATGCATTAACCCCCCGGCTCTTTGTTTTAATGATGTATAAAACTATTCGATTACATAAAAAGATTCTTTTGTGAATTTCAATGAGAAAATTTACTTCAGTTTTTGACATCAATCAACGTTGCAAGTACTCATCAAGAATATTTCAAATGAAAACCTAAACACTTTAGCTTTTGCGAGAAAAAAGTGTTTCTGAGATTTGAATCAGGGTCCATTTAGTTTAGCCAATCAGAAGTTCTGTTACTTTCACAGTCAGCAAATCTTCAAGAATAAGACCAAGAAACGTTCTCAACAATTGGTGGTGAATAAAGACCCGTGGTCGCCTTCCTCAACATCTGGAAGCGGATGTGGTCATTTTGGGAAAAAATGACATTTCTCTTTCTTTGATGCTCATTGCTAGAATCTCTCAACTGTCCCATTTAGTATCGGTGGGTGCACATACAATATTGGACTACATGTTTTCTTTAATATGATCTTGGTATAAACCGTCCGATGAGGCAAGGAAAAAAACATCCTTGAGACTTGGTAATCTACCGCCGAATCCATAATCTCCTAGGATGTGTGTTAGAAACAATATAACCGTTAATAAGAAGAACACGAGAAGGAGACAGGTGTGTGGTGAAAACGTTGTGATAAAAGTAACAATGACCCATACTATATACATGACCCACACTCTGAGAAATGGGCGCTTCTGCAGAAACGTATCGATTCATGTCAGCCTGCGCAGTCCGATCAGGCAGACATGAGTCGAAAATTTTTGCTTAACGTGAATTTTCTATATATCAAAGTACCATACTATATACATTGATACATTGATAAAAGTAACAATGACCCATACTATATACATGACCCACACTCTGAGAAATGGGCGCTTCTGCAGAAACGTATCGATTCATGTCAGCCTGCGCAGTCCGATCAGGCAGACATGAGTCGAAAATTTTTGCTTAACGTGAATTTTCTATATATCAAAGTACCATACTACCTCTAGTTAGGATTGTTTGTTAGACAAAATAAGTTTGATGGACTCATGATGGCTTGGTAAGTATGATGGATTACAGTGATGCATGAAACTCCCTTTTGTAGGAGCACTGTTCATGTATAGGGTGTCCAAAGAGTTGTGCACAATCCTAAAAACCTGTTTCTCCACGCTCTCTTGACGAATTGAGGCATGCAAACACAACTGAGTGTTACGACATCTCACCGGATACCCTATGGGATGTTCAAAACAGCTTTTTGCTGTGAGTACAGCGTTGTATTACTGAAAATGGAGCTAAAATTTGAGCATCTGTGACAATGAATGTGCTTTTGAACAGGATGATGCACGACTTTTTGGACACCCTGTATACATTGTATTTACTATTTCCACCATGCAGCATCCCCTCGATTTGAAAGGTTTGTTTTACACATACAAAAGTAAAACAAAACCCTGACCTGACATGAGAACTTTAATCTTCTACACTTAACCCTTAGGCTGCTAAGCGAGATCCACTGACCTTTTGCAGACAGTGTAGATCAAGATCAGACTGCACAGAACGTGCAGTCTGATCTTGGATCCACTCTGTCCGATTAGGAGATATAGTTCCTCAAAACATAACAATAGCAATAATTGAGCTTTTGCCATCGAATTGAACATTTTGTTTTAGTTATTTAGCAGGATAAGAGTTAACAGGAAATGTTTAGACTCTGTTTTCGCAAACTTTGCGGTGATCAATTGTGTTATAATTAAGTATTTTATGATGGGAAAGGTCTTAAGGATGTGACAGATTGACTGGTTTCGGTCACAAATAATTGTCACGGCCACTACCATAAACAGTCTTAACTATTTATAAATAGTCGGGCTCTCCCTTATCTTTGTTCGGCGTACCTATTTAAGCCTAAAAAGTAGAGCTAAATTTTGATATGTATATATCCCATGAGTGGCCATCTATAATCACTAATAGTCTTTCGGATGAGACGTTAAACCAAGGTATGACATGACGTTGCTATACACCGCGCACGTAAAAGAACCGAGCGATGGGTTTCGTCCTGTATATTGCTCTTTCTCACTGTAAGAGAACTAACAGTCTTCATGGGACGACGCCTATGAGGGCAACCGATGGCGGCGATAAATAATCTCAAATTCAGTTAATCACTTCTTGAAATCAAAGTCTAAAATAAACAAGTTGGCTTCTTTAAAAAAGAAGCCAGGAGAGGTCAGCAGCAATGTTTTCAAATAGTTTATTGGCTTTTAATTTCAATACATTTTGGTACATGTAAACAAACAAGTAAAAAAAGCCGCCGCTTAGAACCCTCATAATTATGCTTTACATTACGGTCATTTGGCCTTCTTGTCGCTTCTTGTCGCTTTTTCAAGTTGCATGATCTTGTCCAGCAGTCTTCTTTCTCTTTTTTAACGAAATTCTTTTTTTCCTTTCTGCTGCTTAGATTTACTTGGTTATTGAAAAATTACAATTATCCGAGGGGTCATTTGTTTTTTATGACATTGAAAACACTTTCTCCTTTTACCAGAGTATTTTTGGAAAAGTATTCTGCTGTTCTGAGCAGATTAACCGACTTCTGGTTGTAATTTATTTATTCAGTTACGTATTTCTTTTAAGGTATTAACCTTTTACCACAAGATCCCAAATTCTGATGACAAACATTGTAGAAAAAGGAAAAAGAAATGCTGGTAACTCCACAGTGTTTTTACGCTTTCGAACACAAGTTCTATCATTTGACCCACATTGAATCATCTTCGCAAACCAAGGATACTAAATTGGTTGTTTGCAAATGCTTTGGATTTTGTCATGTCCACAATTCTGTCATTTATAGAAGAATCAAACTTTAAAATGAGTGTCTCTTTTGTAACGCATGTCGGATAGGTCGTATTGGGTTTAGTGGTATAAAGTGTGAATAATCTGTTTATTTTCCACAATGACATTTTACCTTGTTGAAAACAGCCGCCGTCCTTTCATTACGATTGTGTATTGTTCACATCTTGCCGAAATGTCACGCTAACCTCTTGACCTCCATTTTTATGCGCTATTTTCTTTGTTATATCTGAAATGTGAGCGGTCACGAAATGAAGTGAAAAATAATCCATCAATAAAAAACACCTACGTGGAGAAATTGACCGCCCTATTCGCCCGACTGTTTACGAAGAAACCGTCGAGCTATCGTCATTGTCATAGCATCGTCTGCGTCTTCCGTTCCGTCCCGTTGTCGTCTGCGTCGTGCAATAACTAAATGACTTTTTATATCTCTGTCATTACTGAAGATATTCATTTTAAGCTCGGACCAGTCGTTTACTATCTACATAGGAATATATACAGCAAAGACCAAGATTTAGCCATGCTGTGTGAAAAAGAAGCTTCATGCATATGCGAAAAGTATCGTCCAGGTCGGCCTGGGCAGTCCGCGCAGGCTGACCTGGGCAGAAACTTTTCACCATAGGGTACTGTTATGTATTGCAAATGACAAGTCTACCTCATGATACAGTGGGTTATTTAAAGAAAATGGCAATAATCATGTGATGACTTGCCTGCACACGTATTTTATTTCACGAAGATACATTAAGCCCCTCCCCCGTTTTTTCCCAGAAAATGGCTCTTTAATATTTTTGATACGGTTATGAACCTTTTTAACTTAGAAGATATTGTAAACTTGGACTGCTTTTTTATATACAATCAAAAGAGAATCCATACGACAGGGGCAGGTAACCATCCTAATATTTATTGACAGAGTTATACGCCTTTTTCGGCTTAAAATAAAATTCTCACCAATCACAACTGAAGTCGAGTATTGGTACCTGTATGCGGTACTCTTGGGGTTTCTTTTTGTGTCGAAGTTGTCCGTCTCGGTGTTTTAATTATATATAGTATTTTAATAAATAATCTTCTTTCTATCACAGTTTATCGTTCAATAAACCACAGTTGCGAGTTATGGGTCACAATAAATAGTATTTCAATTCCAAATAAATATCAGTGGCGCTCTAGTAAAAGGGGTGGGGGTTAATGCATTTTTATGATGCAGTATACCAAACAAGACACAAACAAAAAACTATGGATCCATCAAATCTGATATCTCCAAGAAATGATAGAATTGTGAAGCAGATTGTCCTTGGACTAGAAGTAAATTCACAAATAGCAAATATTATTGTAGTTTCAACTCATATCAGCCTTCACTGTCTGAGCTGGCTGACACGAGTCGATACGTTTGTAATTGCATTTATAAAAAAAAAAAAAACCCATTTTCACACAGCATAGGTCGTATTAACCCTTTCCCAAACAATCCCTGGTTTTTACGGGTCTGGAATAGTAGCCTTTTGAAAACATTGTGGGAAAAGGAGAAAATGCTGGTAACCAGCATTTTCTCCTTTTCCCACAATGTTTTCTATCCTATCATAGAGAGAAATCATCTTTTCAGCAAGAGTTGAATTGTCGTCTGCAAATGCTTTCAATTTGGTCTAGTCCAAAAGTTTGTCATTTGGGAAAGGGTTAACCCGACCATAATCAATGGCTGAAAAAGATCTTCTCATACATAAAAAGTATTTCTTATCTTACAAGCTTGACTTAACAAACAGATGGCATAGGTTCTAGATCAGACTTACGTTTTGTACATAGCCTGATCTTTATTTATGAAGTACGCAACAATCCCCGTCTTCGCTTTTGAGGTTGAAAGGGTAAAGTCTGTGATTGTAGCACAAAGTTGCGTAATAGCAACGGGCCAATACGAATAATTTGATATCTTAATCCGTTTTTAAGTCGATTTTTAGGACTTCATTCAGGCTAAATCGGCTTAGCTATATAAGCAATTCTAGACTGATATAGATAATCGAAAGAAACAAAGAAAGCCGCAATGAATCTATAACGAAAATGTTACCGCTTAGACTGCACAGAACCTGCAGTCTGATCTTCGATCTACACTGTCCGATAAG
Organism: Tridacna crocea; assembly: GCA_943736015.1. Taxonomy (NCBI): domain Eukaryota; kingdom Metazoa; phylum Mollusca; class Bivalvia; order Cardiida; family Cardiidae; genus Tridacna; species Tridacna crocea. The sequence goes on along the minus strand of OX031063.1, from coordinate 33,299,596 downwards.
GCGAAATATTTCTCCCAAAATGCCTTTAAATAGAGAAAAGCAAAAAATAGAGAAAAAAAATCGTTCTTTTACTATCCGCTGGAAAATTTCATGTTTAGTTATACATCAGGATAGGGGTAAACAGTATTGCAAAATTTTGAAACTTAATCGTGCAAAAAAATATCGTCTGTGTACTTCCAAAACCTCGTACCTACAGCTTGTAACAAGCTGTAGTTACGAGGTTTTGGAAGTACACCGACGATATAATCGCGGAGGATACGATAGGTAATTTTCATAAAATGCATTCTACAAAAGGATTTTTTTTTCTACATTTTGCAATAAAGCGAAGATTTCACAACAGATTATAAGATGTCTCCTGTGCAAGCTTACTTCAACCCACCCAAATTTTATGATGTAATGACGATGCAAATCATCTGTAGATATTTGAGTGTCTTTCAATGGTTTTATATTACGAAAGTGAATTTTGGATTTTTTTTTCAGAACGACGATTGAAATAGATGTCTGAATTTTTACGACCATAAATAATTTTTGATTCGGAAAAATTTTGCTTGTAGTTAACCCAGACGCTTCCTAGGAATGCTAAGTAAGCTTTAAAAGGCAACGTAGATTCAGATCAGACTGTAGCTGCACGATCTGTGCAGTCTAGTGTTGCTTGGCAGATTATTAATGGTCAAATGATAAACATTTTCATTCTTACAGTAAACAAGGGGGCCCAGATGGCCCTGGATCACTCACCTGAATTTCTAAGAGCCATAGCCAATTTTTTGGCAAACGCGCAGCGAATAGCGCCCTTACTACTAAGGATTAATATTTACCGATGTGGTCAAACTTCATAGATTGTTTTTTCAAATGTAGGGAGTTATTTATCATCTTATATGGCTTACAAAACGCCAAAAGGTACGTTTGCGTAAAGTGTTTTCTCGGATCAGCCTGCACAGTACGCTCAGGCTAATCCGAGACGGCACTTAACGACTACATTTGATTTTGTGCTATGGTAGAATTGCGCAAAATAGAGAATCACATACATGCGAAAAGTGTCGTTTTGGATTAGCCTACGCGGTCTGCAAGGCTGATCCAATACGATACTTTACGCAAATATCCGAAAGTCCTATTTCGCGTGTTTCAGGCCTTATAAGAATCCGCGTTTTTGGTAATATATGGCATCAATCAAACGGAGAATATGTTATTGAAGGAAACCAATGACGATAGTTTTTTTTAAAGAATCGAGCAGAACATAATTTTAGAGACGTATATAAATAGTAAATAACCCCTTTTTGCATTGCTGTATGTGCTTACTTTTTTGTCATATGGTAGTAGCGTCAATTAATTAAAAGTTGCCGCTGGAAAGAAATATGACATGTTTGTTTTGCGGGCCTATTTGCGGGCCTGTTTATGACAAAAATACACAAAAATGCACAAGAGTTTCTACCGTTTTTCAGTGACCCACGGCGCTTTGGTTATACCTTATGATTGGGAAGATTCCTTTTCTTACACCAACAGATAAATCAGTATATTTTCATGCCTCACCCTAAAACCTTTTATTGTACGAGTAACAGTTTACATATATTATCAGACAGATTATTTTAGCAGCAAATATGTGTTTGATTATAATGATGTAAACTTTGCAAAGATTAATGTAATAAAATAGGTAACTTTTTAACAATATGCAAAACAGTAATTAAGAAGCAGCAATGACTGGTTATGTTACGTTTTATTATACTCGTAGATATGTCCTAATCATAATGAAGCCTTTTTGTTCTTTACAATCACTACTATCTGTTTTGTGTGATAACCTCTTCTCTTCTTGATATTATTTGATATTATTGGCGTATCATCTGATTGAACTCCGGGAGAGGAACTATATAAGCAACATGCTTTCGTTCCGATCCTTTTCACATTTATTTCTTGTATTGTGTATGTAAATTACAGAGTATATTGAATAAATATCTTGGATCTGCAGTCTGTGTTATGGCGATATCTTTCTCTAAGAATACCTTTGAAATGTCAAGGATTTGATTTTTATTATTGGCTCGAGAGTTAAATTTAACTTATTTAACAGGACAAGGATTAATATTAATTTCACAGTGCCTTCTACGTCGTCTTTCTTCTCTTTTAAAAAGAATCTTTTTTGTTAAAAAAGTATGACAAAAGATCTCTTTTTTTTTTCGCGAGCTGTTAAAAGACGGTGTAATCTGACTTCAAATATACCAGTATAATTTTCATTTTAATATTGTTTGAACTTTACAAAAAAGGGTCAGTAAAAGACGGTTACAATTTCTTATCGGTATATTTGAGAAACAAACACATTATTTTCACATAAAAATCCAAATTATAGCTATTAAATTCCCTTTCCTTACTGTTTTTTCCCAATTGAAAGCCTAAGATTAGTCAAAGTAAATCCACAGTTCAATCATACATACAACATATAAAAAAGATTTCAGTTAGATTTTTACCTGTAACTAAGTACCAGGTGACAACAGTTTAGACTGATCATCATTGAAATCCTTTCCAAAAGACAAATTTGACGTGACTAACAAAATGCTAACCTTTTATGAGAGGGTAGAAAACATTGTGGGAAAAGGAGAAAATGCTGGTTACCAGCATTTTCTCCTTTTCCCACAATTTTTTCAAGAGCCATATTTTCGGTGTCGTCAGCACTTGGAGTGTTGTAATAAAGGGTTTGGTTAGAAATACCGACCAACGAGGCCTTTCTGCACGGTAAAGATCAGGATCAGAATATGATATTTGATTGTCACTATTCTTTCATTTTTTTCTATTGATTTCATAGTTTCTCTTAAAGACGTTTTCAGGCATTTTCTTTTTCCGTCAACCACTCTCAAAAGACTTCAAAAAAGTATTTCAGGGCGGCACTAAAAGATATTGTCTTTGGGTAAGAGGTAAAACTTTCAACGTGCTGTATGCGCTAAATTAACTGTAGACAAAAACCTGTAAACTCTGTACAAATAATTTATATAAAAAGCTCTCCTGGTGCACAATGCATTCTACGATAATAATCTAAGGTCGGTTTCCTACCAAGCGAACATGTTGTTCGAAATGGTATCTAGGTATTCAATACTTAATCCGCTTTTTATTTGAAAGAAAAAGACGTAACTCAATATGGTGTGCAACATGCGAAAAGAGACATTCGGACATCTGTGTAAAGTGTCGTCTCGGATCAGCCTGCGCAGTCCGCGCAGGCTAATCCGAAACGACACTTTCCGATTTTATGTGATTTTCTGTTTTACGCAAGTCTACTGTAGCACAAAATCTAATGTAGTCGTAAAGTGCCGTCTCGGATTAGCCTGCGCGGACTGCGCAGGCTAATCCGGGACGACACTTTACGCAAATGTCCGAATGCACCTTTTCGTGTGTTGCACTCCATATAGGACCGAGTAAAAAAGTTAGTGCATGTACGTGGTATTGTGGTTAGTTGTCTATAATATATAAGAATCTATCGGAAATTGCAGAGTAACGAAAAAAAAGTGATGAAAGTAACGCCTCTCAAACAGGAACCGGAAGCTGCGCAAGAATCCCTAGAAACATATCGTCGATTTACTTCCAAAACCTCGTAACTACAGCTTGTTAGAAGCTGTAGTTTCCAGGTTTTGGAAGTAAACGGACGACATGTCGGTTGAATAGCATCAAGACGATAGCGACTGGGAAACACGATGTACGATACACGGTCAAAATGTCGCCTTAGCGCGATGCATTTCTCTATCGCAGACAACATAAACCGAAATCATACCCCACAAAAGATGCAGTCTGATCTTAAATTAACACTGTCCGAAATGATGAGATATTTCCGCCCGAAAAGATCCTTGAAATGTCAACAATCCGGCCTCTAACTGTTAACTTGAGACATTTAATAATGTAGACGTGTGCAGATAAATTTTGTAATAACTGAAAGGGTCAGCATATATACTACTGAAAAAGATCAACATAATAATGAAAGAGTGTGCAGCTATGGCAAAGTGTCTGGCGAAGATAGGTTGTATAAACAATGTCGCAGTTTTACCACGAAACCTATTTCCAAACGGCAAATGTTTGACTCTTTGAAAACGAAAACACCAGCAGACGACAAAGTTGAAATTGATATGGACGCCTCGTGCGTCAGTAAAGATCGTATAATTTCTGCGTGACTTAACAATTGTAATTTAGTAAGATTAATTTAAAAATGCACTTATTCTCCAATGATTTTGTAATTCTTTAGAAAACCAAAATAGATTGCACGATCTTTAAGCATGATCTTTTGTTGCGTTCTCTGAATTGTTATTTTTAACCGAATGGCAACCTGATAGCATTTGCAAACGACAAATAAATAGTGGCTAAACCGTCAAGATTTGTTTCTAAACGAAAACATTGAAGGTAAAAAATAATGATTACCACCAAATTTTCCATTCTCCCACAGTGTTGTAGTATTGCAAAATGCTTCTTCCCAAAAGATCATGAAAAGAGGGGTTGCCTCTAGAAAGGTTTAACTCCAAGGCCTCGAGCCTTTGCTAATGATGGTTGTGTTTAACCCTTTACCAAACAATCCCTGGTTTTTACGACTCTGAGAAAGAAGCCTTTGGAAAACATTGTAGGAAAAAGAAAAAATGCTGGTAACCAGCATTTTCTCCTTTTCCCACAATGTTTTCTACCCTGCTGGAAACAAAATTTGCCTGATCCGTACCTACCCTGTTTGAAAATTTACTCATAATGTCCGTCGCAAGGAACGGATTTATATTGTAGGTAAATTCATCAAAATTTAAAAGCTATTTGGGTCAAACATCTTGAAGTCTATTAACATTACAGCTATTCAATATTCGAAACGCAATAAGAATAAAGGGAGAAATTTCAATACCTTATTTACATTTCAACTCTTACACAGAATAAAAATTGAAAAAAAAAGTATTTTAAGCGGACTAAATTTCATCACACGTTGGAGTTCCATGGATGCTTTTACTTGAATATACCAAGTTTAGAAACAATGAAGATCAGTGACCAGACTGCACATTCTGCGCAGTCTTGTCTAGATACGCTGTCTGCATTAACATCCATTTTTGCCCTCGGCAAGCAAAGAGTCAAAGTTCACGTTTGACCTGAATTCGATATTTTAAAGAGGTTAAACGGCCAAAATTTTGGTGAGAATATACGCTTTTAATAGGACTTTAATGAGAGATATCCCGGAGCTCAAATCGCAACTTCCCAGTGTGCGTTCACTGTAAAACGATAACATGAAGTTGGCAATATCAAACCTTTTCAATGCCCTAGGCAAGAAGACGGGCTGTTACGGATGGCAAAGACCAAAGACCAGACTGCACAGAACGTGCCGTCTGATCTTGAATCTATACTGTCCGCTTGTTTTGTTAGAGAATATTCTTAGTCTTAATCTCCAAGATTTTCTAAATTTGTAAGCAACATAACTTCTGATTGGCTAAACCGAATGGTTCAGCCAATCAGAAGTTGTGTTACTTTCAAATAAAGTCTATAATATAAAATTCTTTGATGGGTTTTGTGTGTTTATATAGTTTATGTAGTTGGCTTTGATTGAGTAAGGTCTTCGCCGAAGTGAATTCATACTTAACATACTTTATTGAAAGGCATTCTTTGCATTTGGACTGTTCCATTTAAAAATAAATAACGAGAGTTGATATACTTAATTATTTAAAGATATATAGCAAAAAATATCAATACTGATATAGGTTTAAGAAGCCGACCTACAAGTCCAAATTGGATATGGGTCTACAAGTAAACCGCAAACAACATACCGGCTTGTTGTTGACAAAACGTTTTTACATCAAATAAAAAGCGTTGACCGCAAAGGAAAGGTCATGTCTGTTCATGTATGTCAGAAAAGATTCAATACTTTAATTAAACTTAACCCTTTGAGCGCCTTTTCATAACTGTTGTTGGCTGTGTGGCTAGTGTAGATCAAGATTATACTTCAAAGAAGCTGTAGTCTGATCTCCGATCTACACTTACAGTTTTCCCAAGATAGTCCGCACAAAATTTAACGTTGAAATCAAAGTTGTTTGGATTTCATTTATAGACTGAGAGCGACCCTTTCGGGTTTTTGTTTTTTTGCGGCGCTATAAGTGTGAATCAAAACCGGTTTTCTGAAAAAGGAGAAATGTGAACTTTGTCCCCAGCGACAATCCACCCCTTTAATGTTTGGGTTAAATCTTTTCCAAACGACAAATTGTTTGACTTGCCTAAATTGAAAGTTTGCAAACGGCAGATTAAATATTGCTAAAAAGGAGAGATTTGCCTTTGATAGAATAGAAAACATGACGAGAAAACAAAAAAATGCTGGTAACCAGCATTTTCTTCTTTTCCAACAATGTTTTCTGCGGCCCTTTTCCCCAGGGTCGTTGTGCTGGAGATTATGAAGTAATGGGTTAACTTTATGTGATTTGAAGGACTGTGCAGATTAACTCGGGGGACCAAGATTGGGGCTTTTCAAGTCGCTGTGACTTGCAGATTCGTTTTTTGACAGTTGCAACACCTGTATAATCGCCTAAACCCCATCTGAGCCAAGGACATTAGATCTTGTGCTACAGTAGACTCTAGATTTACATAAGAATGGAATGTGCTGTCTCGGATCAGCCTGCGCGGACCGCGCAGGCTGATCCCAGACGACACTTTATGCAAATGTCCGAACGCCCCTTTTTGCGTGTTGCAGGCCATGAGTCCATCAAATCCGTATTTTCTAAAAATCTACCTACTCATGTGGTAGAAAGGTCCTTCAACATGCAGATTTTTCCCCACATAGCAAAAGGAATCGACCCAGGTCGACCTGGGTTGATGATTCTTTTTTCAGATTTATTATAACTCCTTTTCACGCAGCATAGCGGAAATAATTTTAACATCTATACCACTCATCAAGCTTTATATGGCAATGCCCGAGTCAAGAAATCAAACACTAACCCATCAAACTCCCTTATTAACCTAACAGACAATTTCACTGTAGTAAAAGTACCGTACTAAATTGCAATTTCACTTCCGCTGCCTACGTAGTGTTTCAACAAGGCAGACAATGTCTATCAGACTGGACGTTTTATCATACTGCAAAAAAAAACTTCTCGTGATCTGATTGGAAAATTCGCCTTGAACATTATTAGTTGTACGGTCAGGTGGCAGGGGACTTAGAAACTTGTTCACGGCTGTGGTTAATCATGTCGCCCCGAGCCGAAGGCGAGGTGGCGACATGATTCACCACAGCCGTGAACAAGTTTCCAAGTCCCCTGCCACCTGACCGTACAACGGATTCATTATATTGCAAACTTTTACCCCTTCAAAGCGCGCCTTCGGCTCGGAGCGACATGATTAACCACAGCCGTGAACAAGTTTCCAAGTCCCCTGCCACCTGACCGTACAACGAATTTATTATATTGCAAAGTTTTACCCCTTCAAAGCGCGTTAAGCGAAATTTTCCCGTTTTATAATTTCACGAATCGAGTATGCTGAAGAAACAGAAATTCCCTTCTGTGAGCCCCAATTCACTGAAAACTGACGTCACTGGAAACTGACGTCACTAAAACGTGCAGTTTGGTGCATAAATGTGCAGTCTGGTAATCGACCGACGCCGCAATTTTGGATGTTGTGTTGCACGCGAAGTGATGTTTACGGGGCACTCTAAAAGGAAACTGGTTTTAAGTGGTTTTTGCCAGGGAACATGATATTATGTTCCCGGCATGTTAACCAATCAGATCACGAGAAATTTCTTTGCAGTATAATAAATATATCATGTCTACTGGCAAAACCAATGTAAAAACAGTTTCCCTTTTAGGACTCGACTATAAACACAGCATCCAAAGTGGCGGCGTCGATCAAGATTAACAACAAGATATAGAGGATATTTGTGTTTTTTTTGGGAAAAGATCGAAATTTATTTCATCGTGTGGACACCATCGGTAATATTTTCACAAGTGGAGCAGCCACGGGTGAAAATATTACCGATGGTGTTCACGGGATGAAATAAATTTCAGTCTTTCACTAAAAAAAAAAAAAATTCTATTTATTTCATGCTTTTAACCCTTTCTGGGAGGAGCTTATCAAAATCCATTACAGTTCTTTTCCATTATTCCGCGTGGCGTGCCCCTCCCGCATAGCAACGCATTACAATATTACGTCAAGCGCGAGAAATGTAAATGACGTCATATTTCCCATCTGGTTGTGAGGCACGTGAAATTAACCTAGGCAACAAGAACATGAAAATAGGTATTTTCACTGGTGGTATACCGGTGTAAGATCGAAAAATATTTTCACTGCTATTTCCCGATATCCTACCGGAAAGCATGAAATAATATGCGCCAAGCTGCACGTTTTTAGTCTACTACCAATGTTTCTGTTACGTCAGTGACGTCAGTTTTCATAGAACTGGGGAACTCAGAAAGGAAATTCATTTTCGTCCGCAAACTCATTTTTTTTAAATAAACAAATTCGCTTAACAAACGTTGGAATGGTAATACTTTGCTGTATTATAAATTCGTTGTATGGTTAGGTGGCAGGGGACTTGGAAACTTGTTCACGGATGTGGTTAATCGTGTCGCGCTGAGCCGAAGACAGACTGTTCACAGCTGTGGTGAATCATGTCGCCCCGAGCCTTGGGCTCGGGTCTACACGATTCATTACAGACGTGAACAAGTTTCCCAGTCTCCTGCCACCTGACCGTACAACTAGTATTGTAGAGTCTGGTCTTTATCTACCCTGGCTGCAGAAGCAACTGCAGTTGTGGTTTAGCTTGAATATTAGATTTACGCAACACAAATATATTTTCTTTCAAATGAAATTCAAACAAATGACTGGCGTTAAGCGTTTGGATGAATTTTTTTAAATATATATTACGGGTTTTTTAGGGTAACCCCCAAAAGCGATTTGTATTGCGGAAGTACTCGCCACAAATTTAAAAAAAAAAAGATATTTCTATTTAAAACCTTTTCACACGATCCACCGATTTAACGGTTCGAAAGAAGATGCCTTTTGCGAAAAGGATCTTTGATGAAAAAGGAGAAAATGCTTGTGTTTATTGGCAGTTTCTTGGGCAAAACAATTCAGATTCATCATATTGTTTTGATGAAACCGAAGGCATACATGTGCATGTGAGCTGTCAACGTGGTATGAGTTAAATAGTGTTGAAAAAGAGGCGTTCGACATCAATCAATCAATCAATAAGTGCACATATCAAAGAAGTGTTACTGAATGAGATGGTAGAAAATGATAATTGTTTGGTCAAGAATGAAGCATAAACTATCTTTGTTTGTTGTCCTTGTTTTCTCTGAAACAACCACAAAAAAATATTGCATGACATGTAATGCACCGTCTTACAATGTCTTTAATTCTATTTTCAGCAACAAGTTGCCCGTGAGACATGGACAAACAAGTTAGATTTTATGCTGTCCTGTATTGGATATGCTGTGGGGCTTGGTAACGTATGGAGATTCCCCTATCTCTGTTATAGAAATGGAGGAGGTATGTCCATGTTGTATTCTCCAAGTTTTCGTCCATATAGTTTACGTTTCCTCTCAGGGATGCACATCTTTTAACGAACAATCACCAAGGCCTGTGAAAACACTGTGGGAAAAGGAGAAAATGCTGGTAGCAGCATTTTCTCCTTTTCCCACAATGTTTTCTTCTCTGTCAATGGCAGTTCCCTTTATTTGAGACACATTTAACGAGTCTTCTATAAATGCCTTCAGTCAAGAACCCCGGAAGGTCTACCACTTCATCAAAATCCCGTTTTCACTGATAGATAATGCTACTAATTAAGTTAAATAAGATCTTAAGCCCGACGATAAAAAAAAAATTAAAAAATGCTATTTTAAAGTTCTCATCTTCGGGAAAAATTCATCATACCGGACAGTTTATATACAAGGTCAGCCTGCACGATCTGATAGCCTGATCTTAATCTATATTGAGGCAAATGCAAGAGCATGAGTTTGGAGCTATTTGAGCTGACCATTGCGTATTGTTGTCAAGAAGATTGGTATTTAGATATTTTATTTATCTTTGCAGGGGCTTTCTTGGTTCCCTACGCAATCATGTTGTTAATTGCTGGGTTACCCATTTTCTTCTTTGAGTTGGCACTTGGTCAGTTTGCCTCTGAAGGTCCAGTGACAGTGTGGAAAGTGAACCCAATGTTTTATGGTAGGTAATACAAAAAGTATATGAGGCCAAACATTTGTAGGCATGGTCAACTAATTCAGTATACTTAGAAAGATGGTTCGAATTTAAAGTATTAATTAGAACATTTCACACGAGGATGAAAATTGCATTTAGTGCAAAAATGTTTCTCCTTGCATCTAATGATCGTCCGGTGCCTTTAAAAACAAATACAATTGAATGAAAATTTCACAACCATTGCTTTAAAACCTAAATTTCGCGATTTCAAAGATTTCTTCGCCGGAAAAAGGTCTTATCATCTCGAACAGTGTGGATCATGCTGTATCCCAAGTTACCAAGTTTGTAACATATGTATCCGAAGTAGACTTATATACGTTGTAGACTCGAGAAATGTTGTTTAACCCTTTACCTGATATACCAATTTTTAGGCGCTTCTATTTCAACAGCAAATAAAGATATGATGTCAAAAATATGGACAAATGAGGATAAAAATATCTGATTGTGTGAAAAACATTGTGGGAAATGGAGAAATTGCTCGTTACGAGCAATTTCTCCTTTTCCCACAATGTTTTCAAAAGCTGTCTGTTGTTGAAACGTCAAAATGAGTATGTATGGAGTAAAGGGTTACCAGCATATCTCCTAAATCGTTAGTGCACCAAACCCCTTCAAAATAGCAAATTCAATTTTTTAAGCCCCATCTAATTGTCGTATGCAAGTTCCAATTGGGCAAGTCTATTTTGGTTTAGTTTGGCAAAGGGTTATTCAAGCACATTTTAGTGTTCTGTAGATGTTTCTTTTTTAATACACGTTTGGCCGTATTTTCCATTTGTCTAACAGCATTTTCTCCCTATATCGCGGTGTTTCATAAGGCTCGTTATTCCAGATTTATTCTTACAGGGCACCAATATGTAAAGCAATGATGTTTAATTCTGTACTTTTCCAGGTATCGGCTGGGGCATGGTCACGATCAGCGGCATGGTGTCCATCTATTACAACGTTATCATCACGTATTCGATATACTACATGTTTGTGTCCTTTGTCAACCTTGATACTGACGTACCTTGGTCTGACTGCGACAATGCCTGGAACACCAAGTATTGTAGGGACGAGCCTTACCCGGATTTCGATAGCATGACCAACAATACACAGAAGATCATGGAAAAAAACAGTATGTTGATTCATTCCTGGGCCTGTATTCACCAACCATTCTTAAGAACGTTCTTTGTCTTTAATTCTCCAGAATTTTCAACATTTGTAAGTAACGCAACTTCTGATTGGCTAAACCATTCGGTTTAGCCAATCAGAAGTCGTGTTACTTACAAATAAAGAAAACCTTGGAGAATAAGACTAAGAATATGTTTAAGAATAGTTGGTGAATACGGGCCCAGGTCACACATTCCCCGTTTTTGCAAGCCCATTCGTTTTTGCAAGCCCAACGACCTTTCTACCTCATGATATAGTTAGTTACCAAAGGGATTTTATGGATCCATAATTATGTGATGACTTGCTTGGTATAAAACATCACAGAAATGCATTAAGCTCCCGTTTGCCAGGGCGTAGCTCCAATGCAGGTGGACTATTTTTGATGGGTAAGAGTACAACCTTTTAGGTTTTATATTATATTTTATGTGTCTATTTTTAGTAACGTTATGGCTAAAGAAGTGTCGTAATTTAAGCTGGGGTGGGGACCGGGGGGGGGGGGGGGGGGTTATTTACCCGTTACAGTGAATATTTTCCTCCTGCTGAAAATCTAGAACTAGTTTTTTTGCTCTACTTGAGATCACTAGTTTTAAAAGTGGCATTCGTTGACAAAATAATCAGAGGAAATATAATATATAATTCATTTCATCAGCTTGTGGTTAACATGGGGAAATATTTGCCTCAAAAGGGAAAGGTCCGCGAAAATAACTTTTTGCTTACGTCACAGAAGCCGAAGGCATAGATCTTAACCCTTTCCCAAACAGCAAATTTTGAACCAGACCTAACTGAAAGCACTTTGCAGATGACAAATTAACAGTTGCTTAATTTATGATTTTTCTATGTGATGGGGTAGAAAATATTGTGGGAAAAGGAGAAAATGCTGGATACCAGCATTTTCTTCTTTTCCCACAATGTTTTCAAAAGGCTTCTAATCCTGACCCGTAAAAACAAGGAATTCTTTGTGAAAGGGTTAAGTCAGACTGCACTATCTATGTTGTCTGGTTTGATCTAAGCCGTCCTCAAAAAGCCTCTGCACTAGCCCATGTTACTGAAAGAATCAATACATGAAAAATCATCGTCGTAAAGAACAAGACGTAAAAACAAAAAAAAAGCAATGTGCTTTCACCGCTCATGTGATGCAATAAAAGCTATAGTTTTTCATTCTCATTTCAAAGTTGTTGGAAAATCTTGTGTTTTATGGAAAAAAAACAATAAAGATATGGACCTATCAAATGACTTGTCATGTAATGCCAACATTACAGAATTTGAAGAAAGAATGCTCTAACTATTTACCAAACGACGAAATTTTAGACTGGTTCAAATTGAAAGCACTGGCAGACGACAACATATACGTAACTCAAAAACGAAAATTTGTTTCCAGCAGGGTGGAAAACAATGTTTTTAGAAGGCTCCTATCTCAGGTTCAAAGAAAGAAAGAAAAATCTGTGTTGAAATACATGTTTTTTTAGCAGATTGCTCTGTACATAAATGTGCCCTATCTCTTCCCCCAGCAAATCAGTACTTTAGCATTTTCGTCTTATTTCCTGTTACAGAGATGTATGAAACTTCCTGCGTCGACAGAATCATGACAAACATTACACAGGCCAACCCTCTTCTTGCGACTATTTATCATCTGGACTTCAAAGTTTTTGACACAAATTTTACCGAATGTAAAATGAAGCTGGTTTCACCCAGTGAGGAATATTGGAGGTAAGTAAGAGATTGGCTACCTCCCCTCATACAGCTATAATCATATATTATCACATAACCGCCATGCTTTTCAATGTAAGACAGCCATTTCGAATGTTCTTGTCATACACACGCTTGAGATTAGAAAATAGTGCCTTGTTTGGTGAACGCGCTGTAATTATAGTAAACACACAAATCTTGCTATTTCAAAGGTACTTTTTGGAGAACAATATCTACTTATCGGACAAGCCAGACCCAAGATCAGACTGCACGTTATGCGCAGGCTGATCTTAATCTACATTGCCCGCAAAAGGTCGCTGGATCGCGCTTAGTAGCCTAAGGATTAACGCGAGATATTCTTTGCTTAGTGTTGAAAACGAAGGTGATCGTTATGGCATAGGGACGGCAACCCAAGAAAAAAATATAGTAAAGTGCTGTAAGAGTTATTCCCCTTTATTGATATGCGGGTTCTTTCTCATGCGTTTTTTTTCGCAGACTTTTGATGGTAAATCTGAAATACAATATGAAATGAAAAATGAACCAATCAAGAATATACGTTGTTTAAGTCTCATCTTCAACGTCAACTAATTTATTAAGTTCTTGTTCATATGACAAACTTATTTGAATTTGCAAAGATCAGACTGACACAGAATGTATACGTGTGTCTCATGATAAATGTTTCTTTGTTAGGAAAGAAAACAATAATGGAATAGGTGAAACAGTTTGTAACAAGCCATTTTCTCCTTTTCCAACAACTTTAAAAAACTTGCTTTTTTTCCTCATGGCCGTTATATGTTAAATCACGGGATTGTTCGGTAAAGGCATAAAATTTCCTGTCTTTGCAGCCGATTTGTCTTACGATTACATGAGTCTGACAGTATGGATGAGATTGGTGGAATAAGCTTGAAGAATGTTATCTGTCTGTTGTTCGCCTGGGTTCTCATCTTCTTCTGTCTGATGAAGGGCATCAAATCGTCAGGAAAGGTATGTCTTTTCTCCTTGTCGATATGTTTCATATTGAACTTGCGACACGCGAAAATGTGCATTCTCCTTGTTGAGATATTTCATATGAGGCTTGCGAAACGTGAAAATATGCATTCAGACATTTGTGTAAAGTGTCGTCTCGGATCAGCCTGCGCAGTCCGCGCAGGCTAATCCGAGACAGCACTTTACGACTATATTAGACTTTGTACTACAGTAGACTTGCGCAAAACAAATAGAAAATTACATTAAAACGGAAAGTGTCGTTTCGGATCAGTCTGGGCGGACTGCGCGTGCTGATCCTAATTCACACTTTACGCAAATGTTCGAATGCCCCTTTTTGCGTGATGCAGGTCATTATCTGAGAACACAAGTCTTTGTTTCCGTTAGTATTGACACCACTTTTAACAATATCTAGTATTTCAGACATAACTATTAAGAACCTTATGCCATTTATTCGTGACTGTCCGAAGTCTCCCAAATGTTAAGCTTTGGCTGCAAAGTATCTTGTTCGAATACGCTCCCCTGGTGATAAGAACTGCAAATGAAAATCATACCGGTCGAATGTTAAAAGGTCGAGTTCAGCAGAACCATTGAGGACTAAGAGACAACTGACTGACTGACTGACTGACTGACTGACCGACCGACCGACCCACCGACCGACCGACTGAAAAAATACTTAAGTCATAACACGGCTACAACTAAGTTGTTCATGTCACTTTAGGTTTACCAGTATTTGGCAAGACTGATGAGCCCTGTTCGTTTATTTTTCTCACGAAACGCCCTATGACTCAATTAGATATAGAATTCTAGACCACTTGATCCAACACTGTCACCACTAGGATGATAGTAATGATGTGCATGACAATAATGGTGATAATGATCGTGGTGTTCCCATCTCTGGCTCATTTTTTTTAAATACATTATTCTGTAACCATTTTACTTCTCAGGTGGTCTACTTCACTGCTACCTTTCCCTACCTCATTCTGATTATCCTGTTGATCAGGGGTCTAACGTTGCCGGGATATGAAGAGGGAATCAAATTTTACATCATTCCGGAGTGGGACAAACTTCTAAATGCAAAGGTGAGGATAAAATGAAACTTCACGTAATTACCTCTAGTTTAAGGTTTTACCAAAAACTCACACATCTCAACGACCCTGAGAAATTAGGCCTAGAAAATGTCGGAATAGGAGAAAATGCTAGTAACAACCATTTCTTCTTCACCAATGATGCTTTCTAGCTAATAATTATGAGTCGTACTCTGTGAAAAGGGGGCTTAATGCATCTCCGTGAACCATGGTCCAAAGCCAACCATCATATAACTATGAATCCATTGTAGCCGCTTTTTTACACCCCACTTAATTTTGAGATATATTGATCCTTGGGACATACAGAAAATTGCCCAGTAGCGAAAATTTTCTTCCCAGGGCCTGTATTCACCAACCATTCTCAAGACCATTCTTAGTCTCATTCCTCAAAATTTTTTCATTGTGAAAGTAACTGAACTTCTGATTGGCTAAACCAAATGGTTTAGCTAATCAGAAGTTCTGTTACTTTCACAGTCAGGAAATCTTGAAGAATAAGACCAAGAACGTTCTTAAGAATGGTTGGTGAATACGGGCCCTGGTCACCCTGCGCGTACTGCGCAGGGTGACCTGGGTCGATACTTTTCGCAGATGCAATAAGAACCCTTTTCACAGAGCATATCTCATATATCAATGTACAAGTAATGTTGTAACCTAAGTTAAGGTACAAATTTGTTGACATAAATGGCCTGTAGAATAACCCATTCGATTCCAAGCAGTCAGTTTATATACATGCACATCATGTTAGAATTTCCAGGAAATCCACTACCAAGTAGTTAGGAGGGCTTTAGTCACGGTTATTAGGGAATGAATCTTCTGATACAAAATTGAGCGTTTAACCGGAGACCAACGCTCAATCTTAGAAAAAAAACCCAAAACTCCTCATGATTCTACTTGAATTTTATTTAAAATTAATAATAACAAATGTCCTTTTCAATTTTATGTAATGTTTGGCAGTAACCGGGCGTGACTCCTTGAGTAAAATAATTGACAATAAATTCAACAGGGCCTAAGAAGAGCGGACTGTAGACCAAATTGGCTATTAGGACAAGCCCCAATAATCCTATCACTGACTTATTTTCTTAACGTAATTTAAGTCCAATTTCAAACAATTTGAAATTAATAGTGCTAGCCATATTCATTAAACATATTCAAATCACACACGAAATTGAATTATACTACACACAAACCCCGGGATTAACGGTGGCTTGATTATATAGTAATAGAAACTAGAAATACAAAGGCTAGCAAAATTACAACAACTGTACAGATGAATTTGAATTGATGTGGTTCGCTGGCCGCCCCAACTGTTCTTCCGTTCTTTGCACTTTCTACACTAAACTGGAGTCACACCAAAGTCCTATTATAACAAAAGCACAGTGTCCCTTGCAATGTAAAATTCTTTTTCATGTAGTCTTGTCCTATCCAGTGAATTTTACAGAACCAGGTATGAGCCCTGAAATTAGATTTATCCGGTGCAAGAAAATAGAAACTAACATAATGGGGGTTGGGTGTGGTGGGTTTTCCTTCTTCGTCTTCTTGAAAATAAAATGTACTTCAAGATGGTGACTTATAAATCTGACACACAGCATGAAAAATACACAAAACCCTGATTCGCCCCAAATAACCAGCGATTATTACATTACATTCATAATCGCAATTATTAGGAAATGAATCTTCTGATACAAAATTGAGCGGTTAATCGGAGAGTAAATAAACCTAATGCCAAACAACCCGAGAGGAAGAAAGCTTTTGAAACATCGCGAAAAAGGAGAAAATGCTATTAAACAGCATTTTCTCCTTTCCCACAGTGTCTTCCTTATTGTCAAAGACGAACTCCATAACTTTAGCAACACTTAATATGCCGTCTGCCAATGCCTTCAGTTTGGGCAAATTAAAAGATTCATTGTAATAAATGCGTTGTTACAGGTATGGGCCGATGCTGCCACACAGATTTTCTATTCTTTGGGACCTGGATTTGGCGGTTTACTTTGCATGGCAAGTTTCAACAACTTTAAAAACAACTGCTGGAGGTAGGTCATTTACCTTGTCAGCCGTAGTAGCCCATGGAGTATGGCGCGAGACTTGCAATCGACAAATCTCGGAATACTTTAGGGTGTGGGTTCAATTTACACGGTGTATCAATTAATTACGAATAATATTTTGGTTTTACGTAAACCTAAGTGCCGCATGACGGTTTTTTAAAACCGAGCAAGTGCAAAATCCTGTCGTTAATAAAGATGGGACTCGTCCTGTATCTTATACAATCCTCCGTAATAAAAGTAACATCCTTAAGGAGAACCGGAAATGACGACTAATAAACGCAAAAATCAATCAATCACGTGATTAGCCCACAGTTGCAAAAACCTTATAGATAAGACGACGTGCTTACAAATACGTTTTTAATCATATTGTTTTCACCAGAAATGATCATAGTTTACAATAATTATACAACTTTAAAAACTTGGGATTTAAGTCTTACTATGTAGGGTTCTTTTACTTAACTCTTTCCCAGACGACTTATATGTATCTCTACCCAAGTGTCGTTAAAACTCGGGACGATTTTGTCCTCTCATTTGCGAATATCTCGCTGAAAGGTAAAAGGAAGCTTAAAAAATCATAATAACTAATCTGTATCCATAATTATTATTTCAGAGACTCGATAATTGTGGCTTTCATCAATTGTGGAACAAGCGTGTTTGCTGGCTTTGCTATCTTCTCATTGCTCGGATTTATGGCGGGCCAAACCAATCAGGAAGTAAAAGACGTAGCGGCTGATGGTGAGAGAAAAAAAAACTTTTATTTTGTATGTCTGTCTTGCTTCTAACCTGGGCGCGTATTCACCAACCATTCTTGAGAATAGTCTTAGTCTTATTCTCCAAGGTTTTCTAAATTTGCAAATAACACAACTTCTGATTGGCTAAACCGAATGGTTTAGCCAATCAGAAGTTGTGTTACTTACAAATGTCTTGCTTCTAACCTGGTGGCTCAGCCAGTGATTATCATTATTATTGAACAGCGTTTTCCGCCGCCATCAACATGATATCAGTGCGACTGCTCACATATACATGTGTGTCCGTGGTGTCACCGGAAATAGGCCAGTACTTTGGGTTGTCCTGTTCAAAGACACTCCCATGAAAAACCCTGCTCTTCCAGTGAGGCTTGAATCCGAAGCTTTACCACTGAGTCATGCAGAACTCCAGATCAGTTGGTAACGTACAAGACTTAAAACAATGGTGTGAGTCTAACGGCTCGAATCCAAAGTTCTTTAAGTTCTATACTTTGAATTTAGTTGTTAACATGAAAGATTAGAATTCAACGTCTTACCACACTACAAAAATCAAAACTTGAAAGCATTTAGAAAATTACGGGAAAGAATTGGCTGAACTGATTGAATCTAGCTTTGAATAAGATGAAACTATTGCGGAAAAAGCTTGTACGCGTCACTTACAACAACTGAAAAATGAATATTTCGATCCCCAATACTTTCAGGTTTTGAATAACTTTACGACTTGTAATTCGGAAGAAGGTTGAGAACCTATTGTCCAACTCTTTTTCCCATTTTTTTCAGGACCTGGTCTCGCTTTCATTGCATACCCAGAGGGTCTAGCTCGACTCCCAATTTCGTCACTCTGGGCGTTTTTGTTCTTTTTCATGTTGCTGACCCTCGGTCTGGACTCGCAGGTACTATTTTGTTTTGATCTTGGCTTTCTGAAAAGTTTTAGCTAAAATGAACAACATTTGAAATGCTGAGAGCTTATTGTCTTCATCCTTAGTCAGACGATGCCGAGTTTTATTGACCCAGGTTTTAAAAACGTTTGAAAACATGAAGAAGGTAACTAGTATTTTCAACTTTTCCCATGATATTTTGTACCATGACAAGGGTTAGTCAAGATATAAAATGCATTTTAGAAATGACCAGGCCGTTTGTTACAAAAAGGGTGATATCATGGACCCATGCTGGTTCGTTGTGTACCATGGATCAGGGAGATACGGTAAGCCCCATTTTGCCCGAGCACGGCATATTTGTTTATGACTTTAACAATACAATTTACAGTTCGTTATGATGGAGACTGTGATCAGCGGAGCTACTGATGTCTGGCCACACATTCTACGTAAGAGAAAGGCCCTGTTTACGTTGTTCTGCTGCTTTGTTGGCTTTCTCCTTGGTATACCAATGACTACAAAGGTGAGCCAGTTATACCTTTATTTTTTTCTATATTGTTGTAAAAGTGTGCGATTTTTTATTAAATATGGAAACAGAATTTCTTTCATTTTTATCATTATTATCATTATTATTATTATTAAAAAAGAATCAAGCATGCATTGGCTTTTAAGATATATATAATCTGACATGAGTTGAATTTTGAAATAAAATTTTATGAAACAAGTCTACAAAAAGTGTTATTAAGCGAGCCTATGGAGAGCTTAATAACATTTTTTTTTTGTGGACGAGTTCAATACATTTTTACCTCAAAAGCCAACGAGTTTCAGATTCTTTTTATCACATCACTGTATAACAAGAATTATAGTGCAAAATGTGTTAAACCAGTGGCATACATGAATCATGTGTAGTGAAATTTACATGAAGCCTGCACGCTTACTTTGACAGGAATATTACGAACGGAAAATAGTTCCAAACTTGCATATATTTATTCTAATTTTGTTTTGAATCTTTAAGTGATAAAATAAACAACTTTATCATGATAAAGAGTTTTGACCATTAATGTCCATCAGGAGTCTTGGTCAGCAATGATTTAGAAATGAAGCGTATGATTACAGAGTGTTGACCAAACAGATCTACAGAACTATTTTCTTATCTCACACGTGTGTGAGACAAGAAAGTTCGTAATGGCTGTATTGCATTGCAAACAAGGAGAGTTATGTGATAAAAGATTTTATCAAACAAGTACAGCAAAATGTTATCGAGCTCTCCAAAGGCCAGCTTCACATACTCGTATAGCGAAACTTTATCTCAAACGGTAACTATTATTATATCCCATAATACTGTATCTCATAAGATAGTATCATGTTCAGTAAGCAATGACACAACATTGAATTATGTACCAAATTTGAAGTATTCCAGACGTTATCAAAGTTATCTATTTGACCTTTCTCTCTCCAGGGCGGTATTTACGTACTCACCATATTTGACTGGTATTCTGGCTCGTACAACTTGATGTTGGTGGCCTTCT
Organism: Tridacna crocea; assembly: GCA_943736015.1. NCBI lineage: Eukaryota > Metazoa > Mollusca > Bivalvia > Cardiida > Cardiidae > Tridacna > Tridacna crocea. Next base: position 33,279,339 of record OX031063.1, on the reverse strand, counting down.
TCGAGTTGATCGCTATTTGCTGGTTCTACGGTAAGTTTCTTTACCTTCTACCATACAAAAACATTTGAGACCAGACCTTATTAATTCTCAAAGCGCCTTTCATACCTTTAAGTTGCTTTTGCGGCCGGTGAAGATCAAGATCACGCTGTAAAACTGTGCTGTCTGATCTTTCATCTACACTGTGGGCTTAACTGAGACTGAAAATAAAGTGGAACATGAAATAGGGGATAATCAACTGGTCCTGTGTATATATATTTGAAATTTAAAAAAAACCTGTCATTAGAATAGGGTGTTATGCGGTTGAAAAATTAGTCCATAGGATGCTTTTTAAATCATATCAAAACACATTTCGAGTGACAGATATTTAAGGTAAGGCCTGTGTAATGCACTTCCGATGAACATGGGGCAAAAATTCTAATTGGTTGATAAATAACGATAAATGAGGATTTATGCAGAAATAATATTTTTGCACATTTCTAAGGGATCAGAAATTCCGTTTATGTCTATCGTGAAATTATTTTTGATACTTTTGTTAGATTTCTGAAAAGGGGGGTAATTATTATCTCTTTTTGAATTGAGAATATAGTATTATTCTGGTTTTAGATTTATAAATGATAATTTAAAGAAGGAAAAATGAATCGGTGAAAGTAGTTCAATAATACTCTTTTTTAATTATAGCTGATTTTGCAGGATGATATTTTAGTGGAAATATCTGTTTTCCATTACACAGGTCTTACCTTAATATTACATACAGCCAGTTGATTATCTTTTGTATTATATTCCCAATGCATCCCTTTTTATTCTAATAATTATCAAGAATGGTGTAAAATGAGCACTATAGGAAAATAGTTCCAGCAAACATTCTTAAAACTGTATTGTCACTAGTGATGATTATCATGTTTATTACATCAGTGATGTTATTCACAATGAAATTTCCGTTTTTTTATGTAATTTTCTGTTTTTCGCAAGTCTACTGTAGCACAAAATCTAATGTAGTCGTAAAGTGTCGTCTCGGACTGCGCAGGCTGATCTGAGACGAAACTTTACGCAAATATCTTAATGTCCCTTTACGCGTGTTGCAGGCCATATGTGAATTAGATGTCGATAGACATCGATGTAAAACACAATGCAACAACAAGTTTTAGATCGGACGATGTGAAGTTCTTATCGCCCATGAATCTGTTGTAGGTATCCGTCAATTCAAGCGAGACATAGAGATGATGTTTGGAGTACCTTCTATTATATGGTTTTATTATCTGCCGGCCTGGGTCATCGTCACACCTGCGGCTATCATTGTAAGTAATGCCACTTTTTTTCGAGATCAGGGTCCATTTTCACCAACCATTCTTAAGAACATTCTTTGTCTTGTTGGTCAAGATTTTCTAACTGTAAAAGTAAAAGAACTTCAGACTGGCTAAACCAAATGGTTTAGCCAATCAGAAGTTCTTTTACTTTCACACTGACAAATTTCTAAAGAATATGACTAAGAATGTTTTTAAGAATGGTTGGTGATTACGGACCCTAATTTTTTCACAAACAAAAGGGAAAAAACTTTTTAATATAAACCTTATCGACTGCTGCATCTGCGTCTTCTGTGTCGTCGTTGTGCATAAACATTGACGGTTTTAATGAATTTGTCATCACTAAAGATGTTTATCTCAGACTAGGACTAGTTGTTAACTATTACAGAGAAAAAATATACAACAGGGACAGATGACCATCAAACTATTTTCTACTCGGTTATGTCCCTTTTTCGACCTACATTTTCAATGAAAATCAATCTGTTTCTAAATGCAAAAGCAACCACGTATTGGCAACCGCTTTAGTGCTCCCCTACTTAAAAATCTTGCTTCAACATTTCATGGATGCATCTTAAGATAGAACTACTTTAGAAGTCCATTGCGAGTAAGACTACAAATAATAAGTTACACCTTAACTTTTTTACACAGTTTATCGTGATTATGTCCGGGGTGAACTACACAGCAGCGTACTACAATGACTACACATAGCCATGTATTGGCAACCGCATTAATGCTCCCCTTTTTAAAACCTTGCTTCAACATTTCATGGATACACCTTAAGATACTACTTCAGAAGTCCATGGCGAATAGGACTACAAATCATAAGTTAACCTTAACTTTTTTACGCAGTTTATCGTGATTATGTCCGGAGTGAACTACACAGCAGCGTACTACAATGATTACACATTCCCGAGCTGGGCTGAAGGTGTGGGTTGGATTCTGGCAGTACTTCCGATCGTTATGGTCATTGTTGGAGCGATCTTTCAAATCATCAGATCTGGGGGCCATGTAAGTTTCTCTGTCTTTCTGTATCTGTCTGTCTGTCTCTGACCGTTCTCTCTTTCTCTCTCTCTCTCTCTCTCTCTCTCTCTCTCTCTCTCTCTCTCTCTCTCTCTCTCTCTCTCTCTCTCTCTGTTTGTTACTATTTTCATTGAAAAATCATAGGGTAAGTAATACGGTCCATGTACAGATCTCCGATCATGAATAATAAACTATATAGTTCAATCATGCGCTGTATTTTACAGTGCACCAACCTGTATATAGCCCTTGTCGATACTTCTTGCAGAAGGATGAAACCTCCCTGTCACAAAGCATAAGTCTTAAAAATAAAAGTGGTAGCACTTTCTTCTTGTTTCGTTAAGATAACAATGCCAAATGATTAATTCTGTCCAATGTTAAACTTAACTTTTCCTTTAAGCTTGGACATGCCATTGCTCCTCGTCCAGATTGGGGCCCAAGACTCAAGGTCAACCGCACAGGCGCCTACGACGACAACTATGGGTACGAACCGGACGAAGACGAAGAGAAGCCTCCAGTTAATGGCCATGCTGAGGAACCATATACTATCACCAAGTCGGAGTATCTCGAGTTTGACAGGCTATAAATGGAAACGTGCTTATTTTTAAAACAATCACCTGGTACTTAATTTGTCATGTCAAGGCATAATAAGTTCGGCTTCGTTGTTAGCATTTTACAAAATTAATACTGACAAACACTTAAAATCAAGATCATGTGCCGATAACAAGCACACCTCGCTTAGTAATGACCCTATAAACCAATTAGTTTTAGTCTAACAGAAGATTGGTGATGCCATGTATTATATATGATCTGACATGTAAAGGACTATTTCTATTCAGCTTCGAATTCCTTTAGTAAAATAAACCATGTTGATCATGGAAGTTTATATATGTACTTTTACTGCATAGTTTTGAATTCGAACTGTACCTATGGACTCACGTTTGTGGATATTTTATAATATGAAGCCGAAGGCCAGCAGGCTTATGTCATGGCCCGGTGTCCGTCGTGCGTCAGTCCGTCTGTGCGTGCGTGCGTCCGTCCGTCCGTGCGTGCGTTAACTTTTATTTCAAACATCTTCTTCTCTGAAACTACCCATCCAATTTTGATGAAACTTCACAGAAATGATCCTGCCATGGTCCTCTTCAGAATTCCTTGAAAGAATTTTATTCCTTCAAAAACTGTGGTTGCCATGGCAACAAAACTGAAAAATATTGAACATTTTTAAAAATCTTCTTCTCTGAAACCATAAGGCCTAGGGCTACCAAATTTTGCATGTAGCTTTATCTAGTGGACCTCTACCAAGTTCCTTCAAATATCAGCCCTGGGGTCAAAATTGGCCCCACCCCGGGGGTACCAAGTTTTATATGGGCTTATATAGGGAAAACTTTAAAATCTTTCTGGTACTTAGCCATAGGGCCTAGGGCTACCAAATTTGGCATGTAGCTTTAGCTAATAGATCTCTACCCAGAGTGCCCAAATGATAGCCCAGAGGTCAAATTTGGCCCGGCCCCGGGGGTCACAAGTTTTATATTGGCTTATATAGTGAAAACTTTAAAAATCTTTTCGTACCAAGCCATAAGGCCTAGGGCTACTCAATTTTGAATCTAGCTTTATCAAGTAGTTGTCTACCAAAGGTGCCCAAATTGTAGCCCTGGGGTCAAATTTGGCCCTGTCCTCGGGGGCACAAGTTTTACATGGGCTCATATTGGGAATTTTTTAAAAATCTATTTGTACCTAGCTATAAGGCCTAGGGCTAACAAATTTTGCGTGTAGCTTTATCTAGTGGGCCTCTACCAGGAGGGCCCAAATTATAGCCTTAGGGTCAAGTTTGTCCCCACACCAGGGGTCACAAGTTTTACATGGGCTTTTGTGATGAAGACTTTCTAAGTCATCTTGTTACTAACCATAATAAAGACTAGGACCACTAAATTTAGCCCTGTCTCATGGATTTTATGTTTTACAGGGCCTTTTATTGAGAAAACTTTGAAAATCTTCTTGTTTATAACCACATATTCTAGACCTGTATTATTTGGTATGGGGCTTTATCTTGTAGACCTCCACCAGGATTCAAGTAATTATAGCTTTGTGGTCAAAACTGGATTTGCCTAGGGGTCACAAATTTTTTGTTGGTTTTTATGGAAAAAAATTGTATGTCCTCAAGAATGAAACCAGTTGGCCAAATAATGTAATGTTTGGCTTGTAGTGTTTTTACGAATTAGCCAGTGGAGCGATACAGGGCCACCATGGCCCTCTTGTTTGTTAGTACTACAGGTTAATGTGTCAAATTAATCAGATCGTATGATCCTTGAATGGTAAATGGACCTGAACAATCTTTGAATAATCTTCTACAAACTTAGACCAAATAAACAAAAACTTGAAGTCATCTAAGCTGGAAGAATTTCGGAGTTAAATGGAGTTATGCTTTTTTTCTGATAGGGTAGGTAATATTTTTGGAAAAGGAGAAAATACTGGTTATCATTATTTTCCCTTTTTCTCAAAATGTTTCCAAAAGCCTTCCTCCATAGGTTCGTTGAAACCCGGGATTGTGTGGTACAGGATCAAAAAAAGACCTCCAACAAGATAAGGCCACTTAAGATTTACTTACATGTTGGAGCCTAAAAGTCATGGAATCCTTTCCTTACAATCCACGACAAGTCAGAGAGACTAACTTCTTATAATTTCCAGGCTTTACTAAACAAGCTTAGGGTATATACAAGATCAGTCTGCAAGTTCTGTGCATTCCCATCTCAATTTATACCGTGTGCAAAAGTCCCTGTTGCCGCCTGTTGCGCTGGGTAGGTTTTCAATGGTAAACTTATAAAAGCCAGTTAAATATTCGATGCATAGGTGATTTACTATGCGACACATTTTCTCTAACAGACAAGCTTTCTCCCTTACAATATATCAAACGAAAGAAACATTGTGGTAAAAGGTACTCTTACGTACTAATGTCGTCGGCTGCAAATTCGTGCCTTAAGTGGTTAAGATTTGTGTCAAAAGCTCAAATTTTTGTACTTCAGTCCTTATGTTTAATATACTCTGTTCTGTATAATATTTGTGTGCAGCTCTCTGGCAAAAGGAGGTTTAATTCATCTCTGTGTTGTTGCAAGTCATCAAATAATTAGGGATCTATAAAATACATTTTGTTTAGCCCTTTACCAAACAACAAAATTTTAGACTGTTCCAAATTGAAAGCACTTGCAGACGAAAAGATGAACGTGACTCAAAAATCGAAATTTGTTTCCAGCAGAGTAGAAAAACATTGTGGGAAAAGAAGAAAATGCTGGTTACCAGCATTTTCTCCTTTTCCCACAATGTTCTCAAAAGGCTTCTATCTCAGGGTTGTAAAAACCAAGGATTGTTTGGTAAAGGGTTAAAGGCAAAATGAATCATTAGATACATGTAGAAAGGTCCCTGAAAAAGAAGATAACTGATTATTTGCAAACTATATCGACTCAGATCAGCCTGCATGGACTGTGCAAGCTGACCTGAGTTGATACTCTTTAAAGATGCATTAAACTCCCTTTTTCACAGAGCATTTTTCCTTTGTGACTTGTTACTTCTATAGCTTAATGTTTGACAATGGTATCCATGAAATCGGTTAATTTCCTCAGGTTCATGTTTCTATTGAATTGTTTGATATATATATAGTTTTTTTTTCCTCGAATGTATATGCGTTTTCTGTTCTAGCGATGCCAGTTGCCATGAAGTTCAGCAAAATCGTACTGTGGAACACATTGAAATTCCTCTGTTCTCAAGAGTTTCGCTTTGTCATGGTGGTATAAGTACAAAGTTTGGCCATTAGGCATTCAACAAAACGCAAGATTTTTGCAAATGGACAGTATTTGTAGACGATAAATAAAGTGTATCTATAATGATAGGATTTGTCTCTGAAACAACAGAAAGCATCAAGGAAAAGGGAGAAGGTGTTTGCAACGAGCATTTTCTCCTTCTTGAGCAAGTTTTATTTTTATCCCTTAAAATACAAACAGTTGTTATTTGAGCAAAATGTGAATTGTATAGTCTGCAAATGCTTCCAAAATAAACACGTTCAAAGTTTTGTAATTTTTTTAAAAGTTAAGAGTAATTCCATTTAAGAATTATGGGACAAAGATTTTTTCCAAGACTAAAGACTCTTAGAGAAAAAAGTACAATTAGGGTAATTCTAAGAAAATATCTATGTCAAAATGCCGAAAAGTTGTCTGGCGTGAAATTGCTGTGCAATTCTACAAAACAGGAAAAAAAACAATACTCGGGTAGAATTTATCATGGTTGTAATTTGACCTGCGACACGCGAAAAGGGGCATTCGGACACATGCGTAAAGTGTCGTCTCAGATCAGCTTGTGCAGTCCGCGCAGGGTAATCCAAAACAACACTTTCCGTTTATATGCATTTTTTGTTTTGCGAAAATCCCCTGTAGCAAAAAAATCTAATGTAGTCGAAAAGTGCCGTCTCCGATAAGCCTGCGGGGACTGTGCAGGTTGATCCGAGACTACAATTTACGCAGATGCTCGAACATCCCTTTTCGCGTGATGCAAGCCATTTAGTTTTGAACCGTGGTTCGACAAAAGGGGGTTAGATCTTCGTGACGCTTCATACCAAGTAAGTCGACACATAATTAAGGATCCATTGAGTCCATTTTATCCAACAACCGACGAGATCACGAGGTAGACAGGTACATTTACAAGCAGAAAAAAGACTAATAGCAAAGAAAATTGACCCGGTCAGGCTGTACCAACTGCCCAGGCTGACCTACATGTATGTCGAGATTTTTTGCAAATGTATTAAACTCCCTTTTCGCAGAAGATGGTTCATATAATTTGAATAATAAAAACCGTTACTTTTTTTCACTGTAAATAGGTTAAAATGTTTTACTTACGTCTTTTTGCTAAGAAAAAAATATATATATTTACAACTTTTTTTTCCAATAAAATTGTATGCAAACTTTGAATTAGTTAGTTTATGATTAGTTTCAGACTTATCGAGTGATCTGATCTGTTATCTATGGTTACTTTGTGTTTAAAACCTGGTTCAACACTACATCAGTGTGATAAGGACGGTACTTTGGCTTAAAACCTAACGTCACAGTTCCCTGATGCAAAACCTTACTAGCCACTGGCAGTTTTGACACAAGCATTAATAAATTGAAGACCCTCTCTGCCTCTCTATGTCTCTGTATTTTGCTTTTTTTCTGTCTGTCTGTCTGTCTCTCTCTCTATCTCTGTCTGTCTGTCTGTCTGTCTCTCTCTCTCTCTCTCTAAGGCAGTTTGTTTTTTATCAAATTAGTCCCGAAAACCTGCTGACGGTTTGATATAATAACTGCACGATGGACAAATTAACTACGAGGTACAAGGCAAATCATGTAGGCAACTACTGCACCTACCATCGTAACGAGACCAAATACGATAGTTGTGCTGAAGTTAATTCACTGTGTCGTGTATCACACATACATGATCAAACTGCACGGATATGCAGACGGATCTTAGTTTATAATCTTTAACTCATTACCAAACGAGAAAATTTTAGGCTTGTCCAAATCAAAAGTATTTGCAGACAACAAAATAAAAGTGACTAAAAATGTAACATTTGTTTTGTGAAGGGTAGAAAACATTGTGGGAAAAGGAGAAAATGCAGGTTACCAGCATTTTCTCCTTTTCCAACAATGTTTTATAGATGCTTCTTTCTCAGGGGCGTCAAAAGTAGGGATTGTGTGGTAACGGGTTAAATGTCCTAAAAGGTCGCGAGGGCTTAAACATTGACAGGAAAAACTATACTGCACGTAATGCCAATCCGTGTAACGATAAGGATCCGACATCATATGATCTAAACTAATCACTTTCATATCGGCCATTTACTTCAAAAACCTCATAACTAAAAATTGATTTCAAGCTGTAGGTACGAGGTTTTTGAAGTTATCGACGATGTTTTAGGCAGTTTTGAACATTCTGAATGTATGGTAAACAACTCTATGCTTTTATCTGAAACTCTAACACCATTAATTAGCTCCCTTAGTTGAAAACCGCCGTGATGAAAGCAATAGTGAAGAGAGGTAGCTCTTACACACAAGGTCATACTCCTGGTGCAAAGAAAGTTTCAACAGACCAGGATTCACCAACCATTTTCAACATCATTCTTTGTCTTACTGTTCAAAAAAATTGTCATTGTAAAAGTAACAGAACTACTGGCTGGCTAAATCAAATGGTCTAGGCAATCAGAGGTTCTGTTACTTTCCAAGGCAGGAAATCTTAAAGAAAAAGACAAATAATGTTCTTAGGAATAGTTGGTAAATACGGCCCGTGATAGCTTTTTGCCATGTGTCCTTACCCAAAAACATGTAGTAAAAACAGGATTCATTCATTCAAGAGTCTTGCTGAATTCTTTGATTTGATGACATTTAGCCTACTTAGTTTTGGACAGTCACATTATAAAGGCGCTAATTCAAATTGTTTCCTGGAAGGATCAACCAATAATGAAGGGTCGCAGGATTTGAGTAGCGAAAAAACACATGATCAACAATCTGTCAACTCCAAAGCTTGAATTTTATTTCAAACGCAATTTAAAAAAAAAGAAAGGACATGGGCCATGTCTTAACGTTGGATGCCTCTCCGTGACGCATTGTACCCCACAAGTCATCATATTATGGATATATAAAAATTGTGACGCATCACGCCAAAAGGGATATTCTGGGAACCGCGAAAAGTGTCAAACCTGGCCAGACTGCGCAAATTGAGCAGACTGACCAGGGTTGGCACTTTTAGCTTTCATGACATTTTCTGTATGAAAAGTGATCTTTGCAGCTTGTTATACAATCATTTTTGAATCATCAACTTAAACTGACATACACTATTGTTGATCTGTTTTCATCTAATTGATGTACAGAATTCCCAGATGATCCCTTCTTGTGATGGGTCATGAATATATCGTCGGTGTACTTCCAAAACCTCGTAACTACAGCTTGTTACAAGCTGTAGTTACGAGGTTTTGGAAGTACACCGACGATATATTGTCTAAAAACTGACTGACTCTTGAGACAGACTGATCACCCTAATTCAGCCTGCGCAAGCAAACCTGGATCAATAGTTTTTGGATACTTTTTCAAAGAATATTAAACCGCGTTTCACCCAGCACGGGTCAGTCAATTTGTTGTTACTTATTCAACTATCAACTAACATGTGAGATAGCCCGGCGTCTATCAATGTTTATACTGAGCAAGTCAATTAACGTAAGAGATTTTTTTTCAAAGGCCCGCTGGGGTCTTGCCCATGGACTTTTTTTTTTTGGTTTCTGACTTGCTCCTCCTATTATTCTTTCTCCTTTACTAATAATTCCTACAAATATGCTAAAGGCATGGTGGAAACTGAATCCTACATTTCTCATAATCCTCATCGTCTTCTGCCAGTTCTATGACTGTAGAAATGACTTGCTGACCGATGCGTCTTTTCGTGGACAACATAAATGGGATCGAATGTGGCAATAATTCAAAAAAGCTTGAAAATATTCGCCATTTCTGTTTTCAGTGTTAGCATCAACTGCACCTTACACTCTTGATTTTTTCCAAGATTTATTTAACTTGTGTTATATTTGTTTAACAAAGGTTTTTTTTATTTTGTGTAAGAATGTCCGGTGCTACTATCATTGTATTTCGAGTGTTTCAGTATCAGAGAAGTATAAATCCTTCTTCTCACCCGTAATCTATTCTTATGTACAGTGTAAGTCAAGAGCAGTATTATCTAAGATCCTGGATGTTCAGTATTCCGTTATGAAAGGATTGCCGTTGTACATATTTACAGATATTAACTTTGCCGTATCAAGGGAGGTAACCAATCTATGACCTAAACAGGGTGATTTTGGTTCGTATTATCTGTGTTCTTCTACCAGCTAGAAGTATCCAGTTAAATTATTATAGTGTTTGAACTTTTTTTTCTCAATTCCAAGTTATAGGTACCCTAAAGAAGACAGTTAAAAACATTGGGGAAATAAGAGAAAATGAGCAGCATTTTCTCATTTTTTCCCTACAGTTTTTTATACCCTAGCATAAAAGCTCTTTTCTGCCATTTTGAATTTGTCATTCATGGATGCTTCAAATTCAGTATTGTGAAGAGCTTGTTTGGTTAAGAGTTAACGACGTATATTACATTTTTTTTCTAACGAACAAGTATTTTCAAACTTTGCACATACAAAGCTCATCATGTCTCTAAGAGTACGGGGAAAAAAAAGAAAAAGATATGGTAAATACATTTCCAAATGCAGCGTGTAAGTTGCAATAGATTTATTACCCTATTCTTTGATAGTCAGTTAGAAAGGAAAATTACCGAAAGAAGGTAAAAATAATATACCTCATTTTAATGAAATTCTTATAGTTTTGCACAGCAAAATATAAAGGCCTTGTTTTGAGCATGGCAAATGTACAGTTCTACATAGACCATTGACTTAAAAATGGATTTAACTCAACCAATGACTTTAAACAGGAGTTAACTTGGCCGAATAAGGGTTAATCTTTAAAGGCGGCCCTTCAGAATTTGGGACGAAAATTTTACAAAAATACAAAAATATCATCTTTATACTCCCAAAGCCATATAATCGTCATTCATACAACCCCAGTAGTCGAAAACCATCCGACAACACGAGAAATTAGAGATTTACTACGGCCAAGGTCGACATCGACGGGAAACACGTTCAATTTTTACATGAACAACTCGCTCATTTACATACCAGAAATACACAGACGAAGCTTCAAACATAGCGTCCGAAGAAGATATTATGGAAGATAGTTACATGTTTGTTATGTAACGGAATTTAGGTGTCATTAGTCACGTGCCAGTCACTTAACATTCCCACAATGCATTTCTTTATATTTTGCGCGCGAAATCTAAAAATAGCTTATGAGGCTACGTAGCCTTTTAAGGGAATACCATCAAGAAAAATTATTTTGGTAATTTTATGATTCTTAATTATTCATGATTTGTATTGTTTTTTTTTTTTTTTTTCCATATAAATTTCAGTGATATATATATATATATTTTTTTCAATTTGGTGTCATGTTAAAATTCTAAGTACCCACCTGTAATAAATACATACTTTTAATCAGCAAATTCTTATCAAAGTTTTCACACTTACGGTATCTATAATTCTAAACACCATGAGTAAAAATGATACCTTTTCGTGCTTATTTCGTTGGTAAATTGGTGTGAAGGTCAATGTGGAAGTTAGTTTTTTTATGGACAAAAAAAAGGGTAAAACTCAGCAGACATGGTGGGAAAATGAGAAATTTGGCCATTAGAAGAGATTTCTCATCTTCCTACAATAATTTTCAAGGTGGGAATAGCTATACTTCCACAGTTTTCAATTTCCTGCTTTTGTTTGCTTTTTCGGTGTATAACGCCTTGTAAACAGTATTTTGATAATCTGACCGTGGCCGTTCATAGAACCATTTTTTTCTCTCTTTATTTATACTACCCAAAGAAATTGTATTTATTTCAGTGCACCAATAGTATTACTATAACTATGTGAGAAAAATTCATAAGTCCATTTTCGATTTACTATTCATGACGCAGTAAGATACGCTCGAACATTTGTCATATACGTCAGTAAAGCCAATGGAATAATTCAAACTAAAGACAACGACAAGACAGGTAAGAGTTAATCTGAGATCTCAGCTCTTGTAGCATAATTATATGCATGAAGTTCACGGTCCGTAGTCATCAAGTATCCCTAGGAAAATTTTAGTCTTATTCTAAAAAAAGTTTCTTAAATTTGAAAATAACATAAAGCAAATGGGATAGTCAGGCAAACCTTTGGTAACTTTCTAATTCTAAATTACGCTTCTAAGAATAAAGTACAGAGTGCTTGGTAAATAAGGACCAAGTACTTGCTACATAGAAGGTTTTATTGCTACTGTGAAGGATTGCAATTATATATGCGATTACTCTAAAGTTACTACGATGAGTGTGCCACAATTTAAGTATTACTTCTCTATGCATCACATGGAATGCCATAGCAGAAAATATTCAAGATGTAAAAACGCTATCAAGATATTTAAGATATTCAATAAAGATAGTCTCATTTATACCACAATGATATATATAAAACCACATCAAGACAAATAAATATACTACAAGATGTAAAAACAGCATCAACATTTTGAAAACCACACCAATACAAATAAATATACTACAAGATGTAAAAACAGCATCAACATTTTCAAAACTAAACCAAGACAAATAAATATACTTCAAGATTACAAATTCATAATGGACGCTTATTATTGTGGAATATATTTGGGCCTGGAACGCTCGAACTCTGTTCAACTCCATTTTTAACAAAAAGAGCTTTAAAGTGAAATTTGGAGAAGTAAGATAATAACGATAATAATAAACAAGAGGGCCAAGATGGCCCTGGATCGCTCACCCGAATTTCTGAGAGAACCATAGCCATTTTTTTCAAAATCTAATCAGCCATTTTAGACAAGAAGAATTTTGAAGAATTTCTTCATGTTTACATAGTGTAAATAGCCCACATCCATCAGAGCCATGTTTCTTGGTGGATCAAAATCTCTCGAGCAATTTTTGTTCAGAGAAAAGAACTTTAAAGAACAAATAGTGCAAGTAGCCCCCATTCAACAGATCCATGTTTCTAGACAAGTCCGCATTTTGAGAACAATTTTTGAAAAGGGTTACCAAAGGAACATTTCTGTGAGATTATTTCAAAATCTGATCAGCCGTTTCAGAGAAGAAGAATTTTAAAGATTTTCTTCATGGCCATATAGTGCAAGAAGCCTCCATTCACCAGAGCCATGTTTCTTAATAGATCAAAATTTTGCAAACACTTTTTGAAAAGGGTCGTCCAAGGAACATTTCTTTGAAATTATTTCGAAATCTGACCAACAGTTTCAGAGTAGAAGAATTTTTAAGAATTTCTTCATTTCCATATGGTGCAAGTAGCCCCCATTCACCAGAGCCGTGTATCTTGACGGATCAAAATTTTAAGAACAGGTTTTGAAAAAAGTCACCTAAAGAACATCTCTGTGAAATTATTTCAAAATCTGATCAGCCGTTTTTGAGAAGAAGAATTTTTAATAATTCCTTCATTTCTGTATGGTGCAAGTAGCCCCCATTCACCAGAGCCACATTTTTTGACTGATCATAATTTCACGAACAATTTTTGAAAAGGGTTGAGGGGCATGATTTGAGAAAACTTGGCAGAGGTCCTCAAGGAGATGCCACATACTAAATATCAAAGCTCTACGCCTTCAAGTTTCAGAGGAGAAGATTTTTAAAGTTTTCCTTCTTTGTTCCTATGCTCAAACTTGTGACCCCCGGGGTGGGGCCAGTTTTGACCCCAGGGGCATGATGTGAATAAACTCGGTAGAGATAGAGGAGATGTACCAAAGATGCTACACACATGTACCAAATATCAAAGCTCTAAGCTTTATAGTTTCAGAGGAGAAGCTTTTCAAAGATTTCGGGGTTTTTTTTTTTCTTTTTTTCTCTCTTTTTGTCGCCATGGCAATCAGAGTTATGGGGGGAATTAAATATTTTTGAACAATTTTGGTAAAGCTTCACTCAAGGAACATTCCTGCAAAGTTTCATGAAGATTGGCCCTGCAGTTTAGGAGAAGAAGATGTTTAAAGAAATTGTTGACGGACGACGGACATAGGGCGATCACAATAGCTCACCTTTAGCACTTTGTCCTAAGGTGAGCTAAAAACACAAAGATTAAAACAGGAAATGCCGACTATCACATAAAAAAGAAATCAAAATTTTAAAATTGAAATGGTTACTCTTCCCATACTGTTTGTTGGATTTTTTTTTTTTTTTTTTTTTTCAACATTAATAGGGTTGAAGGTATTGAATCTGACCACAAATGCAGACTTTGTCACATAAACAAGAAATGAAATTTTTTAACGTGAAATGGCTACTTTTTGCATACTGTTTGTTGGATTTTTCTCAATATAAATAGGGTTTAAGCTATTGATGAGATTAACAGTGCAAGTTTCATGGAAATTTGACCACAAATGCAGACTTTATCGAATAAACAATAATTGAAAACTTTCAACTTGAAATGTCTACTTTTCCCATGCTGATAGTTGGATGTTTCTCAAAATCAATTCAGATAAACCTATTGATTATTTTAACAAACTGTGCAAGTTTCGTGGAAATCTGATAAAAATACGCAGGCTTAATCGCATAAACAAGAAAAAGAGTAACAAATGGACAAACCGACAGACGGAGGGATACAAGGACAGGCGCGAAATGCTGGTAACCAACATTTTCTCCTTTTCCCACAACATTTTCTATCATTCCAAAATCAAATTTCAGTTCTTGAGTCACTTTTGTTTTGTTGCCTGTACATGCTTTCAATTTGGACTGGTCCAAAGTTTTGTCATTTCTTAAAGAGTTGAGTGTTCTCTGTTAGCCTAATGGAATGACAGTTTTAAGTATACAGTACAGCCTATAATTTTGTTTTTTAAGGTAAAATTTTTGGGAAATAAAACATTCGTAACTGGACAGTGTGGATCCAAGATCAGACTGCACATTCTTTGCAGTCTGTTCCTGATCTATGTTGTATGTGAGTGGTGTGTGTGTTGACTTGCATTTAGTTGCTTGGGGCTGTGTTGGACCGAACTATGGGGTTGACCGAACTATGGGGTTGAACCCCAAAGTTCGTACGAACTTTGGGTTGAAAATTTTCAACCCCATAGTTCGGTCGGATACCCCATGTTATGCACCATCGGACCGAACTTTGGGGTTGAACACCATAGTTCGTACGAACTTTGGGGTTGAAAATTTTCAACCCCATAGTTCGGTCGGATACCCCAGCATCATCATAAGCATCATCATATTATTATTCCGCGCCGAAGGCGGAGGGATATAGTTTTAGCGTTGTCCGTCTGTGCGTCCGTCCGTCAGTGTGTCCGTCCCGGCAAATATCTCCAATTCCATTGGACGGAATTTTGTGAAATTTTATACATGTGTACATAACCCATTCTGCCGAGACTTTTTTTGTTTTGTTTTTTTATTCGATGCAAAATGGCCGACTGGAAGCGATTTTAAGTTACGTGGTTCAGTACACTTTTGATGTTTTTAGTCTTGTCTTGAAAATTATACAGAGTGTTTACATTCAACGTGTCACATCAATCTACCACCATTAGGAAATGAAGGAAAAATGTTAACCAAGATTGACCTTGCAACTCTGTCAATGTCTTTGCGATTACTAGCTGTGTCATGGAAAAAGGGGGTTTCGTGTTATATTGTATTCCATTTCTTGCGAACACAATTCTTCCCACATTTCTTGACGGATTTGAATAAAATTTTCACAAACTGTTTCTCGTTATGTGACCTATAGCATATTGTCAATGTTTTGCGATTTGTAGAAGCGTCATGGAAAAAGGGGGGCTTCATGTTTCTTGTTCATTCCATTTCTTGTGATCACAACTCCGCCCACATTTCTTTGAGGGATTTGAATAGATTTTTAGAATGTTTCTCGTCATGTGACCTATCGCATATTGTCAAGGTTTTGCGATTTGCATCAAGGAATAAGGGGGCTTCATGCTATATTTCATTTTTCACTAATATCTATTTAATTACTCTACATATCTCTACAGATTTTAATGAGATTTTCACAGATCATGTGACCTAGCGCATGTTGTCTGAGTTTTGCAATTTATCGCTGTATCATGGAAAAAGGTGGTTTCATACCAAAGTTAATTGGGCATATGAAATTTAAGCATCCATTCAAAGTTGGTTTTCATCGAACAAACAGGAGAAAATGGTCCGTTCCGAAAACTCCATAGACTGTGTGGCGCCGATTTGTGTTTGGTAACGCTTTTGCTTAAAGAGCAATGTTGCCATTTCTTACAATGTCTACTACTATCAATAGTTGTATTAGAATGTTTCCATTTTGAGCGAGTCTAAAAGCTGCATACTTCGTTTTTCGGAACAACTTAGGTTTATCTGTGCACTAAACTATATCTTCATACATAAAACTGGGTCCAAGATATTATTATCACACGTTTAAAAACGCTGCCGATGCATTATATATGCCTATTATTCTTTCCATAGCATCCGAAATGAAAAATATATATGTATTATGTGTGTGTGTGTGCTCGAAACGCAACAGAAAGTTATGAAAAAGTTCATGTTTATAGTATCGTAACAGATCAGCACTTGTGTACTGATCCGATGCGACACTCCAGCTCCGCTTACACGCACGATAAACAGATAAAAGTAGATGATAATGATGATGATGATGATGATACAACGGGATAATGTTTCAAGCCAAACTATGACGTTAAAAATGTTCAACCCTAAAGTTCGTATGAACTTTGGGGTTCAATCCCATAGTTCGGTCAACCCCATAGTTCGGTCCAACAATTGACCGAACTATGGGGTCGAACCCCAAAGTTCGTACGTATGGGGTTCAATCCCATAGTTCGGTCCAACAATGCACCATAGTTCGTTCGAACTTTGGGGTTGGAAATATTCACCTCATAGTTTGTCTTGAAACATTTATCATCATCATCATTAACATCAGCAGCAGTAGCAGCAGTAGCAGCAGCAGCAGCAGCATTTTATCACTATCATCATCAGATGCAGATATACACTGATATGAAAATCAGGATTAAACTAGATTTATATTGTCTTGAAAGAGTACTTGATTGCGACTTTGTGTAGAAAAAAAAAAGTTGGTTGGTTGATTTCTCCGCTGCCGAAAATCCAAGGATATCCAGTTCTAATCATCAGAACATACATGTAAAGTTGGCCTTTTATCATAGTGTCACAGTGTAAATGACGCGATCTTTTTCTAAATAAAGCATCTTTGATGGTGATGATGATGATGGTGATGATGAT